>OY728140.1:589353979-590780229 GCA_963277665.1 Viscum album | reverse complement strand
ATTTTGTTCGATTTAGATTTTAGAGAAGTTTATAATCCACGATTTAATATTTTATTATTTTTCAGAAAAGAAATATAATTTTGTAAAAATTTATATTAAATTTCTAAATAGAGTTAGAAAAAATTAAATAGAATTATATTAAATATATACACTTTAAAAATTATAATTAGTTAATTCAATAACCAAGAGTTTATGTTTCCATTATTTTAACCAAACTATATCATTTTTCATCATTATGCTACGAATCCATTGATACAAATATCTGAATAATGTATATTTCCCTATACATGGGAACCCTCGATCATATATATCAGAATAACCACTATCTTCCAATCCCAAAAATACATTGATCACGTAATGTATCAACATAAAAATTACAAACACATAAATCATGAGTCATTGAAAATAAATCTCACAATCAGATTCCATAAAAGAAAACTCTCCAATGATTAAAATGAAATTATCTAAAATAATAAATATTTCAATCAAGAACCACCATAAATATTGATAGATTAGACTATAAATCATCATACTCCTCAAAAATAATTGTGTATTATATAAATTTATTCAATAGTGTGACTCTTCATTTCTTATATTTGATTAAATGACATTAGATATACTCATATTCACTTGATATGGTTTAATAAATATTCTTTGTATGATGGTCAATTTATATGAAGCACCATTAAAATGATTTAATGGTCCCATATGATAGAATTTTTTTATATCTTCATGAAGATAAATAATTTTCATATGGTTTTTTCTTTATAAATGTTCATTCAGAAATCATGTATAACATTTTTCAGTATTTTTTTCCAGAGATATTTTTGATAACTTCTTCTAGTATTAATTTAAAATTCTTTATCTTATATAAATTTTGAGAATTCATTTAATTTAGAGCGAAATAATCCATATAAAGTAAAAAGTATATTTTCATTTGATTTATGTGATTCCATCCATTTTGGTTTTTTTGGAAATCATATGTTCATTTTAATCCATTTTGCTTCTTCTAGGAATCTTAAAAAAAGATTAATTGAATTTAAAAAATATTATGTCTGGTAAGCTTATGAGTATTATAAACAATTAATTATTAGTATAAGGAATTATAAAATTAGTAAAATTATTTTTTAAGGAAGTTTGTTGTTTTTTTAAATATGATTAGATAGTGTTGAATGTAATATTTCAACACAACAATCAAACCCATTTTGAAATGAAAAAAACAAATTTCTCAAAAATAAAATATAAAGATTAGATGACTATGAAAATACTTACTCTCCCTATAATAAATATTTAATAATTTCACCCTTTTTAATCCATTATATATTTCTCCCCTCTGTATAATTTTCTAGTTTTCATAAAAAACATGATCTGAATTTTTTGTTTAGTAATTACATTTTCCAATTCTTACTCCTACATGGTGATTTCCGTGAAAAATAGGGAGGTGAAAAGTGTACCTATAGTGTTTGAGAAATGAAATTTTAAATACAAAAATAAAAAAAGTATTAACAGAACTCCATTGAATAAGTATATTAAAAACAATTCATCTAATTTGATGGAAATAATCCATAAAAAATTATTGAGGGATATTCATTCAAGATATTCAATAAAAATATTTTTCTTTACTAAAAACAAATAAAGATTCCAAAATAAATGGATCAATAGTTCAATAGATTATTATTCACAACCACATTCAACTTATTAAAAATATATTAATAATTTTCTTATTCAATAATTTTTAACATTATCTTTTCTAACACTAAATGTAAATTAGAAGACTTTTAATTTTAGTCCTTGAACATATGAATTTATTATTATATAAATTGAATCTTCATGTTCTCATTCTTGATCCAGAAAATTTCTTCTTCTAGAACTATAATTATCGTCCATTATTCTGAATTTTTAGCATGAAGGGATATTGAAGGAGACATAATATTATTAATGGATGTAATAATTTATTTAAATTTTGATGTAAAATCAATTACTAATTTCATAATTATTTTCAAAGAATTCGGCATTCCAATAAAACTCTAATAATATAATTTGAAATCTCAGTAGATATGTTTTATCCACATAACAATTATTGACAACATTATTGATTATACATTAAATATTCCTTCAAAATAATGTAAACAGGATTTATTTTTAAAAATTGTATTTATGAGTTATTTCAATGAAACACAGTTTAAAAAAATTATTCTCCCATGGATGTTATTTCATCGAGCATAAATATCAGGTAATTAACGAATTAAATCTTACAAATTCTTAATAAATTCATTAAAAGAACTAAAAAATAATTCAACTCTATGATTTCATGTATTGTGGGATGATTTAGATGAATCAGATGATAAATATTGAATGGTCATGGGAGGAGGTCTTGAAACACCATATTCTTCTCTAAATTCATATATATTTATTTCTAAACATATATAATTTTAAATTCTTTTCTAGATCAGTTTTTTTTCAAAACAGCATTCTTATAATGATGATATTTTTTTCCTCTAAAAACTCATCTATGCCTGAAAATTAAACATCTCTATCATTTTGGGAATTTGTCGATATTAAAGTTGTGGACATAGTTTCACTATTTTATTCAAATTACATTGACTTCTCCAATTTTTTTTATGTTCTTATTAAAAACTATATTTACCTTTTTTAGATTCTATAAAAAATTTTAAAAAATAGGATTTAACATATTCAGACCAAGATTCATAAATGAAATATAACAATAATTTTTTATTTTCAATGGAAAAGGGGGTTCTCAAGATTGATAATTTGGAAATTTATGTGGAATGAATTGAAAAAGTATTGGTTGAATATTGGAAAAAATAGTAACATATTGAGGTTCTACCTATATTGTCATGTCAACATTTTCATGAATTTTCTCCACACCATTTATGAACATTCTCAGAATATGAGCCTGATCATGTTTTCTATGACTCATTTCATTTCCTATTTAGTAAGTCTCACATATGATTTCTAATTTATCATTATGTCCATTTTCTTATTCAATAAGTTTTTTTGAACATCAGGCTTCTTTTACTATTTGGTTTCATGTAGTCCAAAAACTCCCCACTAGAAAATATATTAGAAATATTCTTTTAAAGAAAAGGTGAAATACCTCATGACATCATATTTTCTAAAACCTTCTCTTTAACTTTATGAGTTTCTAATTTATATGTAGTTTTATGTAATTTTTCATCTAAAATATTAAAATAATGTATAAAAACAAGTCCCATCATGCTAAAGAGTCCTCACTAATTCAATATGAATTTTCCATCATAGTAATTTCATTATTATCCATATTTTAATATTACGTGAATTTATTTAAAACCCTATTTGTGAAAAATAAAAAGAAGTATAATATTAAATGTAAACTTCCATACTTAATAGATTCAGTACACATAATAATAACATGATAAAATTGAACATTGTCAAATTAAAAATATTGGAAGAAATATATATATCCTTCACCATTAGATTACAATATTTTAACTTCATAGAATGTGTCACTTTTTCCTAAAAATCACCACTCTACTTCTTATAGAGTGTGATAATAACATTTTCTCACCATCTCTTAAGATGTAAATAATGAACTCCTGGATTTGTATTTTTTGAAATTTCTAACTCTTATAGTAGACTATAAGTTAAAACATTCACTTCACCATCCTAATACACTGCCAAAAAAAATTATTTGTTAGAAATTATGTTTATACTACTCATCATGAAGTGTTATTATTATAAAATTCTTATTGTATTCATTATTTATTTCAAAAAATGAATAAATGTTTTTGAAATTAATGGTAAAATTATTATTGAAATAATATTTATATAGAGAAATTTAATTCAATACTTAGATAAAAATAAAGTTTTTATAAAAAGAATAATACACATAGAATCTTCTTCTTTTGACTATAATTCACTTGGAAAAAATAAAATTGAACTAACACATGGGGATTTCATTTACTAAAACTGATATATAAAGGTTATTGGACAGACTAAAAACAAATAAACAGATTTAATAGTATATGACAAGAGCAGTTGAATAAAAAGTACTGAAGGATACGATGGTGACTAACACCCCTTTATATAATCATATCTATCATCTACGAGATAAATTTTATATCAGATCAATGGATAATATATTTTTTGAAAGATGAACAAGTTTAACTTAACTCTTGAATTTTCTATTATAATTTTTATATATTTTTATTAGATAACCATTTGAAAGATAACCAACCTAAAAAATTCTGAAACATTTTATAATGTTTTTAAACAAAATATGTTATAAACAGTATAAAACATATTATAAATGTTTATAGTATAAAAATGAATATATATAAATTTACTCCTTGAGAAGAAAATAAACATTCAATTGGAGTGTTTTTCTGATGATTGTTATTTCATGGTAATATATTAAAAAAATCCATAAATATAAAACAGTTTTTTTCTAGAAAAATTTTATAAATGGTTTCAAAAAAATAAAAATATTCTATTTTTAAAATAACAATAAAAAATTACTGATTATTTTTAAAATATTAAGAAAGCATAATGTTTTGAGAAAACATAATATAATTTTTAAAAAGGGTATAATATTTATCATATTTTTTTATATTCTCTGATATAAATAATTTTTTTTAAGATAGTAAGATATGAATTACCATACAATGTTCACCATTCCTATATTATATGAAATAAAAGAAAATATATCAAAATTGAGGTGTTTTGTAAAAATATATGCAACTAATTCATTAATTTTGGTGAATTGTAAAATGATATATCCTTTTTCTGTTTGAATCGAAACTAAATTATATCACATATCAATTATATTATCTTGCAAGTGATGTGTGAGGTTCTTATATAAATATATGGAACTTGTGTTATCAAAAACAATTTGGGAATAAAAAATTCATTCCAAAAATAATGGTTGTGTGTTGAATCCACAACACATGAGAACAACATCATCCACATTCTACATATTCTAATTTAGGATTTGAATTTTTTAAATAAATTAATTTCACAAAAGGGTTTGAAACTAAACCTTATCCTATGAAGTGAAACGTTCATGATATACATTTTCATTCCACATTACATCTAAGATAACTAGTATCTAAAAAAATTATCTTCTGAATCATTTCTTCAAGTAAAAAATATATATAGATCCCAAGTTCCCTTAAGTAATGAAAATTTTATTTAATAGTTTTAAGATGGGATAATTTTGTAGTTTCATGATATCTTCCCCATAATTATAAATAAAAAATTAATTATCAACAACTAACAATGGGAAGTAGTAACTACCAGCCATTCCATTAAATGTATTTTGATCAATTCATTTCCTATATTCACAAAGATTAATAGTTTCTAAGGTCCCTATAGGAGTAAAAATACTCTTATTATTATCACATTAATAATTTTTAATGCATATATTACATTCATTTATTGAGATATAAATGTTAATTATTATTTTTTTGAAAAAAATAAAAACAATGAAAATAATTAATTCACCCATCATGATAGACTCAAACATAGATAACATAAGATTAAAAAAATAATGAGTCATTAATTTTTGTATCGATCCAAATATATTTTCATTAACAAAAATTTAAACATTTAATTTATATTTGGAATAAATTTATAAAAAGAGTTAGATCACCAATTTCCTTAACAAGAATGTTTTGTAACTAGAATCTAATTCATCTATCACACCATGCACTATGGGATTTTTTAAGTGCATTACATTCCAT
This sequence comes from Viscum album, assembly GCA_963277665.1. Classification (NCBI taxonomy): domain Eukaryota; kingdom Viridiplantae; phylum Streptophyta; class Magnoliopsida; order Santalales; family Viscaceae; genus Viscum; species Viscum album. Next base: position 590,774,488 of record OY728140.1, on the reverse strand, counting down.
ATTATATATATATATACAAGATCTGAATATTTTGTTTTTCACACCTAGGTGGGTTTTCAATATTAAATGACACCTATAGATGTCTATTAAAAGAAGAAAACATTATATCCATTTGATAAATAGTTAAATTTAGTAATGTTATATATGTTAGACATATGTTAATAGATTTAATTTCAAGAGTGAATCTATAAGTTTATTTATAGGTTGTTTATTATTGTTGATTATAAAACATTCTATATATATGTCTTAAATTGAATGTTTTACACTATTTTCATTGTAATTATTTTAGAAAACTAATTTTAATCGAATTTATTATAATATTTAAGACACCCAACCAATGTCCACCCTATATTCTTCTAAAATTCATTTATTTCATAGTATATTTATTTTATCCAATATTTATTATCCAAATCCTCATCCAGATCATTTGGTTCTAATTTAGATAGAAATACATAATGACCAATTTATAAATATAGGGGACATTTAGTTTGGACTTATTGTTTTAAGTGAACAATGATTTTATCACTCAGTTGATTCCTATGATTTTTCTAGTTTATTGGGGTTTTCAAAGTCTATTAATTAAAAAATTTAATTTAATTTATTGGTTACAAAATTATTAAATGTTTCTTTATATGTTTTATTATTAAAATAATTTTACAACATGAATTAAATATCATTTTTTATTAAAACATTAAAATTATTTACTATCATGTTTTTTGAAAAAAAAAACTAGTTTCAAAAAATTTGACATGCACTATTTCTGCAACATTACTTTTATTTTTATTAATACTTATATCAAACTAACTAGTTTTTGAATAACTATGAAAACTTCCTTCATTAAATTTCAGAGCGAATTTATGTAAATTAACAATATTATCAAAAATGAATAATTTTCATCCAAAAACTCTAATGTAATAACTTTTTGGTTTTTTAAATCCAAAACAAATAAGGAGTTCAATTATGTAATGGTATATGTTAATCTAGAAATATATTATAATACATTGTAGTAACTTCATTCACTGAAATAAAATTTTCCACTCAGAATTCAACCAACATTCTTTTGGTAATCTCATAAAGAACACTATTTACACTTTTAACTACACCATTTTTAATAGGTGTTATGTGAGTTAACATTTTATTTACTATACCATTTTTACATGATAAACTATTAAATTAAAAAATTAAAAAATTATTTGATATTGTCAGAATGAATTTTTACCAAAGGTAGATTTTTCTAATTTTTAAAAATGTATACAATGTTGTTAAAATATAAATGTTATTAATAACTTTTTTTAGAAAATATATTCATTTATATCTAATATAGCAATGAACTAAAAAATATACATTGTATTTAACACAAATAATTCAGTTTTATGTTGGAATATGTAAATATATGTGCACTAACATAAAAGTGTCAATTATAGAAACATATCTACTTTATATAAATCTTAAATTATTATAATATAAAATTTTATAATGATCATGGAATTTTGGATTAATAATCCTAAGATTTGGGGAGAACTAATAATTCCTTTTATATATATTTTTCTAATGGTATGACACTATAGTTTCCTAATATTCTATTCCAAAACCAAAATTGATCATCCACTACACAAAAGAAAATATTGACTTTATCTTATTAAGAATTCTATGAGTTCTGTGTATTCATTCTTATCTCACTTAGAAGAGAGAATAAACATACACTTTAAACATTTAACAGTAAATTTATCTATTATAAAGTTCGTAAGGAATAATTCATACCATAATTGGATTATTCTTTTAATTTTTTTCTTATGTCCAACCAAAAATAAAACATTTGAAACTTATGGTTTTCCAAGATGAACAATATTACTTATACCATATATTTCTGTGTGAGAACAATAACCAAAAGTAAATTTTCATCCAATCACATTTATGTTTTCTATTATAATTTTTTCCCTTTGGTCATTTGAGGAGAACAGGTACTATCAATATACTACATATTTTTGGTATTAAAATTTCTCTTACTTTCTTAAAAAAATTATATTTTCGGTGCCCATACATCCTTGGGACTATAATTTTTATCAAATAAATACCTTGAAAACCCATTTTTCAAATCTATAATATTTTAAAACTATATTTCATTTATAACAATATACATTATGAATTACTAAGGATATTAATTTATTTTATTATAATGTGTTATCAAAAATTCTACCACTCTCACACTATGTACGGATGGTTACATTTTTTGGAACAATATAATTTTATTAAAAATGAGTTTCTACATTTTTAATTCCTATCCCATAATAATTTATATAATACTTTTTTTATAATTTTATCACAATTTTACTCCCCATTTGATATATTAAACAGAACATTCATTCCACTAAAAATAATAATGTTATGTTTTACAACTTATTCCTTATCCTCCCTAGTTATGTTGAAATAATTTTTTCCATTCAATTTTAATATAAGTTTGGTATTTCTAAATAATGTATAAAAATTATAGGATTTTCCTTTGAAAATTATACATTAGAATATTTATGTTTTATAAAACCATTACAATATTTTCTGACAACATAAGAAATATTGAATCTTCTTCAAATATAGGTAATGAATAATCTTCCCTAGATGATCTATACATTTAATTAAACGAATTATAATCATATTCAATATCAAAAAAGTGTAATTATCATTCAACGATAAATTTTTAAGGTATTCAGTAGATACCTTTTCTATATAGAATTTAATTATCATTAGAATATATAAAAATTCTGATAAATTTATAACCATCATCACTTTTTTCAGAGTAATTTCCTAAAAAAATATTTCCTCTAATTTCACTCTAACTATTATATGCTTTCGAAATTTTCACCCCATTATGTTTATAGAATATCATATAAATTCTATATTTCATGTCCTTATTGTTAAGTCTATGAAAAAATTCTTTTTTGTTCCCTAACTTTTTTTAATCATAACATATCATCTTAAAAGAATATTTCCTATAATTTAGGTCATTAAAATATTTCATATACTTGTATTGAAAATATTTATTACCAATGATCTTATTCAATATGTTAGAACTATTATTTATGTTATTTTAACATTCATCAGAAGAACTGATATCTATCTTAACTTATATTTTCTTATTCTTAGATGATTTGGAATCATTCTCACCTAGTCTTTTATTCCTAACAAATTAAAATATTTAGGAAAAATCCACTCTACTATGTTACTTCATATTTTTCTCATTATCAAATTTTATTGTACCCTCATAGTGAACGAGAGTTCACATTAATCCATATAATCTAAGATTATTAATATTCATTGTGTAATATTACTATGATATTTTAGATTCCCACTCATTTGGCATAGTATCAAAAACATTCTCAACCAAATGATCATTAGTTAAATCATTATGTCTCAAATATTGTAAGTTATTCACAATGTTCATGAATCATTTATTCATATTAGAAAATGATTAAGTATGTAAAAATTAAAAGGCATGATAATCAATAGATAAAATATCTATTTTGGTTTCAAAAAATATAGTTTTTCTAATGTGAGTAACATCATGTTTTTTCCAAATACTATTAGCAGCATCAAAATTTAAAATTTGACTCAATATATTAAAACACACATACCTAATTTATAGAAAGAAAAAATTGTATCTGTGTAAAAATATAATACAATTATAATTTTAAAATTACATGGAAGAAATAATATTTTGATAGCATGAATATAGTTTTGTCGCGTACTTTTGAAAATTATCATAGAATGAGTTTTTGGTTTTTTCCATTTGAAATAATATTCTATAAATAATTGAAAATATAGTAGTTAATAATTCCATATTTTATTTATTAGAATGTGTAAAAATATTTATATTTAAAAATAAACTTTTACTCATTTTGATAGAAATTATTATATGATCATTTTTATGAAAAATTGTAATTTTGTATAAGTCTTGTTTTCATTAATAAAATGGTTTTTTTTCAATAAAAATGTATAATGTCTATATATATTAATTAAACAAAATGATCATTAATGATAAGTAATTTAAATTAAATTTCTAAAATACATATAATAATATGTGAATTCAAATACATATAATTATTATTATAATTCATATAGGGAGTATAAGATCAATTTATTCTAGAAAAATGCATTTCATAAAAAGCCGATTTCCACACAAATTATGCGTGCATTTTTATACTAAATTATTCAACATATATGAATTAAATTCAATAAAATTGATTCTATATTATGAATCAACATAATTATTTTTTTGAAATATGGCCAGCTTAATTTTTTGTCATAATTATTACTAAAAACATTTAGAAAGAAAGAATGAAGTTAAAATTTAATCAATGTTTTGTGCGTTATATATTATTGTGTCATAATATTTTCCCCCCACATAAAATTTTAATTGATAAATTTTATTTCATATTTAAAATAAGTTGGTCCAAAATATATAATAAATATTATTTAGTTTTGGGATCAAATTTTTATTTTGCAAGGATAAAAATGAGTTACTATGGTGAAAACATAAATGATAAAATATGTAAACATAGAGGATAAGTGAATGAAATATTTAACAGAATAAATATTTTTTGTTTTTTATGTGTGGCCCAACCAATCTTTATTGGTTATTAATCATGGAGTTAGTTGATGTGAGTGTGACTTTACATTATTTAATAGTTTTTTTCTTTTAAAAAATGTCTCTCCTATACAATTATAAAAGAGTAGACACTAAGAATAATTCATAAGATACATTATGAAATTTTTCTTGATAAACCCCAAAACAATTTCTCACTAACATCTATAGACACATAATATAGGTGTTGCTCTTCCCAAAAGACTAACCATGGTTTCTTTATGAATATATTTAAAGGATGCATCTCTAAAAAACGAAATTATCTTAACAAATCCCTTTATTTTTTATTTCTTCATTAATTATGATTTATAATGTTTTAACACCATTATTATAAAAACGTTATTATATAGAATTATAAGGAACCAAGAATAATCATTAAGGATTCTAGTCACATTAAACTAGAATTCACATTCTAACACACCCAAAATTATTTTAGTTTTATAGTTTTAGAGATTTAGTCCACAACTCTAAAATAAAAAACCCTCATATTACAAAGTAGAAACAATAGATCAGTATTGAATTTTCCCATAAAATAAATAATTCAACATGAAAAATGTTTTATTTTAATGAATAATCAACATCACATTCAAAATGAGTTCATATTTTCCCATACCTGTACCTAAATCCTTTATAAATAATTTTAAAAAGTGGTATGAGCACCAAAATAAAAGTAAGGGAGATAAAACGTATTAGTGAAACTATATTTTTATAAATACTTTTAAAAAATATGTCCATTTCAAAATAATAATTGAGAAATAAATAAACATTTTATTACCCAATAAATCAATTAATAGGTCTAATAATTTTAGTAAAACATTTCATGAGAAAAATTAACATCAAAATAATTATTATATATAATTTAACGAACCTCTCTGGTCAATTCGATTGTGAGAATCTGCTGTTTAATTTTTTCATGGAGATCAAGGTGAATCTTTTCAACACCTTTCAACATTCCCATTTTCCTATGTTTTCCAATGGTGTCTCCCCAATGGTGTCACCCTCACACCATCACTACTAGCGTTGTTACCCATATGTTTACTTGAGAGTGATAGCTCACCCTAACATTGCTTCTCGTGTAGTAACTCATCCAAATGGTGTCTCACAAGTTGTGTCTCACCCTAGTGCTTTCATGTATAATAGTGCCTCATGCAGGGGTTTCACGATTACAGTTTCTCTCAAAATAGTGTCTCATCTAGTGGTGCCTCACCTAGTAGTGTCTCACTAGTGGTGTCTCACTCGACGACATCTTGACCGGTGGTGCCTTGTCCAATGGTGTTTCGCCCAATAGTTCCTTAGTCAGTGGTGTCTGTTCAATAGTGTTTCCAATTCATGTTTTTCCCCTTTTGACATCTCCTTTGACAGAAAATGTCTTAAATGACCGATTTTAAAGGCTATAAGGTGATTCAAAGACCATAAATATTATCTTAAATCCCTATGTTATAGAAGGATTTTACCCGATCAAAACATGTTATCTTGTCTCTATCTAGAATTAATGGAAAATAAAAAACATATCAAAACTTATGATCTATTTAGAAATTTCCCATTCTGAAATACCCTTCACCCATATTATTTCTTTTTATTTTCCCTTGGTAAAGGACTTCCTGAGTTTTTTTTTCTAATAGGAGTTTTGTGATCGGGCTATGGATTCTTGATCACGATCCCCTTGGGTTATCCCGCTGTATATGCACAAGCCTGTCTTGGTGAAATCGGGAGGTGCTGATCGCCACCTTATCCAAGTAGTTTTTCCTTCATCTCTATCAATTTTGTATCATATAGGGTGGGTGTATGAATTTTTTCCATTGATCATATGGTTGAATATTAACTAATAATGAGAAATGAAACAACATAGGATTAATATATGATGGGCTTGGGGAATGTGTTGTGGGTTCTTTCTATTCTTCAATCCCATTAGTTATTTTGACATGTATGGTACAATTTCTTTCTAAAAATTATGGTTATTGGGGGTTTCTATTTTTTCAAATGTTATATCTTGTGAATTCTTATTTTTGGTTTTCTGTTGATTGAGTATTTATATGAACTCGATTAACCATTATATTCAGTTAATTAAATGGATTCCATACGATCTTACGGCTTCTGTGATTACACATTTAATTTAGAATGAAGAATGGATTACCTAGGATATTACGGCTTTTATGATCACACCCTCAATTTAATAAGTGGAATTTCAATAATATCCCCTTTTTTAAAACTAAATAGATTGTGTTATGATTTTTAAATGTGACTTTCGGTGTTTTTTTTGCATGGGGTATTGGATGAATGTGATTGTGTTATAGGAATGTGGTTGTGTTGTGGGGATGTGATGGATGCGGTGTGATTTTGTAGCAGGGATACCAAAAAATGTTTTAGTGAGATTTATTTTTGTGTGTGGCAATGAGTTGGGGGGTTTGTCTATTAAGAAAAAGTATTTAGTAGGATGAAATTGAATAGTGGTGATTTTAGTGGTTGATATAGGTTCTTCTCTGTTAATAACAGGAAGAAAAGTTCATCATGTGTCTTGATATTGGTATATGTTATGGCATAAATGTTTTGTAAATGTAAGGAAAATATTATGTGGGTTAATTTAACTTGGTTATTCTTCCTCAATGTGATTTTTTATGTGCTTCTTATTGTAATTTGTGATTAGTAGTTTCCCAGGTAAGGATGGAATAAATGAATTATTAATATTGTGTAGATGAAATGAGTTGGTCTGGTTAAGGAAATGGAGTTTTTTAATAAAAAGTTAAACAATGTGTTTCGTTCTTAATTCTTGTTAAATATAAATAATTAAATGAATGTGTGTTACAACAATAATCTTTGTGATGCCACTTAAATTTATAATCATCTTAATTGATTGTTGCTACAAATAATAATTTCATTTTTTGGTAGCAGAAATTTTTAATTTTTTTGAGATGTCTAGATATTGTTTCAAATCTCATAAGTTGGGATTGATTTGTTAATACTATATATAAATACACTATATTTTTTTTGGTATTTCTCTATAGAAACCAACATATTTTAGAACCATGTTCTGAAAAACCCCATCATCATGGCGGAGGGTGTATTTCTCAAATACCTGGGTGGGTGGATGGATGAATGGTGACCCTCTATTGCCTACTCCTTCTTCTAGGTGGTGATAGACCATTTTTCGTCAAGAATAATGTGCCTTTTGAGGCCCATGTGTTTGTGGGTGAGGATTTCTTTCCCATGTGTCTTCAGAATAAGATGGGTTCTGATTTCCCAGATTTCTTCGAGATGTGATTTGGTTTCTGTCCCATGTTTCTATGGGTTGGATGTGATGTGGTTTGTGTCCATAGTGTCTATGGGTAGGATGTGCTGTGGTTTCTGGCCTAGGTGTATATGGGAGGAATGTGATGTGGTTGTGAGGGCCAGGTGCATGGAGGCAAGATGTGATGTGCTATGTTCGTAAGATGTGGGAGCACAAAGACGTTTTTTTGTTAGGGTTTGGGGGCATCTAATTAGTGGGAAGGTGTTGAGGAATATCCTATCATCAATGTGATTAATATTATATGACATCAAAATCATTATTTTTTGAGTTTTCATTGTTGAGTGTGGGATGGTTAATATACCTGTTTATGTGCTTTTGGGTTGTGTTATTCTCTCTCAGGTTCATTATTGTTCCTCCTTCACATGTGGATGAGAGACATTTTTTTCCTAATGAGTATATTTTTATGATCACCATACATATATGAAACAATTTTCAAGTATATAGGAATATTATACAGACCGTGATTCCCCCTAAAATATTAGATAATTATAGTTGTTTTGTCACTGTTGATTTTTTCTTTTATCACATTACATTGGAGGATTTTGGTTCTTGTCACTTTATGCAAGCATGTGGGATTGTGTTTTTTTGTTTCTTATATATAAATATATATATATACATATGTATTTGTGTGTGTGTGTTTCTTGGAGTTGTTTTTTGGATGATCCAGCATATATCCAAATATAGTTTTAACATAAAGGTTAATTCCTCCCATATTGTGAGTTTTTTTATACCTCAATTGCTAGTAGCCAACATGGGTCCAATTAGAGGTGGGACTTGGGTTATCTCCAATTCTTCCTTTCCAGTCCAGGAGGAGTATCATCAGAGGGAGGGTTTCATGATATAGTGGTATCAGATTTTATGGTTTAGAGATAAGATGGAGTTTAGAGTTAGGCAAAATGATGATTCTATGGGTTTGTAGGAACACAACATCATGTAACCACGGTATGTGACATAGGCCAGAGAATATGGGCTAGAAAATGTCATTTTAGGGCCACCCATGATCTGATTGAAGGATTCCTCCTTCCAAACTTCCACGTGAGGATAAACTATTTATAGGGTAGAGACCTTGAAGATGTCCATGAATCATAATGACTTGTGTTCTTATTTGAATTGGGTTATTATGGGGAAGTTAAAATGAATAATAAATGAGTTAAAAATGAAAGATATGTAAAATTACATAATAGTCGGTCTTAGAAACTACTTGATTATTTTTCATCTATAGTTCTTGGACATATTTTTCATGTTTCTTAGTTAGGGGAGGTTCAACAGGATGATTTGGTAGATGTTCATATGGTCGGTCTAACTGAGGAGGACAACAAGTTTAGTAATTTGTGCCATGATTTCTAGTAGTATTCCTGGTGTATTTATGAGGGTACTAATTCATACAAGGAGAGAAAAAGCTAGATCAAGGAGATTGAGATCACCATTAGTTTGATATAGGCAATTATAGTGTATTGGGTTCCCTTTGAGATCATACAGATGCTAGGTGCTTCATTTCAGAGGGGGATGCATTACCTAAGGGGAAGAAAGGAAGTAAGTGTTTTGTGGGTCGACATTGAGATGTAATTGTAGGTAGTGTACCTTTTGTAGACTATGAAGGATGACAAGACGAATGACCTAGTATCCCTCTAGTAGGGGAGTATGTTAGTACATGGGGTTAGGATCAATTTCAAAAACCGCCTTCGAATTACTGTAGATCTCTTTCTGGATGAGGAGTCTCATGCAATAATTCTCGAGGAGCACTACATCCTTCGATTCAATATATTTGTACTCCATTTACATTTACAATGTATCTAGATGTTAAAAGAACGGAATATGTGATCGTGTGGATGAACTCACGAGGAGGTATATAGTGAGAGGGGATCTATTAGAGTATATTGAGAGGTGGGGTTGTCAACTATAGGTCTCAGGCTCCAAGGACCTCGTGGATTTGACCATTAGGGAGATGACCTCAATAGATTTTTTTTCATCATTATGGAGATAATAGTCCTCATTCCTTTTCTGTTTGATAAGGGATGATGTGTTTTTTATGTGGGGTTCACTACCATCTCTACAGTTAGTTCGTAGTGGATTCCCAATCCCAGTTTTGTGGTGGTGAATATGCTCAGCATCAGTCTCATCAGCAGTTTCCAATGAGATAGTTTTAATAGCATGGAAAATAAGTTTTTTCTCCCCCAAAAGGAGATGGCACAATTTGAGGCCAACCTCAAGATTTTTTTCATCTTCATAGACCATTAATAATGAATTTCCATGAAGGTGGTCATCATCAAATATACAGTGAAACTTGACGAGGTCAGTTTCATGCTGTAGAGATAACAGTTCAAGTTGGGACACAGATCATCATAGGTATGATTAGTTTATTTAATTTTTTTCATGTGAATTTGTTTATTCAGGAACATTAAATTCATTTTTACCCCTACCCTAGCATGTGTTTTGTGTCTAGACATAGTGAGTATTCTCATTCCCCCAGTGTAGAGTATGGAAGTTTGAGTGCAAACTAGCTAGTTTAATGTGTTTAAGAGGTTTAGACTGATGATGGGACAACATTAGTCCCATGGTTATCTCTTTTTTTACTATAGATCCCTCCATACGATGTAATCATCATTATTGAAATGTTATACAATGTATATTATTTCATATACTACTTCAATAACAGACGAATAATTCATATGTGGGTGGATAATGCATGGTTTTCTTTTGTGGGAGGTGTTTTTAGGTTTGTAGTCGATATGTGGAGCCCCTTATTTTCCTAGTTATTGAGATGTTAGTAGAATTTATTGACACTATGATTGTAGAGTTCCCCATATTCATTGGTGAGTTTTAGGATGTTTTCTCTAAATAGGTTGTGATGCTACCCCCTTAACGTGATGTTGATTTCAAGATAGACTTGCAGCCTGGTGCTTCTCCAATTTTAATGCATATTTATCAAATGGAACCCTCTTAGATGTGGGAGTTGAGGATACATATTGATGATTTGATGTGTAGGGGATTTATATGTCTCATTGTATCCTTTTGGGGTGCCTCAGTATTGTTCTTAAAGAAGGAACACTATGGTCTATGGATTTGTATAGACTACCAAAAGATGAATCAAATTATGGTCAAGAACTATTACCCCTTTTGAGGATAGATGATCTTTTTGACCAAATTAGTGGGACATGTTGTTTTTTATGATCAATCTGTGGTCTAGATATCACCGGTTGAGGGTGATGGAGGGAGATATCCCAAAGGATGCTTTCAGATGCAAGTATGCCCACTTTGAGTTCTAAATCATTCTATTTATTGTTATGAATGCACTAACCATGTTCAGGGGGCTTATGAAATCCATTTTTCTTGAGTTACTAAACTGGTTTTTCATCGTATTAAACAATGAAAACTTGATCAACTTGACGTATGTGGGGGAACATTCTGATCATCTTAGGACATTCTTGCAAGTCTTTCGACACCACTATCTATATGGAATGTTTTCCAAGTACATGTTTTGGAAATGGTATGTCCATTTCCTCAAGAATGTAGTGTCTCAATAGGGCATGGAAGTAGACCCATTAAATGTAAAATTAGTTTTTTCAGGGGAAGGACCCAAGAATTTGGTAAATGTTCACTATTTCCATGTACTGGAAAGCTCTTATTTGAGTTTTTTTCCAAAATTATCTTGATTTGTGGCTCTATTAACAACTCTAAAAAGAATGGACTAGGTTTTTTTGAGGTGGAATCTGTTCTTGGTAGCATTCAGTTATCTGAAGGTGATGTTAGTCAGTGCTCCCATGCTCTAGTTTCCAATGAATGGGTTGATGTTTGAGGTGTTCTTTATGCTTCCCACCAGGGTTTGGGATGCATGTTGATGATAAAGAAAGCACTGATCTCTTATAGGTCTAGGAAGTTATGAACCCATAGGAGTAATTATTCCACACATGATCTGTATTTTGTAGAAGTAGTGTTCGTGCTAAAATTGTGGAGATATTACCTCATTGGTGAGTGCATTGTAGACTTCACATATCATAAGAGAGTTATGTATATCTTTTTCCTACACGGTAAAAATCTACGAAAAAGAAGATAGATTTATTTTATTCAATAATATGATTTTTAAATATCCTACACCTCAGGAAGGGGAAATGTGGAGGATGATTCCTAGATAATGAAGTCATAGAAGGATGGTGTTTTGAGAATTTGTAGAATCTTGGAATGCCCTAGAAGAGTTGGTAGTCTTTAACATTGATGTGAGAGTGGATGGATGTAAGGGTTTTTTAATTCATATAAAAGTGCAATCATTTATAATGCAGTAGGTGGGGGAGTCTTAGTAGGGAGACATATAGATGGGGGGACGTGCAATTGTGTCATCCATGGTGATGCTCTTGTGGGGTGGGTAGAAAGACATCAGAACCAGATGTTTTTTAGGGGATATTGTTTGTTTATGTAGTAACATATAATGTGTTAATTCATGAGTTTTATATCTCACCCTTGGTGGTGAATCAATGATATTCTAAGATGTACTGGGTCTTGTAGATGTAGTGTTGGTGGCCCGGTATAAAACATGTAGTATCGAAGATTGTGGGGAAGTTCCTTGTTTTCTAGTAGGTAAAAGCCAAGAACTATGTTCTTGGTGGTTTGTTGAAGCCATTGGATGTCTTTGAGTACAAGTGGGAAGATAACTGGATAGATTGCATTATAGGTTTACCTAGAGTTCAAGGAGTCTATGATTATATTGGGGGGATAGTGGATCAGTTCACAAGATCGTCCCACTTCATAGCGATCAAGGATTCAAGCATAGTGGATGCCTCGGTGAAGCGGTGCAAGGATGAAGTGGTGAATATGCATGGAGTTATGATGTATATTTTTTTATACTAGGATGTATGGTTTAACTAATAAGTATGTAGGGAATAGTATCATGATTCTATAACCTCATTACGCCTCACCACTACTTTCCACCCTTAATCAGTTGTGTAGACGAAGTGGACTATCCAGATGTTGTAGGATATGTTGCAGGTGTGTGTCTTGATCTTTGGTGAATCATGGGTACAACACCTTCCATTGGCGGTGTTTTCATATAATAATAGCTATCACTCACCCATTATAATTTCCCAATTTGAGGTATTGTACAGAATGTAATGTCTTCTTCTATTATGCTGGATGGAGGATTGTGAGGCACCTATTCTCGGTCGAGTTGTATTGTGGAGCATGACTGAGAAGGTTCAACATGATAGAGGAAGGATTAAATTAGATTAGGACGAGCATAATTCTTATAAAGACTATAGGATGAGTCCATTGGAGTTCATGGATGAAAACCATATGTTCTTAAAGGTCACTTGTCAATGAGGGAAATAGAGGATTGACAGATAAAGTAAAATTTATCCAAGAACTCCTGGTCACTTTGAGGTGTTTGGGTGGGTTGGTAAGGTGGATAACCTTTTCGCCTTTCCATCGTAGTTATAGAGGATCCACAATGTCTCCTATGTATCTCAACTTTTTCGGTATCTACATGAAATCTCTCCTGTCATTGATTGGGGAGAGTTGTAGATTGAGGATGACACGATGTTTGTGGAGTGGCTAGTGGAGATCTAGAAACATCAAGAGAAGGTGACCTGTGGAATAATCGTTCCATTGGATCATGTGTTGTGGAGTCAGGGTGGCATAGAGTGGAGTACCAGGGAAAAAGATAATTAGACGTGTGCCATGTACCTTGAGGTGTTTTGAGTTTTACCTTGTTTTGTTTTTTTTGTTATGTAATTATTGAACCTTATTTTATACAAGATGAGGTGTTTTCACTTAGTAGTGTTATGTCTAGTGTGTGACGTGATAATTTTTTAACCCATGGAAAGGGGAGGACCTGATTACTCATTAGGACCCATTAATTGAAATATGGTTAAACCATAGTGGGTGAGAAGGTGCAGCCTTGAGTGGATAGTATCTTGTCCTGGAAACCAGAATTTTCTTGTCCACATGTTAAGAATATGTGGTTGTTGTGCCTATTTGGTGTGTAATGTGGTTGTTTTGGTTAGCTGATATTTAAGGAGTTGTTCTTACATGTGTAGGTTTCCACTCCTTCATTCGAAAAATATATGGTGTCTTACCAGATGATGTAAGTGTGTTTGGTTGCCAATGATGTTTCAAGTGTAGTGAGACCTTTCAGAGGTATTTGGTTGGGTGGTTTTTCATACCCTTATATCTATTGGGATTGGTTTTGAATTATTTAGGGATAGAATAGTTTGAGAGGTTTCTAATGTAATGTCATGAACCACTCTAAGCCAATACTTTGTTGGAATCGGATGATTGAGGCATTCTGGGGGATCAAGGTAACCGTTTTCATCACATTTCTAGTTTTCTAATTTTTTATATTTTTCAGTGGTTCTATGACAACAGTTTCACCTGGGTAGTGTCACCACTAGTGGTGTCACCCTAGTGGCACGCTAAGGTGGTTGATCACTCGAGCAGTGTCCTATTGGCAGAAGCATACCCTAGAAGTGTCTCGCTGGTAGTGTTTCACCCTAGAAGTCACTCATCCGACGGTGCCTCATGTCAGGACCCACCTTCACCAAAAGTAGGTAAGGGACAACAAATTTCTAGGCCCAACCTTCCTTATGTTTAAGGATATATAATGACCCCTGAAACCTACCTTCAATAGGTCTCGGAGTGGCAACTAGGACCAAGGTTATAGAATCTCAAACAAAATGGAAGGCATTACCCTTTTTTATTTTTATAGGATCTAGAGATAAGATAGAAACTCCAACAATACCAAAGATGAAAGTAAAGGAAAATCCTAAAGCAACCCATTACCATATGCATGTTCCATAGTAAATGATACAAGCGATAAAAACTCCAAAGGTAATGTACCCTGAAAAAGGAAAACGACAACATCAACTGCCCCAAGGTCCGAGCTCGTACGGTCCCGCACGATCCCTGAGGTCCTCCTGGAAACATGAAAGTAGTATTATATATGTAGGGTGAGAATAAAAGTATACCCAGTAGGGAAAACCAAATGCTCTCATGCATAAGTGGGGAAGCATTCTAATACCCTGTGAGAAAAGAGAAACCCATGCACCTTACAAGGAAGACTACCCACCCAAGCCTCACCGAGGCACACTCCCCAAATAACGCAAAGAAGGTAAAGTATCAAAATGGCACATAGATAGCTGGGCACCCCACACCACATTCCCACTGGTTATTGAAGACATCATATGCATCAAACCAGTCCTTCCATTATCACCGCATTTCCACTACCAAACCTCGCCCGCACACACTGGGGCCATAATCTCACATCCCGCCTGTAGACACTTGGGCCACAACCGGACATCCCGCCCACAGAAACATCGGCCACAACCCCCCATCCCTTCCATAGACACCTGGGCCACAACCTAACATCCCACCCACATACAACTAGGCCACAAACACTACACATAACCACACCCTCAAACACCTTGGTCAGAATAACTACTGCCACACCTGAAGAAACCTGGGCCTCATCCTGAAGACACTTGGGAAACAACCTACCCGCAAACACCTGGGCCAACCACCCAAACTACCCTACCAGAAGATTCTTGGGCTAATAATGGACTTTAGGCCCTCACAGCCTGCCCGAAGAGTCTTGAGATATTAGGGAAAGGGAGCAGAAATGAGTTAATAACCAGCCACTCATAGGAGTGTTGGGAAAAACACCCTCCCCATGAAATGGGGTGTTCGGCACTAAGTGCTCAACTTGGATGGGGAATGAATAAGAAAAATATGAAATACAATATATGTATAGGTAATTGGAAATCATCCCAACATAGGGGCTCCAAAACCTAAGCACAAATACCCTTGTTACTATTTATTCATAATGATAATCACAACACTCGCGGCCAAGTCACAACTCATCCCCAAAACCAATTCCCCCTTTAAAACATTCTTGTTTTCATGTTCTAGTGATCTCATTTTGGTGTATTCTATACTACTGGGCAACTAACAGGTATAACCACATGCTAGGAAAATAGAAACAACCAAATAGCAATTTATGCATTCACACCCGGTTCTCTTGTGAAGTCACAACAACAAAGGGATAAGTGAGATCCCTCAATGTACTGGAACCAAAGAAAACCTCACAAAAAAGATATGTGAGATCCCTCTAAGTACTGGAACCAAATAAAACCTCACAAAAAGGATAAGTGAGATCCCTCGAAGTACTGGAATCAAAACCCCGAGACACAGCCCAGTGTCCCCAAAACTAGTGGTTTCTCAACAATAGAGGATCCCACTCAAGTTTGTGTCATAGATGAACAACCACACAACTTCATATTCACAACCAAAAACCATATGATTACTAAGTTTCCCATCCATGTCCACACCTTCCCATAATCACCAAGAAGAACATCACACCAACCACCAAATATAGTTGGAAACATCTAGGTACAAGCACATCATTCATTAGGTTTTCCTTTCTATTTTTTTACCAGGGTGGTCACAAAGGGATTCTTGTTTTACTAAACATCCATTTAAACCAATTTAGTTTAGGTGAATAACCAATTTTCATGTTACAGTTATTTATTCATCCCAAAAGTCAAGGGTTTATCAGCATGCAAGGAAAGACCATCAATAGTCATGATTTCAGTGAGCACAAGCCCTTAGAGTTCACAACCCATATCAATATAAAATAGTACAGAAGAACGTCAATCACACACCCTTAATTATTTTAGATCCATTCATTATCATCGTTATGTTTGGTTTCATCAACCCCCACAAAAACAAAAGAATACCCACCCCGCATGAGGCATAGTAAGGAATGACAAAGGAAAACCACACTAGATTGATCAAAGACCGAAGTTCTTATCCACACTCCAAGAATAGGGAAAAGTGTGACTTACATGAGAGGGACGTTGGTAACTACATGGATGAGAAGAAATAATCCAGCACATGCACTCCACAAGCCTCAGAAAGGGGAACTCCAAACGCACTAAGAAGAAAATGGAGCCAGCCAAGAGGAAGAAGGAAGGACTAATTCTCATGCGATATATAGATAAGATAATGTTTTTACAGGATATGGGGATTTGAAGGGCTTCAAATTCGGATCGTGGTTCCCCACGCGGTTGGGTGGTTACACATGATTAGATTAATTTTTATTTATTATCCCCTATTTGGGAGGTTCCCCGGGATTTTTGGGTGTTAATTGTGGGCTTTAAATGGTATTGAACCACATAAAAGTGTTAAAAAGACCCAAAAGAGGCGTTACGGGAAAAACTGTAGAAGAGAAACCCGACAAGGCTGGGTGACACCGATTGTTCGCGCCAATCGGTCGCACGCCAATCGGTCGCACACCGATCGGTCAAACGCCGATCGGTCACACACCGGTTGGTCGCTCACCGAAATGACGTCTTACCACCGAGACATCACAATTAAGATCTGGAAATTGGAAAAGGGATGGACCGGGAGGGTCTCAGTCATCACATCAGATACCTGTCAAGCATTCTCACCCTCGGGAATTTAAAACCAGACCTGAAGAAGGGAGGGGGGTCCGAACAACCACCCTAGAAGATACCTCTCAGGAGTGATCCTCTCCAACACATGGAAAAACCTTACCTCCTTAAGAAACCAAGAAACAGTTAAGGTTCAAGATGTCTAGTCATACGAGTTATGGAGTTTCATCCTCCATGTCAAGATACAATCTGCTTTTGGAGGCACTGACTCGCCCGCATGAGTTTAATCGCATCCACATTAATGCATCTGGATTGGGGATCAGGTTCTCCACTCCTAGAAGTCAGGATTTTTCACACACATCTAGAGAATAAAAAAAACCATACATTCCATAGTTAACAAGGTAAAGTGTTCCATCACAACCAAGTACAACAAATAGAACAACTCAAAATAGCTCTAGGTACTGGCCTTGCATCTGTGTCGCCCGTTCCCAGGTACTTTCCTAAAGCCCACCATGCCTCCACAATCCACGAACCATAGGAATGGTTCATCCATGGAGAACCTTATCCTCACTATCCTAGATCATCATTGGTCACTCCAAAAATGTTGCATCTTCTTCAATATATAGCTCTCCCCAGTCAAGGATGTGTGAGTCGTCCTGCAGATACCGAAAAAGCTGTGACACATGGAAGACATCGTGCATCCTTTGTAGTTGTGGTGGAAACACAAGCTGGTAGGACACTTTTCCGACCCGCTACAACACCTCGAAGGGTACGTCGAACCTAGGAGAAAGCTTACTCCCTCTGTCGAACCTCCACTGCCCACGTTGAGGGGATATCTTCAAGAACACATGGTCCCCGACCTCGAACTCCAAGGGTATCATACTTTCGTCGGCGTACGACTTTTGGAGGTCTTGAGCCACCATAATCCTCTCTCGTATAAGATGCACCTTCTCCATCGTGATCTACACCACCTCCGGGCCAAGGACGCCTGCCTCTCCGAATTCTTTCCAGCAGATGGGTGCGTGACAAAGCCTTCCATACAAAGCTTTGAACAGAACCATGATAATGGTAGAGTAAAAACTATTATTGTAGGAAAACTCTACCAGATTCAACTGTCATGTGCATGATCCCCCAAAATCCATATCGCATGCTCACAACATATCTTCCAAGGACTGGATGGTGCGCTCTGTCTATCCATCTGTCAGGGGGTGGAAGGTAGTGCTAAGTCGTAGCTGGGAGCCAAAAGTGTGTTGCAATCCTTTCCAGACTCGTGAGTTAAACTGTGCATCCCTATCTGATACTATAGACCTCATAACTCCATGCAATCGCACTACCTCATCCACATACCTCCGTGCTAAGGAATCCACTGCACTCGACTCCTTGATTGCCAGAAAGAGAGCCAATTTCGTCAACCGGTCCACCACTACCCAGATAGTGTCACAGGCTCCTTGAACCTTGGGTAGTACCATGACGAAATCAATCGATATTTCATCCCACTTCCACTTGGGGACATCCAAATGATGCAACAAACCGCCTGGAACACGGTGTTTAGCCTTCACCTGCTGACACACTAGGCATCTGGCCACGAACTATACTACTGTTCGTTTTACCCAGGGCCACCAAAACTGTCTCTTTAGATCATTTTACATCTTGGAAACTTCTGGGTGAACTGCTATGGGTGAGCTGTGGAACTCACTAAGAACTCTCTTGCACATTGCCTCTGGAACAAATAGCTTTCCTCAGAAAAGAAACTGATTCTAATAATCCTCCATCCACCCTTTTGGAGAATAGCCTTGGCTGACCCGGTCGCACATCACTTCACTCTCTGAGTCTCCCCATTTAGACTCTTATACCTGTCATAACAACAAATAATGTAGTTTTATCTGACATAGTAAACCTCTACCACCATCCATCCTTGCATCAAGGTGTAGGGAAGCCAACTCTTTCACCACCTTCTAAGATTTTGCTGACTCTCGGACCGCATCCTTCTGTGACTTCCTGCTCAAGGTATTAGCCACCACATTCCCCTTTCCTAAGGTGTAAGAAATCCTGATGTCGTAGTATTTAATGAATTCCATCCATTTTCACTGTCATAAGTTCAGGTCCCACCAGGGGAAGACATACTTCAAGCTATTTTGATCGATGAAGACCATGAAGTGCTCCCCGACAAGGTAGTGCCGCCAGAACTTTAGTGCAAACATGACAGAGGAAAGCTCGAGATCATGGGTGGCATAGTTATGCTCATGGATATCTAACTTCCTAGACCAAATGGAGATCACCCTTTTCCACTGCATCAACACACATCTGAGGCCTTGCCCTGAAGCATCACAGAACACCTCATACGTTGCCCCTTATTATGACAGCCTCAGTAGTAAGGTACTAACCAACTTCAACACCAGATAGCTAAAGGCTACCTCACACTACCCATCCCATATGAAATCTCAATCCTTTTTCATCAATTCTGTCAAGGGTTCTGCAACTTGGGAGAAGTTGGGCACGAATCTCCGGTAGTAACCTGCCAGCCCGAGTAATCTACGAACCTCTGCCACGTTCTTGGGTGCTACCGAAGAAACCACCACCTCAACCATTTATGGGTCTATTTCTATCCCTTTCTTAGACACCACATGCCCAAGGAAGATCACTTCTCGCATCCATAACATTCACTTGGAAAACTTCCCATAGAGATGGTGACGTCGGAGAACCTCTAAAACCATTCTCAAGTACTCAGCATAATCCTCTTCTGATCTTGAGTAGATCAAGATTTAGTCAATAAATACAACTACGAACCGATCATGGTAATCTTGGAAGACGAAGTTAATGAGACCAATGAACGTAGATAGAGAGTTTATAACACCAAACAATATGACTAAAAACTCGAAGTGCCCATATCATCACCTGAAGGAAGACTTCGAGATGTCACCCCCTCACCATCAGCTGGTGGTATCCTAACCACAGGTCAATCTTAGAGAACCAACCTGCTCCCTCCAGCTGGTCAAAGAGATCGTCAATCCTTGGGAGGGGGTAAAGGTTCTTGACCATTACCTGGTTCAGTCTCCGGTAGTCTATGCATAGCCTGTGACCACCATCTGCCTTCCTGGAAAATAAGACTGGAGCACCCCATGGAAACGCACTCGGTCGAACAAAACCCTTCTTCATCAGATCATCAATCTAAATTCGAAACTCCCATATCTCCTAAGGTTCCATCCGGTAGGGAGCCATCAAAATCGGATGACCACCAGGTTTCAAGTCAATCCCAAACTCGATGTCATGTTGAAGGGGTAGAGTCGTCCCCTCCTTAGGGAAGACGCCCCTAAAGTCACGGACCACCCCTGGAAATTCCACCATCTCTGCATCAACTGACTCCACTGATAGGTCAGCTAACAAGAAGAGGAGAGGTTCTCCTAACTTGCTTCTCCCCTGGAAACTCCTCTTGTTGATGAAAGTCACTCGTCGGTCGCCCATGTCTGAAAACACAACTCTTCCTCAGAAGAATTCAATGGCGTCACATATAGAGAAAAACTAGTCAATGCCTAGGATGACATCGTATGGATGTATCTAGAATAGTAGAAGATCTCTGACTAACTGATGTGGCCCTATCATTAGTCTCCATCCTCGAAAAACGTACAACAAGTCGGCCAGACCTCTGACTGGTGTGCTCATCACAAGGGGAACTGGAAGAGTCTCAGCATATAAACCCAGAGCATGGTCCAGACTGGGTGTAACAAAGGAGTGCGAAGCTTTTATATCAAATAATGCATATGCAAGGGTCCTAAACAATTTGATCATACCTCGAACGACCTCTGGAATTGCTGGAACTGATGCCTCTGTGGCATGCAACAACCCACTCCTAGCTCCTCTACCTCTCGGCTATCGGCCACCTCCCCGACCATGCTCGGGTCGAGGTCCCTAAGGAGTTCTCTGAGGTCGGCCTTCTCCTGAAACGTCTGCCCTTAGTGGAGCGAGAGCCCGCTGTCCCTACTGCTACTACTGAAAGGGCCTAGCTTGGAATTGATGCTGCTGAGGTGGGTGCTGGATCATCCCACCTCCACTGTACTGTACTCTGTCCAAGCACTGATTCCGGAGGTGCTAATGGGTTCCACAGATGAAGCATCTCAGCCCTGGGCCTGAAAGAAAAGGCCGAGGGCCGGAAGGACAGAACTGGAACTGATGAGGCCTACTCCCTGCTAGTTGAAACCTAGAGGGTCCTGATGCCGGAGGCTTGCTACTGATGGCCTTCCCCTTTGACGAGCCCAACTGGATCCCCTCTCGTGAATCACCTCCCAGTGTGTGCATCCTCTCCACTACTTCAGCCTTCCTCTGTACCTCCAAGTTTTTCGGTAGGGTGAAGGGAGTAACATCGTACTAAAGAGAAGGTCAGAGTGCCTCCTCAAAATGTCTTGCCTGAGACTCCTCATCCGTAAAGAGGTCCAGAGCAAAGCGAAGGAGGTCCTTGAACTTGATCCCCAACTCTCTCATTGACATACTTCCCTGCTGTTGGGAGAGTAGCTCCAGCCTCTTCTCAGCCTTCCTCATGGAAGAGAGGAATTCCTCCCGGAACACTTTCTTAATGACATCCCATGTTACCTCGATCTCCATCTTATACCCAAGATAAAGCATCCACCACTGACGCGCTGCTCCATGCATCTGTCTAACAGCCAGAGGAACCCAGTACTCTGTCGGAGCCTTGATCAAGATGAAGGTTATCACCAGCTCTTCTAGCCAGCTCTTCATCTCCACATCTGAGATGCTTCCCTCGTACTTCCCTAGGGTATGCCGCTGAGAGGCTTGAAGAATATTCTTCCACAGATCATCCTCCTCCTCTCAGTTGGTCCTCTGACGATCGAACAAGTCAACCTCGTAGGGCTCGATCTCCCGCACTACTCGTGGTCGCCTCCCAGGTGCCATAGCTGCATGGTAAACAAGAAATTCCTAAGCCCAAGTAGTGTATAATATTGTTCTTAAATTTTATTAGACTTATTTATTTATTTTTGAATCCACATGATACCCATGAAACATAAAAACACAATTAATTATGATATATGTACCTTTCCTAGGGTCTCTACGCTAGAATCAGTGTAGCCTCACTTGGTCATTCGGTAGGTCCAGAGTCCTTGCATCGGATCACAGGGGGCCCTAAAATCCCATGTCCTAGATAGTCTTCCATGGCCTAATTCAAGCACCAATGTCACCCCACACGGTTTCCCTACCACAGCATGCAATATTAACTGTGCCTAACTTCAGACTACATCCTATCTCTCAACCTCACTGCCTTTGATACCATTCTGTCACGACCTGCCTTCACCAAAAGGAGGGAAGGGACATCATATTGCTAGGCTCTTCCTTCTTTAAGTTGAATGAGAGATAATGACTGCCAAAACCCGCCTTCAAAGGGTCATAGAGTGGCGACCAGCATAAGGATATAGAATCTCACAAAAAATGGATGGAATTACCCTTTTTTATTTTTATAGGATCAGGAGATAAGATAACAACTCCAACAATACCAAAGCTGAATGTAAAGGTAAAGCTAAAAGTAACCCATTCCCATATTAATGTTCAATAGTAAATGATAAAACCCACAAAAACTTCAAAGGTAAAGTACCAAGAAAAAGGAAAAATACAATATCAACTGCCCCATGGTCCGAGCTAGTACGGTCCCGCACGATCCCTGAGGTCCTCCTGGAAACCTGAAAGCAGTTTTATATATGTTGGGTGACCATACAAGTTCACCTAGTAGGGAAAACCAAAAGCTCTCATGCACAAGTGGGGAAGCATTATAATTTCAATTGAGAAGAGAGAAGCCCAAGCACCTAACAAGGAAAACTACCCACCCAAGCCTCACCAAGGCACACACCCCAAATAACGCAATGCAAGTAAAGTCTAGTAATGGAACCTCGATATTTGGGTCCCCCGTGCCAATTTCCCACTGGTTATTGAATACATCTTACGCATCGAACCAATCCCACCATTCTCACCGCGGTCCCACTTCCAAACCCCACCTGCACACACCTAGGCCATAATATCACATCCCGCCCACAGACACATGGGCCACAACCGTACATCCTGCCCACATACAACTAGGCCACAACTGCACATCCCACCCAAAGACACCTTGGCCACAACCGCACATCCTACTTGCAGACACATGGGCCACAAACACTACGCATAACCACAGTCGCAAACACCAGGGTCAGAACAACTACTACCACGCCCGAAGACCCATCAGCCTCATCCCGAAGACACATGGGAAACAACCTGCCCGCAAACACCTGGGCCAACCACCACAACTACCCTGCCTGATGATTCTTTGGAAAATAATGGACTTCAAGCCATCACAGCTTGCTTGAAGAGTCTTGGGCTATTTGGGAAAGGTATAAGAAATGAGATAATAACCATCCACTCATAGGAGTGTTGGGAAGAACACCGTCCCAATTAAATGGGGTGTTCGACACTAAGTGCTCAACTTGGGTGGGGTACGAACAAGAAACATAAGATATATAATATATGTATAGGTAATCCGCAATCATAAATACCTAGGGGCTCCAAAACCTAAGCACAAACACCCTCATTACTATTTATTTATAAATAAAATCACAACACTCGTGGCCAAGTCAAAACTCATCCCTAAAAACAATTCCCCCTTTAAACTATTCTTATTTTCATGTTTAAGTTATCTCATTTAGATAGATTCTGTAATACTGGGTAACTAACAGGCATAACCACAAGCTAAGAAAAGAGAAACAACCAAACAACAATTTAAGCATTCACACACAGTTCTATTGTGAAGTCACAACAACAAAGGGATAAGTGAGATCCCTCAAAGTACTAGAACTGATGAAAACATCATAGAAGGGATATGTGAGATCCCTCGAAGTACAGGTAGAAAATAAAATCTCAAAAAAGGGATAAGTGAGAACCCTCGAAGTACTGGAAACAAGAAAACCCCAAGACACAGCCCCATGTGCCCAAAACCAATGGTTTCTCAACAATAGAGGATCCCACCTGAGTTCGTGTCACAATAGAGCAACCACACAGATTCAGATTCAAAACCAACAACTGTATGATAACTGAGGATACCATCCCCATCCACAACTTCCCATAATCACCATGAAGAACAACACACCTACCACTAAATAGAGTGGGGAACTTCCTAGTTTACGCCCATAATTCATTAGGTTCTCCTTTCTGTTTGTTAACCGGGGTGGTCATACAGAGATTCTTGTTTTACTGAACATGAATTTAAACCAATTGAGATTAGGTGACTAACCAATTTACTTGTTACAGTATCTTAGTCATCACAAAAGACAAGTGTTTATTAAAGTGCAAGGAAATACCAGCAATGGTTGTGATTTCAATGAGCAGAAGCCCTTACAATTCACAACACATATCAACTTAAATGAGTACAGAAGAACATCGATCACCACCTTCATTCATTAAGATCTGTTCATTTTCTTCGTTAAGTTTGGTTTCATTAACCCCCACAGAAACAAAAGCATACCAACCCTGCATGATGTACAATAAAGAAAGAAGAAGGAAAACCCTACTTTATTGATAAAAGATCAAAGTTCTTCTCCATGCGCCAAGAATAGGGAAAAGCGCAACTTGCTTGGTAGGGATGTAGGGAACTCCAAGGATGAACAGAAAGACGCCAGCACAGGCGCACCATAAGCCTCAAAAATTTGAACTCCATATGCACTAAGAAGAAATGGAAGCCATCCAAGAGGAAGAAGAAGGAAGGAGAAATTCCTATGCGATATATAGAAAAGATTCCATCGTTACGGGATATGGGGATTTGAATAGCTTAAAATTCGGATCGTGGTTCCCCATGCAGTTGGGTGGTTACACACAACAGGATTAATTGTTATTTAATATCCCCCATTGTGGAGGTTCCTTGGGATTTTTTGTATTAATTATGGGCTTTAAATGGATTTGAACTAGTTAAAAAGGGTTTAAAAGACAAAAAAGATGCATTAAGAGAAAACCATAGAACTGAAACCCTACAAGGATGGGTGACACCGATCGGTTTCTCCAATCGGTTGCACCGATTGGTCGCATGCTGGTCGTTCACACACCGATCAGTCGCACGTCGATCAGTCACACGCCGATCGGTCACATGTCGATCGGTCACACACCGATCGGTCGCCCACCGGTCGGTTGCTCACCGAAATGACTTCCTACCACTAAGATGTCACCCTCAGGGATTAGAAATTGTCAAAGGGATGGATCGTGAGGGTCTGTGTCATCACAACTCATCCAGCAATTTTTCTCCAAATGGTGTCTCGTTCAGAGGTGCCTCATCTTGACGTGTCTCGCACAACTGTATCTCAACCAGTGGTGCCTCATCCAACATTTCCTTGTCCAATGGTGTCTCACCCAATAGTGCCTCACCCAGAGGTGTCTTGTGAACTGTGTTTCGAGTTCTAGTTTTTTTTCACTTTTTGACATCTCCCATAACATAAAATTAATTAAATTACACATATGAAAGGCATTGAGGATGATTCAAAGTCTATACATCTTATAATAAATTATTTATTTTATTGGGGCTTTTAGTCGTTCAAAACACGTTATCATGACTAAATCCTCCTATAATGGATAATAATAATCAGAACTAAACTGATGATCTGTTTAGATATTTCCCAGGTCGAGATGTTGTTCTCCCGTGATTTTACTTATTATTCTACCCTTGGAATGGGATGCCCAAATTTCTTCCCATAGAATTCATGTGATCGAGTTGTGTCTTCTGGATCGTGTTCCCTGGGGGTTTTATTACTGTATATACACACCCATGTCATGGTGAAATCAAGAAGAGTAGATCTCCTCCTCTTCTATGTGGGATTTCCTTTATCTCTCTCAATTTTGTATCATTTGTCGTTGGTGTATAAATGTTTTTCCTATGGTAATATGGTTTAATACCAATTAATTAAGATTAATGAATCATCTTAATATTAATATGTGGGGGTCTAGGGACTTGTGATGCATTCTATTATTGTATGTCATTACCTTTTGATATTTTGATCTGTATAGGCTGACTACCGACTGAAAATCATGGATTTTGGGGGTTTCTATTTTTTCACCTATGATGTATTATGAATTATTATTTTTTGTTCTCTATGGAATGACTATTTATATAAAACAATTTAAAAATTTTATTCAGTTAATTAAATGGATGCCCCAGGATATGACGTCTTCTATTATCACACCCTGAATTTAAGAAGTGGAATTTAAATTATAGTCCCATTGTTAAAAATAAATATAGTGTGTTATGGTTTTGATGTGTGGTTTTCTGTGGGTTTTGGGTGAAGGTAATGTTATGGATGAGGTTTTGTGGTGGGGTTATGATGTGTGTGGTGTCATTGTGTAGTTGGATACCAAAAAGTGTTGTGGCGAGTTGTGTTTCTGGGTGTAGTTGTGAGTTGGGGGTTTTCTCTATTAAGATGAAGGATGAATTTGGATAATTATTATGGTAGTGGTTGGTTTGGGTTATATTACATTAATAACATATAGAAGGATTTTATCTATGTCTTGGTATTGGTATATGTTATGTTGTTAATGGGTGTTAAATAGATAAGAAATAAGATGTGGTTTAAATTTCCTTGGGTCTTCTTCCTCAGTGTGAATTTTGATTTCTTCTGGGTTGTGTTTTTTGACAAGAATTTCCCTGGTAGTAGTGGTATAACTGAATTCATAATAATATTGAGCTGACATGAGTTGGTATGGTTAATGGGATATATTTTTCTAATGAAATGTTATTTGATGGGTTGAGTAGTTAACAATAGTAAAAGCTAAATAATGAAATGAATGGTATTAAGTGAACAAGCTTTGTGAAACCACTTAAATTTATCAATATCCAAAGTGAATTTTGATGACACTAATAAATTCAAAATGTGGTATTAGAAAGGTTTTTTTGTGAGTTTTCTTGTTCTTTTTGTGAATTCCATAGGATGGGATTTACTAATTAGATACTATATATACACACTATATGTTCTTATGATTTTTATACACACTCCACCCTAGTTGAGTACCATGTGCTGAAAACCACCATCATCATGGGGAGGGTGTCTTTCCAAAATATTATGGTGGGAGGATGGATTGTTGTCCACCCGCTCTTCCCTGATCCTCCTCCTAGGTGATGATAGCCCATGTTTCTTCACCATGCTTGTGAATTAGGTGGCGCAGGTGTGTGCATGCATGTTTTTATTTCCCTATTATATTTGGGATGATATATACTATTATTTTCCATGTATATTCATGATGTGATATGTTTTTTGGACCATGTGTTTTTGGAAAGGATATAACGTGGTTTGAATCCTAGTTGTCTTCATATTGGATGTGTTGTGGTTGTGAGTCCCAGGTGTGTATAAGAAGGATGCGATTTTTTATATTTGAAATAGGTGAGAGTGTCAAAATGATTTACATTTGTGTGTGATAGTCTCTAATTAGTGGGAATGTTGTGTGGGGTACCCTATCATCGATGTAATTTAAATTATACTATCTAACATGTTTTATTTGTTGAGTGTGACCTCGTGAGGTTGAGATGGTTTGTATACATGCCTAGGTTCTCTTTGGTTCTATTTTTTATCATGGGTGCATTAGTAAGTATCCTTAACGTATGCATGAGAGACTTGGGTTTTACAAATATGTGTACTTTTATTCTCACCATACATTTATAAAAACATTGTCAGGTTTCCCGGATGATTATGAGGACTATATTGGAACCTACTAGCTAAGATTAAGATCGTTGATTTGTCACTACTTAGCATTACTCATCGTAGTTTACTTTTGAGAGTATTGGTAGATATAACAGTTCTACATTATGCATTCATGTGGGATGGTGTTTTTGGATTTCTTATATGTGTCTGTGTGTGTGTGTTAGTGTTTTATGTGGATGATCCATCATATTTTGTAATCATTTTTCAACAAAAGGGTAATTCCTCCCACTCTGTAAGACTTGTATACCCTTGATACTAATCACCAAGCCGATGCCTACTAAAGGTCGTACGCGAGGTTAATTATCTCCCTTTATTTATTTAAATCTAGAGAGGAGAATATTTGGAGGCATGGGGTTGGGAAATTATAATTATTTATTTAAAATCATAAAAAACTCAAAATAAAATTTTCACTAATTTTACTTTTTCTTTATTTATCAATTGTCTTTATTTTTTATTTAAACATAATTTCTTTACCTTACCTTGATAAAAAACAATATTCCAACAAAAATACATAGAATCCATAATAAATACATGTCAGTTACATGGGACATAATTTTAATATAGAACCAACATACACATGTAATAACCACCACTGTTATACTTAGAGTAACCATTCTTGTTACACTTGAAATAACAATCACAATTATTCATGGAAAAACTGGTGAGAGAATTATATATTTCCAAATCTAGTATTAAAAGAACTAAGGGAAGGGGTATTTCTATTTTAATAAATATTTAATGGTTATAACGGGATCAAAATATGAAATAATTGTTATGGTGGTTGCCAAATATATTTTCAATGTATATGCCAAAATAGAATAGTCCTTTCTCATTTTATAAAGAATGTTAAAACATACACTATAAAAATCATTTTTAATGTTCATAAAAAAAATTAAAATTGAATAAAAAACAACTTGATAAATCCATTCGTCCTATTAAAATATATTTTTAAATTAATTTCCAAAAATATAATTATGGAAGAAAATGAGTTTTTAGTGAGAACATAAAAAAAATATTTCACTAATAATTCTCTTACCATGAGTCTCACTCGTCATGTACCTTATTTATCTTCCTAAATAATAAACATTGGATAATTATTTAGTTTCTTAAAAACTATTTTCATGTTTATTGTTACCTTTTAATATATTGTTACCATATTATATATAATTACTTATTTATTTAAGTTCCCACCAGTATTTTTGATTATGTTGGATAAAGAATTCCAAAATGACTTTGGTTTGTTGACTATGCTCAAAGAGGTCATTATACCATTATCTACATAAAAATAATCCATAAATAATTTTCATATTTTTATATAAATTATAATTCTTTAACCAATAATGAAATATTATTTTCAAAAGTTAACTATGGTATACTCATTGAGATGATAGACCCTACGTACGCATGAGTAATGTATCCATCATTGAATGATCATTATAAAAAGATGATTAGTGAATGTTCAAATTTAAATAATTATAATGATATCATAAATATATTATTAAATCATTAAGTACACTTATATATATCAACCATGAGATTTGTTAATGAAAAATTATTCACATCTATTTGTGGAGGGGATAGTCCACATAAACGCAAGAATGAAATTAGCATTTTTTAGTGAATAAAAAACGAAATTCAATGATCGATTATATTTTTAGAAAGTTAAATATTTAATGAATATGACATATATGGGGGTATAGATTATAGTAAGGGATTTGGGATTGGATTGTATGAAAAAATATTTTTTTAAGTGTGTATAATTGAGAAGAAATGGTCCCCTTTTGTAAGAGATGTGAGAAACACAGTTGGAGTATCAGGAAGATATTATTTAACTAAAAATAAATCTTGATATCTAAATGGATCTAAATTTATTATATTTTGATATAATATGATAATTAATCATGAAAATATCGTGGAATAAATTTTGGACAAATATTGAAAACATTTAGAAGAATATCTTTTGGTTTTTATTACCCATTAACACGTTTGACACTTAACATTGCAATAATGTTTTTTATACATTGAGTGTCAAGATAATTTATATAAAGTGAAAAACATACCATAGATGGAAAAGAGTTTATTTATTATGGTTTTTGATAATAAATTGTTTAAATATATGATTTTTAGTAATTTTATATCATTTAGTAAGTAAATATATTCAGAATATAAAAAAAATCAATTTTAGAACTATTCAATTATATTGCCTTTTATAAAATAAATGAAACCAAAGTATTAAAATATCATAAAAAATATCAGTAAAATGTTATTGATATATAAAAATTTATATTATCACATTAATTATTTAAAATTTAATTACCTTTAATATATTTATTATCATTTTTTCAATAGTTGATTAATTTTTTCCTTAGCACTATGTAAGAATTTAAGGTAATTAAATGTTCACTAAAAATTAAAAATAAATTATAATGATTAAGATAAATCATTTATATTTCAAATACTTTTTATTTATAATGATTCATTCTGGATACCAGCATTAAAGAATATAATATTTATTTAATACAAGAGTGTTATATTTTTTAATTTTCATTACAATAAAATTGAAATTGTTATAATAAAATCCTAATAGAACCAAAGGACATATATTAAACCGTTTTTTTATGGAGGAAATATACTAATAAAATAAAATTATTTCAAGTGTTATAGTCATTGTTTAGTTCATGTCATTTTATTTTCATCCCATATTTCTCATATTTACCCATTAGCGTGTTAATAAAAATACGTAAGGTTAATATTCATATTGACTAAAACACAAAGTGAACTATTTACCAAATTTGGACCCATGGGATCAAAATATGGACTCCATATTTCAAAATTCGAAAAAATTAATAATTAATCCTTAATTTTCATTCAAACTAGAAAATTTCAATAAAAAAAATATTTTCAACAAAAATACATTTTATGTATAAATGTATTTTATACTAAATTCAAGTATATAGTTAATTTAAAAAATAAAAAATGGATTATTTGAATGAAAAAATAACTAGTGAAATTTTAGGACTAATTCATTATATAATTTTACCTTATAAATACCTAAAATTAACGTAGAGTTTTAAATAAAATCCGTATTTTTTATTATTCATCAATCCATTTTGAAAAGTTAAAAATTAATTTTAAGATCATAGTTTACATGATAAACACAAAAAATAAGTTCATTTTGAAAAAATAAAATTCTTTAATTCAGAAATAATTATTTTATTTCAAAAACATTTTCATAAAATTCCAATTTGGTTAGGAAGAATGCTTTATTACTTTTGAACGAAACATTTTCTAATATTATAATAAGGAATATTACTCTATAAAATATCACTAATGAATATATATATGAAAACATTTTATATAAAACTTACTTGGGCAATAAAATTATTCCCCCTTTGGGAAATTACCTCCTCGCAATCATATTCACTTATGAAAAAAGTTGGGTCACCTTTTCATTATTTAATTTTTAGGATCCCTTGTTCGTTCAACCACCATGTAGTTATTCTAATAAACCTAAACCTAGTGAATTAACTTTTCCCATAATACATACACCTTATTTTACAGAATATGAATTGGATATTACTTATATAAATGGTTATCCTCCAAATAAAATACTTCATTGATCAAAACATGCTATGAATATAGTAGATATTTTCTCAACATTGAAGCATTAAAATAATTGTGTATCTAGGATAAACACAGATAAAATTATAATTGGTAAGAAACTGGCCCAAAAATAACTAAGAATTCATATGGACCAATAAAATATTAACATAACATCCATTTTTTTAACTAAATTCCTAGAACATTTCTAATGAGATACATTAAAAAAGATATCACTTACCTCAAAAGAATGATATTTCCACTAATTATATGCAAAACGTTTTGAAATGATTTGAGCCAGTGTAATATGTTTATAAATTACCATAACCTTATAAACCCTTTCCTGTACAAAATATGGTACCATAAACATCTATTTAAATTTATTATTCGATAATGATGGATTCCTTCACTTCTTTACATGTATTTCCTCAAATGGTTCGATTTGTATACTAGAATGGGAACTTTTATTATAAGGAAACTCAACTAATAAAATATTTTGATACAAATATTCATGGTAATAAATTTATTAGTTACAAATATTGTTCATTAATTTCTGAATATTTTTCTTATAATTACCTTCATATTGTGTTTTAAATGTCATACAAAAACCTAAATATGTACCCATAGTCTTCTGACGGACTTTCCAAAAATCAAAAGTGTTCATATAATGAGTGTCAAATCCAATGGAGTAATGAATTCGATGTAAACTAGCTATCTAATTTGGATAAACATTAGAAATTTTATCTAATAATATACTATCTCAAATAGTAATGAAATGAATAGATTTATCTAATAAATCAATAATATCCTAAGTCATATTGTTTCCTTGATTTTTTCTTAGTAATACCACCATGAAATCCATGGGAATATTTTCTGATTTTCACCCTTGCAATGTAAAAGGCTAACATATCTCCTTTTTTAATTATAAATATACTTTAATATATTGAAAAGTCAAACATTTCATGGTAAAGATATCAATATCTTTTTTTATTTTATCCCACTAGTCATACTCACAGTGGTATCTATAAAAATTAGTAATTCAAGGATGAATGGAAAATGGGCTTCTATAAGCTTCACAAAACAATTATCTCTTAAATTTGGTATGACAAGACATACATATTCTATTTATAAATCTCTGCATGAAATATTTTTAAACATAAATTTTAGGCAATGTACCCTTCAGAACCAATAAGACTATTTTCAGTAAATCAGGTTCTTTATTATGGAATTGTATAATTCTTTCTAACATAGAGGATTGTGCTAAAACTACTAAAAATAGAGGAAGTTATTTCATGCTTAATTTCAATGAAAAATTACATCAAATAATTATCAAAATATTGATGTTCCAAACAAAATGTGGTTAATACAACATTAATTATAGGACTCAAAGAATATTATTCTTAGATTTATTTTATAGGATGATAATTAATTATGCAGTCATAATATTTACCAATTTCATACATCTCCCCTATCTCCTGTTAAAAACATTTTGAGTTAATATATATTTCAAACTTTTATAATTAGTATATATTTCACACTTGGAAAAATATAAATTATGTTTCCAAATAATTTATGAAAACAATACAACATTCGATTCAAGATCAGGAGTCATATAATTTTGGTCATGTGGTATCAGTTTTTTTGAAAAATGTGAAATTACCTAATCATTCCCGGTCTAGATACAACTAAGACACATTTAATAAAGATAATTGTACCTAAAAACCACTATTTATAGAGTTTGGGAAAAAATGATGAATTCTCCAAGAAAATAAATTCTTGAAATTAGTGATTGAATTCATTGTTTCAAATTAATTTGAATAGATTTTTAGTTAACATAGTGATTTTCTGAGATAATTGAGAAATGTGTTCAACATGTGACCTGAAATAACCTACTAATTCAAGAAATTTATGAATTGTAGTAACATTTTTTCCCTTTTACATTTATTAGCAATTTTATTTTGGGAAGGATAAAAATTTATAAAAATTTATTTATGATGTATCATATGGATAAAATAAATTATAACTAGAAAAACATTTATCGAATTTCATTATTACATATTTTCATTGAGATATTGTATGACATTCCATATTTGTTTTTAATGGTCTATTATTTTTTTGAATAAATCCTAATATAGTCAATTGAAATAACAAAAAACTAATCCACACATCCCTGGATGACTCTATTTTTAAGATACACAAATAATATAGGGATTTTTTAAGCCAATTGTAATAACCACAAACTTATAATTCATGTATCTAGTATAAAACACTATTTTTTTAGAACATCCACTTCCTTCACCATTATATAATAGTACCTGAACCTTAGGTCAACCTTCAAAAAACACACAACTCCCTAGATCTTTTCAAACAAATCGTTGATATGATGCAATGTTTACTCATACATAAAAGTGATGTTAATCAATGACCAACAATCAATTATAATCCTCATTGAAACATCTATATTTTTTTAAAAAAGTTGTAGAACCCCATGGTGATGTTATAGGAAGAATAAAACCTTTATCAAGTAATACTGTAATATCTTTTCAATTACATAAGTCCTATATGATCCCTTTTATAGGGGGTTTTGAAATTTTATTAGCATCGTGAACTAATTCAATGGTAAATTCAACTTCACAATAATGTATGACACTGTGAAACCTGTTGTAAATTGTATACAAGCATTATATTACTACTATTACATCATTGTTATACATATAAAACTTATTCTACAAAATACATGATGTATAGAATTTATTTTCATATTTTAATAGTTACTCATATTGATTATATGTAATAAAATGTATAATCTTAGTATTGTTTGGAAACTAAAAATCTTGAATAAAAAATCATCTTTATGTTTTCAATCTATCTTCGTATGGAATAGTGAGATCTAATCCATACTAAAAATAACAATATACATTACTAGTGGCTATATAACATGGTTTTTATGTAATGTTTTTCTGAAAATAATGACAAGAAGATTTCTATAATTTGGTTTAACCTTAACACCACCCCATATGTTTTTACCATATATTCATGCTTTATTTTTAGTGGTGGAGTTTATAATTTTACAGAAAATTTATCATAAGTAAAATAATGCACAGATCCCAAATCATACTAAATAATAGTATAATATGAATAAATAAGTAATGTACCTCATACTACATCATTTTATGGACCATTATCTTCTAAAGTGATTAAAAGGATTCCCCCACACCATTATTCTTATAGTATGGATTATAACCAATAGTCGGGTTCTTATTTGGATTCTAATGTTTATAATGACCCATGCCACTATAGTTAAAACATTTTACTTACTATTTTTCTGAATTTTTTTGACCACAACCATGATCTATTTCATTGTAAATATGATCCATATTCCCAAACATTCCACCTTTTATGAAAAAAAACCCATCATAATGAATTCTATAGTGTGATTTTAACAATAATAATAAAATTCATGAAAGATAATATTCTTTCCATAAAGTTATGATATATAATGATATTATTTAATATCTAGATCATAAAGAAATTTTGGTGCACATATTTCCAATTGGGTGAACTTCATTTCATATATGAATAATTAATAATCCTCATTACTCATCAATTATAAGAATTTTTTATCCATTATATGTCTAACATCATTAGGAAAATATTTCTCAAGGATGTTATTCTTAATTTCAACCAATTCCATGGAATCAATCACCTCAATTTGTTCAATATTCTTCACCCTTTTCCACTACTAGTCCGTTTCACCTTCAAAATGATAAATATAAATACATTATTTTTAATGATACAAAAAAATGAAATGAAATATCTTTTCTCATTATTTAATTCATTGGTTAGCCACCACTTGGTTAGATGATTCACTCAAAGGAAGAGGGTGTTATCTCCAAAATTGTTAAACTATTGACATATTCCTCTATATTATATTTAGTTTTTCTCTATCACCACCATTTATATCCTATTTAAAATAATCTATGTAATTAAAAAACATCTATATTCTAGTTCCATCCATTCGTGGTTACTGATATGGAAGGATATTAACACATTGGGGCCTTTATAATTCATTATCTCTATTTCCTCTAAAAATAAATATTCTATATTTGAATAGTTTAAATGGATAAACATGGTATTATATAAATGATAAACCATTTCAATATAACCATATTGTTAATATTTTAATTTTATTATATTTATAATATATGATTCTCTAATTTTATCTAAACCTAAATCTGATACAATGAATAATGAATCTTCCTTTAATTTTACATTTACGAGTGATTTTAATCTAAAACACAATTTTTTAAATTCATAAAGATCCTTTATTTTTATATTTTTGGATATTTATGTCAGAATTATTACATAATAAACCCATATATTACAATGTCATCACTTCTAATCAGTATAAATATTTTCAATAATATAAAAAATTAAAAATAAAACATGTTTTATTTTCATAAAAACTCATCTTGACATTCAACATGAACTTTTCTTTTCCATTACCCATATTTAAATTCCATGAAAAAATTAAACCTGATATGAGCATGAAAATACCATTAAAGGATAAAAATAAATATAATAAAGCAATTATTCCATTAATGCGTATATAGAATTTCATTTTTCATAAAAATCATAGTCTCCAAATAATAATTTTCATACCCATGAAATCAAATTATAAATCTAATTACTTTCATAAAAAATTTCGTAACAATTATTAAAGGATATATAAAACTCATAGAGGTTTCATTGAAACTATGAAAAGCTCTAAACAAATATTTCCATAATGCTATGATTTTCTTCCATTAAATATTTCCTTATAGTTTTCATGAAATAGAAGATAATTATCTAACAATGTGAAATTATAATATTCCAATAAAAATCCATTAAATTAATATATAAAATTTTTATTTTACATGGGAAATCATTTTCAAATCAATATTTCTTACAAATGAAATAACCATCATTATTATAATTAGACCAATCCTCATAGATACTCTTATGAAAACCATCATTGTTATACTTAGAATAACCATAACTATATATTCCCATAATCTCATAATATAAACCTATTTGATCAACTCCACCAATTTATCCTATGTAACGAAGAGTTATAATGGGATCACCAATTATCATATTTTAATAGAACCATCTTCACTCATAAAAAATTCCAAATAAGCATAACATACTACATATAAGTTATCATCATAAAAAATATTCTTTTCACCGATAAGAAACAATTTTCAAATATTTATATATATCATTCCTTAAGAAACCATTTCAAAAAACTAAAATTACTAGAATAAAGGAAGGAAGCATTTTCATTGAATAAAAAATGAAATCAAATAACGGAATCCAAAAATAAAATAATTCATATGGTGGCCAAAAAAATAATTCACATCATATACATTGAAATATAACATTCTATTTTTGTATGGAACTTTAAAAAATATTTTCAATTATTCCTTTTGAAAATATTTGAATAAACTTTAAAAGATTCATAAATTTTTTATAACAAATAAATTATTTACATATAAATTAAAATTTAATGTAAATTTAAAAATATGATCAAGGAAGGAATGATAGTTTCATGGGAATAATTTTGTAGAGTATTTTTAAAAGAGAAGGACTTTTACCATGAGTCTGACTCATCACATATATTATATATCCTCTGGAATAAAAAAATATGATAATTATTTTCGTTCATAATAACATTATTCAATTTTATTAATAATTTTATATTACATTTTACAATATTATATAATATTACTTGATCTATTAATTTCATGTTGGATGTTTTAATGATATTTGATTCATATATCAATAATAAAATTACTAGGTATATAGTGCTCAAATAGGTAATTATTCCATAATATCCCAAATAATAATTATAAGACCAAGCCTTAAAACACTACATAATCATGAATTAAATGAATAATTCACTTAGAAGATCTTTTCAGGTTTAGAGTTTTATTTAATTTGGATATAACTATTAAATCTCAGAAGATTAAAAAGTAGACACTTTTAATAAGTTTCCAAAAAATAAAAACTCTTAGAAAGAAACATGTCTTGTTCCATGTTTTAGTTATCATGTATTTCCTTGATCCCATCCTTGACCCTATTCATCTTTAAGTCTTATGGATAACATTCAAAAAACATGGGATGAGCATAAAAATACCACTAAAGGATACACAAAGAAGTAAAAGTGATAGTTTTTCAAAACAAAAAGTAAACCATGAATAATTTATCAAAGTAATACTATTCACCTTTATGAAGTAGTAAATACTCTTCACTGAATAAAATATCATTACTTATCCTTTGTAACCAAAATATTATCATAAACCCATATAAAGAACACATAACATATAAAGGTAACTTGGGACATGAACATACATAAATGGAATAACTATATGGTAAAATTCCACACATATCACTACATGGAATAGCCATAAGTCCGACTTCCATACCCAATGGATTGGAGGTTATAACGTAACCACCCATCCTCGTATTCATGGCACCACCCGTTATATGGTTTATCACGTAACCACCCGTCAAATGTCCAAGTACCATTACAAAATCACAATACATAAAAAAATAATAGGAAGAAAAAATTTACACATTTCAATCAGAATATATCACCTAAATATATTGACATAACAAATACATTATCAAAACTATTTTCAATACCGAAATACATAAAGATTATATGGTATTTAATTTCTTTTAAAAACATTACAGCTTGTTAAGGAAGCCAAAGGTCAAATATTACACACGGCAGTGGAAAAGGTCATTCTCACCGCGTATGTTAAAAGAAACATTCCTTTTTTTCGTTTAGTAAAATGCTTTGTAGAAAAAGATTCCCTTTGAATGAAATGAAAAGTCAAAGGGGTTTATACACCGTATAAAAGAATGTTTTGTATAAAATAAAATATTCCCCAATGAAAGGAGATTGAGACGAAGTCCCAAACCACTTTGAAGCTTTTAACATTCTAAACCGTTATTATCCATATAAATAAATCCTTAAAAACCATTTTGAAAAAATGGATATTAATTAGAAATATTTGTAATAATAAATCATTAAAACATTTAAAATGATATTTTAGATAAAGTGTTTTTAAAAAAATGATAGACACTTGAATACAAATAATTGAGGAATAACATTTAATCATAACTTTATAATATAATGAGAATAAAGGGATTCCTGATATAATATTCCAAAAGATAGTATATACACCATATAAGAGTGAACTGGTTCATAACAACAATGAATTCTCAATAAAAATGTAAAATGAGATGAAATCCCTTATGAAGAAGGTATCCTTAAATTATGGATAAATAAATATCATAATTATTTGTGAAAAATATCAATAATACCAATATAAGTGGATATTTAGTGTAAAAAACTATAGGTCATTCACACATATTCCAAGAATTACATATTCAATAACTACATGTTCAACCCAAAGAAATCGAAATTGGGTTAAGAAGTTCCCTTGTAAAAATTCGACAACATAACGGCGTCACTATAAAATTCAGAAAATGAGTTGATGAGACAAAAAGGGTATCTAATCACTTGGTAATAAATTTTACATCAATAATTATATATATGAAAATATCCCAATATAATAGTATGTAAATTAAATGACCTAACAAAAATAAGTCTTTTAAAAAGAGGAGGGCGAAAGGTTCCCTTACCGACTTGGGTAACTTTCGAAACGCACACCCCATGAAAGAAGGACTATAAAACATTGATGTAAATACTCATAAATGAAATTATATTAGAAATAGTGTAGAATAATGGACTGTACATACACAACTCAAAGGAAATGGTGGAAAATGTAGCCTAAATCCCATGGGAATAAAAGTGAGATGAAAAATCCCTTACGAAAACTCGGCAGCCTAACGGTGCCACTTAAAACATCCAAAAATGGATTTATGAGATAAAATAGGGTCTCTAATTATATGAACATAAATATTACATAATTAGGAATATAAAATAACATCCCCAAACATAATAAAGATGAGATTAAAAGAAATGACATAAAAGAGAGTACTTAAAAAGAAAGAGAGAGGTAGGATCCCTTACCATAAGTATGACTTGTCTTGTTTGTTTCATTATATTCTTGAATAATAAACATTGAAAAATTTATAATTTCTTAAGGACCTCATTTAAATATTATTATTCAGTTCATATCACATATTATAATGTTATAATAATTTGTTAATAATGTGAGTTCAAATCAGACGTTTTTGTCGATGCTCGGTACATGAGTGAAAATTGAACATGTTTGAAAAGAATTTTCTACGTAGTTATAGGAAAATCATATTCGGAATAGTATTAATGATTTAAATATCTTATATATCCATTATATATAAATTTTATATTATTAAATAACTTTTGGAGATAAAAAATTAAATGCACCATTCATGCACACGGTAGGCCGTACGTACGCATGAACGCTACTTTCATTTCTTTTTCATGTTAATGGAATTAAAACTAAATGAGAGATATAAATATTATAATTACTGAATGATATACATAATTTAGATTTAATATATGAAATATATACGCATTATATATATGTACTTATAATAGTATATAACATTTGGATATAAGAAATGAAATGTATCGTTCATGGAGATGGTAAGCTGTACGTATGCGTGAACGCTACTTTCATTTCTATTTCATAATTTCATGGGATGAAAAAATAATGATGCATAGGTATTTTATGATTACAGTATAATATAATATATAAATTCATTAAATACATCCTTTATACATCCCACATATGGTATTAACAATTCAAATCACTTTGAGGGGGCGATAGTTTGCACTTCCTAAAATGAAATTATCGCATTTACCCATTATAGAAACCATAATGGTATGGAATAAATGAAAAATAAAGAATAATTAGTAATACATAAACATAATTTATATATCATTTATAAATACAATTACATCTTAATGGCCACCATGACAGGTTTTAAAAAATGATCGAACAATCATCGTTTCGTGAGGCAGTAATTCACCACCCACAGAAACAGTATGTTCTTTAACCATTAGATGGAGTTGTGTATGAGTGTAGCTCTAATACTCCTCATAACAGCATCCTAGTATATTTTAGATACTATTTTTGTTACAAAATAAAGGAATAAAAATATTTTTGGGGGTTGGAGAATCAAAATAATACAAAAGAACATAAGAGAAGACATTACCTTCAAATCAGATAACTCTTTTTGATTTGAGCTCAAAGGAATCATTGGAAAGACTTATGCCCAATGTGAGGCTTCTAGGAGTATTATAGGGATGTTTAGAGACAATATAAGCTGATTTTTGATGAGAAAAGGGAATGAGAGCTGTGGGTAAGGAGGTATCGGTGGGGGGCTTTTATAAGAGGGAGGAGGGGCACTCTTGGGAATCCTTGAATGGTTACTTTATTATAAAATGATTTTCGGATATTAAAGGTCCGAAAATTTTATATTTCGAAGCTAAGGTGACAAGGGTTCAAAATACACCCTTCCAATAGGTTTTTTACAAGTTTATGTCTTTGATTTTACATTATATTTTCATTTTATTTAAATCGTTCATTAATGAGGTAATCACTACATCATCATGGTGTCATAAATAAATCAATTTATTTAATGTCTAAAAATTATAAAAAAATACTATGATATAGGAAATATTTTTATATTTTCAATGAATATTTATAGTAAAAAATATGACTTGTATAACCCCATGTAAAAATTATTTTAGTAAAACAATACATGTTTGTGACATTTTTATTTTAAATTTAAATAAAAAATTATTAATGTCATTTTCATACCCAAGTGGATCCATGGGGTCCCCAAGTTTACCAATGGGTTGTCTTGGTCGGCCATGACTCATCAAATAAGGTCATGACATGTGTCATGGTCATTTCATATTATTATAACATTATCTTTACCTTAAATTACACTAATTACCTTTAATTGCAATTAAAAAAACTTAAAAGTTACTATGCACCAAAAATTATTTTCTTCCCATTAAACCACATATTACATCCTAATGACAACCATGTATATAGTATTTTTGAAATTCAGATCACTGAGGTGGTAAAATTTCATTTAAACGAAAAATCGGGTTTTTAACTACCACTTAGTGGTTTCACTATTCATCAAAAATCGATGTTTTCCAGAAAAATACCAAAAATTCCCCCTATGTTATATTTGATATTCTGAATTCAAAAATGATTTTTATTTTACAAAATTAAAAACATATAAGTTGAATTAATCAATTTAATAATTAATTCCCATTGTCAAAATAAATAGCGTGTTTTTAAGAAACAAAATATATCAAAAGATTGACACTAGTTTAAGTCCTATTTCAGAGTGAAATTAACTCCAATGTCCACCATTGGATTAAATGGTAAAAATATATTCTAATTGAACTTTAAATCCAATTCAAAATAAGATCTAATCATATAAATAAATTAGATAAAAAAGATGTTATGAATTAAAATAAAACATTTTTCACTTATTCATTAAAAATGAACTTTATCGGAAAAAAAAGATACACAAAGTGATTTTTGATGTCCCGATTCAAAAGAAGGATTTTATTTGGTTTAATATAACATATAAAATGCTCAAAAAGTGTATTTAAAAAGGGTTCTCCATCAAAAGGTAGTTAATCGACCTTTTAAAGAATATTACAATATTTACACTTAAAATTAGATTCATTCGCATTTTAATCATCTAACATTTATTTTAAAAGTAAAAATATTTGAAAAACATATATAATCATTTTTTTATTAGTTCTGTTCATTACCTCTATTACAACGGCTAGGCATTAACTACCATTTAATATAATATTATTTTATTATTAGAGTGCAACATAAGATGTCAAAGAAACTCGTTGTTGCGTATTGGGTACGCCATTGAGCATAGCATTCCCTTTAAAGTAATTTTAATATTTTATTCACAAATATTAATAAATATTAAAAAGTAATATTCTTCATTTACATAGGATGTTACAATAATCATGGTTAATTATTATTTTTAATAACATTTATTATTTTGGAACAATTCATTAATAATGATTACAGAAAATGAATTACATTACAATCATGGAGACAGTAGGTTGTCCGCACGCATGAGTAACATTTCAATTTTGAAATTATCATTATGTAAAGAAGGATAGTATCATTATATATTTAAATAATGATAATAATATCATAAATATAAGAATAATTATTTAAATATACTTTTATATACTCTCCATGTGATGTACTTTGGAAATAAAATCAGATCTCTTCATTAAGGTGGTAGTCCATACATATGTACAATCGATATTATTATTATTCTGAGAATGTAAAGGTAGGAAATTAAATAATATTTTATAATTTATTAATAATAAATAGGCCTTAAATATAAAATATATTCATTATATTTGTCATTATATCTAGTATTTATAGATATTTATAGGAAATGAATTACATGGGTTCACAAGGTGTTATTCCATGCATATACCTGAATAATAAATTACTCTAATATTTTAGGATGGTTAGATATTGATAAATGTTATTAAAATGATTTAATTAAATATAATTGTATTTATGATACATTTTTTTGTTATTTTTACTTGGTTTAATAACATTTGAAAGAGGTGTAAGAAGAAATGAGTATAAAAAATGTGGTTAAAAACTATAAACCTTCTTTGGAAAGTCTCTATTATTTAACACCTTAGTACCTATAAGGTCATTATTATAACTAAAACAAGACCTATAGAATGGTTTTATGGATTCTATAAAGGAATTTGGTTTTGTATTGGCTACACTAAATTGGTTTTTATTTGTAATGAAATGAGATGAATTGGTACCCTTTTATAAGATATGGGGGCGACGCTCATGAAATTTCTTAAAATATTAATTCAATATAAATTAATTTTTCAACATAAATGTATCCAAATTAATAATATTAAATGATAGGATTATTATTAGTCTAAAAACAGTCACAAAAATAATTTTTCAAATAAAGATCACATTTTTACCCTTATCTTTTGGTTTTAACTCACATTTAACCATTTTCACACTGATTGTGACATCCCGTTATTTTACCAATTGAGGGTCAATATAGTCACAATAAATGAAAAAAATTGCATAAATAGAATATTTTTCTTATTTTATGGTATATAATAATCATATATCCAAATTAGTAATTTTTAGGGATTCTTTATCATTTAATAAAGTATTATTTTCATAAAATATCAATAAAGTCGATTTTAGAACTTTTAATTTACATTTTATTTAATAAAATAATTAAAAAAATAATTATAGTATAATAAATTAAAATATCCTATGCATGTTATAGGTATCTGAATAATTATTTTATCACATTAGTAATTTAAAATTATAGTATGTTAATATTATTTATACAAGTTATTTTATTTTTCTATTAATCGAATAATAATGCATCAACATTATGTAATAATTTAACGTAATTATTCCATAACTAAAAACAGTAAATAAAATACCACGATGAATAAAAATAATTTCTATTTCAAAAAAAATTAATAATACACTTTTATTCTAGCTATAACCAATGAAAAACATACTATAGTTATTAAAAATATGACTGTGACATTTTTTACATGTCCCTCCATAAAATAATATAGAGGTTATAATCACATAAAAATCCAAGAAAGAAAATATATTATAAATTTGGATGATTATGTAGGTGATATAATCAGTATGTAATATTTATTAATGTTTTAAGGACATTCTTTAGCCCTTAAAATTTTATTTTTACCCTTAATTAAATGAGATACTATTTACTTTTGTAACAAAAATTAGTAATGTTTTTATTCATATTGACCAAAAATAAAAGGGATCTATTTAAAACATTTATCCCAATAATTGAAAATATGGAAATAATTTTTCTAAATTCAAAAAAATTAAGTGACAGAAATAAAAATCTCACTAAAAATAATATGGATCTATTTATTCATGATGGATTATGTTTCAATTCATGTTTATTAATTGAATGGGAGACAATTGGAATGGTAATAAAAAAGTAATAATTTTTTTGGAAAATGTCACATTATGGATTAGTATAACTTTTGTTGAAGGAATATTATAGTTTATCCATCATAGGTTCCGAAAAAATTTATTGTGCACTGGATATTTAAAGACATTAAAAATATCATAATTTACCTCTAATTT
This sequence comes from Viscum album, assembly GCA_963277665.1. NCBI lineage: Eukaryota > Viridiplantae > Streptophyta > Magnoliopsida > Santalales > Viscaceae > Viscum > Viscum album. Next base: position 590,729,687 of record OY728140.1, on the reverse strand, counting down.
TATATACATCAAATAATGATATTTTTAAAATAAAAAATAATTTATTTCTCGTTAAATATAATTTATTTTTCTTCCATTTACACATTTTCAAATATTTGTTTACAATGTACCTTTTATTAACTCAAATAATTTATTAATATACATATTATGCTATAATGTATGTTTGAAAATGATTTTAGGGAAATTATTCTACTATTTTTTAAGAAGAGTTTTTTAAAAAACATCAAATGAACATAATATTTTAATGTATATAGATATAGTGGACTTCCCATCCATTATAAACATTTTATTAATTGGTAAATAGTCAAAATGTTGTAAATTTAATTTTAAAGTAAAAGATTTTATGAAATCATATGTACAGACCTCAGTCCCATTATCAAGGATATTATCTCAACTTTATTACATTAGTATAAAATTCATGGAATTATATCATAATGGATTTAATATTTTGTTAGTCTTCGTAAATTACACTCATGAATGAAATTTATATAACGTTTGAAAGTATAAAATAATGAAAAAAATCATTAAACCTATAGTATTTCTAAAAGTGTATATCTCTATAAATATTACAAAACACAGCACAGAGTCCTAGGGGAAATAAAACATATGAAAAGTGTGACCACAACAGCTTAGTTAGGGTATGATTAAAGTGGAATATATGAATAAATAAGTAACAAACCATATCACATGGAAAATAATTGAAACAAATTTAATTTAATCAACAACATAAGCCTAAAATGTAAGGAATAAATGATGAAAAAATAATTACATAAATATAATCACATGGTCTGGAAAATATTAAATTCGGTATTCTAAACAATTGAATAATCACATAGAATATTAATAAATTTATTAAAAATTATGGAATTAAAAAATTTGGATCTATAACACATACTTGTGAGTCCTTCTATGAAGAAATCTAAATAAATGGGTTTGTCATTAGCTAAAAACCCATTCTAGTTTTTCTGAGGAGACATACATATTAATTAAGGGACTATAGCAGGCCCCGCCCCTCACTTACAAATTCTAATTAATTCCACATATGAAATGGTTGAAACATAAAAAATATTAATATTAATATTTTAAAAATAACATATTATGTGTAAATACATAACCCAATCCATAAACAAAATTATAAACCATTAAGACTAAAATAGAAAATGGAAATAAATTTATAAATCCATATTCAAACTGATCCAAAGCCATCTAGAATATTAATATGTATTGAATAAAATAAATATAACCTCAATGAATAAAAATTAATATATAGTTTTTATGTTTTTGATTAATATAAACACCATGAAAATCTACCTAATGACATTTTCTATATAAATAACCATGGTATTTGCAAAGTCACATTTTAAAACAATAAGTTCAGCAAACATTTTGAAAATAATTTTCATTGAAAAGAACCATTTAAAACATGTGAAATTAGCATGTAAAACTTAATTTTTCATTATGGTGGAAAATTACATGCATGTCACATATGATAAAACAATGATTACATTCACAGTTTTGGTAAAAGCAAAACAGTGAATTTTTTGAAAAGGACATAAGGAACCATAAAAATATTAAAATATATCAAGGTTACAAATTATGACAACAATTTATTTTTAAATTCAAAAAACTATTTTTAAGACTTTTCATAGTAGATATGGGTTTTTATAGAAATTTATTTATGAATAAATAGAAAAATAAAGTCACTTTTTCTTAAAATTAATTACTCAAACATTTCATGTACCGAATTGTGTGAAAATGATAATAATAATTGAAAAAGATCATGAATACCAATGGACAATGAAAATTGATTAGTAAAAAATAGAAATATAAAATAATTCCCTTAACCAATACATAAAAAAAATCTGAAATAATGATTATCTGTTGCACAAAATACATACAACTTTGAGAACATATAAATAATATGCCCATATGTTACACCACATCTCCATAAGCCCAGAGATGATTCATTAGTTTATTACATTGGTATGTTCAAAAGGAAAAAAATCCAAAAGGAATGATTAATTTATAATTATTTGAAATAAATATTAAATACATTATATCAATAATACATTGGTAAATATGAGATACACGATCATATATAATAAAAATAAATTAACATCATCCTTGAAAGAGTTTAAAATATTCCATCTTCATAACCTGGGGAAAAGGAAAACAACCTCGGTGATCTAAAATACACAGCAAGGGTATATAAAATAGAAGAAATAATAAATAAATAAGAATAAATAAACATGGATAGGTAAATAACATATAACACTTTCCATTCAAATAATTAGAAAAGGAAAATTCAATATATCATGAAAGGAAATTGAAGCATGTGTCATTTAATCTGTGAATAAAAAATGAAATGTATACATAGATTTTTCAACTCAAAATATCATGGATGAATATTAACTAAAACTAAATGATAGAAATTCTAAATCACAAGATTCCATTTTACAAGGTATATGGAACCAATACTGTCATGATTTTTCGTAAGATGGTATAGCAATCTGCTAAAAATACATCTAATTTGGCCAACTATTTCATATCATGAGACTACCGAGCCATCGTGGGGCTATCCATAACCAGGACATACCAATTTCATACCCATAAAATTTATTACACATATATAATAATAAATTTAAATAATAAAAAATAATCCAGATCAAATATCCATATTCAATGAATGGAACAAATTTATTTATTATTCCCCAGTTATTTAAATAGATGTCAAAGTAGACATAATGTGTAGAATGATTTGAGGTTTCAGAAATAATAATAACAATTGTATAAAAATATGGATATTCTAGGAAATTTATAATTAAAAATTATTACCATTAAGTTATTATTTGAAGATAATGTTAAAAATCATAAAATTAAGTGAGATTACAATGATTATCATTAAGAACATTCTTAAGGAAAATAATCATTATACATTCCAAAGTGTCCCATACCACATTGAAATATTTAATTAATAATCCCCATGAAAGAATAAAACAAAACATATATTATCATTAGATTATGGAGATCATGATATAGAATAATATATTTTAGTACATGCACCATATAAAAGTGAATTGAAGTATGACAAAAAATAATTTTGAATTTAATCTAAATTAATAAGAAATACCATTCCTTATCCTTACATTTTGGTTATGTGGTATTTATTATCCTATATAGTGGATTAAAATATGTTAATAACTTATAAAAGATCTATAATTATGTTTGAATTATTATATATTATATTATAAGAATATATTATTACTCATTTGTTAACAATATTTCATTATTTTCACTATTTTGCGTGTTATTTTCCTAGTCTACACAACTTTGTTTTGATATACTATTTGATTATAATATTACATAGATCTTGATTTTATAAACTATAGTATGTAAAACATGAATTATTTATGTTATATATTCATTAGATATGTTCTAATAAAAATTAATAATGTTTGGAGAAAAGGAATTAAATGCACCATTTATGGAGATAGTAGTCTGTATGTAAACATGAACTGTAATTTAATTTATTTGTTGTAATAAATAATGAAAATAAAATGATACATATATATATTAGAATTCCATTATCATTTCTATGTTATATATGTTACATATTATTATTAAAATCATCTTTAATACATTCTATGTATGGCATGAATGAGTCATAATGCTTTTATGGGGAAGTAGTCCACACATCTAGAAATGAAATTATCATATTTATAGAAGATGGAAAGAATAAAAGTATTTTATTTTTTAAAAAAAATATATGATGCCATGGTCAGAGGACAAAAGGTATAAAATCATTAAAATATATAATAAAAAATTTAATAAGTCATAAAGATGATTTTTTTTACAAACTTTTTCATGTAAAGGGATGATCTCTATCAGAAGGTGCTCCACCGACGTATCATCATTGTCCAATCCTTTGTTTTAAGTCCATACACATCTATGTTCTCCAATCTATAGGCTTGTGTTATAATATTATTGTTCTTTGGCATATTTTTGAGGCAGCTGATCGATCTAGCTATGAGAGTCCATGCAAGATGAAGTACACCATTTCAATGGGCTTGTACTATAATAGTTGAATCCCATTCGATCTGAACTCTTTTCCAAAACATTTGAACAAGGTGATCCATGGAAATAATGATGTTGTTCGACTCTACTTCAAGGTCAAAGGAAAATAACATTTAACATAATCACATCCAAAAATAATTCTCTCGTTGTCCCTGTACACAAAACCATATCATGCTGGCCCTAGGTTTCCTTTTTAGGAATCATCGAAAATTATTTTGATCCATAATTGAAGGGGAGGGGGATTTAAAAATACTTCTATAAATCTTTTTTTCATACTATATATCCCCTTTATACAGATCTGGTGAAGTTTATAGAAATCTATGATGATGTTCTGGCATGTACCTATTATCAAAATCCTGATTCCTTTATCATAGTATGGATCTTCATTTCAGATGCATGATGATTGAAATTTTTATTTTCATGAATGGTATAATTTATTATATAACAAATAATATGGATCAGGTTTTCCACTATGGTGATAAAAATTTTCCAATTTGAGGGGAGGCCTCCATATTAGTGCATCTCGGTATCTCTTGTTGAATGTGGTCAACACCTGCCCATCCGAGATCAAAGATGTTATTGATAAAATTCCATAAATTAGCATCAGCACCACATGGAATGAAATGATGTTCCACATCTTATATGTGATAATTACACCAAAAACATCCAGAATAAAGATAAATACCAAATAGATGAAGGGTGAAATCAGTAGAAATTCTTTTGTGGAAAATTTTCTAAATAAGAGAGAATCATGAGGGTCTAAACCATTGTTTTTAAAAGTTTCATAACCAGGAGAAATATTGTTTTTTGTCCAAGAACTTCTGATTTTAAAATTATTTTGAGTTAAGAATACTATTTTTATAGGTTCTGAAATAATAAAATCTTCTAGGGTGAAAAAAGGGTAGGTGTTAACCATATAGTTGATTTCATCTGGAAGATTTAAATTTGATGAACGCATAAAATCAGTAATGGATATATTGATATCATTGGTAGGGGTACCACATAATTATGTGGATAGAAAATCCAATTACCTAACCAAGAATTCATAGAAGATTTCTTGTTGAAAATATATCTAGAGTGTGCAATAATTTTTGGGAATATGAGTTTGATGGAAGGCCAGATATAAGAGTCCATATGTGGGAACATGTCGTTTCTAAGATTAAATAGAATAAAAATCTCAAGAAAAAATCTATGGAGTTACTTTGAAAATATTCTAAGTGAGATTAGCTTGGTAGGATTCATCAAAAATACTGATATTATTAATACACTGACCACCATTATCCAATGGGGTGCAAGACGTAATCGAGGAGAATGTGACACATTTTTTTTTCAATGGCGATTCCACACCATTTTTTTTAATTCTATTATTTTTTTTATCAAACCTGTAGGAAATTTATACTTCATAAAATAGTAAACTAGTTTAGAAACAACTGTGTATTTGACTGGGTATATCCATCTAGCCATTGATACTTATTTTCCCTTCCTAGGGGAGATTTGAATAGTGATCTACTCAAAAAATTTGTGTAAATGATAGTTTTTAGTCATCCCCCAATAAATTGGAACTCCATGGTATGTGAAGGGGAGATATCCTTCTTTTACTACAGGTTCATTCAAAATAACAGATTTCCTGGAAACAGAGAAAGGTTTTCCAAAGAAGATAGAATATTTATCATAGTTAATAGATTGAGAAGACACAATTTCGAATTGAGAGAGGACTACATTAAGATTTTTTTGTTTATATTTTCCCCATAAAATAAAAAGATAATTTCATCTACATATAAGATATGTGAGGGGACAATTAGAATTCTAGAGGCAATGATTTTCTTGATTATTCCCTACTCAACTTAAGTGATAATACATTTGCTAAGATAATCATCATCAATAATGAAAATGATAGCAGAGAAGTTTTCACTATATCTCACACCTTAGAGTAGTTTTAATATTATCATGGAGAACCATTAATTAAAATAGTGATTTGGGCCAATCTAAATAGAGTTTTAATTCTGGCCAGAAAGGTATCATTGAAACAAAAATTAATAAGCACTTTGAAAATGAAACCCTAATCAATGGTGTCAATTTCTTTTCTAATTTCATGTTTAATGGCAACACTTCCTCCTCTTTGAGCCTTTTTAGCATATTCGTAAATTCAGAGGCGATACAAACCCAATCATGTATATTTCGTTATTTGTGGAAGAAATATTGGTTCTAAGAGACAATTTTATTCACAATAGGGTCCAGTCTAATAGCTATAATTTTAGAAATTATTTTATGAATAGTTTTTATAAGATTAATCGGCCTAAAGAGGGTTTTTTAGAGGCATTTTCAACTATGGGGATTAAAGATAGAAATTGGACATTAATAACATGAGGAAGGTATCCATTATAAAACAACGTTTTGACCGGTTGAAAAGCATAATTTTTATGAATATCTTAATATCACTGTAATAAAAAATTAGTGAAACCTTCTAGACCAGAAGAGCTATTAGGTTTTAAGTTAAAAATAGCATCTTTGATCTCATGATCTATTGGTACACTCATTAGAAAATTATAATCATTGACTTATACCTTGCAGGTAATGTTATTATTTTATATGTCATTATTAATATCAAACCATTGATGTTATTGTTAAAATAGTAATCCACATGCTTGATTTGATCTTCCTCGTTATTGATAATGTTGTATCCATCATTATGAAAGATAAGATGTCATTTTAATTTTCCTAGGTTTTTAAGTGAATTCTAAAAATATGGAGTTTATATCACAATAATTGAGTCAATTTATTTTGATATATTTTTTTCTATGGTTTTCCTTCAATGTAATGAGAGAGCTAATATTAGGGATAAGATAAATTCTGGAGTCAGGTCTATCACAAAGTCATAGATTTTTTAGCCCACCTAAATTTTATCGACTGCATGCTCAAAAGACTTAATCTCGCGATCATTTGGTTTCATTATATTTTTTCACAAAATTTTTAAATTTTACTTATGAATTTTTATCATCATAGTACATGAAAAATAATTGCTGTTAAAATTCATTAAATTCCATGTGTCTATGATAATTATTTCACACTCACGATATGAGTTCTAGGCATTATTAAATATAAATGGATAACTGGTCTTTGAGTCTCTGGAGTGGAACCTCACAATAATGTGATGATGTTCAAAATTGAGACGAGGCAGCAGTTCGTCGTACAAAGAAATAGTTCATTGTACAGAGAAATAGAATATTCATTATCAACTAGATAAAAGTGTGTTTATGTTTAGGATGAGCCCTTAGCATAAACACATTCATTTATATTGAAAATAATATTTTTTATAATATCATATTATAAGAAAAGTTTGGGGTTGTAGAATGGAAATAAATCAAAAAATGATGGGGATGTTCATCGCCTATTAATCGAGTAACACTTTTTGGTTTCAATCACAAGCTTCCTTATATCCCATTATGCACAAGGGTAGGATTCTAAGATGAGGTGAGGTATTTATAAGAGCTATTTGGATAGATATTTTTCGATACAAATTTGGATTAGAGTTGCGAGGAAGTGGGAGGGGAAGATGGCATTTTATAGTGGAGGAGGATGGTTACTCTTATAATGTTTTAACTATGGAATTTTGTACATATTATTCAAATTGAATATTGCACCAATAATAGAACAAATTCGATTAAATGTATTATAGGTTCTAAATATGGACATCAATCTGATATTTTAAATATTTATAGGCACTTTTAGGTTTTATGTTTAATTTTTTGTCCTTTATTAAGATTAATATTCTCTTAATAATTACAATTAATTTTAGTCACTTTCACTAATAATTTTAGTCAAAAACAATTTTGAAATTATTGTCAAATATAAATTATAATAAATTCAAATGTAGGAAACTTTTTTCATAATTCCAATAATAAAAGTGGAAGTAATTAATTTAAATTTAATCCCTTAGTCGGGACGACAATACAGATTTGAAAGAAAAATTGTCTAGAAGTTTTCTATGATTTTGTAGTCAATTTAAATGTGAAATTAATCTCAATGACCTAAATTTGATTAAGTAAAAAACATATGATGTAATTAATATTTAAAACTAATATAAAACATAATTTATATTTATAATTAAATTATATGAAAAGTAATTTTTTAACAAACACTCAGAATTTTTCACAATTCATTAATAATAACTTCTTCAAAGTGAAATAGAAAAAATTTACCCTATAATGTCCTTGATCTCCCATAAGATACGTTTTTGTTTACATTATAGTTAAATTTCCATATTTTTGTAAACTTATTATTTCCCCAAGATGGTGTGAAGGCTCGGGGGTGTTCTGTGGGTTCCGGGAACGAAAAAGGAGGAAAAAGGAGTTTCATGGCATGTTGCACCTTTTGTGCATGGTTAGTGAAACTGATGTGTAAATCTTAGAAAACTGTGTGATGGGGTTTCTCCAGACTGTATCATCCACACATTTTTCACATAGTAAAGAAAACTATGTGTCCAAAAAAATTTATGAATATTGAAAAAAATCCATTACATGATTTTATGTTTCACATAGGATTTTCATCTTCCTCCACTATTGCAACATTGGGAACAATCCACTGATTCCAAGATATCCCAAGGGTGAATCTCTATCAATACTAGGCCATATTCAATGTTGTTGGTTGTGGATTGAAAATCCTGGTGAGTCTAATATATCCATTGCTTTTATTTTCAGTTTAGGGTTTCCATTCTCTTCCAATAACCTTTTGAAGCTCTAAATACACTTTTATAGTGTGATATAGGTTGATACTTCTTGTGGTGATTGAATTGGGATCTATGTCTTTGATTCAGAGTGTTTTCTCCAATGTATCTAAGTATGGTGGTCTACAAGTTATATACCATAGTCTGTATTTTGAGTTTTGCATGTATGTTTTTATTTTTTCTCTCTTATTGATGTTTTCTTGGTGATGTTGGAAGAGTGTGATGTATTCAGTGTCTAAATACTGAAATTAATTCCTTATGATCCCTATGGGATCCATGGAGGATATTGAGTATTATTTTTGGACCACCCATGGGGTGCACCACACCCTCCAAATGGGCTAACACAAATGTGAGTTATGAATTTGACTAATGATGTTATTATCTATAGAGAATGTGTTAATTGGGTTATGTAACAGATTATAAGGGTTATGGATAGTTTTTTTAGTGTGGTTAAACGATCATTGATTTTTTTTGTTGACATGATAATAGGTAATACATTATTAATTGGAATATGATAAGGAATTATGATTACAATTGAATATTCTTAGTGAGATTGGAATTAAAAATTGGAATTGGGGTTAAATGATGAATGTGATATAAGTGATTTATGTTTTAAAATATTGCCAATTGATGTTAATTAACCATTTATTGATATTTTTGTGATGTTGAATATGAAGTTGGATATGCTTTGTTGTGATGTTGTTAATTGTGGTGAGTGATATGTAAACATGTGCACATGGATTGGTAGAGTGGTGTATAAACATGAGGTTATAAGCCCATGGGTCGAGTTGGACCAAGGTTCTAGCTCCACCCCAAAATACATTATTAGGGAAGAGGATGGACTTCTAATCCCCTAATGGTTGCATTCCACATGGACTTAGGCTTAGAAGTGAGGATAATTAGATTGTTATGATATGAATGCTAGTGATATAGGTTTTCATGTATCTCCATATTCTTTAAGAAAAATGATCATACCTAATCCATTGAACACATAAGAAAATGGTTAATTACAGCATGATATGTGTTAGTAGTAAACTTAGTTTTAAGGGTAGAGTAACTTAAAGGAACATTGTCTTGAATGTATTATCCAACTATTTTCATTCATTGACATTATTTATTACTTGTATGAACTATCTACCTTGACTGGATATTTTGTATAAATCGTTGGTGGTTCCCTAATGAGTTATACTCTCACACTAATCAAACTATCGTTGGGTACCCCAGAATATTTCATGGTTTCATGTCAAGAATGAGTTAAGGTCTTTATTCATCAGATGTGAGTCTGGTTTGGAATGTGTAGGAAATATTTTAGGGACATGGAACCCTGATAGTTTTGGGTTTCTATTTTTTTACATTCCTTTTAGGTTTTTGTTCATGTGTAACTATAGAATGGAATGAAATATTAACTATTGGATATGGTTTGTACCCAGTTGGGGATGGTTATTTATGCATTTTATTGCATTGTTTATGTTTCATCCCATATTGTTTATATAAACTACTATGTATTACTCTGCAAAGAAGGGTATAGTTTCTTTACGTAAGTCATAGACCCTCACTACTGGACGAAAACCTCTGGCATGTAGGGGGCATGGTTGAGGTCATGTGGAAACCTGGCTCGGGGCACTTGTTAGTGGATCCTAGGTTAGGGACATTACAAATTGATATTAGGGGATGTTCTTTTCTCTTTCTTACTAGTTGTGGATGGTAGGTAAGAGATTATTATAATTTTGGTACTTGGTAATGAGCCTATTCATGGACGTAACTGACCCATGTACATTGGAATACATTTGTTTAGGCACCTATGTATTTCAAAAACATGACACTTATTAGGAACACACATAGGTTGGGTGTGTGGGGCATAGATAGTTAGATTCATTTGATTTCTTGAAAATGATGAAAATTGGTACTAATTAAATTGTGCCAATGTGAAAATAAGGATGTGAAAATGTTATTCAGTAATTAGAAAAAGGATCCTAATAAAAATGTGAAAGTGGATTAACATTTTTTATAAGTACGTTGGTATGGGGAAATTGTCTTGAATTTAGTAAAAGATAAGGCTTGTAACCACGTTAATTAGATACTCTTATTATACATTCCCTTATGAGAGTTGACCAAGGGAAATGTTCTGGTTGTGACCAGTCCCATTTAGGTATTTTTTGAGAAATGATTTTTTTATTGCTTGTGACGATCCTCCATTTATATTATTTTGAAATATTAATGCCATGTGTTTTAAATCTTATGTTTGGAATTATAGATAAATATCACCATGAAGATGTGTTTTGGTCAGGAAATAGGAGGGCGTTGCTGAGAATGCTCCCCCATAATTGTAGTGTTGGGACCCAGTGGTTCAAGATGTAAGGGAAGAACTTTTCCATGGGAATATCGTTCCTTTTATGCAGATGATGGAATGGGACCTTGGGCAGGTTGCATTGAGTATGTTTTAGTTGACTTGGGAGTTTCAGTTACAGTACCCCCAGACCATTATCGAAGAGGGTGGGCCAAAAGAAGCATATTTTTGGATAGAGTCATCCACACTATTCTGGACCATCTAGACACTCCTCCCATGAATCGATTCAAGTTAGCAGACTATATTTTAAGAAGTCAAGAAAAATTTTGGTGGGACATCATGGTGTAGACGGACTAGGCTGAAGGAATTATGTGTAATGATTTCGAGGAGATGGTTCTTGAAAAATATTAACAAAAAACCATGATGCATTAGAAGGTTGTAGATTTTATGAGGTTGACCCAGGGAAATTTTTTGGTAATGGACTATGTAATTCAATTCACTGATTTGTGAAGATTCATTTATACGTTGGTAGGAGATGAGGCAACGGTGGGAAAACGCTTCCATGATGGGCTAAGACACAAGATCTATTCTTAAGTTAATATATTCAACCTAAAAAAGGATTCACAAGTTGTGTAAAAATCCCTTCTCTCATAGGGTAACCAAAAGGGATCATCAGGTAATAATCTTTTGTAACCCCATGGTTGGAAAGTGGTTAGGCTTTCGAGAGGTGGAAGTTTCATTTGGGAAACATCCACTAGAGTGGTAGTGTACATGAATGTTAGAATAGGGGGTCGGACTCTCAATATGGTGACCATATATTTTGTTATTAGTGTGGTAGGTTGTGTATCATGCATGAACAATCACCCACCCACTGCTTAAGTGCTGAGCATGTGGAATTCTAGGCCATGTGTAGAGGTTATGTAGGAACCTACGGTAGTTGGGAAATGGTGGTAGTTAGGGATAGATGTCGAGTGCAGGTTGGGTGTTTGTAGTTCTGTATCAGGAAGGTAACTAGATCTCCACAGTTCATTCTAGTAATGGTTGTGGATTTCGAACTTTGGGGTGAGATCATCTACACCAATAGGGTAGTGGAGTGCAGGGTACTAATGTTAGAGAATATGGTAGAGGCCCATTTCATCTCCATGTAGTTCAGACTACACCTGAAGGTGGTGAGGTGGGACCATCTACCATTAGAGGCATGATTTTTTAAGCTTCCACGCTCACTAGTGAATTATTTGATACATGTTATACACATTATTTTATTTCCACCCAATTCATATTTGTGTTGGGAATAACCATGTATTGAGATTGGGGAGTAGTATCACAAAATAATATATTAGGTGTACTAGTTGAGGACATCATGCATTGTATGGTTTCTGCTATAGATTTTGGGGGATATTATTATTGTGGGATCTGTTTGTCCTAAAGATTTTGTCTTTTGACCTAATCATGGGGTTGGATTGGTTAGAGTTATATCAACCCATATCGACTATTAGTGACCTTGGATAATGTTAACATATCTCTATGGGGATACTAATCTTGTCATTCGTGAGTGGGATACTCGAGTGGGCCATGTAGGGTTGTTATGCCAGTAGTTGGGATAACATATATATCATGTGTCTTTCCTTATGTTAGATAATGGTGAAAAAGAGTATCCTATTTTCCCTCTTATTGTGGAATGGTTTTAGGATGTGTTTCCAAATCATTTCTCTGGGTTACTGCTCGAGAGAGATATTTTGTTCACAATTCAATTTTTTTCAGGGGTGGAGATCATTTCCATTCATCCATATTGAGTGGCACATAAAAATATCCAAAATCATAATGTTCAGCTATAAGGGTTAGAAAATAAGGGTTTTATCCATCCTACTACAACACCATAAGGATATATTGTACCGTTTTCTAAGAAAGATGAATGATTAGTGAGGCTATGTATCAATTATAAGATGTTGAACTAGATGATGGTTAAGAACTGAAACCCACTTCCTAGAAGCGAAGACCTATTTGACCAGCTCAGAGGTGACTTTGTGTTTTCTATGATTGATTTGAGATCTGGATATAATCTGTTGAGGTTGATACCTTATGACATACCCCAAAAATCGTTCTGAAGCAGGTACAAGTTTTTTTTGGTATTTCGTTTGTGTTTCTCAATGCACTGGTTGTGTTCATGTCATTGACGAACCATATATTTCACCCGTTTCTGGACCATTTCATGGTTTTCTTTTTTGATGAAATCTTAGAGTACTCTAAAACACATTGAGATCATTCAAAACACCTTGAAATCATCTTGTGTACTCTAAGAGAATATAGTATTCCCACCCAGATATGAATTTTTTTTTGGATTGGTGAGGTGCACTTTCTAGGACACTTCATTTTTGATCCGGGGTGTCGGTGGATCTATGAAAGGTGCTGGTTTTGGTCCCTTGGGAACATCCCAAGAACATCTCTGATGGTCGATGTTTTCAAGGATTGGCTGGTTATTACTGAATATTTATTAGATATTTCACTCATATGGAAGCTCCAATCACAAGAAATACCAAGAAGGTGTTTATGTTTGAATAGTATGTGTCTTTTTAGAATGGTTTTCTAGAGATGAAGAAGTGGTTGACCACCACACTAATTTTTACTTTACTCAAACTAGGTATGAAGTACCCCTTGTTCTATGATGCCTATGATGTTTGAATTGGTCTAGTGTTGATGTAGGATAATTGAGTTATAAGTTATGGGTCGAGGTAGTGGATCCTACATAAAATAAATTACCCTACTCATGACCTTGACCTGGCTATTGTGGTTCATACCATTAAGTGTTGGAGGCATTGGATGTTGGGAGAACCCTTCATGGTGTTTGCTGACCATAAAATTATCATGTACATATTTTCTTAGTGGGATTTGAATCATCAATAGGGAACGTAGATAGAGAACCTATAATCATTCAATTATGATTTAGTCTATACAGATGTAAAGGGAAATTGTTTGGATGATGCTCTTATCCAGAAGACTAAGAATCATCATGTTGGGGAATCCAGTTTATTGTGGAAGATGGTGGCCTTGTTCGCTGAAATTCCCTGTGAAGTACATGATGGGAATGGGTGGATTACACTCGCATCCATAAAAGTTTAATTTTAACTTTTGATCCCTGTTATAGAGAGTTACTTAGTGGATTCAAAGTGTTTATCAATAAAGAAATTCCTTAAAGGCGGGGTGTCACCTTCATGTTGGTTTTTTGGTGCTGATGGAGTCTCTTATATTCTTGGACATATTATAGTACCAGATGGTGCAGAGGAAGATTTAATGCGTGAGTTCCATGCATAATAATGTGAAGTGCATCTAGGATTGACTAAGATGTACCGTGATATATAGAGATTGTATTGGTTGCTGAAAATGATGATTGAAGTTGGGGGTTTTGGGGCATGATGCATTACCTGTCAGAATGTGACATCTGAACATCAGTGTCCATGTGGGTTGTTATAGTCATTGCCCATTCTAGAGTATATTTGTAGTGATGTAATTATGGACATCATAGTTTGTCTTTTTAGGTTTCCACATAAGAATGACACAATCTAGGTAGTTGTGGACCGGTTGAAAAAATTATATCTTTTCTTACTGATCCATGAGACTTATATAGTTGACCAATTCAGTGATTTATATGTTCAAGAGGTAGTGTGGTTTCATGGTGTTTCAAGAACCATAGTTTTAAATCATTATCCATATTTAACATATCATTTATCCTAGGTTTTGTAGAATGTTCTTAGAACCTAGATGTATTTGTTTATGGATTATCACCCATAGACTAATGGGCAGTCAAAATGTAAAATCTAGGTATTATAGGAAATGTTGGGATCTTATGTTCTAGATATATCTAGTTCATGGGAACAACACTTTTTTCTCATTGAATTTACATACAACAAATGTTTTTAGGCCAAATTTCAAATATCCATTTTTGATACATTCTATGTGAGGCCATGAAGATCTCTATTATGTTGGTTAGAGGCTGGGGATTTTATGCTATTAAGGATGAGTCTCATGTAGATGACGTCAGAGAAGGTTTAATTGATTCAAAAGTGTATGGAAATAGACCTGGGTAGGAAGAATGTAATTCCCCGACCCCGGTTACCTAGAGTCGGTGCATTATTGCGTAACATTGGAATGATCACAATAGATCAATTCTTGAATGACCGATTAGTTTAGTAGCCTTGGAAACACTAGATACATTCATAAATGTTACATTACATCATAAAGTGAAAAACTACAATAACATAGCCTCCATAGTCCCCACCCATATCCTTTTCAGACTATCCCTGTAGGTGAGTCATAAAATATTTCTTCACATCCTGAGAAAAATAAAACATTGAAAGGGGTGAGCTTAGATGATCATAAAGGATAACAATTTAGAGGAAGCTTTTATAAATAAACATAAACATTTAAGGCAATTTATGACTAAAACAAAATCCTTTTAAACATGAACATCAACATAATATGGAAAATGTAAAATGAGATAATTCCATTTACTTCTTCACATGGATATTCTACTGGTCGAATACTCACAGGCAATATCAATAAACACTTTCATTATGATGGATTGCATAATGACATACTACCATAACCACGTAGCCAAGGCCTCGTGCCAAGAATACAAATAATATTTTGTCAAGGCCTCATGCCAAGACACTAGTTTGTCTCATGATACCTGCCGATGCATCGAGGAGCTATAGCGGGCTCCACCCGTCACTTATTAAGTCCAATGCATTCCTCATATGAACAGGTTTAAACATATCATAAACAATAACATAATCGTATCACATAAAACGTGCATAAAGGAAAAATAACATTTCCAATTTTCAATCACATGATATCAATACAACACAATTATATAATAAAAACATTATCACATCCATTTTCAAAACCAAAATAAAAGAAAATTAAAACTTGGTATTTATTTTTCATTTAAAATAATGTTATGGCTTGTTAAGGATGCCAAAACTCAAATAATGGTCACGGCGGCGGAGAAGTCATTGTCACCGCATACGTACAACAAGAAAAATATTCTTTTTTGTCATTTATTAAAACGCTTCGTATAAAAATATTCCATTTTAATAAACGTAAAAGTCAAAGGGGTTTATACACCTTATAAAAGAAATTTTTGTATAAAACAAAATATGCCTCAATGAATAGAGATTTAGACGAAGTCCATTAGAAAGAAAAATTTTAAATAAAAAATATATATTATGTGTATTCGCCACATGTACACATAAAGAAACAATATATACAAGATAGGGAATAACAATATATTGATATAATTTGAATGTAGAAGATTAACCCAATGAATGGAAATTGGGTTAAGAAGTTCCCTTACCTCATGTCCGACTTCACTCGACCATTATTTAATCTCCTGAATAAAACAATAGAGTTAATATCTACTTGCTTAATAACCTTTTTCAATTTCATTATCCCTTTTATATAAATTATTACAATGTTAGGAAAATTATGTGGTCATTTAAGTTAATAACGGTTGTTTTGTCGATCTTTGGTACTTGAGTCATCAATAAACATTATATAATTACAAGTTGTTTATGTGGTAGAATATCTATTATCTCCAGAATTATATTCATGATGTAGATATCATATATATAATATATATCCATTTTATACATTTATTCATAATATTACGTAACATTTAGAGGTAAGAAATGAAATGCACCGTTCATGGAGACGGTAAGTTGTATGTACGCATGAACGCTACTTTCATTTCTATTTATTATTTAATGGAATGAAATCATAATGATATAAAGGTATATTATAATTCAAGTATAATATAATATATAATATCATTTACTCCATCCTTTATACATCCCACATATGGCATTAACGATTCAAATAACTTTGAGGGGGCGGTAGTCCGCACTTCCTAAAATGAAATTATCGCGTTTACCCATAATGAAAATCATTAATGTATTCCATAAATGAGAAATGAAGAAAAATAAGGAAAACATAAACATTATATATATCATATATAAATATAGTGACATCTTAATGGCCACCATTAGAGGATTTAAAAGAATATTGAACAGTCATCATTTCGTGAGGTAGAATTTCGCCATCCACAGAAACAATATGTTCATTAAACATTAGACGAATGTGTGTGTAAGTGTAAATGAAATTCTTCTCATAAAAACATCCTAGTATATTTAAGATACCGGTGTTGTTACAAAAGAATGAAATAAAAATATTTTAAGGGGTTTTAGAAAAAAAAACAAATTAACATAAGAGAAGACATTACCTTAAAATCAGGTAACTCTTTTTGGTTTGAGCCAAAGGCTTCCTTGGGAAGAATTCTGCCCAAAGTGAGGCTTCTAGGAGTAATAGAGGGAAGTTGAAAGAGTATTTGGGTAGAGTTTGGATGAGAAAAATGGCTTGTAATGTGTGAATAAGGTGGTAGTGGTGGGGCCTTTTATAAGAGGAGAGGATGGGCACTCTTGGAAAGTCACGAAATGTTACATTATTATATAATGCGTTTCGGATTTTAAAGGTCCCAAACATTTATATTTAGAGGATTATGTGATAGGGGTTCGAAATATACCCATAAAATAGGTTTTTGACAAGTGTAAGTCTTAGATTTTACATTATCTTTTCATTTTATTTAAATCGTTAATTAATGAGGTAATCGCTGCATCATCATGGTCTCAGAAATATTCTAATTTAATTAATGTCTAAAAATTATTAAAAAAATACCATGATGTAGGAAATATTTTTATATTTCCAACTAATATTTATAGTCAAAAAGTTAACTTATATAACCCATGTAATTATTTTTTAGTAAAACAACACATGTTTGTGACAATTTTATTTTTACTTTAAATATAATGTTATTAATGTCATTTTCTTACCCAAGTGGCTCCATGGGGTCCCCAAGTTGACCCATGGATTGTATTTGTATGACATGAATCATAAAATAATGTTAGGACAAGTGTAAGGGTATTTTTATATTTCTATAATATCATTTTTACCTTAAATTTCACTAATTACCTTTAATCGTGATTAATTAAACTTAAACGTTACTATTCACCAAAAAATTATTTTAATCCCATTGAACCATATTTTACTTCCTAATGATAACCATGTATGTCGGATTTTTGAAAATCAAATCACATAAGTGGTAATGTTTAATTTAAATGAAAAATCAGTTTTTTAACTACCACTTAGTGGTTTCACAATTCATCAAAAATTGGAGTTTTTCAGAACAATGCCAAAATTTCACCCTAAGCGATAATTGATATTTGAAATTCAAAAATGATGTATATTTTAAAAAATTACATAAATATGTGTTTCATTAATTAAATTTATTATTAATTCCCATTGTCACAACAAATAGCGTGTTTTTAAGAAACAATAGAGATCAAAAGATTGACAATTGTTTATTTCAAATTTAAAAGTGAAATAAATTCTAATGAGAACCATTGGATAAAATGGTAAAAATATATTCTAATTATACTTTAAAACCACTCAATAGTATAATTTATCACTATAAATTATTTTGATTAAAAAATTTGTTTTTAAGTATTTTTCACTATTCATAAAAAATTGGAAGTTCTCAGAAAAATACCAAAAATTCAACATAGGATAATTTCGATATTCCAAAACCAAAAATGAAGTCCATTTTGAAAGATAAAATTTATAAAATTTAAAAAAGTAAGTATTACTATTTATAACGGCTACTTTGATTTGTTGTGGTGTGTGTTAGAACTCGAAGTTGCTTACAACAACCGCTACTGTATTATTGAAAGAAAAGCGTATCGTGAAATATTGGGGTGTTACATTCTCCCCTCCTCCATTAAATTGTGTCCTCGCAATTTAAAAATTTTCTTTGAAAATAAAAGGTTGAAAATTGAAAATACCTTTGTGGAAAATCCACATCTGAAATAGGGTTAATAAAGATATAACATTAAGAGAAATAAAGATAAGTACAAAGGTCACCTGAGATAGCCCATACTAGGATTCTATGAAAATATGGATATGGAGGAAAAACAAACCATCAAGGTCTGATAGAGAGTTGTAGAAAACATGGTTATAAAAAGTTAACTGCAAGAAAATCACAAACTTGTGATTGGTTAAACGATCATTGATTCCCCAGTAGGAACAGTTAACCAACAACATTTTTGTTTTAAGTTACCTTTTGTAAAATTGAGTAATTTATTTAGGAGATTTACTAAGAATGTAAGGGAATATACATACTTGTCATGCAGACTTTCATTCTTTAATAAATTATTACCACAAACCCATCTTTCACTCAAAAAGATAATAGAACTCAAAAATATTATATTTATCCTAATCGTACGAGGTTCCAAATATTAACACATACCATTTAGATTAGGAAAACTATTTTTTAATAACCAGAGACTTCATGTAGGCTAGTGGTAGGTAATAAAGGTCTATTTCACTATGGTTGTGGGTTCGATTCCTACAGCTTTGTCCGACGTGACAGGTTATACCCTAACCTGCAGGTTGTCCTTTTCCTAAAGCTATAGTATTATAATATTCCAGAAATAAGCTTCAGAAATGTTTTAACCTTAAACAATGTTATTAAAGGTTCAACTTAATCCATTCCAAAATTTATATTTATCCAAAATACCTCTACCCAGACTTTCTCTAAAAGGACTCTAAATTCCAAAATCAATTGTAACATCAGATTCCCCACACAAAGTAAAGTTTCTCTTATTGCCACATAATAAAAATATGATTACCTTCATCATATTAAAACCTTAATGAAAACGACAAGTTCTGCAGTATAATCCTTATATATATCACATTATTCTTATAACCAGAATATAATCCTTGAGTCCAAAAGCACCAATACATTAATTATTTCACTTCAACTGTAGAAACAACATAAGATTTTCCTTGATCCCATTACCTTTTATGAGGTATGTTTCTCTGAAGGATAGGACATTCATTTTCATAATGCCCCATTTCCCTACAATTGTAGAATTCAACATTGATAGCCTCTTTCTTTCCCTTACAATAACGAGCCTGGTGACCCTTTTCTACAAATTTATAACAAACTCCCATTCCTTTTAGGCAAATACTGGGGTGATTCCTCCCATAATTATCACATAATGTAAAAAAAATCTTTCCCTTTTTCCCTTTATCTGTCTCTTGCTCCACCGTTCTCTTCTTCTCTTGCTTTACTTTATTATCATAAGATTTTGAGAATTCCTTTTCTGTCTTGATAGAACACGAGACTATATCTTCGTACATTGAGAAAGATTGAGATAATAATGCTCAATGGAGAAACAGTTTTATCCCATCAAAGAAATGATCGATCTTACTTCTTGGGTTACGTATATAATCTGGAGCATGCCTCGCTAACCTTGTAAAGTTATCCTCATACTTTGCGACATGATCACCCTCCTTCTGCCTCAGACTCAGAAATTGCCTTTTCATATCTTCTCTATGGTCACGAGGGACGTATTTTTTTAAGAAAATCTCTTTGAACTCCCTCCATTACATATTAGATACTTCTTCGTCTTCTTTCGTTTTTTGAATCAGTGACCACCATTGATCGGCATCTCCAGTGAGCCGGTAAACGTCGATTACAACCTTCTCCCTTTCGCTACTCCCCAAGGCGTGGAATATTTTCTCCAAGGAGTTTATCCATTTCTCAGCTACTAATGGATTTGTAACCCCATTGAATGTTGGTGTTTTTTGCCTCATGGAGCGGTCTAACATTGATCCTCCAGGTTGCGGATCTGGGTGCTCCATTCGAGTAAGGTTATTATTCATAACCTGAGTGAGTTTTCCCAGTATGGTGATAAGTTGATCAACACCAGTTGTATCTCCAGCTCCAAAATAATTATCTTGAGTAGTAGGGAAATACCTACATGGAGTGCCTCCATTTATACGGTTTCCATTCCTCCCACTAGGCGCCATTTCTAAACAATGGCATAAACTAGATTAGTTTATGAATCAAAATATATAATTACATTCTTGTAAAATACTTAACATAAATTGAACTATTTTTGGATATAATCCATAATTATAAAATGAAATGTTTTCTTTGAGGAAGTATATACTCATAAACCCTTCATAATGGTTTGTAAAAAATTGAGAATTATCCTAAGAAAAACCCCTTGGAGTGTCGTAATGAAGAGTGCAGCAAAGCCCATTGTCGTGCACCAGTTCCCGTTCGAGTCTAGATCAAAGAGGTGTTTTTGGATTTTACCCCTATTTACATCTGTGCTAGAGCCGCCTCTACCTACTTGTATCCAGACAGGGATGTATTGCTCAAAAAACTCACAAAATCTCTATAATACCAAAATTATAGGAAGTTCTTATATACTAATCCTCAAAGTCTATCATTGGGATATGTGCTCTAATCATACTTTATCTAAATCTAGCATCCATGGTTAGTACTAAACTGCCTCTGATACCAACTGTAATGCCTTGACCCCAGTTACCCAGAGTTGGTGCATTATTGCGTAACATTGGCATGATCACAAAAGATCAAGTCTCGAAAGACTGATTAGTTTAGTAGCCTTGGAAACACTAGATACATTCATAAATTATACATTACATCATAAAGTGAAAAACTAAAAAAACATAGTCTCCACAGACCACACCCATATCCCATTCAGACTATCCCTATAGGTTAGTCATAAAATATTTCTTCACATCCTAAGAAAAATAAAAATTGAAAGGGGTGAGCTCAGATGCTCAGTAAGGATTCCAATTTAGAAGAATCTTTTATAAATAGACATAAATATTTAAGGAAATGTATAACTAAAACAAAAGCCTTTTAAACATGAACTTCAACATAATATGGAAAAAGTAAAATGAGAAAATTCCATTTACTTCTTCAATGGATATTCTACTGGTCGAATAATCACATGCAATATCAATAACCAATTTCATAATGATGGAATACATAATGCCATACTATCATAACCACGTAGCCCAGGCCTTGTTCCAAGACTTCAAATAATATTTTGTCAAGGCCTCATTCCAAGACACTAGTTTGTCTCATGAGACCTTCCGATGCATCGAGGAGTTGTAGCAGGCTCCACCCGTCACTTATTAAGTCCAATTTATTCCTCATATGAACAGGTTTAAACATATCATAAACCATAACATAATCATATCACATAAAACATGCATAAAGGAAAATAACATTTCCACATTTCAATAACAAGATATCAATACAACACATTGATATAATAAAAACATTATCACATCCATTTTCAAAACCAAAATAAAAGAAAATTAAAACTTGGTATTTATTTTTCATTTAAAAAAAGTTATGGCTTGTTAAGGATGCCGAAACTCAAATAATGGTCACGGAGGCGAAGAGGTCATTGTCGCTGCATACGTACAACAAAAAAACATTACTTTTTGTCATTTAGTAAAACGATTCATATAACAGGATTCATTTTGAATAAACGTAAAAGTAAAAGGGGTTTATACACCGTATAAAAGAAATTTGTGTATTAAAAAAATATGCCTCAATGAATAGAGATTGAGACAAAGTCCCTTACAAAGATAATTTTTTAAATGAAAAAGATATATTATATGTATTCACCATATGTACACATAAAGAAACTATAAATACTAGATAAGACATAATAATATCATGACATAATTTTAAAGTAGGAGATTAACCCAAAGAATTGAAATTGGGTTAAGAAGTTCCCTTACCTCATGTCTGACTTCACTCGACCGTTCATTAATCTCCTGAATAATAAACTAGAGTTAATATCTACTTTCTTAAGAACCTTTTTCAATTTAATTACCCCTTTTATATCACTTATTACAATGTCATGAAAATTTTGTAGTCATTTAAGTTAATAACGATCGTTTTGTCGATCTTTGGTACATGAGTCAACAATAAACTTCTTATAATTACAAGTGGTTTATGTGGTAGTATATCAATTATCTCCAGAATTATATTCATGATGTAGATATAATATATATAATATATATCCCGAATATACATTCATTCATAATATTACGTAGCATTTAGAGGTAAGAAATGAAATACACCGTTCATGGAGATGGTAAGCCGTACGTACCCATGAATGCTACTTTCATTTCTATTTCGTATTTAATGGAATGAAATAATAATTATATAAAGTTATATTATAATTCCATTATAATATCATATATAATATCATTTAATCCATCCTTTATACATCCCACATATGGAAATAACGATTCAAATCAATTTGAGGGGGTGGTAGTCCGCACTTTCAAAAAGGAAATTATCATGTTTACCCATAATGGAAATCATAAAGGTATTCCATAAATGAGAAATACAGAATCATAATAAAAACATAAACATTATATATATAATATATAAATATAGTGACATCTTAATGGCCACCATTAGATGTGTTAAAAGAATATTTAACAATCATCATTTCGTGAGGCAGAAATTCGCCAACCACATAAACAGTATGTTCTTTATCAATTAGACGAAGGTGTGTGTAACTGTAAATCAAATACATCTTATAAAACATCCTAGTATATTAATGATACTGGTGTTGTTACAAAAGAAAGAAATAAAACGATTTAAGGGGTTGTAGAAGCAAAATAAAACAAAATAACAAAAGAGAAGACATTACCTGAAAATCAGGAAACTCTTTTGGATTTGAGCCAAAGGCTTCCTTGGGAAGAATTATACCCAATGTGATGCTTCTAGGAGTAAGAGATGGGTTTTTAATGAGTATTTGGGAAAAGGTTGGCTGAGCCAAATGGCTTGGAAGGTGTGAATAAGGTGGTAGTTGTGGGGGCCTTTTATAAGTGGAGAGGAGGGGCAATCTTGGAAAGTCATGAAATTATACTTTATTATATAATGAGATTCAGAATTTAAAGGTCCCACACATATATATTTTGAGTCTAAGGTGATAATGGTTCTAAATATACCCATCCAAAAGGTTTTTGACAAGTGTGTGTATTAGATTATACATTATCCTTTCATTTTATTTAAATCGTTAATTAATGAGGTAATCGTTGCATCATCATGATGTCATAAATATTATTTTTTATATAATGTATAAAAATTATAAAAAAACTACCATGATGTTGGAAATCGTTTTAGCTTTCCAATGAATATTTATAGTAAAAAAGTAAAAAAATTATAAAAAAACTACCATGATGTTGGAAATCGTTTTAGCTTTCCAATGAATATTTATAGTCAAAAAGTTAACTTATATAACCCCAAGTAATAATTTTTTTAGTAAAAAAACACATGTTTGTGAAAATTTTATTTTTACTTTAAATATAAATTTATTAATGCCATTTTCTTACCCAAGTGGTACCATGTGGTACCAAAGTTGACCCATGGATTGTCTTGGTCGACAATGACTCATGCAATAAGGATAGGACAAGTGTAAGGGTATTTTTATATTTTTATAATATCATTTTTACATTAAATTTCACTAATTACCTTTAATCACGATTAATTAAACTTAAAAGTTACTATTCACCAAAAAAAATTTATTCCCATTGAACCAAATTTTAATTCCTAATGACAAAAATGTATGTCGGATTTTTGAAAATCAAATCACATAATTGTTAATGTTTCATTTAAATGAAAAATCAGTTTTTTAACTACCACTTAGTGGTTTTACTGTTCATCAAAAATTGAAAATTTTCAGAACAATGCCAAAATTTCACCCTAAGATATAATTGATATTCCAAATTCAAAAATGATGTCTATTTTACAAAATTCCAAAAAAATAAGTTGCATTAATTAATTTAATAATTAATTCCCGTTGTCACAACAAATAGCGTGTTTTTAAGAAACAATATTGATCAAAAGATTGAAAATTGTTTATATCCAATTACAAAGTGAAATTAATTCTAATGAACACCATTGGATAAAATGGTAAAAATATATTCTAATAATACTTTAAAACCACTCAATAGTATAATTTATCACTATAAATTATTTTTATTAAAAAAATTGTTTTTAAGTATTTTTCACTATTCATAAAAAATTGCATGTTCTCAGAAAAATACCAAAAATTCAACATAGGCTAATTTTGATATTCCAAAACCAAAAATGAAGTCCATTTTGAATGTTAAAATTTGAAAAATTTTAAAAAATAGGTATTAATATTCATAATGGCTACTTTGATTGGTTGTGGTGTGTGTTAGAACTCGAAGTTGCGTAAAACACACGCTACTGTATTATTGAAAGAGAAGCGTATCATGAAAGATTGGGTTGTTAAAAAGATGTCATATGTATATCAGTGTTTTATACCTCTTTATTTTAGGATGAGTGATAGTGTGTTTCTTTAGGGGTCCCTGTGGCTCGATCAATGTCATATTCGGGGTCATGAAAATTTTTCGCCTAGGTATGTGTGTCCATATGAGATTATGGATTGGATCAGATGAGTGAATTATTGATTAGATCTTCCATAGTACTATAGTGGGATACATATTTTTTTCTATGTTTCAAAACTCTTACAATATCTCCCTGAAAAGTCTCATGTGATAAACATGGATGTTGTTGAGCTTGAGGATGATGTGTCCTTTGAGGACCATCAGGTTCGTATTGTGGATCATATTGAGAAGGTTTTGTGGGGAATGTTTGTGTCATTAGTTAATGTTCTAGGGAATCATTGA
The DNA here is from genome assembly GCA_963277665.1 of Viscum album. Lineage (NCBI taxonomy): Eukaryota > Viridiplantae > Streptophyta > Magnoliopsida > Santalales > Viscaceae > Viscum > Viscum album. The sequence goes on along the minus strand of OY728140.1, from coordinate 590,703,987 downwards.
AACATATAGTAGGAAACATGGAAGGGAGAATTAGATATGTTATCCTAGTGACATTATCTCTTTTCATTGGGAACTTATGTTGCTAAAAAAGAGTGGCTCGAGAACATGTCTTCATAAGGTGTGGAGGTTCTAAGATCCATGATATCCCTTAAGATATGTTTTTTATGTCTTTGTTTGTGTTAATTTTTTTTTGTTTAAAAATTGTTACCCCAAGTTCGTGTTAAGGTTTGTGGATGTTATGGTGGTCTAGAACATGAAAAAAGTAGAAAACAGAGTTTCTCGGCATATTGTACAATATGTGCAAGGTTAGTAAAAACAATGAAAGTTGATTTTTTCCTAACAGTATCACCCAAATAAATTTCATATAGTTTGTAAAACCATGTGGGTAAACTGTGATGCCTAAAATGTTAATAAATTTTCTAAAATGTAATTACAATATTTTATATTCCACTCGGGATTTTACATCTCCTCAACACTTTCAACTATAGGAGGAAACCAAATCTCCCAAAATATCCCAAGGGTGACTCTCCTCCAATCCAAGGTGGTTCAGAGCTTCGTCGATTGAAGATTGAAGATCCGAGTGAGTTTAATCCCACACATGATTCTATTTTTGGTTTAGGGCTTCCATTCTCTCCCCATATCCTTCATGAATCTCTAAAAGCCTATTTTTTCCTTCGAGATCTGGGTTGGGGATTCAGTGGGTTTTTAAATCAGGATCTAATTCCTTGATTAGTAGTGCGTTCATGAAAAGATTCAAGGTAGGTGGTATACAAGTTATATCCTATAGTTTGTATTTATATTTCTAAATGTAGGGTTATATTGTTACTTTATTATTAGTGTGTTCATGGTGACGTTAGGAGAATATGATGTATTGAGTGTCCAAATATCCAAATGAATTCCTCATGATCTGTGTGGGATGCATGGAGGATGTTGTGACTTCTTTTAAGGACACCAATAGATGCATCGACACTTCAAAATGGGATAATGGAAATATAATTCATGAATTTGACTTGTGATCCCATAAAGACGGAGCGAATGTGTTAATTTGGTTATGTAATGGGATAGAAGGGTTGTGGTTAGTTTTCTATAGTGTGGTTAAAGGTTATGGGATATTTTGGTTAACACATAAATTAGTTAAATGGTATTAATGGGAATATAATAAATATTTATGTTTACACTTGAATATTCATATATGGATAGAAATATGAAATGGGAATTGGGGTTAAAATGTTATAGTTATATAAATTATGATTGTGTTAATGGATTTTGGAATAATGTTAATTTCCCATTTATTGATATTGTTGTGATGTTGCAAATGATATTGTATATTCTTCACTATGGTGTTGTCAGTTATGGTGAGTGATAAATAATCATGTTCACATGGATTGGTAGAGTGGGGTATAAAATTGAGGTTATACACCCACAGGTCAATTTGGACCATGGGTCTAGATCCACCCAAAAAAACCATTATTTAGAGAAGGGGACATAGTTATATTACCTAGATGGTTGCATTCCACCATGACTGAGGCTTTGAGGTGAGTATAATGATATTTTTATGATGTTCTTCCTAGTGAGATATGACCCTATTGATCCCCATATGACTTATGATCATTGATCATTCCAAATCAATTGAACACATGAGAAAAGGGCGAACTCAACCATGGTAAACGATAATAGAAAACCTAGAATTTAGGGTAGTATAACTTTATTAAACATAATCTACAATAGATTATCAAACTTTTTCATTTCCTTTTCATTATTTATCACATACATGCAACATCTACATTGACTAGATTTTTTGTATACATCATTGGTATTGGCCCACTGAGTTGTACGAACACCCTAATCGGGTTGTTGTTGGGTACCCGAGAAGATTTCATGGTTGATAGTTAGGAATGTGGCATGGGAATTATGCTTGATAAGTGATTCATATTTGATATGATCTTGGAATTGGTCTAATACATGGATCCTAGAATGTCTTGGATTTCTTATATTTTTCTTTCTTTTTGGGTTTTTTCTCACATGGCACTGTTGCATGACATAATTTATTTACTAGTAGATATGGTTTTTACCATTTCTAGGTGGGTTATTTATTCTTGTTCATCACCATTGATTGTATTCCTTTTTTTATTGATCATATTTTTCACTATGTCTTACTATAAAAAAATTGGGTATAGTCTCCCCACATGACACTTAGACCCTCGCTGCTAGTCAAAAACCTCTAGCATATCAGGAGGTGTGATTGAGGTTTTGTGGTGACCTAGCTCAGGGCACTAGTTAGTGGCTCCCTAGCTGGGAAGTGACAAACCCTAAGACCATTTATATGATTATCATGAAAATAAGATGATTATTTTTACATATTAAATTTATAAAAGTGAAAAAATTAGATTTAAAATGGGTCTCCATTAAGAGGTGAAAAAATAGAAATTTAATATTTTATTAATAAAATTAGGTTTTTTTATCATAAACCTATGAAACCTATTAGTTGAAAATAAAAAATATTTGATTGGATATATAATACATATATCACATTAAAACCACACTCTAATTGTAATTCATTAAATTTTTTAGTTCAAAACAACTTTGTAGGAATAAAAATAATAATATTTTCTGTTATATTCAATATGTTCATATTTTCATTTCTAATTTCATTGTAACATATGAATTATTTTTATATTTTTGTAAACCATATATTTTGATAAGATGGTTAATTCTATTCATTACCACTAGTTTACTGGCCTGATAAAATCTTGTTATGTTATATAATTATATTTTAATAATATAGTATTGTTCTCTTAAAACATGGTCATGCATGTAACATTTTATTTCAAAGAATTCCACTCTTGAGTGTAAAGAAACCTAACTCAGTGTTGAGTGAATTAAATTAAGTATAATATATTGAATCTATTTAAAATACTAAATATAAGATAATTTCCTGGGATATTATATTCTATCATATTCATGGTGATTACTGTGATAGGTGTTATCCAATACAATGTTTTTTTACTTTATAATTTTTCAGTGTTACATTCTCTCGGCCAAAATTAAATTGCGCCGTTACAATATAAACGTCATCTTAATGATATAGGGATTGAAAACAAAATAATTTTTAAAAACACCAACTATAATGTGGTAAAAATCAATATTCATAAAAAAGAGAAAGTAAAGTACATTGATCAAGTCAATATTTTTTATAGTAGGTGAATATAAGTGGGAAATGAAAACATGGATATAGAAGAAAAATATAATAACCATGTTCTGATGGAGAGTTCTAGAGAACACAGTGTGAAGAATGTTAACAATAAAAAATCCATAAATCCATGATGATATAAGGGTCACATGATTCATAAGAAATGAAGGTTACTAGGACAATATTTCTAGTTTCAATATCTTTTTTCCCAGAGTATATTGATACTTTTACTCTCTTAGAATGTAAATAAATATACTTTTTATGTTTCTATAATAAAAATATTATCCTTTTATCATTCCTTGACCTATTTATACATCATCTATTATTAAAATATTCATTGTATAGTGATGTAATATTTTAATTTATAAAACCACATCAAACATTTAACATGAATCATTTTATAAATAGTTTTCTTTTACAAAAGATTATGATTCAACACTTTAGAGTGTTGGTAAATAATTTACCAAAATAAACTTATCATTATCCTTTAATAAACATGAAGTAGATCAGAATTTTCACATTCCAAACATGTAAATAACATCATCATGTATCCTCTTAAAAAATGGTAATAACTCAAATTAAAATAAACATTTATTAGAAATAGTCATTATTATTAATTACTAATTCTAGAAACATTTTGTTGCAAACATTACTTAAATCTAAATTTGTTGTAAACTCTATATGTGATGGAATAGACCACAGTTCGAAAATTTATTATTGTAGTATGAAATTATTCAAATCAATAATTTCTTCTTCATCATGTCGACATTGGGAACATATTAATGGGTTTCATTCGGTCAATCTTGTGTTTTCCAAAAAAACATTAACTTTATACTATATAAAATTTCTTGGTATCATTCATCATATGAATTCATATTCTTAACAATAAGTATTATAGTACTATCCTTACATTTTTCATAAATCATATGATGATTGAATCCAAAACAAAATTAATTGACAACATATCTAATAGATCCCAATGTAGAATAAAACTAATTATTCTTACTAGTTATGTGAATAACATGTGCATGACATTTATACCTTAGATTTTTTGGTTGTATATTCTCTCGATGTTTGTGGAATTAATTTTTATAGTTACCTTCTCCTTGAAATTATAACACTAAATATTTGATTGGTATTATTACCATTTCATTTTTTCTAGGTTACCCTTTTATCAACACTTATAACAAACTACTATTCTATTCAAGCATTTCCTTGGGTGATTCATTCCACATTTCTAACATAAAGGAAATTTGTCTTAATTTGTCTTCTTATATTATGCATTACATTTTTATTCATGACTAATATACAACATATTCTTTTGGTTTCCTTTGAATCCGTAAGATTTTAATAATTCCTTATTTTTCTTGATGGCACAAAAAACTATTTCATTTATTGATGAAAAATCATGAGAAACCAACACCCTTTGTAGATTGATATTAAGAAAGTGAAAGAAGTGTTAGATAAGGAACTTTGTGTTACATATAAAATCTATAACATACCAAGATATCCTTTTAAATTGAGCTTCATAATCCGCATCACAATTTACATCATTTTTATTTATTAATTAAAACATTCTCTCCATCAAAATTTTCCGATCAGGGGGGAAGTATTTATCAAAGAATGTATCCTTAAATGATATTTATTCTTGGATTTCTATTTCTTCATCATCCCTCGTATTATGGATCAAGGACCACCATTGATCATCATCATGTTAGGGAAAATACACTTCTAGTGTATGTATTTTCTTTTCACCGCATAATAATTCCATGAAAATGTTATCTAAATACATAATTCATTACTTATATGCCATTGGTTTAGTAGTCCCACTAAATTATGGGGGCCTCTACAGTTTAAAGTGATCCAAAATCAATGAATAACATAATGGAACATAATGCACAATCTGAGAAAAGTTATGTTTCATGATATCGTTAATCATCTCTAACACTTCCACAATATTCTCTGTCCCAATAACAAATATATTAGTTTCATAAGTAAGGAAATATCAACATATCTCATGAGTATTGATACTGTTATTACTCCTCCATACCATTTCTAAACAATGATATATATAGGATTAGCTCATAATAGTATGATAATTGTATTAATCTAAATTTTATATAACATATGTCAATAAATTTATGAATATTTAATCTCATAATCATAAACGTGGATTCTTCAGAGATATCATTACATATAAATCATCCATAATGGTTGGTAAAGAAAATTTGAACTATCTGATGTGTGTCCACTAGGGATGTCAAACGAAGTGTGAAGTAATGCATATTTTCCATTACCAGGTTACCATGAGATATGCCTAAAACACCTTGTCTATGTTATTACTCATAGATACAGCTATTCCAAAACAACGACCATGTGTAGTATCCATGAAAGGATGTATTACTAGTAATGCCCACATAACAACTTCCTTACCAAAATTCTAGTATGTTCTTCTATACTCATCCTCATAGTCTATCATAGGGTTATGTTCCGGAATTTATGTTTTTAATTCGTTTTTCAATGTTTTTCAAAAAATTCCATTATTATCAACTATAACGCTGAAAACCCAAAAGTTGGGTTCCATTTCATTACTTTACTAAATTTACATGTTTAAAATAAAAAAAATATAGAAGGAATAATTAGTATAATAGTCTTGGAAATAAATATTATCTATATGATATGAATATTAAATTGGTAAATAGTAAATAAAAACCTCATACATAATAAATTAAAATAAACAACATCCTTGAACTCTTATTCAAATATTTCATCTTTATAACCTAAGGTAAGATAACATGAAAAGGGATACGTTAAATTCTCAACAAGGGAATATAAAACTAAATAAATAATGAATGAGTAGGAATAAAATAACATGCAAAGGGAAATAACAAATGGAAAATTATATTTAAGTATCCACATAATGAAAAATAAATTTGGCAAGTTATAAAACTCAAATACAAGTCGTTTAATCGATAAATACAAAATGAACTGTATCCATAGATATATCGATGCATAATCTCATTGATTAATAATAACAGAATATAAATGAGGGAGCATCTTAAATGATAGATTACATGATTCCTAGGTACATGGAACCGGTACCTTCAAGACCTTTCACCGGATGGTTTATCTATTAGGTAAAAACCCATCTAATTTTGCCAAATATTTTATCTCATGATACTACTAATGCCTCGAGGGGATATCTATAACCGTGACCCACCGATGAATACCTATCCAATTAATTCCCCATATCTAGTAATTAATTTAAATAATAAGAAATATACCTTATTAAATATATATTATGACTTATGGATATGAATTAATTAATTATTTCCCATCTTGTAAAACAACTATCAATGTAGACCCTATATTAAAAATTATATAAAACATACGAAATAAATATATCCATTTTATGAAAATATGGACATTAAATGGAATTTTTAAGGAAAATGATTTCCATAAAGTGAATATTAAAAGATAATGTTAAAAATCACAAAATGAATTTACATTTCAATGATATTCATTTATAACTTTCATGTGGAAAATTATCATTAAACATTGCAAACTGTCCCATAAAATTTTGAAACAGTTAAATTAGAATACCTATAATGGAATAAAATAAAAAATAGAGTATAAAGAGACTATGAAGATTCATGATATATCATTTTAAATGGTACAATAAACCCGATATAAAATTGAATAATTTCATAACAACAAATAATCCTTAATGAAATTTAAATTGAGACAAAATCCCTTACAGTTAACATTGATTTTTGGATGTCTGTCCTTTACCCTCCAATATAGTTGTTTAAAATGTAGAGTCCCAAGCTTGATAGACTTGGAAATTATATTACTTTTGAATAATACATAATATATAATAAAAACAAACACCCAAGTACTGTAATAGTTTAGTGTATTGGAAACTTGTAACGTAATATTCAAATCATGGTAAAAGATATCTGACATCTCCCATAAAGATCACCCCCTTTTGGTTTATTACCTACAACCTTTCTTTATATCCTGGGGAAACGAAAACATAAAATGCGTGAGTTCAAATTCTCAGTAAGGGTAATCATGGAGAATATAAAACAATCCATAATAATATTAATGATATCATATATGATTCACTTATGAATTTATATTACTCGTTCTTTTGTCAATTCCATGTTAATGCAACGTTTTGGGTAAAATCGTATCATTTATAATATATGTTTAGCCTTGTTGTTCTTGATATTATTACTTATATTATGATTTACATTATTCTAGAATGTAAAACAGGAATTATATATAATATATTTTCATAATATAAATATATATGATAGATCGATAAATGGAATGAAATACACTGTTCAAAGGGACGGTAGGCCATACGTATGCATTGACGCTGTTTTTGTTTCCTTATTGAATTGAATGGAATTAATAAATGAAAAATATATGTAAATAAATCCAGTATCATTATTATGTCCTATCTTTCATTATTATTTAATATATATACTTTATAATCATTCTAGAATGGTTAACATGGAGAATGAATCACATCGCATCGTGGAGACGGTAATCCGTACATACACACGAGCGATGATATCATTCCCGTAATTATTGAATGGTATTTGAGTGGATGATAGAATATCTCATATTTAGTATCATGTTATAATAATCATATATATATATTTTTTACACCATTATACCAATCCATGTAAGGTGGTGGGGGAAAACAGATTACACCATAGCGTGGAGACGTTATTCCGTACGTATGTACATGCAGTGATTTCATTTTCTGTAGGATGGATAGAAGGTGAAAAAGGGTTATTTCATATTTATAATAACATATCAGTATATTAGTGATACTGATGTTTCTACTTTATTATAAAACAACAAAATAAGAGGAATAAGAAGAAGAAATGAATTTGAAAGAATCTGTAAAGGATATTACCTCTACTTCGACAAGCCTATTCTAAACCTCTTCTTAGGGCACTAATGATGGTCTCTAAAGGAGACTGGTACCTCTAGTATGTTTCCAGGGATGTGTAGAAGATAAATTAGTGGGGTTGGTCTGAGCTTGAAGGCTCAAAATGGTGTGAGGTGGAGAGGGAGGAGGTTCCCTTTTATATGAGAAGAGAGGGGAACTTTTGGAAGCCTCTAAATTATTAATTTACAATAAACTCAAACCCCCCAAAAAAACCACCAAAATTAAACAAATTCTAAGATGAGATGAGATGGGGTTGTAATCTCATCAACCAAAAAAATTTATACAAGTTGGGAATTTATTTTAAACTGTATCATTTTGATTTATCCTCTTTTTATCTCTTTAATTTTATTTGCAGTAATAATATTCTAATTTTTAAATTGTTATAAATAATTACTTATGTGTTGTGAATTGTCAATAAATGGATACATTATTACATTTCCACCCATATAAATTTTAATTTATAATTTTAAAATAATTTTCTGATTTTTAAACAGTTTAATAATAAGTAATTTTTTTAAAATAACAATTGTGGCAATTTTGTCACTATTCATTTATTTGAATTTAAATAAAACCCACATAGAAGATATATTACAAAAAAATATATAATAGATACCTAACATGTAATAATTATATTAAAAATTCTTTGAGAACATTAAAAAGTGTATATAATATTTATTTTAATATTTTAAAAACCATTAATTTGATATTTCCGTCAATAAAATAATTTCTACACCACTATTGTGTGACCAATAAATATAATTATTTAATCCCTAAATTTTGTAAATAAATTCACATGATGTATAAAATTTTATTATCTTTCTATTGACTATTTATGTTCGATGATTTATGAACATTATCACAAAATTAAAATTATTACATATATATTATATAAGAGAGTGACATGTTGTCACATTCATTGGATTTAATAATAATTACATCATTTTCATTGTTAAAAGTCCATGAAATAAATATATTCCTACCATTAAATTATATGGGTAAACATGTATTCATCCAATAGAATTTTTTCAGGTGTTAGGGTAATATTATAATCTTATTTTTACCCTTAATTACCGGATTTACCTTTAAATATTGTAAATAAAATTTACCATAGTTACTATTTGTAATGCCTAAAAAAAATTACCCTATTAACAAAATTTGGAAATACTGATTCCAAATATGAAATCCATTTTTCAAAATTCAAAACACAGATGATGTAGTAATTAATTTAAAATTAATCCCATTGTTAAGAAAACGAGTTTTAAATGATAAAACGTTGCAAATGATTTAAATGTTTTTACGGCTGAATTCAATGTAAAATTATTGCTAATCACTTAAATTATATTATATGGTAAAAATATATACTATTTATTCTTTAAAACCATTTGATATTATAATTTAACCATATAATTTATGTCAATGAAAAAGTTTGTTTTTAATTAAAAATTAGCATATTTTTACTTTTCATCAAAATATGAAGGTTATTAGAATAATGTAAAAATTTATCCAAAGTAAAATTTTATATCCGAATTGAAATATATAAGTTTATTTTTTCTAATTTAACTTATAAACGTGTCAAAAACTAGATTTAATAAGGGCGAACCATCAAATGGTGGAAAAATATCATTTTTTGAAAAATACTTATTTTACTTGATAATTTTATATTGTTCTCATACCATGTTCTAGGATATGTGTAAGATGAATGATAATGTTATAATATTCAAAATTTGGTTAGTACTATTCCTAACGGCTAGTTCATAATAATATTATAACAATATATTATTTTACAGTGAAACTCAGTATTGTGTACAACACACACTATTGAGGATGGTCGCTCTAGTGTGCAACACAAGACAAGAATAGTGTTTTCATATAATACATGATAATATGGTGTTTCATATAGCCATTCTAATTTTGGGGTATCCTACATCCCAAGACATTAAAGAAAATAGAAACTAATATATCTCATAAAATCTTGGGGTGTTACATTCTACTCCCTTAAAATGAATTTCGCCCTCAAAATTCGTATGCGTAATAAATCGTTTACTACTTGAAATTTTATTTCATAGAAACTGACATCGTAAAAAGGAATACTAAAACATAATTTTAAAAACAAAGGTATGATATTTAATGTTTAACCAAATTAACTTATCACTAGGTTTCCACATAGGATAACACCGGTGAAAATATGGATATAGAAGAGAAATATAACCATCTTGTTCTGATGGAGAGTGGTAGAGAACATGGATATGAAAAAGCCAACAATCATAAAGCAATATATTTGGGATGATCGATGGTACCATCTCATTCATCAGATATGAGGGAACTAGGAAAACATTTTTGGTTTTCAAGATCATTTCCCTAATGTAGAATAATTTTAGAATTAAAAGAAATACATACATGATTTTGGCACAATATCACCATTGTTCATGCCTTAAACAATATCCACTTCATATTTTAATGAAATGAAGTTGAATTTGTCTTTTATGAAATTTTAGAAGGTCATGAAATAAGATGATATGTTATTACATCTAACTTCAACAAAAAATTAGAAAAAGTTATTAAATATACATAAGTCCATCTATGGTGAGATTAACAATATATGATTCCAAAAATGGAATTATACTTAAATTATAATACCACTTAATAAAATATAACTAATTTCTACTAACCAGGGACTTCCTGTAGGCCAGTGGTAGGAAATAAAGTCCTGTCTCACTTCAGTTGTGGTTTCGATACCCGCATACTTGTCCAATGTGATGGGTTGTCTCCCATCCTGCAGGTTTCCCTTTTTCTAAAACTATACTATTGTAAAATTCAAGAAATAATATTGAAAAAAGGCTCTAGCATTAAATAATACTACCTGATGTCTATATTAATCCATTCCAATATTTAGGCTTATCCAAAATACTTCTATCAAAACTCATAGTATATAGAAAACAATTACTAGAAAGGTCATATAACAAGTATGTGAATACCATCATTTATCCCCGATATATCATAAAATATATCTTTTTTGTCACATTCAAAACATTTTAATAGCTTAATCATGTATTCTTCAAACATGAATTACCACAGAACCATAGTGGAAACACTAATTCTCTCAAAATATTACTCTTTCCACATACAAAAATCACATAGTTTTTATATACTCAAATTGTGATGTCACTTTGTCCTTATATCAGTCATGAGCTCATTAATACTATTATTTTTTCTGTATCCCTTCATTATGCGCATATCATCTTCTTTTTAAAAATATTTCAATCACTTTTCATGGTTAACAGTACCATATAATTATTGAAAACCACAATAAACCAATACATAGATATTCCAATACAAAACTAGTTTGGAATCCCATTATATAAACACATAATCATTCCGCCACTTTTTTGTCATATTCAACATTGCCAATAGTGATTTCATGTGACCTTCGTTTGTCCATTGAATTAAGAGGTTGTTGATGTCGATCTTCATTAACCCTTGGATTAGGTTATTGGTTAGCATAATGCCCCACTTCCATTAACTTGTAGCATTGAAGTGTTGATGGTGCGTTGTCTATAGTATTTTATCTATTCACATCATTCGCTACATTTTTCCCATTACTTCAGCACTCAGCTGCACGATATAATTCTTTTCCACAGTGAAAATATTTTCTAGTCCATTTAAGACAATATCCACCATGCTTCATTCCACACATTGATCATAAAGAAACATTCTTCTTCTTTTCACCATTGTTTTAAGATTGTTCCTTGAACTACATCATTTTTTTCTTGTCAAAACCATCAGATGGATATGTAACACCAACTTCCAATTCTACCATGATAGCACAATGACGAATTTATGTATATCTACTGATGTCTATTATATCAAATTCCTTTCAAAAACTAAGTTTTAAGCCACTGATGAATTGATCAACTACACTTTTAGGTTGGATGATATAGAAAGATGCATACCTTTCAAGCCTCATAAAAATTTCACCTCGTATATACCAACAAGTTCATCATCATTTTTCTTAAGATCAAGGAAATAATTATCTATCTATATTAAAAGAATACGAGGGAATTAATTATTGAAAAAAATGATCTTGAACTTATCCCATTCGATGGATTCAATTTCATCTTGGGGCCTTGTATTCTTAATTAGAGTCCACCACTAAGCTTCTTCACCTTCTAAATGGTAAACATCCAAAATGACTTCTTCATGTTCTGAACATCGATGTATGGAAAATATCTATTCAATTGTATCAGTCCATTTTTTATCAACATGTGGATTAGAATACCCACTGAAGAACGGTGGACATTGCCTCATGAAGGACTCAATAGAATATTGTTCCCTTCTCGGCTCATTTGGAAGTCCAGAATGATTCATATCTTGTGTAAGTATAGCAATAAGATTTTTCACTCCATTTCCCAAAACATTTTTTTATTCCAGATGAAAATCATTTCATTTCCTAGTGCATTGATCATTAACACGGTTCCATCGGGTTCCAGCCATTATCAAAAACCCAAAAATAATAGTGTGAGAGGCAAAAAAAATACTAGGAAAACAATATAATCAATGGGAGTACATTCAATATCTATCATCTTAGGATTTATCCTACGATATTCTTGATCATTATCATAATTCTAGGACTATAACCTATACTTATACTAATCCTTAGGGACATCTCTATACATACCATCGAAATATCTCTAGGGATCTCACTAAAGTTTTCACATCCTAGTTTCCAAAGGTTAACTAATCCTTTCCTATGATACCAAATGTTGAGACCCAAGCTTGGAATACATGGAAATTACATTAATTTTGTGGAATAGTTAATACATATCAAAAATCAGAAACCCATGGACAGTAATTGTTGAGTTTCTATGGAAACATCAAACACAATCTTCAAATCATGGTGAAAGATCTACAACATCTCCTGTAAAGATCTTCCCCTTTGTTTTCATACCTAAAACCTTTCTTTATATCCTGGGGAAATAAAAACATAAAAATCATGATCTTAAATGCTCAGTAAGGGTAAACATGGAGAACATAAAACAATATATAAACATTTTAACATAAAAACATGAACATAAAACATCAACATCCTTAGTAATAACATAAATTGTTGTAGTACATAACGCATCAATCACAAAGGAACATTACTCATGAAAAACATGCATGGGAATAAAACATGTAATTGTGGAAAACCATTAAAAAGATGATATGATTTTAATTATAGCCAATGAATTTCTTCCAAGACCATCATAGTGGACAAACTCAATTACTGAACATGGTTTACTTGTCATTCTAGCCCTGTATTACTGAACCAGATTTACTTTTTCTTCGAGTCATGTTTACCTCATGAGATATAAATCATTACTCAAATCATTAGAGGGATATATAGGTCCCACCCATTTCATAATGAAATCATTCTTTCGTGTTCCAAAAAATAAACATAAACCATTCATCATTACTCAAATAATAATACGGGTTTCATAAACATCATCCCATCATAACATAAGCCATATAAAACAAATGGATATAATTTCATCATAAGAAAAATAAAACCATGTAAATAATAGAGACATTATACTTGATAAATAATACTAAATAATGTCATATTATATGGAAAATAGTTTTGATAAAACACTTGAAATGAATTCTTGAGGAAAATATCCTTTCTCATTCATATTAATTTTCATTTCACAAAATGCCATGCAATTTTAAAAGAGAAGGAATTTTGTTGAAAATAATCATTAAATATTATAGATGAATATTCATGAAAATAATGCATTATGAAACCGTAAAAATATGTTCACGTTGTATAAGTTAAAAAACATTCCCCTCATACAATTTCTGGAAAAGTCAATAAGTACCTCATATGGTAAACAAAAGAAGGATTCATTCCATTCCACATCGTAAACGTCAAAAAGAGGTTAACACATCATTAAAAAAACATGTAAGAATCGTTAAACTTTATGAAAGAATTTTTTTATAAAACATAGACATGGATGATAAATATAACCCCAGTAAATACTTACGAATAAAAAATCTTGGGTAAAAATGAGATTGGAATAATTATCCCTTACCTTAGGCCCAATTTCTTCCATACCTGTCTGAAATTATTTTATAGTGGGTTTAAACATATTATTAACTTGCAAAAAAACGATAATAATAATTATTATATCATATATGATTCACTTATTACTTTATATTACTTGTTCTTTTGTCAATTCAAAGTTAAAGCAGCGTTTTTGGTAAAATCGTTTCATTTATTGTACGCGTTTAGATTTGTTGTTCTTGATATTATTACTTATATCTTGATTTAAATAATTCCATAATGTATACCAAGACTTATATATAATATATATTCAGAATATAAATATATATGATAGATAGATAAATGGAATGAAATCCACCGTTCATGGAGACAGTAGGCCGTACGTACGCATGAACGCTGTTTTCGTTTCCTCATTGAATTGAATGGAATTAAGTAAATGAAACATATATGTACATAAATATCGTATCATTATTATGTCATATATTTCATTATTATTTATTATATATTCTTTATAATCATTCTTGAATGGTTAACATGGAGAATAAATCTCACCGTGTCGTGGAGATAGTAATCCGTACGCCCGCACGCGCGATGATATCATTCCCATAATTATTGAATGGTATTAGAGTTGATGATATAATATCTAAGAATTAGTCTCATGTTATAATAATCATATATATATAATTTTTACTTCATTATACCCTTCCAAGTAAGGTGGTGGTGGAAAACAGATTACACCACGATGTGGAGACATTATTTCGTACGTACGCACGCAGGATGTTTTCGTTTTCTGTAGGATGGATTGAAGATGAAATAGGTTTGTTTAATATTTATAATAACATATCATTATATGAGTTATAATTATTATATTACTATATTATTAAACAACAAATTAATAGAATGAAGAAGAATAAATGAATTTGAAGGAATCGGTAAATGATATTACCTCTTCTTCGACGCGCCTCTTCTAAACCTACTTTTAGGGAACTAAATTTGGTATTTGAAGAATACAAGGACCTTTAGTATGTTTCTAGGGAATTCTATAATGGAAATGGTAAGGTTTTTGCCGATTTGGAATGTTCAAAAATTGTGTGAGGAGCTGAGGGATGGTGTTCCCTTTTATAAGAGAGGAGAGGGGCACTTTTGAAACCACTAAAATATTAATTTACAATAAACTCAAACCCCACCCCAAACCTCCAAACATTACTCAACATATAAGATGAGATGAGATAGGGTTTGAATCTCATTATCCAATAAAATATAGACATGTTGGGAATTTATTTTAAACCATATCATTTTGATTTACTCTTATTTTATCTCTTTAATTTTATTTGCGGTAATAATATTCTAATTTTTAAATTGTTATATATAATTAATTATATGTTTTTAATTGTATATAAATGGACATATTATGAAATTTTAGACCATATTTATTTCAATTTATAATTTTTAAATAATTTTGTGATTTTTGAACAATTTAATAATATGTCATTTTTTTAAAATAACAATAGTGACAATTTTGTCACTATTCATTCATTTGAATTTAAATAAAATCCTCAATGAATATATATTACAAAAAATATATTTAATAGATCTATAACATGTAATATTAATCTTAAAAATTAGTGTATTACATTAAATAGTTCATGTAATATTTATTTTAATATTTTTAAAACAATTTATTTGATATTTCAGTAAATAAAATAATTTCTACATCACTATTGTGTTACCTTTAATGATAATTATTTATTCATTAAAAACTTTAAATAAATTCACATGATGTAGAAAATTTTATTATATTTCTGGTGACTATTTATGTTCAATATTTTATGACGTTTATCACTAAATTAAAATTATTACACTTATAAGAGATAAGAGAGTTACATGTTACAAATTTTATTGGTTGTAATAATAATTACATCATTTATATGGTCAAAAGTCCATGAAATGAATCTATTATAAAAAATTGGTGACATGTGTTTTCTTTTATTCATCCAATAGAAAATTTTCAGGTGTTAGGGTAATTTTATAATCTTATTTTTCCCCTTAATTACCTGATTTACCTTAAACTGTAATAAATAAAATTTACCGTAGTTACTATTCATAATGTCTAAAAATAAAAAGTATTCTATTAACATAATTTGAACCTACTGATTCCCAATATGAAATCCATTTTTCAAAATTCAAAACACAAAAGTTATAGTAGTTAATTTAATATTAATCCTGTTGTTAAGAAAATTGGTTTTAAAAGTTAAAATGTTACAAAACATTTAAAAGTTTTTACCTATGAATTCAATGTAAAATTAATGATAATGACTTAAATTATATTAAATTGTAAAAATATATTATATTTATTCTCTAAAACCATTCAATATTATAATTTAACCATATATTTTATCTCGATGAAAAAAGTTGTGTTTAATTAAAATTTAGCGTATTTTGACTATTCATCATAATATGAAGGTTATTAGAATAATGTAAAAAATATATCCAAAGAATATTTTTATATTCAAATCGAAATGAATGAGTTTATTTTGTCTAGTTGAACTTATAAGCATTTCAAAAACAAGATTTAATGTGGGTTCACCATCAATTGGCTACGAAACTGCATTTTTTTAAAATACTTATTTAATAAATTTTTTTTTCTCATACCATGTTCTAGGATATGTGTAAGATGAATGATAATTTTTTAAAATTCAGAATTGGGTTAATACTATTCATAACGGCTAGTTCATAATAATATTATAACAATATATCATTTTTAGTGAATCTCAGTTTTTCGTACAACACAGGCTATTGAGGATGGTCGCTATTTCGTGAAACACAAGCCTAGAGTAGTGTTTACATATAATACAAGCTAGTATGGTATTGCGTATATCACAATATAATTTTGTTGTAGCGTACAACACAGGACATCAAAGAAATTAAAAAATAACATTTCTCATAAAATCTCGGGGTCTTATATAATATATGATATTACATTATAACAGAACCATAATAGTGTTTATAATTTCATTTATAATCTTATTATCATATATTAGTATTATTTTGTTAACAATCATTCATTATATTCACTTCTTCAGATGTTTTTTTCAAGTTTACTATAGTATGCCTGGACATATTATTTGATTCACATGTGACTTTGATCATTATTTTATCATATTTAGAATGTAAACCATGATGTTATTATCTTATTTATTCAGTACATATGTATTTAAAATAATCTATATTGTTTTGAGATAAGAAAGAAAATGCACCGTTCATCGAGATAACAGGTTGTACATACGCGTGAAGGCTGCTTTCAATTCGTTATTATATTAAAATAATGAAACATAAATGATTAATAACTATATTATAATAAATTATAATTGTTTTATAATATTTTTTAGATTTTATTATTAAATTAATCCTTAATTCATTCCATGTATGGCTTGAATGAGTCATATCTCTTGAGGGGTAGTGGTCTACGCTTCTTTAGTCAAAATTATGATATTCACACAAGATAGAAAGCATAAAGGTAGGTTTTAAGTAAAAAAATAAACAAAACTAATGAAATTATAAATACAGTATATATTTTAAATAAATTTCGTTTTTATCATAATGGAAACCATTAGAGGATTTATGAAAAAAATGAACAATTATTGTTTTGTGAGGGAGTATTTCACTTTACACAGAAACAGTGTGTTCGTTACCCATTATATGGAAGTGTGTGTTTTTTTATAATACATTCAATAAAAACACCATAATTTAATTTTTATACTATTTTTTATTCAATCATATAATTATATTATTTGAGGTTTGGATAATGGAAATAATACTGATAATCATGATGGGGTTTGGCACCTCTTAGTCGGGTAACTCTTTTTGTTTTAGACAAAAAACATTCTTGTATATCCCCCACCCCAAGGTGAGTCTTATAGTAGGTTTCAAGGTATTTATAAGGCCTATTTAATAATATAATTTTCTTTAAAAATTGTGTTATGTGCTGTGAGAAAGTCGGTAGAGAGGAGGCCCTTTTATAGTGGAGGAGGAGTGCCACTCTTGTCGTATTTTAAACAATTGAATTTTATACATGTTTATCACAATGAAATTGGATGTAATAAAAGAATAAATTAAATATAAGAGAGGATATGGTGTATATATGGCCATACAATGTATTTTTACATGTTTATAGGTCTTTTCAGGCCTTAATTTTAATGTTTAGTCCATTATTAAGCTTAATTTTTTCATAATGTGTGTAATTAATTTGAATCACATTCACTAATATTTTTTGTCAATTTTTTTTAGTTGTTAGACATTATAAATAATTAAAATTAAAAATATTTAATCCATTGTGCCAAATTCCAATAATAGCTGCGGTAAAAATAAATTTAAATTTAGTGTCGTAGTCAGGATGACAATGCCAGTTTTTACCGTAAAAACATCCAATACATTTCTCTATTTTTGTAGACAATTTCAAAGTGAAATTGATTCAAATAACCTACATTAGATTAATTGATAAAAATATTATGTAATTAAATATTAAAACAAATCTAAAACAATATTTATCATAATAATTTAACTAGATTGAAAAGTGGGTTTGAACAAAAAATCAGTAATTTTCACTATTCATTAAAAAAATAAATATTCATTCAAAAATATAAAAATATCACCATAATATATTTTTTATGTTTAAAATAAAAATACTAAGTTTATTATTACATATAAAATTTATAAATTTTTCAATCTTTGGATTTAAAATGGATTCTCTATTAAAAGAATGTAAAAATACAAATATAGTATTTTATGCATAAAATAGTGTTTGTTTCATCTTTATCCAATATAATATATTTGGATGAATAACATTAATATTTTATTGTATGTATAATATATATATATATAACATTATTATCAATCACTAATTGTGATAAATTGAATTTATTAGGGTTAAACATTTTTTATGTATAAAAATAATAATATTTTCATTATATTCAATTGATTCTTATATTCATTTAAAATTAGTGCGTGTCTTATAAATTAATTTTATATAAATTTAAACAATATATTTCTATAATAGAGTTAATTATATTCCTAACCACTAAATTTATGGCAAGGTGATATCTTATTATATTAAATAATAATATTCTAATAATATAATATTGTTTGGTTACAACATGGTCTTGCATATGATATAATCTTTCAAAGAATGTAACTATAGATTTTATTGCAATATGACATTGTGTTTAGTAAATATAAATATTTATTATATACTGAAACAATTTAAAATAATCAGTTAATTATTAATTAGTACGTTATTATATTGTCTCATGTGCTTGGTGATGAGTGTGATACAAGTTATCAAATACCATGTTCTAACATTATAATATTGAGGTGTTACAAAGTAAGAGAAATAAAATAAAATTAAATATTAAATACTATAAAGATAAATAGATTCAAGATATAACATATCCATGTGGTGGTATATATTCACCAAAAGGAAATGAGTAGTGAATATGGAATATGTCTCAAGGATGTTAATATGAGATAAGATATCCTTGCAACTTGTTCAACTTTATTTGTATGTGTTTGATCCTCTTGTATAATAAATATAGGTTAAAAAACAAGCCCTTTAAATAAAAATTATAATATATATCATAAAATATATTATTTACGTTTTATCATTTTTGAAACTTCTATTATAAATTATATGTTAAATTCTGTGTTTCATGTTGAATTGCTTAGTATTTCATATATGATTAGGTTTAGTAATTTGGGCCCTTTTAAATTTATCATGTTTAAATAGTCTATATAATTAAAAAAATGAATTAAATATCATGGTATTTCATTATTTTTTTTTAATATAATTCAATAAAATGTATAGATAGCAAATGGATTACATAGTTCATGAAGACAGTATGTAGTTTGTATGCATTAACATTGTTTAAATTTTTCTCAATGAATAGAATAAAGAAAAATAACAATGGATTAACCACTAAATAAGAATAATAATGTTATATATATCATTTATTTTTATAAATACTATCCTTAGTACCATCCATGTAAAAATATTATTGAAAACATTTTGCAACAATATGTTGAGGCTGTATTGCATACGAACGCACGAGCAATGTTTTTGTTTTCTAATTGATTGTAAGGTAAGAAGTTAGATATGATAGTATATTTACATAACGTATAGATATATAATAAATATATATATATTCAATAAATTTTATCCTTACTACCTTCCATATGATTTTGATGTGAAAAAAGAATCAAATTACTTCATGAGGTGATAGTCCGCCTAATACATGAACGATGTTATAGTATCCCCCACCGAATGGAAAATAAGAAGGTACATGTTATGTAATAATATATAAGTATAATAATATCTCAAATATACTATAAATATTTTAAATTTAACATTTACTACATCCATTATAGGTGGTGATGGACAGTGAATGATATTCATTAATGAGGTAGTAGTCCGTTATAGAGACGAATGCTGATTTTGTATCCCATTTAATGGAAGAGGAGAATGATTTAGGTTATTACATTAACAAAATAAAATATAAAAATATTTGAGATATTTATGTTCTTATATCATCATGTTAAAATTATATTTTTTGGATGTGGAGGATCAAATAAATTAAAATACTCGGTTAGGGATTTAACCTCTTCTTCAAAAAACATCTTTTGGTTTTCCTAAAAATACGTCCTAGGTTTCATTATGCAATTTATAAGTCCTATTATGAGACAATAGAATTATCTAATTGATTTTCGATGTTTATTTCCAAAACAATGGGTTTTTAAGTGTTAACAATAGAGTAAAGGGTTTCCCTCTTATACACGATTTCAGTAAAAAATATGTAATTTTTTAAAAGAAAACTTTGTACTCGCATTTTTCACATTCATAATGACTAACATATGTGTCAATAGTATAACATATAACGTCAAAATAAGACTCGAAAATGGGTTCTAGATATTTTTCCTATCAATTTTAACCCTTATCATTTTAGTTTAACCCCCGATTAACTCATTTTTACATTAACTGTATTAAGTAATTTCTAATATTTATAATATTCATTTATTTGAAAAATTATGTTCAATTTATTAGAAAACATAAATTATTATAATTCCAAATATGGAATCAATTTTTCTATGTAACATCAACTTAAGTGGAAAAATATAATTTAAAATTGAACAATATCATCGATGAGAATGCATGTTTTTTTAGGGAAGATGCTCTAAAGTATAAAACATTTTTATATCAAAAATAAAATGAAATTGATTAAAATTATGAAATATTGTTTAATATTCCTGATATTGAACTAATTTTACTTTTCGAACAATAATAAAAAATTTGGAAGGTTTCTAATGCATTAAAATAAATGAAAATGCTTTAAAAAGCTATATTTTTCACTATTCATTGAATTTTTTTTAAAAAAAAAATCCAAAAAATTTACACGTATATAATTTTGACCTTTATAATTTAAAAAATAAATTTACATTATAAATTAAATTTGATAAATGTATTAAATATTTATATTAATATAGGGATGAACGGTATACATGAAATTGTTTTAGATAAATACTGTTTTTCCTAAAAAGTTTAATTTTCATTCAAATAGTTTTTTATAATAAATATATATTTATTGAATTTATTTTATGAATGTGTAAACCAATTAATTTTCGTAATTTATTTACTATTATTCTTACCAACCAATAAAATAGCTTGGATATAATATCCATGTTTTAAAAAATATTTTAATTGAGTACCAAGTTTTATTGAAACCATGTCTTGTATTTATTGAAATATATGAAAGATATTGAATATAATAAAAATTAAATATATCAAAATGTCTCATAATGGTTTACTCTCTTTTAATATTGGTTATCAGTCCATACATTCGATCAAATAATATATTCCTATTTTAAAATCTCATTTTTTTACATTATACCCCTCCTAAATAAATTGCATCCCCACAATATAATATTCATTTCAGCAATCAAGGGTTTTAAATTTGAAATTAACATTATGGGATACCCACATTATAACAAATATTAATAAACTTCCTCTACATAATATATAATTTAATGTAAGAAGGTAATCTAAATTACTATGTTTCTATATAGGATATAAAATCATAGTCATTAAGGATAATATTAAAGACCTTATATTAATAGAGAGTGATAGATATAAATTATTATAATTAAGTGATTGATTGATAAAATATTAAGGTCCTAAAAACCATAATCTTGTGAGGCGTTAAGATAAAATTTGATTCATCAGATATAATGGTATGAGGATTACATTTTTTCATAATCCTTTTTTATAGAGTTGAGGAATTTATTAACCATTATAACAGAGAACATAAAAAAATTTAATTTTAATTTTATTCTTTTTTTATTCAATAAATTTACACTTCACTTATGATTTTTTTTACTCAAGCAATAAACATAACATTTAAGAGACCCTTAAATCAAAAAAATAATGAAAAGTCATTCCTCATGTCCCTAGATTTTTTCCAATCCCTAAATGGTTGGTATATTTTATGAAATATAATAAATTAATCACAAGTATTTCTATAATACATCAAAATAAATCTTAATTCATATCGTACATAAATAAACTTAATACTCATCCAAATTAAATCTACCTGAATTCAATGTCCAATGTTTTTGAATAAATGTCACTAATTTGACATTAGATTTCCCAAATAATATAATGTGTCTCTTAATTACACATTAAAAATATGCGAACACAATGATAAACAACGATAATGAAAAACATGAATTATTATAAAAATAAAAAATTAGGATGTCGAATATATTCCACAGATCCAAATGTGTAGTATACTCCAACAAAGATAATATAGACCACTAAATCACTAAACTATATTATAGTTACTAATATTATCCCTTAGTGATATATTTTTTATTGTTGTATCAATAAATAAAATATATTATGGGCCATGTTCCCTTATTCAAAAGTTTCCCAGGATGTTAAAAATGTCCTTGAATCACTTTTCCTGGTCATTGGTAGCACTCAATAAATTCTCTCAAATCCTTTATGAAATACTATTCTAGTAAAATGATTATACCATCCGACTATGTTTTTTAATTTTAGAATAAAATATTTTATGATTAAGTGAGAACCATACAAATAAAAAATTAATATTGTGGTCCCATGGGAACCACGAAATTCTTTCCTCAGGAACACTGCTCACACCACCCCGACACACCACAACCCCTAGGACTATAGCACTGCCAGGACACATCACTGCAATCCCCATGCCGGAACATGGTACACATCCAAATTCAATACCTCAAACATGTCAGTGAGGTACACTACACCACTACAAAACAAAAAATGTCTATACTTGATCAGAACCCACATGGTAGGGAAAACATCACTTGAACCACAAAAACAACCCCAAATTCCCTTGGAAAACAATGAACCTAACCCATTTGGGGTCATGCATATTTGGATAATATAAAAGGGAAGAGGAGGAGTGACACATGATTGAACCAAGCGTAGAAAAAGTAAAAACATAATGTCACAATGGGGCTACCAATCCACCACATAAAATTTTCATAACTATAAATGACAAAATCATACCCATCATGAACGAAGATATGGAGACAATTCCCAAGGAAACCAAAACCAAACAAAAAACCACAGAAAAACTGAACAGTTTGCAGTAGGGAAAATCCGAGAGAAATACAAGTTGTGGAAGCTTCAAAGGATCATCAATTGTGAAATTCCACATATATATATATATATATATATATATCTAGAAAGTAGAACCATTGGACCATTGAACTGAATAGAATCTCATTCATAACAAAAAGAACCAATAAAAATTGAAAAGGAGACGAGATAACATCACACCACAAAATAAAAGTCACTTGAATGGATTATGGATAGTTCCATGAATAGGATAAGAGAAGGATAAGAGGTGAGGAATGAGGGAGGGTGGAGGATGGTGATATTGAAACCCTAACCCATAGAAGGGATCTACCATGCAGTGATTCCCCTTAAGTGCCCCTAATAAAATCCTTATGAATTTCATTATTCTTATAACTAGACTATAATTGATAATGAAATCCTATAAAATAATTATTTAATCAAAACACATGCACTTTAATAATTCTACTTCATTTGTGGTAATAAAATAATATTTACCACGATCTCATAACTACTTCAAAGGTATTTTTCTCTGATACTTATTGAATTCATTTGATTTATTCCCTATCACCATATATTTGAAGCATTAAACATTGGAAATTTATTTATTTCCCATATAATCATTAGAATGGTTTCCTTTCTCACCAAACATGTAGAAAACTAAAATTCCGATCATACAATGATGAAGATGTTTCTTTCCAAAATTATTACACATTTGAAAATCCTTCTTTCCTTTCTTCCCCTTATACAGTTTTTGTCTTCATCATTTTCTTCCCCATATTCCCTTCGAAGATGTAATAATTATAAAATTAATTATCTATCATTGTAGAAAATTATAATGTCTAAATATGATCAAAATGTTTATAATACTAGTGACATTCTAAATATTGTCTTAATAACATCAGAAAATGATAATTCATACTCTTTAGATTATATGCACTGATACAATTTTTTTTCATTTCACTAGGATCCATTTCCATAGAATATAATATACTAGTTCAGATCATATCAGAATGAATAATAATTTATAATCCCAAAAATAATAAAAAACAAAGCATAAATTGAAAATTTTATGCATAGATAATATCATAATCATAAACATGGGTTTTTGATGATATTTGTATTTTAAATCCATTTTAATGGTAGGTAATGAAAATGAGAATTACCCTAAGGATATTCCGTGGGAGCTCAAAACTAGGTTTGTAGTAAGGAATATTTTTATGCCCTAGGTAATGTTCTAGTCAATTCTAATTCACCCATTTAGAGTTATTACCGTTATGTATAGTTATGCCAGAACTATATCCACTTGTTGAATGAAGATATGGATTCATTACTAGTAAAACACTCATAATAAATTCTGTAACAAAACAATATGAAATTATTATATACATATCCAAAAAGTTTATCATAGGGTTATGTTTCCACACCTCTATTTTTATTAAATATTTTTACACTGTTTCCTACTAATGTTCTTATAATACAAAACGTAGTGACAACAACCAAATAATTCTGGAGAAAGTGTCTATACTATTAAATTTCAATAAGATATAATTAATCAAATTTAGAAATATATAATAGTTTATTTTTATGGATATATATATATATATATAAATTAAATTCTTAATTATAGTTGAAAACATAAAATACACAAGGAATTTTCATTGAGAAAACAATTTTTCCTCATAGAATATCCCTGGATATCAGTCAAAAAGAACTCCATGGTATGCTATGGAAAATGAAACATAAGAAAGAAGTGATATTATGTTCATTGTAAGGGTATGAACCCAATATAATATTTAAATAAATAAATAATAATCAATATCCAATGATTATTTTCTAGAACAAATTCCATTTAATCAATTACAGAAGAATAATATAGTATAAATAATCCAAGATAAAAAATATTTGATAATAATAATAACATGATATTGAAAATTTAACCATTTATTATTATAACTAATCAAATAATCACTTGGAATATCAAGAAAAAAATTCATAATGATGGAATTCATATTTTTGGACATCAAAAACATACTATTGAGGCCTTATTCCAAGACATTTATATAAATTGGAAAACCCTCATCTAGAATCCAAATCTATTTGTCTCTAGAGATATATCGGTGCATTAAGAAGATATAGAAGGACCTACCAATAATATACTTTTTACAATTAATTACATATATGATATGGATAAAATATAACTAAAAAACATTTATATTAAAAAACTAACATACAAAATGATAATACTTACCAGAACCAGTAAACCTAATCTTAAACCATCTTGGGTAAATTATTGAATTGTAATAAAATTGTAAATATCCAGTAAATATGAGCATTGACTATCCAAGTAAATGATAATGATGGTATAGATACAATATATCCTCAATGGATTAGATGTAAAATAATGGGTTAATATTTTCAAGTAATAGAAATACAATGAAAATACCCAAAAAACATTTATTTAGAAAAACAATATTTTCATTTTGAAATTAACAGATTAAATCAAATATTTCACTAAACATTTTGAAGTTATATTACGTTGAAAATAAACTTTTATTACTTTTAAATTAATAATTACTACCTTTACTATTCATAATGGTGTAAATTGTTGTTCAAGTCATACAAATTAATACATTTCTACCTTATATTATTTACAATAAAATCCAAATTGATAGTTTTTTGAAAATAAAATCAATGATACAATAAAAAAATGGAAAAATGAAACATGGATATAAATGATTTGGATTATTAATTTATAAATGGATAAATACATTTTTTTAAATATGGTTTTTAGTAAAAATGGATTTCTGACTGAAGAGATAAATAGTGTGGGATTTTCTATTAACTAATTTTCTACTATTTTAAGTACCAAAGTGTGGAAAAATAATTTTATTAATTAGAAAATATCGTGATTAATTATAGGATAATAAAATATATTTATTTTTAGATATAAAAATATCAAATAATTATCCCAAAGAATATCTAATCATAAACATTCCTAAATAATGTTGAGATTATGAAACAAACCCTTACCACTTTGGTAACTTATGAATCATATATTTATAAAATAATTGACATAAAATATATCTTTAAATACAATTAATATTAATATATTCATGATATAAAAATTAATATTGTATTTATATACATCACATAAATAAAATAAGTGGTTAATATTGCATATCTCAAATAGAAGTAATTGTGAGATAAGAAACAATTACCTCGTGTTCAACTTCCATCTTATGAGTGAAAAGATATTGTATAATAAACATATTTTTATTAAATATCTATAATATAACCATAATAATATATATTATACCATATATTATTTAATTATATTCTTTTATCACTCATTTATTAATAATACTTTTTTAAAATCGTTATTATATGTGAAAATTGGTAAATTTTCCATGTATGTTTTGGATTGGTAATTTTTCTAAATTATTTTGATCATGGTTTATTCATATTAATAATTTTAAAAAATATTTAAAAACAATATTCATTATATACCAATCTACATTAATCTATCAAATTTATAGATAGAAATTTGATTAAACCATTTATTGAGATGGAAGGGCTTACGTACACATGAACACCGCGTCCATTTTAAATGACGAATGGAATGAGAAGAAATTAAATACAAATTAAACATAAATGAACCATTATTATGCTATGTATATCCCATATATTAATAAATTAAATCATTTTCACCATCCTTGTAGAACTAAAATATAAAACATTTCACGTCACTACGTGGAGGTGGTAGTCTACACGTACACACGAGGGACATTATTATTTTCCAATGGATTAAAAGGTAAGAAGTTATATGTGATGTTGTATTTATATGGTTATATATATATAATTAATATGAAATATATTTTTTTCTTTTATCAATTCTACCATCCATGTAGTTTGTAATAAAAAGCGAACCACCTTGCTTTTTTGAGGTGGTTGTCTTCCATACAAACGTGTGATGATATCGTATTCCGGAAAAATGGAATGTAATAAGATATATGTGATATTATAATTATAAAGGTTTAATTATATCATAAATATTATATAAATGTGTTAAATATATAACTACATATATACTTTAATAATGGAGATGGAAAATGATGAACATTGGTTCATGAGGTCGTAGTCCGCTTTACAAATGAACGATGATTTGGTAACACATTTGATGGAAGAACAGAAGGATTTTGGATTATAAATAATTATAATAAAATAATAATATATAAATTATAGTATATTATTATATCATACTATCCTTGGAATAATTTGTGAATGTTTAGGAAGAAAAACGATACAACACTCAGTTAGGGATGTTACTGCTTCTTCAAACTACTGCCTTTGGTTTTCACCAAAGGACATCCTTGGATATATTTTTTGACCAATATAAAGATTATAGGATAATATTATGGAATATTATTAGTTATTTTTTCTATGATTTTCATAACCAATATATTTTTGAAATTTTGAAGGGAATATGATCTGGGGTTTCCTTTCATAAGTAAGATGATTGGTACACTTTGAATTTTTTAGAAAAAATGTATTACCACTATATTTCACATTTAAAAAAGGATTCAAATATTAATGTATCAATAATATAAGATATAAAGTCTATATATCTCTATACAATGGTTTTTGGAAGTGTTTTGGGTCATTTTTAACACTTATTATTTTAGTATATCCTCATGGTAAACTCATTTTTACCTTTATTATAGTAAATAATTTTAATTTTTTTTACTATTAATTATACTCAAAAAATTAAATCTGACATAATAGATAATAAACGTTTTTCTGAATAAAAATATTTAATCCAATTTTTAAAATCCTTGTAAAAAAAGTTGGAAAATTTTAATTAAAATTTATCACACAAATGTGACGAGAAAGAATGTTTTTAAAAAGAAAATGTTCAAAAGTTTATGATGTTTTTATTTCATAATTTAAATGGGTATTTATTATAATGAATTAAAATTAATTAATAGATATATATTTTTATCAAACATTACATTTAAAATCATATTAAAACTATTTATATGTTTATAACAACATTAAAATAAAAAATAATTCTTAATAAAAAAAATTATTTTCACTATTCACTAAAAAATGAATCAATTTAGAATATTATAATAAATTCACCCAAATAATAATTGTGAAATTTATATTTAAAAAATGAATTTCATTTTTAAAAATAAAATTTCTAATATAGGTAAAAATTATTTTTTAATTATGTTATAAAAGAACGAAAAATCCCATTTTGGAAAAAGAACAATTCTTAAGAAAACATTTCATTTTCTGTCAAATAGTTACTATTTTATTTATAATAAACATGAAAACATTGAACTTATTTTAAAAAAATTTAAACCATATTATTTTCTTGATTATTTTTTTCTATTAATTCCCTCTAATTTAATGGCTAAATTATAATGGGTGTGTTTAAATAATAAAATTTTAATAGGTTATGGTGATTAATTCAATCTCAGTATTGCATTCATGTAATAATATCAAAGAGATATAATTGATTTTAAAATGAATTTATCTTAAAGTCTTCATATTTTATATTCTCTTTAAGTCTTTGTTTTCTTTTTCATACATAATATTAATATAGTTTATCCAATTTTAAAATCATTAGAAGTTACATTATAACCCTCTTAAATAATATTGGCCCTCAGAATATATCATTGATTTTAGTAAAAAAATTATTTGACATAAAAAAAAATACAATTTTTGGATTCCCACATCAAAATAGTATAAAAACTTCCTCTTGATAATCGGGAAAGGGAAGTTTGAATATCAATCGCATTAGTAGGATTCTAAGTTGATGAATAAAAACATTAACATGGAAAATAATACGAATTCTGATAGATTAATATAGTGAAATTGATCTCAGCAAACAAGAAACATTGATTTATTAGTAAATATTTTTTGGACATTAAAACAAAAAATCAATAATCAGTTAAGAGTAAATTGTATTCAATATATAAAATGTTAATAAGGTATCATTTTTATTTCAAGATCATTTTTATTGGGTTGAGGTATTACTTTATCAATATGAAATAGAACACTAGAAAATATACTTTTAATTTCATCATTTTTTTATGCTTCAATCAATTTTCACTTCATTTTTACTCTATGAAACAAATATACAATACAATTTTTTTTGAAGAAGAACAAAAATTATTATTTTTTAAATAATTTAATCATTAAATAAATGATAATCCATTTCTCATGTCTATGAAAAATTTTCAAAACTAAAATTATAAGTACATGTTGTCCTATATAAAATATTAATATCTAATTCTTTTTTATTACTGTCAAAATTAAATATAATCAATTTTATAAATGGTTAACCGTAATAGTCATCCAATGAGACATCTGAAAAAACTCAATGTCAATAAATATATTAGTAATGTCACTAAATTTACATTATATTACCTTGATAATATAGTGTGACTTTTAATTTCACATTATATATATTAAAATACTTTGATCACGATAAAAACATAATGAAATCAAACATTCTTCCAAAAATATTATTTTAGGGTGTCAAATGTGTTATATAGATCTAAACCTGTAGTAAACTTCAGCAAACATATCATAAACCACCAAATCACTAAAAAATTTATTAATAGAAATATTATACCATAAACACATATTTTTCAATATTATCTAAAAACATTACCACAATTTAGGGTTTTATTTTACTGATAATTTTTTTTCTAGGGGGATCCACATTTCACTGAAACACTTTTCCTAATCATCAGTAACATTCAATATATTCTCTCAAATCCTTCAAGTAATAGTTTTGTGGTATAATCCTTACATATTCCATGATTCTTATTACAAGAATTAAATTGATAAAAATAAAATTTATTATATTTATTTAATACATGCACACTTATATTAATCATTCCACTTCATCTATGGTAATAAAATAACCTTCACTATGATCTGTTATCTTTTTCTGGGGTATATTACCTTGAAGGTTGGGTAATTCATTTCGTAGTTAACCTTTTCCTTACAGTCGAAGCATTGATTATTAGATATTTATTTATTTCCCTTAATACCACTATTATAATGGGCTTTTATTCTAATGTTTCAGAACATTAGGAAGTAACTAGGGTGTTTCTCTCCCTAATTATTACACGTGGTAAAATCCATTTTTCTTGTTTTTCCCTTATAAATTTTTTTGATTATCGTAACCTTCATCTATAGAATCCCCTTTATTCCAAAATACATAAGTATTTTCCCCTATGACTCCCTAAAAATTATAAAAAATAAAATTTTATTTGATAACATATGTTTCACGTAATTTTGAGTTATCATTATTATAGTAAATGATGATTTTATCTTCTGTTACGTGTAACATTTAGTTTATCATATGTTACATGTAACACCGAGTTTAAAAGAAAATGTATTGTATTATTAAATTATTATTATTTAGCATCATAGTAACAATAAATTATTAAATTGAAGGGTATTAATAGTAATAAATAAATTATGGTAAAACTGTTATTAATGGATTTAAAATCAATTAATAATTATTTAAATGGAGAATACATGTTTTTCAAAAAAACATTTTTTTTATCTAAAATCCATATTAGTGTCTCATTGCACCTAAAATTTGAAATTGAAATTCTAATTTTAGGATGTTTATTTTTATAAATAAAATTGATTTTTTAAATTATATTACCAAAATTATCCTACAATTAATTTTGAGTAATTTTCTGAAAAGTTTCAATTTCTATAAATATGGAAAAAATAATATATTTTAGTTAAAATTTTCCCTTTCTATTAAATAATATATCTTGTAAAATGTTATTTTGAATTATATTCAAAGCAATATTACTTAAATTTTGTATCAATTATCAAAATTTAGTTATTCAAATAATTTTCATAATGAATTTTGATTTAAAAACATTGTACATATTAAAACAAATTCACTTAACAAGACCTTCTATCTGATCACATATATGGGATTAATTATAAATTTTATTCAATGAATAATTTTAATTTAATTTGGGAAAATTGATTCAACATTTTCAATCATAATAATTTCAAATTTCAAATCATTTTATGTTAATTTTTTTTCAAAAATGAGTAATGAATGTACTAAAAAAATAATTATTACTATTATTGTAAAAATGGATTTAATAAGTGATAAACTAAATATATATGGGTATAATTGACATATAAACATCTATAAGAAACTTTTTTATTACACTTATTTATCAATTTAAACTCTATTGATTGATAATGATCCATTTTGGACCGTTATGACATGTGGAAAACATTGGAGAACTAAATTATTTTTAAAAAAACCATGTGTGTCATCAACCCCACTTATAAATGTCATCCCACTAAAATCACTTCTTAAAATCTTAAAATATGTTTGAATCAGACAATAATTATCCAAATCACTTCCAAAATTACATACCATTAACCAAGTATCCTTATTTTGGGAACCAATTTTTTATAGGAAAGATTTAGTGAAAACCTACAGATGATACCCACAAAAGAGGTAATGTTAATCAGTGAGAATCATTATTTAATTTCATTCTATAACTCCTTAGAATTTTATTATACCATACTAATATAACATAATAAATATTTTAATTATACTTTTATGTATTTAAAATAAGTTTATGACCTTAAAAAATCTGAACTTTGATTAATTGTTTTTATGAGATCATCTTTCGTATATATAGTGGGCTACAGCCTCAAGAACTGGTGTCGTTTGTTATTCAATGTACACCTTTTGATGTTTGATATAATGATTCATATAAAGTTTCAAAATTATATTTAAAATATATTTATACATCATTTTTAACTATATCATATATAAATTTTTATCTTTCATTCCATATTAGATAGGATAACGTCGCTCATTTGTACAACGGACTCCCACCTCGCGAAGCGACGTGAACTGTCTTTCACTAATGCCTTACAGGGAAGGTTATAAATGATAAATTTTATTATTATATGAGAGAAAAATGATTAAATTATGGTATATAGAAAATAATTATTATTCCGGAATGAAAGAATGTATAATTTCAATTATTTATATTTCACTTGCATAAAGATGATTACATCATTCATGTACGTCTGGACTACCACCTTCATAAAGTGAGGTGACACTCTTTTCATCACCACATGACTTAGATGATATATATATAATGACATAAGATGGTATATCTGATATATTTATCCCCATAAAAAGAAAATATATTACATAAACCCTTTCTATAATGATCATTAAAAAATTGAAATGCTACTTATGTGTATGAACAACCTAACATCTCTATGATCATAACATATTTCATTTTACATAAAAATATATCAATATTTAAAAAAAAAGTAAAATAGATATAAAAGGATGATATTTATTTCATGATTATTATTCATGATTTTATATACCTATATAATATCTTCAAGAACTGGATCTTTCATGTCGAAACATGCATGAGAATACAAGGCAATTAAATCTAAAAACAATGACAGTAGTTAAATATTATTAATGAATTGAAAATAATATGTCAAAAAATATCATATATGATATTATAAATATTAACATGATCTTGGAATAATTTAATTTCATTTTTAAATCCAATAAACATGATATTAAGTTAAATATATCCATAAGTAAATATGAGGTAAGGGTTTTTATAACTCAATTTTCATTCATTGGGTTAAAATCAACATCATTTATTATGCCACTCGAATATTATGTGTATAATGAAATTTTATTATCATATTTATTTTAGATTATTTTAATTATATTTACGGTGTACGTACATAATAAATTTATAGGTTAATTCTCACGTCAATGTTTTAATCATTGTAATGGTTTATTTTACAGTCTCATTATAATCGAGATTATTTGTTATTCAATGTGAATTTAAAGAATGATTTTGACCATTTAAAAAGAAAATCAATTAATTTTATTCACATATAGTTATTCAGGATATTTTCGATTATAAATACCATTTTTCTACTCTTCGGTACTTATATATTTTGGGAAAATGTTTTGAAAAAATCTTACTCAATTCCTCTCTTCATTTAAAAAATTGTTTTCTTCCAAAATATTGTTTTCTAAATCATTTTTATAAAATATTGTTATAATTTTCAAAAAAAATTCTAATATATATTTATACCAATAGAAAATATTTTTAAATGAAATAGTATGTTGTTTTGAAAAACACTCCTATTCAGATTTTATTAAAAATTTGAAAGGAATTTTATTATCTACTTCTCAATAAGACACTTTTCAATCATTTTAACAATGAAAAAGGAATTTTATTTTTGAATTGTACAAAATGTAAGTACATACCCACCACCATTTCTTTGAACATTCATTTTCATGATTGTGATGATTTTTTGAAATAAATGATTTTCCAAATTTATTTTAAAGGAAAAGGAATTTCATAATGATTTTCAAAATAAAAAATCTATTTATGTTAATAATGGTCATAAAGATCGTTTAATGGTATTTATATTAATCAAATAAAAAATTATCTATTATTAGACTAATAATTATATAATGTTTTGAAAATATCCTTACTCTTCCTCTAGATGGTTTATGATTATTTTGACCATACATAGTATTGACATTCACTTCCTCGAATCATTTTTTAGTCAACATGTTTTCCTTGAATGATTCGCATGCATGTGAATATTAGACATTAAATATACCCAAAATATACATATTATTATTCGTGTATATTTTTATTATATATAAATACATATAATTTATAATTATGTTGTTCCAAAATTAATGGAATTGTATTATTTGAGAAGATAATGATAAATCCATATGATTTAATAAATATATAAATTTAATGATAATGAACATTTCTCCTAGATTAAATAAATTATTTGATTTATGTGTAATGATTTATAAATTAAATACATGGGTTAGGGACCATTTATAGATATCATCTTGAATCATTTGTAGGTATCCAGAGACAAAATCAGTTGGACAAACCGTACGTGTCTATAACGAGTATTTTTAAACAATCTTGTGAAAGGTCTTTATAGAAGAGATATAGTTGTACAAAAAATTAAGTTTGTACCTAGTGTTTTTCAAAACATATTTTGAATGACATAAAGTTTAATATGATAGATATGTAGGTGTTAGGTTTGTATAGAGATTTTGAAGACAATGACACAACATGGTGGTGAATTGTTTTTTCAAAAACATTCACAAATTCTGATGAACATTATTCTTATACATATTACATTTTCTTCTCTCAAAGATGAATGTATAGATGGAAAAAAGGATATGAACGTCATGATTTATAGTGGTTTAGGCTACAAAGATACCCTATTCCAATTCACTACAACTCAACTCCATGAGATTTTTTATTTTCACTAGCAAGTCCTCTCATCCTTAGATCATAACATTTGAGTTCTGGAAGTTTATACCTTACAAATATATTATTAATTCTTATAGTACTTTTTATGGGAACCAAAAATCTATAAAATACTGTGAGAAGCTAACAGTTAACCAAGACTAAGTATGATCAGTCAAAAAATTTCCAAATTTATAGAGTTTTATTTGTTTTGAAAACGCCATTTTAACATCACAATAATAGAAGTAACTGAATGCTGTATTTCTGTCTTTTATATTTTATAGTAGAAAATATATCATAAATGTTACACTAGATTTCATCAAATTTTAATAGAGTAAACACAAAAAAACAATGTATAAACATTTATGTCTCTAAATAATAACTTTGAAGGCAATGAAATGATTTGAAGTTCGTCAATACACATATTTTCCTTATATATATTTTCTCTTATGTGGATCTCAATGAAGAGAATTTTGTTTCTTAAAATAAATTTTCAATAACACCAGGTAAAACTTGTTCTAGAAATATTTCACAATAAATTGTTAATATTTTAACTAAATACCATTCAAAAGAGTTATGTCTTCCTCTAAGATTAGTAATTATTTAATCTATTGAATACAAGCCTTAAGGAATCATAAAAAGCCATTGAATTAGTAGTAATATATATTTTAATAGATAGTTACCTTGGTCAAGACCATTGCATAAATCACAAAAAATATCATAAATATAATACTCTGTCATTAAAAATATATAAGTTGGATTCTTTCATATGAAGTAAAAACTCCAAATGTATGGTTGATAACATTGGGTTGATCCTAAAAGTAGTCTGGATGTACCATATGTTTATTTCATCAAATGTAAGGTTGATTCCATATATAGGGTTGATTAACCATACATTCAAGATAACATAGGGTATATGATCCAAACATGTTGTTTCAAATGTAATGTTGATTCCAAATGTAGGGTTTCATAACCATACTTTCTAGAAATCATTGGGTATATGATCCAAACGTGTAGTTTTAGATATAGTATTTTTGAATGATATGTTATGCTAACACACATAGGGTTTGAAATTTGTTTCCAGAATATGTTTAAACACACCCCGAATACTTCAAAAACTATTCTCAGTGAATTAGTTACTTGAATTTAATTCTAGAATAAATATTCTAAAGAATAATTATTTTTTTGAAATTCACATAAAAGTGAAAACATTAGTGACATAAATTTGTGCATTTTTGGTCATCAAAACCAAAATGAAATTAATAAAATTATAGAATCAATGAATTCTGATCAATGTCCCCCCTTTTCGATACTCTCAAAACCCACGATAAATTATGGAAAATTTCAAAAAATATTTGGAAACATGTAAAATAAATTTCTATATCTTTTTACTTATAATATTATATAAATTATTTTTCTACACAACAAAAAATTCTCCCCATTATAACATTAAATAATTCTATATAAAACATTTCTTATATAAATTAGGGAACTTCTCTCCCCTGTCATGGATATTATGGATAAACTTCTATGACTTTTCTAATATTATTATAAAATATATACTAAAATAATCTCCCCATTTTTTAAATAAAAATATAATAAGAGTAAAATTAACACCCCCTAAATTCATAAATATTAAAAAGATACAAATTTATAAATAAAAAGAATTAGAAATTGGATTATTTAATGAATAAGAAGATTAATTTCCTAACAATCTCCCAGAATAATACCAAATAGGATATTAAATGATTTAAAATATTTATAAAATAGATAAAATATTTTAAATAATTTCTCCACAAGTAATATTAAAAAATGAAACAATTAATATTTTCACTTATAATAATTAAATTATTTATTTGATGACTAAATATAAATTTTATGCTTATTGGAGATAATTAATATAAGATCACAGTAAATTTTGAAACAACATAGAAAAATAATTTCTTATAAACAACATATATTGAAAACAATACATAATACATTGATTTTAAATAAAGAGAAAATAAAAATGTGTTTAGAATGAGTAGACCATTCTTTTTAACTTTCAAACATTGTTCTTTTTTTAAAGTATCTAAAAATCATAATAGTTCATCTAATATGATTTGAAAATTTGAAGTTATATTATATGAATAAGATAGATACTTTTTCCTTTTATAATAATGAACTTCCATAAAACAAGATGTACTTGATCCACTAGTCTTATTGTGTATGGATTTCAAGAAGATTTTGGACAAGGTCATCCAAATAATAAGACAGATAAAGCAAAGGATTTTACAAAGAATATGATATATTATGTTCTAACACAATGAAGAGAATGTTTCATATTCTATATCCAATAAATGCATAATAATCAGAATATATTTTAATTTTTTTTTATAAATAAATGTTTTTTACGAAAATATTTTCCACTTACATAAAAATTAACATTTTTTAAAACATGAAATGAAAATATTTCAATAATTTTTAAATTATTTTAAACATAAAATTCTCAAAATTTTAAAAAATAATCTATTTCTCAATGATTTCAAACAATGATTTATAAATATTTGAAATTTTTAAAAAATCTGTTATATTATCAAAATAGATTAACATTTGATTTAAAGAGTAAAGAAATGTCAGTATCAAAATTTAATGAAATATATTTTCCCTCCAAAATAGATCAGTTAATAGACAATATGAATATGGATAATTGAAAATGAAATACTTCATAGATCAATGATTTTAGTACTGGTGATTTTTTGATTATTAACTACATCAGATTTGGTTATTCCATTATTAAAGAGTTGGATATATAAATTGATTGACAACATAATGATATAATGATACAGCTTAGTGGTGTAGTAATAAAAACATCAAATTGATGTGATATTTTATTTCATTAATCTTTGGGTCTAATAGTGTTAGTAATTACGCCTATATGTAACCACACATTCTTAATTTGAGTAGGAATAATACTATTCATGTTAAACAAATATTTTAGCAATAAACATTTTTAACACCAAAAACTTGTGGTTAGATAAAACAACAATCATTTCCCTAATTTACATTAAATTCATAATAAAATATATAATATCATAATTTTTTACAATTTAAAATTGGGAAAAAATAATTCTTATATAGTTTTGGTCTTCCACCATTGCTTCTAATTCCAAATTTTTTTTTCTTATTTTATTTTTTATAATGGGAATATTCGTTATTTTTCTCCTTTTATCAACATACTATAATATTTTTTTAAATTATTAACATCCACTACTAATTATTTAAACTTAGTCCCATGAAAATCATATAAAATTTTAAAACAAAATTTCCTTACAGCTATAATATGATTTTGAGAATTTGTATTTATCTAATATATAAATATAATATGACTTTCTTATTATTGAATGATATTTCTTTAAGGATTCATATTTTTCATATAGTAATGAAATACATATTTATTTCATCAAAAGATTTTTTTTAAAACTAGTGTTTTGAGAGTAAGAAGATTATCCGCATCAATATGCAACATAAGACATAGAATTTGTATTTTATGCTCAGCCTCAGAATCCGTAAAAGATTCATCATGTGAACCAAAATTAATAATCAATTTATCATTTATGGAATTCTTTCCCTTTCTATTATAATTATATTTACATTAAAATTTCTATAATGGATAATAATATTTTATATAATCTTCACTTTTTATTCATAGTATTTGTTTTACTCAGTCCCACTTTTTTTCTCTCTGTGAAATTTCTAAAATCTATTATAAAGATCTAATAATTCATTTTCCAAATCTAGATAACATGAATCAGATGATTCATCCATGGTTATTTTAAGATAATGTTCCTCATGTTGTATATTATTTTCAACTTCAATATGTATATCAAAATCATACATAATTAATTCTCCAATCAATTCTTTTATAGATTAAATTTTCACTGGTGTATACTAATGTATAGTTGCAGATATTCAATTCCACATAAAGGGATGTACTATGAATAATATTAATTTTATATTTTATTGTAAAATTGTATCTCCAAATGTAGAATGTTAATTATAATATCTTAATATATTCCATTCATTTGAGTTAAATTTTGGTAATCATTCATTCAGAATGTATCAAACATTTGTTTCAAAATATTAAAGGTTAATTGTCTAATATTTCCAATTCATTCCCAAGAAATAGAAATAGGCATCCACATATCATTTCATATAGGAAATTAATATACTAACTAATATTAATTAGTTCTTAAACGACACAATATAACATTCATGTATTTTTAATTTTGATCATATTCCCTTTCTTAATCATTATTCCAATCTTCCAAACCTTCCATTGGAATCTCTTAAGGCATAAAAACTATCAAATAGATCGTAGTTATAATATTTTTCAAATAAATAACCATATAGTATTTCTAGAATCTATAATTATCACCATTAAAATAAGGATCGTAGATCATTGACTTACCTTCTCTAGAATCGGTCATTTAAAGATGTATTCGTTAGAATATATTACTCGAGACTATTAGAGCAAGTAAATATTCGGTAGAAACTTCTGATACAACTAATTAAAATTTTATAGTAAAAATAATTTTCAGAAACAAAATATATACATAGAGAACAACCTTGGATACCAATCGTTAGGTCGAGATGGTGATTACAAAGACAAAGACACAAGATATGGGTGAATTTTGTTTTATAGAAGCACTGATA
The DNA here is from genome assembly GCA_963277665.1 of Viscum album. NCBI lineage: Eukaryota > Viridiplantae > Streptophyta > Magnoliopsida > Santalales > Viscaceae > Viscum > Viscum album. The sequence goes on along the minus strand of OY728140.1, from coordinate 590,664,072 downwards.
GATTCATGTCACCTTTATTGTTATGCAATTAACCATTTATTCTCTCCATGATGAGTGAGTGGTGTAAATAAATAATTAAAATGATAAAAATGGTGTATAGTTGTTTAGGGAAAAAATATCCCCTACTCCATTCTACCAACACTGAACTCCACGAGCGTGATGATTTTCACAAAATGTATTTTTATCCATAGAGCTTAACAACTGAGCATAGGTAGTTGATACCTTACCAAGATTTTATAGGGACTTATGGTTCTTTAATAAGGAACAAAAACTCTATAGCTTATTGAAACTTTTTCATAACTGAGTAAAAGTATTTGAAAATACAGAAAATCAAAAGAGTTTGATTTATTGAAATCATAGTTTTAATTTATATTTGTTTGAGAGAAAAAAAAAATTTAAATTGATCTTAAATGGTGCACTATATTTGATCACACAATGATAGATGAAACATCAGACATATATTGAAATATATATTTCTAAGAAGTGTTACTCTGAATGAAACGATATGATGTTTTTTTGTCAAACCAAAAAATTTACTTGTATATATCTTCTCTTATATTTATTCAGATGTAGATAATTTTTATGTCTATATTGATGGTCGGATAGCTCAGGGTTAAACTGGCTCCAAAAATAATGATCAAAAAATTGTGAATGTTTGAATTCAAATACATTTCAGAGAGTCATAACATTCCATTATAATAGTTTCTATTTACTCCAATGAATACACTCTTATGAAAAAAATTCTTAAGGGTCCTTTGAATAAGTGATAAAATAGAGTATAATTGATCCTTAGTTACATAAAGATAATCACATAAATATTCCATAATATATTTGATTTAAAACACTTTTATTATATATTGTAATTAGCGTTATCTTATGTGATGAAAAATTTCCAAACATATAGTGGATAACATATTTAGTTGATTAAAAAATGTACGATTGATTTACCATATGATTGTTTACTCAAATTTATTATTGATTCCAAACATATATTTTCTTAACCATACATATCATACATCATTAGGTATTTGATCCATATGTTACGTTTGAGGAGTAGGGGTTCTGAATGATATGTTATAATTATACACGTATAATACGAACAATGTTTCCAGAATAAGATTAAACACATCCAAAATATTTCAAAAACTATTTATAGTGTGTTAATGAATTGAATATTATTATAAAATAAATATTCAGATGAATAATAATTTCTATAAATTCACTTAAAAGTGGTCTCCTTTTTAAGATAATTGTTGTGGTTTTATGCATCAAAACCATAAAAAAATTAATGAATTATGGGAATCAACACATTTTCAACAACATAGACATTATAGATCTAATATAGTTATATTCCAAAAAAATTATAATATTTTAATTTAAAATTAATTTAATAATAAATTATTTATCATGTTTACCAAGACTACTAAAATATTCAATCCTTCAGGAAGATATTCATTTTATCTAATAAAAATAAAATATATAAGGAACCAGATCCATGATATATGGTTGAGGCCACTATAATTGGTATCAGTTTAGGTTTAGAAGAAAAAATGGGAAATTTAATTACGAAAACATAGATTAGATAACATAAACCTATTATAGTCGTTTAGGATTAGTTTTGAAGAACATGCTAATTTTTTTGTTAATATGGATAATATGTACTTTTTCCTTGAATGTTTTCCAAATATTGTAATACATGTAGATATGCTTATTGAAAATATGTGTCTAGGAGTAATATCTATGAAAAGGGAACATTGGGATTGAATTAATTGTTGCTCATTTCATGGAAGTGGGACTTACTATGCTCTGCATTTTACACTCTTTGGTTATATGCTTCAGATAATTCAAATTTTCATTACAAACCATTGTGAAGGAGTTTTAAAACAGTGATATCCCAAAAGAAACCATTTTTATGATAATGATATTGGATATGGATAATTGTTTCAATTTATGTTATTTATTTCCCAATATTTTGGACTATACATTATTTTTTATAGTTATATAATCTAATCTAGTGTATGAAATCATGTTTAAATGGTTGTTAGAAGAAGGAATCTGATCTTCAACAATGCACGTAATCAAAATGTTTAATAATCATCATTTCTTTGATGATATTAACCTAATATTTAAAAGAAAAGTGGTCCCATCCACATTCTCATTGTATTAAAATGTTGTATCGTGTGGTAAGAAGACAAAGAAATAATTCTCTATGAATTATCATTTTGGGGGGAAGCATGAGAACAAGAAGATGACTCAGAAAAAGATAGATAAATTGTAGAATGGAAATTTGAATTTTCCAGAATGTGATAATTGTGGAATGAAACACCATATAACATGCTTATAAGATATGGTAGTTTTATACAATATTGTATAGAAAGGCTACTATTCTTCAGATTAAAAATGTAAGAACTTTTTTCCAATGTACAGTAATCAACTATAAGGAGATGGGTACTATTCAAAAAAATAACTCGAGCATCAACAGAAGATACCAAGAAATAATATAATTTATAATGGTAATAAATATGATATTTACATCGAGAAGAAACTAACACAAAACAAGGAAAGGGAAGAACTTCCCTTTATCAATGTTAAACAGAAAGCGTTGATAAAGGGGTATTACTTAATCAATGCTAGTTAAAAGCACTGACAAATCTAACCTTTATCAGCGCTAAAATAATCGCTGATAAAATGGTACATTTATCAGCGCTAATTTTAGCGATGATAAATTGTATTATTCTTTATTTATATAAAATTACAATATCTATTAGCACTAAAATAAAATCAATGATAATACATACCATTATAAGCGCTTTCAACGAGTGCTGATAAAGGTTCTAGTAGTTTCTATTTAATAACCCTAATAGGCCCTCCTCTCTAGCATGTGGTAAAGCTTTCATGGAAGCTAAACCAGGACCCTCTTCCACCGTGACTTCTCCTCCTTGTTCTCCTCCTCTTCCACATCCTCGTCTTCCTCCTCCTCCTCGTCATCCTCCTCCTCTTAATCCTCCTCCTCCGCTGGCGCCGTTGGGTTTGGATCCTCTACCGCTGCCTTTGCGCCATTGGGTTTTGCTCCTCCCCCGCGACCACCGCTGCCTCCGCCACTGCTGCCTTCGCCGCCACCGCCTCTGCCACCGTTGGTCAGTGTAGGAGTATTTTTTCTTTCTCTTTGTTTTATATAAATGATAAATGATTATCCTTGAATTATTATGATGAATTATAGTTTTTTATATGTTATTTGAACCTATGTATGGGTAGTTGGGGAAAGAGTGAGAGTGTCGGTGGTGAGACCCTTCTATTTTAGGTTGTTTTAGATAGCAGGTGAGTAAGATCCTATAGTAAGTTATTGGTTTGGTACACTAGATGATGTGTGTTTTGTGGTGGGGATAAGAGTGGCACCCATGGGCTAAGGATTGTGTAAGAATTGATGTAAGGTATTTGTGTGAGATCCCAGTGGTTGTTAGCATGTGACTCAGGATGGTAGCGAGTTAGTGAGTTTTGGTGCTTGGGGGAGACTAATGAGTGGGGTTATCTTGGTGTTATGAATACCTCAGATACATAAATCCAGGGTATATTCTTGTACATGAGGTATTGATGCATATTAGGTGTTATCAAGTTGATAGAGAAATAATGGTCATGCCTTGGATTTGTATAAGGGAAACACTCTCTATTCATGAGTTTTGGTGTTATGACTGGGTTAAGGGACATGATAATTTGGATTTCCCACCCTATTTATTTATAGCATGGTTTTAATGTCATCATAACTATTGAACCTAGATGGATGGGTTTAGGGTAGTGAAGCGTGGGTATATTCCTTTGCATTAGGAATAATGTTGGGTAACTGGTGATCGTGTGGTGAGTTTTGGCATGATGTGATGTTAAGATTGGGAAAGAGTACCAGGGGTTTCCTATTGGAAATTATGCATTCCCCCTAATTTTTTTCAATATTTATGGGTAGGCTCATTGAGTTTTAATATGGATATGATCATACTAACTAGATACCACATGTTGTGTTGAAAAGATTGTACCATGAAGTTTAATGTCATGCGAATAAGATGTATGTGTCATGAAAGGTGTGATAACAAAGGATTGATCAGGGATTACACATTTGGGATATTCTATCTAGAATAAAAATGGGTATTATTCCTAGTACGGAGGATCTATTGGTCAGGGCTTACCCCTTGTATGTTCATCTTTTATATTATAAAAAGTTGGTGGAACTCATTCTATCGAAGGTGGGTTCTATAATTTCTTGTTATCTTAAGGTGTGTTTAACCATGGTGTGGGTTGATTTTAGTTTTTCTGAGTTCTTGGGGTTTGTGGGATGTGTGTAAATGGTGTACTCAGTTTCATATTATTTTATACTCATGAGTTTCTCCTATTTAATGTTTTCTTTTCAGTTAGAAATCACCTCTGTTGTGCGCCTCTCCACTACCATGAATGCACCTCCGCCGTGTGCTTAATGACTCCTTCACGGTGAGTTTTCTCCTACTATTCATTGGTTTACTCTTGTTATAATGTTATTACTATTTGATATTGGTGGTTATAATGTGAAATGTACGGGCTAAACGCCCCACTGAAAATCATGGCTGTTTGGGGTCCTTGTTTGCGCACTAAATGAATTGCATGTTTGTTGGTTCTTTGTGAACATTTGAATATAAAAATTAGTAATTTACGTATACTTGACTTATCAATGAACACCCCAGAATGATAAAACTTCTATGATAACCCCTGAATTAACAAAAAAATTGAATAAGGGATGCTTTGTAAAATCTAAAATTGTGATTGATTACTTTAAATGGTGTTGGGATTGTGAGCACGATTGTGTTTTTGTATGGTGTTGTGGTTTTTGGCATTATTTATATTACATTTGTTTTCCATGTTGTAGTTCTTCCACCATTGAATATCAATCCAAACATTACCCATTTCAATGGAACCACCACTTTGTTACTTGTGCAATTCCACTGAATCCTAAAAATCACTTCTAGAGGACTCAATGAGACACTTTATGTTGTGAAGATGATGTTTTTCAGATTCTATATATTTTTAGAATACATGGTATGTAGTCTTGTTAAATAGAACATGCTTCACCGTACATTTATTTCATATAGATTTTAATGTCATACAATAGTTATCTCTAAAATTTACACCACAAGACTCATCTTCTAACTCAAACATGGAATAAGTTTTATTTTAAATGTTACATGTCATGTGAACGTAGGTCACACACATTGTATATACAAGACATATACTTCATCATGAAACCATGTACATTCCATTAAATAACGGTAGAACCATATGATATGTGTTTTACTTCACTCACACCATGTATAAATACCATATAAACTTGATGTGTACAGACTATACACCCATAGTGCTCATGTAAGGACTACCCACCATGTATTCCACAAAAATGTGATTCATAGCCGGGTAAGTGACTCATTTTGTATCTAAAGTACATGCCTTTAGCCCAAGTTGTTCTATATGTCATGTATTTTCAAAGGCATCATGTAGTCAATGTAAGACTAACTTGGAATTAATTTGATATATGTCAGATTAAATCAGGTATCTTATACCTAGACGATGTTCACCCAACTACGCACACCATGTATATGGATTTCTAATGAGTTCAGAAATGGTAGTATACATCAAACCTTGACTGAGAACCCTAAACATAGTGTATCCATTGAACAAATTGTGTGCTATGTTAATTTCATTATTATTATTTATTTCTCACCTAGATGATAATATTTCATGTATGAGTATCCCATTATGAATATATTATCATATAGATCCCAATATTATGATTCCCTCATTCATTGGAAATTGCACATGATATAGTTTGGATATTTTAATTATCTTCACTCTGCTTGATAGTTGACAAGTGACAAGTGAGATGTTTGGAAAAAATATGGAGTATAGTACTCCCCCATGTGTCGGTGAAGAGTCCTCCATGTATAGGTTTTAGGTACTCCATGGAGATATACAATAGACTGGGCAATGTCCCCCGTATATATATAGAGTTCAAGTACTTTCACATGTTTTGGGGTAGGTTCCTCTATTTCCTTGTAGAGGAATTTGTACCATGGTTTTTTTATAAAACCCAAACAATGATACTTGATTAATTAAAACATAATATTATGCAAGTTCATGATCGAACCCATAAAGATGATGAATATGAATAAAGAATGGATGAATGCCAATTGGTTGAAAAAAGAGTATGATGATGGGGTGAAAGAGTATATCATGTTTGGAGGAGATCATGCAGGTGACCCTTCTGAAATCCTTTGTCTGTGTTTACACTGTTGTTATTCATGACAAATTAGTGCAGAGTAGTTGGATGAATAGTTGATCTGTAAGGGAATAGATCGACATTATACATGTTGGAATAAATATGGGAAAAATGACTATAGGTAGTGTCTCGGATAACATGACATTTTATAGAAGATCTGATATGACTACATGTGTGAACAGTGAAGATGATTATATGGAGGGTGTGATTACAGATGTGAATGACGATGAAGATCATATTGCGGAAATGAAAAAGGACAGTTGAAGATGAACTTCGTGATTGCCCAATATTGTTTTAGAATTTAATTTGTGGTGGAAAAACACTTTTCTATGTTGGTTGCACTAAATATACAACATTGTCAACCGTACTGAAGCTATATAACTTGAAAGCAGGCAACAGGTGGAGTGACGTCAGTATTACAGAACTACTTTCTCACTTAAAGTACATGTTCACAGAAGATAATAGACACCTAATATGAACATAAGATGCCAAATTAATTCTACGATCGATGGGTATGATCTCTGACAGAATACACATCTACCTGAATGACTGTATATTTTTTAGCAAGGATTAAAAATCACTTAAAGAATGCCCATTGTGGTTCTTATCGATACAAGAAATATTATTCCAGTCCTACGAAAGTTGTATCATACTTTCCAATCATTCCAAGGATTAGGCAACTATATAGAAGTGAGAAGACTGCAAAACAATTGACATGGCATATAGATACATGATTTAAATATGGGGAACTATGTAACATTGAAGACTCTCCTTGGGGGAAGATAATTGATCACAAGTATCCTGAATTTGGAAATGAGCCGAGAAACCTTCGTATGGAATTATCTACTAATGGGGTGAATCCCTTTGGTTTTCAAAGCAGCAGTCATGGTACATGGACGGGTATGTTGGTAAATTATATCATACCACCGTGGTTATGCATGAAACGAAAATACATCATGTTATCTATGCTTATATTAGGAACAAAATATCCATGTAATGATATTGATGTTTATTTGGCACCATTGATCGAGGATTTGAAAATATTGTGGGATTTTGGTGTTATGGTGTATGATGATTACAAAAAAAATATTTCACCTTGAAAACCGTATTGTATGGGATGATAAATGAATTTTCTACTTATAATTTTTTTCAGGATATAGCATTAAAGGAACTCAAGGGTGTCCCGTTTTCGAACAAGGTATAAATTAAATTAGGTTGAAACATTTATCAAAAACCATGTTTTTAGGACATCAAAAATTTCTACCCCAATGGCATAAGTACTGATCTTGGATGACATCATTCGACAGAAGTTCAGAAGAACATAGAACACAGTCTCTACTAACAGGTGAACAATTGTATGACAAGGTAAAATATTTGAACACTAATTTTGGTAAACTGTTTATGAATAACCTTACGAAAACTGGTTGGAAAAAGAGATCATTTTTTTTGAATTACCATACTGGAATTGTCTGTATATCAGACATTTTCTTGATGTTATCCATATTGAAAAAATGTATGTGATAGTTTCATCGACATGTTGCTAAATGCACTTGGAAAAATGAACTATGGAAATAGGGCTGGATTGGACATGGTTAAGATGGGAATACGAGAAGATTTTGCACCTGTGAAGGGTGAAAAATGAACATTTATTCCTCATACTGCTTACACTCTTTACAGGCACAAGAGATATCAGTTTTGAAACTTGTTGAATGATGTGAAGTTTCCAGAGGGGTATGCATCAAATATCAAGAACATTGTGTCAATGGGCGATTTAAAATTAAAGGGTCTGAAATAACATGACTATCATGTTTTGATGCAAGATCTTACTCCTATAGCTTTACATTGCATTTTTTCCAAGAATGTTCATCATACTTTAATGAAGCTCTTTTTTTTCTTCAAAGTCATATGCAGCAAAGTTATAGACCCGACGAAATTGCCAACTATGGAAATAGAAATTTCCGTCATATTATTTGAATTGGAAGTATTCAACCTGTCAATTTTTTTTGATATGATGGTTCAATTGATGGTTCATTTGGTGCGAGAGATTCAACTATGTGGTCCTGTACATTATAGATGGATGTACCCCATTGAACGGTATATCAATATTTTGAAAGGGTATGCCAAAAATCGATGTTGGCCATAGGGTTGTATTGAGGAGAAATATATTGTTGAGGAATCTGTTGAATTTTGTATAGAATACCTGTCTGGTGTGGAAAACATTGACCTACCCAAATCATGTCACATTGAGCAACTTCAGGGTGAAGGAATTTCTTGAAGAGAGGTTCTCACAATCAATATTACTGATCGGGAGCAGGCTCACCTTTATGTTTTTCATATAGTTTTGACGTTGAACCATTTGTTCAAACAATGAAATAAATTATTAGGTGTTTGAATCCATCTAGGACTGAAAAATGGATATTAGATACACATAATTTACCATTCATAGGATGGTTTCAGGACCATATTAAGAACCAGTTAGATGAAAATCTTGACTCAATTTCAGAACGACTTCGATGGATAGCCAGAGGAGAAAGTTTGAATATATTATCTTACACTGCTTATGCAGTTAATGGTTATACATTCTATACTAATGAACATGATGAAGACAGTACCATCTTGAATAGGGTGGTTACACTTATGGACAAGGCGATTCATGTTTCCGGTGCTAAGGACAAAAATCCAATTTATGCGAATATGTCATACTTTGGCATCATCAAACGAATATGGGAGTTAGATTATATGAAATTCAAAGTGCTGATTTTTCAATGCAAGTGGGTTGATAACATGAGTTCTGTTAAAATAGATGAATTAGGATTCGTGAAAGTTGATTTCAGTAAGGAAGGGGAGAAAGAAGAACCATTTATAATGACATCATAGTAAGTACAAGTATTTTATGTTCCAGACCCCGCAAATTGAAATTGGTCAATTTTTCTATTATCGACCAAAAAAAATGAAGGGTTAGATAAAATTTCAACAGAGGATGACCCTTTTATAGGGACATCACAGACATTTCACATCAGTCCCAATGTAGACAGCATTTTTTATGTCATAGGAGACCACAATGAAGGGATTTACACAGTCGATAGTGGAGTCAAATCTCTTACGCCGTTAAAGAAAAAAAAGAGTACAATAATCAGGTTATTTGATTATTGTAATATATATTGTGTAACGTTATGTTATTATATGTCCGCTTCTACTTTTATGAAATCTAAATTTAATTATAAACCACTTCTGCAGATAAATACTTTTTCACCTACTGATGCACCCAATTCTAAGGGACAAATAGCCTCTCAACCACCTGCTGGTGGTCCCAGTGCAGAGAAACAATTGGTTTCTCAACCAGCAGCTGGTGGTCTTAGTACAGAGCAACAACAAGTTTCTCAACCTATTGTTGCTGGCCCAAGTGAAAAGCAATAATAAGTTTCTTAACCTATTACTTCTAGTCCTAGTGTTTATCCTAGTGCTCCAGAAAAAGATATAGATGATCCTTCTGAGGAAATGGTAGGAATGAAACCCTGAAATCACAAAAAAATAGAGCAAAACAGTTTGACAATGTTAACCAAAATCCTTATGGCAAAAGAAATAGGCATCAAATTTGAAGTGGGATGGAATAAAAGAGGCCAACATGTTAACTTCAACAAAGCTATCTTAACTAGATACATTAGAATTTTCCCTCAGCAACACTTACCGATTGATGTACAGTCGTGGCACCATGTTGTCACTGGTATTAATACAATAATGTGGGTAGATATTACAGTAACATTATGATATAATTTTTTTTAATTTATTAATATAAAATACCAAAACATTGACTTACTCTTAATAATCCATTGCAGAGTGCATTTATAGTAGATGCCTCGCACAAGGAATATGTATTAAGAGTTGTAGGAAGGATTCATAAGGGTTTTCACACAATTTTAACGAAATATAATCTTAAATACACTGAAGGGAAAATCAATCCGCACCCACCTCCTCTTTAGGCTCACTTGATATCCCAAGGAGCATGGGACGCATTTATCAACCGTCATGGGAATCAGACTTTTCAGGTACATTGTGGGGGGGGGGGTAATATATTGGTTGATGTTTCTTGTATTAATTACATTGATGGACAATTTTTTATTTATGAAATAGCAATTGAGTGCTAAAAATAAAAAATTCATAGCAGAACCAGTGTACCCTTAACATAAAGTAAGGATGGGGTACGCCTCAATTGCGAAACAATTTGCAAGTCTTTTAAATCTACTATACTACTTATCTGTGACATTAAACAACACGATAACAATGTTTCTCTATTTATATGCAGATTTATGAATCGAAATAGAAATCCAAATCCATCCAATGCCATGTGCTATGGAAGGAGGCTCGTGTAAATAAAGAGGGGATACTGATAGATGAAAACACACAAAAATTGTGGGAAACATGTGTAAGTATGTCATAATATAAATTTTATTTCTTTAAAATAGCTATTATATTACAATGAATACTTATTTTTCTATATTATCAATCTGAAATAGTCACAAGACTCAACAAAACCCACAGTAGATGAAGAAATTCATTCAGCAGCCTTGAAGCGGCCAGACCAGTATGGCTGCGTCAGAGGTGTGGGTTTTGGGGTGACACCCTGAACATATTTTTAAAAAAATAAAAAATAAATAGAGGATGAAAATGAAAAAAAAGATAATCTGCAAGAAAAATTAGCTATTTTTCAATAAGAATTACAATACCAGTGAAAGATGATAGAAACATTGATGGGGGAAGGGCAAAGTGAAGAAAAAACTCATTAGAAACCCGTGCATGACAATCCCGCCCCACCCCCCACCAGTTTTGAGGCAAGCCATTCCCCTAAAAAACTTTACATAGATGAGGTAATAAATGTTTTAATAATTGTATCTATGAAATGTGATTCACATAAACAATAATACCTTTCCTATAATAATATTCTACATGGTGAAAATGACTGTGATTTATATCTATCAGAATGCCACTTATCGCCTTGTAGCGAGGGCTATAGTGTTCAATACGCAGAACGTCATGCTACACAACAGACAGCTTCCAACAGATCATTTTAGAGTGTCAATTGACATAGAAAATGAGCTGAGTGCCAAGATACCTATTCCAAATTATGATGAAAAAATTCATACAGTTGAACAAGATATTGGAAGATTCTTCACATGGCCGTCAGTTCTTGTTAAAAAACATGTCGACAAGGATACATTCATTTCTAAGTTATTTTTCAAGCTAGAACATTAACATTTATTGAAAAAAGTTCTAAAATAATGAATGTTATTATAGAGCGACAAAGAGAAGGGGGTGAAATGAAATATCAGCTCAAAATCATCTCAGGGATCAACCAACCGATTGAAACAGTCTTGTGAGGGAACATTCACCCCACTCGTTCTATATACACAGTTAATATCATTGCAGGCTCATGTGGATACAATGTTGATAGACAGCAATGCTCACACAGTTGATTTTGAAAAAAATATGTACGGATAGGAAAAATCAGAATTCATTAGTGCTGAAAATATAAATGAAATCTTCAAGTATAAATGGCTTGGCACCTCAGTTTTAAATTTACACATGATGTATGTTTTCATGATTTTATTTTACAAAAGCTTATATAAACTGATAATTATGAATAAATACATTTTATATTTTTTGCAGGCATATATATGAAAACAAATGAAGGGATTTACCCATGAACAAAAATTTGGACTCATTAGTCCTCAAACCACCTCTTCAAGAGAAGAAATAGATTCTGATAATGAGGCTGCAATAATGTCATCCCTGCTCAAATCATTTGAAAACAAATGACGAATGACATATGCTTCTTAATACCAACGATGCAGAGTTAAAAAACTACAATTTAATCATATCAACTATATTTTCATTTCATTCTTTACTTATTCTGTTTTTTTATTTTTAGGGATAATTGGATGCTGATTGCAGTAAATTTGGAAACTCTAAAGATTTATTTTCTGGATTCAATGCATGGATATCCAACAAACCGACCATGAAGGACAATGTTTGTTAACTTGTAATACACTAGATCCAACATTTTAAAAATAAACATCTAGTTATATAATTTATTTTATCTTTTAATGAGGATTTTATTATGAAAGGGTGGTTCATCAATACCGTCTAATGCATTGAATGAATCCAGGGCATAAGGTTGAGCAAGCCTACAAGATCTAAAACTGGAAAAGTATCTGGGTATATATAATAACATTGAACTATCCAATAACATATCAAAACAAATTACATATTGTTTTTGATGTTTCTACAGTGTCCAAAACAAATAAACGGAAAGGATTGTGGTTATTATGTTTGTAAATTTATGAAAGAGATTAGATTTCATCAACAATATAGCATTCCCGAGGAGGTATTTTCCATAATAATTACGAGTTCATTTAAAATATTTATTAATCCTTTGTGTATTTATATTTTTTCAGTACTACCTTGACTGTCGCAAAAACTCATATACAGAAGATGATATAGATGTGTTTAGAAACGAATGGGCAACATACCTGATGGAAGATTGTATACTAATAGGATGAAGGAGAATTCCTACTAATGTTATCCAAATAAGATCACTGATATCTACCTTGTTTAAACATATTGAGAATTTGTGATCACCCTTTATTAAGGATTATATCCTTAGGTTATTAAGAATGGTTTAAGATATGATTTGTCTTTCTAGTGAAGAATAACTCATTTGACTGCACTGGTCGATAGTGTGGAAGTCGACCGATTCATAGTCATTCAGTCTACTCACTAGCATCCTATAACTCATTTGGATATAAAAACTCATTCAGATAGTTTTGATAATTTAGGAAAATTATCCATGAGTAATTTCTGACGTGTACGAATTGACCACACCTCCATACGATGCAATGTGTGATCGGTATGGCTAAAAGTGTCTGATATTAGTTTGAAATTGACATTAACTATAGAAAACAACACTACTGACAAATGGAATACAGAGAAAAGACGTTCGGATTGTTTTGATACTTTAGGACAACGATCCATGAGTCATTTGTGACGTGTAAGAAACAAAAACACCTCAATCCGATGCATGTTGTCATCGGTATAACTAAAAGTGTCTGATATTAGTTTGAAATTGACATTAACTTTAGAAAACAACACTAATGACATACGGAATACCGAGAAACACATTCGGATTGTTTTTATATTTTAGGACAATGATCCATGAGTCATTTTTTAAGCGTGAGAATCAACCTCACCTTAATCCAAAGGATGTTGTGAACTATATGTCTAAAAGTGTCTGATATTAGTTTGAAATTAACATTAAATTTAGAAAACAACACAAGTGTCAAACGAAAAACCGATCAAACGCGTTCAGAATGTTTTGATACTTTAGGACAACAATATATGAGTCATTTTTGAGGAGTATGAATTGAACACACCTCAATCTGACGCACGATGTGACCGATATGGATAAAAGTGTCTGCTATCAGTTTCAAATTGACATTAACTTTAGAAAACAACACAAGCAACATATGGAAAACCGATAAAATGTGTTCGTATTGTTTTGATACTTTAGGAAAAAGATCTATGAGTCATTTGTGACATGTTAGAATTGACCTCTTCTCAATCTATCACATGGTGTGATTGGTATTTCTAAAAGTGTCTATTATCAGTTTAAAATTGACATTAACTATAGAAAACAACACTACTGACATATGGAATACCGAGAAAACGCATTCGGATTATTTTGATACTTTAGAAAAAATTACCCATGAGTCATTTTTGACCTGTCCAAATCCACCACTTCTTAATCTGTGGCACAGTGTGACTGGTATGGATAAAAGTGTCTAATATTAGTTTAAAATTGACATTAACTTTAGAAAACAACACATGTGACATGCAGAAAACCATGAAAATGCATTCAGATTGATTTGATACATTACTACAATAATCCCTGAGTAATTGGAGAGGTTTAAAAATCAACCACACCACAATCTGATGCACGGTTTGACTGGTATAGCTAAAAGTTGTCATATATCAGTTTCAAATTGACATAAACTTTATAAAACAACACAAGTTACATTAGGAAAACCAAGAAAACACATTCGGATTTTTTTGATACATTAGGACGATGATCCATGAGTCATTTTTAACGTGTAAGAATCAACAACATCTCAATATGATGCACGGTGTGACCGTTATAATTAAAAGTGTCTGATATTAGTTTCAAATTGACATAATCATTAGAAAACAACACTACTAAAATATGTAAAATTGAGAAAAACCATTCAGATTGTTTTGATACTTTAGGAAAACGATCCATGAGTCATTTTTGAGGTGTAATAATCGACCGCTCCTCAATTCGATGCACGGTGTGACCGTTATGGAAAAAAGTGTCTGATATCAGTTTCAAATTGACATTAACTTTTTAAAACAACACTAGTGACATACGTAAAAACACGAAAACGCATTCGTATTGTTTTTATACATTAGGAAAAATATATATGAGTCATTTTTTATGTGTACGAATCAACCGCACCTTAATCCAATGCATGGTGTGATCGGTATGGATCAATGTATCTTATATTAGTTTAAAATTACCATTAACTTAATAAAACAACACTACGAACATACAAAAAAAAAATAGAAAATCCATTCAGATTTTTTTGTTACTTAAAAAAAATCCATGAGTCATTTGTGACGTGTATGAATTGACCGCATCTCAATCCGACGTACGGTGTGATCGTTATGGATAAAAGTGTCTCATATCAGTTTGAAATTGACATTAACATTAGAAAACAACACTATTTACATACAGAATACCAAGAAAACACATTCATATTGTTTTGATACTTTAGGAAAATGATCCAGGAGTCAGTTTTGACGTGTGTGAATCAATCGCACCTCAATCAGATGCACGGTGTGATCGGTATGGAAAAAAGTGTCTGATATCAGTTTGAAATTGACAATAACATTAAAAAAACAATACTAACATAAGGAATACTGATAAAACACATTCTGATTGTTTTGAAAATTTAGGAAAATGATCCATGAGTTATTTTTGATGTGTATGAATCAACTTCACCTCAATACGACGCACGGTGTGATCAGTATGGTGAAAAGTGTCTGATATCAGTTTGAAATTGACATTAACATTAGAAAACCACACTAATGACAAGCAGAATACTGAAAAAACACATTTGGTTTGTTTGGATATTTTAGTACAATAATACATGAGTCATTTTGGACATGTATGAATCAACCTCACCTCAAACCCATGCACGGTGTGACCGGTATGGCTAAAAGTGTCTGATATCAGTTTGAATTTGACATTAACTTTAGAAAAACAACACAAGTGACATACAAAAAACCAAGAAAACACATTCGTATTGTTATGATACTTTAAGAGAACAATTCATGAGTCATTTGTGAGGTGTACGAATCGACCTAACCTTAATCTAATGAACTGTGTGAACGGTTGGATAAAAGTGTCTGATATCAGTTTCAAATTGACATAAACTATAGAAAACAACACAAGTGACATACTAAAAACCAAGAAAACGCGTTTGAATTGTTTTGAAACATTTTGAAAATGATCCATGAGTCATTTTTGATGTTTCAAAATCCTCCGCACCTCAATCTGATGCAGAATGTGATTGGTATGACTAAAAGTGTCTGATATCAGTTTCAAATTAACATAAACATTAGAAAACAACACTACTAACATACGTCAAACCAAGCAAACCCATTTAGATTATTTTGATACTTCAGGAAAATGATACATGAGTAATTATTGAGGTGTAGGATTCCATCGTACCTCAATCCAATGCATGGTGAGACCGGTATAGATAAAAGTGTCTAATATCAGTTTCAAATTGAAATTAACATTAGAAAACAACACAAGTGATATACGTAAAACTAATAAAATTCATTCTGATTCTTATGATACTTTAGGAAAACAATCCATGAGTAATTTCTTATGTGTAAGAATCAGTTTTACCTCAATCTGATGCATAGTGTGACCGGTATGGCTAAAATTGCCTGATATCAGTTTCAAATTGACATAAACTTTAGAAAACAACACTACTAACATACATAAAACTAAGAAAACACATTCGTATTATTTTGATACTTTAGGAAAATGATAAATTAGTTATTTTTGATTTGTACGAATCAACCTCAACTCAATCCAATGCACGGTGCGATCATTATGGCTAAAATTGTCTGATATCAGTCTGAAATTGACATTAATTTAGAAAACAACATTACTGACATAAATAATACCATGAAAACATGTTCTAATTATTTTTGATATTTTAGGACAATGATCCACGAGTCATTTGTGATGTGTATGAATCAACCACACATTAATCCGACGCACGGTGTGACCGGTATGGCTAAAAGTGTCTGATATCAGTTTGAAATTGACAATAACTTTAGAAAACAACACAAGTGACATACAGAAAACCGAGCAATCGCATTGGGATTGTTTTGATACATTAGGAAAACAATCCATGAGTCATTTTTTAGGTGTTAAATTCAAATTCACCTCAATTAGATGCATAGTGTGACCGGTATGGCTAAAAGTGTCTGATATCAGTTTCAAATTGAATTAAACTTTAGAAAACAACACATGTGACATACGGAAAACTAAGAAAATTCCCTTAGATTGTTTTGATACATTAGTAAAATTATCCATGACTCTCTTTTTTACATGCACAAATCAAATGCACATCAATTTGATGCACGGTGTGACCGGTATAACTAAAATTGCCTGATATTAGTTTCGAATTGACAAAAAATTTAGAAAACAGCACTACAAACATATAGAAAACAGATCAAACCAATTTATATTATTTTGATACTTTTGTACAACAATCCATGTGTCATTTTTTAGGTTTACGAATTGACCATGCCTCAATCCGATGCACAGTGTGACCAGTATGGCTAAAAGTGTCTGATATCAGTTTCAAATTGACATTAACTTTTGAAAACAACAAAAGTGTCATATGGAAAACTGAGAAAACCAATTCGGATTGTTTTGATACTTTAGAAAAATGATCCACGAGTCATTTTTAACTTGTATGAATCGACCGTAACTCAATTGGATGCATGGTGTGACCGGTATGGCTAAAAGTGTCTTATATCAGTTTCAAATAGACATAAACTTTAGAAAAACAACACTACTAACATACGGAAAACTGAGAAAATAGGTTCAAATTTATTTTATTCTTTAGGAAAACAATCAATGAGTAATTTTTGAGGTGTACGAATCGAACTCACCTCAATAGGATGCACGGTGTGCCCGATATATCTTTTCATTAGATAAAGAATCAGTATTTATTAAATGAGATAAATCATCCAAATACATATTTATTATTTATTATTCCCTTTCATTGTTATCAGAATGAACACATTTGAGTTTACCATTTCCATATTTTAGTTTCACATTTCCATATTAATGTATTCTAGCATATTAATGTTTTAATTTATTTCATTATTATATTACTAACATAATATTTGTTTTCTTATATAGGTGAATTTTTTTATTGAGTTCAGATGCTTTGTTCGGCAACAAATACCATGGATGAAATTTTTTGAGAAAGGATCATGGATATCAAAAGATGAAATATTAATGTTTATAACTTTGTAGGATAATTGTAATTGTAACCATGTAAAACATTGTTTTAAATGTATAAAGCAGTGTGTTTCTTTTGTATTCGTGATGTTAAGTAAATGTATATAGCATTGTTTTTCAAAATATTATGTGAGGGTGCTATTTTGTACAGGTGTATAGGTGGTATTTCGTATAGGTGTGAAAGTGTTGGGGAAGGTGCCTTTATCAGTTCATTTTTAGCACTGATAAAGGACACCTTTATCAGCGCTCTAAAAGCATTGTTAATACCGGCATAGATAAGGGGGAGTCTCCTTTATCAGCGCTTTTCATAGCACTGATAAAGGGGACCCCCCTTATCTTCTCTGGCATTAACAACACTTTTCTAGCGCTTATAATGTCGGATTTTCGCACTGATAAAAGGATAATTTGTAGTAGTGAGACTAATGATTAATGTTATTATCTTTCGGATAATTAACTACATTATTTGAGTATTTGATCAATGATATACTAGTTATAAGAATTAGAGAATGTATAAGGATTGTTCTTCAGTCACATTTTTCTGTGGATTTGAATGATTATTTTGAATGGTACTATGAAAAGGGATTCAATGGAAATTTTACCATAATATAGAGAAAATTGATGGTGGGAAATATAACCCAGGATATGTTCTCGATTTTTATATAGCAGTGTAGGGATAAAGAGACGATTGATATAGATAAAGTAAATCAGATAATATTGACTACCTTGGAACTGATTATTTAATTTTTTAAGGTTCATTATTCTATCATTGATGGAGTTAACATAATTTTGTGATGTGAAGAATAATTTAAATAATTCTTGTTTTAAATATGTAATAAAAAATAAATCTATTTACACAATGGATTTATGGTAATTGGGATTGTTTCAATGTTTCAAGAAAATACATGATGATGTTTTTCACAAGTTTGGTATATGATCATTAAATAATACCTCATTTTTTTGGGTGGATTGTTTATAATATATTTTTTTTTAGAAATTGGTGACCTTCATTCAAAAGTCATAGGTCTTCATTATTTGTAAGTTTTATATATTTATTAATTTTCCATATGATTTAAGATGAACATTAGATGAGGTTTTTATAATACTTGATTTCCTTCAGCATATGAATATTTATTCATATTGGATAATTTATAATAAAATTTTAGTTATAATAATAATTAGTGATCAAAATAATTACTTATCATTATATTATGTATAATGTGATCCCTTATAATATAATTTTAGTACTGCAAAAAAATCATGTTTGGATATTCATTTCTTGGATCAACTGATGAATTGTAATTTTATCAATGTATAACCTAATGATGAAATTATTATTATTAAATATAACCTTATCAAGTATGTATATTTACATAAATTTTGTGATAGTAAATTAATTGATAATCATTAGGAAAAGGATCATTAAATACAATTGTTATCATGTTAACTTCATATATGATAAATTAAATTGTCTTCTAAATGATCATGTATTTATAGATCTGAGTCTCTAAACATTCAATTGATCACTTGCATCCTTGTAATCAATGACCTATATTACTCTCTATAAAAATTTAAACTTTTCTTCAATGTTCATATCATCACATCCTTGCAATATTCCTACAATTTTAAACCTTCCTATGTGTTATTCCATTCAACATTTCTTAATTCCTTTATCTCTAATTAAAATTACTTTTAATCTTTTTTCGATGTGGTGTGTTTCAATAATGTTATTTCTAAATATCAAACCATTGAATACAAAAATTATCTTAAAATTACGATGATGAAATTTATTTAAGGTGAGGAAAATGTGACACCCTATTAATTTTAAAATAAATATATTTTATTTCATACCATATGTTACATGAAATATATAGTTAGATTCCATTAAAGCAACTCTGAGTTTTTCTTCTATTACTCGCTACACTCAGTTTATCTACTATGACAGACACAACTGAGCTAAAAAATGATAAAAATTATTAAAATATAATTATTTAATATCATATTTATAACCAATAAGTAAAATTGGAATGTATTAATAGTAATACATAATGTATAAAGTACATGGTTATCCATTTATTAGTAATAATATAAGAAGAATTTAGAAGAATTTTTTTACTAAATGGAATATTTTTCCTAGAAGAGAGATGAATAAATCTATGAAAACATAAGTTATAATTTAATATTACCAATTTTATGGTATTTATTTTAAAAAATATATATTATTTTTGAAATTAGTATACCAAAGTTATCTTATGGTGTATCTTTATAAATGTTCAGAAAAGATTCAATTTTTTTATAAAGATTTAAAATATCCTAGAATTTAATTGAAAACTAACTTTTAATTTAA
Source organism: Viscum album (assembly GCA_963277665.1). Taxonomy (NCBI): domain Eukaryota; kingdom Viridiplantae; phylum Streptophyta; class Magnoliopsida; order Santalales; family Viscaceae; genus Viscum; species Viscum album. The sequence continues at coordinate 590,643,813 of OY728140.1, read as the reverse complement.
ATAATATATAATTTTATATTATGTTTTTACATTGGTTTAATGTTATATCTATTAATCCAATTTAGGTTATTAAGATCATTTTCATATTTAATTTATATATAATTATTTTTAAAACTTCTAAATATATTCACTCTAAAACCCATCTTTCTCTTCACATTAGTGTGATTAATTTTAAATTTAACATTTTAAATTATAAGAATTGAATTTGGAAAAATTGATTTGATATTAGGGATCATAATAATTTATAATTTCAAAAAATTTAAACCAGATTTTTTACCAAAATATATTGTGAATGTAGTAAAAATTTATTAAAATGATTAAGGTAAAAAAGTGTTTTCCATGTGGAAAACTTAAAAGTTAAAGGTAATATCACCTATAACTTTTAATGGAAACTATTTTATGGACATAATTATATCATCAAACCTCTATATTTATATAAGGGTTCATCAAGGACCCTTTTTAAATATGAAAAACCTAGTAGAATTCAATTCTTTTCAAAAATACCGAGTGTTTCCTCACCTCCATTTATAAAAGGCCGCCCTCTCTCTCTCTCTTTTTCACACATTAAAACCACTTTGGTTTAGAAAATACCATCCAAATTACTTACCTAAATCCATCCCCTTATCATAGAGTCATTATTATTGGAATAAATAAAACCTATGTTGGCTTTAGTGAAAACCTAAATTGAATACTTGAAGAAGAGAAAATGTTCTTCAATGAGAATCTATTCTTTAATTTGTCGTCCAACTAGTTAAATTTTCATTAAAACATGATGATATAATAACATCAATATATTCCATATACTGGTATGTTTTTATAAAAATCTAATTTTTGATCTTATATCTACATCTATCAAATGAGTGAATAAATCCTCTTTCATGTGTACAATGGACTACATATTCGTGAACCGATGTCGTTCATCTTTCCAGTTCCTCTTCTCACGGTTTGGTATGATGATGGATATAAAGAATATATATCATATTCATAAATTTTTTATAATTATATTATTTGTATATTAATGATTTATTTTTTTCATTCATTCCCTTGGAGATACTATAACGCCGCTCATTTTTACTGCAAACTACCACCTCGCAATGCAATGTGATTCATCTTTCACTAACGCTTCACATATAAGGTGAATAAAGATAAATGTAATCATTATATGTGATATTAATGACTTAATTAGTATATTAATGAAAAAAAATTTAAATTTAATTATTATATATATCATTTAATTTCTTTTATTTTTACACATAAATAGGTGATTGCATCGTTCGTGTATGTGTGGACTACCACGACGACAGAACTGTGAGAATATTTTTCATCACCACAACACATGGATGATATATATAAGCATATAATATGGTATACATGATATAATTATATTTCTAGAATGATAATATGTTACTTAAACCCATTCCATAATGATCATTGAATAATGGAAACGTTACTCAAGCATATGTACGACCCACCTTCTCCATGATCGTAACATAATTTATATTCCATAAAAATATTTCAATATAGGTCAAAAAATTAAATTTGATTAAGTAGTATTATAATTTAATCATGATTATCATATTATAGATTATATTACTATATAATATGTGAAATAAGAAGATCTTTCATGGTGAAAAAGAGTAGATTCTGGTGCCTTGGGAATATCCCAAAAACATCTCTGGTGTTTTGAGTTTTCAAGGTTTGGCTGGTTATTACTGAATATTTATTAGATATTTCACTCATTTTAAATATACAATCACAATAAATACTATGAATACGTTTATTTTTTAATGGTATGTGTCTTTTGAGAATGGTTTTCTAGAGCAGAAGAAGCGGTTGACCACCACACCGATTTTTACATTACTCGAACTAGGTGTGAAGTACACCTTATTCTACGTTGTGTCTGATGTTGGAATTGGTCTACTGTTTATGCAGGATGATTATGTTATAGATTATTGGTCAAATTAGTGGATCCTACATGAATGAAATTACCCTACTCATGACCTTGACCTGGCTATTGTGGTTCATGCCTTGAAGTGTTGGAGGCATTGCATGTTGGGAGAACCCTTCATGGGGTTTACCGACCCCAAAATTATCAAGTACATATTCTCTTAGTGGGATTTTATTCTTTAATAGATATTGTGGGTAGAGAACCTATAATAATTCAATTATGATTTGTTCTGTAGATTAGTGAAGGGAAATTGTTTGGATTATGCTCTTAGCCAGAAGACTCAGAATCATCTGGTTTACGAATCCAGTTTATTGTGGTAGATAGTGTACTTGTTCACTGAAATTACCTTGGAGGTACATGATAGTAATGGGTGTATTACTCTCACATCCATAGAAGTTTAATTTTAAATTTTTATCCCAGTTATAGAGAGTTAGCTAGTGGATCCAAAGTGTTTGTCAGTAATGGAATTCTTTAAAGGCGAGGTTTCACCTTCAGGTTGGGTTTTTTGTGCCGATGGAGTTTCTTATGTTCACATAAATATTTTAGTACCAGCTGGTGAACATGAAAATTTAATGTGTGAGTTCCCTGCATCAAATTGGGAAGGGAATCTACGATTGACTAAGATGTACCATTATATCTGGAGGTTGTATTAGTGGTAAAAAATGAAGAAAGAAGTTGTGGGTTTTGGGGCGTGATGCCTTACCTGTTAGAATGTGATGACTGAACATCAGTGTCCCCAGGAGTTATTATAGTCATTTCCCATTCTATAATAGAAGTGTAATGATGTAATGATGGTCATTATAGTTGGTCATTTGAGGCTTCCTCATAAGAATGATGTAATCTGGGTAGTTGTAGAATGTTCTTGGAACCCAGATGTATTTGAGTATGGATTGTCACCCATATACTGATGTGAAGTCAAAATGTAAAATCTAGTTATTAGAGGAAATGTTGATATCATATGTTCTATATTTATATGGTTTATAGGAACAAAACTTTTTTCTCATTGAATTTACATATATCAAAAAATTTTAGGACAAATTTAAAATATCTCTTTTTGATACACTCTACACGAGACTATGTAGATCTCTATTATGTTGGTTAGAGGTTGGGGATTTTATGGTATTAGGGATGAGTCTCATGTAGTTGATGTCAGAGAAGGTTTAATTGATTCAAAGCTGTATGGAAATTTCCATGAGTTGGAAGAAGTAATATGATGATCAGTGTTGTAGACCTCTTGATTTTAGGTTGAGTGATAGTGTGTTCCTTTCGGGGTCCCCATGGCTCAATCACCGTTATATTTAGAGTCATGGAAAGTTGTAACATAGGTATGTGGGTCCATTTGAGATTATGGATATGATCAGATGAGTGGATTCTCAATTAGCTTATCCATAGTAGTATAGTTGGATGCACAATGTTTGCCATGTTTCACAACTCCTACAGTATCTCCCTAAGCTGTCTCATGTGATAAATGTGGACGAAATTGAGCTTGAGTATGATGTGTCCTTTGAGGACCATCAGGTTAGTATTGTGGATCATATTGATAAGGTCTTGTAGGGAATGATTGTGCCATTAGTTCATGTTCTAGGGAATCATTGAAACATCTCTTAGGAAACATGGGAGTGGGAATTAGATATGTTATCCTAGTGACCTGATCTCTTTTCCTTGGGAACTTATGTTGCTAAAAAAGAGTGGCTTGAGAACATGTTGTCATAAGGTGGGGAGGTTCTAAGATCCATGATATCCCTTAAGGTATGTTTTTTTATTTTCTTATGTTCATTTTTTGTTAAAAAATAGTTTCCCAAAGTTTTTGTGAAGTATTGTTTATGTTATGAGGGTCTAGAACATTAAAAAAGATGAAAAATGAGTTTCTGGTCATATTGTACAATCTGTGGATGGTTAGTGAAAACCATGCATGGGGATTGTTTTCTGACAGTATCACCCACATCATTTGCACATGGTTTGAAAATCCATGTGGGTAAACCATGATGCCTAAAATGATAGGAAAGTTTGAAAAATGTCATTATTATATTGTATATTCCACTAAGGATTTTATTTCTCCTCCCCTCTTTCAACCCTATGAAGAATTAAAATCTCTCAAGTGATCCCAAAGGTGAATCTCCTCCAATCCAAAGTCAATCGGAGTGTCGTCAATTTCAGATTGAAGATCCGAGTGAGTCTAATCCCACCCATGCTTCTATTTTTGGTTTAGGGCTTCCATTCTCTCCCCATATCAATCAGAAGCTCTAAACCCCTCTTTTTCCATTGAGATCTAGGTTGGGGATTCAATGGGTTGTTGAATAAATATCTAATTCCTCGATTAGTAGCGCGTTCATGATAATATTCAAGGTTTGTGGAATACAAATTGTATCCTATAGTTTGTATTCATATTTTTTAATATAGTGTTTTATTATTACTTTATTATTGGTGTGTTCTTGGTGATGATGAGAGAATATGATGTATTGAGTTTCCAAATACCCAAATGAATTTCTCATGATCCACGTGGGATGCGTGGAGGATGTTGTGACTTCTTTTAGAGCCACCCATAGATGCACCGACGCTTCAGAATGGGATAATGGAAATATACGTTATGAATTTGACTCGTCATCCCATAAATTCGGAGTCAATGTGTTAATTGGGTTATGTAATGGGATAGAAGGGTTGTGGATAGTTGTCTCTAGTGTGGCTAAAGGCTACGAGATTTTTTGGTTAACATGTAAATTAGTTAAATGGGATTAATAGGAATATAATAAAGAATTATGTTTACACTTGAATATGCTTAGAGGGATAGGAATATGAAATGGAAATTGGTGTTAAAAGGTTATAGTGATATAAATGATTAATGTGTTAATGGATTTTTCAATAATGTTAATTTCCCATTTATTGATATTGTGGTGATGTTGCAAATGATATTGGATATGCTTCACAATGATGTTGTCAGTTATGGTGAGTGATAAATAAGCATGTGCCCATGGATTGGTATAGTGGGGTATAAACTTGTGGTTCTACACCACCAGAGGTCGAGTTGGACCAAGGTTCTAGATCCACCCCAAAAATCATGATTTAGGGAAGGGGACAAATTTTTATTACATAGATGGTTACATTCCACCCGAACTGAGGCTTCTAGGTGGGTATAATAAGATTATTATGTTGTGATTCATATTGAGATAAGACCCTATTGATCCCCATATGACTTAGGAACAATGATCATGCTTATTCTATTGAACTGATGAGAAAAGGATGAACTAAACCATGATATACAAAAATAGAAACCCTAGAATTAAGGGTAGTATAACATTATAGAACATAATCTAGAAATTATTATAAAACTATTTCATTTCCTTGTTTTTATTTATCACATTCATGCAACATCTACCTTGACTGGATATTTTGTAAACATCATTGGTAGTGGCCACCCTAATCGGGTAGTTGTTGGGTACCCGAGAAGATTTCATGGTTGCTAGATAGGAAAGAGGCAAGGGAATTATGCTTGAGAAGTGATTCAGATTTGATATACAGTTGGAATTAGTCCAATACATGGATCCTATACTATCTTGGATTTCTTCTATTTTACATTCTTTTTGGATTTTTGTTCACTTGGCACAATAGCATGGCATACTTTATTTACTATTAGATATGGATTTTACCATTTCGGGGATGGTTATTTATGCATGTTCAGCACCATTGATTATATTCATTTTTCTATTAATCATATTCTCCACTATGTATTACTCTCACAAATAGGGTACGGTCTCCCCACATCAATCATAGACCATCACTGCTGGTTAGAAACCTCTAGCATAACGGGAGGTGTGCATGATGTCATGTGGTGACCCAGCTTGGGGCACTTGTGAGTGGCTCCCTAGCTGGGAAGTCAAAAAACCTAAGATAATTTTTATTATTGTCATGAAAATAAGATGATTATTTTTACATATAAAATTATTATAATTGTAAAAATTGGATATAAACTGGGTTTTCCATTAAGAGGTGATAAAAATAGAAATATAATATTTTATGAATTAAATTAGGATTATTTTTATCATAAACATATCGAACCTATTAGATGAATATAAAAAATATTCGATTGGATATATATAAATATATCACATTAAAACCACACACTAATTGTAATTCATTAAATTTTTTTAGTTTAAAACAACATTGTGGGCATACAAATATTAATATTTTCCATTATATTCCATCAGTTCTTATATTCATTTCTAATTATATTGTAACATATGAATTCATTTTATATTTTTGTAAACCATAGATTTTAATAAGATATTCAATTATATTCATTAACTCTAGTTTAATGTCCTGATAAAATATTGTTATGTTAAATAATAATATCGTAATAATTTTGTATTATTCTCATAAAACATGATCATGCATGTAAAGTATGATTTCCATGAATATCACTCTTTAGTGTAATGTAACTTAACTTAGTGTTGAGTGAATTAAAATAAGTATAATATATGGAATCTATTTAAAATATTAAATAAATGATAATTTCCTAGGATATCATATTCTATCATATTCTTGGTGATTCCTGTGATAGGTGTTATCAAATACAATGTCTTTTACATTAAAATTTTTAGGTGTTACATTATATCAGCCAAAATTAAATTGTGTTGTTGCAATAAAAACATCATCATAGTGATATAGGGATAGAAAACAAATTATTGATTAAAAACCCACACTATAATGGGGTAAATATCAATATTCATACAAACGATAAAGTAAAGTACATTGATCGAGTAAATATTTTTTATACTACGAGTACATAAGTGATAAATGAAAACATGGATATAGATGAAAAATTTAATAATCATGTTCTGATGCAGAGTTCTAGAGAACACATTTAGAAGAAAGTTAGCAATCAGAAATCCCTAAATCCATTATGTTATAAGGGTCACTTGATTCATAAGAAATTAAGGTTACTAGGAATATATTTCTAGTTTCAATATCGTTTTTCCTAGAGTATATTGATTATTTTACTCTCTTAGAATATAAATATATATACTTTTTATGTTTCTATAATAACAGTCGTATACTTTTATTATACATTGACCTATTTCTACTTCATCTCTGAGTACAATATTCATTGTATATTGTTGTAATATGTCAATCTATAAAACCACATCAAACATTTAACTTGAATCAATTTATAAAATTTTTTCTTTTATAAAAGATCATGATTCAACACTTTATAATGTTGGTAAATAATTTTTCAAAATAAACTTATCATTTTCCTTTAATAAGCATGAAGTGGATCAAAATTTTCACATTCCAAAAATGTGAATAACTTCAACTTGTATCCTCTTAAAATATGTGAATAACTCAAATTACCATAAAATATTATTGGAAAAATTAATTATTCTTAATTTTTAATACAAGAAACATGTAATTGGAAATATTACATAAATATAATTGTGTTGTAAACTCTACATGTGAATTAATAGACCACTGCTCGAAAAGTTATTATAGTTGAATGAAATTATTCAAATCAATAATGTCATCATCATTTTCTCAACATAGGGAACATATTTATGGTTTTCATTCCATCAGTCATGTGTTTTCCAGAGAAATATTAACTTTATACTAAGTAAATTTCCATGGTATCATTCATCAAATGAATTCAAATTCTTAACAAAAAGTATTACAGTACAATCCTTACATTTTTCATAAATCATATGATGATAGAATCCAAAAAAAATAATCATTAACAACATATCTAATTGATCCTAAGGTAGAATAAAACTAATCATTCTTACTTGGATAGGTCAATAACATATTATTGAAATTTATACCATAGCTTCTTTCAATGTATATTCTCTTGATTTTTGTGGAATTCATTTTCATAGTGCCCTTCTACTTGATATTATAACACTAAATAGTAGATTTTGATTATTACCTTTTCATTTTTTTCTTGGTTACCCTTTTCTATACACTTATAATAAACTCATATTCAATTCAATAATTTCCTTGGGGGATTCGTTCCACATTTCTCACATAATGGAAATTGGTCTTAATTTTTCTTCTTATTTGATTCATTCCCTTTTTAATCATGACTAAATAACCACTTATTATTATTTTTCCATTGAATCCATAATATTTTTATAATTCCTTCTCCTTCTTTATAGCACATAAACTATTTCATTGATTGATAAAAAATCATCTGAAACTAGCACCCTTTGAAGATTGGTATTAATAAATTGAAAGAAGTGTTACATCATGCACTTTCTGTTGCATATAAAATCTATAACATACCAAGATAACCTTGTAAATTTTTCTTCATAATCAGCATCGCTATCTACTTAATTTTTATTTAATAATTGAAATATTCTCTCCATCTAAATTTTATGATGAGGAGGGAAGTCTTTATCAAAGAATGTTTCATTAAATGATCTTTATTCTAGGATTTATATTTATTCTTCAAACCTCGTATTATGGATCATGGAACACAATTGATCATCATCACCTTAGAGAAAATACACTAATAGTGTAAGTATTTCCATTTCCCCTCATCCAAATTCAATGATAATGATATCCGAATACATAATTCATTTCTTATATGCCATTGGTTTAGTAGTACCACTAAATAATGGGGGCCTCTGTCATATAAAGTGATCCAAAATCAAAGAATCAATTAATGGAACATGTTTCACAATGTTAGCAATGTTATGTGTCATGATCTATTTAATCATCCACAATACTTACACAATATTCTCAGTCCCAATAACAGATATATTGGTTTCAGAAGTAAGGAAATCTCTAAAGTTTTCATGAATATGGATATTGTTATTTCTTCTAGGTACCATTTCTAAACAATTCCATATATATGATTAGCTCATAATATTATGAACATTATATAAATATAAATATGTAGTAATATAAATCAATAAATTTATGCTCATTTAATCTCATAATCATAAACATGGATTCTTCATGGATATCATTACTTATAAATCATTCACAATGGTTGGTAAAGAAAATTTGATCTATATGAAGTGTGTCCCCTAGTGATGTCAAAACAAGTTTGAAGTAATTCATATTTTCTTTTCATGGTTACCACATGATAGGCCTAGAACAAATTGTCAATGTTATTACTCATTGATACGTCTATTCCGAACAAACAACCACGTGTAGTATCCGTGCAAGGATGTATTTCTAGTAATGCCCACAAAACATCTTCCTTACAAAAATTATATTATGTTCTTATATACTCATCATCATAGTCTATCGTAGGGTTATGTTCGATAATATATGTTTTTAATATGATTTACAAGGTTTTTCCAAAAATTCTATTGTTATCTACAGTGATGCGGAAAACCCGAATGATTGGTGCCAGTTCATTAGTTTATTACATTTAAATGTTTACAAGAAAAAATATATAGAAGGACTAATCAATATAGCAGTCTTGGAAATAAATATTATATATATGATATGAATAATACATTGGGAAATAGTAAATTAAAAAATCATATATAATATAATGAAATAAACAACATCCTTGAACGCTTATTCAAATATTTCATCTACATAACCAAGGGAAAGAAAACATAAAAATGGTGATGTTTAATTCTAAATAAGGGAAGGTAAAACTGAATAAATAATTAATGACCAGGAATAACATTACATGTAAAGGTAATCAACTAATAAAAAATTATATTAAAGTATCCACATAATGAAAAATCAATATGGAACTGTAAGAAACTCAAATATATGTCATTTAATTGATAAAAATAAAATGAACTGTATCCATAGATATATCAATGAAAAATTTCATGTATTATTAATAATTGAATATAAATGAGGGAGAACCATAAATTAGGGATTACATGTTTCCTAGGTACATGGAACCAGTACCATCTAGACATTTCACCGGATGGTTTAACTATTGAGTAAAAACCCATCTAATCTTGCCAAATATTTTATCTCATGAGAATACAAATGCATCGTGGGGATATTTATAATTGAGACCCACCCATGCATACATATCTAATGAATTCACCATACCTAATAATAAATTTAAATAATAATAAATATACATCAATAAATATATATTATTAATTATGGATATGAATTAATCAATTATTTCCCATCTTGTAAAACAACTATCATTGTATACACTATATTTAAAAATATATAAAACATAGGAAATAAATATATCCATCTTATGAATATATGGATATTAAAAGAAATTTTTATGGAAAAATGATTTCCATAATGTGATTGTTTCAAGATAATTTTAAAAATAACATAATGAATTTATATTTCATTGATAATTATTTGGAACATTAATGTGGAATATAATAATTAAACATTGTAACCTACCCCATAAAAATTTGAAACATTTAAATCATAATAGCCATAATGGAATAAAATAAAAAATAGAGTATCAGGAGATTATGTAAATTCATTATATATCATTTTAAATGGTACTATAAACACCATATAAAATTTAATTGTTTCATAATAACAAATAGGCCTTAATGGAATGTAAATTTAGACAAAATCCCTTACCATTAACATTGATTTTTGGTTTTCTGTCCTTTACGCTCTAAGATAGTTGTTTAAAATATTGAGACCCATGATTTACATACATGGACATTACATTAATTTTGAGGAATAATTAATACAAAAAAAAAATAGACACCCAAGGACTATAATAGTTTAGTGTATTTGGAAACTTGGAATATAATCATCAAATCATTGTGAAAGTTCTTTGACATATCCCATAAGGATCGTACCTTTTGTTTTCATATCTAAAACCTTTATTTTTATCATTGGGAAACAAAAACATAAAAATGTTGTGCTCAAATTCTCAGTAAGTGTAAAAATGGAGAACATAAAATAATCCATAAACATTTGAACGTAAAAACATGAACATAAAATATCAAAATCCTGAGTAATAACATAAATATTGGTAGTAGAAAAGGCATAGATCACAAAGGAAAATTAATCATGATAAAATAGAAAGTTAATAAAATATTTAATTATAGAAAACCATTAAGATCATGATATGGTTTCTATTGTAGACAAGTCATTGCTTCCAAGACCATCATTGTAGAAAAATTCCATTACCGAACCGGGTTTACAAGTCGTTCCAGCCCTGTATTACTGAACCTGATTTACGTGCCATTCCATTCATGTTTATCTCATGAGATATAAATCTTTACCCAATTCATTGGAGAGATATATATTTCCCACCCATCTCATAATGAAATCATTCATTTGTGCACCACAAAATAAACATAAATCATTCATCATTACCCAAAGAATAATATTGGGTTCATAAGCATTATCCCATCATAACATAATCCATATAAAACAAATAGATATCATTTAAACATAAAAAAAATAAAACCATGTAAATAATAGAGACATTATACTTGAAACATAAACATTTATAATAATTTCTTCTTAGATGGAAAATAGTTTTGATAAAACACTTGAAATGAATTCCTGAGAAAAATATCCTTTCTTCTTCAAAATCATTTTCTTTTCACAAAATTCCTGAAAATTTTAAAGGAAAAGGACTTTTTTTGAAAATAATAATTAAATATCGTAGAGTAATATTCATTAAAATAAGGAATTATGAAACTGTACAAATTTGTTCACACAGTATAAGTTAAAAAACATTTCCAACATACTTATTCCAGAAATGTCAAAAAGTACCTCGTATGGTAAACAAAAGAAGTATTTGTTCCATTCCACATAGTAATTGTCAAAAACAGGTAAACACAACATTAAACAATCATGGAAGAATCGTAAAAACATTATGAAAACATTAATTATAAAACCTGGACATTGATGATAAATATAAACCCAGTAAATACTTACAAATAAACAATCTCGGATAAGAATGACATTGGAATAATTATCCCTTACCTTAGGTCCAATTTATTTTGTACGTGTCCGAAACTCTTTTATAGTGGGTTTAAACATATTATTAAGTTTTAATAGAACCATAATAATATTTATGATATCATATATGATTCACTTATGACTTTATATTACCCGTTCTTTTGTTAATTCTATGTCAATGCAGTGTTTTGGGTAAAATCGATTCATTTATCGTACATGTTAGACTTGTTGTTCATGATATTATTAGTTATATCATGATTTAATTAATTAAAAAATGTAAAACTAGACTTATATATAATATATATTCATCATATAAATATATTTGATAGACCGATAAATGGAATGAAATACACAGTTCATGGAGAGGGTAGGCCGTACGTACACATAAACACTGTTTTCATTTTCTTATTGAAATGAATGGAATTATGTAAATGAAACATATAAGTACATAAATACAGTGTCATTATTATGTCATATATTTCATGATTATTTATTATATATACTTTATAATCCTTCTAGAATGGTTAACATGGATAATGAATCTTATCGTGTCATGGAGACGGTAATCCGTATGTATGGACGAGCGACGATGTCATTCTCGTAAATATTTAATGGTATTAGAGTGGATGATAGAATATCTCAGAATTAGTATCATTTTATAATAACAATATATTGTTATTATTTACACCATTATACCAATCCATGTAAGGTGGTGGGGGAAAACATATTACACCATGGCATGGAGACGGTATTCTGTACGTATGCACACATGGTTAATTCCTATTCCATAGGATAGATAGAAGGTGAAATAGGTTTGTTTCATATTTATAATAACATATCAGTATATTATTTATACTGATAATATTTCTTTTTTATGAGACAAAAAAAGAAGAGGAGGAGGAACAAGAAATGAATTTGAATGAATCGGTAAAGGATATTACCTCTACTTCGACGCACCTCTTTTAAACCTGTTATTAGATCACTAAATATGGTCTTTGAAGAAGACCATGACCTCTAGAATGTTTCTAGGGAAATATAGAATAGAAATGGTTTGGTTTTTCCCAGCTTGATGGCTCAAAATGGCATTAGGAGGAGAGGGAGGAGGTTCCCTTTTATAAGAGAGGAGAGGGGCACTTTTGGACACCTCAAATATATTAATTTAAAATAAACTCAAAACCCACAAAAAATCCACCGAAATGACTCAAAATAAAAGATAAGATGAGATAGGGTTGTAATATCATCAAAAAATAAAATTTAGACCTGTTGGGAATTTATTGTAAACTGTATCATTTTTATTTATCATTATTTTATCTCATTAATTTTATTTTCAGTGTTAATATTCTAATATTTAAATTGTTATAAATAATTACATATGTGTTGTGAATTGTAAATAATTGGATACGTTATGACATTGTAGACAATATTAATTTCAATTTAAATTTTTATATAATTATTTTATTTTTAAACAATTTAATAATATGTAATGTTTTTAAAATAAGAATAGTGTCAATTTTGTCACTATTCATTTATTTGAATTTAAATAAAATCTACAGAGAATATATATTACAAAAAAAAAATTAATAGATACCTAACATGTAATATTAATCTTAAAAAATCATTGAGAACACTAAATAGTTCATGTAATATTTATTTTAATATTTTAAAAACTATTTATTTGATGTTTCAATCAATAAAATAATTTCTACATCACTATAGGGCGACCTTTAATGATAATTATTTAATCCATAAAAATTTTAAATAAATTCACATGATGTACAAAATTTTATTATCTTTCTTTTAACTTTTTATGTTCGACGATTTATGATGTTTATCACAAAATTAAAATTATTACACTTATAAGATATAAGAGAGTGAAATGTTGTCACTTTCATTGGATTTAATAATAATCACATCATTTTCATCATCAAAAGTCCATGAAATAATTCTATTCTGACCCTTAGATGATATGGGTCAACCTTTATTCATCCAATAGAATTTTGTCACTTGTTAGGGTAATTTAATAATCATATTTTTACCCTTAATTACCATGATTTATCTTTAACTGTAGTAAATAAAGTTTACCGTAGTTATCATTCATAATGTCTAAGAATAAAAAGAATGCTATTATCATAATTTTAATATAATTATTCCAAATATGAAATCAATTTTTTAAAATTCAAAACACAATAGTTGTAGTAACTAATTTAAAACTAATCCCGTTGTTAAGAAAAGGGTTTTAAAAGTTTAAACGTTGTGAAAGATTTAAATGTTTTTACTTATGAATTCAAGGTAAATTTATTTCTAATGAAATAAATTATATTAAATGGTAAAAATATAATCTATTTATACATTATAACCATTCAATATTATCATTTATCCATATAATTTATCTCGATGAAAAAAGTTGTTTTTAATTAAAATTTAGCATATTTTTACTATTCATAAAAATATGAAGGTTATCAAAATAATGTCAAAAATTTATGCATAGTAAATTTTTATATACAAATTGAAATGAATAAGTTTATTTTCTCTAATTGAACTTATAAATGTTTCAAAAACTAGATTTAAAGTGGGTGCTCCATAAAAAGGCAGCAAAACATCATTTTTTGAAAAATACTTATTTTACCTGAAAAATTTATTTGGTTCTCATACAATGTTCTAGGATATGTGTAAGACGAATGATAATGTTATAAAATAAAGAATTTGGTAAATACTAATCATAACGGCAATTTTATAATAATATTATAACAATATGTTTTTGTTTAATGAAACTTAGTATTGTGTACAACACACGCTACTGAGGATGGTCGCTCTTGCGTGCAACACAAGCCAAGAATAGTGTTTTCATATAATACAATCAATTATGTTTTTGCATATAGAACAAGATAAATATAGTATAGCGTACAACAGAAGACATGAAATAAATCAAAAAATAATATTTCTCATAAAATCTCAGGGTTTTAAATTCTACCCCCCTTAAAATGAATTTCTCCCTCGAAATTCATACGGGTAATAAATCGGTTACTACTTGAAAGTTTATATCATAGAAAACCACATAATAAAAAGGAATACTAAAACATAATTTTAAAAACTAATGTATAAAATGTAATGGTTAACCAAATTAACTTATTACTGGGTTTCCACATAGGATAGCATAGATGAAAATATGTATATGGAAGAGAAATCTAACCATCATTTTCTAATGGAGAGTGGTAGATAACATGGATATGAAAAATCCAACAATCACAAAGCCATAAATTTGTGATGATCTAAGGTATTATGTGGTTCATCAGATATGAGGGAACTATGACAACTTTTATTGGTTTTCAAGATCATTTCCAAAATGTTGAAGAATTTTTGAATTAAAATAAATACATACTTGATTTTGGAACAATCTCACCATTGTGAATGCCTTGACCAATTTCCACTTCATCTTTTAATTATGTAAAGTTGACTTTTTCATTCCTGAAGTGTTAGAAGATCATGAAATAGAATGATTTGTTATTACATCTATCTCAAAAAAGTTAGAAAAAGTTATTAAATATACATATGACCATCCATGGTGAGATTAACCATATATGATTCCAAAAATGGACTTATATATCATCTATAATACCGCTTAATAAAATAAAACTAATTTCTACTAACTAGGGACTTCTTGCAGGCCAGTGGTAGGCAATAAAGGCATGTCACACTATGGTTGTGGGTTCAATTCCCCCATCCTTGTCTGATGTGATGGGTTGTGGCCCATCCTGTAGGTTTCCTTTTTTCTAAAACAATAATATTAAAAAATTCCAGAAATAATATTTAAAAAAAAATTCTAGCCTTAATCAATACTACCTGATTTCAAATTAATCCATTCCAATCTTTAGGATTATCCAAAATACTTTTGTCCAAACTCACATTATAAAGAAAACAATTACTAGAAAGGTCATATAACAAGTATGTGAATACCATCATTTATCCCCCTTATATCATTACATATATCATTTTGGCCACATTCAAAACATGTGAATATCATAATCATGTATTCTTGAAACATGAATTACCATAGAACCTTAGTGAGAACATGAATGCTGTCCAAAGTTAACTCTCCCCAAGTACCAAAATCCCAAAATTTTTATATACTCAAATCATGATGTCACTTTTTCCTTATATCAGTCATGATCTAATTAATAATATTTTTTTCTCTGTTTCTCATCATTATGTGCATATCATCTTCTTTCTAAAAATATTTCAATCACTTTTCATGGTTACTGGTACTATATAGTTGTTGAAAACCACAACGAACCAATACATAGATATTCCAATACTACACTAGTTTGGAATCCCATTATATGAACACTTAATCATTCCACCACTTTATTGTCATATTCAACATCACCAATAGTGATTGCATGTGACTTCCCATTGTCCATTGACTAAAAAGGTTTTTGATGTTGATCATCATTGACCACTGGATTAGGGCATTGGTTTGCATAATGCACCATTTCTTTTCACTTTTAGAATTGATGTTTTGGTGGTGTGTTCTCTGTAGTCTTTTCTCAATTCACATCATTAGCTACATTTTTTCCATTACTTCGGCACTCAGCTACTTGATGTCCTTCTTTTCCACACTAGTCCCTTTAAGCCAATCTCTACTATGATTTTCCACACTTTGAGCATAATGAAACATTCTTCTTATTTTCACCATTGTTTTTAGATTTTCCCTTAAACTCCTTCTTTTGTTTCTTTTCAAAACCATGAGATGGATATGTAACACCAACATCCAGTTATACCTCGATATCACAATGAATAATTTATTATATCTACTAAAGTATGTTATAGCTAATGACTTTCGAAGACTTGGTTTTAAGCCACAGAAGAATCGAACAACTTTACTTTTATGTTGGATGATAAAGCCAGATGCATACCTTGCAAGCCTTGTAAAATTCACCTCGTATATACCAACAGAATCATCATCCTTTTTTTAAGATCAAGGAAATCATTTTTCATCTTTGTTCGAATAATATAAGGGAAGTAATTATTGAAAAACAGGTTCTCAAACTCATCCCATTCCATGGATTCAATTTCATCTTATTGCCTTGTATTCTTAATTAGAGTCCACCACTTGTCTGCTTTACCTTCTAAATTATAAACAACCAAAATGACTTTTTCATGTTCTGAACTACGATGTATGTAAAATATCTTTTCAATGGTACCAATCCATTTTTCAGCAACATGTGGATCATAAGAACCACTGAAAGAAGGTGGATGTTGCCTCTTGAAGGACTCAATAGAATATTGTTCCCTTCTCTGATCATTTGGATATCCAGAATGTTTCATATCTTATGTAAGTGTAGAAATAATATTTTGCACTCCATTTCAAAAAACATTTGTTTATTCAGGAGTACAATCACTGCATTGCCTAGATCATTTATCATTAACACGGTTCCTTCTGGTTCCAACCATTATCTAAAACCCAAAAAGAATAGTGTGAGAGGAAACAATCATTCTAGTAGAACAACATAATCAAGTGGAGTACTTTGAATCTCTAACATCATAGGATTAATCCTAGGGTATTCATGATTGTTATAATAACTCTTGGACTGTAACCTATACTTATACTAATCCTTAGGGACATCCGTAGACATACCTTAGAAATATTTCTAGGGATCTCACAAAATTTTTCTCATCCTAGTTTCCAGTGGTTAACAAAACCATTCCTCTGATACCAAATGTAGAGACCCAAGTTTGATATACATGGACATTAAATTACTTTTTCCAAATACTTAATACATAACAAAAATAGACACACATGGACCATAATAGTTTTGTGTCTTTGGAAACATAAAACATAATATTCAAATTATTGTTAATGATTATCAACATCTCCCAAAAAGATAGTCCCCTTTTGTTTTCTTACCTAAAACCTTTCTTTATATCCTGGGGAAATGAAAACATAAAAAGGGTAATCTAAAATTCACAGTAAGGGTAAAAATAGAGAATATAAAAAAATCTATAAACATTTGAATGTAAAAACATGATCATAAAACATCAAAATATAGGGTAATAACATAAATATATGTTGTACATAAGGCATAGATCATAATGGAACATTACTCATGATAAAATTGCATGGGAATAAAACTTGTAATTATGGAAAACCATTATAAACATGATATGATTTCCATTATAGCCAAGGCACTCCTACCAAGACCATCATAGTGGACAAAGTCCATTGCTGAACAAGGTTTACTTGTCATTCCAGCCCTGTATTATTGAACTAGATTTACTTTCCATTCCAGTCATGTTTATCACTAGATATATAAATATTTACACAATACATTAGAGGGATCTATATGTCCCACCCATCATATCATGAAATCATTCTTTTGTGTTCCACAAAATTGACATAAATCATTTATCATTACCCAAAGAATAATATGGGTAACATAAACATCATCCCATCAAAACATAATCTATATACAACTAATGGATATCATTTCATCATAATAAAAATCAGACCATGTAAATAATAGAGACATTATACTTGAAACATAAATATACTAAATAATGTCATCTTATATGGAAAATAGTTTTGATAAAACACTTGAAATGAATTCTTGAGGAAAATATCATTTCGTATTCATATTCATTTTCTTTTTAAAAATTGCCATGAAAATTCTAAAATAATGAATTTTGTTGAAAATTTTTATTAAATATTATAGAGGAAGATTCATTAAAATAAGGTATTATGAAACGGTAAAAATATGTTCATGCTCTATAATTTAAAAAAAACATTCCCCTCGTACATTTTCCGGAAAAGTCAAAAAGTACCTCATATGGAAAACAAAAGAAGGATTTGTTCCATTCCACGTTGTAAAAGAGAAAAATAGGTAAACATAACTTTAAAAAAACATGGAAGAATCGTAAAAACATTATGAAAACATTTTTTTTAAAAATGGACATGGATGATTAATATAACCCCAGTAAATAATTATGAATAAATAATCTCGGATAAGAATGAGATTGGAATAATTATCCCTTACCTTAGGTCGAATTTCTTCCGTATGTGTCTAAAACTCCTATATAGTGGGTTTAAACATATTATTAACTTGTAAAATTACCATAATAATATTTATGATATCATATCTGATTCATTTATGACTCTATATTACTCGTTCTTTAGACAATTCTATGTTAAAGCAGCGTTTTTGGTAAAATCATTTCATTTATTGTACGTGTTTAGATTTGTTGTTCTTTATATTATTACATATATCCTGATTGAATTAATTCTATAATTTAAAACATTACTTATATAAAATATATATTTAGTATATAAATATATATGATAGATTGATAAATGCAATGAAATACACCATTCATGGAGACGGTAGGTCGTACGTACGCGTGAACACTGTTTTTGTTTCCTTATTGAATTGAATGGAATTAAGTAAATGAAACATATATGTAAATAAATAATTTATCATTATTATGTCATAAATTTCATGACTATTTATTATATATACTTTATAATAATTCTTTAATGTTTAACATGGAGAATCAATCTCATCGCGTTGTGGAGACGGTAATCCGTACGTACGAACAAGCGATGATATCATTTCAATTATTATTGAATGGTGTTGGAGTGGATGATAGAATATCTAAGAATTATTATAATGTCATAATAATCATATATAGTTATTCTTTACACCATTATACCGATCTAAGTAAGGTGGTGGTGGAAAAAGATTACACCACGGCGTGGAGATGGTATTTCGTACATACACATGCGCGGTGATTTTGTTTTCTATAGGATGGATAGAAGATGAAATAGGGTTGTGTAATATTTATAATAACATATCAGTATATGGGTGATATTTATGTTATTAATTTATTATTAAAATTCAATAAAAATGTAAGAATAAGAAGAAATGAATATGAAAGAATCGGTAAAATATATTACCTCTTCTTTGAAGTGCCTCTTCTAAACCTCCTCTTAGGGAACCAAAGTAGGTATTTGAAGAAGACTAGGACCTATATTATGTTTATAGGAAAGTTGAGAAGAGAAATGGGCAAGGTTTGGGTGAGCGTGAAAGCTCAAAATGGTGTGAGGAGGAGAGGGAGTAGGTTCTTTTTTATAAGAGTGGAGAGGGTCACTTTTGAAACAACTAAAATATTAATTTACAATAACCTCAACCCGCCACCCCAAACCTCTAAAATGACTCATCATTGAAGATTAAAAGATATAGGTTTGTAATATCATTAACCAATAAAATATATACATGTTGGGAATATATCTTAAAATTTACCGTTTTGATTTATCCATATTTTATCTCATTAATTTTATTTGCGGTAATAATATTTAATTTTTAAATTGTTATAAATAATTAATTATGTGTTGTGAATTATCCATAATTGGATACTTTATAAAATTGTAGACCATATAAATTCCAATTTAAAATTTTTAAATAATTTTGTGATTTTTAAATAGTTTAATAATATGTAATTTTTTTAAAATAACAATAGTGTCAATTTTGTCACTATTCATTTATTTGAATTTAAATAAATTCCACACAGAAGATATATAAAAAAATATTTAATCGATCCATATCTTGTAATATTCATCTTAAAAATTCGTGGATCACATTAAATAATTCATATAATATATATTTTAATATTTTTAAAACGATTTATTTGATATTTCAATCAATAAAATAATTTCTACACCACTATTGTGTCATCATTAACAATAATTATTTAATCCCTAAAATTTTTAAATAAATTCGCATGATGTAGAAATTTTTATTATCTTTATGGTGAATAAATATTTTTTATGTTTTATGAAGTTTATCAATAAATTAAATTTATTACACTTATAAAATACAAGAGAGAGACATGTTGTCACTTTCTTTGGTTTTGATAATAATTACATCATTTTTAGGGTCAAAGGTCCATGAAATCAATCTATTCCGACTGATTGGTTATATGGGTAAACTTTTATTCAACCAAAATAATTTTAGAAGGTGTTAGGGTAATTTTATAATCTAATTATTTTCCATTAATTACCCTATTTACCTTTAATTGTAGTAAATAAATTTACCATAGTTACTATTCATAATTTCTAAATATAAAAAATACGCTATTAAGATAATTTGGACCTACTGATTCCAAATATAAAATATATATTTTCAAAATTCAAAACACAGAAGTTGTAGGAATTAATTTAAAATTATTCTCTTTGTTAAGAAAACATGTTTTAAAAGTTTAAACGTTGCAAACGATTTAAATGTTTTTACCTATGAATTCAATGTAAAATTAATTCTAATGACTTAGATTATATTAAATGGTGAAAATATATTATATTTATACAATAAAACCATTAAATATTATAATTTAATGATATAATTTATCTCAATGAAAAAAGTTGTTTTTAATTATAATTTATTGTATTTTTACTAATCATCAAAATATGAAGGTTATCAGAATAATTTTAAAAATTTCTCAAAAGTAAATTTTTATATCCTTATTGAAATGAATAAGTTTATTTGGTCTAAATGAACTCATAAATGTGTCAAATACTAGATTTAATGTGGGTTCACCATCAAAAGGCGACAAAACTGCCTTTTTTGAAAAATTCTTACTTTACCAGAAAATTTTATTTTTTTCTAATACCGTGTTCTACTATTTGTGTAAGATGAATGATAATGTTATATAATTCAGAATCTTGTTAATTATATTCATAACGGATAGTTCATAATAATATTATAACAATATATCATTGTGTTGTGAATCTCAGTATTGTGTATAACACACGCTGTTGAGGATGGTCACTCTTGCGTGCAACACAAGCCAAGAGTAGTTTTTGCATATAATATAAGATAGTACGGTGTTATGTATAACACAAGCTAATTTTGATATAGCGTACAACACAACACATTCAAGAAATTAAAAAAAACATTTCTCATAAAATCTTGGGGTGTTACATAAAATTTGATATTAAATTATAACAGAACCATAATAATGTTTATAATATCATATATAATCTTTTTATAATATATTATTATTATTTTGTTAACAATCATTAGTTTTTTTCACTACTTATGATGTTTTTTTCCTAGTTTACACAAGTATGTTTGGACATCTTATTTGATTCAAATGTGGCATTGATCATTATTTTATCATCTATAGAATGTAAACCATGATGTTATTATCTTATTTATTCAATACATATATATTTATAATAATCTATATTGTGTTTAGATAATAATGAAAATGCATTGTTCATTGAGACGATAGGTCGTACGTACGCATGAATACTGCTTTCATTTCATTATTGTATTAAAGGAATGAAAAATAAATGATTAATAATTATATTATAATAAATTATAATAGATGTGTTACATATGTTACATTGTATTATTAAATTAATCTTTAATGCATTCCATGTATGGCTTGAACGAGTCATATCTCTTAAGGGGCAGTGGTCTACGCTTCCTCAAAACAAATAATGATATTCAAAGAAGATGGAAAGCATAAAGGTATGTTTTAAGTAAAAAATTAAAAATAATAATAAAATTGTAAAAATATATATATATTTTATATACATTTAATTTTTATAAAAATGGAAACCATTAGAGGATGGATGAAAAAATGAACATTTATTATTTCGTGAGGGAGTAGTTCACTATACACAGAAACAGTGTGTTCGTTACACATTATATGAAGTGTTTGTAATTTTATATAATACATTGAATAAAAAAATCATATTATATTTGGGATACTATTTTTATTCAATCATATAATTATATGATTTGAGGGTTGGATAATGGAAATAATACTGACAATCATGATGAATGTTTTCACCTCTTAGTCAGGTAACTCTTTTTGTTTTAAACAAAAAATAAAACTTGGATATCCCACACCCCAAGGTGAGTCTTATATTAGGTTTTAAGATATTTCTGACACCTATTTAATAATATCGTATTTTTTAAAAATTGTGTTATGTGGTCTGATGAAGTCGGTAAAGAGGAGGCCCTTTTATAGTTGAGGAGTGGCACTCTTGTAGTATTTAAACAGTGAAATTTTATACATGTTTTTTATATTTAAAGATTATATAATAAAAGATTAAATTATATATTGTAGAGGATATGGTGTAAATATGTCCGTACAATAGATTTTTGACTTTTTTATAGGTCTTTTTGGGCCTTAATTTTACTGTTTAGTCCTTTATTAAGCTTAATTTTCTCTTAATGTGTGTAATTAATTTAAATAAAATTCACTAATAAATTTTATCAAAAAATATGTTTAAGTTATTAGAAATTATAAATAATTAAAATTGAAAAATATTTTATCCATTGTTCCAAATTCCAATATGATATGTGGTAGAAATAAATTTAAATTTAGTGTCGTAGTCCGGACGGCAATGCCGATTTTTAATGTAAAAACATCCAAAACATTTCTCTATTTTTTGTCAATTTCAAAGTGAAATTGATTCAAATAAAATAAATTGGATTAATTGATAAAACTAATATGTAATTAATCATTAAAAAAATCTAAAACAAAATTTATCATAAAAATTTAATTAGATAGAAAAGCGGGTTTAAAAAAATATTCAGCATTTTTCACTATTCATTAAAAAATATATATTCATTCAAAAATATAAAAATATCACCCTAAGATAATTTTTTTGTTTCAACTAAAAATAATAAGTTTATTTTTACATATAAAATTTATAATTGTTTTAAAATTTGGATTTAAAATGGATTCACCATTAAAAGAAGGTAAAAATAAAAAAAAAGTATTTTATGCATACAATGGGGTTTGATTCATCATAATCCAAAATAATATATTGGATGAATAAAATTAATATTTGATTGTATGTATAATATATATAATATTATTATCAATCACTAATTGTGATAAATTGAATTTTTTTGGGTTCATCATCTTTGTATGAATAAAAATAACAATATGTTTCTTTATATTCAATTGGTCCTTATATTCATTTCAAATTTGATTGTGTCCTATAAATTCATTTTATATTTATTTAAAACATATATTTATATAATATAGTTAATTATATACCTAACAACTAAATTTATGGCTAGGTGATATCTTATTATATTAAATAATAATATTCTAATTATATAGTATTGTTTAGTTACAACATGGTCTTCCGTATGATATAATCTTTCGAAGAATGTAACTATAGTGTTCATTGCAAGATGAAATGGTGTTTAGTAAATATAAATATTTAGATTATACTTACACTATTTAAAATAATTAGATAATTATAAATTAGTGTGTTATTAAATTGTCTCATGTGCTTGGTGATGAGTGTGATACATGTTATCAAATACAAAGTTCTAACATTATAATATCGAGGTGTTACAAAATAAGAGAAATAAAATCAAATGAAATATTAAATCGTATAAAGATAAATAGATTCATGATATAAAATATCGATGGGTTGGTATATATTCACCCAAAGGAAATGAGTAGTGACTATGGAATATGTCTCATGGAAGTAAATACGAGATAAGATATCCTTATAAATTGTTCAACATCCTTTGTATGTGTTTGAACATCTTGTATAATAAATATAGGTTAAAAAATCACATAAATAAAAATTATAATATATATAATACAATATATTAATTACTTATTCTTTTTCTTGAAACATTTATAGATAGAAAATGGATTACATTGTTCATGAAGACTGTATGTAGTTTGTATGCATTAACATTGTTTAAATTTTTCTCAATGCATAGAATAATGAAAATTACCGATTAATTAAACACTAAATAAGAATAATTATGTTATATATATCATTTATTTTAATAAATAATATCCTTATTACCATCCATGTAAAAATATTATAGAAAAAATTTCGCATCACTATGTGGAGGTTGTATTCCATATGTACGCACAAGTGATGTTTTCATTTTCTAATTGATTGGAATATAAGAAGATAGATTTGATAGTATATTTAAATAAATAATTTATATATAATAAATATCACATATATTAAATAAATTTTATTCTTACTACCTTCCATACAATTTACATGTCATAAAATAATTGGATTACTTCAAGAGGTGATAGTCTGCCTAACACATGAACGATGTTAAGTATCCCAACCGAATGGAAAATAAGAAGGTAAATGTTATGTAATAATATATAAGTATAATAATATAATAAATATCTTATATATTTTTTAAATTTAACATTAACTACATCCATTATAGTTGGTTATGGATAGTGAACGACATGCTTTAATGAGGTAGTAGTCTGTTATATATGCGAATGCTGATTTTGTATCCCATTTTATGGAAGAGGATAATGATTTAGTTTATTACATTAACAAAATAACATGTAAATATATTTGATATACTTAGTTTATTATATCATTATGTTCTAATAATAATTTATTGATGTGGTGGTTGAAATAAATTGAAATACTCATCTAGGGATTTTACGCCTTCTTCAAAAATCATCTTTTGGTTTTCCCAAAAATACTTCCTAGGATTTCATTATGTAAAATGTAAGTCCTATTATGAGATGATGGAATTATCTAAGTGATTTTGGAAGGTTTGATCCAAAACAATGGGGGTTTTAATTGTGAATAATATAGTAGAGGGTTTCCCTCTTATACAAGAGGTGAGTGCAAAATAAGTAATTGTTTAAAAGAAAACGGTGTACTCAAATTTTCCACTTTCAAAAAGACTAAAAAATGTGTCAACATTTTAAGATATAACATCCATATAAGGCTAAAAATGGGTTCTAGATATGTTTTCTATCATTTTTAAACCTTATCATTTTAGTTTAACCCTCGATTAACTCATTTTTACATTAACCGTATTATGCAATTTCTAATATTTATAATATTCATTTAGTTGAAAAATTATGTTCAATTTATTAGAAAACCTAAATTATTCTAATTAAAAATATGGAATAAATTTTTCTAAATTACATTAACTGACGTGGAAAATATGATTTAAAATTAAACCATATCATCGATGACAATGTAGGTTTTTATAAGGGAAGATGTTCAAAAGTATAAAATATTTTTATATCAAAATTAAATATGAAATTGATTAAAATTACAAAAATTTGAATAATATTCATTATGTTGAACTAATTTTACTTTGAGAACCATAATAATACAATTTTGATGTTTTTTAATGCATTAAAATAAATGAAAATTCTTAATAAAAGCTATATTTTTCACTATTCATTGAAAAAATTTCTTTTTTAAAAATTCCAAAAATTGTACTCGTATTTAATTTTGACTTGTATAATTTAAAAAAATAAATTTATGTTCTAAAAGAAATTTGATAAATGTATTAAATATTAATATTAATTATGTGATGAAAGTGATATAATTTTTTTTAGAAAAATACAATTTTTTCTAAAAAGTTTAATTTTCATTGAAATTGTTATTTTTATATAATTAATGTACGACTATTGTATTTATGTTATGAATGTGTAAACCATTTAATTTTCTTAATTTATTTACTATTATTCTTACCAACTAAGTTAACAGATTGGATATAATATCTGATTTCAAAAAAAATTATTTCAGTACCATGAAGTATTCAAACCATGTGTTGTCTTTATTGAAATATTTGAAAGATATTGAATTTAATAAAAATTAAATATATAAAAATGTCTCATGATGTTGTACAGTTTTCTAATATTTGTTATCAGTCCATACATTCGATCAAATAATATGTTCCTATTTTAGAATCTCATGTAGTTACATTATACCCCTCTGAAATAAACTGCATCCCCACAATATAATATTCATTTCAGTAATCGAGGGTTTGAAATTTTAAATTAACATTATGGGATACTCAAATCATAAAAAATATTAAGAAACATCCTCTACATAATATATAATGTAATGTATGAGGGTAATCTAAATTACTAGTTTCCTTATAGGAAAAAAATCATAGACATTAAGGAGAATAATAAATCCCATATATTAATAGAGAGTGATAGATATAAATGATTATATGTAAGAGATTGATTGATAAAATATTAAAGTCTGAAAAACCATAATCTTGTGAGGCGTTAAGAGGAAATTTGATTCATCGGATATAATGGTAAGAGAATTACATTTTTTTCATAATCCTTCGTTCTATTGTTGAGGAATTTATTTACCATTATAACAGAGAACATAAGAAAATATAATTTAATTTCATCCTTTTTTTATTCATTAAATGTACACTACACTTATGATTTTTTTCCTAAATCAATAAACTTAACATTTAAGATATCCATAAATCAAAAAAATAATGACAATTCATTACTCATGTCCCTAGATATTTTCCAATCCCCAAATAGTAAGTATATGTTATGAAATATAATAAATTAATCACATGTACTTAAATAATATATAAAAATAAAACATAGTTCATATCATACATAAATAAACTTAAGACTCATCCAAATTACAAATTCCAGAATTCAATGCCCAAATTTTTTGAAGGAATGTCACTAATTGGACATTATATTTCCCAGATAATATAATGTGTCTCTTAATTACACATTACAAAAATGTGAACACTATGATCAAAAACTATAAAGAAACCATAAATGATTATAAAAATGAAATATTAGGTTGTCGAATATATTCCATAGATCAGAACACGTAGTAAAATCCAAAAAAGATAATATAGACCACTAAATCACTAATCTGTATCATATTTACTAATATTATCCCTTAAACATATATTTTTAATTGTTGTATCAATAAGTATAATATATTAAGGCCCTTGATCCCTTATTCGGGAGTTTCAGATGATTTTAAACATGTAATTGAATCACTTTTCTCGGTCATTGGTATCACTCTACAAATTCTATCAAATCCATTATGAAATATTATTCTAGTAAAATGATTATATCATCATTGTATGTTTTTTAATTTCGGAATAGAATAATTTTATGATTAAGTGAGAACCATAAAAGGAAAAAATGATATTTTGGCCCCATGAGAACAACAAAAATCTTTCCTCAAGAACACTGCACACACCACCCCAACACACCACATCCCTTGGGACTATAGAAATCCCTGGACACATCACTGCAATCCCCATGCTGCACCTTGGGACACACCAAAATTCAATACCTCAAACATTTCAATGTGGTACACTAAATTACCACACCACCAAGATTGGTCCATCAATGATCAGAACCCCCATGGTAGGGAAAACACCTATAGAACCACAACAACTATCCCATATTTCATTGGAAAATAATGAAAATAACCCATTTTGGGTCATGCCTATTTGGTTAATATAAAAGGGAAGAGGAGAAGTGACACAGTATTGAACAAAGTGTGGAAAAAGTAATAAAAATAAAGTCACCATGGGGCTACGAATCCACCTCATACAATTCTCATAACTAGATATGACAAAATCATAGACATCATGAACGAAGCGATGAAGACAATGCCCAAGGAAACCAAAACCAAACAGAAAACCACAAAAAACCTGAATAGTTTATAGTAGGGAAAATCAGAGAGAAATCCAAGTTCTCTAAGCTTTAGAGGATCTTCAATGGTGAAATTCTTTCTATATAGCTCTCAAATGTAGAACCATTGGACCATTGAACTGAATGGAATCCCATACATAACGAAAAACACAAAAAAATTGAAAAAGAGATGAGATAACACCACACCACAAAATAAAATTCCCTTGAATAGATTAAGGATAGTTCCATGCTTAGGATAAGAGAAGGATAAGAGTTGAGGAATTAGGGAGGGGGAATATGGTGATATGGAAACCCTAACCCATAGAAGGGATCTCCTATTTAGTGACGCCCCTTACGGGCCCCTAGTACAATCCTTATAAATTTTATTATTCTTATAACAATAATATCATTGATAAGGAAAACATATAAAATAGTTATTTAATAAAAACACATGCACTTTAATAATTCTACTTCATCTGTGTTAATAAAATAATATTGACCATGATCTCATAGCTACTTCTATGGTATATTCCTCTGGTACTTATGGAATTCATTTTCTTTATTCTCTATCACTATATATTTGAAGCATTAAACATTGGAAATTTATTTATTTCCCATATAATCCTTAGCATAATTTCCTTTCCCTCCACACATGTAGAAAACTACAATTCCAGTCATAATATTACCAGGGATTTTCATTCCATAATTATTATATTTTTTAATATCCTTCTTTCCATTCTTCCACTTATACAGTTTTTGTCTTCATCATTTTCATCCCTATATTCCCTTCAAAGACGTAATAATTATAAAAAATATTATCTTTTTTTGTAGAACATGATACTATGTCTTAATATGATCAAACTTTTTATAATACTAGATCTATTCTAAATATTTTCTTAATCCCACCAAAAAATGATAATTCATATTCTTTGGATTACACGCACTGATACTGTTTTCATTCATTTCACTTAGATCCATTTCTATATAATATAATATACTAGTTCAGATCATATCATTATGAATAATAATTTATAATCCAGATAATAGTGAAAAAATATAGCATAAATTGAAAAATTTATGTATAGATAATCTCATATTCATAAACATGGGTTTTTGATGATATTTTTATTTTAAATCCATCTTAATGGTAGATAATGAAAATTTGAATTACCCTAAAGATATCCCTTAGGAGATAAAAACTAGGTATGTAGCAAGGCATATTTTTATGCCCTAGGTAATGTTCTAGTCAATAGTAATTCACCATTTTAGAGTTATTACGCTTAAGCATATTTATCCCAGAACAATATCCACTTGTTGTATGAAGATATATATGTATTTCTTGTAAAACCAACATAATAAATTCCTTAACAAAAAAGTATGAAATAATTATATACATATCCACAAATTCTATCATAGGGTTATGTGCCCCCACCTATGTTTTTATGAAATATTTTTACACTGTTTGCTATTAAGGTTCCTCTAATACAAACTGTAGTGACAACAACCACAGTATTCTGGAGCCAATGTCTATATTATTAAATTTCTATAAGATATAATTAATCACATTTGGATAGATATAGTAGTTTATTTTTATGGTTAAATAGATATATATATATATATTAAATTCTTTATTACAACTGAAAACATAAAATACACTAGGTATTTTCTTTGAGAACAACATTATTCCTCACATAATATCCCTGCATATCAATCAAAAATCACTCCATGGGATCCTATAAAAAATGAAACATAAGAAATAGGTGATATCATGTTCTTGGTAAGGGTAAGAACACAATATAATCTTTAAATAAATAATGAATAATCAATATCCAAATATTATTTTCTAGAAAAAATTCCATTTAATCAATTATATAAGAATAATATAGTATAAATAATGCATGATAATAAAATCCATAATAATAATAACATGATATTGAAAATTTAACAATTTATTATTATAACTAATCAAATAATCACATTGAATATCATTAAATAAATTCATAATGATGGATTTCATATTTTTGGACATCAAAAACATAACATTGAGGCCTTGTTCCAAGACATTTATATAAATTGTAAAGGCCTCATCTAGAAACCAAATCTATTTGCCTCTAGAGATATATCGATGCATTTAAAAGATATAGAAGGACCTCCCAATAATATACTAAGTAAAATTAATTCCATATATGATATGGGTAAAATATAACTAAAAAACATTCGTATGAAAAAATGAACATACAAAATGATAATACTTACAAAAACTAGTAAACCTAATCCTAAACCATCTTGGTTACAATATTGAATGGTAATAAAATTGTTCATATCTAGTAAAGATGAGCATTAACTATCCAAATAAATGAAAAGGATGGTATAGATACAATATATACTCAATGGATCATATGTAAAATAATGGGATTATATTTTTAAGGAATGGAAATACCATTAAAATACCCTTCAAAGATATATTTAGAAAAACAATATTTTCATTAAATCAAATATTTCACTAAACATTTTGAAGTTTCGTTACATTGAAAATAAACATTTATTACTTTTAAAATAATAATTAATACATTTATTGTTCATAATGGTGTTAAATTTATTTCAAGTCGTACAAATTAATACAATTCTTCCTTAAATAATTTTTAGTAAAATCCAATTTGATATTGTTTTGAAAATTAAAAGAAGGATATATTCAAAAAATTGAAGAAATAAACATGGGTAAAAATTATTTTTATAATTTATCTAAAAAAGGATAAATACATTTTTAGAAAATATGGTTTTTAATGAAAATGGATTTCTGACTGAATAGGTAAATAATGATGGATTTTAAAATAAACATATTTTTAACTTTATTGAGTTCCAAAGTGTCGGAAAATAGTATTATTAATTAAAAAATTTCATGAATAATTATAAGATAATAAAAATAAATTTATTTTTAGAAATAAAAATATCAAATAATTCTCCCAAGGAATATTTAATCCTAAACAATCTTGAATAATGTTGAGATTATGAAACAAACCATTACCACTTTCGTAACTTATGAATCATATATTGATAAAAAAATTCATAAAATAGATCTTTAAATACCATTAAAATTAATATATTCATGATATTAAAAATACTATTGTATTTATATACACCACATAAATAAAATAATTGGTTAATATTTCATATCCTTAATAGAAGTAAACGTGAGATGAGAAACAATTACCTCATGTTCAAATCCATCGTAGGAGTGAATAAAAATTTTATAATAAACATATGTTCATTAATTATCTATAATATATCCATAATAATATGTATTATACAATATATTATTTAAATATTTTCTTTTATCACTAATTTATTATTACTACTTTTTTAAATTCACTGTTATATGTGAATATTGGTAAATTTTTCATGTATGTTTTGGATTGGTAATTTTTCTACATTATTTTGATCATGGTTTATTCATATTAATAATTTTAAACAATATTTAAATACAAAATATATTTATTATATACCTATCTATGGTAATCTATCAAATTTATATATAGAAATTGGATTACACCATTTATAGAGATAGAAGGGATTACGTACACATGAACACCACTTCCATTTTAAACGACGAATGGAATGAGAAGAAAATAAATATTAATTTAACTTAAATCAACCATTATTAGGATATATAAATCCCATATATTAATAAATTAAATCATTTTCACCATCCTTGTAAAACTAAAATGTAAATCATTTCATGTCACTATGTGGAGTTGGTAGTCCACACGTACACATGAGGGACATTACTATTTTCCAATAGATTCGAAGGTAAAAAGTTATATGTGATGTTGTATTTATATAGTTATATATATATAATAAATATGGAATATTTTTTTTTATCTTTAATCAATTCTACCATCCATATATTTTGTAATAAAAATTGAACCACATTCCTTTTTGAGGTGGTTGTCTGCCATACAGACATGTGATGATATCGTATCCCGCACAGAATGGAATGTAATAAGAAATATGTGATATTATAATTATAAAAGTTTAATAATATAATAAATATTATATAAATTTGTTAAATATATAATTACATCTATAATTTAATAGTGGTGATGGAAAAATAAGAACATTGGTTTATGGGGTTGTAGTCCTCTTTACAAATGAACGATGATTTGATAACACATTTGATGGAAGCACAAAATAATTATGGATTATAAATAATAATAATAGAATAAAATTATATAAGTGATACTATATTATTATATCATAATATCTTTAGAATAATTTGTGAAGGTGTAGGAATAAAAACAAGAAAATACTCAGTTATGGATGTTACCGGTTCTTCGAACTACTGCCTTTTGTTTTCACCAAAGCACATCCTTGGATATATTTTCAAAAAATATAAGGATTATACTATAATATTATGGAATATTTGTAGTTATTTATTCCATGATTTTCATAAAAAATTTGTTTTGCACTTTTGAAGAGAATATGATAGGGGTTGCTTTTCATACGTAAGATGACTGGTACACTTTGAATTTTTGAGAAAAAATTATAACCCCTATATTTCATATCTAAAAAAGATAAAAATCATAAATTATCAATAATATAAGATATAAAGTCTATATATGTCTATACAATGGTTTTTGGAAATGTTTTTGGTCATTTTTAACAATTAACATTTTAGTTTAACCTCATCGTAAACTCATTTTTACCTTCATTATGGTAAATAAATTTACATGTTTTTACTATTAATTATACTCAAAAATTAAATTTGACATATTAGTTAATATAAATTATTCAGAATGAAAATATTGAATCCAAGTTTCAATATTCTTGTAACAAAAGTGGAAAATTTTAATTAAAATTTATCACACAAACGTGAAGAGAAAAAATGTTTTTAGAAATAAAATGTTCAAAAGTTTATGATGTTTTATATCATAATTCAAAAGAGTATTTATTATAATGAATTAAAATGTATTAATATATATTTGTTTTATAAAACATTAATTTTGAAATCATATTAAAACTATTTATATGTTTATAACGACATTAAAATAAATAACAATTCTTAATAAAAAACATTATTTTCACTATTCACTAAAAAAATGAATCATTTCAGAATATTATAATAAATTAACTAAAATATAAATGTGAAATTTATATTTAAAAAATTAATGTGATTTTGAAAAATAAATTTTCTAAAATTGATAAAAATTATTTTTAAATTATGTGATAAAAGAACGACAAGACACCATTTTGGAAAAAGCATCATTCTTAAGAAAAAATTTCATTTTCTGTAAATTGGTTACTATTTTATTTATAATAAATATGAAAAAATTCAACTTATTTAAAAAAAATAAACCATATTATTTTTTAAATTCTTTTTTACTATTAATTTCATGTAATTTAATGTCTACATTATAATTGGTGTGTTTAAATAATAAAATTTTAATAGGTTATGGTGATTAATTCAAACTCATTGTTGCATGCATGGCATGATATTGAAGAGATTGAATTAATTTTAAAATGAATATATCGTAAAGTCCTTAAATTTTATATTCACTTAAAAGATTTGTTTTCTTTTTCATAAACAATATGAATCTAGTTGATCCAATTTGAAAATCATTAGATGTTACATTCTACCCCTCTTAAATAATTTTGGTCCTCATAATATATCATTGATTTTAGTAAAAATTGATTTGAAATTAAAAAAATACATTTTCTGGATACCCACATAAAACATTATAATAAACTTCCTATTGATAATCGGGAAAGGGAAGTATGAATGTCAATCACATTAGTAGGATTATAAGTTTATGAATAGAAACATTAACATGGAAAATAATACTAATGTTCATAGATTAATATAGTTAAATTGATATCATCAATCAAAGTAATGTGATTTATTAGTATATATTTTTTGGACATCAAAAAAATCAATGATGACTTAAGTGTAAATTGTATTCAATATATATAATGGTATTATAATATCATTTTTATTTCAAGTTTATTTTTATAGAGTTGAGGTATTACATTATAAATATGATAGAGAACACTAGAAAATATACTTATAATTTCATCATTTGGTTTTTCTTCAGTCAACATCCACTTCATTTTTATTCCATGTATAAAATATATAAGATGAAAATTTTTGAAGAAGCACTAAAATTAGCATTTTTAAAATAATTAACTCAATTAATGAATGATAATCCTTTGCTCATGTCTATACAAAATTTCCAAAACCAAAATTTTATGTACATGTTTTCCTATATAAAATATTAATATCTAATTCATTTTTACTACTCTAAAAATTAAATATAATAAATTTCATAAATGGTTAACCTTAATACTCATCCAAAGATACATCTGAACAAATTCAATGTCAAAAAATATATTAATAATGTCACTAAATTTTCATTATATTACCCTGATAATATAGTGTGACTTTTAATTTCACATTATATATATTATAACACTTTGATCACAATGAAGCCATAATGAAATCAAACATTCTTCTAAATGTAAAATATCAAGTTGTCAAATGTGTTATATAGATCTAATCATGTAATAAATATCATCAAAGATATCATAGACCATCAAATCACTAAAAAATTTTATTACCACCAATATTATACCATAAACACATCATTATCAATATTATCCCAAAACATTACCCCAATTGAGGGTTTTATTATATTTATAATTTTTTTATATGGGGTCTAACATTTCACTGAAACACTTTTCCTAGTCATCAGTAACGTTCAACATATTCTCTCATATGCATTAAGTAATAGTTTTGTGTTATAATATTATATATTACATGATTCTTATTACAATAATTAAATTGATAAAAATATAATATAATATATTTATTTAATACATAAACACTGATATTAATCATTACACTTCATCTATTGTAATAAAATAAACTTCACCATGATCTGTTATCTTCTTCTATGGTATATTCCCTTGAGTATTAGGGAATTTATTTCCATATTTCACCTTTTCCTTACAGTAGAAGCATTGAGTATTGGATATTTATTTATTTCTATTAATACCACTATTATACCGGGCTTTCAATCTAATGTTTTAGAAGAATACCATTCCCATTAAGAAATTACCAGAGTGTTTCTTTCCCTAATTATTATAAGTGGTAAAATCCATCTTTCTTGTTTTTCCCTTATACATTTTTTGGATTATCATGACCTTCTTATATAGCTTTTCCTTTATTCCATAATACTAAGTGATTTCCCCGTATGACACCCTAAAAATTATAAAAAAATAAAATTTTATTTGACAACATATGTTTTACGTAATTTTGAGTTAGCTTTATTGTAGGGATTTTTGAGTTTATCTTATGTTACATGCAGCTGTTATTTTATGTTTTGTTACATGTACCACCAAGTTTAATAGAAAATGTATCGTATTATTAAATTATTATTATTTAGTATAATAGTTACAAAAAATTAATTAAATTTAAGGGTATTAATTGTAATAAATAAATTATGTAAAAAAATTTATTAATGGATTTAATATCACTTAATAATTATATAAAAGGAGAATAAATGATTTTCAAAAAACTGTAATTTCTCTAAATACAGATTAGTGTCTAATTTCACACAAAATTTGAAGTTAACATTCCAATTTTTAGATGTATATTTTTAGAAATAAAATTGATATTTTAAACCATAATACCAAAATTATCCTACAATTAATTTTGTGTGATTTTCTGAACAGTTTCATTTTTTATGAATAGGGAAAACATAATATATTTTAATTATTAACATCCATTTCTATTAAATAATATATAATGTAAAATGATATTTTGAATTATATTCAAATTAATATTACTTAAATTTTGTATCAATTAACAAAATTTAGTTTATTCAAATAATTTTCCAATTGAATTTTTATTTAAAAACATTGTACACTTAAAAACTTATTCAGTTAACAAGAACTACTCTCTGATCACATATATGGGATTAATTTTAAATTTGATTCTTATGAATAATTTTAATTTAATTTAGGAAAATTGATTCAACATTTTCAATCATAATAATTTTTAATTTCTAATCATTTTATCTTAATTTTTTCCAAAAATGAATATTGCTTGTAGTAAAAATTTAATTATTACAGTTATTGAAAAAATGGATTTATTATGGGTTAAACAAAACTTATATTTGTATACATGAAATATAAAATTCTATAAAAACTTCAATATTACACTTATTTATCCATTTCACCTCCATGGATTGATAATGGTCCATTTTAGATCGTTATAAGATAGGGAAAACATGGGAGAACTAAATTATTTTCAAAAACCCATGTGTGTCATATCCCCCACTTTTAAATGTCAACCTGCTAAAATACCTTCTTGAAATCCTAAAATATATTTGGGTCAAACAATACATATCCAAATAACTTCTAAAATTCCATACCATCGACCTAGTTGCCTTATTTTTTGAACAAATTTTTTAAAGGAACGATTTAGTGAAAACCTAAGGATGATACCCAAAGAAGAAGTTACATTCATCAACGAGAATCATTATTTAATTTGTTTCTCTAACTCCTTAAAAAATTATTAAACCATACTAATGTAACAACAAAATTAATATGATTATACTTGTATGTATTTAAAATTAGTTTATGACCTTAAAAAATCTCAACTATGATTTAATGTTTTTATAAAACCATCTTTCATGTACATAGTGGGCTACAGCCTCATGAACTGTTGTCGTTCGTTAATCAATGTACACCTTTTGATGTTTGATATGATGATTCATATAATTCTTTAAATTTATATTTTAAATATTTTTATAAATCATTAGTAACTATATAATATATTAATTTTTACCTTTCATTCAATAAGAGATAGGATAACGTCGTTCATGTGTACAATAGACTACCACCTTGTGAAGTGATGTGAAATTTAATTCAGTAATGCTTTAAAGGGAAGGAGATAAATGATAAATTTAATGATTATATGAGAGAAAAATTATAAAAGTATGGTATATAAAAAATAATTATCATTTAGGAAGGGAAATATGTATAATTTCAATTATTTATATTTCACTCGTTTAAAGATGATTGCATCATTCATGTATGTGTGGACTACCACCTTCATAACGTGAGGTGAATCTCTTTTCATCACCACATAACTTAGATGATATATATATAATGATTATAATATGGTATATATGATATTGTTATCACTATAAAAAGATAATATTTTACTTAAACTCTTTCCATAATGATCGTTAAAATTGTGAAATATTACTTTTTTATATAAATGACCTAACATCTCTATGATCATAACATAGATCATTTTGCATAAAAATATTTCATGATTTTTTTTAAAAGTAAAATAGTTGTAAAAGTGTGATATTTATTTCATGATTATTATTCATGATTTGATATAACTATATAATATCTGTACGAATCATGATGAAACATGCATGAGAATACAAGGCAATTAACTCCAAAAACAATGAATGTAGTTAAATATTATTAATGAATAGAAAATAAGATGTCATTAAAGTATAATATAAGATATTATAAATATAAACATGGTCTTGGAATAATATAATTACATTTTTAATTCCACTACGCATGATATTAAGTCACATATATCCGTAAGAAAGTATGAGGTAAGTGATTTTATAACTCAACTCTTTTTCATTGGGTTAAAATCAATATAATTGATTATGCCCTTCAAGATTATGTGTATAATGAATTTTTATTATCATATTTATTCCGATTATTTTAATTGGATTTTAGTTTGACTTATATAATAAATTTATAGGTTAATTCTCACTTCAATGTTATAATCATTGTAATGGTTTGCTTTACAATCTCATTATAATCGAGATCATTTGTTCTTCAATGTTAATTTAAGGAATGATTTTGACTATTTAATAAGAAAAAAAATTAATTTTATTCACATGTGGTTATTAACGAAATTTTTGAGTATTAAAACCATTTTTCAACTCTTCGTTACTTATATATTTCGTGAATATTTTTTGAGAAAATCTTACGTCATCCCTCTCTTTAGTCAAAAAACTATTTTCTTCCAAAATCATGTTTTCCAAATCATTTTTATAAAATATTTTTATTATTTTCATAAAAAATTCAAATATATATTTATCCCAATAAAAAATATTTTTAAATGATGCATTATGTTTTTTTGAAAATAATTCCTATTCGTATTTTACTAAAAATTTGAAAGGAATTTTATTATATACTTCTGAATAAGACAAAGTTCAATGATTTTAATAATGAAAAAGGAATGTTATTTTTGAATGGTATAGAATCTAAGTACTTACTCACCATCATTTCTTTGAACATTCAATTTCATGTTTATGATGATATTTTGAAATAAAAGTTTTTCAAAATTTATTTTAAAGGAAAAGGATTTTCATAATTCTTTTCAAAATAAAAATGTTATTTACCTTAATAATGATAATAAAGACTGTTTAATGGTATTTATATAAATCAATTGAAAATTTATATATTCTTATACTAATATGAATATAATGTTTTGAAAATTTCCTTACCCTTCCTCTTGAGGGTTTATGATTATTTTATTCATGCATAGTATTGACATTCATTTCCTCGATTCATTTTTTAGTCAATAAGTTTTCCATTAATTATTCACATACATGTGAATATTAGACATTAAATATCCCCAAAATATACTTATTATTATTCATTTATATTATTATTATATATAACATATATCATTTATAATTATGGTGTTCCAAAATTAATGGAATTTTATTATTTGAGAAGATAATGATAAATCCATATGATTTACTGAATATATAAATTTAATGATAATGAAAATTTCTCATAGAGTAAATAAATTATTTTGTTTATATGGAAGGATTAATAAATTAAATAAATGGGTTGGGGACCATTTATGGATATCATCTTGAATCATTTTTAAGTCTAAAGATGTATAATCAGTTGGACAAACTGTAGGTGTCTATAATGATTAGTTTTAAACTATCTTGTGAAAGGTCTTGATAAAAGAGATATAATTGTACATCACAAATAAGTTTGTACCTGGTGTGACTAAAAACATACTTTGAATGGTATTGACAGTAAATGTATCATGTTTCTCAGAAACAGGACATACGATGATTAATCATTTCCTTCATTTAGATTCAGTTATCATTACTGATGATACTTTCTCTATGATACTAGCTATGAACGTATTTAATTCATAGTTTATTGATTATATAACATATTTTTTAGTTATTTTCCATTACATATTGAGTATTCTTTATAAGTAAAGGATATTAACATTTATTAAAGGGAATTTCTATTCATTTATTTACATTGACATGTTGTTATTCTTATTAATTATTTATATCTTTCACTACACTTAACATTAATTGATCATTTGAGATCAAAGTTATTTTTCCCTTGCACATGATAAAATGATGTTTAATATTACTGATATGCATGTGTTAGGTTGGTATAGTGATTATTAAGACAATGACACAACATGGTGGTGATTTGTTTTTTTCAAAAATATTCATAGATTCTAATGACCATTCTTGTTTTATATCGAACATGTTCTTCTCTTAAAGGTGAATTTATAGATGAAAAAAGTATATGAATGTCATGATTTATATTGGTTTAGGGAACAAAGATACCCTAGTCCAATCCACTACAACTCAACTCTATGAGATTTTTTATTTTCACTAACAAGCCCTCTCATCCTTAGATCATAACATTTGAGTTCTGGAAGTTGATACCTTCCAAATATATTATTAGGTCTTATAGTAATTTTAATGGGTACCATAACTCTACAACATACCGCAAGAAGCTAACAATTAACCATGACTGAGTATGAGCATTTGAAACAACACCAAATCTAAAGAGTTTTATTTGTTTTGAAAACAACATTTTAATATCACATTAATAGAAGTAACTGAAAGATATATTCTGGTATTCAATATTTTATAGTAGAAAATATATCATAAATGTTACACTAGATATCATCAAATAGTAATAGAGGAAACACAAAAAATGTATAAACATGTATGTCTCTAAATAATAACTCTGAAGGCAACGACATGATTTGAGGTTTTTTAGTACACATATTTTCTTTTTATATATCATCTCTTATGTGTATCTCAATGCAGTTCATTATGTTTTTAAACTATATTTTCAATAACACTAGGTAAAACTTGTTCTAGAAATATTTCACATTAAATTGTGACTATTTGAA
The DNA here is from genome assembly GCA_963277665.1 of Viscum album. Classification (NCBI taxonomy): domain Eukaryota; kingdom Viridiplantae; phylum Streptophyta; class Magnoliopsida; order Santalales; family Viscaceae; genus Viscum; species Viscum album. Next base: position 590,603,308 of record OY728140.1, on the reverse strand, counting down.
CTGAATACCATTCAATAGAGTCATGTCTTCCTTTAATAATGGTAATTATATAATCTATTGAATACAAGCCTTAAAAAATCATAAAAATCCTTGGAATTAGTTTTTAATATATATTTTAATAGATAGTTACATTTGCCAAGACCATTGAATAAATCTCAGAAAATATCATAGATATAAGACTCTATCATTAAACATCCATAATTAGGATTCTTTAATGTGAAGTAAAAACTCCAAATGTAAGGTTTATAAAATAAGGTTGATCCTAAAAGAAGTCCTAATGTACCATGGGTTTATTTCCACAAATGAGGGTTTATTCCATATATAGGATTGATTAACCATACATTCAAGATAACATAGGGTATATGATCCAAACATGTTGTTTCAAATGTATCGTTGATTCCATATGTAGGGTTTCATAACTATAATTTCTATAAATCATAGGGTATATGATCCATACATGTGGTTTTAGATATAGAATTTTTGAATGATATGTTATGCTAACACATGTAGGGTGTGAACTTTTTTTCTAGAATATGTTTAAACACATACCAAATACATCAAAAACTATTCATAGAGAATTATTTACATGAATTTAATTCTAGAATAAATATTATAATGAATAATAATTTCCTCAAATTTACATAAAAGTGAAATCATTAGTAACATAAATCTGGGCATTTGTGATTATCAAAACCAAAATGAAATTAAAAATACTGTAGAATCATTGAATTCTGATCAATGTCTCCCCTTTTCGATTATCACAAAACCAATGATAAAATATGAAAAATTTTACAAAATATTTGGAAGAACGAAAAATAAATTTCTTTACCTTTTTCTTTATATTATTGTATAAATTATATTTCCACATAACAAAAATTTCTCCCCATTATAACATTATATAATTCCACAGAAAATATTTCCTATATAAATTAAGGAACTTCTACCCCGTGTCAAAGAATATTATGGATAAATTTATATGACTTGTCCAATATGACTATAAAAGATAAATTAAAAACTTCTCAAAAAAATTTAAATAAAAAAAATAGTAGTAAAATTAACAGTCCCTAAATTCATGATTCTTAAAAAGATACAATTTAATAAATAAAAATAAAAAAAATATGGAATATTTAATGAATAAAAATAATATTTTCTTCACAATCCCCCTGAATCATTCCTGATAGAATATTCTATGATTTAAAATATTTATAAAAGAAATAAATTTCCCTTAACTAATTTCTCCACATGTTATATTTAAAAATAAAACTATTAATATTTTCACCTATAATAATTAAATTATTTATTTGATGACTAAATATAAATTTCTGGATTATTTTAGATAATTAATAGAATATTGAATTAAATTTGGAAACAATATATAAAACTAAATTCTTATAAACAACATATTTTGAAAACAATACATAATACATTGATTTTAAATAAACATAAAATTAAAAAACTCTTTATAATGAGTTCACCGTTCTTTTTAACTTTCCAACATTTTTTTTCATAAAGTATTTGAAAATAATAATATTTCATCTAATATGATTTGAAAATGTGAAGTTATCGTATATAAAAAAGATAGATACTTTTTCATTTTGTATGAATGAACTTCCCTAGAACATGATGTACTTAATCCACTAGTCTTACTGTGTACAGATTTCAAGAAGGTTTTAAACAATGTCCTCAAAAGAATAAGATAGATAAAGAAAAGGATTTTACAAAGAATATGATATATTAGGTTTTGACACAATTAAGATAATGTTTCATATTCTTTACCCAAAAATGCATAATAATAATTACATATTATAATTAATTTTTTTTTAAATAAATGTTCAGTACAAAAATATTTTCCAGTTACATAAAAATTATTTTTTAATAAAACAAGAAATGAAACGATTTCAAAAAAATATAAAATATTTAAAACATAAAATTTTCATAATTTAAAAATTAATGTATTTTATAAATTATTTAAAACAATTAGTATAAATATTGGAAATATTTAATCAATCAGTTGTATAATCAATATAGATTTATATGTGATTTAAAGAGTAAATAAAAGTCTGTATCAAAATTTAGTGAAATATATTTTACCTCTTAAATAGATCAGTTAATGGACCATATGAATATGGATATATGAAAATGAAATACTTCTTGGATCAATGATTTTATTAATGATGAATTGTTTATAATTAACTACTTTAGAGTTGATTATTCCATCAATTGAGAGTTTCATATATCAATTGATTGACAACATAATGATTTAATGATATAGCATAGTGGTGTAGTAATAAAAAAACTCAAATTGAATTGATATTTGATTTCTTTAATCTTTTGGGTCAAATAGTGTTAGTAATTACCTCTCTAGGTAACCAAACATTCTTATTTTGAGTTGGAATTATACTATTCAAGTTAAATAAATATTTTAGCAATAAACATTTTCAACTCAAAAAAATGAGGTTGGATAAAACAATAATCATTTGTATAATTTAAATTAAAATCATAATAAAATATATAATATTCGCATTTTTCTACTATTTAAACTTTGGAAAAATAATTCTTATATAGTTTTGGTCTTCCACCATTTCTTCTAATTCCAAATTTTTCTTTTCTTATTTTATTTTTGATAATGATTTTTTAATTATTTTTCTTCTTTAATCAGAAAACTAGAATATTATTTTAAATTTTTAACTTCCACCACTAATTAATTAAAATTATTCTCATGAAAGCCATATATAATTTTAAAAGAGTTTTTCCTTACATCTAATATATGATTTTGAGAAATTTTATTTATCTAAAATAATAGTATCATATGATTTTCTTATTATTCAATGATATTTATTTAAGGATAAATATTTTTCTTATAGTAATGAAATACATATTTAATTTATCAAAATATTGTTTTTAAAACTAGTTTTTTGAGATTAAGAAGATTGTACCTCATCAATATGAGACCTAATACATTGAATTTGTATTTTATGATCAACATCAGAATCTGTAAAAGATTCATCATGTTAACCAAAAGTAATAATCAATTTCTCATTTATGACATTCTTTCCCTTTCTATTATAATAATATTTACATTAAAATTTATAAAAGGAATAATTATATTTTATATGATCTTCTCTTTTCATTCATATTATCTGTTTTACTCAGTCCCACTTTTTATCAATCTGTAAAATTCCTAAACTATTTTTTCAAGATCAAATAATTTAGTTTCCAAATCTAGATAACATGAATTAGATGATTCATAGATTGTTATTTTAAGAGAAGGATTATCCTGTTGTATATTATTTTCAACATCATCATATATCTCAGCATCATATATAATTTATTCTCCAATCAATTCCTTCATAGATTATTTTTTCACTGGTGTATACTAAAGTATAGTTGCAGAAATTCAATTCCACATAAAGGGAAGTACTATGAATAATTTTAATTTTATATCTACTTGTAAAATATGATCTCCAAATGTATAATGTTATTTATAATATCTTAAAATATTCTATTCATTTTAGTTACATTTAGGTCATTATTCATTTAGAATGTATCAAACATTTTTTTCATAATATTATAAGTTAATTGTCTGATATTTCCAATTTCTACATAAGAGATAGAAATAAACATTCACATATCATTTGATGTAGGAAATTAATTTAAAATATTTAATTAATCAGTTTTTAAACCACAAACTATATTATTCATGTATTTTAAATTTTTATCATATTACCTTTCATGATCATTATTATAATCATCCAAACCTTCCCTTGGAATCTTAATAAGTATTAACAATCATAAAATAGATCATTGTGATTATATTTATCAAATAAATAACCATATAATATTTATATAATCTATAATTATCACTATTAAAATAAGGGTCATGGATCATTTACTTACCTTATCTAGAATCAGTCATTTAATGATTTATTCATTGGAATATATCACTCAGGATTATTAGAGCAAGTAAATATTTAGTAGACCCTTCTGATACAAATAATTAATATTTTATAGTAAAAATAATTTTCAGAAACAAAATATATCAGTATAGAACATCCTCTCATAAGAATAGTTAGGTCGAGATGGTGATTACAAAGACAAAGACACAAGATTGGGGTGAATGTTTTTTAGAATAGTTGATAGATTCAGATCAACTTTATTATTATATAATGAACCATTTATTCTCTCCATGATGAGTGAGTTGTGGAAATAAAAAATGAAAATGATAAAAATGATGTATAGTGGTTCTGGAACAAAATATCCCCTAGACCACTCTACCAATGCTGAACTCCACGAGCATGATGAATTTCACAAACATATATTTTTATCCTTAGGCCCTAACAACTAAGAATAGGTAGTTTATTCCTTAACAAGATTTTATGGGGCCTTATGGTTCATTAATAAGGAAACAAAGTCCATAACGTATTGTAGGAAGTTGTAACATTGACATAACTGTGTAAAATCATTTGAATATACCGAAAATAAAAAGAGTATGATTTTTTTGAAATCATAGTTTTGACTTTATTGTTGTATGAGAAACAAAAAAATTATTCAGATCTTAAATATCACAAAAAGTAAAATTGTTCATAAATGGTGCACTATATTTCATCACACAATGATAGATGAAACTTGAGACATATGTAGAAACATATATGTCTCAGAAGTGTAACTCTGAATGAAACGATATGATTTTTTTTGTCAAAAAAAACATTTCCTTATATATATCTTCTCTTATATTTATTATGATGTTGATAATTTTGATGTTTATATTGATGGTTTAATATCTCAGTGTTAAACTAACACTAAAAATATTGATCAATAAATTGTGAATGTTTGAATTCAAAAACATTTCGGAGAGTCATAACAATCCATTGAAATAGTTTCTATTTACTCAATTTAATACAATCCATTAAAAAATCCTAATGGTCCTTTGAATATGTGATAAAATAGTGTCTAATAGATCTTTAGTTACATCAAGAGAATCCAAAAAATATTCCATAATATATTTGATTTGAAACACATTCATTAAATAGTGACACTTAGGGTTCTATCATTTGACGAAAAAACTCCAATCATATAGTGGATAACATATTTAGTTGATCAAAAAAGTATGGTTAATTTACCATATGTTTGTTTCCTCAAATTTATTATTGATTCCGTACATATATTTTCTTAACCATACTTTTCACACAACATTAGGTATTTGATCCATATGTTTTGTTTCAAGAATAAGGGCTCTGAATGATACGTTATGCTTATACACCTATAATATGAACAATATTTCTAGAATATGTTTAAACACATCCAAAATATTTCAAAAACTATTCATAGTGTATTAATGAATTGAATAATATTATATAATAAATATTCAGATTAATAATAATTTCTATAAATTCACTTAAAAGTGGACTCCTTTGTAACATAATTTAGTTTGTTGTGGCATCAAAACCATAAATAAATTAATGAAATTGAGGAATCAAAACATGCTAAAAAACATAGACATTATAGATCTAATATAGTTATATTCCCAAAAATTATAATATTTGTAGTCCAAATTAATTTAAAAATCAAATTTTTATCTGGTATACCAAGGCTACTAAAATATTCAATACTTCAAGAAGATATTTCTTTTATCTAATAAAAATAGAATATATAAGGTATCAAATCCACGATATAAGGTTTAGGGCCACTACAATTGGTTTCTGAAACGGTTTAAAAGAAAAAATTGGAAATATAATTATGGAAACATAGATTAGATAACATAAACCTATCATAGTCTTTTATGACTAGTTCAGATAAACATGCTAATTTTTTTTGGTTAAATGGATAATATGTACCTTTTCCTTGAAATGTTTTCATATCTAGTAATACAAGAATACATGTTTATTGCAAAGATGTAACTAGGTGTAATATCTATAAAAATGGACATTGGGATTGAAATAATTGTTGCATAGTTCATGGAAATGGTCATCACTATGCTCTGCATTTTACACTCTTTGGTGATCTGCTTTAGATAATTAAGATTTTCTTTACGAACCATTGTGAATGAGTTTTGAAATAATTATATCCCAAAAGAAATCATTAATATGATAATGATATTGGATATGGATAATTGATTCAATTTATTTTATTTATTTCACAATATTTTGGACTATACATTATGTTTCATAGTGATATTATCTAATTTATTATATTTCATCCTTTTGAAATTGTTGTTAGAAGAAGGAATGTGATCTTAAACAATGCATGTAATCAAAATTTTTAGTAATAATCATTTCTTTGATGGTATAAATCTAATATTTAAAAGAAAATTGGTCTCCATGACATTATCACTGTATTAAATTGATGTATCATGTGATAATAAGACAACGAAATAATTCTCTATGAATTATCATATTAGAGGGAACCATGAGAAGAAGATGATGACTCAGAAAAAGATAGATAAAGGGTAGAAGGGAAATTTGAATTTTCTAGAATGTGGTAATTATGGACTGAAACACCCTATAACTTTCTTAAAAGAAATTGTAGATTCATACAATGGTTGATAGAATGTCTACTATGCTTGGGATTCAAAAGGTATGATTTTTTTCAATTTACACTAATAAACTATAATTAGATGGGGAAAATACAAATCAATGTCATGAGCATAAATGGAATATACCAAGAAATAATATAATGCATAATGGTAATGAATATAACATTATCATAGATAACACTAATGATTAATTTTATTGTGTTTTGTATCAATAATTGCGTCATTTGAGTATTTGATCAATGATATCTTAGTAATAAGAGTTAGTAAATGTATAAGGATTGTACTTAATTCCCATTTTTTTTAGGATTTGAATGAGTATGTTGAATGGTACCATTAAAATGGATTAATTGGAAATTAGAACATAATAGAGAAAAAATTGTTGGTGGGAAATATAACCCTTGATATGTTATCGATTTTTAGAAAGTGGTGTAGGGAGAAAGAGAAGATTGATATAGATAATATAAATCAGATAATATTGACTACCTTGGAACTGATTATTTAATTTTTTATAAGGATGATTATTCTATCATTAATGGAGATAACATCATTTTTGGATGTGAAGAATAATTAAAATAATTCTTGTTTTAATTATGGAATAACGAAGAAATCATTTTTTTATAATGGATTTATGGTAATTCGGGTTGTTTCTTTGTTTCATGAAAACACATGATGAATTTATTCATATGATTTTTAAATGGTGATTAACTGATACCTCATGTTTTATGGTGGATTATTTATAATATAATTTTTGTTAAAATTTGGTGACTTTCTTTCTAAAGTCATAGGTCTTAATTATTTGGAAGTGTTATATGTTTATTCATTTTTCATATGATTTAAGATGATCATTAGATGAGGTTTTTTTAATACATTATTTCCTTCACCATATGAATATTTTTTCATATTGGATAACTTATACTAAAATTATAGTTATAATAATAATTAGAGAACAATATAGTTACATATTATTCTATTATGTATCTTATGATCCCTTAAAATAGAATTTTAGTACTTGAAACAAAAAAATAATAATTTTTGCATATTCATTTCTTGGATCAAGTGATAAATTGTAAATTTATCAATGTATAACCTAATGATGAATGTTTTATTATTAAATAAAACCTTATCAAGTATGTATATTTACAACAAATCTGAGATAGTAAAAAAATTTATAAACATTAGGAAATGATCGTGAAATACAATTGTTATCATGTTAACTTCATATATGATGAATTAAATAGTCGTCTATATAAACATATATTTAATTTTCTGAGTCCCTCAATATTCAATTGATCATTCGCATCCTTGTAATCAATTTCAAATATCACACTATAAATATTTAAACTTTTCTTCAATGTCTTTATCATCACATGTTTCAAATATTCCCCCTATTGTAAACCTTGTTATGTGTCAGTCTATTTGATGCTTTTTAAATACCTTTATCTCTAATTAAAATGGATTTTAACTCTTTTTGATGTTGCGTGTTTCAATAATGGTATTTCTAAATATCAAACCATTGAATACAAAATTTATCTTAAAATTACGATGATGAAATTTTTTTAATGTGGGGGAAAATGTGACACCATAGAAATTTTAAAATAAATATATTTTATTTGATACAATATGTTACATGAAATATTGAGTTAGATTCCATTATTGCAACTCTGAGTTCTTCTTCTATTACATGCAACACTCAGTTTATCAATTATAACACACACCACTGAGTTATAAAAATGATAAAAATTATTAAAATATAATAATTTAATATAATATTTATAACCAAGAAGTAAAATTGGAATTTATTAATAGTAATATATAATTTTTGAAGTATATGGTTATCCATTTATTAGTAATAATATAAGAATAATTTAGTAAAAAAATTGTTTTACTAAAAAAGAGTATTTTTCCTAGAAGACAGAACATTCAATCTTTGAAAACATATGTTATAATTTATTTTAACCATTTTTCGTGTATTTATTTGAAAAAATATACTTTATTTTCGAAATTAGTATACCAAAATTATCTTATTGTGTATCTTTGGAAATTTTAAAAATGGATTCAATTTTTTTATAAAGATTTAAAACATCATAGAATTTAATTTAAAACTACCTTTTAATTTAAATAATTTATAATTTTATATTATGTTTTTACCTGGGACTAATTTTATATAAATTCATCCAATTTAGGTTATTAAAATAATTTTCATATTTAATTTAAATATAATTGTTTTTAAAACTTCTAAATATATTCACATAAAAAACCATCTTTCTCTTCAATTTAGTGAGATTAATTTTAAATTTAAATTATTAACTTATAAGAATATAATTTGGGATAATTGATTTGATATTAGAGATATTAATAATTTATAATTGCAATGATGTTAAAACTTATTTATTACCAAAATATATTGTGAATGTAGTAAAAATTTATTACCATGTTTATGGAAAAATATTGTTTTCCAGGTGGAAGACTAAAAAGTTCAATTGAATATCACCTATAACATTTGATGAAAACTATGTGGTGGACATGTTTATTACCCCAAACAACTAAATTTATATAATGGTTCATCAAGGAAACTTTTTAAATATGAAAAACCTATTAGAACTCAATTCTTTTCAAAAATACAATGTATTTCCTCACCTCCATTTATAAAAGTTTGTCCACTCTCTCTTCTTCATTACAAATTAAAACCACGTTGGATTAGAAAATACCATCCAAATACCATCCCCAAATCCATCCCCTTATCATATAATACTTATTATTAGAGTAAACCCATCCTATATCGGCTTTAGTAGAAACCTAAACTGAATACTTGAAGAAGAGAAAATGTTCATCAATGAGAATCTATTCTTTAATTTTCTTTCCAAATAGTTAATTTCTTTTAAAATTTGATGATATAATAACTTCAGTATATTCCATATATTGGTATGTTTTTATAATAATCTAATTTCTTGAAATTATATTAACATCTATCAAATGGGTGATTAAATCCTCCATTTTCTCTTCTCGCGGTTTGGTATAATGATGGATATAAAGTATATATATCATATTTATAAAATATTTATAACTATATTGTCCATATATGAATGATTTAGTTTTTCCATTCTTTCCATTATAGATTCTATGACACTGATCGTTTGTACTGAAAACTACCGCCTTACAATGCAATGTGATTCATCTTTCACTAACGATTCACATGGAAGGTGAGGAAAGATAAATGTAATGAATATATGTGATATTAATGAATTAATTATTATATTAATTAAAAATTTATCAATTTAATGATTATATGTATCATTTAATTTCTATTATTTTCACTCACAAATAGACGATTACTTCGTTCTTGTCTATGTGGACTATCACCATGACAAAGCTATGCGACTATTTTTTCATCACCACAACACATGGATGATATATATAAGAATATAATATGGTATATATGATATTATGATCATTATGGAATTAAAATATATTACTTAAACCCATTACATAATGATCATTGAATAATGGAAACTTTACTCAAGCATATGTACGTCTTACCTTCTCCCTGATGGTAACAAAATTTATATTCCATAAACATATTTCATGATAGGTTGAAAAAAATTTGGATTTAGTAGTATTATAATATAATCATGATTATCATTCTATAGATTATATTACTATACAATAAGTGAAAGAGGAATATCTTTCATGATAAAATATGCATGTGAGTACAAGGCAGTTAAGACACAAAATAATGAAGATAATAAAATATTATTAATGAATGGGTGATAAGATGTTATTTAAAGAATATATATGAAATTATAAAAATTATTATAGTTATTTAATATGTTAATAACAAGATTAAACTAAATATATAATATTTCAATACAATTTCAATCCAAAAAAATGTGAGTTATGGGATTTCTTAAAAGAATTTTCAATCATTGTGATAAATTTATTCATCACTGATTATATCAAACTATGATTATGTTGTAAATTATATTTGATATCCTTAAGTTTTATTTATACTAATTTCATGAGTTTTTAAAATGGAAATACATTATTAATTCATATATTAATTCTGACATCAATGTTATAGTCAATATAAATGTCTATTTAACAATCTTATTCTAATCAAGTTGGTTTGTTTGTGAATATTAGTTTAAAGAAATTAATTGAATATTTCATAATATAACATTTTATATTTATTATAATTTGTTTACTCATGATATTTTAATGTAACATTTTGATTTTTAATATTTTTTCCTTAAATTAATTGTGAAAAATATTTTGACAATATCCAACTTCGTTTATCTCTTCGGTTGAAAGTTCATTTTTTCCAAAACCTTGTTTTCTAAAAATATTTTCAAAAATGTCTTCATCATTCTAAAAAATTATTATTAAAGAAATTTTTCTTCAATTACAAAATGTTTTCAATAGAATAGTTATTTATTTTTAAAATAATTTTCGTTTGGATATTAATGAGAATGTGAAAGGAATCTTCTTGTCATCTTCTAAACAAGGAACATTCCTATCATTTTTATAATGATAAAGATATTATCATTTATCTTGATTGGAATATATAGAATTACCCACCATAATTTATTTAAATAATCATTTTGAAAGTCGAAAATATATTTTTATATAAAATATTTTCAATAGAAAATTTTAAATCAAAGTATTTTAAAAATATTTTGCAAAATAAAAATAATTGTTTCCATATGAATGTTTTTTAAAATCTTTTTGCGGTATTTATATTCACAAATGACAAAAAAACCCATTAATACTACTTCAATGGTTATGTAATTTGTTAATACCATCTTTTATATACCTCTAGGATATTTATTATTATTTTTTCCATGTATATTATTGGAATTAACTTCATTGAGTAATTTTCGTAGTCATTAACATACCCAGGAATTATTCACATTCCTATAATTATTGTACATTATATTTCCCCTAAATATCCAAATTAGTAATCATTTACATTTTTATTAATTAAATTATTTCATTTCTATATATAGTTTACTACATTGAATATAATATTCTTATCTGGGGAAATATTGATAAATATGTATTGTTTACTCTATACATATTTTTGATGGGAAAGCACATTATCATGAATTAAATTGATTATTCAATATACGAGGAATTATTTTGACATAAAAAAATGGGTTAGGAACCATTTATTGAAATCCTATAAATACATAATTAGGTCTCATGAGACAAAATTTTATGTACAATCCCTATGTGTTTATAACCTATAGTTTTAAAATGTCTTCTGAAAGATCATGATTGTAGAGATATAGTTCGCTAAACAGAATCAGTTTGTAACAGTATGTTTTTAACTATCTTATGAATGATATTTATTATATAGGTATCATGTTATTAGGAAACATAATTTCTGTAAATTAATTATTTCCTTTATTATGATTCACTAATCTTAACCATGATATTTTTCCAATGTTAATATCTATGGATGCAATTAATTTTTAGATTATTAATTAAATAGAATGTGTTATCAGTTATTTTCCTTTCCATATTTATTAGAATTTATCATAAAATAATATTCATTTAATATAAAAGTAATTTTTATTTAGTTATTTATATTTCCATGTTAATAATTATTTTTGATTCCAGATATATTCATCTATATATATCCTTTACTAAAAATTGTAGCTCATCCATGTTTTGTTTCTTTTCCCCAAGATTTCATGAAGTCTACTATGACTGTTGTTTAAGGATATTTTTGATGTAATAATCATATTTTCCACAAAATATTATGTTCTAATTTTTCATATTAAAATTTCATGTAATAATCAAGTATGCATGTAGTTTACAAATACTACTAAACTACTTTGTCTTTCAAGACATGGTTCATTAAATATTATACTGACAAATTTCAGAAAGAACTATTTTCAAGCTAAAAAGGTTGAGATAAATAATTCTTTTCATTATATAACATGATGCTATGTGTTCATACAATGTGATTTTTTTGTAAAATAGTTCCGTTAAAAATATCATTTAAATAACATATCTAAAAGGATCATTATTTCACATTGTATTATGTGCATTGATAAAGTTTACATTACAACTATTATGATACATTTTTAAAAAACGGAATATAGTATATTAGATCATAAAATTATGAAACATAATGTATAATACCATACTTTTGAAAACACATATATAATATGGAAAATATATGCAATGATAATCTCATATTCACAAACATGATTTCATTAGAGATATTTCTATTTGTAATAACATCATAATGGTTGGTAGAGAAATGTGGAATGTCTTAACATACCTCCCAATAAATGTCAAAACTAGCGCATAGTAAGGCTCATTTTCATTGCATGAGGAGATGATCGGGTCAAGACAAATGCACCCTTAATAGATTTATTTCTCTTAGGTATATATTTTTTAGAACCACATCCACTTTTAGTATCCGGAAGGGGATATATTTCTCAAAAGAACCAGATAATCTCTTCCTTACCAAAACAATAGGATGTTCTCTTATACTTATCCTCAAAGTCTATCACTGTGTTATGTTCCCTAATCAATGTATTGCTAAATCTAGCTCAAAATGATTCTTTTAAAATTCCTTTATTACCAACAATAGGGACCCTAACCCTAGTGGCTCTGATCTAGTGTCAATTTTTTACATTAACATAAGATATAAGGAATCACATCCCATATGAAAAAATAATATAGTAATATTTGTGAACTACATATATCCATTAAATTAATTTATTTTTCATCATATTTATTCCTCTTAGTGTATCCATGCGTATCAATAAAACACACTTCCCAATATCATCGGGAAAATAAAACATAAGAAAGGGGTGAGTTCAGATGCTCAATAATGGTAAGTGTATAGCTGAATATAGAAATATATAAGGAATAGTCAATATTTAAATGTAAATAATAGTAACACATAGGATTTAATAAATAACATGTGAATAAAAATAATGTAATAAATAATTATAATATAATGCCGAATAAATAATCACATGATCTTGAAAACAAAACTGGGGATATTCTATCTAATCAAATAAACTATGTAATATCAATAATTGAATTCATAATGGTGGACTCTATAATTCTAAACATCATAAAAATACCATTGAGCACTTATGACAAGATTTCTAAATTAATGGGTAAGGCCTTTTCCAAAACACTATCATGTTTCTCTCATGAGGTTCGTGGATGCATCAAGGGGATATAATGGGCTACACCGATCACATACAGAGTCAAATACATTTTTTATATGGAAGGTTTTAATGCGAGTAATCATAATCATTTATATTTTAATAATTAAATTTTAAATGTTAATACTTACCCAAATAAAAAAAACATAATCCCAAACCATCTAATGTAAAATGATGAAAAATAATAAAATTGTACATTCCCATTAAAATTGTTCATAAAATATATAGATAAATAATAAAAATGGTATCAAAAAAACATATCCTCATTAGAACATAAGTAAAATCAAGTTTTTATGTCATTGATGAATATAAATATATGAAAAATTCATTTTTTAGAAAAACTAATATCAAATTTTGAAAAATAACATCTAAATAAAATTAAAAACCTATTTTTAATATACTTATCTTTTTAAATAGAATTTTAAATCCTGTAAGTTATTCAATAAATATTTATTGGTCATGATGGTTGAAAATGATTTTCATGTAGTAAATGTTAATATAAATATTCCTTCCACATTTTTTCTAAAAAACTAAATTAGTATAATTTAGAATAAGACATGATAATTAATTTCAAATTGTTTTTATAAAATTAAAAATTATTCAAAAATCATTTCATGATTAATTTTTAATTGTATAGAAATATTTTGGAAACATTTTTAGAAACTATTATTTGTATAAAAAATTATTTCTTTCCAATGAAAAAAATAAAGATAGATTTTTTTAAAAACATTTACTAAATCATAGTAAGTACCAATCAGGATAGATATGGTAATATTATATAAAATAGTTCAAGAATAACCATAGGAGAAGAATATATATTGATTTTATGATAACAAGTCAAATAATTATCCTATTAGAAATGTTGGCATAAACAATACTTAATAATGATGGGATTATGAAATATCCCCTTACAACAATGGTTACATCTGAATCATAAGAAAAGTAAAATAAATAAAATATAATAAAATATTAAATATAATTAATATAAATAGATTTATTATATAATTTTTCAAAGGATAAATATATACAATACTCAAAGGAAATAAGTCAAAATATAAAATATTTCTCATGGAAGAAAACGTGTCACAAGAAACCCTAAATACTTGTTTGGCTTCCTTTTATTAGATATGAAATGTTATTTAATAAGTATTGGTTTATCACACATAAATTAATGAACCAAAATAATATAGTACATCAAAAATATTATTTACTTATATTGTTTTATCACTCATGTATTATAAATTATTTATTAAAATTACTATTTCAGTTGATAATTTATTCATCTTTCAAATATGCTTTGGTTCAGAATTTTGATGATTTTTTATAATATTTAAATAATATATAGAATTTCAGACCTGATATAAATATCATATATTTCATATATAAATTATTTATATTAATCTAAAACTTGTAGAAATAAAAAATGTACTAAACTGTTCATGGAGATGGTAGGTTGTACGTACATGTGAACGTTGTTTCCATTCCTATCGACGGTTGGAATTAATGAAAAATAAATTTTAATTAAAATTAAAATAATTTTTATATATAGAAATATATTATTCATCTAAATTCATAAAATTCCCCCATATTACCACCCATGTGAAAATAAATTGAAAAACATTTTGCATCCCTATGTGGAGGTGACAATCCACACATAGGCACGATGGACACCATTTTTTACAATTATTTGAATTATAATAAGTCATATGTGCTCTTCAATTTCCATAAAAATAGTTCTATATTAAAAATAACTTTGATTAATTTACTTTTATTGTTAATACCTTCCATGTAATGTGTTATAAAAAATGAAACACATCTTTTTGTGAGACTGTATTATGTCGTACACACGAACGATATTATCATGTCCCACACAGAATGGAAAGATAAAATTTATATGGAATATTACTATTATAAAAGTATAATAATATTATAAATATAATATAAATATGTTAACTATGTAATTACATTCATCCTTGAAATGGGTTTATGGAAAATAAATGACATCAATTCATGAGGCGGTAGTCCTCCATACATAGGAATAATGATTTTGCAACCCATTTTATTTAATAAGAGACAAATTTATTTTATTAAATTAAAAAAATATAATCTACATGTATTGAAGTTATTTTTTAATATCATAATTTTATATCAATAATTAATATTGGTGGATAATGAAATAAAATATCATGATCGGTTATGGAAAACACATCTTCTTCGAACAACTTCTTTTTTTCACAGAAATCCATCCAAATTTAACATTATGACCAAAATAAGTTTTATATTATGAGATTATTAAATTACGTAAGTAAATTTTCAAATATTGGCAAAAATGGGTTTTTTGAAGAGTTTATAGAATATGATATGGGTGTCCTGTAATAAGTGAGGTGAGTGGAACACATCAAATTGTTGAAAAGAAACATGTGTAACCGCTTTTTTTCAAATTCAAAAATGATCCCAAAGTGGAAATTATAGATCCCATAAGATAAAATATCTGAATATATACAAATTTTGTGTTTTATAAAAGTTTTGTGTTATTTTAAACCTTTATCTTTATAGTTTATCCCCATAATAACCCTGTTTTTACTATAATAACCAAAAATATAATTTTGCAGTTTATTATATTTATTATGGAAAAACATTTCATTCACCTTATTCGAAAATATATAATTTTATTATTCCAAATATTTAATCCACTTTTCAAACATCATTCACACATTTGGGGAAATTTAATTAAAAATTAACCCGGGGGAAGCTATGAGTAAGGTGCTTTTCAAAGAGAAAATATTCGAAAATTTACAGTACTTTTAAATCAATATTCAATATGAAATTTATTCCAATTGACTAAATTAGATTAATATATATATAAATTAACTAATTTAACTTTTAAACACATATAAAAACAGTTTTCCTCTTTTTAAATTCATTGAAATAAATGAATATTCTTAATAAAAACAACTATTTTTATTATTCATTACAAAAAATGTTTTTTAGAACATTCTAAAAAAATAAACCAAATATTATTCTGAACTATATATATCCAAAACTAAAATTAATTTATAAAATTAATAAACTCAAATTGAAAAAATATATATTATGTTATAAAAGTGAAACTTGATCCCCTTTTAGAAAAAAGTTTTTTTTTGAAATTTTTTTTTCAAAATGTTATTATTTTTTAATTAATAGATTAAAATTTAATATAATTTATAAATGTGTAAACAATTAATTATTCTGAATTTATTTTGTTCAATTAATACCCATCAACTTAACAGCTAGGTTATAATGGTCATGCTTAAATAATAATATTTTAATAGAGTATCAGGTTTTGTTTAAAAATCGTATTAAATTTATTGGAAGATATTGAAGAGATTGAAATAATTTCAAAAATATATATCATAATTTCATGGGATGTTATACTCTCTTATAAACTTGGTGTTTTATTTCATACAATCTACCAACAAATATTATTCTATTTTAAAATTTTGGGGTGTTATAACTTCTTTTAATATTTCACTTTCATTCCATTTATTCTTTTAAAGGACATGATTTAAATGAAAAACAAATATATTTAACGAATCAACAATCCACTCTCATCTAATGATTAATTTTTTTATTGAAAACATTCTCTTAAGACAGTAACCTCATTTCTATCATTTTATATTGGGTATCTTAATTTCCTCAAATATTAATATTCATTGTATCATGGATATTATTATGGTTTAAAATTAGTTCTCTAAAAATAGTTCTTTTACAAATGGTTTTATACCTTCCTATGAAGAGTATTAATTGTATATGTATCATGATGTATGAGGTCATGACGTCTAATATTATGAAATTAATTTATTAATAATTTTGTTAATATTATCCATGATATTGTGGCAATAATATTATACATGGTTGCATTTCAAGCTCAGGTTGTTGTCTAAATAGAATGTGTTTTCAGTTATTTACCTTTCTATGTGGATCATTACTTATATAATCATGATAATTATAGCACACCGACCCTATTCACCTAGAGTAAGTATTTATTACATAACATTGGCATGATCACAAAAGATCAAGTCTTGAAAGAACGATTAGTTTAAGGGCCTTGGAAATACTAGATAGATTAATAAGTTTTACATTATATTATAAAATGATAAACTAAAACAACATAATCTCCATAGACCACACTCATATCCCTTAGACTATCCTTGTAGTTATATCATTATATACTAAATCGCATCCTGGGAAAATAAAACATAGAAAGGGGTGAGCTCAGATGCTCAGTAGGGATAACAATATAGCAGAAACTTTCATAACTAGGCATTAACATTTAAGGCAATGTAAGACTAAAACAAAAGCCTTTTAAACTTTAACATCATCATAATATGGAAAATATAAAATCAAATAAATCCATATAATTATTTACATAGATATTCCACTAGACGAATAATCACGAGCTATATCAATAGCCACTTTAATAATGATGGAATTCATAATGTTGGACTTTATAATCAAAAAGTCAATACCTTGTTCCAAGACTACAAAGAAGATTTTTTCTAGGCCTTTTTCCAAGAAACTAGTTTTTCTAATAATACCTACCGATGTTTTTAGGAGCTATATCTGGCTCCATCTGCCATTTACAAAGTCTAATGGATTCTTAATATGATAAGGTTTGAACATGACATAAAAATTCATATTAAAACTAGCATACCAAATGTCAATAAATTATCCATAAAACATGAATGGTATAAAAATAACATATCAATAGTAAAAAATTTCACAAAACATTTAATACAATATGGATGTTTTGTATCTTAATAAATCAACTTCCAATAAGCTCAAAATCCATCATAGGATGTTGACATAGATGAAATCAAAAAAATTTAGAGGAATATATCTTTCTATTTTGAAATCATTTAAATGTAATATAATTCTAAAAGAAAAAATATATTTTTAAAATATTCTTATATGCATGTAATGGAAACTTCGACGGTGTTTTAATCGTATAAAATAATTTCACCCACCGTATAAGTAAAAAAAATTCTTACATTAATTTTGTCTAAATTGTCATGAGGTACCTTGTTTGGAAAACGACAGATGGATTCCTTTAAAACCATTTTATAAAAACCAAAACAATGGTATAAATGACTTTAACCCATAGTCTAGTACATAGTAAAAATGTTTTGAAATAAATCTTTAAGAAACATGGATGGGGATGATAATGATATCCCAGGATATACTTACCTAAAAAATACCTCAAATAATAAAGAGATTCTGAAGTTAACCCTTACCATGTACTTTTCTTTGGTCGAAGGTAGGTTAACCTCCTATATAATTGTGAAATAATTGTTATAAAATTATAAAACAATCGTAAACATTAATATGATATCATATATGGTCATATAATATTTTTTATTAATGATATTTCAGTAGTATCATCGTTTAGGGTGTTAACTGATTTGTTTCCTTTATATGTTTGGTTATGTAAGCCATGTTTGTTATCGATAGGATGTATTTTATTCATATACAAAATTATATTTTCTTCAAAAACATTATTTTTAATCATAAAATGAAAATTATTCTTGAATGATTGCGATGGGGAATTAATCTCATCGAGTTCGTGGAGAAGGTAATCCGGACGTATGCACGAGCGATAATATCATTATTTTGATATTAAAATTATATAAAATTGGATGGTATATCGTATATAATGAATAATTATCATGTTATATTTATTATTTATATAATCTATTATTTTTATAATACCCATCCAAATGATGATGTGTTTTAATAACAAACTACACCACTAAGTGGAAACGGTAATCCGTACGTACACACATGTGTTGACTTTGCCATTAATAGGATATACTAAATAATGAATAAGGTTTCACTATTTTAATAATAAAATCAAAATATATAGAAGATATTAGAGTTATAATTTTATAATTAAAACAACAATGAAAGTGGATGTCATAGAAGAAACAAACTTGAAAGAGGTGATGAAATATTTACCTTTTCTTGGGGTTCTTCTTTGTGATTTGATCAAAAGGGCTCTTTAGATAGGCTTTCTAACTAACGTAAGGCCTCTAGGATAAAGGGATGACATTGGATACGATATTTTGGTAGGGGATAGTCGATCCAAATGTCATTGACGTTGTGAGTTTGAGATAAGGGGAGGATCCCTTTTATAAGAGAGGTGAGGGTCAATTTCGGAAAATCTTGAAATATTAATTTCTAATAAAATAATTTTTGGATTCAAAGGGGTCAAAATTTAATTCTTTAAATTAAAAGGTTGTTATGGGACAAAAAAATTTCAACCAATCGTTTTTACAATGGTTTAGAACATCATATTAACCTTATCTTTTATATTTTACTTTTAGTTAAATAGTTTGATATTTATCATGTCTCTTTGTATTTTGATATTATATGCTTAATAAAAATACTATAAACCTAAAAGTGATCATTAAGTGTTCAATTAATGACATTTATAATATTATTTAATCCCTTTGACCAAACCATATATATTTAGGAATACAATACCAATTAACAATATAATTTTTTTACAAAAAATATTTTATGTCAATTTTGACACTATTTGGTATTTTGTTTTTGTTAAATTCATAACAGCCTTATTACTTCAAAAAAAATTCATATAATCAACTGTAACATGTCATATTTACTAATAAAATTAATATAATTCATTAAAAATATTAAATTATATACATATTTATATTTATAATATCAATTATTTTAATCTATCATTAAATAAGGTAATTACTGCATCCTCATTGTGTCATAAATAAATTTAATTATTTAATATCTAAAATTTTTAAATAAAATGAAATTCTGTAGAAAATGACTCCAATGAATTACATTGAACATATATATTTATTATTTATCTATTTGTACCTAAAATATATTAAAATAAAGTAACTAATTATTTAAATAAAAAGTCGGTTAAACCTATAACGCAATGTGTTTTCACTATTCATCAAAAATTGATTTTTTTTCTGAAAAATACCAAATATTCACCCTAAGATAATTTGAATATTCCAAATCAAAAAATTAAGACTATTTTTGAAAGATAATATTTTTAAAATGGTGTTACTATTGATAATGGCTAGTTTTATTGGTCACGGTGTGTTAGAATCTCGATGTTGCATACATTGCAAGTTATTGCATTATTCAAAGGGAAAACTTTTGTGGATGCATGGGGTGTTACATTCTTCCCTCCTTCAATTAATTTTGTCCTTGATATTTCTATAATTATACCCCACAAAAACATTCGGGTGGTTCTTCATTATATGTTCCTTTGTTCCCATGTTGCCTCTTCTAACTTTTGGTTTCTCCATAGAACATTTACCAGGCGAGTCGTTCAGTTTCTCAGCACCTGTTCCCTTGTATAATGAAATTGGACTGGCTCTTCATAATAAGACAGAACAGATTCCAGTTCAATTTCCTCACAGCTGAGTATATGCATTAGGTCAGGCATGTTTTTTCTCAACAACGATACGTGGAACACATCATTAAATTTGGAGAGTCTTGGAGGAATTTCCAAGAGATAAGTTATAACTCTAATGTTCTCTAGAATTTAGAATGTTTCGATGTAACTGGGACTCAATTTACCCTTCTTACCAAGTGGTATAACACCCTTCCATGGAGAGACCTCCATGAAAACATGGTCTCTTACATGAAATTCCAAATCCTTCCTTTGGTTATCGGTATATCTCTTTTTCCTACATTGAGGCTCTTTGATGTGGGTATGGATAACCTTCACCTTTTCCATTTCTTTCTCAACAAGTTATGGGCCTATGAGTTTTATTTCACCAACATCATCCCAACATGTGGGTGTGCGACATCTCTTTCCATATAATGCTTCATATGGTTCCATATGAATACTTGAATGGAATCTATTGTTATAGAAAATGTCTACCCGATATAAATATTTATCCCACATACATTGAAATTCAAGTGACCAAAATCTCAACATGCCTTATATGGTTTTAATAGTCCGTTCTGATTGTCCATCAGTTTAAGGTTTGTAGGCAGTTCTCAAACAAAGATTAGTATCCAGGGCTTTCTGAATACTTTTCGAGAATCGTGACGTAAAATTGGGATCACGATCAAAAACAATCGATAAGGGTACTCCATGAAGTCTTACAAAATCATTGATATATAGACTTGCTAGAAGTTCAAGTGGTAAAACTTCTATTATAGCAAGAAAATGTTCTAACTTGGTAAGATGATCAATAAGGACCCATATTTCATCATTCCTTCTAGGAGTCTTTGGTATCCCCAATACAAAGTCTATCGTAACATTATACAATTTCCACTCAGGTTTGGGAATGGGTTGCATGACTCCTCCAAGAAGTTGCCTTCCTGCTTTCACTTATTGACAAACCTTACATCATGACACAAAATCTTCAATCTACCTCTTCAAGTTGTCCCACAAAAACATTTCCTTCAAATTTCTATTCATCTTGGTCCTACCAGGGTGTATAGAGAAATTGGAGCTATGAGTATCATATAAAAATTTCATTTTCAGATCTGGTATATTCATAACACATAGTCTATTCCGAAATTTCAAAATCCCATCTTTATATATGATGTCACTCAATCTCTCATCATTCACAACTTTAATATTTTTTTGAAACTCCTCATCATAAGCCTGAGAGATTTTTATAATTTTTAGTAAAGATAGTTTGGCTAAAATTTTTAAGAGTATTGATGTTTCCCCTTCCATGATTATTCTAATATCTATTTCCACTAGATCCATGAAAATAGGATCCCTTTCAACTCTCATCTGGTTCCAAACATAATGATCCTTTCTGCTCAAAGCATCCCCACCTTATTTTCCTTCCACGAGTGGTAGTGTATTGTGCAATCATAATCCTTGAGTAGTTAATGCCATTGCATTTGCCTCATGTTGAGTTCTTTTTTTGAGAAAATATACTTCAAACTCTTGTGATCAGTATAAATTTCAAAAAAATTCCCATAGATATACTGTCTCCAAATTTTTAGAGAAAATATTACACTACTAACTCAAGATCATGAGTAGTATAGCTTTTCTCATGAATTTTTAGCTGTTGGTGCGCATAAGCAATAAATCTATCATTCTGCATAAGTACACAACCAAGTCCTTTTTTTGAATCATCACCATAAACAACAAACCCATCATTCCCAAATGTTAGATTCAAGATAGGAGCATTGAATAATCCACTCTTCAGTTCGTCAAAAAATTCTTCACACTCTTTTTTCCAAAAAAAATTAACCGCTTTACGTGTGATCTTGGTTAATGGGTTATCCAATCAGGTATTATTCTGGAAAAATTGCTGATAATAACATGTTAAACGAATAAAACTGCGTACCTCAGTTATAATCATCGGTGCTGGCCATTCTGGGATTGACATAGTCATTAAAGGACCAATAGATATTCCATCCATAGAGAAAATATGTCCAATAAAAGAAATCTCTAGAACCTAGAATTCACAGTTGCTAAAAATCCTGTATAATTCACTTCTTCTGAGGGGTTTTAGAATGGTGTGCAAGTGATTTTCATGATCTTTATAGCAGTTAGAGTATACCAGGATATCATCAATAAATACCACTATAAAGTCATCAAGATATTCTTTGAAAACGTTGTTCATTAAATCCATGATAACAAAGGGCACATTAGTCAGCCCAAATGGCATTACTGTTAACTCATAATGCATGTACCTGGTTTAAAATGATGTTTTCAAAATGTCTTCCTTCTTCACACACAACTTATTATATCCAGATCGAAGGTCAATATTTGAAAAAAATTGAGTTCCGTGATGTTGGTCGAATAAATCATCAATGCGAGGTAAGGTATACTTTTTCATTATTGTTATAACATTAATCATCTGGTAGTCAATGCACAACTTCATAGATCTGTCATTATTCATAACAAAAATGACTGGGGATCCCCAGGGAGAAACACTATGGTGAATAAATCCCTTATTACTCAATTCCATTGGTTGTTTCTTTAGTTCCACAAATTACATAGTGGTTATTTTATATAGTGTCTTTGATATGGGCCTTGAACTATGAATTAAATCAATGGAAGACAAAATTTATTTTTTTAGAGGATGTCCGGGTAAATCCTTTGGAAACACGTCAACATATTCTTGAACAATAGGTATATATTCTATTTGAACATTATTTTCCTCTCCCATAATTATTTCATTCTAATCCTCCCCAATATTTGAATTTAGTAGAGATACTGGGGGTTGATATAGATAAGAATAATTTGGTGACATTGATTCTATAAAGATAACGTACTCATTATGATCATCGAAAATTGTAACATCTTACTTCTTACAATAATTTTTTGCACCATGGTCTGAAATCCAATCCATACCAAGGATTATATCAAATTCAGTGATGGGAATGATGATGATATCAGATGATAAAGAAGATTCATAAGCCCTAATGTGAATTGATTCAAAAAAAATTTATTGTGATGATACCTCCCTTAGGTGTTTTGACTGAAAACACTTTTGTTAAGTCAAATTGAAAATATCTAATTTTCATAGCAAACTAGGATGTTATTAAAACATTTGATGATTTGGAATCTAACAAATCATTGGCTAAACATGAGGAAACAATTAAATTACCTACCACCACATCTTTTGGAGCTTCATCCATAGCAGTAGTGATCACATAAGCTTGGTCTTTCTCCCTTGTCCTTTTCTGAGGTATGTTCCTTTTCACGCATGACATTAATTTTCCTAATGCCCATTTTCTATAGAATTGTATCATTCAACATTGATAGCCTCTTTCTTCCCCTTACAATCACGAGCTTTGTGGGCTTTTTTACCACACTTGTAACAAACTCCAATTCCCTTCACGCAAGTTCCATGGTGTTTATTCCCACATTTATTGCAGGATAGATATTCAACTTTTCCCTTCTTCCCCTTGTTTACATTTCCATATTTTTCAGCATATCTCTTCTTCTACTTCTTCTCTTTAAAGTCAATAGTCTTTGATAATTTCTTTTTGTCTTAACAGCACATGATACACTATATTCGTATGATGAGAAGTATTGGGAGACTAATGCTCGATGAAGAAATGGTTTTGACCCATCAAAGAATCAATTAATCATACTTCTTGGGTTACGTATATAATATGTTTCATGCCTTGCTAACCTTGTAATGTTAGCCTCATATTTTGTAACATTCTCATCCTCTTTTTGCCTCAGACTCAGAAATTGTCTTTCCATATCTTCTCGATGGTCACTAGGAAATTATTTTTCTATGAAAATATCCTTAAAATCCATCCATTACATATTTTATACTTCATCATTTTCTTTTGTGTTTTGAATCAATAACCACCATTGATCTGCATCTCTCGTGGGGCGATAAACTAACATAACAAATATTTTCCATTCGTTACTTCCCAAAGAATGAAATATTTTCTCAAAGGCATTTATCTATTTATCAGCTAATAATGGATTTGTACTCCCATTGAATTTTGGTGGTTGTTTCCTCATGAAGCAGTCTAACATTGATTGTCCGCATTTTGGATTGGAGTGCTCCATACGGGTATGGTTATTATTCATAACCTGAGCGAGTTGTCCCAGTATAGTGATAATCTTATCAGCACTACTTGTTTCACCAACTCTAGTATAATTTTCTTGAGTATGATGGTAAATCCCTACATGGATTACTTGTGTTGATAGGGCTTCCATTCCTTCCACTAGGTCCCATTTCTAAATAATTTAATACACTATATTAGTTTATGAATAATAATACATAACTATAAAATTGTAAAACACTTAACAAAAATGAAACAGTTTATGGATATAATCCATAATCATAAAAAATGTTTTCTTTGATAAATTATATACTCATAAAACCTTCATAATGGTTTTTAATGAAAAATATAATTATCCTAATAATATCCCCTCGGAGTGTCGTAACCAAGAGGGCGGGAATGACCGTTTTCATGTACCAGTTCCCATTTGAGTCTACCTCCAAGCGGTGTTTTCGAGTTTTACCCCTAGGTACATCTATGCCAGATCAGCCTCTACCTACTCGTATCTAGATCGGGATTTATTGCTTTTAAAACTCATAAAATCAACAAAGTAACAAAATTCTAGAAAATTATTCTATAATAATCATCAAAGTATATCTTAGGATAAGTTTCTCTGATCAAGGTTTTTCTAAATCTAGATTCCAAGGATTTTACTAATCTTCCTCTGATACCAACTGTAACACGTCAACCCTTGTTAACCAGGGTCGGTGCATTATTCTGTAACGTTTTCATGATCACAGAAGATCATGTCCTGAAAGACCGATTAGATTAGTAGCCTTTCAAATAGAAGACACATTCATAAGTTTTACATTACATTATAAAATGAAAAACTAAAACTCCATAGTATCCATAGGCCACACTCATATCCCATAGACTATCCTAGCAGGTCATTCATTATATACCTCTTTGAATCCATCAAAAAATAAAACATAGAATTTGGTGAGCTCAAATGCTCTGTAAGGATTCCAATATAGCAGAAACCTTCCAAAAAAAGAATAAACATTTAAGGCAATGTAAGACTAAAACAAAAACCTTTTAAACAGGAACTAAAGCATAATATAGAAAAGATAAAAGCAAATATTTCCATTTACTTATTCACATGGATATTCCACTAGTCAAATAATCTCATGGAATATCAATAGCCACTTTCATAAGGATGGAATGCATAATTCCAGACTCCATAACCACATAGTCAAGGCCATGTGGCAAGACTAAAAATAATATTTCATCAAGGAATTATTCCATGAAACTAGTTTGTCTTATGAGACCTACCGATGAATCGAGGAGTTATAGTGGTCTCCACCCATCACTTACTAATTCCACTACAATCCTCATATGAAAGGGTTTAAACATAACATAAAAATTCGTATTAAAACTAGCATAAAAAATGTAAATACATTATCTATAAACCATGAATGATATAAAAATAACACATCCACAGTAAAACATATCACAAAACCTTCAATACAATATTGAAGATTTGTATCATAATATATCAACTACAAATAAGATAACGTTCCATTAAAGGATATTGACATAGATGAAATCAAAAAAAAATTAGAGAAATATATCTTTTTATTTTGTAATAATTTAAAAGTCATATAATTATAAAGGAAAAAATTTATTTTGAAAATATTCTTATAATCTTGTAAGGAAAACTTTGACGGTTTTTTAATGGCATAAAATAGTTGCACTCACCGTATAAGTTAGAAAAACATTATTACATTAATTTTGATGAAAAGGTCATTAGGTACCTTGTTTGGAAGACAATAGAAAGATTCATTTCAAACCATTTTATAAAAAGTAAAAAAAATGGTATAAATGATTTTAACCCATAGTCTAGTAAAAAGTAAAAATGTTTTGGAAGGCATTTTTAAGAAACATAGATGTGGATGATAATGAGATCATAGTAGATACTTATGTAAAATCAACCCTATATAATAAAGATATTGTGAAATTAACTTTTCCCATATACTTTTCCCTGGTCAAGGTTAGTTTAACCTCCTATATAATGGTGAAATAATAGTTATTAAATTATGGAAGAACCATATACATTAATATGATATAATATATTATCTTCTTATATTTCTTTGTTAATGATATTTGTAACACTTGAGACTTTTATGTTATATAAATCATCAAAGGAATATTTTTCTACACACAACACTTTCTTGGCTTGCTTTACACGAAATCACAACCTTCCTCGTTAGCTTGCGTCGTACAAAATACCGAGTTTCACTAAACGATGATATGCTAATAAAATATTATTAAAACTAGCCCTTATGAATAGTAATAACCACTTTTTGAAATTTTATAAATTTTATTTTTCAAAATGTACTTCATTTTTGGATTCGGAATATCGAAATTATCCTAGTGTGAAATTTTGGTGTTTTTTTGAAAACTTTCAATTTTTGATGAATAGTGAAACCACTAAGTGGTAGTTAAAAAACTGAATTTTTCAGAAAAATTAATTTTACCTCTTCTGTGAGTGGAATGTCGAAAATCTAAGAGACATGGTTGATGTTAGTGAGTTAAATGTGGTTCAATGAGATGAAAATATTTTTTTGGTGAAGAGTAACTTTTTACTTTTTTTTATCACGGTTAAAAGTAAATAGGGTAATTAAGGGTAAAAATGATATTATTATTATTACCCTAAAACAAGTCCTAATTCTATTGGACAAGTTTAATTCGACCAGAAACAACCTCAGGAATTAAATATGACCATTTAGGCCCACGTGGATTAGATTAGGACATTTATTATTAATTTATTTAAAGAAGGGTTAAAATAGTTAAAATCAATGTTTAATAAGTAAATAATTTTTAATATGGGGTTATACATAAGATAAATTCGACTATAAATATTCATTAGAAAGATAAAAAGATCTCCTACATAATGGTATTTTATTTGTAATTTTTAGACTTTAAATAATTTAATTTATATATGACACAATATGATGCAGTAATTATCTTATTAATGAAATATTGACATAATTGATGTTATAAACACCAAAATAAATGTGATTTGACACTTTTTATGAATTAAACTAATTTTCTAGATTACTATTACATGTTAGTGTTGATTTAATTAACTTTTTTCTAACTAATCATTCTGTTATGATTTTCACAAAAATTAATTACTAAATATTGTCAAAATTGACATAAAATAGTTTTTAAAACAAATATTATATTAGTAATTGTTATTTTATTCATAAAAATCTAAGGATCGGCCAAATGACGTAAATAAGGTTATATATATTAATAATAAACAACTTGGGGTTCGTTTGGCTACTTAAAGTATGTTTATTAACCTTATAGCATAAGAACACAAGAAGACACGGTAAAAGTAAAATTATTTAAATTAATGGTAAATCTAAATGATAAGGTTACAATAGGAACCTAAACTTGTCTAAATTCTATTGTATGAGAGTATTTCGACCCATACCCACCTTAGCATAGAAATAAATCAATTTGGAGCTATTTAAAACCGAACATGACTTTATAATAAAATAATATTTTTAGTTTTTCCAAAGGAGCCCCTCTCCTCCCTAATAAAAGGGCACCCCCTCCCCCTCTTCCTCACACCTCTTTGAGCCTTCAAGCTCGGCTAACCCCTGAAAATTTCTTCTCTCCACTTCCCTAGAAACATACTATATGTTCTGGTCTTCTTCAAAGACCAATTTTAGTGCCCTAAAAGGATGTCTCAAAAAAGCACTTCAAAGAAGAGGTAATGTCCGTTACTGATTCTTTCTTCTTTATTTCTTCTTCAACTTCTTCTTCATTAGTTGTTTCATTATTAAGTAATAACATCAGTATCACTCATATATTTATATGTTATTATATGTATCAAACAACCCTATTTCACCATCTATCCATCCTACGGAAAAAGAAATCATCGCGCGTGCGTACGTACAGAATATCGTCTCCACACCGTGGTGTAATCTATTTTCCTCTACCACCACACTTGGATGGGTATAATGGTGTAAATAATGACTATATATGACTATTATAAAGTGATACTGATTCTTAAATAGTATACATACACTCCAATACAATTCCACGATCATAGGAACGATATCATCACTCGTGCGTATGTACGGAATACCGTCTCCACGATGTGATGCGACTCGTTCTACATGATCTTAATTTCATAATGATTATATAAATGAATTGAATGAATGAAAATGATATATATTACACTAATACCATTCTGGAAATGTGGTATCTATAACCTAAAGAGAAGAATAAGAATTTATTCGACAAAACATGCATAAGAATAAAAAGTTATAAACACCCAAATAACAAGTAACAATGAAATATTACTACTAAGTAGCTAAGAATATGACCAAATATGATATCATAAAAATATGTATGATTCTAGAATAAGTCAATAACATTATTTAAATCATTATACAGGAGGTTCGGACACGTACAAATCATATCGGACCTAAGGTAAGGGAAAATATCACAATCTCATTTTTATCTGAGATTGTTTATACTTTGGTATTTACTGGGGTGTATTTTATCATCCACATCCATGTTTCCTCAATATGTAATATTATTTCCATCCAGCTACAATTTCTTAAATCCAATTTTACCCTTCGGTGAGTTTTTAGTAAAGGATATGAAAGGAATCTTTTGTTGTTTTTCGTATGAGGTAATTTTTGACTTTTCCGACAAAAGTAAGAAGAATGTTTTTTAACTTATACGACATGAATGGATTTTTAAAACATTACTTCCAAGAATCATCCTTTATAAGTTTTAAAGTTTATTTTTAATAAAATTCTTTTAGTTTATAATTTTACGACATGTTAAGAAAGGAAAAGTGTTTTTGAAGTAGAAAGGATATTTTCCTCAAGAATGGAGTTCAAGTGTTTTATCAAAATTATTTTCCATCTAAGATAATAAAGGGTTCTGTTTTTATCCCTATTGATTTTATTATGTTGTGATAGAATTATATTTTTATGAATTCCTTTATCTTATATGAATTGTTTTATGATGTCACGATGTTTAAGATTCCCATTTTTATTACATGGGTTATGCAATAAGGTATGATTTATGATTTTGTGGCACACATAAAGCATGTTATCATTATGAGATGGGTGGGACCTATATC
The DNA here is from genome assembly GCA_963277665.1 of Viscum album. Lineage (NCBI taxonomy): Eukaryota > Viridiplantae > Streptophyta > Magnoliopsida > Santalales > Viscaceae > Viscum > Viscum album. Next base: position 590,572,932 of record OY728140.1, on the reverse strand, counting down.
TGCATCCAATGAATTGGGTAAAGATTTTATATCTCATGAGATAGACATGGCTGGAACGGTAGGTTATACCGGTTCAGTGAAACAGGACTGAAAAGAGGGTGACTCGGTTCAGAAATGGACTTTGTCCACTAAGATAGTCTTGGAAATGAGTCATGACTAATAAGAAATGATTCTCTATGATTATGTGTGTATGCCTCAAAGTTTCATGTTTTATGTTATGATTATTGTGATTTCATTTCACTACTATGATTTATCCCATGTTATGAAATTATGCTCCCTTTTGCAGGTTAATATTTCCATAATGTTATGTTCTTATGAATATGATGTGATTGATATTACTTTGGTTTACCCTTACTGAGCATTTGAGCTCACCCTTTTGTATGTTTTATTTCCCCAGGTCAGGAATAAGGTTATTAAGTAGAATATGCCAAAAAGGGACTCTAGATATAATGAAATAAATGGGAGGCAATGTAGATGCTTTATGAACCAGTTGTTTATGTTTACCAGTTTCTAAAGACACTATACCTATACAGTCCTTTCTTAGTTTTGTTATATGTTGTAATAAGTGTGCTTCAATTTTGATGTAATAATAATGTATGTAAAGTATGGGTCGTTATATTTGGTATCAGGGGAAAGGTATAGTCAACCTTTGGAAACTAGGATGTGAAATCCTTAGAAAGAACCCTAAGGATAAGTCTAAGCATAGAGCACAATCTTAGTGTTTTAGAAATGGCCATGAATAACCTAGGATAAGACCTTAAGTGTGAAATTTTATTCTTGATTATGTGGTTTTCCTATTATAATTAGTGTTTCTCACACTATTCTTCTTCGTTTTAGTCAATGGATAGAACCCGAAGGAATCGTGTTAATGCGGAATGTGACGGGCAATGCAATGATTGTCCCCCTGAGCAACCAAACGTTATGGGAGCTGGAATGCAAAATCTTGTAGCCATGATCACACAACTTTCTCAAGCTATGAATCATGCCGGACTTCCAAACAAGCAAAGGAAGGAGAAAAATTCTGTTGAATCCTTCATGAGACAGCGTCCACCTTTATTCAGTGGGTATACTGATCCATTAGTTGCTGAACAATGGATTAGTACTACTGAAAAGATATTTTCAGTTCTTCAATGTTCTGATCATGATAAAGTTATCATATCAGTGTATCGTTTGGAAGGTGATGCTGATCAGTGGTGGAATCTTATTAAGAATATGAGGCAAAGGGATGAAATTGAGTCCATGGAATGGGACGAGTTCAAGAACTTATTTTTCAATAAGTACTTCCCTCGTATTCTCCGAACAAAGATGGAGAAAGAGTTTCTTGAACTGAAGCAAAAGGATGATAAATCTGTTGGTACCTATGAAGCAAATTTTACAAGACTTGCAAGGTACGCTTATGGTATTATTATCCAACCTGAGAGTAAGATCAATCGATTCTTTAGTGGCTTAAAACCAAGTCTTCGAAGGGCCTTAGCCATAAGGGACTTCAATAGCTACGAGGAAATCGTTCGATGTGCTCTCAAAGTTGAGATGGAGATTGGAGTACCCATCAGTCATATGGGATTGATAATAAGAGGAAAATGGAATTCAAAGGAAAATCTAAAGAGCACACTGAAAAGAAGATGAGCTTTCCCTTATGCTCAAAGTGTGGAAAGAAACATGGAGGGAGTTGTCTTAAAGGGAAAAGTAAATGTTTCCAATGTGGAAAGGAAGGTCACCGGGCATGTGAATGCCGCGATGATGGGAAGAAGATGTCTAATGATGCAAAAAAAGGAAGGGATACACATAATGAACCTACCACACTTCAATGTTTCAAGTGCAAGGAGATGGGACATTATGCCAATAAATGCCCTAATCCAAGGGTTGATGATGATGGTCGACGTCAACAAACTATTAAGGCTAAAGACAAAGGAATGTCACATGCAATTTCTATCAGCGATGTGGAGTACGATAACGATGTGGTGAAAGGTACATTTACCATTGACTATAAAGTAACAAATGTTTTATTTGATTCTGGATCCACCCACTCCTTTATTTCTGAATAATTTTATAAGGGTATCACCTTATTACCTCAACAATTAGATGTTGAGTAAGCTGTGACAACACCTAATGACACAACAGTCGCATCAAAAGTTTATAATTCTTCTCTGATTGAAGTTTGTGGGAAAGTGCTTCCTGAAAATATTGTGATCCTTCCTATAGTGGAATTTGATGTGATTCTTGGCATGGACCGGCTTTCTCTACATGGAGCTCATATCAATTGCCAAAGAAGGGAAGTCACATTTCATATTCCGGATCAATCTATGATCGTCTATCGATGCAAGGATGAACATAACCTTCCAGTGGAAATTTCTTCCATTTTATGGGTATTGATTCCACTAAATGAAGGTTATTTATCTCAAATGGTTGGTGAGAAACTCACGATTAAGAATATTCCCATTGTACAGTAGTTTGATGATGTCTTTCCGGAGGAATTACCGGGTCATCCACTGAATCGTGAAGTTGAGTTTTCAATAGAACTCGTACCTGATGCTTTGCCTAATTCAAAGAAACCTTATAGAATGGCCCCAATTGAGTTGCAGGAATTGAAGAAGAAACTCCAAGGGAATCATGATAAGGGGTTCATATGCCCTAGTGCATCACCTTGGGAAGCACCTGTTCTGTGTGTTAAGAAGAAAGATGGATCAATGAGACTCTGCATTGATTATCGAGAACTTAACAAGATCACTATCAAGAACAAATATCCTCTCCCGCGCATTGATGACCTATTTGACTAACTATGCAGAGATCAATACTTTTCCAAGATTGATCTTCGTTCAGGGTATCATCAATTAAGGGTCAAAAGGGAGGATAAACCAAAGACAGCTTTCCGTACAAGGTATGGACACTATGAATTTATAGTGATGCCATTTGGTCTTACTAATTCCCCTGTTATCTTCATGGATATAATGAATAGAGTCTTTAGAGACTATCTTGATTAGTTTGTGGTAGTCTTTATAGATGATATTCTTGTCTATTCAAAGAGAAAGGAAGAACATGAAGATCACTTGAGAATTATATTGAAGACCCTGAGAAAGGAGAATCTTTATGCCAAATTTACCAAGTGGGAATTTTGGCTTTAAAAAGTTGCATTTTTGGGTCACATAATCTCAAAAGAGGGGATATCTGTGGATCCAGAAAAAATAGAGGTCATCGAAAGATGGTCGAGACCAACAACAGTAACCGAGATCCGAAGTTTTCTTGGTTTGGCTGGATATTATCAACATTTTGTGAAAGATTTTTCACGATTATCTAATCCACTCACCAAGTTGACTCGGAAAGGAGTTAAGTTTGTTTGGATGGAGGAATGTGAATAGAATTTCAAGGAGTTGAAAAGAAGGTTATCTAGTGCACCTGTGCTCACACTGCCTTGTAGTGGAGAAAGGTTTGTTATCTACAGTGATGCATCCAAGTAGGGATTGGGGTGTTTTCTTTTGCAAAATGATATGGTGAGAGCTTATGCATCATGACAGTTGAAAATACATGAGAAAAATTACCCAACTCATGATTTGGAGTTAGCTGCGGTAATCTTTGCATTAAATATTTGGAGGCATTACCTTTATGGTGAAAGTTGTGATATATATACTGATCATAAAAGTGTAAAGTATATTTTCACACAAAAGGAGATGAATATGCGCCAAAGAAGATGGTTGGAGCTGATTAAGGATTACGAATGCTCAATCCATTACCACCCTGGGAAAGCAAATAAGGTGGCTGATGCATTAAGTCGACAAGACCATGCTAGATTATCCATGATGAGGATTAGAATAGATCCAATATTTATGGATTTACAAAGGATGGATCTTGGAATTATAATGAAAGGGGAAAATTGATATTTTTTCTCAAATGAATGTTCAACCATTTATACATGTGAAGATTAAAGAGGCACAGAAAGAAGATGTCAAGTTACAAAAGAAGCTGAGAAATGTTCCTGAATTCAACCTTGATTGTGATGGGATAATAAAGTTCAGGAATCGGGTTTGTGTTCCTCCCATCCCCGAATTAAAGAAGGAGCTACTGGATGAGGCTCATAGTTCTTCATTCTCTATTCATCCTGGAAGCACGAAGATGTATAAGGACCTGAAAGAATACTTCTGGTGGGATGGCATGAAAAGAGATGTTGCTGAATATGTCTCTCGATGCTTGGGTTGTAAACAAGTTAATGCTGAGAGACAGAAGTCTAAGGGGATGTTTCAACCATTACCCATACCCTAATGGAAATTGGAAAACATCACTATGGACTTTGTCACAGGACTTCCTAAAACATCCAAAGGCAATAATGCTATCTGGGTCATAGTTGATCATCTTACAAAGTCTGCACACTTCTTTGCTATTATAGAGGATTTCTCTTTGGATCAGCTTACCAGGATATATGTAAATGAAGTGGTAAGATTGCATGGAGTGCCACTTTATATTATATCTGATCGGTATCCGAGATTTACCTCGAAGTTATGGCGAAGACTTCAGCATACTCTGGATACAGATTTGAGTTTCAGCACTGCTTATCATCCTCAGATAGACGGTCAGTCTGAGAGAACAATTCAAACTCTAGAAGATATATTGAGAGCTTGCTCTATGGATTTCAAAGGTGGTTGGGATCAACACCTAACTTTGGTGGAATTTTCTTATAATAATAGATTTCACTCCAGTATTCAGATGGCTCCTTAGGAAGCTCTCTATGGAAAGAAATATAGGACTCTAACTTGCTGGGATGAAGTTGGGGAAAGAAAGCTATTAAGATCCGATCTCGTTGATGAAATGGAAGAAAAGGTAAGATCTATTCAACAAAACATAAGAGCAGCTCAGAGTCGACAGAAATGTTATGCTGACAACCGAAGAAAAGATTTAGAGTTTGAAGTGGGTGATAAAGTGTTCTTACGAATATCTCCCTGGAAGAGGGTTATGAGATTTGGAAAGAAGGGGAAGTTGAGTCCTAGATATATCGGTCCTTTTGAAATACTGGATAGTGTTGGGAAGGTAGCTTACCGATTGGCGCTTCCACCGAATCTCTCTCAAGTTCACGATGTGTTCCATGTATCTCTTCTGAGAAAGTACATACCTGATCCTTCACATGTACTCATCTCAGAAGTTGTACCGCTGGAGCAAGATCTTTTTTATGAAGAACAACCGATAGAGATTCTGGATCATAGAAAAAAATTCCTACGAAACAAGACCACTCGATTGGTGAAAGCTTTATGGAGGAACCACCAATTAGAAGACGCTACATGGGAGCTTGAGGATATGATGAGGGAGAGGTATCCTCATCTGTTTGTTACAAAGTGACGAATTTCGAGGGCAAAATTCATTTTAAGGGGGGTAGAATGTAACATCTGAGACTTTTATGTTATATAAATCATCAAAGGAATCTTTTCCTACACACAACACTTGCTTGGCTTGCTTTACACGAAACCGCAACCTTCCTCGATAGCTTGCGTCGTACGCAATACCGAGTTTCACTAAGCAATGATATGCTAATAAAATATTATTAAAACTAGCCATTATGAATAGTAATAACCAATTTTTGAAATTTTATAAATTTTAATTTTCAAAATGGACTTCATTTTTTGATTCGGAATATCGAAATTATCCTAGGGTGAAATTTTGGTATTTTTCTGAAAACTTTTAATTTTTATGAATAGTGAAACCATTAAGTGGTAGTTAAAAACTGAATTTTTCCTAAAACTTAATTTTACCACTTCTGTGAGTGGAATTTTGAAAATCCGAGAGACACGTTTGATGTCAGTAATTAAAATGTGGTTCAATGGGATGAAAATAATTTTTTGGTGAATAGTATCTTTTTACTTTTTTTACCATGGTTAAAAGTAAATAGGGTAATTTAGGGTAAAAATGATATTATTATTATCCTAACACATGTCCTAATTCTATTGGACAAGTGTAATTCGACCAAAAAAAACCTTAGGAATAAAATATGACCATTTAGGCCCACTTGGATTAGATTAGGACATTTATTATTAATTTATTTAAAGAAGGGTTAAAATAGTTAAAATCAACGTTTAATAAGTAAATCATTTTTAATATGGGGTTATACATGAGATAAATTCGACTGTAAATATTCATTAGAAAGATAAAAATATTTCCTACATAATTCTATTTTATTTGTAATTTTTAGACATTAAATAATTTAATTTATTTATGACACAAAGATGATGTAGTAATTATCTTATTAATGAAATATTGACATAATTTATGTTATAAACACCAAAATAAATGTAATTTGACACTTTTTATGAATTACACTAATTTTATATATTAATATGACATGTTATTATTGATTTAATTAACGTTTTTCGAACTAATAATTCTGTTATTATTTTTACAAAAATTAATTACTAAATAGTGTCAAAATTGACATAAAAAAGTTTCTAAAACAAATATTATATTATTAATTGTTATTTTATTCCTAAAAATATAAGGTTAGGCCAAATAACTTAGATAAAGTTATATATATTTATAATAAAAAACATGGGGTTCGTTTGGCTGGTTATAGTAAGTTTATTAACCCTATAGTATAAGAACACAAGAAGACACGGTAAAAGTAAAATTATTTAACTTAATGTTAAATATAAATGATAAGGTTAAAATAGGAACCTAAATATGTCTAAATTCTATTGTATGATAGGATTTAGACCCATCCCCACCTTATATTCGAAATAAATCAATTTGGAGCTATTTAAAACCTAACTTGACTTTATAATGAAATAATTTTTTTAGTTTTTCCAAAGGAGCCCCTCTCCTCCCTTATAAAAGGGCACCTCCTCCCCCTCTTCCTCACACCACATTGAGCCATCAAGCTCGGCCAACCCCTGCCAATGTCTTCTCTCCACTTCCCTAGAAATATCCTAGAGATTCTGGTCTTCTTCAAAGACCTATTTTAGTGCCCTAAAAGGAGGTCTCAAAGAAGCACTTCAAAGAAGAGGTAATGTCTGTTACCGATTCTTTCATCTTTATTTCTTCTTACACTTATTATTATTTAGTTGTTTCATTATGAAGTAATAACATCAGTATCACTCATATACAGATTTTTTATTATATGTATGAAACAACCCTATTTCACCATCTATCCATCCTACGGAAAAAGAAATCACCGCACGTGCGTACATGCGGAATACCGTCTCCACGCCGTGGTGTAATCTATTTTCCACCACAACATTACTTGGATTGGTATAATGGTGTAAATAATGAATATATATGACTATTATAAAGTGACATGGATTATTAAATAGTAGACATACAATCCAATACAATTCCACGATCATAGGAACGATATCATCACTCGTGCGTACGTACGGAATACCGTCTCCACGATGTGATGCGACTCGTTCCACATGATCATCATTTCATAATGATTATATAAATGAATTGAATTAATTGATATGATATATATAACACTAATAACATTCTGGAAATGAGTTATCTATAACCTAAAGAGAAGAATAAGAATTTATTCGACAAAACACGCACAAGAACAAAAAGTTATAAACACCCGAATAACAAGTAGCTATGAAATATTACTACTAAGAAGCTAAGAATATGACCAAATATGATATCATAAAAATAAGTATGATTCTTGAATAAGTCAATAACATTATTTAAATCATTATATAGGAGGTTCGGACACGTACAATGCATATCGGACCTAAGGTAAGGGAAAATATCACAATCTCATTTTTATCCGAGATTGTTTATACTTTGGTATTTACTGGGGTGTATTTTATCATCCACATCCATGTTTCCTCGATATGTAATATTATTTCAATCCACCTACAATTGTTTAAATCCAATTTTAACCTTCGGTGAGTTTTTAGTAAGGGATATGAAAGGAATATTTTGTCGTTTTCCGTACGAGGTTCTTTTTTACTTTTCCGACAAAAGTACGAAGAATGTTTTTTTAAACTTATACGGCATGAATGAATTTTTACAACATTATTTCCAAGAAGCTTACTATACAAGTTTTCAAGTTTATTTTTAATCAAATTATGTTATTTTATAATTGCACGACATTTATTAAATGAAAAGTGTTTTTGAAGCAGAAAGGATATTTTCCTCAAGAATGGAGTTCTAGTGTTTTATCAAAATTATTTTCCATCTAAGAAAATAAAGGGTTATCTTTTTATCCCTATTTATTTGATTATGTTGTGATGGAATTATATTTCTATGAATTCCTTTATCTTATATGAATTCTTTTATGATGTCACGATGTTTAAGTTTCCCATTTTTATTACATGGGTTATGCAATGATGTATGATTTACAATTTTTTTGCACACATAAGAATGGTATCATTATGAGATGGGTAGGAACTATAACTCCCTCCAAAGCATTGGGTAAAGATTTTATATCTCATGAGATAGACATGGCTGGAATGGTAGGTTATACTGGTTCAGTGAAACAAGACTGAAACGAGGGTGACTCAGTTCTGAAATGGACTTTTTCCACTAAGATAGTCTTGGCAATGAGTCTTGACTAATAAGAAATTATTCTCTATGATTATGTGTGTATGCCACAAAGTTTCATGTTTTATGTTATAATTATTGGGATTTCATTTCACTACTATGATTTATCCCATGTTATGAAATTATGCTCCCTTTTGCAGGTTAAGATTTCCAAAATGTTATGTTCTTATGAATATGATGTGATTGATATTTCTTTTCTTTACCCTTACTGAGAATTTGATCTCACCCTTTTGTATGTTTTATTTCCCCAGGCCAGGAAGAAGGTTATTAAGTATAATATGCCAAAAAAGGACTCTAGATATGATGAAATAAATGGGAGGCAAAGTAGATGCTTTATGAACCAGTTGTTTATGTTTCCCAGTTTATAAAGACACTATACCTATACGGTCCTTTATTGGTTTTGTAATATGTTGTAATAAGTGTTCTTCAATTCTGAAGTAATTACAATGTATGTAAAGTATGGGTCGTTATAATATTTCAGTACAATCATCATTTAGGGTGTCAACTGATTCGTTTCCTTTATATGTTTGGTTACGTAAGCCATGTTTGTTATGGATAAGATATATTTGATTAAAATAAAGAATGATATTAGGTTCATAAAAATTATTTTTAATCATAAAATGAATAATATTCTTTAATGATTACGATGGGAAATTATTCTCATTGTGTTCGTGGAGACGGTAATCTGGACGTACGCACGAGCAACATTATTATTATTTTGATATTAAAGTAGTATATAATTGGATAGTATATCATATATACAAAATAATTATCACATTATATTTATTATTTATATCATTTATACTCATTATTATACTCATCCAAATGATGAAGTGTTTGAATAACAAACTACACCACGACGTGGAGATGGTAATCTGTATGTACGTACGTTTGGTGACTTAGTCATTTATAGGATGGATAGAATAATGAATATGGTTGTACCATTTTTATAATAAAATCTCAGTATATATAATATAATTTAGTTATTATTTTAGAATTGAAACAACAAAGAAAGAGGATGTGTAAGAAGAAAAGAACTTGAAATAGGTGATGAAATATTTATCTTTTCTTCGGGTTCTTCCTTTTGATATCATCAAAAGTTCTCCATAGGATGGATTTTTGACTAAAGTAAGTCCCATAGGACGAATGGAGGATAGTTTAGAGGATATTTTGGCCGGGTTTGGCCGAGATAAATGGCATTGAAGTTGAGAATTTGAGAGAAGGGGAGGTTCCCTTTTTTAAGAGATGTGAGGGTCACTTTGAGAAAAGCTTGAAATATTATTTTATAATAAAACCATTTTCCATTTATAATGGATCCAAAATAAATTATTTAAAGGAAACGGTGGAAATGGGTCAAACAATAGCAACCAATCAGTTATAGATAGGTTTATGATATCATATTAACCATATCTTTTAGATATAACTATTTTTTAAATAGTAAGACATTTACCTTGTCTCTTTGTATTTTAATATTATATGGTTAATAAACATACTATAAACTTCCAAGAGAACCTCAAGTGGATAATAAAAGAAATATATATTATTATTTAATCCCTTTGGATGATCCTTAGATTTTTAGGAATAGAATACGAATTAATAATATAATATTTATTTTAAAAACACTTTTCCGTCAATTTTGACACTATTTAGATTTTTGTTTTTGTTAAATTCATAACAACATTATTACTTCTAAAAAAAATCATTTAATAAACTATAACATGTCATGTTAACTTATTAAACTTATTTTATTCATTAAATGTCTCAAATTAGATTTATTTTTATATTTATAATATCAATTATTTTAATCTTTCATTAATAAGGTAATTAATGCATCATCATTGTGTCATAAATAAATATAATTATATAAAGTATAAAAATTATAAATAAAATACCATTATGTAGGAAATATTTTTAAATTTATAATGAATATTTATAGTTGAATTTATCTTATGTATATCTCTATATTAAAAATGGTTTAGTTATTAAACATTGATTTTAACTCTTTTAACACTTTTTTTAAATAATAATAAATGACCTAATGTAATACAAATTGACCAAAGGAGATCATATTTTATTGATATGGTTTTTTTGTTGAATTAAAATCATCTAATATAATTAGGACATGTGTTAAGTAATTATGATATCATTGTTACCCTTAATTACCCTATTTACATTTAACCGTGTTAAATAAAAGTAAAAAGTTAATATTCATCAAAAATTATTTTCTTTTTATTCAAACAAATTTTACTTAATGATATTAACAACATATCTTGGATTTTTGAAACTTAACTCACAGAAGTGGTAAAATTATGTTTTATACAAATTTGATAATGCTTCATGGAGGTGGGTAAAGATGGTAAATAATTTGAAAAAATATTATATATCTAATCATATTATAAAATCACTCCAATGAATTATGTTGAACACATATATGAATTATGTATCTATTTTGACCTAAAATAAATTAGAATAAAATAATTAATTATTTAACTAATAATTTTGTTTTAGCGAATAACGCTATGTTTTTTCACTATTCATAAAAAATTGGATGTTTTCAGAAAAATATCAAAAATTCACCCTAAGCTAATTTCAATATTCCGAATCCAAAAATGAAGTCCATTTTGAAATATAAAATTTATAAAATAAAAAAATGTGGGTATTACTATTCATAATGGCTAGTTTTATTGGTCGTATTGTGTTAAAATATCGAAGTTGCATACAATGAAATCTATTGCATTATTCAAAGGGAAACGTACTGTGGAAGCTTGGGGTGTTACAATAATCGTGTAATTGATTAACTAGAATTTTAATTATTTTATTTACCTTTCAATACTGAGTATAACGTATTGATTTAGTATAGCTTCCATTTTATATAACTCATAATAACAATTTGAGCTCACCCTTATTTTGTTCCTTTTTCCAATTAAATATAGATAATCCATTAAATGATTTCATGGTTTTTGATAATTTTATTTAATTATGTTTTATTTTTAATTCCCAACATAATATGGGAATCATGTATGTATCTGGTTCTCCAAAAATAATAAACTAATCATCCCTTTTGTATTTTAACCCTTCTAACTCTTTCAATGATAAAATGTAGACATTGGATCTAGGTTATTGGATTCAGGGTTCTTACAGTTAATATCATAGTAAATTTAGTAGACTCCATGGATGTTAAATTTCAAAAAACATAGATTTGGGCAAATAACACTAGGATATTCATTGATGACATGTTTCAAATAACATTATAATATTTTGGTACTAAATAGATTATGTTTAATTTCATAAAAAAACCCTTTCAAGATATTATAAGTGGACATAGTTATTGAAAAGTTGTACCTATGGGTAATAATCCTGGAAAATGGATTATTGGTTTTGACTCGATCGGCACCTAGTGCACAAAAAAGGATCTTTCTATGTACCTATTTTGACAATCCCTTGGGATCATCCTAGGGTGATTCCCATATTCATTACCACACATTATGAAGGATTTTAGAATAATTATATCCCTACATAATCAATGTCTTAGATTCTATGGTGGAAAATAAAAAAAATTTAATTTACTTAATGCATTTAATCAAATTAAATTTTATATGATATGAATTAATTTTCATACTTTTAAAATCTAGTAAAATATATTATTTTTTAGAAAATGGGGCTTAGATGAATGAATTATATCAATACACTTATCCAATGTTAGGAGTTACCTATTATGATGTCAAATAAATATTGTATCAAAAGTAACTATATAATTTTATATTATGTCATATTAATTAGCTTATGAAAAATAGAATTCCCAAATAGAGCAAAATTTAGTTCCAATTTGTTGTTATTCTATGTTTTGTAAATTCATGTGAGATAATCCCGCATCATTTAGTAGGAATATAAATCAAGTGTGATATGTGAAATTGATTATTTCTTATTGAAAATATTTTTTTTCTTGGAATCTGATTAAAGCTAAAGGTTATATTGTAAGTGTATTTTCTCAAAAAGAGATAAGATATGTGGTTTTAGTTATTCAAGAATACTATAGTATAATATAAATAGATCATATATAGTGGAGAGATTTTAAGGATACATTATTTGAAATCTATTTCCACTCACGATCAATGAACTGAATTGAATATAATGTTCCATATAATAATGATGAGGGAATAAGAAAGTGGTTCATTATATGAGACGTCTGTAAAATGAAAATCCATGTATGATATATAATACAAATCAAAATATTTAATGAAAGATTGATAATATAATTAAAGGGATTTAGAAAAGTCTATAAAGGGAACCGGTCAATCTTAAATTTTATTCATATCATGAACCAGTTTTATGTTCCATCAATATAGACAAGGATTTATAAAGATCCTACATATTTATAGTGAATCAAGAAAACAATAGTCCATATAAACACCTATAAAATGATAGTACATCAATGAAGTAGAAAAATATGTAGGAATTTTATTCATGTGAAATTTTTTAAAGGAATCATAATGAAAATTTATTAAAGGGAATGTGATTTTGTAACATGTGTATATTTAAGGATCATTTTGAAAATTAATATAAGATAAATAATGAGAGAACTATTATAATGTTCTTTAAATTAAATTAGGTGGGGAATTATTCAAACCAATATCCCATGTGTCATGTGAATCTACCACAAAATAGTCCATGGGGTGAATTCTAAGCTATTATAATCACCATATCAAAGGTATATGTAACCAATAATGTTGTAACTGATACGATAATCACATCCAAAAATTTAGTCAATACTTTATTTATTCTTGACCATCAAACTCTTTTAACCATCCATATTTGTTATGAAAATTTTATATTACCTTATCAATATAATTAAAGAATTTTTACTAAAATCTATTAGTGGATGTATCACATAAATATGGATGTGTTAGGAAGGCCACATTATAACACATAAACATCCTTTATTTGTGGAATTTATTATCATATCTTTGGTTGAATTTGATAGATTCATTTTTTATGGATTAACTCTCAAAATATTTCAATAAAAAATTATTTCAATGAGAACGAACATAATAATCATGACGATGTTGTAGAATTATTTATATTTTAAGAAAATACATCATCATCAGAGAATATCTAGAGACAACCCAACAGATCCTTTAAATTAGATTCTTGTGGAAGAATAATAATCACAGTTAGTGAGGGAGAATATGACCTTCAAATTTAGGATGTAATTATTTTATTGGAATAAATTGATGTATTCTCTATATAATTACTATTAAATACACCAATATGTGATTCCATGTTTTCTATTGAAATAATATCTAATGAAAGAAAAATAACCAGGATATCTTATAGAATAGATGTTGGGGATTTAGTTTAGTTGAAGAAAAAAGAAGACAAGTTCTATGATTAGGGATCTATTCAACATAAGTTTTTACCTTGTGAATTCCATATCCTATTAGTTAAGAAAAAAGTTGGATGCCTGAGTCTATACATTGATTATAGGTAAATCAATGATATTAAAGTATGGAATAAGTAACATTTCCCTAGACTTGATGATTTATTTTGTTAACATCACAATACATAATAATTCTAAATGAATTACCTTAATTTTTGATATAATAAAATGTTAATAATGAATGAAGGTATTTTGAATAAAAAAATTGAACAAATTATGTAAATATTAATCTTATAGTATTTCTATTTGAATTGAAAAATACACCATATATTTTTAGGGATTTAATGAAAAGACTATTCAAAATAATATCTTGATTTTTTTCATTGATGTTGTCATTGTGTATTCTAAAAATTATAAAGACCCTAAAAATAACATAAAATACATAATTTAGTCTCCTAAGATAATATATTTATGGGGGAAATTTAGAATGTGTGAATTCTAAAATTAGGAAGTTTGTGTTCAATGTCATATTGTCTCCAATGATGGAATCGTGGTTGATCTTGTCAAAAAAATGAAGTCAGATAATGTCTTACACCAAAAAACATATATAAGGTACATAGTTTCATTGGATTGGAAGGTCACTATAAACAATTCATACAAAATTTCCCCCAACTAGATAACTCATAAATCATTCTTAGTCATAATTAACTTAAGTCCAATGGGAAAATTGTATGTGCACATTTTTTTATGAATTAAAGATGAGATTGTTCACTAATTTGTTTTACTATACCACTAGGAAATGATTAGTTTCTATTATATAGTGATGCATCAATGAATTGAATTGGTTGTTTCCTTCCAAAAAAGCAATACATTATTACATATCCATCAATGTAGTAAAAAAGCATAAAAATAACATTCAAACCCATGATCTTGAGTTGGAAACTATAATATTTTTTTATAGGTATAGAGTCATTATATCTATGGTTAGATATGTGAAATATAAATAGACTATAAGATCCTAAAATGTATCTTTTCATAAAATGATCTTAAAATGATACAAATTTAGTGGCTCATTCACCTCAATGATGATAATTTTTCAAAAATATACCACCCAAGGAATGAATATATTGTATTTGATGCATTGAACTCAATGAATCGGGGATTATAATGCAAATAATGACTGACAGGCATCCAATGTTCATGAATTTATTAAAGATAGATAAGAGAATTGCTAAGGATGGGAATATATCACTCATTTTATAAATTATTCTGAAGCCATATTTGTTGGAAAATATTTAATTTTATCAGACTGATAATGAAAAGTTTCATAATAAAATTAATATTGTGAAAAATAGAATGATAACAGGATATAGTTCCAAATACATAGTTTAATAATTTGGAAATATATTATGTCTTCCATATATAACTGAGTTGAAAATTGTTTTTTTAGATGATCTCCATAGCTATAAATTATATATTAACTCTATTAGAGAAATGATATATAGGTATTTTTGAGGACTATTATGGTGAGGTAAAATGTAATAGGAAACTATTGATTTTGTATCATAATGTTTCGTTTTTCAATAAGTGAAGGCTGATAGACAACCACCTTGAGGTTTCATGAATCCACTTTCTATCCCATTGTGGAAATGGGATTACATTACTATGAACATTTCATTAGAGTCCAAAATACTTCAATAAATAAAGATGGAATATGGATAATTATTGATCGCCATACCAAATATGAAAATATGATTTCTATAAGATAATAATAACATCCTCATAGAATTTAAAGTATCTTTATTAATAAATTTTTAATAATTCATGGAACACCTATTTCTATTCTGTCATATCGAGTTGTAATTACCTGGATTTTCCATGTAATTTTTTTCATTATATGGAACTATTCTGAGGCTGGAAAATATGACAGTGTTTGATTTTGATTCCCAGTGTCCCCGGAACAGAATTTTAATCTTTCTTAAGGTACTTTCAGTACACGTGTGAGTGATTAATACTATCTTTTTAACCAGTGAATGGAATTGAAATCTGAGGGCACCGTTGAATTCGTAGCGCCAAAGTTCGCTTACGAGAACCTTACCTCGGCTGTAGTGGAATGATGGAGGAAGTTGGGTTTTGTGGTTTTCATGGAGGATTAATAAAATAAATCTAATATATTTTAAATATCCTCCACTTCTCTCTAGGATTTGGTGGTGGGGACCACAAGGTGTGGTCGGACATTTAATACATGGCATTAAATGTGTGGTTACACAAAAATGTGTAACCACCCTACATATAATTAAAAAGGTTCATTAATTGCACCAATTAATGAACCTCCCTAAATTTATGGGTTGTAATACTAACTCCCATCGTATCTATTTTTGAATTTTTTGGAAAATTGTGGTTTTTTTTGACTGAAGAATTTTGGAGGAGCCTCTTGATGAAGAATAAGTCCATCAAGAAAGAATTGATGATCATCATTAGAGTAGCATAGTCGGAGGCTTGTTTTGGGATCGACAAACACCAACCCATATTCAAATGCGTGACACTCTCTTATGAATAATGACGTAGGGGGTTTCCTTGTTTAAATTTCAATAGTTGTTTAATCTTTAATAATCTACCTTGATAAGATGCTTACGCAGAGTCTATGGTCCAAAATAACAATTCGCAGTCCCTCCGCCTCTTGTTCAATCCTTGTGTTCTACAGGGGTGGATTTTGAGGTTGTTCGGAACCCACATCTGTGGGTCATGAAGTGAATGAGATGACCCAGGAAGTCTGTATGTGCGATCAAATGGAAACAATAGACCATTGTAGCTCACTTGGTGGCCCGTTCCGGTAGGCTATGGCGGTGACCAACACCGACCGAATGTGTTTGTGGGGGCGCACCGTCATGCGACACATGAGGAGGAGGCCACACCTTTTTTTTCATGGCAGTTGAGTATGGTGGCTGGCACCGGCTGGCTGTAGAGGTCGAGCGGGGTGCTGCCACATGCTGCTGAAGGTGGTCGCAACTCGAATCCATGGCCGAAGAGGAACTTGCTTCCTGTGGGTCTCGCAGTGACCTGGCAGTGCCGCGTGGGGCCACCACTCTCTATCCTGAATGACGTTTCCATTTGCTAGAAATGGGGGACACCCCCCCCCCCCTTCTCATGCCAGGTAGGGCGGGCCCCTCGCCTTCCTGTGGGGCTGAGTCGTGCTCCCCTTTTAAACAGGGCTACTCCCTTCTATGGGCTAGGTTTCACACTCTGTGTGGGCTAGGAGGCGTCCACCCCCCCCCCTCGGCACCCCCTAGCAGGTTTGGTTTTTCCCCCGTTGTGGGTCGGGTGGCGCACCCCTTACAGGCTGGGCGACACCCTTCTACGTGCCGAGCAGCCCTCCAGTGGGCCTGGCTGGACCACGGCCTAGTGGGAAAATCTCTCCTGGGCCTAGTCCAATCGGGTCGTCCAAGTCTTGTTCGGGCCAGGCCTAATCGGTCAGACCGGACCCAGACCCATCCAGGACAGTTTCACAAAAAATTACTTATCTTGAAATCCATATTTATATTTGATGATCCTTCTATGGATCTGGGATCCTTTGAGTGAGATGGTTATTTTGGTATACTCCACTCAAATTTGGATGAATGTTAGAGTACCACCGGGTTGGATCGAACAGGAATCCAACCAGGGAACCCTTTAATAAAATCTTATAACTCACTAACCGAGCATCCTATTGACATGCCATTTGTCACATTGGAACCCATATAATATTGTAGGTTTTTTTGGGTTACTCATTTTTGAGATTAGTGGGAGTATATTTTTTGTAGATATCCCAATGATCATATTCTACGAATCTCGATTGCACCTGGTGTGGGGAACCTTGTGGATGACTATCTTTGATGTAGTGATCTTGTGTAGATCAGCATCATATCGACCCTGTGTAGATCATCATCATAGAAACACGAAGGTGACTCGTTTTAGAGTGTCCCGTTAAGGAACAACATATAGCGACCTTTTGCAGATCATCATCAAGCGACACTATTTGGATCAGCTTTCCAGTGACCCTGTGTGGATCATTATTCTAGCGACCCTGTTGTGGATGAAAATTTTAGTGACCCTGTGTGGATCAGTAGTAGAGTGATCCAATGAGGACCAGCCTTATAGTCGCTCGTCCGTGTAATGCCACTTATGTCCAATAGTGGATCGATAATAGAATAACTTCTTTTCGGATAAGTTACGGAACTTATAAATAAAATAAAATTATATATCATAAGATTAATAATTTATATTCTTGATATCTGAGTTTTATACCTAGTGTGAGTTATATATTGCTTCGTGCATTGTTATTTAAGTCATTCATTGTGGTTTTTTATTTTTTGGAAATCTAGGAGAACTACTGGGGTATTGGGGTCCCTACTGAGTATTGTTATACTCACCCATGTATGGTCTTCGCACGCATGTTGTAGTGACTTGTGCAGTCGATGGACTGGTTTAACAGAGGTTTGGGAACCAGGATTGGACGGTTCTCAGAGGTGGACCTTTAGAAATGACGTGTCGTAGTGACGACCCACCGTGATCTATACCTACCCTTCAATTTGGAACCTTGGTGGATCATTTAGAGAGTTTTTTTTATATTATTGTTGTACTTTTAAGTTGTACTTGTATTCAGACCCTTTACCTTATAGTAATCTCCCTTTTTACATTCAAAAAACATCTTTTTATTACTCTATTTTTACTACGTGGGTTGTGCTTGTTGTATTCTTGGAGTGTTTGTTTACGGGATCAAAGTAAACGCAATCCCATTTTTCATGATATGCCTTTATATTCTAGACACCAACCGTTGGCCTATAGAAGGCGGGCATGGGGTAGTTAGATAATGGGCCCCATGGGACGAGTCATGAAAAAGTGGTATTAGAGGAGTCGGTTCTACCGAAGCACTTGGACTATGATCTTTTTAATGGAGAAAAAGTGTTAGGTTTTTTCAGTGTGTTTTCTTTTGTTCGAGGAGTCCAATGTTAGTGCGGTAGCCGACGTATCCATAAACTGGGACCCGGAATTCAGATTTCCAACTTGGTGCATGAAAACAGTGATTGCGTGTGTTTGGAAATGTATTTAATTTGATCTCTTTTGAGTCAACTCACCATGTATAGATTATTGACGTTGGAACACTATTTTCCTTTCAAGATGCTGCCATAAAGACAGTCATCCTGGATTCCCAATAGAGTGCATGATGATGGTGCACCAAGGGATGAGGCTTTAGTGGAGGTCCCTCTCATTGTGGTAGCACCTTTGGGTGGTGCACCAGTAGCACCGCCAGCCTTTGGGCAGCAGATTCCACCTGCCCCACCAATATATGGTGTACGCCGACTGAGTGTGTTTCAGGAGTTTCGATGTTAGGGGCCTCTAAGGATCCAAGGAGAAACAGATCCACATGAGGCTAAGGACTGGCTGGAGGATGTGGCCAGAGTTTTACGCCAGGTTGGGACACCAGCCAACCATATAGTGATCATAGCTTCCAGTATTTTCTAGGATGCAACAAGGAGATGGTGGATCATGATTCTCCAGATACACAATGAGTCAACCATTTCTTGGTTAGATTTCGAAGGCCTCTATGTGGAAGAGTTCATTCCATTGACACTATGCTCTATGCATATACTAGAGCTGAAACACTTACAACAGGGTAGCCTAACCGTGGTCCAGTAATAGAGAGGTTCACCAACCTCTGATGCTACTCTATCAACATGGGGCGGGACCCATTCTTCAAGTATTGGAGCATCGAGAAGGGACATAGGTGAAATATTAGAGCTTCGATGGTATCTATCAGCATCCCATCACATGTTGGAGTGCTTGAGATAGCACTCTTGGTGGAGATCATCCTTGATGTGAATACACTGACAATGAGGCCCACCACCGGGCGACACGTAGTAGAGTCATCTTTGGTTGGTAGTACGTAGATGACACAGTGGTCCAAGAGGACTAGAACATCTAGTGGACGACATCAATACCTAGGGTTAATGGTGTGAGGCTCACAAGGTAAAGTAGCCCATCAGAAGAGCACATTGTGATTCACTTGTGGTGGCAGGGTTAAATGGATCACGAAGACCCTAAAATCCCCCTGACAACGAGCAGATAGTTGATGGACTTCCAAGGAAGAGGTTAAGATTTTAGTGGGGAGGTCTATAGGAAGCAAGAAGATTTGGTAGAGGAGCTAGTTGTATAATAAGTGGTGGGAGGTGATTGGAAATTCTATAACCACTACCTCTAGGTTATCCCCACCGACCATAGGGAGCGTGTTGAAAGGGATGAGCTCAGCTCCAGAAAACTGAGGCCTATGACCACGAGGCTCCAGTGATGATTTGAGGTACAATATGTGTCTACTCCACCTTAGCTGCAGTACTTATAGACACAAGTTCCAATTACTATTTCATTTCTATGGCCCTCATTCGGAGCTCAGATATTCTAGTGGAGTCGTTGGCTAGATCCTTATGATTAGAGACTCCTATAGGGGAAGATAAGATGATTACACACTAGTTGTAGTCGTGTGTGCTTACTCTTAGATGTGATATATTTGGGTGGGATATTCTAGTAGTGGCATTGAGGACTTATGATGTCATATTATGTATGGAATAGTTATCTTCATTCCATGCTCAGATATACCACATTAGACACAATGTGTGATGTGTCCGCGAGGATGGGACCAAGTTTTTATATTCACTAGAGGGAAGGGATACATTGCAGCACAGGTTGGACATTCCCAAAGGATGTTACATCCAATCACACATTAGTTGGATAGACGTACCCTCAGAGTAGTTGATGTTGAGATTTCACTCTATCCTGTAATGGTGGACTAGTATACTGATGTCTTCCCTGATGATGTTTCGAGACTACATCCTCATATAGATGTGGAATTATACATCAAAATATACCCTAATAAAACAATGATATCTACACCCGCATATCAGATGGACCCCATGGAGCTTTTTGAGTTATAGGTATAGCTTGAGGACTTGCATAAGAAGGGTTTTATAATGCCATGTATTTCTCCATGGGAATACCCTATTTTGTTCACCAAATAAGGAAAATAGGAGTTTGAGGCATTGTGTGGATTATCGGTGCCTAAACCAGGTGGCCATGAAGAACATGTATCCACTTCCTATGATTGATGATCTCGTTGATCACCTAAAGGGAGCTCATTGGTTTTCAATGATAGACCTCATAACTGGATATCATTAGATCCTGGTACGATATGAGGATGTGTAGAAGACAGCCTTGAGATGAGAGTGTGACCACTATTTGTTCTTGGTTATTCCATTCTGTATAACCAATTCCCCTATAGTGTTCATGGTACTCATGAACAAAATCATTCATCCATACCTCAATCACTCCGTGGAAGTCTTCATTTGACGAAATCTTGATATAATCGTTGTTGGAGGAGGAGAAATTACATCATCTATAGATAATTCTTGACACACTCTAAGAGCACCGACATTATGGTAATCTCTCGAAGTCCCATTTTTTGATATGGGTGGTCCACTTTCTGGGACACATTATCTCAGAGAATGGAGGTGTAGTGGATTCTGCAAAGATATTGGACGTTCTTGTCGGGGAGTCACCATGGAGTGTGACAGAGGTGCCGAAGATCAAGGGGTTGGCTAGGTACTAGCTGAGTTTTATACCTTATTTTTCTAGATTTTAGGAACCCTTGTCAGCATTGAAGAAGAAGGGACATCCCTTTGTGTGGAATAAGAGATGCTAGAAGATTTTTCATGGGCGGAGGAAGTGACTAATGAGTACCCCCAACTTGAGTCTACCAGTAGAGGGAGTTGGTTATGCAGTCTACAATGAAGCATCATGGACGAAACATGTAAGTTCCATGATGCAAGATAAAGTAGTGATCGCTTATGTTTCATGATAGCTGAGACAACATGAGCAGAACTATGCTACCCAGGACCTGATGTTTGCAGTAGTGGACTTCACCTAGAATATGTGGCAACACTACATGATGGTCAAATGTTTTAAAACTCTACTTTTATCACATGAGTATTAGGAATATATTATCATATAAGGATATGAACTTGAGAAAATGGTGATAAATAGATATCCTACATGACTATGACTTTGAGATAGTTTATACTCCTGGGAAGTGGAACGTGGTAGTAGATCCACTCAGCAGGAGGTCGAGTCTACACTTACTGAGTGAGGCAACAGTGAAGCTAGCCACGTTGCAGATATCTTTTGTGGGGAGAGATGGAGTAGCATACCTCCAGTATATGATAGTCACTCTCGCAATCCTTTAGTTATTCAGGGAGTCATAGCTTGGGGACATTGGCTGTGATGCTCGACGTGCTCAGATATCCTCAGGACATGCACTTGATTGATTTTCTATAAGTGGGGAGCATGTCATTCTCTTTATAGGATGCACCATCGTACCGTTGACGCTAAAGGTGGAGGTGTTGAGGAAGTTCCATATGTCCCCTCTAGCAGTGCATCCTGGGGTGGTGAAGATGTACCAGGACCTCTGGTGTCAGTATTGGTGGCCAGGGATGAAGAATGCAACAGAAGAGTTTGTTTCACGATGCCTCACTTGCAGCGCGTGAAGGCCAAGAATCAAGTTCCAACGGGCTTAGATCAGCCAATATAGGTGTCAGAGTGGAAGTGGGATGGCATTTCCATAGATTTTGTGACAGGGATATCACGTACGTCCAGGGGCCACGATTCATTCTCGCTGATCATTGACCTACCCACCAAGCCATCCCACATCCTACCCATCCATGATTAAGGATCAGTAGAGGGCATGGGACGTATCTATGTACAGGATATTTTATGGATCCACAGGTTTCCATTGGCAATCATCTTGGATTGTGATGCACATTTTACATCCTGGATGTGGGAGAGATTATAGGAGGCATTCAAGACTCAACTACTTTTGAGCCCAACATTTCATCCTCAAACGGATGGTAAGACGAAGTGGATCATTCAGTCACTGAAGGACATGCTTCATGCTTGCATCCTAGATTTTGGCCATAGTTGGGAGGATCTGTTACTCTTGGTGGAGTTCAGATACAACAACAAATATCACTCCACCTTTGTTATGGCACGATTTTAGGCCTTGTACGGATGACCATGAAGATCACCTCTATGCTAGACAGAGCTAGGGGAGTCAGCCCTTATGGGTCTAGAGTTGGTACGGGCTACCACTGAGAAGGTGCAGATCACTTAAGAGAGGATAATGACTGCACATAACAGGAAGAAGTCTTGTGATGACAAAAGATAATGACCATGGGGGTTTGATGAGTGAGACCATGTCTTCCTACAGGTCTCATCTGGATGTGATTTATGGATATTTGGATGGGGCGGGAAGCTATCTATGAGGTTTATTAGACCATTTCGTGTACTTAACATTGTTTCTGAGGTGGTGTATCACCTAGCTCTTCCCCCAATGATGCATCAATTGCATGATGTTTTCCACGTGTCATAGCTGAGGAAGTATGTTCATGATCCATCACAAGATATAAATTAGGGTGAGATATACATTGATGATGGGTTGTGTTTACGGACGATCCAGTAGAGATTGAGGATTGACATGAGCGGGTTTTTCATGGATGATAGAAACCTCTAGTGCATGTTCACTGGAAGCATATGAACCTCCAGGGGAGTACATGGGAGCAGGATACTCAGATTCATGCTCAGTATCCCCATTTGTTTCCTTAGTCAATGTTGTGGTTTTCGGGGATGAAGAAACCCAAATACGAGGAAAATTCAAAGACCAATATTTTCCAAGTAATTTTTTTAATTATATAGAACTATTTTGAGGCTGTGAAATATAACAGCATTTGATTCCAATGCCCAGTGTTCTTGGAACATAATTTTGAACATTCATAAGGTACTTTAAATAAACATGTGTGTGGGAAATCCAAACATTTGAACCGGTGCTCATAATTGAAATATGAGGGCACCATTTAACTCACAGCGCCATGATTCACTTAAGTGTGCCTCAACCACGACCATAGTAGGTTGAGAGAGAATGTTGTTTATTGCAATTTTCATGGAGGATTAATAAAATAAATATAATTTTTTTTAAATATCCTCTATCTCTCTTTAGTTTTTGGTAGCGGGGACCACTAGGGGTGGTCGGGCATTTAATGCAAGTCATTAAATGTCCGGTTACACAACAATCTGTAATCATCCAACTTAAAATTAATGAGGTTCGTTAATTACACCAATCAATGAACCTCTCTTAATTTTGTGTTTTTAATCTAACTTCCATCATCTGTCTTTTTGAATTTGTTGGCAATGGGTGGAATTCTTTGAGAGGAGGATTTTGGAGGATCCTATGGATGAATAATGGATCTATAAAAAAATGAATATTGTCATTTGAGTGACATCATTGGAGGCTTTCCTCAGGATCAAAAAACACCAACCCATCTTCAAATGCGGCATTCTCTCCCACAACTCAAGAGGTATGGTTTTTCCTTTTTTAAATTTAATGATTTGTTGAATCTATTATATTCTCCTTGATAAGATGCTAACGCGGAGGGAGTGGGTGAAACGAACAAGGCTTGGTCCCTCGGCCTCTTGTTCAATCATTGCGTTATGTGCATGTGAATATTTGGGATAGACGAATCCCATATATGAGGGTAAAAAAGTGAAGGTGATGACCCGAGAAGTCCGTAGGAGCGATTACAAGGAAAAGCAGACCGTCAGAGCTCACATGATGGTCCATAGAAGACCACTGGTGTGGCGGCACCGATGTCCCATTCCAGTAGGTGATGGTAGTGGTCTGCACCAACTAGCTGTAGTGGTGGAGGCATGCTATCTCATGCCACAGGAAGTGGTCAAGGTGGTTAGCAGGTGGCCGACAACGACTAACTATAGAGGTGGTGGTGACCCATCGCGCGCTGTAAGAAGAGGAGGCCTCATCATTCCAGTCACAATAGTTGAACAGGGCGGACGACACCGGCTGACCGTTGAGGAAAACCATTGTGACTTCACATACTATTGGAGGGGGTCTTGGACGAAATCCGTGACAATTGGGGGACCCGCTCCCAATGGGTCCCGCATAAACCAGGCATGACTCCATTACATCGCCACACTATATCATGAATGGATTATCGATTCGAGAGAAATGGGGGGATCATTCCCCCCCCCCCCCATACCAGCTAGGGCAGGCCCCTCACCCTACTATGGGTATGGTTGGTCTCCCCTGCAGGCCGGTCTGCCCCCCCCCTGTGGGAGGGGCTGCACCCCCCTTACGGGCTGGGTGGCATCCCCCTGTAGGTGGGTCACACCCTCGTGCGGCTGGGGAGACGCCCCCGTGCAGGCCTAGCCCCCCCCCCCCCCCTAGTGGGGAGTTCCATCCCATGGCCCCATGGGCCGAGACCACTACGAATCAATACAACTGGGCCGACCCAGTTCGGTTTAGGGTAGGCCGGGTCGATCCGACCGGGTCGGACTGGTCCTAGACCCATCGAGGACAGTTTCGCTTAAAATTTCATATCTTGAAATCCAGAAGTCTATTTGAAAAACAGTCTATGATGTAAGGATTCATGGAGAGAGATGGTCCTTTTGGTATACTCCAATCAGATTTTGGAACATTTTTATGTATTTTCGGTTTGGATCGAACTAGAATCCAACCGGGCACCCGGTAAAAAAATGTTTATAACTCACAGAACGAGTATCTGGTTGACATTCCATCTAATGAGTTGGAACCATTAAGACATGGAGGTCCTTTGGGTTACTACTTTGAGGAGGATAGTGGAAATAGAGGTATGACCAATATCTTGAGGAGCAGATTCTATGGAACTGAAGTGCACATGGTGGTGGGAATCCTGTGGCTGACTATATGAGAAGTAGCAATCCTGTGTAGATCATCGTTATAGATACCCTATGTGAATCATCATCGTAGAAAACCAATGAGGAATAGTTTTATAGAATCCCATCGAGAAACAATATATAGGGACCCTGTATGGATCAGCATCAAGTGACCCTATATAGATCAGCATTCCAGAAACCCTGTGTGGATTTGCATTACAACGGCCCTATTGTTGATCAGAATTCTAGCGACCTTATATGGAGCAGAAGTAGTGTGACCCACTGATGACCAGCCTTGTAGTGGCCCATCCTGGAATTTTGACTATGTCCAAGAGTGGATCGATAATAGAACAACGTCCTTGTGGATCAGTTCTCGATCTCCTAAATGGAAAGAGATAATATAAATTAAGAATAATCATCTATATTCATGATCTCTGAGTTTTATACCTGGTGTGAGATGACTATTGCTTCGTGCTTTATGATAGAGGTCTTGATTTATGGGTTTTCCCTTATTTAACAATCGGAGACCTATAGAGGTCTCGAGGTTTTTAATGTGCCCTGCATAGTATTTTCCAGCACCTTGTTGTATCTTGTAAAGTTGGTAGATTTCCTTGATTGAGGTTTGGAAGCCAGGACTAGATGATGCTCAGAAGTGGACCTTTATACATGATGTTCCACAGCGACGACCGACCATGAGCTGTACCTACCCATCAAGTTGGAAACATGATGGATGATTCCGGGTGTTTTTTCTATTGATGTTATACTCATCAGTTGGGCATGTATTCCGGCCCCTTTACTTACAGTACTCACACTTTTTACTTTAGTAAACATCTTTTTACTAATTTAGTTTTATTACGTGGGTTTTTCTCATTGTATTCCTGTACTGTGTGTTTTCTAGTTAAAAAGTAATTATTTCCCATTTTTTAGGGATAAGCCTTTCAGTTATAGTCGCCAAGCCCTTTTTTTGTGGAAGGCGGTCTTGGGGTAGTGATGGAATGGGCCCCGGGGGGACGAGTCGAGACACGAGTTCCCCATTTTATATTAACATTTTGGATTATTCTTTAGAAGGGTCATGATACTATGATTCATTAAATCACAACCTACCAACCATAAACTGATATAATTTTTTAAATGAATAATAAAACATTATAAGACATATTTATATTAAGTGAATATGATGCTATAATGATTAAGAACCAGGTTTTTTATAAGGCGACATCGATGAAATTTTCCAGAATGAAATATTTGTAAGAGATGAGAATTTAACACCCAAGACTCGATTATATTAAGTGAATATTCTATTTTAGTAAAACTATAATCAAAGGAATTTTTTCATATTTCATGGAACAAAAAAAATATATTTTTATTGTATGAACATTGATTTTTAACTTACATGGTCGAAATAATCATAGAATGAATATTTGAAATTTTCCCCTAAAAATAAGATTTTATAAATAATAAAAAATTTACAATTTTGACATTACCTTATTATTTATAATAAACCTTAAAATAATTTAAAATTAAAGAATCTAAAGACTATAAATTTGATTTAAATAATTTTGATATAATTCGGAGGTAAAAATGATAATTTTTTGTAAAATTATTTTGTTTAAAAAAATTGTTTTTCTTTTAAAAGACATAATGTGTGTCCATATTAATTAATTCAAATAATATTTAATTATAAAATATTTAAATGATTTAAATATATTATATATGTTATTATTATAACGTAATTCCATATAATGATGATTATTTTTTGTATAATTGATATAAAATCATCTTATAATTTAACAATGAATTTCTCAAAAACCAATTTTTTGACATTAAATGTGGGGTTTTTAAATTTAAATTTAAAAAATATTTTAATTTTATTTAAGGAAATTTATTCCATATTTTTAATAACCATTATTATTATTAAGTAATAATCTCATCAAAAAAATTGGTCATAATGATTAGTAGAAATATTAATAAACTAATTAATATTGGTTAAGTTAAAACAATGTTTTTTACGCTACTTGAGATTGTGTTCAAATAAATTTTACACATGAATAGAATTTTTTAAGGAATTATATTTCTTATTTGTCATAATTATTCATAAATTAACTAAAAATGATCATTTTATTTTAGTCATAAATGATTAATTCCCTAGGTTAAAAAACTAGTTACTGTGATCCAAATGAAAATGTTAAATGTAATTAAACATAGTGGATAAGGGAATGGAAAAGTTAAAAATGATAATTTTTTTATACTTTATAAAATTTAATCCATTTTTTATAAATTTTAGAAGTTCTCGGGGTGAGATAGTCTTCCCATAATTTAATTGGTTTGAGTATTTACAAAAATTACACTACTCCATAATTATAATGCCCTTTGGCTCAACTACCCCTTCCAAAATATATCCTAGAAATCCATATATACATTCTCTATGTGATGGAAGTACTAAAATTAAAACAATATTTTCTTTAAGAATATATATAATGGAGGATTCCCTAAAATATGGTAGTTGTCTTGTTAAAGCAATCTCTCTCTCTCTCTCTTATTTTATCACCTTCAATTATGTATGAACACTTTTAATATAATAACATAAGTATTTATGCTACACTAAGATGTTATTATGTTTATTTTATAATATTTATGATCCTTATTCTCCACTAAATGTGAAAAAATAAATTTCTCATGTATACAGACTTCTACTAACTCACAAACTGATGTAATTTTTTTTCATCATTGATTCACATGGATAGAAATAATGGTAGTGAAAATGGATATATATATATATATATATAATAAAACTGAAATGATATTAATTTTAAATATTAATAAATCATCTAATTCTGTACACATTCACCAGTTAATGGAATGATATTGTAATTCATGTTTATGTATTGACTACATCTAGATAAAGATATGCGAAACATTTTTTAAGTACAACATTCAATAAAAGTTATAAATAGTTAACTAATGAGTAAATATGACATTTATAACATTAATATCATTATAAACATGATATATCTATATCCTATTCAAAATAACAACATCATTCACGATAACACATGCCTGAGAAAACAAGGCATTTAATGCCCTAAACAATAGAAATAATGAAATACTATTAACAAATGGGTGGGAATTGTTATAATATGGTCAAATATAAAATTATAAATATGAATATGGTTTTGGAATAAATTAATGACATGCTTAAATCAATTATACAAGTGGTTAATTCATGTTCAACGAATGGGAATTAGTATGTAAGGGAGTTTGTCTCAATTTACATTTCATTGATAAATATTTTTTATAAACCAATTCATATTTACATGATGAATATGAAGACCCATTGATGTATTTAAAATGAATTACAATTTATAAATGATTTTTAATAGTTAAATTCATTATTATTATTTTAATGGGTAAAAATTTGGATGTTATCATAGAGGTAAGAATGTATTTTGATTTCCGACATGGTATATGGATTTATTTTACTCTCGTTGAATAAATCATATCATATTTCCTTCATAGGATCAAAAAAATTTGATATCTAATGGATATTTAATTATTTTTTATATTTTATTCCAAATTTTCAACTCTTTGGATCTATAAATAAGAAAATAAATGTAAAAAACTATTATATTTATCTTCAAATTGGATATGTATTTAATCCGTTCCCATTTTTTAAATCTTGTTTTTAAAAAGACCATTTATTTACTAAAATTATTTGTTAAATTATATTTTAAACAATCGTTGGGTTTCAATGTGGTTTTTAAAATAATAATTCTACTTTTTTTTCAAAAAAAGGTTTTTGAAAAAAAAAATCAAAGATAAGATCTTTTTTTAATATATATGGCGAGAAAAGACTTCACCATCATTGTAATAATTTTATGACAAATATCTTATTATACAGATATTATATTTTATTAAAAAAGGAAAATATTTTATGAAATATTATTTATATATTTATATTCCATTACATTTAATCTTCTAATAGACATTATTTTATTGCAAATACATATTTTCCTGATAAACTGATGGTCCCCTCTCATTTCATGATTAATTTTGTTATTGTTTTCATTCTCCTAAGGTATCATTATATAGTCTTATTTTCTAATTAGTAATTAAATTTTTATTAAATAATAATATTATATATATCATGGAAATAATTATTTCTCAAACCATATAACATTCTTATGTACGATGTTTACATTGAAATTTATTTAATTAATTGTGTAAATAATGATAAATATGTATTCATTAATGAATAATGATATTTTTGGATAATGAATATTTTTCAGGATTTAAACTGTTCAATTTATACATGATGAATGTCTAGAACATACAGCTGATGAGTGGGTCTCAGAATTGTATATCCCCTCATTGTATGAGTAGGTCAAATGTGATAAGGTAGTTAGCCAAAATTAAATGGGGTTTTAGCCAAAGTTTTAATCCATAATGTGGAGGTTATTGACAATATATATATATATATATATATATCATGTTATTTACGATCATGAAATACAATATAAATAATTTCCTTAATTAATTATTTAGATATATTTATCCTTGAGATTATTTCATCAATGTTATCAAGAGATTCATTTTGCGCTCAAGTAAATTATTTCATGTCATTATTTTTATGTTATTTACCTTTAAAATTGATCACGAGTTATCAAATTATGACATTATTGTTATTGATTATAAGTATTGTTTTGGGATTTATTTACCATTCAAAATTGATTATTCCTTATTGATTCATGAAAATTATTTCATATATTTAACCCTTATTAATCATTTCAGTTCACCCAAATTTTATTTCACTTGTCTGTTATTTGAAGATGAATTTTTCAAATTTTATTTTAGGATTTAGAACATTTTCTATCATTGTGTTTTAAATTCAATTCCAAATGTAAAATGTGTATCATGTAGGTATCTTGATATCTAAAAGTACTAAAATGACCATTCCCATTGGATTTAACCCCTTGTATGAATTCTAATGTAATAAAGTGTAATATGTATGTAGTTAAATGGAGTAAAGGTTGATATTTATATATATATATATTCCATGTTATTGAACATAAAAAATATAATTCTTCTTGATACAATGTACATTAGTGTAAAAATTGTTAACAAATATAAAAGTAAAATCAATTATTTGATACCAAATATATTATCATAAGTGAAATTAATTTACTAAATTTGGGTTGTGAATAATAGTTTATAAAATAAAACATAAAATATTAAGTAAACAATTTAAGTAAGTTTATTAAGTAGAATGTATTTCTGATTAAATGTTCAGAGAATTTTATAATCAATGAGATAAAGTTAACTTACTATGGGTAGTGGAAATATAAAAATGTTAAAAAAATTAATGTATGATATGTGAAGCATGTATGAAAATAATATATAATGTTATTTCAAATATCCATCCTTTAACCATTTTCATTGAATCAGTATATAACTCAAATATTTGGAATCCAAGATTTTATCCAAATAATAATTATCTATGTTCTTAAAGTAAGGAATCTCATGATAAAAATATCAGAGAATCTATTTTTTTGAGGACTCAGAAAGCCTTGATCGCATTGATTGGAATAAAAATTCTCTTCTAATTCCTAAAATAACTCAATAAAACACAATATTATAATTAATATTTCAAACATAAAAATCATAAGGTGTTAAATATAAATTTCCCAATAAGATGAATTAAAATAAAAATCATCAAATTATAAAATGAAATTATCCTTAAGACACATGATGTTTCAAAATTAATTATAGTATATTTTCTTATCTTGGGAAAAAATATATTCGTCCCCCTTAAATTCTCTTTTACTTTATATAAATTTCATCAATGGTCAAATTTTGAATTTCTTAGAGGTGGTTATAATGATGTTTGATAGACACATCATCAATTGAGAAGATTTAGTGAAACTTATTTTTTTAATGGTTAAATATAATTAAGAACCATTAAAATTATTAAATTTATAATTATTGTAGAATTATTGTATTTCATAAGAAAAATACACAAGGTTCATTTGGTCAGGTTATAAAAAAATTCCACATGAAGATCTGTCTAACTTTATCTGTAATTTTTTTTTTCATTTAGACTTTCTATAGATGATTCAAGTATGAAAATTTTATAATTAATCTTATGCACATCATAAACATTAATCTACTTTATAATGACATTTTATGTTTTCTATGAAATGTACATTTCCATCTGATATATGAGAAATCATCCGGTATTTTATGTCCAAAATACATACGTTATTTTCATTGAATTTTTAATTGTCAATCTTAAACAAATTTATAAGAGATTTACAAAATATTTTTTTTGGTACAATATTAATTTTATTCAAAAACGTTACAACCTTTGGCAAAGTGTAAATTAATTAAAATAAATTACTTATGAATGGTTTTTGTTTTACAAAACTATTGTATGAATGTGTTTAAATTTATCTTCCAACTCTAGACACTTATTTGTATATAGTAATATATAACGGAAAAAAAAATCAACATATAAAATTTGATCTAGTTTTGAGAAAAACAAGTTTATAAAATTTTATGTTTCTTACAATGTAAGGGTTGATACAGAATGATTACTCTATAATGTCAACATATAAAATTGAAAAGTCATTAGTATGTAAATGTTACTTTTCTCAATATGTAATGGTTGATCTAAGGAAAATATATTTACATAAATTTTGATATATAAGTTAGATAAGTTTTTATATGGAGAAAAATAAATATATAATGATGACTCCTATAACTTATAAGTGGAACTCTTATGTGTTCAAAGGGTTAAAAAAAGATTCTCTTTGATACCTAAGAGTCACTGTAATATAAATTGTTATGTAAGGCTTCCAAACATTATCATAAATAATGTTTGGAATTCTCTAGAAATAGTTAAAAATTATCATCCTAGAAAACAACTCTTTATAATTAAAATGACACATGCGTGATCAAAAAATATCCCAAATGTATTTGTAATAAATCAATTCTGACTAAAAAAGATAAGATAAGACATTTTCATTGAAGATTTATCTCATACATAATTCTTCTATGAATCATATTCTCTAGATATCAACATATATATATAATTATAGTTTCATAATGACATCATTAGTATTATTAAGGAAAATATATGAATAGAATTGAAGAATAAAAAATTAATGAGAAAATAGGGAAACTACATGCTTGAATCAATATAATTATTAATTTCTTCCACAGATAAAAAAAACTAGAAAACATAAAACTCATTTGAACTCAAGGAATCAACACCTCCCCCATGGAAAAATAACAAGTTTTATTTATCAATCACTATGGAGAGTATATGCATAGTGGAATAAAATGGATATAATGATAAAATATATATAAATAAAAAACTACGTTTATTTTAAAGTAAAAAATATATTCTAGTAAAACCATAATATATTTTTTATAGATGATGTAAAAGTTTCAAAATGGGAAAATCCTTTTGAAATTATAAATATATTAATTTAAATTAGGAATCAATTTTTATCTACAAAATCTTGACATTTTCAACACGTGCGTCATGATTCATCCTCATAAGATTTACACCTTAAGGATAGATTTTCAGGTGGCATAAGGTTTTTATTTAAATTCAACATCCTCCAATGATATTTATCGTTGAATTTATATATTTAAATGAATTCACATGACCCATATAAGTTATATAAATGGATTATTTGGAAGGCAGTATGATGAATTCCTTGCTAAAACAACCATCATCATTCCAAAACAAACTTTTTTTCATTAGATATTATAAAGAATATGAGCATTTCGTTTTAATGGATTGCTCTAACATATTTTTGGTCACATATTCATTAAAATGTAAAAACACTTACATATGAATCCTACCAAAATTTCCACTAATTCATTTACCCTTTTGTATAAATCTCTAACAAAAACTTTCCTTTACATATCCTTTTTTACTTTTGGCGTAAGGGGATAACACATATATATCCTAGAAAAACCATTAATTCTCATTTCAACAAAAAACAGATTACTTTAACATATTTTGAAAACATTTTTGAAATTGTATCTAATATAGAAGGAATTAACATTAAAAAATGGATTCATCCATTGGTTGTCATTTTTTTATAGTTCATAGTCATGGTTTTGTATCATGTGTATCACCCCCAAAAAATGTCATATAAATTTAGGAATCTAATACAAAACATTAATTTATATACTTTATATGATTATTTATTTCATAAAGAAACACTTCATTCAATACCCAAAGTTGAAGAGACCTAGTGTCTTTAGGTAATTATATAAATATCACAACAACATGAACGATCGATATAATAACATTATTTAAAAAATCAGAAATATTCCATTAAAATACATTGATATCCAAATACTGTAGGGGAATAACTAGTTATGTATAAAAGAAATGGGGGAGTTATAAATAATACAAAGGTAATAATCGAAGAATAAATTGATGAAAGTAATACATGTGACCCAAGAGGCTAATCAATTTGACATAAAAGGGTGATAATTAGCAAATTCTTCATCTAGTCCCGATATAATATAATACCATCATGGAGACATAAGAATTTCATAAAAACATAAAAAAATGACATCATGAACATAGGTAATGGATAATAATTTAGAAATTATAACATATTGTTCATAGAAAAACCTATTGTGTGAAAGACATTCTACCTCATGTGATAAAAACATTACCCAATGCATTGGAGGACTATATAATTTTGGGGCCCCTAAGAACATTCATATCATGTAAATGGACATGATTGACACGTGGAAAATAAAAAAAAATAAAAAAAATCATTAATAATAGTACCATTATAAATAAGTTTGGGTTACATAATTTGATGTTCTTATTCATTTAATGATAAGTACATCCAATTTAACCAGATTGAGTCAAAATGGGGATGGTTGTTCACCGCACAAATATTCCACATGCAAAATTGCAAGATTATTTTGGTATAATTATGGGTATATATATAGGAGGGTTTAATGAAAGTGAATTTCGACAAATAATTACTTGGTAGTTATAATGATAGTAATGGAATGTGAAAAAATCATTTCAATATTATCAATTGGAAATAAAAATTCTTAATTCAGAGAAAGTACATGAAACAATTGTTGTAGGATAGAATACATTACCTTGAGAGAGATCATCCCAATTATTGGGAGGATAATCGTAAGAGAATGGGAACTCCTTGAGAGTCATTTAGAGAGGGATAAGGGAATAGTTTATTGATTTATATGTCTTACTAAATAGAATTGGGAGGTACGGTGGGTATTTATAGTGAAAGATGAGTACAATACATTATTAAATTTAAAAATTATATTTTTCAATATATGTAACAAAATAATCAAAACCAATAATCCTCCCATGTTTTCCCACTGTTTCTTCCAATGATTATTGGATTTTAATATTTTAAAAGGATTATAACCTAAATAATCAATATAATACCATTGGTGATGTAGATGTGAGTCCGGTTCATTGAGAATTAGTTTTATACGATTAAAATATAATATAGTTTTTAGAGGATTCATTAATGGTCTATATAATTGTTCAAATAATATAAAAAAATCATTTTTAACGGTAAATCTCTATTTGGACATTTATTCCTTTGATTTTACTAATTACACAACCATTTATCTTTTATGATATCGTAATATATATGATATATTTATTCTATATTTAATTTTTACCCAAAAATCATATTATCTTATAAAATTATAAAAAATTAACCATCAACCAATTTAGACATATAAATATCAAAACATGTATTTATTTTTCCAAAAATAATTTCTTAAATATGCGGATTTACACTTTTAAATAAAAAAATTATATATTGGAAAATACTACTTTTTACAAAACTAACCACCTTTTGAACCTTATAGGAATTACACGGGCTTTATTAAATTATATTATAACATATATTTAAATAAATATTATTTAAAAGTAAATTTTAATAACTATAAATTATTTTAAAAAAATTCATGAATTTTGATGAACTATATCTTAATTGAAACTATATATATCTTTTTCAAAAATACAATGTTGATTTATCTATACCATAATATAATTTTTTTATCAAACTCATTATATAAGCATATATATTGTAATAATAATATTAGATAAATGTAATAATTATTTTATTTAATAGATAATATTAAAATTTATACCATAAATTTTCTATTATATAACACATTGTTTCAACATCATACATCGTATGGGTATGTTGTGAGATGGTGATAATTTTTTGGGATGGATCATCAAACATGGTTTGGGCCATGATCTCTGTAAGAATAAAATTCTATAATAAATTGATTGTCTCTTATTTAATTTATTGGATATCATTTTCGGCTTGGTCAGGGGCTAGGCTTAGTGTTTCCATCTCTCCCTATAAGCACCATTAAATATGATTCATAGGGTATGATTGAATTGATTGAGGTTATTTCTTCTTCCATCTATATTTTTTAGAATTTAGCATAACCCTTAGTGTAAAATAATTTAAATAGTCACTTTACAATTTCTATTTTATCAATGGTTATGATGTGTGTTGGTATTTTAAATATAGAAGAATGTAACTGTCCAAAATAACCAAATTACTGAATGATTTTTCAATAACTACATTGCTTAAAATGGTAATTATTTATTCAAAATGTAAATTAATTTATAAACTTTTGGGAAGTTTAATTATTCTACCCTCAAATATTTTATCCTTGAAACTTCATTTTGAATACTAAATACAATTAAGGTTTTTTGTTTCATTTGTTCTTCTAGTTCGCATGTTTCTTTCTCAAAAATTTGGTCATTCCATAGAACTTTATCCATGTGAGTTTTTTTATTCATATAAATTTATCTCTATGATTTAATATCATCAAAAAATGCTCCCAATATAAGCAATCATTATCTAAAGGAGTCACCTATATATTTAGTAGATGTGGGGGTTCTACAATGTACTTCCTCACGAAGGATACATTGGTCATAATGAGTTCTTGAGATTGTGTTAGTGGGAGTTCTATTAAAAATTTTATGAATTTAAAGCAGTCAATGATTTAAAATGGGATGATATGTCTAGGGATAAGAATACCATTCATTTCATACCTTATTACATACTTCAATGTTAATATACAAAGGAATTATTATCTCTGACCATATACTCTAGACTCATAGATGATTTTTTGCAGTAATGTTTTGTTGAGTTTGTTCATATTTTATATTAAATTGATTTATTTGAAACATTTATATCATCTCTATGATAATGTATAGTAACATATGCTTCTAGTAGCTAACATCATACCAACATATCTGAGTCTGAAAACTCTTCACATATAGATCCTCATAAGGTTTCATTTGAATTCTAAAATCGAAACCGTTTTATCTGTAAACAAAAATAGGGATACATATTGATACCAAAATCTTTTTAAATTCATTGAATATGATCTTAGTTTATCCTATAGACATTGAACGGTTCTCTCAAACTGGGTATCAATATGAGGATGATAAACTATTATGAACACAACAATGAATCCAATATTGGTAAAGAATTATCCAAAATCTCAAGGTAAAACTCATATCTCGATGAAATACATTGGAGATTTTAAATCCATGTAGTATTTCCTGTTCTATTATATATATATTGGAATGTTTTTCAAAATAAAAAACATTTATTCTAAATATAAAAATCATTGGAATTGTTGTGTGATCGAATACCACCTTGATGGTGTTATCAAGAGAGTCCTATAAAGAAATCCAAGAATATTTGTCCCAATTTAATGCTATTATGGGAAATTTTTTTATCATACCCACAAACTTATGTTGTTCGTCATTGATTTTTTTTTTGTACAATTCACTAGATAAAAATTCTTCAATTTACTTCCTCATGTTATCCAACTAGAATATATTCATAAAAAATTTATACATCTTAGTACTACTTGGATTTATAATAAAGGATGAGCTATAAACAACATCAATAATTTTCACTCTTCTGTTTTTGTTTTTATGGGGAAAATATCATGATCATAATCCTTATAACTCTCTCTTTATAAAAGTTGAACTATGGAATATTTTCTACCTTTCTCTGTAGAAACTAATTTAATTGTTAACAGTCTTTGATAATTTAAATATAATATGGGTGAGTCGTTTTTTAATAAATTAATTATGAAAATATGTTTTTATTCATATTTACATCATCTATAATTCCAAATTAGATTTTATACCTTAAACCACACATCATGGATTGTATTCCATTCTTCTTTCTAATTATAGAATCTAAAACATTGTTCGCATTTCAAATATGGTATGGCATTAATTGGTGAGGGGTTATGTTAATGATCATTGCATCCAATTATTCATCATGGTTTTAGTTTCCACACTCCTGGATCATTAATTGGTGAGGGGTTATTTTAATACAATCATCTTGGAGGTGTACATAAACCAATCCCTTTTAGATCCATCATCGTAGATCAAAAATCATTACACTCTATTGGGTATTTCTAGCATAGTTTTAGTGATTCATCACTTTTATAACTTTATAAATCTCTCCTTATATTCATCAGTCCATAAAACATCACCCCCTTATGAGTTGTCTTAGTCAGTGGGATTGAAAATAATGATAAGCTTCTAAAAAATTTGTAATAGTGGCCATATAATGAACGAAATCTATGTATCTCTATCCCAATTTTGGGTTTGGGCCGTCATTTAATTGTCTCTATTTTTTAAATATCTGAGAATATCTTTTTGTTTGTTATAACATGTCGCATGAATGGTACATACTCATTCCATATCACAAATTTACTTTATGAAAAAAATAATTTCTCATTCTAAATCGTTTTTAGTAACCCATTCAAGTGATATTCATCGTTCTCCTTGATTTTGGGTGAAGATGATAATATCTTCTATAAAATCTATCATAAATTTTTTGTGGTAGTCTCTAATCACTCCATTAATAGGTTCTATTAATATATATATAAATATGGATAATTATTTAGTTCAAATGGAATCATTGTGAACTCCTATTTCCACTACCTTGTAATGAAATTACTCCAAGTTATATTCTCTTATACACCTTTACATGATAATATCTCAACCAAAGCACCACCTAGGAGAAGTAATGGTCTCCCATAGATAATTGAATAATTCATCTATCTGTGGAAGAGGTTTCTTGTTAGTTATCATGATATTTTTAAGATCGTTAAAAAAAATACTGAGGTGAGATCACCTAACCTTCTTATTAATTAATTGAAATTCTTCACAACACAGTGAAGAACATGAGCATATAAACCCTTTTTATAGATTCTCATAATCATAATATTATAACTCTTTCTATTAATCCATTTTCATTCTATATGAATTCATGGATATTTGAAAAGCCTTGGGTTTATGTTTGATTGAGAACACAACATAACATCTTATAGTAATACTATGTAATTCATCAAGATACTCATCAACAAATTTCATTACAATAATCATTTTATAAAGGGTGATTTCTTCCTTATTCTCAATCATTTAATCTACATACATTTGATCAAATTCAAATAATATCCATTATTGTGATGATGATTCCAATGAAGATTCACCATGGTCTATAGAGTTGTATAGAGGTAATGGATGATTTTATATATAGGGTGTTATTTTCTGGTCACATCAATTTATGTTTCCTTTAAACTAAAAATTCAATCCATACCTAAAATATCAATTAAATCTACAAAAGGGGGTATTATAATGTTCTTTGTGAAAATACCCTCAATAATTTTTACAAGGGAGGAGTTATATTATTAAGATGTAATAACTGGACAATTTTTCATAATCATCAACGAATTTAAATCAATTTTTTAAGGTGGTGGTTTAATAGTTCTTCTGACCATGTGGATATGAAATAATGAGTATAACTATAGTCCCATAAAAAAATTATTGACCATGAGTAGATGATAAGACTTCCTCTCATTATTGGATTATGGTTTTAATCATTTAATTTTCACAAAATAGAAAAATGGATTTGAGTTTTCAAAATACCACACATATAAAAAAGGAAACTATGAACATTTAATGGAAAAATAAATAAAAAATTGTATATTCTATAATATATTAATTTCAAATTTTAAGAATAAGTTTTTCACAGTCAATATCTATCACTAAATTTCATAGCAATTGTTTCCCTTCCTAGTGGTTCATTAGGAGATTTTGAATTTACCAATGAACATACTCTAGTAGTATAAAAATAAGTTTGTAGTATATCCTCTTTATCACGAACTATGTTAGGATTTATTTAATTCCCAATTCATCACTTTTGGTGTTATTACCTCATGCTACATCAGTTTTTGAACCAAATCTACTTGTAGTATCTAAATAGAGATTGTTTTTCATTAAAACCACCTACTATATACTTTATCAAAATTTATTTATGATTTCAAATGTATATAATTATCCCTAATTATTTCACTATGGTCTTTTAATCCTAAGTAAAAAATCTAGATTATCCTTTGATACCAACAAAGACAGCCCATATCTTTTATACACTTCATTTTATGATTTATTACATAAATAAAGACTCAAAACAATTACATAAGATCGAGTGGACTTGTGTATTTGGGTAATTATATAAATAACACAATTACATAAAATTCGGATACCATAAAATTATTTAAAATTCCCCCAACATGCCCTTAAAATCCATTTATTTTCTAATACTACATGGGATAATCTAGTGTTGTACATAAAAAAGTGTTGAACTACATATAATAGTTTGTGAATAATCAATGTCTGACACGATGAATGTAATAAATGGGATTCTAATATAATATCAAGGTGACATAAAAGGAGTAAAAATCAGAAAATTAAGCATCTAATCATAATATAATATTATATCAACATGGAAGTATAGGTTTTACGAAACAACATAAAGAAAAACATCATAAAAAAGTTAGGATAACCAGTTAGAACCCACACCATAATGTATATAGGATAACCTCCCATGAAATATAACTAAAATATTATGAGATAAAAAAATACCAAATATATTAGACTGAAACATAATCTTGGCCCACCCATCGCATTTATATCATATAGATTCATTTGTGTGGCACATGGATTCTATAAAATAAGAACACAATTAATCACTTTTAATACCGTGTTTAATAAGTGTGGAAAATAGACAATGAATTTCCTAATAAATTAACAAAATTTACACCTATGTTAATACCCTTGAGAAGAAATAATGATCAATATTCAGTACAAAAATATTTGGCATGGAAAATTACATTATAATTATAGTAACATAACATTTGTATACAAAGATTTATGTGAGTGTTTATTGAGATTAAAATTTATTATCACATTACCCTTTCATAATAGTGACTATTATTTAATGTGTAAAAAATATTTCTGCTACAAAATTGAAAATAAAAATTCATAATTCAAATAATGTACTTGAATTAAAAAGAGGATGAGAGAATCACTTACCCGGAGTGGTACATTTTAAAAACACAGGTAGATCATATTAGGATATTAGAAATAACATGGTATTTATTTAGATAGGGATATGGGGATGAAATTCATTTTAAATAGTTTTTAGTAAATATAATTGGGATACTGTATGGATATTTATACCAAAATAGAGGGTAACACATTATTAATTTATAAACATAGGTTTTAGACTCTTTATAATAAAATAATCTAAATGATAATCTATTCCCTAGTTTACTACAATTTTTTTACTAAAGAGGAGAGGTTTTTTTATTTTATTCTTTAGGAACACAAATCATTAAAATAATACCATTGATGAGGTGACAATCAGTCATGTTCACATAGAATTTATTTTAAAACATAAAATATAATATATATTTTGGAGGATTCATTAATTGTTTATAAAATTGATAAAATGACATCAGAAAACTTTATTTTATATTTGAATTTTATTTTTATTCTTTGATTAATTTTATTGAATTTATTACACAATGTGATTTTCATTTATGATGACAAAATACATACCCTGCATTTATACTTTATTCAATTTTTACCAAATATTCAACTATCTTGGGAAATTATAAAAAAATCACTATTAGCTAAATTTAATGGGATTATTTAAATAAGTATATTTATTTTACCAAAATTAATTTCAAAATATGTTAATTTAAAATTTCAAATGAAAATACATATTTACTAAAATATACGACTATTTCTAACACCAACCACTTTACGACCATTATAAAAATTACAAAGGAAAACATTAAATTAAATTATAATTTACATTTAAATAAATATTATAAAATAGGAATATTTTTTTAAAATATTATTTATTCTATAAATTATCTAATTATTTAAAATAGTGTCTTAATTTAAGCTATATATATCCCAAAATAATATTTGAAATTTGTCAAAGAAAAATCCAATTTTTAACAAAATAATTTTATAATAATTTATAAATTATTAATAAAAGAGAATAAATATTTTAATTATTTTTTATAAAATAGAATATTAAAATTCATACTATTAGTGTCAAGATACATAAAAAATAATTACACCAATTTCTTTCCAAAAGATAAGGTGTTCAGTGGTTGTAATTTCTGGAAATGGTTCAG
Organism: Viscum album; assembly: GCA_963277665.1. NCBI lineage: Eukaryota > Viridiplantae > Streptophyta > Magnoliopsida > Santalales > Viscaceae > Viscum > Viscum album. The sequence continues at coordinate 590,530,685 of OY728140.1, read as the reverse complement.
CAAACATGGTTTGGGCCATGATCTCGATAAGCTTAAACTTATAAAATAAATATCTTCTCTCATGCTTCAGTGTTTTGATATCGTCTTGTTATTGATAAATGGTAAATACCAATGATTCCATATCCCTAGAGGATATAATTAATGGGGTTTTTTTGGGTAAGATCCTCCTAGGTGAGGTCATCACTTATTCCATTTGTGACAATTAGAAATTATCATAAAAATTAATAATTATTAATCATAATGTTAAGTAAAAAATAGCTATATTATAAATAATTATAATGTTTAATACTATTTTAAGTCTAATAGGCTCCAATAGTATAAAATAAACAAATTAGTGCATGTTTTTTCTATATATATATAGAATATTAAGGAATTTAATCAATCAAATTGGAAATTCATTTATATAAGTTTAAATTCAAATAGTTCAATTTTATTCAATATATTCTTCCATAATTATTTTTACGAAATTCCACCTAACAAAGGCTTCGATAAATTGTCACTTAAATATATTCAACTCCTGTTAGTACAAAATACAACCATCTCATTCCTTTATACAAGATATAAACTGTAATAATATATTTGGATAAAGAGTGTATTAGAAATGTATTTCAATATTTTAATGTGTTTTCCAAACAATATTATCCATGGATGCTATGGAATATTTTAGATAAGACGTAAAGGGTATAATAAAATATATATTCATTTGAGGAAAGTGTTTTTCAGAAAAAATCGATTCAAAAATTATACAGACATGTCCTTAAACTATAAAAAATCTAAATAGAAATCCATAATGTTATTTATTCTATATTATTACTTACTAATATAAGATAATATAACTACAATAATATGAGTAAAATCCTTACAAAACTTTTCTGGTGAGAATGGTAAATATTTGATTGAAATTTTTATATATGTTTCACATTTGATCAACATCATTAAATAAAAATATATTAAATTAGGGAATAATATTAATTATATAAATCAATTAATTTCATTGATATTCAAATTAATTATTTTTTAAAACAAGATAACATGGATTTTCTTAAGGTATTCAATGTATATCAGGTCTCTCTAAAAACAATCGTATAACAAAATATTTAAATAAAAAATAAAAAATTCTTAAATAGATCAGTATCAACTTTCACACACATTGACCATTGGTTTCCTTAATTTATAATAATGAAAAAAATATAGAGATACCAAAATAACGAATATAAGGGATACAATATTAGTTTATTTTCTAGGGTTTTCTAGTGTCATCCTCCTAATTTCTACATTCTTCTAAACAATAATAATTAATAAAAAGTATATTAAAATAATACTAAACAAAAAAAATGAATGATAATATTTGGATGAAGCCCTCAAGTGTTGTGGTGTTTTCTTAAATTTTTACAACTTAAAATACTTATATGTGTCCCAAATCTGATGGTGGATGTTATTACCTATATAGGGACAATTTTTTTATCTAGTGGTTTTTATCTTGAAATTATTTTCATAAACCACATGGACAATGAATTTCATTTATTCCCGTTAGCCTGGTATATATTAAATTGTGGGGATAATAGAATTAATAAATCGTCAACATCTACAGTTAGTGGAGTGATATTCACTGGTGTTTAATAATTAAGATCATATTAAAAATTAACTTATGGTTTAAGTTCATAAATATTTCTTTTTGTATTTACAGACGTGTTCCCTCGTCCACATATAGAGTAGTGTGCAACTCCACTAGATCCATCATTCACTAGTCAACTAACCCCATTATTTTAGTGGCCTCACCTTCAAATTCCACCTATGTCTATAGTATTATATTATATACAAAAATTAAATATTATGGATTTTATTTTTCAATTGATTTTAAACAAGCGTTGAAAACAATGTGCCACCCTCATAAATTCTATGGAAAATCCATTTTCCCTCATGAAAAACCTTTGTAAATTTATATTTTGGAATGGGATATTGACAATCTATTTTGTGTTCAAATCTTTTCAACATAAAATAATTTTCCTCTTGAACAATAAAAGCCATCAAACATATTGATTCTTGATAAGAAATTTATGGGATATCACTAGATATTATATTTCCCACAAAACTAATCCAACAATTATCCAAACCATGTCAGTTACCTATACTAAAATAAATTATAATGTACTTGTTAACTTCAACATTGATCATTAATATAGAATCAAAACTGACTATATTTCACGCATCAACTCATCCATATATTTTTATTTTTAAAGAAAATGTATGTGTGATGTGGATTTTGTTTTTTGTTTGCCTCGTTTTTTCAATTATTTCATGGTAGGGAAAGTAATTTTCATTTTTTAATTTTTTTTTCAAGAAATGAAAAAAAATTATACCTCTATCCTCAAATATTCTAGCATGTTAAACAAATCAAATTATTTGTTCTCAGACCAATGAAAATTGTATTCATTAAAATAATAAACCTTTGACCATGAAATATTATTTCATTATATTTAACATATTATAAATATTTACTCAAGATAAATATTGTGTGACGGCTGACAGTTTACCATGAAATGTGAAAAATTGATAAATGGGTTTATTATCATTAAAAACTACCAATGTTTTTCTCATTTATTTAGAATGTACTATAGTGAAAAAACCCAGGGGTAAATATTAATTCGAGGTCAGTCAAAAAAATATTGTCTTATTGAAACTATTTATAATTAAATACAATATGTAATAAACTAGAAAAAAAACTCATGGTGTTTCATAAAATGAATATAAATATATGTGGATGGAATGTTAAATATAATTACTAAAAAGGAAAAAAAGAATGAAGCTAGAAAAAAAATAATTTCATTCCTTGGGAGTTTATAATGATTCCAATTATAGTTTCATGAGGATAAAATAACCGTATATATCTCTTTGATTAGGTCATTAAATATCATTCACCATTCACCCTCATGTTCTTACAATAGTCATCCTCTATATAGAGCACTATATGTAGGAATGATCTGTCTATAAATTCACCTGAGAATCCACTTTTCTATTTTTCATTACCTAATAAAAACTTCACCATTTGAATGACCAATATAGAGATTAGAAGAAAAATGTATGAGAAAATAGAAATAACTATAGTATCATGAGAAAATAAAGGAACCACATAACAATAAAAAATTAACCATGAATTCAATCATAAGATTCAAAAAAAACAAAAAAACTATACAATTTTATTAAATTCAAAGAAGAAAATTCTTCTCCCTTGGAACAAAAATAAGGGTTTTTTCCACGAGAATATAGAAGAAAAAAATAGTGGGAGAAAAAACATAATAATATAGAAAAGTGAGAAATATAAAAAATATTATTATTTAAAATGTAGAAATTTATTACATTAAACACTACCACAAAACAGGGTAAGGGAAAGTGCCTCGTTTTACCAGAGCAAAACAGAATGTGTTGGTAAAGGGGGTGTATTTATCAACACTATATAATGTCGATGATACATGTATCCTTAATCAATTATAAGAAAAGTACTGATAAAACGTACACCTTTATCATCACTTTTCTTAGAACTGATATATAGAACATTTATCAGTGCTATATTTGGCACTGATAAATGTTTTTAATAATTTATATTAAAAAATTATATTTATTTGGATACATTAACATAAAAACACATGTTTATAAAAAATATGTTTTTAAATAATTCAAATATATAGAGTGTTTAAAAAAAATTCTAGGGTTATAATTATATATATTAATATGTATATATTTTTAAATAATTATATCATTCTAATAATTTACATTAAATAATAAATATATTTAATTAGATATAATAGTTTTATTAGATTTATTTTCATATTTATTAGATTTATTATATTTACTTGATTTATTATAGATTTTTGGATTTATATATATTATATTTAATAGATTAATTAATTAGATTTTCTATATTTTTTAGATTAATTTGTTTATTGGATTTATTATATTTATTATATTTATTATATGTGTTGTATTAATTATATTTTTTATAATTAATATATATATTTAAATTTTTAAATATATGTATTTATATTAATTATTAAATATATTTTTGTTTCCAATAAATTTTGACAATAAATATATTGATCAAGAGTGCATATGTTATGTATCATAATGTTCATTTACACATTACACCCTTTCTTATTATTCATGTTGTCCATTGATGGCACATTTTTTATTATGTATTTTTACTAGGTATGTGATTAATTCCTGTTACCCATATATATTGTTATGTTCTCAAAAGTACATGTAAAATAACATTAAATATAATTATATAATCATATAATTAAAATAAATATAGTTATTTTAATTATATACAAATATTTATAAATATATATATTGTTATAAATATAACTATAAATAACTATATATATGTATATAATAATTAAATTATAATATATATATATTTATTATACTACTTATAATATTATAATATAAATAAATAAATATATTTATAAATGTATACCAATATATTTATAAATCAATATATATATTTATAATTCTAATCCGAAAATTAATATTGAAATATTTAAATAATTAAAAAAATAAAAAATATTTATATATATATATATATATATATATAGTTATAAATAAATTAAAATAGTTCTAAATAAAATTATATATAAATTATTATATATATAAATATCTAAAAAATTATAATAAATATATTTATATATATATTTAAAATTATAAATATATTTTTTGTAATTTTAAAATTATTTAATAAATTTATATTTATAAATACAACTATTAATAAATATTTAGTTATTATTACTTTCAATTAAAATTAAATATATATTTATTTATTAGTTATAAAGATAAATAAACATTTATCAATTTAAATAATTATTTCTTTATAAAAAAAATATTTATTATTTTCCTATATAATGTTATATATAATGAAAAATAAATTATATATAAATATATAGAAAAATTGATAACAAAATAAATTTTTTTTATAATAATAGTTATAAATAAATACATATATATTTAAATAATTATTAAAAAATAAAAAAAAATTAAATATTTATTAATCAAATTATAAAAATAGAAATATTAATTTGTTATAATTTTATATATATTTAAAAAAACAAATATATTATCAATTATAATTATAATTATAAATATATATATATATATATATTCATATAACTATAATTAAATATATATTCATATAAATAATTATTAAATTTGAGGAAATATATTAGTATATATCGATAATCTTATAAATATTTATAATTTATATATTTATTATATATATTCGTGGATTATAAATATAATAAAGATATTTATTATAACTTTATAAATGTATATATATATATATATATATTAATTATTAGACATAATTATAAATAAATATATATATATCATAAATGTAATTTTATAAATATATATACTAATATAAATAAATTATTATATGAATATCTTTATCATCACTTTTTTAGAACTCATAATAATGGGTCTTTATCATCGCTAAACAAGCAGTGATAAAAGGTATTATTATCAACGCTATAAATTTAGTGCCGATAAAAACTGATTTTATAACAGCTTGTATAGCAGTGATAAAGGTCTATCTTTACCAGTGCAAAAACATTACTGATAAAGATATGTTTTATCGACACTTTTTATTTTATCATTGATTAAACATACCATTATCAGGGTTTTTTAGCTAGCTGTGCTAAAAGGATAATAGGGTTTTAAAAAAACCAAAGAGTATCCTTCATTATCTTACCCCTTAAGCTCTTATAGAAGCAGACCCTTACATTGTTAATCCTCCTCCTCTTCCTCATCCTCTTCTCCCGCATCCTCTCCTCTACTGTGAATCACACATACAACGTACGACTCTCCTCCAACACAAACATAACCTTTGTGTGCCTCTCCTTCGCCACGCCCCACACCTCTGATATGCGCGAACCAATAATCATGCACCTATCCTTCGCCACGAGCCGCACCTCTATTGTGCACTACACGTTCCCCATGTGCCTCTCGTATACTGTGAACCTCTCCTCTGTCAGTGAGTTCTCTCCTCTTTTTCATTCATTTCATCTTGTTCACATGTAATTATAGTTTGATATTGATGGTATGTAGTGAATTTTATTGGATAAAATCCCCCGCGAATGTTGTGGTTGTTGGTTGTTCATGTTAGTTCACTAAATGAATTGCATGTTGGTTGGTGTTCCTCATTATATTTTTTTCTTTTATTTTTTTTGTGACTTGATTATGGATTTTATGTGTGATGCCACTAGATCACAATGTAATTTCATTATAATGATGTGAATTTTTGTCCTTAGGGGTTGAGTTGTATGTCACATGACATATTAATGTGTTCTCAATTAATATCAACATGTTTTAGCTTCGATTTAGCTTGAGTAAGGTAGGTGTTTCTTTGAAACTCCCTTGTAAGATACGTTATAAATTTCCTGGATGTTTTAAATGATTTCTTATAAAAAAATTATACAATGTTATAACTTTTGTGGGTTTCAATTGGGTGGAAAATTATTTAAAAAGTTGGCATATACTTATGTCACTTTCCATTTGATTTATTAAAGGATCGAGTGTAATTTTTAATGTAATTTAAATATTTTCAATGATTGGTCATATTTCTTTATTTAATGTTTATATTTGATATTATAAAGTATTTTTTATCAAAACGAATGGAATTGACCTTCAACCTATTTATGGTTTTGAGACCCTTAACACTCATGGTTGATTAAGATATTTTCCAAATGATATTGATGTTTATGAAAAGTATTCATAGCACCTATTTCCTTCAAAAATAAATGGTTTTATTATTTTAGAAATTTATTTATATAAAATTGTTCGGTTTCCACATTGGATTTATGTTTCATTTTGATAAATGGTGTTTGGATGAAAATTGAACGGTTGTTCTCAAATGGGGTGAAAATGTATTGGCTTCTCAAGAACATTTGTAAACTCATATTTGGTAATTTAAAGAATGTTAATTTTTAAATATGAGAGGACCTCTATTGTGATCAATGAATTTATTGTTCCTATTTTGGCTTGTTACACAATGGGGAATTATTTATATTCTTATGTTTAATGTAATTATTATAAAATAATGTGAAATGGGTTGTCTCTTATGAGGGTGTAAGAGGTGGGTGAGGTTTTTAAATTAATGAAATTATATTTATTTGATGATCTATTATTTCATTGATTTCTCACTTAATCTATTGAAATTTTTTGGGTGTAATTGGAGAATGGTAGGGATCTAGATATCTGATTTCCATATTGTGGAGTACACTAACTACTTTAATGACCCAATTAGATTGAGTGAGTTTCTGAGATGTTTTAGTGTCCCTAGAATGTACTGGAAGGGACCTTGGTTTCATTTGATCCTATGATCATTATAGAGACAAGTGAGTTCTATAGGACTACTTTGATATGAAAAGATAAATAGTATTGATCTAGGTTACTCATCCCCATTTTTGGATCCAAATACATGAGTCTTAAGATGTTTCACATAATGGTTAAATATTTTTGAGGACACTTTAGATGATTTATTTTCATGGTTGGATTATATTACCCTAATTTTATTGATTATATGTCACCATTTATTGGTTGTTTTTTTGGATTATGTTTCCATTATTCCATAGTGTCAATGTATGATCATTATTTCACTTAGAGTGTGATTTTCCATACATTGAAATATGTTCATTTAAATGGTTATATGATTTATTTAAAAAGGAAAAAATTGGTTATTTGTTAAATGAGTATTAAGAAAATGTCTTTTCATTATGCTTATTTAAAAAAAAAGTTTCTCAAAAAATATTATAAAAGTGTGTAAACTATTATTTGACATGTCTTATATTGTTTTAATTTTAATATTTCAATTTTTTGGATTTTTTTTCAAATTTTTATTCATACTAGTATTTATATTATAATAAGGGTGGTTGTTTGAAAATATGTATGCTTATTGTTTTTACACTTATTTTATAATTCATGTGAAACTTTAATTTATACCTTATCCTCAAACTTTCACTTTATGAACTATATTATGAAGGTATTAAAGGAAAATGATTTATGAAATCATACAAGGAATTTTTAGGTCACACCATACTTATAAACTTGTGGATAGGAGTGTGTGATACTCTTATATCACATTTTTTAGTTCCCTATTTTGGTATGTTCTTTAGGAAAATAATAGTCCACGGTTGGATGATGTGATGGGGTGAGTTACTAGGGGTAACTGGTGTTGATGTTGGAGTTATTTGGGTTTTCATTCCCTTTTAATATTCATTTTAGTATATTTTACATGAATGTGTTGTGATTTTTTTAGGAATCAGGTGATTGGTTTGGAGGGGGTTCTTAATCACTACCCTTTTTCCAATCCACATTTTATATATTATTGAAATTCCACATTGCGGATAAGTGGGAACCTACATAAATATTCCTTGAGCATATTTCACACCTACACCAAAACACATCACATTATAGAATTTAAATTTCACAAAATTAAAATAGAACCATCATCCCTTTATAACAATTCTTAAGTTTCCATATGCTTGTTATACTCAATACATTTATGGTCTAGATATGGAATGACATTAGAGAAGTCTCTATATGAGATGGTGGTGGATTCTAATATGATATTTGAATTATATGAGATAGGGTAGAACTAATAACATCAAATTTATATCTATGATAATACCATTGAAATATATATGGAAATATATGAGACCTGACCTTTGTTTTGTATCTCAATTTGAGTATTTTGATGTTCATGAGTGATCCTTATGTGATATTAATGGTTTATTGATGAAAACACCAATATTAAACATAAATGAGTGGGGTAATGATTATGGCATATATTGTGATCTATCAGGAGTCAGGATTTGAATAGTTAAAATCCATGATGGTCATGTTGTTGCTTATGGGTCCAGATAGTTGAGAACACATAAGAGAAACTTCCCAAATCCTTTTCTTGATTTGGATATAGTGATTCTTTCCATGAGGTTTTGTTGTAATACACAAAAAAAAGTGTTTGAAAATATGATCAGAATACCTTATTTTGGTTTTAAATAACATTATAATGATTTAAACACTTTTCATGGATATTGGTTGTATACGAAGTGTTTCTCAACTCACTTGATCATATTTCATAAATGGATGTCAATGATTTTAAGGAGTATGTATTGTTGAATTCGTTTTAACAAAGGGTGTTTGATTTTTTAAATAAAAATTTGTAAAATATAGAGGTTTGTCACTCAATTTAAATTATTATCATTATTGGGTCATGAAGTTTCCTTAAATGATTTATAAAAAAGGAATTTGGGTTTTGAGAGAGACTGTTTAAAACTGGTTAGATTATTTCAAAAAGGGCATGTAATTTTAAAGATGATTTTTTTGTAAATTATTTTTTGAATGTGATTTCAACACTGATTTTATAATTTCGTATCAAACAAGACTTAATGTCTATAACTATTTTTAGCCTTGGTTTATTTTTATATCAATGTTTTTTATATTTATTTTGTTGATAATTAATATCACTGAATTAAATAGGATTTCTATGAACAAAGATTGTATAGATGCAAATCGTTTTAAAGAGAGTTTAAAGATGAAGTGAAAGATTTCATCATGTTTGAAAAAGATGATGCATATGTACCTTCTCAAATACCTTGTCCATGATTATGAAATTATTATTTGACAAAATTTTGTCCAATGTATTTTCAATAACACTTGATCTATCATGGAATAGAATGAAGTTATAAATGTAAGATTAAACATGTGGAAAAAGTGAATGTTTCTAGTGGCTCGGATAACAGTGTGTCTTATCGATCATCAAATATGATTACAAGTATGGAGAATGATAGAGACCATATTGAGGACGTGGTTAAATATTTTAATGATTATGGAGATCCTATTGATGAAATGACAAGGACCGTTGAAGAAAAACATCATGATTTCCCAAGATTGTTTGAGCAGTTAAATAGTTGTGAAAAGACACCTTGATATGGTGGTTTCACTAAATTAAATGTATTTTCCTCTGTACATTAGCTATAAAATTTGAAAGTAGGAAATAAATAGAGTGACAATAGTTTTGTAGAAATACTTACTCACTTGAATGACTTTATCTCAAAAGATAACGAGCTCCCAAGACAAAAATACAATTCAAAACGAATGCTACTTTTGATGTGTATAATCTCTGAACAAATACACACCTGCACGAATGACTGTATACTGTTACTAAAGGAAACCAATTCAAAATGAAAATTCCCAAAGTGTGGCGATTCTCGATATAATAATGATGAATATGGTCCCGCGAATATTGTATGGTACTTTCGAATCATTCCATGGTTTAGATTCTTATATCGATGTGAAGATACCACATGGAAATTAAAATGACACATAGAAATAAGAGATAAATATGGGAGACTACATCACCTATTATACTATCCTCCATGGAAGAGAACCGATCATGAGAATCTTGTTATTGGAAAGGATATGTGAAACCTTCATATTGCATTATCTATTCATAGAGTGAATCCTTTTTGTTTTTAAAGAATCACTCATCGGGAATGGATGGTTATGTTGGTAAATTATAAATTTTGACCATGGTTATGCATGAATACAAAAACATATCATGTTATCTATAAATATATTAGAACCAAAACAATCAGGTAGTAAAATTGATCATTACTTCACTCCATTGATCAAGGAATTGAATATATTATGGGATTCAGGTGTTACATTGTATGATGCTTATAGAAATGATAATTTCACATTATGATACATGTTGTATGGGATGATAAATGACATTACTACTTATGGGAATTTTTTAGGATGTAGCATTAAAGGAGCTAATGGTTGTCCCATCTACGAACAAGGTAAATTGTCAATTAGGTTGAAACATTCATCAAAAACCATTTTTCTAGGAAATCGCATATCTATACCCCAATGACATAAGTTTTGATCATGGATGAGATCATTCAATGGATGTTTAGAATAATTTACACCGCTGTCTCCACTAATCGTTGATTATCTATTCAATAATGTAAATTATATATACCCTGCTTTTGGTAAACCTTTATAAAAAAAACAAAACAAAACAAGTTTGAAGAAAAAAGAAATTTTTGTGAATTACCATAATGGAATTAACTATACGTTAGAATCTTTCGTGATGTTATGCATGTTGAAAAAATTGTATGGGACAGTGTGATTGACACATGGATAAACGCACCAAACTAAAAAAAGAAGGAACTAAGGATATGATGGACATGGTTGAGACGGGAATACGAGATGTGTAAGCACCAGTGAACTTTGGAAATGAACTTTTCTTCCTCCAGCTACTTAAACGCCATCCCCATAGGAGAGATATCAGTTTTAAACCTATTTATTGACATTCAAGTTCTAGAGGGTTATTCATCGAATATCAAAAACAACATGTCAAAGAAATATATAAAGTTAAATGGTCTGAAATCACATGAATTCAATATTCTGATGAAACATCAAATTATTTTAGATTTAAATTGCATTCTGTCCAAGAATTTCAATTATACATTAATGATGCTCTGTTTCTTCTTCAAATATATATGTATGAAAGTTATAGACCCAAAAAAATTGCGGAGTATGGAAAGGGAAATTTCCATCATATTATGTGAATTGGAAATGTTCTTCTACTAAAATTATTTGATATGATGTTTCATTTAGTGGTTCTTTTGGTGAGAGTTATTTTACCATGTGGCCCATTACACTATAAATGGATGTGTCCCATTGAATGGTACATGATGATTTTGAAAGGGTGTGTCAAAAATTGAGGTCGGAAAAAGGGTTGTATTGTAGAGTAGTATATTATTGTGGAAGCCATTAAATTTTGTGGCGAATACCTATATGGTGTGGAGAGCAATGGTCTACCAAAATATCGTCACAATAGCTGGATTACGGGTGATGGAATTTCTAGAAGAGGGGTTATCAAAATCAATATTAGAGATCAGGAGAAGGTCCACCTTTATTTTTTGCAAGTCCGTTTGGACATTGACCCATATGTTGAACCACAAAATAAAATTCTTAGTCATTTTAATCATTCATGGGATGAAAAATGCATATCAAATACACATAATCCAAAATTTATAAGATGTTTTATGGATTATTTATTTAAAGAGTTATCTGAAAAACAAGATTCAATTTCACAATGACTTTGATGTGTAGCCGAAGGACCTACTATGTTTTTATTATCTTATAAAGGTTATAAAATTAAATGTTATAAATTCTATACAAATGAACATTATGAAGATAGTTCCATGAAGAAGAGTGGAGTTACACTTGTGGATAAAGAAATGCATGATTCCAATTCAAAGTAAATAAATCTAATATATGAAAATATGTCATACTTTGGCATCATCAATCAAAAATGGGAGTGGGATTATACAAAAATTAAATTTTTGATTTTCTAATGTATGTGGGTTGATAATAGGTGTTTAGTTAAAATAGATGTGTTAGGATTCATGAATGTTAATTTCAGTAAGTAAGGGTATAATGAAGAAGAATTTATAATGGCATCATGTTCAATGCAATTATTTTATGTTCTAGTTCCCTCAAACTAAAAGTTGTCAATTATTCTGTTATCCACCAAAACTGCTGATGGGTTAGATGAAAATTCAACGGAGGATAACCCTTTCAATGGGACGTCTCAATCATTTCTATATAGTCCCAATATAGAGGGAATTTTTTATGTTAGAGGTGACCACAATGATGGTATTTTTATAATCAATAGAGGGGTAAAATCCTTTCAGCCTTAAAAAAGAGAGTTTAATTACCATGTTATATTTTTTTGTCATACACATCATGTTACCATATGTTATTATCTATTATCTACTAATTTAATGTAATCTAAATCAAATTTTAAACCACCTTTACAGATAATGACTTAGGCTGATGATGATGCTCCCAATCCCAAGGCACAACAGCTCTCTCAACCTGCTGCTGCTTGAAGTGTAGAGGACCAACAAGTTTCTCAACCCGTTGTTGCTGCTTAACCTAGTGTAGAGCTATAACCACTATCTTCACCTGCCAATGCCAGCACACCGAAGGAACGAATTGATGTTTTCAAACTGAGGAAATGGTTGGTACTATAATAGTGACGACACCGAAAAAATATGAGCATTGCAGTTTGATGGTGTTAGAAAAAATCATTAAGACAAAAAACAAAAGGAATTAAACATGAGGTCGGATGGACTAAGTAGGGCCAACATGTTTACCCCAATAAGGCCATGATCAGTAGTTACAGTGGATTCATCACATTCTAATGTGTTCAAATTGATGTAAAGTTGTGGAAGGATGTTGTGACTGGGCTTAAGACACTGATGTGGGGAGATATTACAAAAACATTATGATATTTAATTTCTTTAATTTACTAAATAATAAAATAATGAAAAAACTTACTTTCTCTTCAGAATTCATTATAGAATGAATTTATAGTGGATGAATCGCACAATAAAATTGTAATAAGGGTTATTATAAAGAATCATAGTGGATTCCAAACAATTTTAATGAAATGTTATTATAAAAATGTTGGAAGGAAAATAAACCAACACACACCTCCTATTTATTAACACCTTATAACCGAAGGAGTGTGGGATGCATTTATTAGTCTTAATGAGGATCATTTATTTCAGGTACATTGTGTATTAAAAGACACTGTTTGAAAATATGATTATTTATCACTTAGATTGAAAAATTTTTAATTATGAAATATCACATGAGTGTTGAAATTAAGGAACAAGAAGGAAAAACAATGTACCCCCACCATAACGAAGGAATAGGGTATGCTTCACATGAAAAACTTGTACATATATTAAATTTACTGTATTACTTATATGTGACATAAAACAACACATTAACAATGTTCCTCTATTTATATGTAGATTTATGAATCCAAATACAATGTCACTTCCATCCCACACCATGTGACATTGAAGGATGCTGGTGTAAATAATTATGGGATAAAAATTTATTAAAACCCCTAAAATGTTTTGGAAACATTTGTATGTATGACATAATAAATATTTATTTTTATTTAAATAGCTATTATATAACAATGATTACTTATTTTCTTATATGTTTTAATGGGAATATTTATATGATTCAGAAAAACCCAAATCGGAAGCGAACAAACATTTGCTGGCCTTGAAGCAGCCAGAAAAGTATGGTCACATTAGAGGTGCATGTTTTGGTGTGACACCCTGAACATTTGTTGAGAAAAAAACTAGAGTTGTAACAAATAGTAGAAATAAAAATTCATGAAAGAAAGAATAATTGTCCACAAAAACAGATGCAATTGAATATAGAGTTCATGGAAAATACGACGGTGTGGGGGAGGATGGGAATAAAAACACAAGAAAAACCTGTGTGTGGAGATCCCAAAAGACCCACACAAGAATTTAAGTGATCCATTCCCCTAAAAAAATGTTTCCTCGAAGAAGTAATAAATGATCTAATAGTTGTTTTTGTGAATTTTGAATCAGATAGTCCCTGATACCATTCCTATATCAATATTGTAATGGGTGAAAATGTATATGATTTATATCTATCAACACTCACCAATATACATGTAGCGAGGGATATGGAATTAAATATCCAGAACATCATGCTACACAACATAAAACTTCCAAGAGATCATTTCAAAGTGATGATTAACATTTCCCATGAGCAAAGAACAAATCTACATATACCAATTACTGATGGATATATTCATAAGGATGAAAAATCTCTTGGAATATTCATCGCATGAGTTTCACAGCTTGTAAAAAACACGTTGACAATGAGGTATTTATTAAAATTTATTTCATCATAAACCGTAATCATTTAAGGATCAAATGTTTGAACCAAAGAATGTTATTACAGGAAAACATAGGGAAGGGTGTGAAAAGAAACAATTTCTCAATACCAACTCAAGGATAAACCAACGGATCAAAAATATATACCAAAAGAACCATAAACTATCCCGTTCTATATCCACATTTATTATCATTGAATACTCATGTGAATATGAATTATAAAGATGGTGGGGTTCCCAAAATTGTTTTTTATGAAAATATATATAGTGGGGAAGATCCAAATTTCATTAGTATTAACCACGAAAGTGAAATCCTAGATTATGGTTAGTTTTGAAGCTCTATTGTAAAGTTATACATAAGTACTATTTTCATGATTTGATTTTCCAAATGATTATATACTAGGATAATTATTACTAAAGAAATTTAAAATTTTTTACAGGCATATATTTGAAAAAATGTTGATGGGATTTCCCCATGATGGAAAATTTGAACTTTTTAGTCCTCACATCACATGTACTGAACAAACAGATATAGAATCTGAGAAAGTGGGTGAAATAATGGCTGTAATGCTCAAATCATTTAACATAAAAATTATGGATGATAGACTCTTCCTAATACCAATGATGCAAGTGTAAAAATGTACAGTTTAATCTAATAAAATATATTTTATTTATATTCTTTACATATTATATATTTCTTTTTAAGCAGAATTAGATGCTCATTGATGTCAATTTGGAAAATCCAAATATTTATTTTTTGGATTCAATGCCTGGATATCCAACAAAATACCACAATTGACGGCGTTTATAAATTTTTATTACACTACATCCAACATATTTTATCTAAACAACTAGTTGTATAATTTATATTTTCTTTTAATGAGGATTCTGTTATGATAGGGAGATGTGTGAATATTTTCTATATCATGGAATGATGTTGGGGGAGGAGAATAAGTAACATCACAATTACTATGACTATATAAAAATCAGGGTATATATAATAATATTTCACTATCCAAACACATATAAAACAATTTACCTATTTTTCTCAATTTTTCTGCGGGGCCCAAAAGAAACAAATGATAATGACTATGGTTATTTTTATTGTATGTTTTACAAAAGAGATATTCTTCCATGAACATAATAGCATCCTTGAAGTCATATTTTCAATGATAATTACTATTTCATTTAAAATAACAATTAATCCTTTGTGTATATTCAATTTTTTAGTACTACCATGATTATCCAAAATAATCATATTCACAAGATGGGATAGATTTTTTTAGAAATTAATGGGAATAATATGGGATGAAAAAATGTAGATTAATAGCATGAAGATGTGACCTGTATGAATCGATGTGGTTATTTTAACCAAAAATTGTCTGTATTTTTAGTGAAAAGAACATGTTCCATACTAAAAATGGATCAACCACATTAAGATTGTTTTGATACTATATGAAAAAAATCCATAATTTATTTGTGACATAAAGGAATAAATAAAATATAAATCTGACACATAGTGTGACCGTTACAACTTTATGTAATGTCTCGGCCTGACTTACCATCGAACCGGTGGCCAAACCAGTAGGTCACATGGCCTCAATCACGTCTCCCTGTACGCCAGAGGCTGCTGACTAGCAGAGAGGGTCTCGGGAGGTGATAGTGGGGGGACTATAACCTCTTATTAGAGTAACACAGTGGTATATCATAGTAAATAATATCCAGTAGTAGAAGCAGTAAACAATTGAGAGGCAGAAGAAAAAGAGATGTAATAATCACTAGATAAAAGGTGGAAAATGCCAGTTTAAAATGGATGCATGTTAAGATGATGTTATAGTTATGAAAGTAGGAAACATTACAACATGATTTACAAACAATACAAAAAGAAAAGATATCAAATCCTGATAGTGATCCCCAGAGTATCCCAATCTCTTACTTGGTCCTTTTCTCCTAACACCTCAGGTACAAAAAACAAAGCACAAAATCTAGGTCCTTCAATCAAGATGGTCTACTCAGGCACCCCAGTGAAATGGCAGCCCGAGTAGGCTGTGGGATATAAATCTTAGTAGGCCAGAACCACTGGTATCAAACACAATACTGACAGTGTATAATAATTAAATAGTGAGTAGGTATGGAGAAATAAAGAAGCAGAATTACATAAATTAATAACATATATCCAGGTTCCCAAGGGTCACCTGACGGCTATAACAGCTTCGTCTCATTGCTGGTAAAGTAACCAGATCATGTCACCATATATATATATATATATGAATTTATATCATAGATGGTTTGGTGTAAGAATTCCTCCAACCCATTAGTAAGATTAGAGGGAACGAGGTAAGAATGCCTCTCGTCCCTTAAGGTAAACTGGAAAGGGTTATGAATACCCCTTTCCACACACATATAGAGAATAGAGGGCATGAGGTAAGAATTCCTTTCATCCCTATAGGTCAACTGGAAAGGGGTAAGAATGCCTCCATTCCATAAATCATGATTAGTGGGCACGAGGTAATAATGACTCTCATCCCTATAAGTCAACATGAAAGGGGTAAGAATTCCTCCCTTCCATCACATTCATTCAACCGGTATGGGTTATAACTGCTTCCCATTTGTCACATTCATAATACTGGCATGGGGTATAACTACCTCCCATCAAGACATGTAATCATCAACAGAAGTCAACTAGAAAGGGGTAAGAATGCATCCCTTCTAGAAATGTAATCATCATCAGACGTCAACTAAAAAGGGTTAAGAATGCCTCCATTCCAGGAATGTACTTTCACACAGGCATGGGGTTTAACTTCCTCCCATCCAACCATGTATCTATCACTAGTTGGACACATGATGAACTCACATTTGTAATCTCTCATTATGTGGCATCAACATTTGCGCACTCACAATACGGACAAGTAAATAGTATACTGCTTATGAAATTACCTCATAAGAATTCAAATAATCATACCGCATACACAAAAGAGAACATATTTATGTTTATACTTAAGACAACCCATATTAAGTACATAAATCAAGATATTCACATATTCATTTTACTAACATAAGTCGTGCTCATTACATTATCCCAAGGCGTGGTCATACCACCCTAGTCTGTTCTTTCCTATTTTCACCATTTCATCATAAAAGATACGTTTATCATTCTTCAACCCTTTGATAACTTCTAGAGGTAACAATTCATTTAGTCTTAATCCATCCTACTATGGTTATCATCTTACGCAATTTTCCTAAACATGGAAAATTGACCCAAACACAAGTATCACAACCATTTCATTCCCTCTGTCTCAACAAAGCAAGTTCACATACAAATCATCAAAGAGGCACCACAACAATCCAACAAGAAAGCATAAAAAGTCTATCACTAATTTTTATCTTAAAGAAAATTCACCTGTTATCAAGGAGTTTTATTATTAAATCGTTAGTTTAGTGGCCAACCAAACTCTTTTATCTCATTCCTTCAATTAACATGATTTTCATGGAAACATGTAATCGAAACTAAACTTGAATAATTAAAATTCTAAGGCGATGCAATATTAAACTCAATATTACATTAATTCACTTTAAAATGGCATAGAGAGGGACCGTACATCAAGGTGGATCCATCCGTCCACTCCGGCTCTTGATGCTTTTTAACCAAGAGCCACTGCCACTCCCCCACAAGGCATATGTGATTTCACATACCACCTATGCCTAAAAAGGAAATCCACCTAATCTCCGGCAAAGAGAATCCAACCCAAACCCACCAGTGCTTTAAGAAAAACAACCCAGGGCCCATTAGAACAACTAAGGAATTAATATAGAAGCTGTGAAAACAAGAAACGGGTAAAACCCTTACCTCAGAATCAACCTGGTGGACTGAAACCACCACATACCGCCTCGCCTTCAGCAGTAAATGCCCAAACTCGAACCCAAGGGTCTCGAGACATCCTTGGCACAACCCTAAAACGAAGTAAATAACAGGAATCAAGAAACTCCCAATACCTAGGGTTCGGCCAAATTCCTTAGTTCGACGGATAGGCCACAATATGGCTGGAAGAAAGGAGGATAAGTGAGAGAGAAGTATACCATAAAGGATCGAGCGCAAAACCAGTGGAAAATCCTAAGGAAACAAAGAAGAGGATGAGGCCAGTGCTGGAGCGTTGCGCGCAGCATCGGGGAGCTCCTCCCTGTGTGTCATTCAGGTTGATTAAGGGTTAGTGAGAGTGTTTAGATTTTAGGTTTTAATTTATTCTATTTTATAATTAATTAAAAAGATTAAACATGACGGACTGGATGGTTTTCCAAACCATGAGAAAACCGTGCGACACCATCTGCCTAAGGGAGATCGCTCATATCGGCTAGGAACAAGGTTTGGAAAACTGTGTGCAGCCCGTGTGCAAGACACTTCCTATTTAAATAGGGCCACATGGTTTGCCTACAATGGGCCACACGGTTTGGTCAAACTATGCGCAGCCCATGCGCCTTCCTCTTCCTTTTAAAAACCAGCCGCTCTCTAAGGACCGAAGCTCCTGAGACCTGTCGAGACACTAGGGAAACTTCGCGGGCCATCTCCCAAGCCCAAAACCAAAACAAAAAAGCGTTTCCAATTTCTTAATTCCGCTCTGACGCTTGGGTTTAAAAACAACATGTTCAGTAATAGAAAATGTTCAAATTCTTTTGGGTTTTAGTCCGATTCAAAACGTGGGTCATTACAACCTTCCCACCTTTGAACTTCCCATCCTTGAGAATCCTTTAGGAACAACGTACACAACACCAAACCTACAAGGGTCGTGAAACTTCTTTCAAACGATCACGTTGTGTTCAAAAACATCCAACACACCCTCAAGCATCCATTAAACCCCATGACACTTAAGCCACCAAAACTCGAGCTGACGCTCGTTTCCCAACCAAAACATCGTGACCACTCTTTCCGATCCCATTTTCCCAGGGACACGAACCCATTTTCATCCCTCCAAGAATCCTGCCACAGGTAGTTCCCACATTTGATTTTTAACATTAAGAAACCAAATCCAAACTACGGTTCAGACCACCATTGGAAATAACATTTGAAGCACACCTAAAGCGTTCCCTCGACGCTCCTAGCATGATTTGAAATAGATCAAACGGTGGATTACCCATCGACCTCAAGTCCCATGTCAAGCCGGTTGTTCACATTAGGAACCAGCTGACACAAACTGCACTTGCCTCTACCTGACGATGTTTCGGAGACCGGTATGCCACCGACTGCGGATATTAAACAAGAACCATGGGTCAAGATATCCCCGGCTGACTATTAACAAGAACATTCTACCTAAACAGCCGACGTATTTCAAACAGAACCACAATTCCTTTCTCCAAGGAATATTACATTTAGCACAAACACGTTAACCGAATCCTACACCTGACTTTTGAAGACGTTTCCATGATCAAACCATACACTAATACATTCATCCCACATGAAATTCTGAAAGAAAACCATCTAATCAAGGCCAACGGCTAAAAAGCATTAGCGCGGATATGGCCAATGCTCTCACAGTGCATCTAAAATGAGAACAAGATATGGGACATGTAACCCCCCGACCCCAGTTACCCAGAGTCGGTGCATTATTACATAACATCGTCATGATCACAAAAGATCAAGTATCAAAAGACAGATTAGTTTAGTAACCTTGGAAACACTAGATACATTCATAAGTCTTACATTACATGATAAAGTGAAAAACTACAACAACATAGTATCCATAGTCCACACTCATATCCCCTTAGACTATCCCTATAGTTCAGTCATAAAATACTTCTTCACATCATGGGAAAAATAAAACATTGAAAGGGGTGACCACAGATGCTCAGTAAGGATAACAATATATTGGAAACTTTCATAAATAAGCATAAACATTTAAGGTAATGGGTAACTAAATCAAAATCATTTTAAACTTTAACTTCTGAATAATATGGAAAATTTAAAATTAAATATTTCCATTTACTTATTCAAATGGATATTATACTCATTGAATAATCACATGCAATATCAGTAACCACTTTCATAATGATGGAATGCATTATTCCAGACTATCATAACCACATAGTCAAGGCCTTTTTCCAAGACTACAAATAAGATTTTGTCAAGGCCTTGTGCCAAGACCCTAGTTTTTGTAATGAGACCTATCGATGCATCGAGGAGATATAGTGGGCTCCACCCATCACTTATTAATTCCAATGCATTCCTTATATGAACAGGTTTTAACCTAACATAAAGATTCATATTAAAACTAGCATATGAAATGTCAATACCTTCTCCATAAACCATGAATGTTATAAAAATAACACATCTACAGTCAAACATTCAAAAAACCTTCAATACAATATGTATGTTTGGTATCATAATAAATCAACTTTAGATAAAGTTAAAATCCATCAAAGGATGTTGACATAGATTAAATCAAAACTATTTGAGAGAAATTTCTCTTTTTTAAATCATTTAAAAGCCAAATAATTATAAAATAAAACATTTACATCGAAAATATTATTATATGCTTTAAAGTAAGCTTTGATGATTTTATAATGGTGTAGAATAGTTGCACCCTTCATATAAGTTAAAAAAATCCATTCTTACCTTAATTCGGTCAAAAAGGTTAAAAAGGACATTGTTTGGAAAAAAACGAAAAGATTTCATTATAAACATCTTATAAAAAGGAAACAGGGGTATAAATTTCATTAAACCATAGTCTATAAAATAGGAAGATGGATTAGAATTATATTTTTATGAGACATGGATGTGGATTATAATGAGGTCCCAGAAGATAATTACATATAAACAGCCTTGGATAATGAAGAGATTGTGAAATAAAGCCATACCTTGTACATTTACTTGGATTAGGGTCGGTTAAACTCATTTATAATGGTGAAATATTTTTTATTAAATTATACAAGAATCATATACATTAATATGATATCATATATGATCTTTTAACATTGCTTTGTTTATAATATCTTAGTATTATCGTCGTGTCGGGTGTTAACTTACTCGTTTTCTTTTACATGTTTTGCTACATAAGTCATTATTGTTATAGATAGGTTCTATATTATTCATATAAAGAATAATTATTATGTTATATTTATTATTTACATAAATTGCACATCATTATCATACCCATCCCAATAATAATTTTTTAATAACAATTACACCACGACGTGGAGACGGTAAGTTGTACGTACGCACATATAGTGACATGTGAATCAAAGGATGTTTAGAATACTGAATATGGTTGTACCATATTTATAAAAACATAACAGTATATAAAATATACGGGAGTTATTATTATATAATGGAAATAACAAATAAAGAAGACGTTGAAGATGAAAGTAACTTGAAAGAGGGTGGTGAAAACATTACTTCTTCTTCGTGTTCTTCCATTTGATTTGATCAAAAGGGCTCCTTAGGATGTCCTTTTGATCAAACTAAGGCCTCTAGGTTAAAGCGAGGGAAGTTGAGAGAATATTTGGGAAGGTTTTGGCCGAGTCAAAAGGCTTTGAAGGTTTTAATTTGAGGGAAGGTGAAGTGACATTTTATAACAGGGGTGAGGAGCACCTTAGGAAAAGCTAGAAATATTATTTTATAATAAATTCATATTCGGTTTCAAATGGCTAAAAAGTGGTTTTTTTAATGTTTATGGTGGGGATAATTTGAATAAAACTCAACCAATATGTTTTAGACTGGTTTGTGTCACTTTATTATGATTATCTTTTAGTTTTAACTCATAGTTAATTAGTTTGACTTTTACCATGTCTCTTTGTATTTTTGTATTATATGGTTAATAAACTTACTATAAAAATCCATGAGACCCCCACAGTGGTCCATTAATAATACACCTATCATTATATAAGTCTTTTTTCCAATCATTATATATTTAGTAATAGAATATCAATTAATAAAATAATATTTGTTTCAAAAAGTCCTTAATGTCAATTTTGATGTTATTTACTAATTGATTTTTTTAAAGTCATAAAAACTTTATTAATTCAAAAAAAAAATTCTTTTATGCAATCAGAACATGTCATACTAAGAAATAAAATCATTTATCTAATAAAAACATTCAAATTATATTTATTTTAACATTTATAATACCAATTAGTTTATTGTTTCATTAATAAAGAAAATACTGCATCATTTTTGTGTCATAAATAAATATAATTATTTAATGTCTAAAAATTATAAATAAAATAACATTACGTAGGAAATAGTTTTATATTTCTAATTAATATTTATAGTCGAAAATATAACATATATACCCATATTGAAAAATTGTTTTGCTAAAAGATATATGCTTATGTCATTTTTGTATTTATTTTAACTTAATTCATATAAAGTGTCATTTTCACTTACAAGTGGATACATGGAGTCTCAAAATCGACCCAAAGATGACCATGGTCGGAAATATATCAACCAATAGGGTTAGGACACGTTTTAGGGTAAATTAATATTATTATAATATTATTTTTTACCCTTATTTACCTGATTTACCCTTTAACCATGTTAAATAAAATATTTACCGAAGTAATTATTGAAAATGTCTAAAAATAAATGTTTAAAATTTACAAAATTTGGACCTCGTAATTATAAATATGGAATCCATTTTTCAAAATTCAAAACATAAAAGAGGAATAAATTAATTTAAAATTAATTTCCGTTGTCAAAATAAAGAGCGTGATTTTAAGAGATAATAACTATCAAAAGATTGGCACTTGCTTATGTCCAGTTTAAATGTGAAATTATGTACAATGACCAAAATTTTATTAAATGGTGTAAATATATTCTAAATATACTTTAAATCCAATCGAATTCATAATTTATCACTATTAATTTTTTGGATTAAAAAAGTTGTTTTTAATTAAAATTTATTAATTTCCACAATTAATCAATATATAAATGTTATCAGAAATCTACCAAAAATTCACCCTAAGATATTTTTGATATTATGAATCCAAAAATGAAGTCCATTTTGAATAATAAAATGTATATAATTTCAAAAGGTGGGTATTACTATTCATAACAGCTATTTTGATTGGAGGTGGTGTCTCTTAAAACTCAAAATTGCGTACAACACACGCTACTGTATTCTTCAAAGATAAGCGTACCGTGGAAGCTTGGGGTGTTACATTCTCTCCAACTTCAAATAATTTCGTCCTCGAAATTTCTAGAATATTACTACATAGGGTGGTTTTTCATCATATGTTCCTCAGGTTCCCACGTTGCCTCTTCCATCTTATGGTTTCTCCATTCAATGTTTACTAGATGAGTCATCCAGTTTCTCAGCACTTGTTCTCTCGTATCAAGAATCCTGACAGGCTCTTCACAATAAGACAAATCGAGTTCTAGTTAAAATTCCATAGATGAGTACATGCGTTGGGTCAGGCATGTATTTTCTCAACAGTGATACGTGGAACACGTCGTGAACTTGGGAGAGATTTGGTGACATTGCTGAACGGTATGCTACAACCCCGATTCGTTCTAGAATTTTGAATGGTATGATGTACATGGGACTCAATTTTCCCTTCTTACCGAAACGTATAACACCCTTCCAAGGAGATACCTTCAAGAAACATGTTCTCCTACAAAAAATTACAAATTCTTCCTTCAGTTGTTAGCATAGCTCTTCTGTGTACTTTGAGCTGCTTTGATGTGGTTTTGGATTACCTTCACCTTGTCCATCATTTCTTCCACTAGTTCTAGTCCTATGAGTTTTCTTTCACCAACATCATCCCAATAGGTTGGTGTGCGACATCTCTTTCGGTATAATGCTTCATATGATGCCCTCTTAATACTCTAATGGAATCTATTATTAAAGGAATACTCTACCAGAGGTAAATATTTATCCCACATACCCTGATAGTCATGTGAGCATGATCTCAACATGTCTTCTATGGTTTGAATATTCCGTTTTGGTTGTCCATCTATTTGAGGGTGGTAAGTAGTGCTCAAAAAAAGTTCAGTATCTAAGGCCTTCTAAATACTCTTCCAGAATCGTGAAGTAAAATTGGGATCACGTTTAGAAACAATTGATAGGGGTAATCCATGAAGCCTCCGAACTTCATTAATATATAGTTTCCTTCATGTACAAGTGGTAAATCTCCCCTTATAGCAAGAAAATATGCGGACTTGGTAAAATGATCAAGAATGACCCATATTGCATTGTTCTTTCAAGGAGTCTTTGGTAGTCCCATGAAAAAGTCTATAGTAATATTATCCCATTTCCACTCCAGTATGAGAAGAGGTTGCATGACTCTTCCGGGCTGTTTCCTTACAACATTCACTTGTTGAAAATTTGTACATATTGACACAATATCAGAAATATCCTGCTTCATGTTGTCCTACCAAAAATGTTCCGTCAAATCCATATACATCATGATGCTCCCAGGGTGTACAGTGAAATTGGAACTATGGGCATCATCCAAAAATTATCTTTTTATATAAGGTATATTTGGAACACAAAGCCTCTTCCCAAATTTCAAAATATCATCTTCATACACAAAGTCACTCAATCTCCAATCATTCATAGCTTTAATCCTCTTTTTAAACTCTTCATCATCAGTCTGAGAACTCTTTATCCATTTTAGTAAATATGGTTTGGAAAGCATTTGTAAAAGCATTGATGTTTCACCTTCCATAGTGATTCTCATATCCATCTTTACTAGATCCATGAAAATAGGATCCCTTTTAACTCTCATCTTGTTCAAAACTCCATGATCCTTTCTACTCAATGAATCTACCCCCTTATTTTCCTTTCCTGGGTGGTAGTGTATGGTGAAATCATAATCCTTGAGTAGTTCATGCCATCTCCTTTGCCTCATGTTGAGTTCTTTCTGTGAGAAAATATACTTCAAATTCTTTTGATCGGTATATATCTCACATTTTTCATCATAGAGATAATGTCTCCATATATTAAAAGCAATGATTACAACAACTAACTCGAGATCGTGAGTAGGATAGTTTTTCTCATGATTCTTCAGTTTTTGTGATGCATAGTCAATAACATAATCATTCTGCATATGGACACAACCATGTCCCTTCTTCGATGAGTCACTATAAGTAAAAAACCGATCATTCCTCGATTGTAGAGTAAATATATGATCATTGACTAATATTCTATAGAGTTCTTCAGAAAATTCTTCACACTCTTTTGTCCAAAAAAATTTAACCCATTTACGTGTGAGCTTTGTTAATGGGTTAGCTAGTTGAGAAAAGTTCTAGACGAAATGTCGATAATAACCTGCTAAACCAATAAAAATACATACCTCAGTTATATACGTATGTTCTGGCCATTCTTGGATTGCCTTGGTCATTAAGGATCAACAGAGATTCCATATTTGGAGACAATATGTCCAAGAAAAGAAATCTCTTGAATCTAGAATTCACACTTTTTAAACATCCAATATAACTCATGTCTTCTAAGAGTCTTTAGGATAATGCACTAGTGATTTTTATAATCTTCATAAATTTTGGAATATAATAAGATATCGTCAATAAATACAACAAAAAAACATAAAGATATTCCCTAATAACACTATTCATTAGATCCATGAATAGAAAGGGTGATTAGTCTGCCCAAAAGGCATTATTGTAAACTCGTAATGCCCGTACCTGGTTCGAAATGATATCTTCAGAATTTCTTCCTTCTTCACACACAACTGATGGTATCCATATCTAAGGAAATTCTTTGAAAGTATTGAGCTTCATGAAGTTTGTTAAATAAATCATCAATGCGAGGTAGGGAATAATTGTTTTTAATGTTATAGGATTGATTTCCCTGTAGTTGATACATAACCTCATAAATTCTTCTTTATTCTTAACAAAAAGGACATGGGCTCTCCATGGAGAAACAATAGGGAGAATAAATCCCCTATTACTCAATAACTTTACTTTTTTATTTAGTTCAACTAATTACATAGTGGCGATTCTATAAGGGGTCTTCGATATAGGCCTTGAACCCGGAATTATATCAATGGAAAACTCAATTTCTTGTTCGGGAGGATGTCATGGTAAATCTTCCTGAAACACATCTACATATTCTTTCAAAATAGGTACATGCCATATTTGAACATTCCTTTTGTCATCCATAGTTATTCCATTCTCTTCCTCCCTGATAAATTAATTTATTTGAGCTACTAGGCTGGATCAAGATGAGAATTAGGTGGTGATGATTCTGATCAAAAGATAATGTGTTCTTTATCATCATAATCAAAAATCGTAACCTACTTCTTCTTATAATAAATTTCAGCAGCATGTTCCAAAACCAAATCCATACAGAGGATTATATAAAATTCAATCATAGGTATGACAATGATATCAATAGATAAAGAACATTTATGTTCCCTAATGAGGACCGATTCACAAAACATTGTTGCAATGATGCTTCCGTTATAAGTTTTGACTGACAACTCCCATGTTAAATCAAATTGTAAATATCTACTTTTCTTAGAAAACTAGGAAGATATGAAATATTTCGATGATCTAGAATCAAATAAAACATTGGATAAACTTGATGAAACCATTAAATTACCTGCCACCACGTCATTTGGAGCTTCAACCTCACCAGTAGTGGTAGCATAAGCTTGGCCTTGATCCCTGTTCCTCTCTTGAGGTTATTTCCCCTGACACTTAGGACATTCATTTCCATAATTCCCCATCTCTCTACAATTAGGGAATTCTATGTTTACAACAACATTAATTCACTTTCAATCATGAGCTTGGTGGCCTTTTCCCCACACTTGTAACATACTCCCATTCTCTTCAAGCAAGTACCAGGTTTTTTCTTCCCACATTTATTGTAGGATGGATAATCAACTTTTCCCTTCTTCCCTTTATTTTCATTTCGAGAGTGATCAGCAGATCTCTTCTTCTCTTTATTTTCTTTAAAGTCGTAAGACGTAAAGAATTCTTTTTCTGTCTTGATAGCACATGAAGAAAATATCTTTGTACAACGAGAAGGTTTGTGAAACTAATTCTCGATGGAGAATCAGTTTTAACCCATCAAATAAATGATCAATATTACTTCTTGGGTTACGTATATAATATGCAGCATACCCCACTATCCTTGTAAAGTTAGCCTCATAATTTGTGACATTATCATCCTTCTTTTGTCTTAGACTCAGAAATTGACTATCCATATCTGCTCGATGGTCACGAGGAAAATATTTTCCTAAGAAAAGCTCTTTGAACTCCCTCCATTCCATATTTGATAATTCACCATCTTACTTTGTGTTTTGAATCAATGTCCACCATTTATCAGCATCTCCAGTGAGGCAGTAAACTGCCATAATAACCATTTCCCTTTCACTACTTCCCAAGGCATGGAATATTTTTTATAAGGAATTTATCCATTGATCAGCTACTAAGGTATTTTTACACCAATTTAATGTTGGTGGTTGTTGCCTCATGAAGAAATATAACATTTATCCTCCATGTTGCGGATCATGTTGCTCCATACAGGTAAGGTTATTATTAATAACCTGAGTGAGTTTTCCTAGTATGGTGATTAGCTAATCTGAACAAGTTGCATCACCAGATCCACTATAATTATCTTGAGCAGGAGGGTAGTACCTAGATAGAGTGAATGCATTGATACAGTTTCCATTTCTTCCACTAGGTTCCATTTCTAAACAATGGAATACACTAGATTAGTTTATGAATCACAATATATAAATCCAAACTTGTAAAACACTTAAAAAAACAGAACAGTTTATGGATATAATCCATATTCATAAAAATGTTTTCTTTGAGGAAGTATATACTCATAAATCCATCATAGTGGTTTGTAAATTAAATGAGAATTATCCTATGCATATCCCCCAGGAGTGTCGTAACCGAGAGTGTAGAAAGGCCCATTGTCGTGCAGCAGTTCTCGTTCGAGTCTAGATCAATGTAGTGTTTTCGGGTTTTACCCCCAGGTACATCTGTTCCAGAGCCGCCTCTACCTACTCATATCCATAGAGGGATGTATTGCTCGAAAAACTCACAAAATATCTACAATAACAAATTCTAGGATGTTCATCTATACTAATCCTCAATGTCTCTTTTATGGCTATGTACTCTAATCAGAGTTTATCTAAATCTAGTTTCCAATGTTTGTACTAAACATTCTCTGACACCATCTATAATGCCCTGTCCTATGTTACCCAGATTCATTTCATTATTACATAACATTGGCATGATCATAAAATATCATGTCTTGAAAGACCGATTAGTTTAGTATCTTTGGAAACACTAGATACATTCATAAGTCATAAATTACATGATAATGTGAAAAACTAGAAAAACATAGTCTCCATAGTCCACACTCATATCCCCTCAGACTATCCCTATAGGTCAGTAATAAAATACTTCTTCACATCCTGTGAAAAATAAAACATAGAAAGGTGTGAGCTCAGATGCTCAATATAGTGG
The DNA here is from genome assembly GCA_963277665.1 of Viscum album. NCBI lineage: Eukaryota > Viridiplantae > Streptophyta > Magnoliopsida > Santalales > Viscaceae > Viscum > Viscum album. Next base: position 590,501,454 of record OY728140.1, on the reverse strand, counting down.
AAACTTTCATAAATAAGCATAAACATTTAAGGAAATGTGTAACTAAAAAAAGATTTTAAAGTTGAAATTCAGCATAATATGGAAAAAATAAAATTAAATAATTCCATTTACTAATTCACATGGATATTCTAATAGTCAAATAATCACATGAAATATCAATAACCACTTTCATAATAATGGAATGCATAATTCCAGACTATCATAACCACATAATCAAGGCATTATTCCACGAATACAAATAAGATTTTGTCAAGTCTTTGTTCCAATACACTTTTTTGTCTCATGAGACCTACCGATGCATTGAGGAGCTATAGAAGGCTCCACCCGTCACTTATTAAGTCCAATTAATTCCTCATATGAACAGGTTTAAACATAACATAAACATTCATATTAAAATTAGCATACGAAATGTCAATACCTTCTCTAAAACCCATGAATGGTATAAAAATAAAACATCCACAGTCAAACATATGACAAAACCATCAATACAATAGGTATGTTTTTTATCATAATAAATCAACTTCAAATAAACTTAAAATCTATCAAAGGATGTCGACATAGATGAATTAAAAACTATTTGAGAGAAATATCACTTTTTAAATCATTTAAAAGACACATAATGATAAAATAGAAATTTTACATTGAAAATATTCTTATAATCTTGTAAGGGAATCTTCGATGATTTTATAATGGCAAAAAATAGTTGAACCCACTGTATAAGTTAAAAAATACATTCTTACCTTAATTCCGTCGAAAAGGTTTAAAAGTACGTTGTTTGGAAATTGACGGATAGATTCCTTTAAAAACAAATTTTAAAAAGTCAACAAGGGTATAAATGACATTAACCCATAGTCTATAAAATAGTACAAATGATTTGAAATACATTTTTGAGAAACAAGGATATGGATGATAAAGAGGTTCTAAAAGATAATTACGTATAAACAACATCGGATGATGAAGAGATTGTAAAATAAACCCTTACCTTGTACTTTTCATTGGTTAAGGATATTTTAACCTCCTATATAACGGTGAAATAATTGTTATTAAATTATACAAGAATCATATACATTAATATGATATCATTTATGATCTTTTAACATTTCTTTGCTAATAATATCTTAGTATTATCGTCGTTTCGGGTGTTAACTTACTTATTTTCTTTTACATGTTTTGTTACATATGTCATGTTTGTTATGGATAGGTTGTATCTTATTCATATACAGAATCATTATCGTGTTATACTTATTATTTACATCAATTACAAATCATTATCATACCCATCCAAATAATAATTTTTTGAATAACAATTACACCACAACGTGGAGACGGTAAGCCGTACGTACGCATATATGGTGACATGTAATTCAAAGGATGGATAGAATACTGAATATGTTCGTACCATATTTATAATAACATCACGGTATATAGAAGATATTTTAGATATTTTTTTAGAATGGAAATAATAAAGAAAGAAGAATTTGAAGAAGAAAGGAACTTGAAAGAGGGTTGTGAAAACATTACCTCTTCTTCGGGTTCTTCCTTTTGATTTGATCAAAAGGGATCCTTAGGTTGGTTTTCTAATCAAAATAAGGCCTCTAGGTTTAAGTGAGAGAAGTTGAGAGAATATTTCGGCAGGGTTTGGCTGAGCCAAAAGGCTTTGAAGGTGTTAATTAGAGGGAAGGGGAAGTGCCATTTTATAAGAGGGGTGAGGGGCACCTTTGCAAAAGATCGAAATATTATTATATAATAAATTTATATTCATTTTCTAATGGATAAAAAGTGTATTATTTAAAGTTTAAGGTGGGTATAGGTCGAAACAAATCTCAACCAATAGATTTTAGACAGGTTTGGGTCACTTTATTAACCTCGTCTTTTAGTTTTAACTCATAGTTAATTAGTTTGACATTTACCATGTCTCTTTGTATTTTTATATTAAATGGTTAATAAAATTACAATAAACATCCTAGATACCCCCATGTGGTCCATTAATAATAAATGTATCATTATATAATTTATTTGGATGGAACATAGTTATTTAGGAATATAATATTAATTAATAATATAATAATGTTTTTTAAACTCCTTTATGTCAATTTTGACACTATTTAATAACTAACTTTTGTTAAAGTTTTAAAAACATTATTAATTCAATAAAAAATTATTTAGGCAATCCTAACATGTCATATTAATCAATAAAATTTGTGTATGGCATAAAAAGTTCAAATTATATTTATTTTAACATTTATATTAACAATTATTTGATTCTTTCATTAAAAAGGAAAATATTGTATCATTATTGTGTCATAAATAAATTTAATTATTCAATGTCTAAAAATTATAAATAAAATAAATTATTTAGTAAATCATTTTATCTTTCTAATCAATATTTATAGTCAAAAACATTACATATATAACCCTACGTAGAAATTGTTTTTCTAAAAGATATATGCTTATGTAATTTTTTATTTACATTAAACTTAATTAATAGAAAGTGTCATTATCACATACAAGTGGATACATGGGGTCCCAAAATCGACTCAAATATTTCCATGGTCAGAAATGTGTCATCCAGTAGGGTTAGGATATATTTTAGGGTAAATTAATATTATTATAATATTATTTTTTTACCCTTATTTACTAGATTTACACTTTAACCATGGTAAATAAAATATTTACCAAAATAATTATTGAAAATTTCAAAAAATACAAGTTATCTATTTAAAAAATTTGGACCTCCAGATTCTAAATATTGAATCCATTTTTCTAAAATAGAAACACAAAAGTTACAGAAATCAATTTCTTATTAATTCCTGTTGTTAAAAAAGCGTGTTTTTAAGAGATAATAACTATCAAAAGATTGGCACTTGCTTATGTCCAGTTTAAATGTGAAATTATGTACAATGACCAACATTGTATTAAATAGTAAAAATATATTCTAAATATATTTTAAAACCTCTCAAATTCATAATTTATCACTATTAATTATTTCGATTAACAAAGCTGTTTTTAATTAAAATTTAGTAATTTTCCCTATTCATCAAAATATGAATGTTAACTAAAATGTACAAAAAATTCACTATAAGTTAATTTTGATATTTATAATCCAAAAATAAAGTCCATTTTGAAATGTAAAATGTTTAAAATTTCAAAAAGTGGGTATTACTATTCATAACGGCTAGTTTGATTGGTTTTGGTGTGTGTGTTAGAACTCGAAGTTGCATACAACAAATGCTACTGTATTATTCAAAGAGAAGCATACCGTGGAAGCATGGGGTGTTACAGGCCATGATCGTCACTAATAAGATTAAACCAAGAGGATTGAAATGGATTCTAGTTAATCATACCAGACTACTAGAAGGAAGAACAGTTGAACCTCAACTGGTCGACTTCAAGGAAGGAACTCGGATTCACCTGCTGACACATCCACACGTTTTAAACTTGCATACCTCATGGAATTTAGACACGACCAACCCATTTCCAAATTCATTCCAAGAATCATCCATCCCATGTGAATGGACACATTTACCAGAATCGACGCAACACTTTCCCAACCTTAAGAGTTTCCTAGTAACTGAATGGAAAAGTGATAACCTAGACGAGCACAAGAGCCCTTGTACACAAACACTGCAAACGATCGTGTGACGCTCCTCCGCTATAATCACATCACCAAAGAATCGAAGAAGATCCAAAACAAGGAAATGATTTTGTCAAAACACACGATTCATTCTAAATCCATCCCAAACAATGGGACGAAATAGTTCTTTAACGCCGAACCACTTTACTAAGGAGATGACCCCAAGCCGCAACCAAAGTCAAAACCCAACGACCACCCATCCAACAAAGGGTGTCATTTTAAAAACAAGATTCCAACAAGGGAAAACGGAACTCGAACAACACCTCACGTCAGAAAACCCACAGTACAAACAAGGCATTAAAATTCTAAGGGTGCTACAATCCACAGGCTAGTCCCAAACGAAGATCAAACGTCGACCCTAACAATGGGTCACGCCAAAAAAAGTAGCTAGGCACAAAATCCAATCATCAAAACAATGGTAAAGAAAACAACACCCACATGAAACACCTACGGTCCCATTCCAAGGAAACTCAAAGAGAACCCCAAAAATACCCCTTACACTAGGGTTTCAACGCCCCAAAATAGTTTCCATTACCAATCCCTTTACATTTTACCCCATTTAAACTCTAAACACTTAAAAACATCAAGCACGCATCAAGAAAACTAGGATATTTAAAAAAACATCCTTTTAATAACATCAAACATTCACAGGCATCCCGTCTTTATCAATCTATTGAGAAAAAACAACACCATTTAAACAAAAAGGAGACCTACGAGGGTCCCATTTTATCCATCCTGGGTTCGTCAAAAAGCAACCCCAATGTGGTTACTCAATTCCATTTAAAATTCAAACACCCCAGCCAGGTTATCTCAAATAACACTTTCCAAATGACCTACTTGGGTCCAGTTACACATTTAACAGTTATCCAAAACCTTTAAATTTCAAAATTAAAAAAAAATTCCATTTAATAATTCATAATACAACAAGCCATTACATGTAATACAGGTTTCCATTTCCCAATTTATGAATCACCTATACACTTCATGGATTAAAAATTGAATCCCCTTTTTATCAAAACTCGATTCCAACCAAGAATTTTACATTCTCACATACAACGGCCCAAGAATGTTGGTGGCCATTTACAAACCTATAAAGCACCCATACACTTTATAAAATAGCATTTTGATCCCCTTCTTAATCAAAACCAATTTACTTTAACATTTTAATTTCCACAGCTTTACATTTTTATCTATATCCCTACAAACGTATTTATATCATATTCAGAATGGTTTTAATATACGGGTTACCCCTTCCTGGTTGTAGGGCGCCCATACACCTTACAATAAAAAATTGTTTCTCGTTCATTCACAACCCAGGTAGAACCAAATAAAGACAAGCCATCATAAGCAGTAAACACAAAACATGTTATATCACATAAGCATGTTATAACACATAAGAATGGCATATAATCACATAATCATATTATATAGGAAAGCTAAGACACAACTACATGGAATGGCACATGCATGACATGTTAATTCCTATGTGCCAAATATGATGAATGAAATGAAGCTTTATTTTAATATCAGGCCAAGTGTAAAATTCAAGGAATTTCATAAACCATACACAACAGAAAATACAACAGTCAATCAATGTGAAATCATATCAACTGTAATAGTAAACAACATGAAAAACAATTCCCATCCTTGGACACATGGTCATTTCCTGTACATGGGGTGATCAGTCCCAAGAACGGCTATTAGCCAAGCACCAAAAATTTCTTAATGTCATGTATAACAACCCAAAATAGTAAGTAAAAAGAAAAGAAACACCTTTGATACCACTTTGTAACATCTCGGCCCGGCTTACCATTGAACTGGTAGCCGGACCGGTAGGTCACATGGCCTCAAGCGCATCTCCTCATATGCTAGAGGCTGCAGAATAGCAGCGAGGGTCTAGAGAGGTGATAGTGAGGAGACTATACCCTCATATCAGAGTAAAACAACGATATTATCAGAGTAAATAATATTTAGTAGCGGAATTAGGAAACAATTGAGAGGATGAAGAAAAAGATATGTAATAACAATTTTATAAAAGGTGGAAAATGCCAGTTTACAATGCATGCATGTACAGATGATGTTACATTTATGAAAGTAGGAGACCTTACAGCATGCTCTACAAAAAATACAATAATACAAGACAGCAAAGCCCGACGGTGATCCCCTGAGCATCCCAAGATACCTCATGGTCCTTTTCCCACAACACCTCAGGTACGAACAACACAGAACACTACCTAGGTCCTGCAAGCAAGAAGAACTACTCGAGAACCCCAGTGCAATGGCAGCCCGAGTTGGGCGTGAGATATAAATCTCAGTAGGCTGGAACCACCGGTGTCAAACCCAATCCAGATAGTGTATAATAATTAAATAGTGAGAATGTATGGAGAAATAAGTTAGCGGAATTACATAAATAAATAACACCCGTCCAGGTTCCCAAGGGTCACCTGATAGTTATACCAGCTTCAGCTCATTGCTGGTAAAGTAACCTGATCATGTCACCACATATATATATATATAATAATTTATATTATATATGGAGTAGGGTATGAATGGCTCCCACCCATTAGTAAGATTAGCTGGCACGAGGTAAGAATGCCTCTCGTCCCTAATGATCACCTGGAAAGGGGTAAGAATGCCTCCCATCCATATATGTATAGAGAATAGCAGGCAAGAGGTAATAATTTCTCTCATCCCTATAGGTCATCTGGAATGAGGTAAGAATTACTCCCTTCCATAAATCGATATTTACAGGCATGAGGTAATAATGCCCCTTATCCCTGTAAGTCAACTGGCATGGGGTAAGAATGCCTCCTTTCCAACACATTCATTCAACCTGTATGGGGTATAATTGCTTTGCATCGGTCACATTCATAACACTATCATGGGGTATAACTTCTTCCCATCCAGACATGTAATCATCAACAGAAGTCAGCTAGAAAGGGGTAAGAATGCATCCCTTCTAGACATGTAATCATCCTCAGAATTCAACTAGAAAGGGGTAAAATTCCTCCCTTTCAGACATGTACTGTCACACTAGCATGTGGAATAACTTCCTCACATACAACCATGTATCTGTCACTAGATGGTCTCACCATGCACTCACCTTTTTTATCACTCATTATGGGGCATCAGTATGTGCACAATCACAATACAAACATGTTTATAGTATACTGCTTATGGAATTACATCATAATTATTGAAAGAATCATACCGCATACACAGAAGTGAACACATTCACGTTCATGCATAAGGCAACCCATATTAAGTATCTAAATCAAGATATTCACATATTCATTTTACTAAAATAAGCCGTGATAATTACGTTATCCCAAGGAGTTGTCATACCACCCTAGTCTGTTCTTTCCTATTTTCACCATTTCATATGTTTATCATTCGTCAACCCTTTGAAACCTTCTATAGGAAACAAGTCATTTAGTCTTATGTCATCCCACTATGGTTATCATCTTACTCAATTTTCCAAAACATGGAAAATTTAACCAAACACAAGTATCACAACCATTTCATTCCCTTCTGTCTCAACAAATCAAGTTCACATAAAAAGCATAAAAGTGGAACCACAAAAATCCAGTAGGAAAAAATTAAAAATTCTATCACTAATTTTTATATTGAAGACAGTGCACCTCTGATCGAGGGGTTTTATTATTACATTTTTAGTTTAGTGGCCAAGAAAACTCTTTTATCTCATTCCACCAATTCACACGATTTTCACAGAAACATTTAATCGGAACAAAACATGCATAATTAAAATTCTAAGGCAGTGTAATATTAAACTCCCTATTACATTACTACAATATAAAAGGGCAAGGCGAGGGACCCTACCTCAAGGTGGATCCATCCGTCCACTCCGGCTCTTGACTCTTTCTATCTAAGAGCCACTGCTACTCCCCCACAAGGAAAATGTGATTTCACATATGGATTATACCTACATAGGTCAGCCTCCTAAGCTCTAGAAAAGGGAATCCAACCAGAACCCACCAATGCTCTAAGAAAAACATACCTGGGCCCTTTAAAACAACTGAGGCATTAACTTAGAAGTTGCGAAAACAAGACACGGGTAAAACACTTACCTCGGAATCAACACGGTAGACCGAAATCACCGCAAACCACCTCGTCTTCAGTGTTGGATGCCTGAACTCAAACCCAAAGGGTCCCGAGACAACCTTATCACAACCCTAGAATATAGGAAAAACATGAATTAAGAAACCCCCAATACCTAGGGTTCGGCCGAATTCCGCGGGTCGACGGATAGGCCAAAATATGGTTAGAATAAAGGAGAAGAAGAAAGAGAGAATCTTACCATGAATAATCGAGTGCAAATACTGCGGAAAATCTAAAGGAAACAATGAAGATTAGGAGTCCAGTGGTAGAGCATCACGCGCAGCTCAGGGGAGCACTCCCTTTGGGTCATGTGGGTTGAGTGACGGTAAGGGAGAGTGTTTAGATTTTAGGTTTTTATTTTATTCTATTTTAAAATAAATTAAATACTTTAAATATACCGACTAGCATGGTTTGATCTGCACGGTTTTCCAAATCGTGCGCAAACCCTGAGGCACCCTCTGCCTAAGGGAGATCCCTCACATGGGCTAGGCGCAAGGTTTGGAAAATCATGCACATCTTGTGCGCAAGTCACTGCCTCTTTAAATAAGTCCGCACAGTTTACATGAAATGGGCTGCATGGTTTGGAAAAACCATCCACATCCCGTATTTCTTCATCTACCTTTTAAAATCCATCCTCTCTCTCTCTTGAACGAAGCTACCGAGACTTTTCGAGACACTAGGGAAACAACACGGGACTTCTCCCAAGCCCAAAACCAAAACAACAACTTGTTCCAACTTTCAGAATTCTGTTTCGAAGCTCGATTTTAAAAACAAACTGTTCAGTAATCAAAAAAGTTCAAATTCTTTTGGGTTTTAGCCCGGTTCAAAATGCGGGTCATTATAATTATTGTTTGTCTTTTCATAATAAATTAGCAATTAATGTATCAAAAAGTAGAAGTGACATAATTAAAACCCATAAAACATATTCTTATTGATTTGATATTATAGGAAAATGATCTATCATTCATTTTTGACATGTAGTAATCAACCAAACCTCAATCTGATGAACGATTTTACTAATATGACTAAATGAGTCTGTTATCTGCTTAAAATTGACATTTTACCTCAAATACATCACTCACTAAAAAAATGAAAACTCATTTCAATTTTCTTAATAGTTTGGACAACGATTCATAAGTTATTTGTGCCATGTATGAAGCTCTCTCATGCCAAAATGATGCATGATGTGACCAGTACGACTGAAAATACATGATTACAGTTTGAAATGATATTTTAGTAAAACAAAACTGACATACTAAAAACATAAAAAATACATTAGGATTGTTGATATTAATTAGGATGATGATCTATATGACATTTGTGACATGTTCTAATCAAAACCACTTCAATATGATGCACGATGCGACTAGTACGACTCAAAGTGTCTCTTTCTATTTATAATTGACATTTATTTCAGTAAAAAAACACAACTGGAAAACTAAAAATTGAGTAAAAGCATTCATATTGTTTTTATTATTTAGTAAAAATATCCATGAGTCATATGAGATGTGTGGGAATCATCCCCGCCTCATAGAAACATACGATAAGAGAAGTATAAATCTAAATATGTCTTTTTATTTAAAATTGAAATTAATTTAAGTAAAAGATAACAACAGACATTTTGAAAAAAAAGAAAATGATTTCAAACTGGTTTGATACTTTATAAAAATGATAAATGAGTCATTGTGGTGTGTATGAATCAGCCTCACCTCAATCTGATTCATGGTGTGCCCAATATGACTAACAGTGTCTGTTATCTGATAAAAGTTTACATTGTACTCAAAATGTGTCACTCACCAAAAAAAAGAATACACATTCCAATTGGATTAAATATTTAGGAATGTAATTCTTAATTCCTTACCAATTCTCATGATGGAGTCTCACATCAAATCAATGCATGATGTGACTGGTATGACTCAATAATCATGTTTCTAGTTTGAAATGATATTTTAGTAAAAAAACACAATTGACTTACTTAAAACTCAGAAAACACATTTGGATTGTTTTGATACGTTAGAGAAACAATCCATGAGTAATTTTTGGTCTTTTAGATTTAACCACACCTCAATATGATGAGTCATGTGGCTATTATAATTCTTAATGTGTTTTTATTTAAATTGAAATTAATTTAACTTAAAAGGAACAAGTGGCATATTGGAAACTGAGAAAACACATTCGAATTGTTTTGAAACTTTATGAAAATGATCCATGAGTCATTTTTGATGTGCATGAATCAAACTCAACTCAATCTAACAGATTGTGTGTCTATTATAACTAAAATTTTCCGTTATTATTTTCAAATTTACATTTTTTATGAAAACGGTTCACTCACTAAAAACCATGAAAACTCCCTCTGAAATTCTTTATAATTTAGTATAGAGATTAATATGTAATTTGTGACGTCTGTGTAGCTGTCTCACCTCAAACTGATGCATGATTAAATTGGTATGACTCAAAATGGGTATTTCCAGATTTACATGATACTATAGTAAAAAAACACAACTATCATACTAAAAATATAGAAATCCTATTTGGATTACTTTGATACTTTAGAAAAATGATCCCTGTGTCATTTTTGATGTATAGTAATCAAGCATACCTCTATCCAAAAATCTATTTGACCGGTATGAATCCATGTATTTCATTTAAATTTGAAATTAGTTTTCTTGGAAAACAAGGGACATACTCAAAACCAAGGAAACCCATTCAGATTATTTTTATATTTTAGGAATATGATCAATAACTCCTTTGTGACATGTAGAAATCAACAACACCTCAATATAATTCATGGTGTGACCTGTATAACTCCAAACATGAATTTTTTATATTAAAAATTGACTTTTTATTAATGTTTTATTTCACATTAGTGATTAATTATTTTCATTATTGTATTAATGACATAATATTTGTTTTCTTATATATGTTTGACCTTTTTCTTAAGTTGTGATGATTTTTTTTGCCACTCATACCATGGGCGGACATCTTGGAGAGGGGATCACAGGAGTGAAATGATGAAACATTAATGTTTATAATTTATTAACGGAGTATTATAAATGTAATTATATAACACATGCTTTGATATATATATATATATATATAATTTTTTACCAAACCCTTGTGTGTGTTGATTTGTTCTTATATGCGCTTTGTAGGTGATGATTGGTGTAGATGATGTTTGTGTGGTGTGGAGGGGCAGTTGGTGGGTTTCCAGTCCTGGTGTTGTTGGTGGCCTTTATGTTTGTAGCATGGATAAATTTTCCCTAAGTTCATGACTCATAGGTATCCTTCAATGAATATAATTAAACTTTACAAATCCTAAATTTTTCTCTATATAAAATAAAATGTACCTTTCATATTATATGGAAACTATGAAATTTCATTTATAGGGTAATTGGATTACATTTATGTAAAATTGAATCATGGAAACATTTATATTCCATTTCTATGGAACTGACTTTTATGATTGGGTAAATCCATTGGGTTACTTTTATATATTTTTTAGGGTTACAATTATGTTTTTGGTGTATGAAAATCATGGAAAAATCATATGTCATTACATATCACTCTAGGTGATAAGGGTAATTTTTATTTTGTATTTATATACACTTATTTATCACTATACTATTCCAAATATCATTACTCAACTATATATTTTATGTTTATCAAGTAATTTTCATCACCCCATTTCATAACAAAATTTTACCCAATTCTATTAGCAGCAATATGATAAATCCGTTCACTCAATTTGAAATCATTTAAATGTTACTCCCACTTCTAGATGTTATATTTTTTTCATAAATTCATTAATCGTATAGAATTTAATCCTTTTGGATTCATGATTTTCTCCATTTAGAGACATATGTATACTAAGGTAGTTTTTAGTTGTCTCTATATAAAAAAAATATGATTTTTTGGGATTTATCTATATTTTATATTATCTAAAGTATCATAAAAATATCATTCAATAATGTCTGACCTAGAAATTTAATAACATATTTGTAAGAAAATAATTAAAACCAATTTTTAAATAATTTACATAGTGAATATGAAATTATTCAAAAAAATATGTAAGTGCTAGTTAGCCTTAATATATGACAACGGTGGGGATAAATGAATTTAAATATAAAGTTAATTTAATGAAATAATGATCGTTATAATTTTATTACAAATATAGTTGGGTTGTTAAGAAAATAAGAAGAAATAAAAAATAAGGATATGTTAAGAAGACTACTTATTTTTATGAATATAGAAGAGATAGTGAATGGAGAGGAAGGAGTAGAAGTAGAAAAAAAACAATGAATGTATATATTAATTAATGATTCTATTTTTATTGAAAAAATAATCATTATTTTGTTTAGGTGGTAATTCTTTAAAAATGTAAAGAGGCATATTTTTCACTTCAATAATTTATGTGTAAATCATTCCCATGGTATTCAACATTATGATTCTCATGGATCATGTGATCTTGAGTTTTACAAGATCCGATAAAAGATATAATTTCTCATTTTTATTAATGTTTCATGTAAAAATATATGTTATCTGTTATTATTATGATTTATTGTTTTTTAGAGTTATCTAGTAGTTCACCTTATTAAGTGTCGATGGTATCTACTAAATAAAAAAAATTTAATTATCTTATTCACCCCTCTCACTCAGTGAATTATCATTGATCTTCCTTGGCCTTTGCAAACATTTTTGTTTTCATTAATTATTCACCCCTTCCACTAAGTGAATTTTCATTGATCATCCATTACGTTTCCAAACATTATAGTATTCATTCAAGTGGTGATGAAAAGAGTGTTAAATTATGATATTGTACAAAATGGAATATTTTAACCTTAAATATATCTTTATAAAGGATATTCATTTTTTCTCAGTTCAATTATGTGAAAATAGATATTATTTATTAATAATTTTTTGTTATGAATAAATTAGAAAATGTTTTTAATACACATGGTTTATGACTCGTTTAGTTATATTACATGTTTTATGAGAAGATATGGATAAAATCATTTTCATATAATATAAAATAATTTGACCATCTTGTTTGTAAAATTTGAAAGAAATATTTATGACCACCAAAAAATGGAATATTTATTGAATATAATATTATTTTCCTGAAATATCTCTAATTACATAGAATAAAACATTTAATATACATATGATAGTTTGTTACATAAAAATACCTATTAATGGAAATAAATATTATTTCCAAAACAGGAAGGAATTTGTGTATCTAAGCACGATATTCTGGAAAAAATACAATTTTTAATAGACTATTTTGAGTACTATTGAATTTAAATATGTTTAAAGGATAAAATTTTAAATATGAAATAGGTTATTTTTAAATTAACAGTCACTTTATATCTTAAAAGGTTTTAGGATATACTATAAAATATATTAATGTAAAGAGTTACATTTTGTTTCTAAAGTTATATGAAATTGAATATGGAATGAAACGTTTCTATGATGATGATGATGATGATGATGAACAAAAAAATTGATCTAATTAGATATTATAATATTTAAACATCCCAATAGTGTATGTTTTTAAGTAAATCACATTGAATACTATGCTATAATATTTTAATATTAGGAATATGATTCTTATAACTCACCATTATTCAAACAAATCATTATACATGATTCACAATAAAATATTTTAGTTGGATATTATATCATATGCACAATTAGAGATTCTTTATGAATTGTATAGAGATGTGGTATGTTTAAAACCCCAAAAAATTATAACTAATATTAAAAAAACTATAATAGTATACCCTTTGAGATTTGGTTAGATATGATCATATGTATGGTTTTCTATGTATTCATAAATGAGTATAAGAATATAACATTAATCATATTATGAAAAAATAGTGACTAATTTATCATTTTCTTATATTGGTTTGAAATAATCATCAAGTGAAAATATTATTGAACTCACAAAGTACAATATTGACATATCCATTACTAATATTCATCAAGGATTATTATAGTTTTTGATGGATGGTTATGGTTATCATGGAAAAAATTTACTATAAAAAAGTAGAATATGCTCATGAGACACAAAATAAGTTTTTTGTGTGACAAGACTCACCATGTATACCATAGAGAGTGCCATACACTGTGTCTTTTGTATGATGATGGTTCAAGTTTCATATTTATATACAATTGGTAATGCTAAAAATACCTATAATGGGAACAATATTACTTTTATACCCTTATTACAGAATCCTCAATTATGAGATATTCAATGGTGCTTGGGTATAATATTTATCATGTCATCGATTGAGGGTTAACTGTGATGGGATTTTTCCTCCCATATAATGATTATGAAATTCAGTCCCCTAATTGAGATTGAATAAGGAAGTCTATTTTTATACACAGATAAGGTACAAATGAATTTCATATCTATTTGGATATGTGGCATGTGATATACTCATCCGTGGAGGTCAATTACAAGAGATGTGTTTATACTTCTAATTTTTCTATAATTAAATAATTGTGAAAATTGGGTAATCTATATGGTACTGGCATAATATATCATCCATGGTTACTAAATTTCATGTGTAAAATAATTATATTACTATACAATCTTTTATATGACACTATTGTAGAAAACGTTTTTAATGTCACCATTTTTTAAGCCGGTTATATATAACCGGCGTGAAAGTCTGTGATATGTGGTTATTTACGTCAATTATAAAATAACCGACGTAAAAAATACTGAGTAAATTTTTTATGTCTGTTATTTGATAACCAACATAAAAATTAAGGTATATAACAAATTTTTTAAGTCGTTTATAAAATAACTGATGTAAAAAAGTTGAAATCTGAGGCCTTTTTGACGTCGGTTATTTGATAACCGACGTAAAAACCCAACCCGCAGAATTTTTTACATCCATTATATTATAACCGATATAAAAAACCAACACACGAAACTTATTACGTTAGTTGTAAAATAACCAACATAAAAACAATGGTTTCTGATGTGTTTTTTACATCAGTAATAGAATAACCGATGTAAAAAACCAACAAAAGGCTTTTTTTATGCCAGTTATAAATTAACCGACATCAAAAATGTGGTATATGATAAATTTATGACATCAGTTATTATTATAACCGACATTATAAATGTAATAAAAAATAGTTTATAACATCGGATATTAAATAAACGACGTTATAAAACATTTAAAAAATTTATCATGCCCTGTGGATTGTCATTTATGAATTTTTGATCGACAGACCTGCGACTCGTCTCTCTCACGAAGAAAACCTAGAATTGACAGTTTGATCTCATTTCGTCAAAATAGTTTTTCCATCATAGTATATCATCTTTACTCTCCTAGGATCTATCATCTCCACTCGCAACACTTAGGTAATCCTCCCATGACATTATTTTATTAGTTTTTTTTGGATAGTCTATATTTAGGTTTTGTGATCTATTTTCTTAAACTTGGTAAGATTATTTGATTTCGAACCCTCTTACCTCGTTTTTCCATCATCATCTTATTTATTATCACTAGATCTATTAGATCGACTTGCAATATTCAAGTAAGCCTCACCTACTTCTCTTTCCTTTGTTTTTGTTTCATGGATGCCCTACATTTATGGTAATATTTGTTTTCATTGTCAACTAATAATCTCAATCACAAATACTACTGCAATTTATATCTAAATTATTGTGATACATGCATTCCATGAACCAGTGTGATTTATTTTATATGTATATATGGGTTTTCATGGTGTAATGTTTGTTTTGGATCCTTGGTTGATTTTATTTTGGGTATCACTTTTTGTTGTTCCATAAAATATTTATGTCACTTATTTTTTTGACAATTATAAGTATTAATATTCTATTAATACCTGATTCATTGAACAATAGATCATTTTAGACTAGTAGGAGATACAGTTCATGGTTCTCATTTGGAATAATGGCATGATACCAAAACTAGTAGTTTGAGGATTAAATCCCTGGATATGCCAAAAATAGTAGCTTGAGGATAAAATCACTTGGTTCTGGGGGGATTTCCAGAGGGTTGGGGTCTATCTAGGGGGTTGGGGGCTGGGTTGGGGGTTGTCCAAAGGGTTGGCGGTTGTCCAGGGTGTCCATGGTGGTGGTGGGGGGGGGGGCAGTCAAGGGGTGTGTGTGTGTGGGGGGGGGGGTCCAAGGGTCTGGGGGTGTCAAAGGGGGTGCGGGGCTGTCCAAGGGGGTGGGTGGGGGGATGTACAAGGGGTTGGGGGCCTGCCCAGAAGGTTGGGGGGGTTTCTTAGGGTGGGGGACTATCCAGAGGGTTGGGGGTGTTTAGGGGGTGTTCAAGGGGGTATGGGGTGGGGGTGGTGTCCAGGTGTGGTGGGGGTGCTGTCTAGAGGGGTGGGGGCTATCCAGGGGTTGGGGGCTGTCCAGATGGGTGGGTGGCTATCCAAGGGGGTGGTGGTGTCTAGGGGGTGTCTAAGGGGGTGGGGGTGGTGTCTAGAGGGTTTAGGGGTATCTCTAGAGGGTTGGGGGTGTCCAGAATGTCCATGGAGGTGGGGGTTTCCAGGGGTGTCAGGGGGGGGTCCAAGGGGTGGGGGTATCTATGGGGCTGGGGGCTGTCCAAAAGGGTGGGGGCTTGTCCATAGGGTTTTTGGGTTGTCCAGGGGGCATTCCATAGGGTTTGGGGGTGTCCAGGGGGTGTCTAAGGGGGTAGGAGGTGGGTGGTGGTGTCCAGGAAGGGTGGGGGTATACAAGAGGGGTGTGGGTGTCCATGGGGTGGGTGGGGGTTTTCCAGGGGGTGGGGGTGGTATCCTAAGTGGTGGGGATGTCCAGGGGTGTGGTGGTGTCCAAGGGGTGTCCAAGGGGGTGGGGGTTGTGTCCAGGAGTGGGGGGCTGTCCAAGGGGGTGGTGGTTTCCAGGGGGTGGCCAAGGGGGTGGGGGTGGTGTTGAGGGGGTGGGGGGAATTCCAAGGGTGTGGTGGTGTCCAGGGGGTGTCCATGGGGGTGGGGAATATGTGTCAGTTGGGATTGACTATTTCATCGTTGTTTGTGGGATTATGACATGATGATTGTATTTTTTCATGGATATTAGTGTTGCAATATAATTCTATTTGGAAATATATATTTTGGCCAGTCATCGACTATGAGAAAATTAAGGGTTATGGGGGAGATCATGTTGTGGTTTTCAAATATGCATAGTTATCCTGACTCCATTGTGCCGTGATGATTGGATTTACATTGTGATTTTCTCCATTCGAGTTTTTATTTTAAATTTGATTTGATATCTTAGGTATACTACATTTTCACCAATTTTCTATCTACCATTGGAGGCCCTAGGGTTTTCATTGATTTCATGGAATTAAAACTGCTATATCTAACTATATTTTCTTTTTAAAATCGTATTCAAGCGTATTTTTTTAAATACCCACAGATTTGTTTTAAATTTCAAAAAAATATTTAATTCAAATTATGATTTTTTTCATATAAACATATATTTGTCTTATCTTAAAAAGATGTATAATTTTGATATTTGTTATTGGTAATAATGAGTAGAAGTTGGATTACAGCACATCAAAGGAGCAATATATATGAGGATGGTGTTGATTCCTTTTTGGAATTTTCTAAACGAAATGTTCCAAGTAGTGACAATTTTTTTTTTGTCCATGCCTGAAATATTTGAATATGAAGAAGTTGAAAAGTAGAGAGATAAAGGATCGTCTTATTTTTCATGGTTTTAATCCGAGTTATAGACCGTGGATTTGGCATGGTGAAAATGGATAGAATGTCACTGATGATGATGATTCGCTAGATGGTAACTCTGATTGAATTGAATAAATGATTCGCGATATTTCAGTAAAACATATTGAGATAGAACCGACAGTTGCACGTCTATATGGTGATGCTAAAAAACCATTATATCTTGGTTGTACAGATTTTACGATTTTTTCGATGATCTTTGTATTGATTAACCTGAAGGCAAAACATGATAGGAGTGACATAAGTTTTACAGAGCTTCTATAATTGATGAAAGACATTCTTACAAAAGATAACGATCTTCCAGATTCACATTTTAAGGCCAAGAAAATATTTTGCCTGATGGGATTGGGATACAAGAAAATAAATGCATGTCCAAATGACTCTATGTTATATAGGAATGAATATGAATTTCTGTCAAAAGTGTCCTAAATGTAAGACATCTGGGTATAAGGTGAAAGAAAAATCATAGGCTGATGTAGAGATTACAAAGATCCCTTCAAACGTATTTTGGTATCTCCCTATAATTCATCAATTCTAACGTTTATTTGATAATTCACATGATGAAGAAAGGTTATGATGGCATGCTGATGAGCAGTTATGTGATGGAAAAATACATCATCCAGCAGATTGTCCACAATGGAAGAAAAATGATGAGTAGTATTCTACATTTGGAAATGAAATTAGAAATATCATACTATGGTTGTGCACAAATGGAATGAATCCATACCGAACCCTCAGTAGCACACACAGTTCATGGCCTATTAAATTGGTATTTTATGACCACTTTCTTGAAGTTTGTATGAAGCACATATATGTCATGTTGAGTATAATGATCTCTGGTCTAAAGCAACACAACAATGATATTGATGTTTACTTGTCACCGTTGATTGATGATTTGAAACTTTTATAGTAGGATGTTATTAGGGTGTATCGTTCTTATAAAATGGAATACTTTCAACTACATGCAGTGCTTTTGTTCAATATAAATGACTTCCAACATATAGAAATTTGTCTGGATACAGTGTTATAGGGCATAAATCATGTCCAATTTGCAAACAATAGACGTAATATTCTCGATTTCATCATGGGAGGAAAATAGTGTACATGGGGCATCGAAAGTTTCTGCCTATTGATCAATCTTATAGAAGACTAAAAAAGGAATACAATGGCTCAAAAAATTTGATATGGCTCCCAAACCATTATCCCCTGATTTGTATTTTTGTAGGGTGAAAAACCTTGATGTGAAATTGGGAAAGACACAGAAGTCTGGTAATGATAGACATATTTGGAAGAAAATTTCAAAACATTTTGAGCTACCATATTGAATATATCATGAAGCTAAACATAATATTAATTTCAAGCACGTGGAGAAGAATATATGATAATTTTTTATTGGAACATTGTTAGATATTAAGGGAAAGACAAGAGATTTGTTGAATGCAATATTAGACTTACTATCAATAGGATTATGTTTGGAGTTAGCTCCCACTCATATTGGAAGATGAACAATTCTTCCCCCGCCTAGTCATACATTATCGAAGAGGGAGAAAATTATCTTTTTTCAGTGTCTTCATGATATCAAAGTGCCTCAAGGTTATTCTTCAAATGTATAAACAAATTCTCATTAAAGGACTGGAATTTTATAGGTATGAAATCTCATGATTGTCACATCATGATGCAACAACTTCTACAAGTTACATTACGTCGAATATTTCCCATACACTTCAAAAAGACTATAATGAAGTTGAGTTTTTTTTTAAAATTCAAATTTTAATAAGGAAATTGATGTAAATGATTTGAAAATTTTGGAAAAGGATGCAATTTTTATACTTTTTCAATTGGAAATATATTTTCCTCATTCTTTTTTTGATATAATTGTCCATTTAATGATTCATCTGGTTTGATAAATAATGCTTTGTGGACCTATATATCATCGATGAATGTATACATTTGAAAGGTATATGAAAATATTGATGGGGTATGTTAATAATCCATATCGACCTGAATCCTCCATTATTTAAATGTATATTTCTGAGGAGGTTGTAGAGTTTTGTATGAGTTACATAGTTGCGGCGCAGCACATAGGTTTGCCTCCATCTTACCATGAACGATTTAATAATGAGGGAAATAGGATTTGTGGTTTGAAAGTCAAATCATTGTTAGCTAACCAGATGAAAAAGTTAGAATCATACATCTTGAATAACATAGGTGATGCTCAACCATATATCACATTACATATTAATGAGTTGGAATAATGTAATCCAAAGAAGATAAAAATGTGGATTTTGAATGATCACAACAAAACATTTTTTTCATGGTTTAAAAAGACCTTTCTTGGTAGATCAGATATATCAGAGACATTAAAATGGATAGTGGGTGTTCCATGTTTAAATGTGATGACATGGTCCTATTTTGACAATAATGGATATACATTTCATATGAAATCTCAGGACAACATATGTGAAGATCAGAATAGTGGTGTATTGGTGTTTGTAGAAGAAATTCATTTTTCAAGTGATAAGGGAAAAACCCAATTTCTGCCACAATTTCATGTTATGAAGTGATTGAAGACATATGGGAAGTTGATTACATTAAAATTAAAGTTCTAGTTTTTAATTTTATGTGGTTTATTGGTTAAAACAGTATTAGACACGATGAATTTGGAATGACACATGTTAATCCGAATAGATTGGAAGACATAGCTGATTATTTTATAATGGAATCACATGAAAAACAAATTTTCTATGTAGTAGATCAATATGATATGCATTGGGCTATTGTTTTACAAGGGAAAAAACAATATGTCGGTGAGGATGAACTTGATATAGATGTAGATTTATTTGATATGCCTACATCCATGGAAAGATTAATAGAACATAGTGATGATCATGTTGAAGACATGGTTTGTTCTATAAGAACGATCACGATGAAGGAATTTGGGGAAACAATATATTTTTACATTTCTAAAATTACAGGTAACATTTGTTTATTTCTTGTTTACATTTATTTTTTTCAAAAATTATTAGATATTGTATGTTTTTTCCTTATTAAAAGATGTATTAAAACAAAATAAGAATAAGTTTTTGTTTGTTTTATGTTTTTTTAGTTTACTTTATCATGTTTATCATTACATAAATTATATATCTATTATTTTTTCAGTGACAATTACTATACCATGTATAGTAGGTTTTCCCAGTTTACCTTGTATAACATGTTTACCATCGTGACCATCTTTACCATATTTACCATTTTTTAATATTCTTACCATATTAACAAAGTTTACCATTACGTAACATAGTACAATTTTCTATTTTCTGATTACAGTAGTATTAAAATATTTGAATTTGTATATTTGTGAACTAATGTTTGTTTTTTGATTTGAAGGATAGGGAAAGATCAATCAGTTGATCAACCACATGATTTTGGAGATGAGTATATTGTTCATACCTCTCAGGAGGAACAATAACATGCTCCTCTTGATGTTCCCCAATCTTCCTCATGTGCTCCTATTAAGATAAAGAGTTCAAGATTTGGTAAATGTGGGTGCACATTTTTACCAAAATTATCACTTGCTCGTACGTAGGATCAGAGGATACTCATTGAGTTTTATGAGGATGATATTCCTAGAGGTCCAAATGCAAAAGATTTTAAGAGTTTTGTATCAACTTAGGGTAAGAGCAAAGTAATCATTTTGTATGATGAATGAAGATGTGTGGATAAAGAGATAATCTCTCAGTTGTGGGAGATATTTTTGTTAAGATCTATTTCTATTGGTTTTCTATTCTTTATATGATTCTATTATATATAATATGTTTAACCTCTTCTTTATCAGTTGACATTTGAAATTCCTGACACTAGAGGAGTCAGGAAGAAATCTTTATCGATGGATTCCATGAGATGTTGGGATTTCAAATCAACCCTCTAATCTAATTTCATTTTTGGTCATAGGAGTCATGAAAATCCATGTCGTATATATCCTTGTATAGATGATGACAAATGGATATAGTTTGTTGAAAGTTGAAGAAAAGAGTAATTTTTTGTAAGGGCAATTTAAACATTTATAAGCATTCTTATATAAATGATCTTATTAATGTTTTGTTAATGATTTCTTATTCTTAATTTACCGAAAACAAGGAACGATCATCAGGAGATCCAATCTAAAAATGTATACCCTCATAGTTTATCTCGGGGAGGGTATGCATTTTTGGAAGAACAAATGATGGTGAAAAATTACAAAAACTAAGAGCGGAGTCTTCAAGATCTAGAGATGTGGCCCCTCCATCACCTCCATCAAGACATGAAAAATAGAAGAGATATCAGATGGGAAAAAGGGAAATATCATTTGGATGAATTGAGAATCGTAGATGAGAGGATTGTAAGATATCTATTTTATTTATGTGAGTTAGCTATTTTCTTCATACAATTTTAATCATTACAGAAATGTTCTATTAATTAATACATGACTCTCTTGAGGAGGAGTTCTCATAGGGGGTATTTACAGTTGCGGTGAGGCAGGTTATTTTATCTGCAGCATTGGGAAAGCCCGAACATCCTGGTCGTGGACGAGAATATACGGCTGGTGTATTGGTATGAAAAGTGTTTCAACATTCTTAAACTTCTAACACTGAGGGTGATTATAGAAAAAATAGAATCCATGGAGGATGGAGTTCATAATATTAATGAGACTATAGAGAAAATGATTAGAGCTTCATTACAGTCTATGTTTGCAGACATGCATAGACAATTTCAGATTGCAGCTCTAACTCCTCCACCTCCCCCTGCAGACCCAATTAATTATCCTCCACCTCCGCCAGAAGCTCTCACTCCTCCACCTCAGCCTACAGACAACATTTTTTATCCTACTCCTCCGCCACATCATCCTTCTTATTGCGAGTTGTATGTTTATGATCCTCAAAATCACATATTTTCATATGGGTTGCTATATTTTATAATAGATACATTTCATCATCAACAATTAGACGAAGAGAATCATAGGGTCACTATACGGGATATTATAAATAGATCAGCTTGAGTATAATTACCTACAAATGAGGTGATGATAGTTGGACATAGTATCAGCCATTTTTTAATTTGGCCATCCAGAGTTCTTCGGCCCATTACCATAGAGGTATGTATGTTATATCTTCTATTTTATTTTTTTATTAACATTTTTTGTCACTTGAAAACTAATATATTTTTCTATTTATTTTTACAAGAATACATCAAAGGTAACAAAATACTGTACAGAGAACAACAA
Organism: Viscum album; assembly: GCA_963277665.1. Classification (NCBI taxonomy): domain Eukaryota; kingdom Viridiplantae; phylum Streptophyta; class Magnoliopsida; order Santalales; family Viscaceae; genus Viscum; species Viscum album. The sequence goes on along the minus strand of OY728140.1, from coordinate 590,478,712 downwards.
ATAAAAATGGATATGACATCCGATATAGATTCTAGTAGTCTTGACAGATTGTCAAGATATTCATAATTATGCGCAGGTCATTATGAGTTTCAAATGGAAGCTCATGTTTGTGGACGTTCATTAACTGTGGGGATTGTGAAAACTGATATCATGGATCTTGTTACAGGAGATAAGTTGGGCATCAACGTGGTGTAAATTTTTCCATGTAAGTCTTAACACATTTTCCCTGCATTATATTTATTAAAAATGTATTCTTATGTATGTTTTTTATTAGGTATCATTATAACATTTGTGAGAAGAAGGAGAAGACAGATGTATATGGATTCATGGACCCACAATTGATTTCCCCTGAAGGATGTGCATTTGATGAGGAACAAAGAATGATTTATATTAGTGAAGGACTTGAACAGAATATAGTCACAAAATGTTGGATGATGCCTTTTTGTGAGAGGTATGAAACATATCTCTCTAAAAGATTTTGTTATCTTTTAACATAAAAAACCAGTAACCTTAAATTTTCTTTTATCAGTGATCATTGGATGTTAGGGGTATTTGCACAATGGAGAAAATACGTTATTAGATATTCTCTTTCCATGGTGATGTGCGGGAATGTTTTAAGAATATTTTGGAAAAGTAAACTTAAATTTCTCAATTATTTTATATACAATAATGTATTTTAAATTTACGCCATTCATATTATTTTCTAACAGGGGATGGGTCTATATTTGAAGAAACACAAAGAAAATGATTCTTAAGATGAAATATGGAAATGTGTATGTAAATATCCATTTGTAATTTGTAATTTTGTTTATTACATAAAAATAAGATTTTGAATTTACACTCATTCAAAAAGAATTGTCATGAACAACAAGGCGTCACTGTTTCCCTCAGAATTTGGGGATGACCTCTTTGATTGAAGGTTCAAACATTCCAATCGGTTTATAATGGGATTATTCGTAGAACCGGAAACATCCAATGATTCCACATCCATTTGGACCTACTTTCCAAAGGTAGGGGCTCATTAGTTTGTGAACTGATGAGGCTTAGGAATTTGCATTGGTCGAGAGGATGGGAGGTCAGACTCATCACACCTTTTTGAGGGGAATTATTGTCTACTCCGAGACTCTCTTTATAGATTTATTTTATGTTTGTGAATCCTTATTACATTACCAAGTATAAAATGAGATTTCCTTTACATCTGACCATCAATGATTAAATATGTAGGAAATTTAGAGAATCGTTTATATGTATTTGAAGTTCTTCATCGATAGAGAATCATATGTATTTGTTAGAGATTCTTGGTCAATGGTATCCTTCGGCACATTTATATAGAAGTCTCATGGTCATTATGATGACCATGCTGGTTTTAATGCCACTTAGTGGGGCACTTGATGTTTATTGTCATTCAGAAGGACATGGATTATTTCAGAGTTGGGATCGAACCCGCAGATGGGCTACATGCGTATCCTTTGTTTAGAAAAAAGGAATCAGAACCCACATAGTTCGAGTAAGGGAGTATGATGTTTATGATTGATGGCTCAACGAATGATATCATAATTACTTTTACAATATAAACTCATGTGAGTCATACTCGGTGTGAGAAACTAGAGGTATTGGTAAAAATCAGACAATTGTTCCATGAAAGATGCAATCATAAGAAATAATGTGGGACTTATATAGGAATAGCTGCCTAGATAAATGAAGATTAGGATTTACTTCAGGGAAGAAATCCAAGAACAAGGTCCATAAAGGTATATGTGCTTCATGGATATTTGAATACTCTAACTTGGGGCTTACTACTGAATAGGAGGCCCAAATTTGGATAGGACTTATGATTGATTTTTACTCCGGAAAAGGAATCCCAGATCAAAGGTAAATTAGGACTGGTTAAGAGGAATTATGACTGAGGATTACTTATGAAAAGGAGGCCCAGGTTTGAGACTGGGGCTTACTCCTGAAAAGGAGGCCCATGTTAAGAGACTTGAAAAATTAAGGGACATGGGGCTTACTTTTGAAGGGGATGCCCATATTTGAGACTGGGGATTATTCCTGAAAAGGAGGCCCAGATTAAGAATTATGACTGGGGCTTATTCTTGAAAAAGAAGGCCCATATTAAGAATTATGACAGGGGATTAGTCCTGAAAAGGAGGCCCAGGTTAGGAGAATTATGGTTGGGGCTTACTCCTGAAGAGGATGCCCAAATTTGAGACTAAGGATTATTCCTGAAAAGGAGGCCCAGGTTAAGAGAATTATGGTTGGGGTATAATCTTGAAGAGGATGCCCATATTATGACTGGGGAATATTACTGAAAAGGAGTCCCATGTTATGAATTATTACTGGGGATTATTCTTGAAAAGGAGGCCCAGTTTAATGAGTTCTCTCATTTTAAAGGATGAGGTTGAATGAATGAAATCTCAATATTTGGTGACATAATGATATGTAAATCACTAGGTTTTGAGAGATATTCCACAGAATTCCTTTCAGATAAGGAATTCAAATCCATAAATCATGCCATAAATGGATTTGAAGAGTGTCTTGAAGACTGAATCTTGAATAGGAGAGGTGGAATGGCTTAAGAGGGGTGAAATGGGAAAGAAGGGCACCGAAAAAAGGAAAGGTCGCACAAGTCCTGGCAGGTGCACAGGTACTGCGTGGGCACAGAAGACCTGGTCGCGCAGGTATACCTGCGCGACACATGGGTACTTGAATTATGGTTAACCAGAAAGGTAATACTTGAGCGACTCTTGGTTAAAGCTTTTAGAATCATCTTGAGGTTCTTCTAGAAGAGTGGCGTGCAAGTTCTATTGAAGGAGTTATGTGGTGCTCAAGTGTGGACATTTCCCTTAATGGATGGTCACTCAGGCGCGCAAGTGTTTATGAGTTTCAACACATAGTCCTTCCCCCCCCCCTCTTTAGATCTTCCGTACTAGGTAGGAAATTACCTTAGAAGTGTTTCATAAGATTTGAGAAGAGACTAGGGAACCGGGAGCTCAAATCTGAATTCTGGAAAAACTTTCTCCTCGAATTGGGGGCCCACATGGTCTATTTATAGGCTGGAGAAGACCCGAGCGGTTATCACTTAGGTCACGCAAGTCACTTGCGTGACCATTAGGCGGCACGCAAGTATACTTGCGCGACCATGAGGGAACTTGCGCGACCTATGGGCAATGTTCTCTTTGTTCATACCTTTGTCGATTTTTTATGTTTCTTCAAAGGATGAATCAATTTGGACTAAGGTATTTCCTTTTTCCAATATTTAGACTCTATGATGAAAAGGTGTGTCAAAAAAAGACCCCCCTTAGTGTTGGATCCAAAAGAAATGAGGATTTGACTCTAAAAAAAAGATGAAAACCAAAGTAAAGGTGGTGTGCATGTGTTGATGAGTTTCAACACTAAGATCGTAGGTGGGAGTCGGGTAGGGCTGGAGCACGCTGGATGTAGGCGCGCAGGTGGGCCGCATTGCCTATAAATATGCTGTCATTTTCTACACATAGCATCTGATTCCGGATTCTCGAGCTCTCGTCGCGCAGGTCTCCTTCGCCGCGCAAGTTGCTCATTTTCCGCTGTTTCATTGTTTTAGCACTGTTGTCAAGGTAATAGGACTTGCGCGGTGATACTTGGGCACCAAAAACTTGTGCGACACATTAACACCTGCGCGACATATCCATACATGCACGCCTTAATGCCTTAGCCATTTTTCTGAAATTCCTTCATAATTTTTTATGAAAACCCAACTTAATTATAAGTTAATTTATTCAACTTTTGTGCAGAATGAATAGCTCTTAGACCCGGAATAGTTGATGAACTGGCTAGCAAGCAGATTGATGATATGATGAACATCATTGTCGAGGATCTGAAAGGAGTGGCGATATACGAAGCTGTTTATGTTGGGAAAACATATATTTACAGACATGATAACTTCAGGCTAGAGATACTCAGCCATTGGATCCCAGAAACTAATTCTTTCCATCTGACTCATGGAGAAGTAGGTATCAGTCTGTGTGATGTCCAAAAGATCTCAGCGGATCCAATTTTGGGCAATATGTGTGATGAATTCATTCCTCCCAAGGTGACTTGGAATGATTCAGAGAAGACTCCAACTTTAGCTCGGGAACTCTTAAAGATCTCCCACAGGCTCAAAAGTTCATAGAACTCATTAACTCATTATAGAAAGGATATTCATCTGGGGGAATGGATGAATATATTTTTATTGAGAAGAAATAAAAGGATCCAAATGAGAAGGAGCCTAAGGATAAAGGATCTATGAAAAAGAAATACAAGGATAAGAGGCCCAAACGTCCTACCACCTTCCCAAAACCTGAGAAGAGGGGTTCTCCTGGAACATTATGGCCAACTCCATAAGCAAGAGAGTTTGAGAAATGGGGATATGAGGGGGATCAAAGGATCCCAAAGAAGACTCATCTGGCGGGATTCATGGCAATGTGGCTCAACGTTTATCTATTGCCAGTCAGGGATTCGAAAGGAGGCATCAGGCCAGGGACCTTCATCATTACAGCAAAGTTTCCTGAGGGAAAATGGTTGGGTTGGCTACCCCCATTTTAGAAAATATTCACAGGAGTTTACTTAATGTTTTCATGGGTAAATATACTTTGATAATAGTGGGACCATTCAATGTTTTTTGGGGATGGATCACCACTCACTTCAAGACATACAATGTACAGAATGGATTACAAATTCCTGGAAGTTCATTCAAGCCGTCAGTGAAAGCATTCCTTGGAGTTTCTCCATTAGATATTAATGCCTATGACATGAAAGTGAGGCAGATCATGTTTAAGGAATTCAACTTTTTTCCCTATGGAAATCCACCAACCGGGTGGTTTGTCGATGATGGAACAACCCACTTGGATTTGAGGGTATAAATGCTAGCTCGCAAGGATGGTGTGCTAGTTGCCATGATTGACGGAGAAATTATATGTGAGGCCTATGCTCCATATAGATTTGCACCTCAATTCAAATTTCTCCAACAGATTATTGTATCTCCTCCAGTACATGTCAGGTTAAAGCAACATCTGATGGTTTCTCGGCAACTATGGTTGCTGATGTCCAGGGGGAAGACTGGGGTAGTATTTTATCTGCCAGTTGAAAAAGAGGCACATAATTTGACTACATATTATTCTGAACACTGGATAAAATCATAGCCCAAAAGGATATTGAATCACCCAGTTTATTAGGTGGGGAAAATGAAGAGGACTGTAGAGAAAGAAACCCTTCGTCATGAAGTTGATGCTTTCCCACCTAAAGCTGATTCAGCAGATTCCTCCTCTAGAACTGATTCACCGGATTCCAATGATGGGGATGATGAGGCACAACCAGTGGAAAAGCGGTTTCGTGCCTGGTATAATCATTCAGCCAGAATTAAAAGACCCACTCCATCAACTCCTAGTGAGTTACTTCATTGTAGTAATTTAATCACTGCTAATTTATAAACCAATAATTCTTATTTTCTTATTATCTATCTATAGTTGCAGTATATGGGAATATATTGAAGTCAAATATTGTAGGACCTTCTTCACAGCCTTCATATCTAAGACCAGAGGCTGTCCAGTTATGGCAGAGTTTGTAATGTGGTACTAAGACCGCCTGGCTGGATTTATGTGAGGGCTTAAAACTTCCTAGAATAGGGAATATTCTGTCTTATACAGAAATTCAATATGAGGATAACCCCAATGAAGCTCCGGCATACATCAGAGACCTGTAAATGCTCATATATGCCACTGTTGAGTCAGTTCCTGTCACCAGGTGGGTGAAGGAGATGATTGATCGTAGCGCCACTGAGGGGGCTGGTAGTTCTAAAGATGAGGAGTGGCATGACTATGTGGCTCCTAATGATGTATGTTTTCTTTCCTTATTTTCATTGCAACATGATTCCAGTCGAAGCTTTGTCACTTAAGGAAGTTATTTTCTTCATCTTGCATCTTGCAAAAAATGGAACTGAGGTTCCTTCACCACAGTATAGCCCCGGTGGTACTGCCATCGGGGCTGCTGATGATTCTCCTCAGGAACCGGGTGAGATATCTCCCAGTCAGCAGGTCATGAATGAGGTGTTGGACATAGCCTTCCATTCTCCAATCCAAGTGACAATAAGGGAGACTGCTGATACTCACAAAAAACCAAATAGACAAAGGCGAGGAAGGTGGATGTCCATCGCTAAACGCTTCATTAGAAGCGGTAAGTCCTTCGGGTAATCATGATTCTATAGCCATGACCACATGGATACTCATATTTCTGGGGATTGCAGGGGCTACTTCAATTTCTACCCTGAGGGAAAGGACTGATCTTCCTTCAAGGACCACGGAGGGTGCTGTGGAACAATCACATATCAAAGATGACTCGGATGCTCCTGGAGAAGTGCTATCATCTATTCCCAGTATCCCTCCTGTTGCTTTTACAAGATGAGAAGAACCTATTTCTGGTAAGTCAACAATTCTTCATAATAAATGTTGAACGAAACACCGACTGACTTCCATTTTGTGATACTTAAGCTTCAACTCCTGCATTAGAGCTTCTGGCGGCTGTTGCAACTGATGTTGTAATTTTATCCGATGATGTTGTGCAGGGTCAGGGGCTACATGATGTAAGTTGTCACGAATACACATCAAACTCTCCCACTAGTGAGACTAACCAAGATTCTAAAATATCATTGGATGAAATGTTGAATCATGGAATGTCTTTCGAAGAATTTTATGATCATTCTAAGTTGTCATGTGATTTAGAATACCTTGGGCGTGAGTGATATCCTTCGCCTAGTAAATTTTCTTATAATTTACACTTCTAATCATGATTGAAAATAGTATGCAGTTCCATCCATATAAGATGATGAACTGCCAATGTCTGAAGAGGGTGTGTACATTGATGTCAACCCTACCATTGCAGAAACATTATCTCATGTATAGATATACTTAGTAAACCCTCCTGAGACACATCTTGAAGATCCTATTGAGACTGGGAAATATGGGGAGGATTCTTCTTAGGTTGCTGATCCACCGTCTGGTAAGGGATAACAAAATTTGTGATTGTACTTAATTTTCAAGACAATCAATTATTTTGTTATCCTTTGAAGCTAACCAAATATTTTAATTAATCATGCAGGGCCATCAACTACAGTGGCTAGATCTCGAGTTGAGGCCTCAGCCTCTGCCCCAACAGTAATTGAAAGCGAAGAAGCACATGTCATAGGGGAAAGAGAGGAACATGGCAGTTCCTTAAGTCCATTAATCCCAAATTACATGCCCCCCCTGTGATGATGATGTTGAATCAGACCCAGAGGTGCTTAAAGAGTTCAAATTTTCACGACGTAAGGCATGGAACAATATATGGAAAATCATATCTGAGATGGCTTTAGAAGATCTATCATCGAAGATCCCTCGATTGTCATCCTAGTTTGTCATTCTAGGACATGGCGGTTTTGGATATAAAAAGATCCATGCTGTGGTGAAACATGCCATCTTTAGGAAGGAGCATGAGAAACAATGTCGCGAAGATCTGACCAGGGTGAAAATTTCAGTTAACATTGGTGAATTTGAGGTTGTGGTATCCCGAGCTGAGGCTGATTATGCTGCCAAGATGAAGGAGCTGAAGAATAAAATCAAAGAAAAAGTCGTCCAGCAGGTGCAGCTCCAACAACAGTTATATTCTGTTACTGGGGAACTTGATCAGCTCAATAATTCACTGGAGGGAACTTAAACAAATTTTATGAAAGCCAATGCAGATGCCAAGAAGGCACTCCATCAAGCTGAGAAGTGTGAAGCTGCTCGAGTGCACGAGCTTCAAGTAGCTGCTGATGAAGCTCGGGATGCTATACATCAAGTGAAGACTTATGTTGAGAGTCTTTTGTAATCTACTAAAAAAGATAAGACGCTCCAATATATGGATTTCCTTCTATCTCCTGTGTATCAATGAAAAACACTTTCATCTTCAATCATTTTTGCACCTATTTTCCTACTACCTGCTTTAAATTTTACCGAAGCTAACGGGCATAGTAAGAATAGTTTGATTTTTACTAGGATTATGATAAACAAACCTACAAACTTTAAATCTTTTAATTTCTCAATATTACCTAAATCATACAAAATGTATGTTTAGTGTGCTGGAACATGCCTTTTATACAGAGTTCCCTTGTCTTTTGTGGGCAATTTAAAGTCATGCACGTCGCACATAAGGAGGATAATGTTTATGGTCAAATTTCTTTGACCGAATGAATTAGAATTGACTCAATTAATTGACAATTTATCTGAAAACATATTACCATACTCATGTATGAGAGAAAAAATTTAAACTATGGCTTAAGAATATTTGAATATGTGGAATTATATGAAAAAGAGAAAAAAGGCATCAAAAGAAGTCATTTACAATAATTAAGTTACTATTATTTAACAAACCCGTTAGGGGGTTGAATTATACAGGTCCACCTACGGGAATTGACTGCATAGTCAAATAAATAGCATCTTTCGGCTGACAAGTATGTTATGTGGACTGTTTATGCATGGCTGCCTAAGGGCACGTGCTGCATAGTCAGGCAAAAGAACACTCAGAAATTTACCTCTCTACTGTTAAAAGCCAGTGAAAGTTTATGGAGATTCAAATTTTCCAATGTATAGAGTTTTTTGTATGGAAAACATATATTTACAGACATGATAACTTCAGGCTAGAGATACTCAGCCATTGGATCCCAGAAACTAATTCTTTCTATCTGACTCATGGAGAAGTAGGTATCAGTCTGTGTGATGTCCAAAAGATCTCAGTGGATCCAATTTTGGGCAATATGTGTGATGAATTCATTCCTCCCAAGGTGACTTGGAATGATTCAGAGAAGACTCCTACTTTAGCTCGGGAACTCTTAAAGATCTCCCACAGGCTCAAAAGTTCATTGACCTCATTAACTCATTATAGAAAGGATATTCATCTGGGGGAATGGATGAATATATTTTTATTGAGAAGAAATAAAAGGATCCAAATGAGAAGGAGCCTAAGGATAAAGGATCTATGAAAAAGAAATACAAGGATAAGAGGCCCAAACGTCCTACCACCTTCCCAAAACCTGAGAAGAGGGGTTCTCCTGGAACATTATGGCCAACTCCATAAGCAAGAGAGTTTGAGAAATGGGGATATGAGGGGGATCAAAGGATCCCAAAGAAGACTCATCTGGCGGGATTCATGGCAATGTGGCTCAACGTTTATCTATTGCCAGTCAGGGATTCGAAAGGAGGCATCAGGCCAGGGACCTTCGTCTTTACAGCAAAGTTTCCTGAGGGAAAATGTTTGGGTTGGCTACCCCCATTTTAGAAAATATTCACAGGAGTTTACTTAATGTTTTCATGGGTAAATCTACTTTGATAATAGTGGGACCATTCAATGTTTTTTGGGGATGGATCACCACTCACTTCAAGACTTACAATGTACAGAATGGATTACAAATTCCTGGAAGTTCATTCAAGCCGTCAGTGAAAGCATTCCTTGGAGTTTCTCCATTAGATATTAATGCCTATGACATGAAAGTGAGGCAGATCATGTTTAAGGAATTCAACTTTTTTCCCTATGGAAATCCACCAACCGGGTGGTTTGTCGATGATGGAACAACCCACTTGGATTTGAGGGTATAAATGCTAGCTTGCAAGGATGGTGTGCTAGTTGCCATGATTGACGGAGAAATTATATGTGAGGCCTATGCTCCATATAGATTTGCACATCAATTCAAATTTCTCCAACAGATTATTGTATCTCCTCCAGTACATGTCAGGTTAGAGCAACATCTGATGGTTGCTCGGCAACTATGGTTGCTGATGTCCAGGGGGAATACTGGGGTAGTATTTTATCTGCCATTTGAAAAAAAGGCACATAATTTGACTACATATTATTCTGAACACTGGATAAAATCATAGCCCAAAAGGATATTGAATCACCCAGTTTATTAGGTGGGGAAAATGAAGAGGACTGTAGAGAAAGAAACCCTTCATCATGAAGTTGATGCTTTCCCACCTAAAGCTGATTCAGCAGATTCCTCCTCTAGAACTGATTCACCGGATTCCCATGATGGGGATGATGAGGCACAACCAGTGGAAAAGCGGTTTCGTGCCTGGTATAATCATCCAGCCAGAATTAAAAGACCCACTCCATCAACTCCTAGTGAGTTACTTCATTGTAGTAATCTAATCACTGCTAATTTATAAACCAATAATTCTTATTTTCTTATTATCTATCTATAGTTGCAGAATATGGGAATAAATTGAAGTCAAATACTGTAGGACATTCTTCACAGCCTTCATATCTAAGACCAGAGGCTGTCCAGTTATGGAAGAGTTTGTAATGTGGTACTAAGACCGCCTGGCTGGATTTATGTGAGGGCTTAAAACTTCCTAGAATAGGGAATATTCTGTCTTATACAGAAATTCAATATGAGGATAACCCCAATGAAGCTCCGGCATACATCAGAGACCTGTAAATGCTCATATATTCCACTGTTGAGTCAGTTCCTGTCACCAGGTGGGTGAAGGAGATGATTGATCGTAGCGCCACTGAGGGGGCTGGTAGTTCTAAAGATGAGGAGTGGCATGACTATGTGGCTCCTAATGATGTATGTTTTCTTTCCTTATTTTCATTGCAACATGATTCCAGTCGAAGCTTTGTCACTTAAGGAAGTTATTTTCTTCATCTTGCATCTTGAAAAAAATGGAACCGAGGTTCCTTCACCACAGTATAGCCCTGGTGGTACTGCCATCGGGGCTGCTGATGATTCTTCTCAGGAACCGGGTGAGATATCTCCCAGTCAGCAGGTCATGAATGAGGTGTTGGACATAGCCTTCCATTCTCCAGTCCAAGTGACAATAAGGGAGACTACTGATACTCACAAAAAACCAAATAGACAAAGGCGAGGAAGGTGGATGTCCATCGCTAAACGCTTCATTAGAAGCGGTAAGTCCTTCGGGTAATCATGATTCTATACCCATGACCACATGGATACTCATATTTCTGGGGATTGCAGGGGCTACTTCAATTTCTACCCTGAGGGAAAGGACTGATCTTCCTTCAAGGACCACGGAGGGTGCTGTGGAACAATCACATATCAAAGATGACTCGGATGCTCCTGGAGAAGTGCTATCATCTATTCCCAGTATCCCTCCTGTTGCTTTTACAAGATGAGAAGAACCTATTTCTGGTAAGTCAACAATGCTTCATAATAAATGTTGAACGAAACACCGACTGACTTCCATTCTGTGATACTTAAGCTTCAACTCCTGCATTAGAGCTTCTGGCGGCTGTTGCAACTGATGTTGTGATTTTATCCGATGATGTTGTCCAGGGTCAGGGGCTACATGACGTAAGTTGTCAAGAAGACACATCAAACTCTCCCACTAGTGAGACTAACCAAGATTCTAAAATATCATTGGATGAAATGTTGAATCATGGAATGTCTTTCGAAGAATTTTATGATCATGCTAAGTTGTCATGTGATTTAGAATACCTTAGGCGTGAGTGATATCCTTCGCCTAGTAAATTTTCTTATAATTTACACTTCTAATCATGATTGAAAATAGTATGCAGTTCCATCCATATAAGATGATGAACTGCCAATGTCTGAAGAGGGTGTGTACATTGATGTCAACCCTACCATTGCAGAAACATTATCTCATGTATAGATATACTTAGTAAACCCTCCTGAGACACATCTTGAAGATCCTATTGAGACTGGGAAATATGGGGAGGATTCTTCTAGGGTTGCTGATCCACCGTCTGGTAAGGGATAACAAAATTTGTGATTGTACTTAATTTTCAAGACAATCAATTATTTTGTTATCCTTTGAAGCTAACCAAATATTTTAATTAATCATGCAGGGCCATCAACTACAGTGGCTAGATCTCGAGTTGAGGCCTCAGCCTCTGCCCCAACAGTAATTGAAAGCGAAGAAGCACATGTCATGGGGAAAAGAGCGGAACATGGCACTTCCTTAAGTGCATTAATCCCAAATTACATGCCCCCCTGTGATGATGATGTTGAATCAGACCCAGAGGTTCTTAAAGAGTTCAAATTTTCACGACGTAAGGCATGGAACAATATATGGAAAATCATATCTGAGATGCCTTTAGAAGGTCTATCATCGAAGATCCCTCGATTGTCATCCTAGTTTGTCATTCTAGGACATGGCGGTTTTGGATATAAAAAGATCCATGCTGTGGTGAAACATGCCATCTTTAGGAAGGAGCATGAGAAACAATGTCGCGAAGATCTGACCAGGGTGAAAATTTCAGTTAACATTGGTGAATTTGAGGTTGTGGTATCCCGAGCTGAGGCTGATTATGCTGCCAAGATGAAGGAGCTGAAGAATAAAATCAAAGAAAAAGTCGTCCAGCAGGTGCAGCTCCAACAACAGTTATATTCTGTTACTGGGGAACTTGATCAGCTCAATAATTCACTGGAGGGAACTTAAACAAATTTTATGAAAGCCAATGCAGATGCCAAGAAGGCACTCCATCAAGCTGAGAAGTGTGAAGCTGCTCGAGTGCACGAGCTTCAAGTAGCTGCTGATGAAGCTCGGGATGCTATACATCAAGTGAAGACTTATGTTGAGAGTCTTTTGTAATCTCCTAAAAAAGATAAGACGCTCCAATATATGGATTTCCTTCTATATCCTGTGTATCAATGAAAAACACTTTCATCTTCAATCATTTTTGCACCTATTTTCCTAATACCTGCTTTAAATTTTACCGAAGCTAACGGGCATAGTAAGAATAGTTTGATTTTTACTAGGATTATGATAAACAAACCTACAAACTTTAAATCTTTTAATTTCTCAATATTACCTAAATCATACAAAATGTATGTTTAGTGTGTTGGAACATGACTTTTATATAGAGTTCCCTTGTCTTTTGTGGGCAATTTAAAGTCATGCACGTCGGACATAAGGAGGATAATGTTTATGGTCAAATTGCTTTGACCGAATGAATTAGAATTGACTCAATTAATTGACAATTTATCTGAAAACATATTACCATACTCAAGTATGAGGGAAAAAATTTAAACTATGGCTTAAGTATATTTGAATATGTGGAATTATATGAAAAAGAGAAAAAAGGCATCAGAAGAAGTCATTTCCAATAATTAAGTTACTATTATTTAACAAACCCGTTAGGGGGTTGAATTATACAGGTCCACCTATGGGAATTGACTGCATAGTCAAATAAATAGCATCTTTCGGCTGACAAGTATGTTATGTAGACTGTTTATGCATGGCTGCCTAAGGGCACGTGCTGCATAGTCAGGCAAAAGAACACTCAGAAATTTACCTCTCTACTGTTAAAAGCCAGTGAAAGTTTATGGAGATTCAAATTTTCCAATGTATAGAGTTTTTTGTATAGAAAAAGGTACTTGAATATGGAGATGATATTTCCAAACAAGATTATCGAAGAACTGGATGGATATCACTCCTACGAAAGTCTGGCTCAAACGTATGGAAGGAGAATATAAACCATAGACTTGAATACTTTCAGATCATTAAAAAGGATATGGGAAAAATACGTTAAGGATGGCTATTTTTGAGGATCCCTACATACTGTCATTTATGACCAATAAGTAAAAAGGAGGCTTTTCTTCCCAAGAATGAAGTTACCATTATTTAACAAACCCGTTAGGGGGTTGAATTATGTAGGGCTAGCTAAGGGAATTGGTTTCATAATCAAATAAATAGCATCTTTTAGCTGACAAGTTTGTTATGTAGACTGTCTATACAAGGCTGCCTAAGGGCACATGCTACATAATCAGGTAAAAGAATTCTCTATAAATTGGCATTTTTGTGACTAAATATCAAGAAAAGGGTTATGAAGATGGGAAAATATTTAAGGTTAGGGTTATGAAACATAAAGATGTGTATTTTCTAATTTATACAAAGATACACACATCAATGATACCCATAATCATGTTGTGGCTAGGTCCTGAATTAAAATTTTGGACTTCACTACGTATCCCATAAGGATGGGAATCAAGCCATATGTAGTTCCTAAACTATAGTTTAACGTCTGTGGGACAAAAGGATTATTGATCTTTGTGTAGGGTCATAGAGCATGGACCATTATAAGAAATACATAGTGTGTGTTTTGATGGGTACTTTTCAGCCAAGGGATTGAAAGTGGAATTTGGGGTTAGGCCCAAAAGACTTGGGGATGGATTCGAGGGATACTCGAACGTTCCTACATATCCCATAAGGACGGGAATCAAGCCCACGTAGTTCTAGAAATACCCTCTGTACAAATTTGGTTCGTACATGTGAAGGGTGAAATGGGACATTAGTACAATAATAGTTTAACCCAAGATAAAAGGTTTAGGCATTGCTATGTATGCACATAGTCTTTGAAATGAAATATGATTGACAAATAAATGTCAATAATGGTTCCCTTCCAGGTGAGGGTATCAAAGAATGATTGTAGCTTATTTTCATACTGGACAAAAGTGTTGTATAGTTTAACGTCGTATAATAAGGATGAAAGTGAACCAATGTAAAGATATTGATTCTAAGGGTGGTTTCACGAATCAACACCGTATGAGATGGAGGTGAACCGATGTGAAGAGATTGGTTGTGGGATTGAAACTTGGGAGGTTTCCTACATACCTAGCCTGGAAGGAAAGGATTAATGTCCGCGTAGTTCAATTAAAGAATTAATTTATAATCAAGTTGTTCTTGGGGACAACAACCTAAAAAAATGATGTTGTTGGGACTTGTACATGGTTAGTATCCCAGAGAGTGTGTTATGGTTAAAGTTTTATCTAATATCACGTGAGTCATACTTGGTGTGAGAAACAAGAGGTAACAACAACCTTAACAATGCACAGTTTAATGTCATGTAGCACACATCAAAGAATTATGTAGTTTTAAGGTCTTGTAGTTAGGACTATTGGTGCTGCACAGTTTAATGTCATGTAGCAAGGACAAAGTACAGTTTAAGGTCATTTAGGACATATTAAAGGATTTTTTATACAATTTAGCATCATGTAGTTAGGAAGATGGGGAAAATACAGTTTAATGTCAGGTTGGACAAAAGACGACTGTTCAGTTTAATGTCATGCATTAAGGAAAAAAGAGTATACCATTAAACTTCATGTTGGATGTATTAAGGATTTTTTCACAGTTTAACGTCATGTTGGATGAAAAAAGGGAAGATACAGTTTAGCGGCATGTTGGATGAAAGTGAGAATAGGTTAAGATCATATGCATGGACCATGGATGGTATAGTTTAACGTCGTGCTAGACGTAAGGGACTTGCAAATAGTTTAGGGTCATATGCATGGACCGTTGATGATGCGGTTTAATGTCTTGTTGGATGGTGGTGTATTTTAAGGTCATACCAGACCATTTAGGGAACTTTTTCACAGTTTAACGTCGTGTGGGACGAAATTAAAAATAGTTTAATTTCATATGTATGGACCATTGATGATGATGTTTAACGTCTTGATGGACGGTGGTGCAGTTTAAGGTCATACCGGACCACTTAGGGAAGTTTTAAACATTTTAACGTCGTGTGGGACGAAAGTAAAAATAGTTTAAGGTCATATGTATGGACCATTAATGATGGAGTTTAGAGTCTTGCTAGCCGGTGGTGTAGTTTAAGGTCATACAGGACCACTTAGGGAACTTTTTCACAGTTTAACGTCATGTGGGACGAAAGTAAAAATACTTTATGGTCATATGTATGGACCATTGATGATGAAGTTTAACGTCTTGCTGGATGGTGGTGCAGTTTAAGGTCATACCAGACCACAAATGATATATTTTGTGTTTATACTAAAATTTCTTCAAAAATCTGGCATTGGTTGGAGTTGTGATGAGTTATCCATCCATCGAGATTAATGAATAAGCTCCATTGAAGTAGACCCTATGTATTGAGTAAGGTCCTTCCCATTTTGGATCATGCTTGGAAGGTTTATTTCCTGGTATTATTGGAGTTCTAAGAACTAATACCAATTCTCCCTGAGTGAATGATTGAAGACAAACTTTTTTGTTAAAATCTTGTGCTATTCGATTCTGATATACTTCCAAGTGGTGAAAAGTGCACAATATTTTCTCATCTAACCATTCCAATTCATTACATCGCTTTTGAGATTGTTTATCTATAGATGACTAATCACAAATGGCTACTCTGAGCGAAGGCAATTGAACTTCAATGGGCAAGATGAATTCCGTTCGATATACCAGTGAATATGGAGTTGACCGAGTTGCAGTGCAGATGGTAGTCCGATAAGCCTATAAACAATGAAAGAGTCTATTAGGACATGACTTCTTATCTTTATACACCATATTTTGCGGTATATTTGAAAGAGTCTTGTTGAAGGCTTCTTTCTGGCCATTGTCTGCTACATGATAGCGAGATGAATGGTTGGATTTGATGTTGTATTCTTGATACAATTTCTTCACCTCGGATGAACAGAAGTTTGTGCCATTGTCCGTCAATATGGTATGAGGGACACCAAATCTGGTAATGATGTTAGACTTGATGAAGCTAGAAGCCCATTTAGAACTGACTTCCTTGAGGGGTATTTCATCTTCCCATTTGGAAAAATAATTCATTAGTAGTAAGAATGTACTTAAACTGCTTGGCCGTAGCCGAAGGGTAAGGTCCCACCACATCCATTCCCCATGTGGAAAATGGCCATGAGTATTTATCTGTATGAAGAAACTATGGAGTTTGATGAATGAAGTTGGCATGTACTTATCATGAATGAAACTTCTTTTTGAAATCAACAAAATCTTGTATCATTGAAGGCCAAAAGTATCCAAGCCTTCAAATTTGATCAGATAGTCTATGTCCAGACTGGTGGGCACCACAGACTCCTGCATGCACTTCTTTCATGACAGCCATTGTCTCTTCACAATCAATGCATCTGAAGAGACTCCATCAAAACCACGTTTGTGGAGAATTTTCTTTAGGTGATATGGGCTATAATAAAGAGTAAAATTGACCACACATCGCTGGATTCATTCTTTCTCGACTCTATCAGGTGGAAGTGTTCCATTTTGAAGGTATTCCATGATAGGTGACATACATTCGGTAGTGTAACAATATGGTTCAGGAAGGAGACTAATTTCATTAATTTCCTCTGTTCTGATTCGACCATAAGGTGAAATTGCACAACGGTGGGCAATACTAATGGTTGTCTCATCCCAATTTGGATCTGCCAGAGCTGTGGCTATATTAGACAGTGCATCATCTTGACCATTTTGTGATCTTGGGACATAAGAAAATATCAGTTCTGAAGGGAATTCTTCCTTTATCTCTCTGACGTAATCATACAAAGGGATTAGTTCTTCTTTTCTGATGGCATAATCCCTATTGACTTGTTTGATTACCAGGTCTGAATCACATTTCACCTTTAAGTGATTCACTTGTGCTTGAAGTGCTAATTCCAAGCATGCGATGAGATCTTGGTATTCTGATATATTATTGGTACCAAATTCCCACAATAAGAAGAAATAAGGTAAAACTTCCTTTTCTAGAGAAATGAGTAAAATTCCTAAGCCAACATTGTTGAATTTAGGATTTTCCATTTTCCTCCCCATTGGACTTCTGGAAGCACCATCAAAATACATTTCCCATGCTTGAGGAATTTCTTAAATAGAGAAGACTTCCTCATTAGGGAGTTCAATATCTAAAGATGTGTCTTCCACTGAAGGGTGTTCAGCTAGGAAATCATCCAGAGTTTGGCCCTTTATCACCTTTTGAGACACATGCGGAATGTCGAATTGCTACAAAATAACTGCCCACCTTTCCAGACGACTTGTAAGCATTGGACGACTACAGATGAATTTGAGCGGGTTATTGCGAGATAATAATTGGACCTCGTGATGTTGCAGGTATTGTCTCAACTTCTGAACGACAATGATTAATGCCAGGTAGCACTTCTCAATACTTGAATACTGGGTTTCTTCTTCAAGCGTAGTTTGACTGAGATAGTAGAGGCTGTTTTCATTCCCAGCATCATTTTTTTGAGCAAGAAATGCACCAAATGATCACTCTAGAGCTGTCATGTAGAGGATAAGTGGTCTTACTTCAATAGGAGGCATGAGTACCGGTGGACTCAAGAGGTATTTTTTGAGAATATCAAATGCTTCTTGAAATTATTCAGTCCATTGGTAAGTGACTCCCTTCTTCATCAATTTGGTAAACGGTAAACTTTTGCCTGCAGAATTGGTGATGAAATGCCAAATATAGGCTAAGTGTCCTTGAATTCCTATTATTTTATTCAAATTTCGAGGAGGTGACATACCAAGGATTGACTTGGTCTTCTCAAGATCGTCTTCAATACCATTATGGCGTACAACAAAGCCGAGGAATTTTCCTAAGGTTACCCCAAAAGCATATTTTAAGGGGTTCATCTTCAAATTATGTTGTCGAAGCTTGTGGAATATAACTTCCAAATCAGCCACGTTATTAGAACGTTGTTTGGATTTTACAACCAAATCATCTTCATAGCATTCAACAAACATACCTAAGAAGGGTTTGAAGATATTATTCATGGCACGCTGCTATGTTGCACCTGCATTCATTAATCCAAAGGGCATTACCCGGTAGAAAAACACACCCTGAGGGGATCTAAAGGCTATGGATTCCTCGTCTTATGGGGACATTCAGATCTGATTATATCTGGAATATCCATCCATGAAGGAAATTGCTTCATAGCCAGCTGTTGAATCAATTAAAAGTTCTGTAATCGGAACTGGGAAATCATCCTTAGGAAAATGCCGATTAAGATCTCTAAAATCAATGAAAACTCTAATTTGTCCAATCTTCATATTTACAGGGACAATATTTTCCAACCACTTGTGATATTGAACTTCTCTGATGAAGTTATCTTTGATAAACATATCCACTTCAGCTTCAATTCTGGAAGCAAAAGTTGGGTGTGTTCTTCTTGTTGCTTGCTTAAATCCTCGATGTTCATCTGGTAAACCCAAATGATGAGTAGGAACATCAGGATCAAACCCGAGCATTTCAGTATAGTTCCAAGCAAATATATCTCTATTTTTCTTTAGAAAAGAAATATACATCTCTTTCTCTTCAAGAGTCACGGCTGCACTGATTAAAGTGGGGTGTGGATCTTCTTTTGTACCCATATTTATTTCTCTGAGTTAATCTACAGTGGTAGAGATACCCTCTTCAAATGCTGGAGGATCGTCTTTGAGATCTTCCTCCTCTTCATCATGTATTATTTATTCCGTTTCTACTTGCATAGTAGAGGATAAAGCAAAATATTCATGATCAGAAGAGATGTCAAAATTTCCAAATCTTGAAGAAGAAGCTTCCATTACCGACCTGATTGATGATGAAGGGTCTTCTTTGGGTAATAAAGAGGAGATGATGAATTGAGAATTGACATCATTTTTCACCTCCGATGTTGCTTTAACTTCTTCTGGCCTAATTGGCGAAGAATAGACTTGTTGGATTTTAGCAGATGAAATGAAGACGTCACTATTTGTGCTTTCATCACTGCTTGGTGGGTTACCAATTTCTCCCATGTTGTATGGCTTGATTGTCGTAATTGACATTATGGATCATTCCATAAGAGTATTTTGATTTGGGTCTATCTTGTCAATTTTACTGATAGGAAACACATAATCTGTACTGACATGTAAAAATGGTTTTACTGGAATCTTCTCCAAACCATATGGAGCATTAACTTTGGTATTCTCCTTTGTTGTGGATTTCTCCCTTCCCTTCATGTGATAGAATTACGCCTCGATGTATTGAAACTAACATGTCTTGAATAGTTATTTATCACCATACAATGTCTCAACTTGACCATCGAAACAATATTTGAGACATTGATGGTATGATGAAGGGATAGCCATATGCTGATTTAGCCATGGTCTTCCAAGAAAGATGTTGAAAGCTGAGTCTTGAACAAGAACCATGAAATCCGAATTGGATACAAGATCTCCAAACTGAGTTCTGAGTGTAACATCACCCAGTGTTTCTTGTTCATTTTTATCATATCCTTGTAAAATCATGGTAGAAGGAGATAAATCAGATTCTGTGAGACCCAATCGATGAAATGTACGAATGGGCATGAGGTTGACTCTTGAACCATTGTCAATGAAAGCTCTTTGGACGTCTACACCATTGACCTTGCCAGATAAGTACAAAGGTCTAATATGCCCATGCACAACATCATCTTCATCTTTATCAGTAAAAGATATTATTTCATGGCATTCTGAAGGATTATTCTCTAGGTGATAGACTTTCGCTACATCAATTTCAGTTTCAATCTCTTGAGGACTTGACAAAGCCTCGATGAGTGCTTCCCAAAGATCTTTTGAAAGATTCAAAGCATCCAGAATTGATAACTTGGCTGGTACTTCGGCCAAGTGTTTCAATACATCATACTTTTGGTCCAGAGGTATGTGTTTCCCAACAAGAATATGTGGCTTAGCAGGTGATTTAAAAGTAGATGCTTTAGAAGTTGATGCATTTTGTATCGGGATAGGAGTTGTCAATATCCCTAGTTTTGGAAGATTAGACCGATTAGATCCATTTACTTGCTGAGAGGAAGAAGATGGACCCTTCAACCAGTCTTCCAAAATAACTGTGTCAGGACAGAATTTGTTATTGGTAGAAGAACTTGCTTGTTGTTACTGAGCTCGTTGAAGGGATCTACCACATGTTTCTACTGCGTACACAGTTCTAGCAGGGGTAGAATTGGAATAGTGGCTTCTGAATGATCCATGTCTTCCCCTATATCCTGAGCCTCTAAAACATTCTCTGATTCCCTTGTTTGATACAGGGAATTCAGGCTCATCAAAAACAAAACTACCACTGGCATATGGATCTGTTAATTGAATCATATTAATAGAACCAATGATTAACTCTTCGTCTGATGAAGACTCTGCCCGATTATCCAATTTATGTTGTGCCATTTGGTGGGGCGGTGCCCGCAGCATTGAAGTAGATAGAATGAAGTCTACGAGAGTCAAAGACAACTTAGGCTTTGACACACACTCATCTTCTTCTGATTCTTTTTCATTCGTTGAATAATGCCATTTCTTTGAGGACTTTCCCTCTGATGAAGAGGGTTTTGCCGCAACATTCATGGTAGAAGACACAATCGGTGTTATTAATTGTGTTCACAACATAGCATGAGTTCGGTTGATTGTCTTTTTGACCATCCAATCATCATACTTCTATGCATTTTTGCTTTTGACTTCTTCCAATTCACCTTCCTCCTCTAGAACTATAGCAGTAACACATGCTACCTGAGCTAATGAACCTTTCAGTTTGACTTGTCCCGAGTCGACCATATTTTAGAGGAGGTCTTCGAAGAAAAAACAATTTTGGATAGGATTCCCCAACATTTGATGAAATGGGCAATAATTGGGACGGTCTTCATCTCCTTCCTTGTTTGGCCTTTTGGTCCTTGGAAATTGAACCAGATTATTTTCCAGAGATGAAACGAAGTAACCAGGAACTTGTTCATTTCAGAAAGAGTATGTTTTTCTCTTCAAATCAAAAAATTGTTTTCGTCTTTGATCTCTTTGATCATATGGACGAAACCGCCTTTGTTGTTGGTGCTCAGTAGGTGGAGCCCTTAGAGAAGATGATGGTTTTGAAGTAGAAATAGGTACAAGTTCTTGTTTAAACATATTTGTAGTAGTTTCTACTTTACCCATTCTTCTTCCAGGAGTAGATGGAATTACACGAGAATTAGCCTTAGCCAGTATAAGGGAATCTTCAATCTGCTGAGCGATTGAAGTAAGGTGTCGAAACCCTCCTATGTATTTCACAGGGATCAACGGAGTGCATAAATCATCACACAAATTTTCAACATTGATTGGAAACAATTCTTCTTAAGGTAGTTCTAATCTTAGGGAATATGTTAATCCCTTCTAGAGAGCAATAAAATCTGATACACTTTCATTCTCCCTTTTCTTAGAGTTTGTAAGATAATTTTTTTTTGTCTTCAGCAAAGTTGAGCTGAACTGAAGAAAGAATTGTTGATGGAGATCTTCCCATCCAGTAATTGACCGGGATTGCAAGCTTGTATACCAGACGAAGGCTAGTCCTTAAAAGGTCCATATGAAGCATCTGAGTTTTACTGCTTCTTGCTGCTCTGTAGTTCCCATCATAGGATCACAACAAGACATGTAATGCGTCAAATGCTATTCAGGGTCACTTGATCCATTGAAAATAGGGAATACAGGGTTTCCAAAACTGGATGGAGGATAGATTGAATCTACCAATTCAAGGGAAACGTTCTTTTCTGGTTGAACCTGTGCAACTTTCACTTCCATAGTTTCTAACCGATATGTTAATGAGTCAATTGTAGATATTAACTTTTAAGAAACATCCGGTTGAACTTGGACTTGGGTAGGTGCAATGACTGGAGTTTGGAGAGATGTGGTGGTTGGTGCTGCAACTAATGGTAGCACTGCCAACTATTGTTTCACTTGACCCGTAGGATTAGACCTATGATGGTGTACTAATAGAGGAGGATATTATTGATCCATCTCAGTAACTGCAACAAATTCCTTTGGCTGACTGAATCCAGAACACTTAAGAAGAAGACTACTCTGAAGTAGTTATGCATTCAACCTCTTTAATTTCTTCATTTCTTCCTCGTGTTGTGGAAACCATTGATCTAGTGAGAGCGATTGGCCTTCTCCAGGGGAAGTATAGGTAACTTGATTCATTCCCCTCCCTTTGTTGGATTCTTTTCGGAGAGGGGGAAGTGGGTTACTCGAAGGATTACCTAGGTTCTGAATAACCCTTGGATTTCGTGTATGCACACCTTCTTCATTTGTGTTAATGCATACATCTTCTTGAGCAGTAACCTCTTCATATGAGTCCCCTGAGTGAGCCTCATCTGGTGGATCAGCAACAATGGCATTGATGACATTGATTGATGCATAACGCATCACATCCCTTCTATCAGTATTTCTATGATATTTTCTTCTTCCATGTCTTTGATGAGACATTGCCTTTTATTGATTCGATCCCTCATGAACTTCTTGACGAACTGTAATTTTGAGGGAATCTCGTGATAATTTGCCTCTTCATTCCTCTTGAGGATTCTTCCCCAATCGATAAAAGATCAACTTTCTCTGAGGAGGGAATTGATGATTTGAAAAAGTCCCCAGTCAGGTGGACTAGGGCTATTCCTGCTGTTCCTTCTCAACTCCTCGAATCCTATTTTTTGTTTCCAAGGGTTGGTTTAAAGAGTCCCCATTCTGGAAAACATGGATGGATCTTGACTTGCTATGTCTGAGACTTTCTTAAAAGCTCTCCTAATCTTGCGAACCTTAGTCCGGAAATTAGATGGATGCATTAACATGTATCCACTTTTATCACCTGGTTCAAAGGACCGTTCGATGATTTCCGACACTTCCATCACTTGATGATGTGATAGATCCATACGAGAGGCCTGTTAAATATTCTCATTTGCTTGATTTAGGAGTAATTCAAAAACATGTTCTCTGTATGCTTGATTTTGAGAGGAACAAGTTGAAGCCTGTTCTTGGCCAAGCTTTTCACCTGGCTTTGCTGACTAGAGAGAACTGTGAAATGTAGTGATCCATGAACACCCCATCCTCTAACACAAATACCAGATGGGGCATTGGAAATTAACTAACACAATCTTCTTAGTGCTCCAAGGCATGAACGTTAAAGGGCTCTCTACTACTTTTCAGCCTTCAGATATCGAGAGACTGATAGAGATGCCAAATCAATCTGACGTTGTAACCCATCTATTATCTAAAGATGATTTTCATATTCATCATAAGATAATACTTTATTATTCAACTGACAAAGAGTTTTCCATATGTTGAGACTAATATAATGAATTCCATCTTCCGTCAACATCGTAGGAATGTCATACTGAGAGTCAGCCAGAGGCCAAAACATGACTGGTACTTCACCTTTTTCCAGTTCTTTTCTAATGTTCATCATTTCTTCTTTATCATTCAATAAAGATTCTTCTACCTGATTTTACCAGAGTTGGTGTTTCCTTGTTGCTTCATTGGATTCAACAAGATTGGTAGTGAAATAATTTATCAAACTAGAATATGCATGACATAGGGGTGGTTTGGAGAATGACCTACACCCTGGACTATCTTCTGATTGAGAAAGTATTTCACCTGCTACCGAGGAAGCATTAGACATGATTGGTTTCGAAATTTAAAGTGCCTCAAGATAAGAGGGATTTCTCAGCACTACATTGTTCACTGGAACATTTTCCGGGAAATGCACAACACTACTGTAGAGAGGACTTCGCAGCGAAATTCATCATCATGGGGAGGACCACCATAATGGGTTACAGTAAAAGATGAGATCTCTTACTTCTTGGTCTTCTGACCACACAGAGGGTTCCTATGGCTATCATCTGAAGATGAATCTTCGAGATCGACCGAATTGTCATGAATCAAGCCTTCATGAGGAAGTGTCTGTTTAAGACCTTCAGAATTAATGTTCCCACTATTGGGAAATGAGGGACGAGTATCTTGGATTCGAAAAGATAATTTTCTGAGGGCTTCAAGAACTCTAGCATCGAGCAAGGCCTTGTTACAGATTGTCTATTGATCTCCTGACTGTGTTGGGCGGGTCTTTTTCTTAGATTCCTTCTTACCCGCTTTGGAAACCACTTGTTGATGAAAATGGATGCTCTGAGAAGGTGTACCTTCCTAATCAGGAAAGATGGTCAGTTTAGGCTGACAATCTCCACTCAAATTAGGTGTATGCGCCGGACTTGGTTGTCTGTATGATATGGGGGAGTATTCCCCACAACCCTCTTGGGCTGGAACAGATGTGTGTGTCTGTTCCGAAGTGAATTGTTGACGTGTCACTCCACTGGTAGGGATAGATTTATGTTTCTTTTCTTGAGATGCTTCTAAAGTGGTTATAATATCCTGGAAAGCATCCAGAATATGAGTAGGGATTTGCCACTACTCATTCACCATTGATAGAATATGTTTGGTTACTTCAGCTGCCAGAACGGGGATATACGTCCATTTTGTGCTTCGAGTAGGTGTATTTTCCTCCTCATGTCCTCCTTTTTCTTTTAGTGAATCCTGATAGTAGTCATGTGTTGGGGCAGAGAGTTGAGTCTGCCTTCTGTTTATCACTAGAGCTTTTCGAATGACTTCTCTCTGTGCTACCAAGCGAGACTGTTGGTAGGATTGATTAATACTAGCAAATGTATGTTCCTGCTGATTTCATTTCGCCAAACGTGGTTGACGAGATCTATCATATGTAGTCAGATGAGCCTACTGACTAGCTGATTATGTACAAACAGGTGTATGTTTCTGCCTATAGTACTCCGCTGGAATTGGCTGGTTGGATTGGCGTGATGCTGCCAGACGAGTCTGCCGGACATCGGAATTAAAACGGGCAGTTGTATGTGCCCACTCGTTGCTTTCCACCAAGATAGGTTGGTGGACATCTTCAGAGATGTCAGAGATGAGAACATGCTCACTTTTGACGAGATTCTGCCTCTGGTTGTTCATCTTGCCTGCTCGGGTTCGAGGAACTTGAGCCGAACGCCTGGAGTTGGTATCCTCATCATGTTGAGGGTGTACTTCCGCATGAGTCTGGCGGCGATTGTTGATAGGAGCCCTCAGGAAGGACTCCTGCTTCTTTGAATTAAGTCCCTGAGATACCTAATCATTCACCTTCCCATAATATGGGAGTGAATGGTGATTGCGATCCAGGGACAACGACCCAAAACGGTTGGAGACGGTGGTTAGCACCGCCTGCTTCTCGATCACTAGTCGTCGTTGTTTGGATGATCGATGTGAGTTGTTCACGTGGAGGGCTTGTCGGGCAGCCTCTAAGGTTGGGATGGTACCGTGATGACAGTACTCCTTAACCAGCACATTTGATACCCAGCGTTGAAGACACGGAGTAGGTGATGTCATCCTCAGAGCGGACGATGATCCAGCAGGAGTAGCAGCAGTGGAATTTGCTGCAGCGGTATTCACAGGTGTGAACGTGAGAGCATCCATTCTGGAAATGCAGAAGATCATGGAAAAGAGTTCATATTTGATATAGCAGACTTAATCAAGATAAATTCAGCCACTATATCTTTTTGATGAGCATATATGTCAAGTATTGTTTTTGTTGTCCCTCTCATTGAGTATTAAATAGGGGCATAACAAATAGGTAAAACATCATTTTATCTTGGATAAGGATTCACGTCGGGTTCACCATTTTTTATTTCCTTCGGAATTTGGGGATGAAATCCTTGATTGAAGGCTCAAACATTCCAATCGGTTTCTAAGGGGTTTATTCATAGAACTGGAAACATCCAATGATTCCACATCCATTTGGACCTACATTCCAAAGTTAGGCGCTCATTAGTTTGTAGATTGATGAGGCTTAGGATTTTTCATTGGTCGAGAGGATGGGAGGGAGGACTCATCACACCTTTTTGAGGGGAATTATTATCTACTCTGAGACTCTATTTATAGATTTAAGTTATGTTAGTGAATACTTATTACATTACCAAGTATAAAATGAGGTTTCCTTTAGATTTGACAATTAATGATTAAATATGTATGATATTTAGAGAATCTTTTATATGTATTAGAGTTTCTTCATCGATAGAGAATCATCTGTATTTATTAGAGTTCTTGGTAAATAGTATCCTTCGACACATTTATACAGAAGTCTCTTGGTCATTATGATGACCATGCTAGTTTTAAAGCCACTCAGTAGGTCACTTAAAGTTTATTGTCATTCATAAGGACATGGATTATTTCAGAGTTGGGATCGAACCTGTAGATGGGCTACCTACGTATCCTTTCTTTATAAAAAAGGAATCTGAACACACATAGTTCGAGTAAGGGAGTATGTTGTTTATGATTTATGGATCAATGAAGGATATCATAATTTCTTTTACACTCTAAGCTCACGTGAGTCATACTCGTTGTGAAAAACAAGAGTTTTTGGTAAAAATCAAACAATTGTGCCATGAAAGATGCAATCATAAGAAATAATGTGGGACATATGTATGAATGACTTCCCAGATAAATGAAGATTAGGATTTACTTCAGGGAAGAAATCCAGGAACAAGGTCCATAAGGGAATATGTGCTTCATGGAGATTTGAATACTCTAACTTGGGGCTTACTCATGAAAAGGAATACCAAATTAGGATAGGAAATATGATTGGGTTTTACTCATGAAAATCAATCCCATATCAAAGTTAAATTAGGGCTGGTTAAGAAGAATTATGAATAAGGCTTACTCCTGAAAAGGAGGGCCAGGTTTGAGACTGGGGATTACTCCTGAAAAGGAGGCCTAGGTTAAGAGACTTGAAAAATTAAGGGACTTGGGGATTTCTCTTGAAGAGAATGCCCATATTTGAGACTGGGGCTTATTCCTAAAAAGGAGGCCCAGATTAAGAATTTTGACTGGGGCTTATTCCTGAAAAGGAGGCCCAGGTTAAGAATTATGACTAGGGATTACTCCAGAAAAGGAGGCCCAGGTTAAGAGAATTATGGTTGGGGCTTACTCTTGAAGTGGATGCCCAAATTTGAGACTGAGGCTTATTCCTGAAAAGGAGGCCCATGTTAAGAATATTATGGTTGGGGCTTACTCTTGAAGAGGATGCCCATATTATGACTCAGGCTTATTCCTTAAAAGGAGGCCCTAGTTAAGAATTATGACTAGGGCTTATAATTGAAATGGAGGACCAGTTTAATGAGTTCTCTAATTTTAAAGGATGAGGTTGAATGAATGAAATCACAATCTTTAGTGACATAAAGATATGTAAATAACAAGGTTTTGTGAGATATTCCACATAATTCCTTTCAGACAAGTAAGTCAAATCAAGAAATTATGCCATAAATGGATTTGAAGAGTGCATTGAAGACAAAACCTTGAATAGGAGAGGTAGAATGGCTTTAGAGGGGTGAAATGGGCAAGAAGGGAACCCAAAAAAAGAAGGGGCGTGCAAGTACTGGAAGGCGCACAGGTACTGCGTGGGTGCACAAATCCTTATCATGCAGGTATACCTGCACGACACATGGGTACTTGCGCGACGGTTAACCAGCAGGGTAATACTTGAGCGAATCTTGGTTAAGGCCTTTAGAATCATCTTGAGGTTCTTCTAGAGGAGTGGCGCGCAAGTTCTATTGAAGGAGTTAGGCGGCGTGCAAGTGCGGTCATTTCCCTTAAGGGATGGTCACTCAGGCGCACAAGTGTTGTTGAGTTTCAACACTTAGGCCTTCCTTCACCTATTTAGATATTCCGTTCTAGGTAATAAATTACCTTATAAGTGTTTCGGAAGCTTTGAGAAGAGACTAGGGTGCCGGGAGCTCAAATCAAAATTCTGGAAAAAATTTCTCCTCAAATGGGGGGACCACGGGGTCTATTTATAGGCTGGAGAAGACCCGGGTGGTTATCAATTAGGTCGTGCAAGTCACTTGTGCGACCATTAGGTGGCACGCAAGTATACTTGCGTGACCATGAGGGAACTTGCACAACCTATGGGAAATGATCTCTTTGTTCATCCCTTTGTCGATTTTGGATGTTTCTTCAAAGGATGAATCAATTTGGACAATGTTATTTCCCTTTTCCAATCTTTAGACTCTGTGTCGAAAAGGAGTTTCAACAGTAATCCAATGCAGATATTATATGTTATGATTTATGTATGAAATAATAACAATTGGGACAGTTGTGAACATTGACCTGGTAAGATTTCATTTTAAACATTTCCATAATATATCAATTCGATTTATTCATTATACACGTTAACTACTATCCTTTTAATTTGTATCTATTTGATGAACCTCAACCCTATACTGCTCAAGACATAATAAACTTACAAGTGTAATGGTCAAATTATTTTACAGGTTTGATTGAATTTTAGTTGATTGTAGTGTAAAATGTAATTTTGAATATTGTCGTTGTAATTGTGTATTTGGTAGTCATTTAGGTTGGATTTAGTTTTTTTTCAGTTGACAGTGTATGTTTTGAATGTTATATATGTTAATGTTTTATTTTTCTCTACTTCTTATTTTGGTCTACTTATGATGGGTTTTCTGGTATGGATTCTGATCTTGGGGGGAGGGGTTCCAAGGGTGTGGTAGCTGTTCAGCGGGGTGGGGGGGTTTCCAGGGGTGTGGGAGGGCTATACGATGGGGGGGGGGTCTTTGAGAGTGGGGGGAAGTCTAGGGGTGGGATAGTTTCCAGAGGGGTGGAAGGGTTGTCCATGGGAGTGGGAGGCTGTCCAGGGGGTGTCCATGGGTGTGGTGGCATCCTGTGGGGTGAGGGGGGTTTCCAGGGGTGTGGGAGGGTTTTCCAGTGGGGTGGGGGGGGGGCTGTCAAGTGGGGGGGGGTCCATGGTGTCCATCGAGATGGTGAGTGGGGGGTAGTCCAGGGGGTGGGAGAGGAGGCGTCGTCATCCCTCAGGGGGTTGAGCACCGCTAGAAGGTACTCATCACTCCCACATGTGAAACATTTTGAGAGCTCAAGATTCACATGTGAGAATGATTAGTACCTTCTATCGGTGTTCCCCCCTATAGGGTGTATAAGAGGGTGTCCAAGAGGGTGGGGGTGTCTAGGAGGGTGGGGGAAGTCCCTGCTGTGTGGGCTATCACGGGGAGTGGGGGGGTGTATCTGGGAGGGTGGGGGTAGTCCTCGGGGTGGGGGGGGGGGTAGTCTAGGGGTGTGTGTGTGGGGGGGGGGGATTTCCAGGAGGGTGGGGGGGGGGGGGTTGTCCAAGGGTGTGGGGGCTGTCCACGGGGTGGTGGGGACATCCAGGGGTGTGGGGCTATCTTGGGGGTCAGGGGCAGTCTAGGGGTGTGGGGGTGTCCAGGGGTCTGGTGGGGGCTATCAAGTGGGGTGAGGGGATATCCAGGGGTGGTGGGGTATTATAGGAGGGTGGTGGGGGGGGGGTTCCAATGTTTTTGGGGGATATCTAGAGGGTGAGGTCAGTCCAGGGGTGTGGGGGTGTCCCGGGGTGTGGGGGTTGTCCAGGGGGTGGTGGGGAAGTCCAGGGGTTGGGGGGTATCCAGGAGAGTTGGGGGGGGGGGGGTTGTCTAGGGGTGTTGGGGGATATCCATGGAGGGGGGGGGGGGCATTATAGGGGTGTGGGTGTGTCCATGGGTGTGGTGGGGGCTGTCGAGTGGGGTGAGGGGTTTCAGGTCTATTTTTGGTAACTTTTTGGTCTGTTTTAGGGGTGTGGGAGGGCTATCCAGGGGCGTGGGAGTGCTGTCAAGGGGGTGGGGGGTATACAGAAGGTTTGGGGGTTTTACAAGGGGTAGTGGTGATGTATAGGGGTGTGTGGTAGTTTCCAGGTGTGTGGTGGGGGTAGTCCAGTGTGGTGAGGGGGTTCTGGTCTTTTTTTTCTAACTTGTTGGCCTGTTTGAGGGGTGTGGGAGTGCTTTCCAGAGGGTGGGGGTATACAGGTGGGTGAGGGGTTTTCCATGGGTGTGGGGTATGTCATGGGGGTGGGGGATGTCCAGAGGTGTGGGGGCTGTCCAGGGGGTCAGGGGCAGTCCAGGGGCATGGGGTGGGGGGGGGGGGGGGGTGGTGTCCAGGGGTGTGGTGGGGGGCTTTCCAGTGGGGTGAGGGGGCTATCTAGGGGGTGGTGGGGCAGTCCAGGAGGGTTGGGGGGGGGGGGTCTTGGGTTTCGTGGGATATTCAGGGGTGGGGGGATGTCCAGGGGTGTGGGTGGTGTCCAGGGGTGTGGGGGGCTATCCAGGGGGTGGTGGGGAGGTCCAGGGGTGGGGGTGTCCAGGAGAGTGGGTGTTGTATAGGGTTGTTGGGGGATTTCTAGTGGGTGGGGGAAGTCTAGGGGTGTGTGGGTATCTCGAGGTGTTGTGGGGGATGTCCTTTGGGGTGAGGGGGTTGTAGTCTCTTTTTGGTATCTTTTTTGTCTGTTTTAGGGGTGTGGGAGGTCTGTCTAGTGGTGTGGGAGTGATGTCCAGGGGGTGGGGTGTATACAGCAGGGTGGGGGGTTTACCACGGGTGGTTGTGATGTCCAGGGGTGTGGTGATGTCCAGGGGTGTGGTGGGGGAAGTCCAGTGGGGGTGGGGGGGGGGTGGGATTTGGTGTGTTTTTTTGTAACTTTTTTGGTCTGTTTCAGTGGGGTGGGAGGGTTGTCCAGGGGTGTGATAGTGTTGTCCAGGGGTGGGGGTATACACGAGTGTGGGGGTTGTCCAGGGGTGTGGGGGGATATCTAGGGTGTGGCGGGGATTTCCAGGGGTGTTTGGGACTGTCCAGGGGGTCAGGGGTAGTCCAGGGGTGCGGGGGGTGTCCAGGGGTGTGGTGGGGGATGTCTAGTAGGGTGAGGGGGGCTGTCCAGCGGGTGGTGGGGGCTGTCCAATGAGGTAAGATTTAAATTTTATCTATGTAAATTCTTAATTTTTCTTTGGTTCTTGTTTTTCTTTACTTCTATTTTTCTGGTACGAATTCTTTTTTTGGTTTCTGGTTGTTTCTGGGGAGAACAGAGTACTGCATTAAATTTAAAAAAATTGTTTTTCCACGTCGGTTATTTTATAACCGATCTGATAATGGAATGAGGAAGGGTTTATCAAGTCAGTTATTTGAATAACAAACGTTATAAACACATTTGGAATGGTTTATAGCGTAGTTTATTTAATAACCGACGATATAAACACCCCCCGCACTGGTTTATCACATCAGTTATTATATTACTGACATGATAAACCCTCCCCCCACCTTGGTTTTTCACATCAGTTATTTAATAACCGACGTGATAAATTATTTCAAAGGGGTTTATCACGTCGGTTATTTAATAACTGACGTGATACACACCCCACACACTGGTTTATCACGTTGGTTATATAATAACTGACGTGATAAACCCTTCCCCTAATTTTTCTAGTCGGTTATTTAATAACTGACA
Source organism: Viscum album (assembly GCA_963277665.1). Taxonomy (NCBI): domain Eukaryota; kingdom Viridiplantae; phylum Streptophyta; class Magnoliopsida; order Santalales; family Viscaceae; genus Viscum; species Viscum album. Next base: position 590,446,849 of record OY728140.1, on the reverse strand, counting down.
TGATAAACACCATGATGTTATTTTTTTACAACGGTTTTTAAATAACCGACGTAAAAAAAATATTTATAGCGTCTTCTGTATTAACATCAGCTAAAAACCGACGTAAAAAATTAAAAATAACTACGTAAAAAACTATATTTTCACTAGTTTTATATAGGTGGTGGATAAATGTTTGGAGATACATGTGTTTAATAAAGTTCATTTTTGATCCCTTTTTAGCTTTCAAGGAATTAAATTTTTTAAATTGGATTCCCTTCACATATAATTATGTATTATGTAATTCAGAGTTATTATAAATTCTTTAATGGTCTATGGGATAATACAACATGGTTCTATGATTAAGGACTATCTTTATATACAATGTTTTTGTAGAAAATGTTAAGAGAAAAAATGTGTTATGAAGGTCATACATTGTTGTTTTGGATAGATATTAATATGTTCATATATATTATTGAACATGTGGTTGTAATTAATAATGAATTGTACAAAACAATGTTTTGAAATATATCCCAAATGATTTTTAGGCATGGTTTTACAACTTCATAAATATGATAAAACATATGGTGGAACTATTTAAAATTTACATGGCTTTAGTGAAACTGAGTGACTAATGTAAATATGATCCAATGAAACCACCATTGTAATGAACCAAACATTTGTCAATGAAATTATATTATAAAATAACGAATTCCTTATTCGGTAATGTAGCCAAATAAACATCAATGAATATATATATATATATATATATTCTATTTTAGATCATATAAAATATAGTCACAATTATATAATGATATTAAATATAATTAAGCAGCATAAGTATAGATATTATATTTATTATATGGAGATTGATAAGATTATTATAAATTTATGGTTATGTTAAAGTCCAATTTGTACATAATGTTAAAGTGATGGACTCATACAGAAGGATCACACGCTATAAATCCCATTGATCGAAGCATTCAGGGGAGATCGAATCCATACAATTTTCCGTTAACCCTAATCAAGATAATATTCAACAACTGAAACTCAAGTGAATCCATTTAAATATGTATTTAAGCGTATCTGGATCAGGACCCAAACCACGTTTGTCAAAAATTTCCAAGAAAGTACCATTATTACACATCATATCATGAGGTTTCTATGGGTGTAATAAGGCATCATGTATGTTATCACATGAAGTATGAATATGTTTACAATATTTTTAATAAAATAAGTCTTATTTATATCTCTTTTCATTATTAATTTATACTATGTTTATATATTATTTTAAAAAAAAATTAGTTTTTAATACGATGAATTCAAAATTTTATTTTTGGGGATTATATAATTTCAATTGAAACACATTTTTCATAAATTCATGAATCATGGGATGACATGTTATTTTAATTAAATATTCTTGTCAAATAATATTTATTTAAAATATAATGATAAGTGTATTTAATTAATTCCAATGTATTTTTTTATGGTTCGTATATTTGGAAATGTATTAAAACTAGTATATTCCAATAAATAATGATTTATATTTAAAATTTAAAATTTTAATATTTATAAAATAGTATTTGATAAATAAATTTTATTTCTAAATCATCCTGTAAAATTTTTTCAATGATGGATTTTCTTAATTTTCTGAGATAGTACAAATTTTAAGTTAAAATTAAATATTTTATAAATATACGATATGAATGATGATTGTGTAATATCCCAGAAGTGATGTAATTTATACCATAAATGGAATCAATGCCAAAAATTTATCCCCTATATATATATTTTTTTTTGTTATTTTTTTCGATTCACAAAACTATATTTAATCTTCCAAAAATAATAATATATCTAATGGTTTTAAAAACAATTCATTATAACATGACTCAAATCTATATCATTAGTGATTTCATCATAATGAGTTCGGTTAATAGCAATATAAAATCCTGAATATCATGAGTTTTTAGCTGAAACCATGGGATAAAACCATGGTAAAGTGTGTGGTTTTCATTATTTTATCACATATACTACAAAACCAATGTTTAATAATTACTAAGTAACTACCATGTATTTTTCTTTTAATACCCATGAAACCAAATATTTTACGTTACTCAAAAACCCTAGAGCACAAAAATATTAATTATGCCTCACCAAATCTCCCATAATGTGTTCCCGTGATCTAAGTAATCTACTATGAATATTTTAGAAGAAACAAGTAATGTACGAAAATCTATTCCTATTCCTTTTTCTTCATATACATTCTTTATATTAATCTTTTTGATTTCTAATTTTTTATATTGTAATGTGTTTTTTCATATCCTTGTATTATCCTTAGTATTCCACTAAAATGAGTGACTACTAATAACTCTTATTTGTCTCATACATGATACATTATGTGAAATCCTTTGTTTTTAAAATAAAATATTCTATTGGAAAGCGTACAAGATACTCCACAACCAACATAAATGAACAACTAAATATTATTATATAAATCACACCATTATAACATAGTTTTCATAATGTATGGAATAAACCAGATTAGATTAATTATTAAAAGATGGTTTACACGAGTTTATATAATGAATTCCATGGTGACCAATTAATTCTAAATGAAAAATAATAAGCATTTGAATTTAAAAGGATGTATTTTTCTGAAAAAACTATTTAAATGCGCACAAGTGTGTTGCAAAAAAATAAATTAATAACTATTTCTAGACTATGTTACGGATATATATATATAATATAAATTTTAACAATAAACCTACGTGATTTGTAAGAATGATATAAAAATTCAATTTTATCCGTAAAATGTGTATTTCTAAAAGGGCGTTTCCCCCTTTTGATGGAACACCTTTTAAACTAAATTTTTTCACTTGTCTAAATTGTATTTGAAAAAAAACAAACTTTGTTTTTTACATCATAATATAAAAATTTTCTTGGTTTTATTTTCTTCTATTTCATTGAAATGTTTCATTTTTGTGAATAGTGAAAAATTCAATATTTTAATTTAAAACTAAATTTTCAAATAAATAATTTATAATGTTAAATTATATTTTAAATTTGGTTTAGTGTAAAATTTGTTATATTTTTCATCTTTTAATTAAAATTAATTTAAATATAATATTTTTCATTTTGAATTTATAGATAAAAACCTTCTAAACTTATGAATATTTTAACATGAAAACCTATTTTATCGACCCATCTATAGTATTAATTTTATGATATATTTATCCACTTATTTATTTTGATTTTGAAAATATAGATTCTTTAATTTTAATAAATAGTTACAAATTTATTAAATTGTTAATTTTAATTTTGGATAATATGATTAATAAATTTCATAATTTTATTACCATGGTTAAGGGTAAATCAGATAATTAAGGGTAATGAAAATATTATAAATATTACCAATTTAACTTAAAACTTTTACAAAATTTATTAGAAGAGTAATTTTTGAAGAAACACCATCCATGGTTAGAATGTCTGACCTTTAGGATCAATATCTTTGACATTAATTCCCCTACGGTATTTTATTTTAAGGAAAATTTAACATTTCACATTGATGTTTTTAATAAGTAAATATTTTTTAAAATGTGTTCTTATTGAGGATATATTAAACCCTAATAATTATATAAAAATATAAAATATTTACGTTCATCATGGATTTTTTTTTCAATTTTTAACGAAAAAATTATTACTTTAAATTCTAACACAAAGATGATGCAACAATTATTTTGTTAATGGAAATATGATTTAAATGTTATTAAAAAGACTAAAATAAATATAATTTGATATAATTATGGTTATAAATTTTTTTTTATAATTTAATTTAACATTTTAGTTTTTTATTATATGTTTTGGTTAGATTTTATTGTTTTGTATTGATATTTTTAGAAATCATAGTATTGAATATTATCAAAATATACGTTAATGAAATTTTTAAATAAAAAATATGTTTTTAATGGATAAAATATTTATGAAGCATTGAAGTTTGACCTAATTATTTTTAAATATTATTATTTTCATACATGATTCATTATTCATTATTTCTAAAATTTATAAAGATAATATTGTCCCTAAAAGAGTGAGAATATATGTTCTCATGGGAGGAAATAAAGTTGTCAAATAAGGGTTAAAACGAAAATATATGGGTATCAATTTAGCCCAAAACATATATAATTTATATTTTTTTTAAATTATTTTGACCCCAAAGAAAATTTAATTAGAAATTAATTATTTTGGATCCATTTGGAGTTAAAAAATAATTTAAATTAACATAGTATTTTAAAATATTCCAATTGTTTCCCTCCCCTCTTATCTAAATGAAATCCTTATATTCTCATCTCAAAACTCTCCAAACCATTTTTGATAGGTCAATAACTACCCAAATACCTTCATATAATACATATACACATTATTTCGGTCATATTGTATCCATAAATCCATCCATAGTGGTCTAAAGGGGTTAATAAAGGAAGCATTTTTAAATAAGAGGCATTGTTTTAAATTGAGTGTTATTGTTTTTTTCATCATTTAACTCTTTAAAATAATTGTAAAAAATTATAAAATAATGAATCCAATATGATAAATATACTTTTATTTAAATATGTTAATATCATCATATAAATACATATTCACCTCTATGAAATGGGAAAAAAGTTATCGATCTTCTGTGTGGTGGGCTACCAACTTATGAACTAATAAAATTTGATTTCAATCATCATCTATCTAGAATGGTTATAATGATTGCATTAATGATTATAAATTATATCAATGACATATTTATCAATATTTTAAAATAATATATTATTGATTTTCTCATATTTTCATGAAAATAAAATTGATAATATTGTTCATGCATATGTGTGAATTATAACCTCATGAAGGTATGAGATAAATTTATCCTCACCACATTACATGGATGATAAATATAATATATTTAAAGAATTAATATTATATCAATGCTATTATTATTTTTCATTAATTATACAATTATACCTACATGATTTCCAAAACGGACATTGAAAAATGGAAATGTTACTCATGGTTATATATGACTTACTATCTCCATGATTGTAAAGTAGTTCATTTTGAATAACCATATTTAATGGATGCATTTAAAATGAAAATTTCTATATAAAATTAAAATTTTCTCGTAATTATTATTATATATATAATGGATTATTGATATATTGAACAATGAATGTCACAGTAAAGTCATTTATGGGATTTATTACAAAATATTGTTAAAAAATATGATGTGAACATAAATAATTAGATAATTGTTAAAACATGGTAATATGTGATATAAAAGAAATAATAAACTTTAAAAAGATTCTAGAGAATTTAAATAATGAATATAGGTATATTATTTTGGAAGAAAATGAAATACATGAAAAATCAGACTAGAGGAAAGGGACTTTCTTTTGAAAAATATTCTTTTAAAGTTCCATTTCAAAAAAGATAAAAAAATGTTTTTTACATGCACGACTGATATGGAAACTGATATCATTAATTACCTTTGAATTAATGAATTTAGAAATTCAAAAGAGGAAATAAAAAATATCTAAACTATAAGGTAGTGTAGGAATTTCCAGATTGTGGTTGAACACATAGAGAAATGATTGGAGAAAATATTAATTGAATAAAATAAATCTAAACATATTTAAATTTAATTAAATAAATTCTCAAATATTGAGACTTTTATTGATAAATAATGTGGAAGAGGAAAACAAAAAAATGGTGTCGATAAACAATGAATCTGGATTCATGGAATGATAAGATATTAAATAATTAATTATCAAAATTGCAGTCATCAGAATCAGGCAATAGCACATTCAATTGTAAGGTAAAACACTATCAATATTTTGTTCTCCATTTCTCAAGGCCTGGTACATTAGATTAAAAATAATGTGTAACTTGAAACCTTATTTAATCCCATGTAAAAGATAAACCTAATGGTCATGATGGAAATCTAATCAGTTTACTTTACATTAAAAAAATGCATCCCGTCATCTCATGTAATGTACATGCTCAATAAATGAAAAAATTTAAACCCATTCCCAAATCCTTCTTACAATGATCATAGAAGAAGAATCCTAGAAAGTGATATAAGAGAATAATATATGTGAAATATCACTTTAAATTAAATTAAAATATAATGTACCTCATACATTCAGTCCTCAATCATTTTGAATTCCTTAGCACAAAGAAATCACCCTCTCAGGAAAACCACGAGTAGGAAAAAAAAGAATAAAGAAAAAACAAAAAAGAAAATAAAAAATCATAGCTCCATAGGGGTTCACATCCCAAATAGTGGATCCTCATCGAGCTCCATCCTGAATCCTATAAAATGGCGGGATTGACTTTTCTTTTATAGGTGTTTTTCTATAACATCATCCGTGCAGCAGATCTAAGCATATATTTATTTATTTTATGATTCCCAAAAGTGTTGTGACATGTAATGTTTTTAAACATTGTGTAATACACTTCTGAGGTTTCCTTCATGATTTATGAATCAACTTGAATCTTCTACAAATATCATTTGTATATTTGGAACTATGAATCCTTTCATAACCTGTAATTAGGACTCATGACATGTACCTAATGTTCACAATGTGTAACCTCATCAGGATTTTTTCAATATATATATTCATAAAATGATAAATTCATGCAATATAAATGGATTACTGATCAGGTAATATTGTTTCTACAGTTTTCCAACTCCACATTGGCTTCAAAAATCCAGTTTCATGTTGCGAAAAATATCCTCTTCCTATCATAAAATATAAAATATGATAAATCATTCATAAATTGGAAAATATATTAATTTAAATAAATAAATTAATACATCAAAATACAATAAAATATATACATTAATTCCACATATCAAATATGCACCCACTTGATTTAAGAGTTTTCCTTAAGGATGTAATTTCAACATACAACAAAGGAAGACAACCATACCATGATTTAAATTCCATTTCAATAAAATATTTGACTAAATGGAAAAATAAAAGTTATATCATCACCTATAAAAAATTTATCAACACTTCATTTTTTAAATTAATACAAGTCAACTATGTATTTTATTTTTACTCTTTTTAAATATCCCTGGATTTTCAGTCATCTATTCTTACTTTTTAAATTTATTATTATTATGGTTTATATTTTCAATTTAACTCTAATTATTTTTTCCACTCATCATTTGGGTAAAATTACAAATAGCGTAATGAAAATACCTCAAAAAAATGTAACTTATCATTGAATTTAAATTTATATGGAATCTCTACCACATAAAGGGAAAATCATAAATAATAAATAGGGATTCAACATTTATGATAAAATAACTTTGTGGCTTAGGGAAGTTAGGGTAATTATATAAAAATTAAATCTCAAAAATGAGGTTTATCTCTAAATCATTTTCTATGATATCAAAATATAAGATCAATGAATGTATACTTCTATCGATTTCAACTCTCAATTTCCCAAAAATCTCAAAGTAATCCCATGGTACATGTATGTGAAATGATAGAATCAACCAGTATTTATAATTATTTTTAAATCCATGCATTGTAAAAATCCCACATATATCTCATAACCACGTATGATAAAAAATCTTCAGTATGGAAAATGATTATTATTTATCCTCCTAGAACACAACCTGATTTTTCTTTTTTTCATCATAAATATTTTTTAGCAAGAGATGTGAATAATAAAATATAGTTGAATATTTCATGGCCTCTCCCAATATAATAATGGATAAAACCAACTAAAATTTACATAATAAAGTATATCCCATTACACTAAATAATGATATACCCCCACACTTATTATTTTAAATATCATGAAAAAAGATTAGCAGGAGGTAGGAATGTTTATGATAGGCTTCTAACATGGATAATTTACTAAACTTTTTGTCCATGGTCTCTAAAGGCTTCAAAATTGATAAACTCAAGGAGGGGCTCATGATAAGGGTTAATAAAAAGAATCCCTCATTTATTTTAAAAGTTATTTTGTTTAGTCATATCTTCTATAAATGAAAGGAATGTTCTAGAAGAAAACATGCCTTAGTTCCACTAAAAATAGATGAATGAAAGAATTTACAATACTAGCTCACAGGATGTATCATGAATGGGATGAATGGTTTCGATAATCACTTATGGTAATGCATATGAATAATTAAATCAATGAATGAAAATATAAGAAATTCAAAGAATATCCAAATCAAAGAAAACATTTCATCTAAAATGATCAATATGATCTCCAAAATCATTATTTGTATAATATTAATCCACATGATTTTCAATATTTATTATTTTCCCTATTTTCACATTTAAATTTATTGACAAATATATATATAATTCATTTCACAGTATTTATCCTTGGTAGTTATATATCCGAGTTCAATAGAGTGAATAATGAATCTAATATGGGTATGAAATTGTAAATTAATGATATAAGAAATAAAATTTATGTGTTATAATAGACAATTATGGAATTTAAATTCTTGTTCCCCATGCAACTGTTGTTTTAAAGTTGATTTTAAAATTTGCTGGCACCATATTCAAAATGTGAAATATTCATGCATCATATTTTTCATTTTTCCTTCTACATGCTGCATGTGCCTTATATAGACCTAAAAAATAACTAGAAATAAGTGAATTTATGGGGGCATGAGGTATTCTAAAAATAATAGTGGTATTGAAATTAAATTATAATATAAAATTAAATTCTAAGAATGTTTTAATTCTAAAATTATAAAAATCAATAAAAAACTATGGTTTCCTCCTAAAATATGATCTTTCTTAATGGTTTATTAGCCCATACATACATGGTTCCTCTAATTGGATTGTTTTAGTGATTACCATATCATGTTCACCAAATTAATGGATTTGATATCCACCCATCTTAGATTAACTTATCCTAAATGGAATTTCTATGGATCTCAGATGTGGTGACCAATGTAAAAACATCAAGAGTATAACCATTGGGAGTTTAGCATCAGTCCGGACTGTTAGAAATTATTTTTATTAATTACTAGTTGTGTTTGTTTAATTTCATTAACGATATATTGTTTTCCTTAATAATACTCCTTATCATACTTTATTACTATTGCTTCTTATTATTACTTTGTATAATCATCTTAAGGAGTAGTGGGTGATACTTTTTGTTTTTACAGTGCACATATATTTTATAAAAAATTACTATAAATGTGATAGTCATATTAGCTTATTCTTCTTGTTCTTAGTAATCAAATTTTTATATTTGTGGTTCTAGTTTTTAGAGAAATATTATTAGAGCCTCAAAATTTGAGGTTCTGCTTTCTTTAATTTCTTCTTCTTGTTGGTGGTTTCTTAATTGTTCTTTATCCCTCCCATGTAGGAAGGCACACTTCTCTATGGTTTTCATCATACTTTGTATCCCAGTCATCACAACAAAAATAATAAGTGCTACAAATAAATCAATTTTTATTATAAAAAATGCAATGTTTAAATTAAGAAATGTAAAATTTGGGAAAAGAGTCTATCTAAATTATTCAACTACTAAATTCTCCACTCATATCTCCAAAAATGGATAGAAGAATTTACAGCCCCCCAAACATCATTAATTCCCACCAGGTTACCCAATTTTTAAATTTATAACACAAATCAAAAAAGAATTAAACTATAGTGTAGTATAAGAATTGAAAGTATGAGGTTAAACCCAAAGAGACTAGATTAGAGAAAATATTAATTTAATAAAAAAACCTAACAAACATAAATTTTCAGAAATTAAATCTATACTATATATAATTGGATAGGAGATGAATTTGGGAGAATAAAATATAAATTGGGTGTTAGGAAGTAATGAATGCATGATCATGGGATGAAAAGGTATTAAATAATTAATTACCAATAATGCAGTTGTCGAAATTGGGTCCTTGAGAGTACAATGGTCATGAAAAATTATCTCTATATTATGCTCCCCTTTTCTTGTGGTCTAGTAATCAGATAAAAAATAATGGGGAACCCAATGCCTTATTCAAACATATGGAAATTAAAAATCCAACGGTCATTGAGGAAATATAAACAATAGACTTCACATTAAACAAATTTATTCAACCATCTCCTGAAATAGACATGATCAATGAATCAAATAAATTAAATCCATTCCCCAACCCTTCTCACAATGATCATGTAAGAAGAAATTAAGAATGATATAGATGTGAACAATAGAGGTTAAATACCATCATAAATTGTACTAAAATATAACATACCTTATACATTCAATCGTTGTTCAATATTCAAGCCTCAATATAAAAATATCACCCGCTCAATCTGACCATGATCAGGATTAAAAAATAATAAAGAAAATCCAAAAGAAAATGAAGAAGCATGGCTCCATAGTGGTGCACATCCCATGCAGTGGATCTTCATCTAGTTCCATCCAAAATTCCCTCCAATTGTCTGGATAAGGGTACTTTTTAGGTGTTTTGGTACAACCTTTGTCATGCACTATATCTCAGTGTATATTTATTTTTATTTTTTCCAAATTATTTAGGAAATTTAATTTGTTTACGCATCATGTAATTTTAATTCAAGGATGCCTCCGTGATTTCGGAATTTGCACAAATATTGAGTTAATCTCATTTTTAGATTTGGAACTTTAACTACTTTCATAGTATGTTTTTGGGAATCACGACGTGTAACATCCATTTACATCATGTTACCTCATCATGACCATTTCTAGACATATATTATTCACTTCATAAAGTCATGATTTTTAAATGGATTATACATCGTGTGATCTTGTTTCTCTAGTTATACAAAATCATGTTGGTATCATAAATCTAGTGTAAGACCACAAGAAAATCTTTCATTGTGATGTGTCTTTAGCACTACAATTAATCCTATTTATCTTATTTTTCACAAATCTATATATTTCTACCATATAAAATATACCAAGACAAATCATCCATAAATTGGAAAAAATATTAATTTAATTATTGAAATTAAGATGCTAAAATACCATAAAATATATATTATAAATGAACGTATCAACGACATGAGCATAGTTTCCCATTATAATTAATTAGGAAGGATTTTATTTTTCTAATATAAATTTTCATGGTAATTTTAAAATAAAATGGTCTCTCCATGATGTGCATAATAATTATATTTTGAAAATAATTTTTAAAATGGAAACGATATTTTTATACCCAAAATATTTATTCATATGACTTTAAAAGATATTTTTTAAATACATTATGATAAAGAAAATTTCAATAAAAAAGTTGTTTTATTAATTATATTGTACATGATGATTAAAAATGTGTTGTCCTAGATGGCTCTAGGAATGCACATAAAATCTTAACATGATGGGGCTAGGATATCACATGGTATTCTCATTATAACCTAACATTGGGTGGCCCAGATAAAACCAAGTAACATCATAACAGCATAAAAAATCGCTGTTCTCACATAGAAATTCAAGGTATTGGGTAAGGAATTTTTTTAATTTATCCGTATGGTTATTCTAATTAAATGTTTTGTAAAGGGGTTTATTAATATGATTCTTTAAGTATAAAAATTAATATTTAATTAATTTATTAGGTTTATAATGATTTTATTTGAGTTAATTTGTTTACGTTTCTTTCTGTGTAATTGATTTATTTTACATGCACAAAAAAAATAAAGAAAAAGATAAATGTTATTTGAGTTAATTGGTTTTTACTATAGCCAATATTTCTTTATTCATATATCCCTTACTGATCCTTTTATAATAATCCATATTTAAAATAAACACATTATGTGAAATAGAATGGATGAAGTCATGTTAAAAGTAGAGAATATTTTAAATGAAACAAATAATGTTTTATTTCAAATTGATTTATATTGAGAAAAACATATAGTAAGTACATGAGTCCACTAGTAATGTGTGGGTTTAAATTGTATGATATTTAACTAATTATATAAAACATTAAACAAACTAATCCTCTTCATTTTTATGAAATTAAATTTAAGTTCAAAATCACTAGAATATGTAATGTCTAACATCAGTTCCTCACATTTTTTCTACACCTATAATTGTAATAATATAATATTGCGATTTTCCAAGGAAAAAATTATTTATATGTATAAACATTCCCATTTCTACTCAAGGAAATTAACCAAATTATATATATCTTTAATCGATTAGGGAATTCAATGAATGTAACCCAATCTTCATAGTCACTGGTTTATAATTGATTAATTGCATTAAAATTTTGTGTGAATAATATGGAACTATAATTCACATAAATGATATAAATGTGATGGGTGGGTCTAAAATTATATATCCCACAAATTAGTTTATTAATGAATTTCTCTCATGGGATACCATTTATGGTTAATGATATATTTTTCTATGCAGTTCATGTTATGATGTCTCAATAGTTAGCCCTAACTTATGATTATGATGTTATCATTTATGTTGTTTTCAAATTCCTATAATATTATCATTTCATATCATGCTTTGATATTTGTGATTATGAATCTCACACTTTCATGTTGTAATTGTTTGTCACTTGACTCACTCGTACTACTTTACATAGTGAAATGATTTTATTATTCAATTTCACGGTTTTATATATCACCCTTTAATTCTGTATTCCACCATGTAATTTCATGTAGTATTATTACATCATTGTAATTTAATATCATATAATTTAGTTTTTAAATAATTTTGTTTCAATTTGTAGTGTAATGTATATAATTTTCCAATGACACTAAGCCTATTGATATTATGGGATTATATTTATATTCTCTTCATGTATAAATCATGGAATAAATTGTATAAAACATATGGGCTGTCATAGATTTTATCCGAGAAGTTTTGAGTTATGTTTGTGGATTATGATTAGGTAATATTTATAAATGCCTTATGGATATGACTAAACATACAAATATCGCAATAATTAGGTTAAGTAGGCAGTTCATGGTTTAATATGAAAAATCATCCCATTAAAGATACTATAATTTTAAGTTTTTTATTATAATAGAATTACCAAGGGGTAATAACTCTAAAAGGACTCAATGGTTATTAAATCAACTTGTAGATTTTTCACGAAAAAGAGTCCTAAGACTACGCACCTATACAAACACTCATACGGGATATTCATTAGTCAATCATAGAATTTTAACAAACTCTTATAATGGGACAATGCTATTGAAATTTAATGTGATGATATAGGACATGGATAATAGAGGTTGAAATAATGAAATTCGAAGGTTATGGCACACATTTTTGTTATGATTTACTCCATCAACGTTCATACGTCCAAATTTTATATTTAATTATTTTAAAATCATCATTTATAATTTTACCATTATTTTAATATATGACAAGAAATAAGAGGAACCAAGTTAACATCCAGTTAATGGGTATTGTAATTACATCTCAAATGAGATTTACAATCAGATGGGATCTGGAAATGAGAGCTTCATGATAATATTGAATCAATAAAAAATTATATTGAATAGAAACATGAATCTTTATGAACACGCACACCCACTGAGAAAGAGAAATATAAAATTGAGACTATTAAGTGATATTTTACTCAAACATTTAGATGATATTATGATCTCTTAATCATTGAACAGTGGATCGACATTGTTGAAATTATCACATATTCTCTTCAATTCTATGATCAAATGTATATCACGATTGTTATTGATCACATGGTGGGTTAATATGCTCAATGGTAAAATTTAAACAAGAATAAAATTTCATTGGTGGAAATCAATGTAATGGAGTGAAAATAATCCTAGGAAATTATTTTCAACAAATATTTTCCCCTTACCCTATAACTTAACAAGGAGGGGGAGTTATTTTTTCATGAAAAAAAGGAGGTCAAATCCTTCATGGTGAATGAGAAAAACATCACAAGTATTTAATTACATGCCTCTATCATTTTCAAGGAACCTAAATGTTTATTTGGTAGATTATTTAGTGTGATAAAGATGAATCTATGAATAAAAATTACATCTCAAAGATTTATAGCTATGAAAATATTTGTTATATACCCTCAAGGTTGAAAAAGAGATAAAAAAATATCAAGTGAATCATGAGTCTAAAAATATTTAGTAGATAATCAATATTTATTCAAGTGGAGTGATGGATAAATATCATAGTGGTATAAATTCAATCATCCAAATTTTCTATTGTGCATGAAGATCTATCCGAAATATTATCTGAATGGGAAATTTAAGTATTTTATGTGTGGTGATGATGGCCACTTTCCAAGTGAGTTTCAAAGAAAGAAACCACCCCATAAGATTATATAAAGAAATTATATAATCAACTCTTAGCCTAATTTTCAATTATTTAACTACATTGAACAAAAAAATTATGAAAACCAACCAACTAAACAAAGGGTTATTGATGATACCATATGACACCAACAACGAAGACCCAGAGGTCAAGGGTGAGCATATTCCACCACAACTGTTATGATGGATCCTGAAAATGAAGTGTTTATTGTAATTCTAGTTATTCATTAAAAAATAGTAAATGAACTATTTGATTCTAGTTATAAAAATTTGGTCATATCCGGGAATTTTTTGGAACCATTAAAACACCACCTAAAAACATGGGTGACCATTTATTATTGAAAATGAATGATTTACGAATTATTTCATCCTAAGTATATAACATCTCCAATTTCAAAAAATTTAGTATAATTTTTCAATTGATTATTTTTATACATTGTTTTGCCGAATTTAATGATATATGGGTATGTATTGTCTTTATTTGTATAGATAGAACATGATTTTACAGGAAAGTGAAATAAAACGCCATATTGTTAACCGATCTATGATCCTATATAGGTATAAGGATTTTAATGAATCTCATTTGGAATAAAATTCTTAATAAATGATATTATTTCATTAAGAGAATGAATTTATAGATCAAAAGATTGAGACTGAGGGAAAAATCATCCATGATGACATTACCATTATAAGAGATTATACTGATGTGTTTTCTAAAGAATTTCATGCTCTTACACCTTGATGAGGGGTTGAGTAATCAATAAAAATTATATATAAGTATTTTCCAAATTCCAATAATCCATATAGCGTAGAAAATATTGAACATGATTAGTTGATGAAGAAATAATATGAGAATCTGGGTAAAGGGATTTAATTCCCCGGTGCTTCACTATGGGGGGCACAAGTCCTTTTCACCATGTTGAAGGATGGGTGAGTGAAACACTTTATTGATTATTGTTAACTCAACAAGATAATGATAAAGAAAATGTATTCATGGCATATTAGATCATCTATGTGGGTACCAAAACTTTTTTATGTCTCTCTGTGGGTGTGATATTATCAATTAAAGTTGAAGAAGAGGGATATCCACGTGACAAATTTTCATGGAATGTACAGAAATGACATGGTTAAAATGGTTCAATATAAACTCACTAATTCTCAAAAAATATTCATATACATAATTAATTGAATCATTAAGAATTACCATAATAATTTTTTTGTAATATTTATATAATATAGTTTTATCACTATGAAATTAAGGATGAACATGAAGAGGATTTGAATGTTGTACAGATGATATTTGGAAATAAATGGTCATGTTTTGAGTACAGTAAAAGAAAATTTTAGATAGGTAAAGTAAAAATCATGTTTAATATTTTCACCAAAAGGGATATCTACGGATCCATTAGTGATATAATAAATTGAATGATGGCCTATACCAATATATTTGATAAGTATTTGTAGTTCCATGGATTTGATGTGTACTATCATCTATTGGCGAGAAACCTTTCTTGTATTTCAAGCACATTGACTAAGATAACATGTAAGGGAGTAAAATTACTTTAGTTTAATGAATTATTGGGGATATTTAAAGAGTAAATTAATGGAAACACACTACAACTATACTAAAATTATAAACTAGTGGGTTAAAAATTATTGTTTAAAATGATGTCCACAAAAATGGTTTGGGTTCTATAATCATGATAAATAAACAATTGAAAGCCTTTTCCTCCCAATAATTAAATTACCATTAGTATAACTACTGAATGAAATATCTTGAATTAAATGTATTGATCATCATAATAATGATTTGGTAACATAACCTCTACTAGTAAAAGTATTACATATATAAAAATAATAAAAATGTTTATTATATATTCAAAAAAATGGATGTTAAAATGTTCCAATTTTTTTTGTTAGAGACAATAAAGGATTTGAATTGTTCAATAGATTGATATTCATTGAAATAAAATTAGGTGTAAAATGCTCTAAATTGAATGGATTTCATATCCTTAAACTGGATGAGGATTGAATGGGATCCGATCATCATGAACATGAAAAGGATGGTCATGGTAATCATAAACATTTTGTCATCATACCTTTCTCAAATAGATTCTTAAATATTGATTCCTCTGGTGATCTAGGAGTCCCAAAAAGATGACATGAATCCATTAAAAAAGGTATGAAGTATTTAAGAGTTCAATATTATTGAAGATGGAGTCATAATATTTGGAACTTGAATATGGGTCCCTGTTAAACCAGAATTGAAGCACAAACTAACATATTATGAAAATAATTTTTATTTCACTATTAATAATGGAAGCACATGGATGTATAAAGAAATAATATAAAACTTCTAGTTTGATAACATGAAGTTGGATATTGCATAATATTTATCATGATACTTGATACGATAATCATTAAAGGGTGAACAATGTATGTTTAATTTTCAAATGAAAACATTTCCCATTAATTTATAAAAATAGGAAAAGTTACCATAGACATTATTATAGTACTTCACATGGAATCTAAAGGAAATCCTTCAATTTTGGTGGTATTTGGTCCTTATATAAATTTTGTTCATTTCATTTTTTCAAGGAATATTTTTATCACTATGAAATCAGAAAGATATAAATAAGAGATGTTGTAATATTTCAAGTCGTTCTACATTCCATTGTCTCTGATAAATATACGAGGATTGCATCAAGGTTTTGGAGAATCCTTCAACATTTAATGAGAAAAGTGAGGTAGTACAGTGCTTCATATAATGATCATGTTGATAGTCAATCTACGATAACCATTCAAACTCTTCATAACATACATATATCAGGTTTAATGGATTTTTATGGATGTTTGGGTTATCACCTTCCCCTAGTGTAGTACTCATACAACAACAATTTCCACGTTACGATTAAAATGGATCATTTGGAGGCATTGTATAAGAATATTTGTTAGAATCCAAAATGATGGAATAAATTTAGAATTTTAAAGCTGATTGGACCGGATCATTTCCTTCATAAGATAGTGAATGTTCAAACCATTCTGTTTCAAATGAAATCTATAAAAATTCAAAAGAAAACATACATAAAAAACCATAGAATTTTCTTAGATTTTTAAGTAGAAGACATGGTTTCCATAATATATCGCCATGAAATAATTTCAAGAGGATTATAAATAAGTGAAAGAATAGTCTTTGATATATATTCCCCTTTGATATTCTTCAAATAATTAGTTTTTTGGACTATAGACTGGCACACGCACGTAACATATCTCATGTACAAGATGTGTTCCATGTATCCCTCTCAAGAGAACACAAAACAAACCACTCACTTGTACTGAATCCTTAGGTGGTAACTTTCTAGAATTATATGTCATATGAGAAGTATCCAGTGAAGATATTAGATATTTGATAAGATGTTAAAATAAAAAAGACTTTTCACCTAGAACAATTACTGTAAAAAAACATGTTTGAGGATGAAACATGGAAACTAGAATAGGTGATGAAACAGAATTACCCTCATCTATTCTAGTGTATAAATTGAAATTTCAAGGGTAATGTTTTTGAATAGGGAAATAATGAAATCTCCCAAATATTTATAAATTTATTCCCCTTCTAAATGAGTAAATCTTTTATTATGTAATGAAATTATATAAAATAGGTAAATTATATTTCATTTATTATTTTGAATGGTTATAATATTTAGCTCAAATTTTATGAAAAATATAAAAGATCATTAAACCTAAAAATCAATGATAATATATTAATTATATGATGAACAATAAAATTTTTACTTTTTTATGGTCATCAATAATTCTAATTATAATATAAGGTATAAGTGATGGAATCTACCCATAGGTTTGCACCCTATGAATTCTTTTTATCCAGGGTTTTGAATGATATAACATCACTAGGATTTTAACTTAATCAATACCAACCTATGATTCAAAAAATGACACTTGATGGAAACTATTTTATGGGGAAGGTAAAGATTATCATGATCTAAACCCAAAATATATTCTCTAAACTGCATCAATAATGTACCATGATAACACAATATATCCTAATGGTGTAAACTGGTTTAATTATGAGTTATATATCCAGAAAGTATCTGTTTGAATTTTCATATTTTCTTTTAAATAAAAATTTATTAATTTATCAGTTTTCATTAAACAATATATATATATATATAATTATACATGATTTTTATAGAAATTGAATATTGATATGAAGAACTAAACAATCTTCTTTTAGGAAGTATATTGTCTTAATTAAAACATATTTTTGCTAAATTAAATATTTATTAAATAAATTTTATTTTCAAGAAATATTAGTATTAAATGAAATTTATTTTAATATAAATAATATTATTAATTAATTATAATGGCCCATGATTTACATATATAAATTGATTCAACATTGACAATCATTTATTACATATCATAACAAAAACCATGCCAGGATTGTATTGGTTTATTGTCTTTAGAAACTAATAAATCTAAACAAGTAGTTCATAAATCATCTATATTGTCACCTGAAAATTTCATAACAACTATACTCATTTTTGACATATATTACTTAATACCATTCTTCATGATCAGGGTAAAAGAACCATATGAAAGGGTGACCTCAGGTGCTTAGTAATGGTAAACAAGGGAAATACCAAAAATATAATAATTATAAGAACATATTATTTTAATCTCATATCCTACATATAAAATATCATAATATAATGTGATGGGATATATCATAAAATAGAAATGTATTCTAAATATTCATAATATAAGTCATGAAACTTTGTCGCATACAAACATAAAAAATAGATAATCATTTAATATTTGTCAAGGTCTTTTTCCAGGAACATCATAGTGGAAAAAGTCTATTACTGAACTGAGTACACTCCCCGGTTCAACCCTATATTAATTAACCCGATTTAGTTTCCATTATAATCATGTATATATCATGAGATATGTGTTTTTGACCCAATACATGGGAGGGATATATAGGTCCCACCCATCTTATAATGAAACTATTATTACATATTCCAAAAAAACGTAAAAACATTCACCATAGCTTAACCAATGAAATAAAAATGGGTTCTTCAACATCATTCTAACAGAAAATATATAAAACCAATGGATTTCCCAAATAAAAATCCATAATAAACATAAAAAAAATAATATAATAGGTATAGGAACATAAACCTATGTCATCATATATGGAAACTAATTCTAATAAAACACATGAAATTAATTCTTGAGGAAAATATCCTTTCTTTTTCAAAAACAACTTCCTTCCTCAATACTCCACACATTTTTAAAAGAAATCATTTTATATGAAAACAAAATTGTAAACTTGTAGGGTAATCCTTAATTAAATAAGTCATTATCAATGTGTAAATGACCATTCATTCAAAACATTTAAAAAAACGTTTTTCTCATACTTTTACCAAAAAAGTCAAGAAAGTACCTCGTATCGAAAATGACTAATTATTACATTAATACCATTTATAAATATTATCCAATGGGTAAAATTATTTTAAACAATTATAAAATAATATAAAGAATATTTCAAAATACATATTTATAAAACATGGACATTGATGGTAAATATACCTCTGTAAATAATTACGAATAAACAATCTCCTATGAAAACAAGATTTGAAAATTTATCCATTACTATAGGTCTGATATAATTTATATGTATCCAAAACATCATTATAATGATTTAAATAATGATAATTATTTACTTAATAATCATAATAATTTTTATGATAATATTTATGATAATATTTTCATACGTTTATTAGTAACATTTCATTGTTTCCCATTATTCAGGTATTAAATTCATTATGTTCTTATGAATGTTTTGTTGGATAAGTTATTCTTACTTATTTAGGTTATTATTATATTATTTGAAAAATGGTAATTGTATAATATATATGATATTTATTAATTCAATTAAATTATATAATCATTCCTTAATAATGATTATGTAGAATGAATCACATTGCACCGTGGAGATGGTAAGTCGTACGTACACACCAGCGACAATATCATTCCCATAATTATGGAATGGTATTTAAGTGAATGGTGTATAGTATAAAATAATAAATATAATTTTATATAAATCATGTATATTTTTATTAATTCCATCATTATAGCCATCCATGTAAGGTGGTGATGAAAAACAGATTACACCATGACGTGAAGATGATAAGCCGTGCATACAAAAGCGTAGTGATTTCATTTTTCATTGGATAGGTAGAGGGTGGAATATGGTTATTTAATAATCATAATATACTATCATTATATGTGTACTCATAGAGTTATTAATTTACAATGAAATAACTCATTAGGTGTATTTAGAAGAAGAAATAAGTATGAAACATTCTTTAAAATATATTACATCTTCTTAAACGTGCCTCCTATAAATCTCCTCGTTGAGCACAAGATATGGTATTTGAAGAATAATAATACATCTAAATTTTCTCTAGGGAAGTTTAGAAGGGATATGGGCATGGGATGGTGAATCTTGGAGGCTAAAAATTAAGAGAAGAGCTGAGGAAGGAAGTTCCCATTTATAATTGAGGTGATGGGCACTTTTGGTAACCTAAAAAATGTTAATTTATAATAAATTAAAACCCATATAAAAACCTCAAAAATATGAAATTTAGAATATTAAATGATATAGGATTGAAATATCATCAACCATAAAATTTTATACAATTGTTTTTGTAAATTTAAGCATTATAATTTTAATTAACACTTAGTTATTCAATTTAATTTTTAACTTGGGTAACAAATATTTCAATACTAAAAGGGTGAAACATTTACTTATTGGAAGTAAATTTTATAATAAATGAATATATTCTGAAATTTTATACCATATAATAATAATTATTTATTTCTAAAAATGTTATCATTTTTTTAAATAATTTAATAAAAACTTAGTTTTGAAAAAATATATATATTGTCTCTTTTGACACTTTATTTCATGGATTTTTTAGAATATTAAAATAAGAAGTGAACCTAAATAATATTATTTTATTATATCCCTATGGACTCAAGGTAATCGATAACATTAATTTTTCATAATAATTATCCCAAACTTTATTTATTAAAATATTTTTAATAACATTTATTTGATCTCGGCATTAATAAAATAATTACTACATCATGTTTGTGTAATTATTTAATATTTTTATTTATCAAAAAATAATAAAATATGATTGATATAATTCAATTATATTTCATAATAACACTTTTAATCCAATTTATCTTCTAAAAACCCCAACATTAATAATTCTATACTATTTTAAAATATGATTTTGAAAATTTTATCTTCACCTTAAATAAAATAATATACATGTCATAATCTCTTCTATAAGCCTAGAAATAGTCAATACATTGAAAATGGGATTATTATGGTCATGATATATTTGAGAAATAATTTTTTTCAAACTTTTCGATCCTTTTTATGGTTATTAATATTTTAATAAAAATTGTTTTATTGATTTCTCATTAATTAATTAATTTTTTTATTATTTAAGTATAAGTGTTTATGGTAATTATTTATTTCATAAAATTTTTAAATATATTTTTGTGATAAATATAAAACATTTGGAATTAAAATGAGTATTTTAATTGGATTTTCTTCAATATACTGTTATATTAAAAATAATTTATTTATTAAATTTTTATTGAGACATATTTTACTTTTCTTTAAATAAAATAAATTAAATTTTCTTATCTCATCCAGGTGGTTTCTAATAGATACCATTTCGAACCAAGAATATTTTAGGGAAATTTATAATCATCAAAATATAATAAGGCACGTGTTAGAGTAATTTTATAATATTATTTTTACCCATAATTACCTGATTTACCCTTTTACCGGGTTAATAAAATTTACTAAAGTTACTATTCATATTGCCCAAAAAATAAAATAAATATATTTACATAATTTCTTACTATGGATTTGAAATAGGGAATCCATTTTTTTAATTTAAAATCACAAAATATGTAGTAATTAATTTTAAATTAATCTCGTTGTTGGAATGGTAAAACAAGTTTTAAAAGATAAAATATTACAAAACATTGTAATGTTTTTACATATGAATTTAATTAAAAATTAATTCCAATTACCTAAATTATATTAAATCACAAAAATATATTCTATATATACATTTAAACCAGTCAAAAATATAATTTATCCATATAAATAATTTCAATGAAAAAATTTATTTTCAGTTAATATTTTGTGTATATTTACTATTCATCAAAGCATGAATGTTATCAAGAAAATATCAGAAATTCATCCAATGGAAATTATTGTATCCCTCTTAAAAATAAAATATTTATGTTGATATATAAAAATTATTAATGTGTCAAAATCATAATTTAACAGGGGATCTTGATTCAATGGTTTAAAATTAACGTTTTTTTTAAAATAAATTTAAATACCTCAAATATGGTTTTATTCATACCCTGTGACTAAAATTTCCATTGGATGAATATAAAATATATTTTATTAAGTATTTAACACTTATATATCTCATTAATTCCATTACCAAATGTAATTCAATCAAAAATACAAATTTCAAAAAGATTTATATTTTTCATAAATATTTTATAGACACCGAATTCACAATTCATTTTTATAAGTTAGTTATAATCATTCTTTCTAACCTAATGGATAGGCTATAATAGAAATTTTATAATAATAGAATCTTGAAGTTCATTAAAAATCATGATTTTGTGGAAATTACGCTATTGAAGAATAAAAAATATTTAATGAAACAATTTCAGAAAAACATTTGAGTGCTACATTCTGACCCCCTTAAACTAAATTTCACCCTTGAATTTCTTCACATAGAAGCAAAAAAATGAGGATACCTACCCCTCGTCATATTTTTAATTTCTCTTGTAGCTTATTCAAATTTGTGGTTCCTCTAAAAAACCATAACCATGATAGTGGCCTTTTTCATAGACCTTTTTTTATATGATCCAAAATCTCTATTGTCTATTCCTTATAATAAAGATCTTGGTCCAGCAGTATGAATTTTGAGCTTAGTACATGTGAAGGATTGAGTATTTACATTCTTAAGAGAGATATATCAAACACCTCATGAACATGAGGGATAATATGTGGATGGTCCAATCAGTAAGCTACCTTCCCAACCTGATCAAAAATTTCAAAAAGGAAATACATACCTAGGGCTCAACTTTCCCTTCTATCCAAATATAATTACTCTATTCCATGGAGATATTTGTAGAAACACCTTATCACCCTCTTTAAACTCAATGTATTTTCTTGGTTGTCAACAAAACATATTTGTCAAATCTGGGATGCTCTTCTGTTTTATTGAATAGATCATACCTTTTCATCCAATTCATCAACAATATTAGGTCTTAATTGATTTTTTTCCCAAAATTATTCCCAACAAGTTAGATATTTTAACTTTTTTACATAGAGGGATTTATTAGGAGACATCTAAATACTAAATTGTAAGATATTATTGTATAAAAATTCTTCCAAAGTTAGGTATTCATCCCAATCACCTTATAAACCCAAAAGTATGCTCTCAATATGTCTTCCAAAGTTTGAATTGTTCAATCAGTCTGTCCATCTGTGTGAGGATGATAAGAATTGCTAAATTTTGACATGTTATCTAGATCATTATGAGGTCTTCTCCAGAACATCGAGGTAATCCTTGGATCTGAATTAGATATAATGGAAACTAGTACTCCATGAAATCTTACTACGTCATTAATATATATCATGGAGATTTGATCAAGAGAAAAATCCACTAGAATTGAAATTAAGTATTCCAACTTCAAAAGGTGATCAAATATAACCCATATAGCATTATGGACATTTTATGTTTAGGTAAGTTTTACAATGAAGTCCATAGTGATGTTTTCCCATTTCCATTATGGTATGGGTAATGGTTCAAACATAACCATACACTTTTGTCCTGCAACCTTAAATTACTAACAAACCAAGAATCAAGAGACATATTCAGTCACATATCTTTTAATTCCATCCCACTAGAAATACTCTTTTGACTCTCTGTACATGTTTGTGCTTCCAGGGTGAATAAGGAATGATGATATATGAGACTCATACAGTAGCTCCTTCTTTAATTCTAGAATGGGAGGAATACAATATTTGAATAGAAATATTATTATTTAATCATTATCATGGTTGAATTCAGGAACATTTATCACCTTATATTATAGATCTACATCTTTCTCCTAAACCTCCTAAATCATTAATTGTGTATATGGATGAGTATTCCCCTGTGAAAGATAATATTTCTCCCCTACATTTATAATTTCAAGATCCATACCCAGTAAATCCCTAAAATTTGGATCTTTTGTTATCATCATCCTGGATATGCTAGCATGGTCTTGTTGAATCAAAGCAACTGCTACCCTCATTTCATTCCCAAGGTGGTAATGTTTTGAGCAGTAGTAATCATTAATAAACTCTAAACATCTACATTGGTGAAAATTCATATCCTTTTGTGTGAAAATATACATTAAACTTTTATGATCATTATAAATATCACATTTTCACTATTAAAATAATTTCTCAATATCATTAATGAAAAGATTAAAACAGCTAAATTCAAATCATGAGTTGGGTAATTTTGATCTTGGTTTTTCAACTATTGTGAACAATAAGCTATCACCAAATAATTTTTCATGAGAACACATCGCAACCCCCTTTTAGATGCATCACTTCAGATCAAAAACCATTCTCTACTATATGTTAGAGTGATCCCAAGGGCACTTGATAAACTTCTTTTTAGATCATTAAAATTCTATTCACATTCCTCTGTCAAAAAAAACATAACTCCTTTCCATGAAGACTTTGTGTGTAGATTAGATAATCATAAAAAAATCTATCAAAAAATGATTACAATACACAACTGTGGAAAGACAATTCAGTTCTCATTTACCATTTTTGTCTCATCCAATAATCAAAAACATAATTTTTTATGGATCCATAGATAGAACTTCTCTAGAGATTATGTGACCCAAAAATGAAACTTTTTGAATCCAAAATTCATACTTGTTATATTTCGCATAAATATTCTCCTTTATTTGTGTCTTCATTACAATTATCAAGTGGTCTTAATATTATTCCTTTTTCTTCAAATAGAAAAGAATATCAACTATAAAGACTATAACAAATTGATCATTATTATCTCTAAAGACTCTATATATTAGATCCATGAATATTGTGGGGTAATTAGTAAGACCAGAATTCATCACTATTAATTCATAGCTTCTATACTTTGTATAAAACTCCATTTTTGGTATATCCTCTTTTTTGAGCCTTAATTGATGATAACATGAACAAAGATAAATCATGGAAAAGTATTGAGCTCTGCCCAATTGGTCAAATAATTGATCAATGTAGGGAAGACAATATTTTTTCTTTATAGTGATCTTGTTAACTTCACAATAATCAATACATAGTCTTATTAATCTATCTTTCTTATTAACAAACAGAACATGTTCTCCCCAAGGTAACATACTAGGGAGTATGAATCCATTATCATGATTCTCTTGGATTTGATTCATCAATTACTACAACTCAATTGGGGAAATTATATAAGGTGTATTTGAAATAGGCATAGCACATGGTATGAGTTCTATTAAAAAATCAACTTCATGATTTTTTGGAAGACCTGAAAATTCCATTGGAAATACATAATCAAACTCTTTTACAATGGGTGTATTCTTAATCCTGAGTTTCTCCCTAACCATTTGATATATATAACTTTCATTTATAGGAATCTAGAACCATAAGATTGAGAAAACATCTACTAGAAGGTTTTATTCATCCATGAATCAACATATGATCATAGATTGATCTAAAATATGGAATTTGAATTCCCTTCCATGTCATTTAATATGAGTTCCAGACAGGGAAATACAATCTATTCCATGAATCACATCACATTCCACTATAGGAAGGATCATAAGATTTGTAGGAAAAACATTACCACAAACATCAACTGGTGAAGAATTATAAACTTTTGATTCCATTGTTGTGAAATTTGGAGTTGTCAAAACAATCTCTACATCTAATTGTTGTGTTAATAAAGAGATACCTCTAGAAACATTTTTAGAAGTAAAATAGTTGGAGGATCTAGAATCATATAAAACATTTTCTACTTTAGAGTGGATAGTAAGGTTACCTTTCAGCACATCATTATCGTACTCCATGTTTTCAATATTGATTTCATGTTGCATTCCTTTTTTGTTGGCCTTAAGAGTTTGTTTGAAGCAATCTTCATCAATAACCCTTGGATTGTGTCATTGTTTGGAATAATTCCTCATTTCCCTACACTTTTATAATTGAAATGTAGGAGGTATATTTTGTGTAGCATTTTCCTTATTCACATCATTAGATATATTTTTTTCCATCACATTTTAATTACACATCTTGATGACCTTCTTGTCCATAAATAAAACAATTTACTAGTGTTTTAAATAAAATTCCCTCCATGTTACTATCCACACATTGAGTATAATGAAAAAATTATCTTCTATTTAGTGTGGTATTTTGAATTTCCTTTGTATTCCATTTTTCTCTCCTTATCAATCCTATTTGATTTATGGGTTACTTCAATCATTGTCTCAACATTGACGGCACATCAAACAATCTACTCATTTCTATTGAAGTAACTTATGGATAATTTCTTCTAGAGATGTGGTTTAATGCCACTAAATAATCTACCAATTTTACTCTATGGTTCGATAATAATTCCAAAAGCGTACCTTGAAAGTCTTATAAAATTTTCTTCATAGGTACCCACATATTCATCATCCTTTTTCTTAAGTCCAATAAACTCATTCTCTATATTTTTTCAAATAATACGATGAATGTACTTATTAAGAAATAATTTCTTGACCTCATCCCATTCTATAGACTCAATTTTATATCTTTTCTTCATATTCTTGATAAGATTACACCATTGATCAGCTTCACTTTCCATATTATTTACAGCAAATATGACTTATCATGATCAAAACATATCGAACTAAAAACATTTTTTCAGTGGTACTGATCCATTTTTCAACCACAAATGGATCAAAAGACCTGCTAAATGAAAGTGGGTTTTACCTCATGAAGGATTCAATAATATATTTATACCTCCATCACTCATTTGGAAGTACATTATGATTAATATACTGAGAAATTTTTGTGACAATGGTAATAATATTTTTCATTCCGGCTCACAAAACATTTGGTTACCCAGGGGGACAATTGTTGCATTTCCTTTCACATTCAGCATTAACGTGGTTCCTTCAGGTTCGATCCGTTGACTAAAACCAAGAATCATAGTGTTAAAAACACTAATAATAATTATAAAATCACATAATTCAAGAGAAATATTTAAATTTATGACACTTTATGTTTCATCCTAGGTTATTCATGAACATCTCTAAAACACTAGGATATGACTATAACCTATACTTATAAAAATCCATAGGGTTCATACCATGGTTCTCTTATCCTAGTTTCCAAAAGATTACATTACCTATTCTCTAATACCAACTATAATGGGAAATAAAATACATATATTTATTACATCAACATTGGATAATATTTTTTACATAACATAATAAAAATCATGCTAGGATCATATAGTTTACGATCCTTTAGAAACAAAAAAAAATAAACCACATGTTCATAAAACTTATAAATTATCTACCCCATATTTCGTCGAAACTAGACTTATTTTTGACATATCTTACTTAATACCATTCTTTATGAAATAGGGAAAGAGAAACCTATGAAATGATGTGCTCAAATTCTTTGTAAGGGTAAACAAGAGAAATATGAATCATATCATAATTATAACAACAAAAAGTTTGAAAATATTATCCAACATATAAAAGATCATAATACCATGTCATGGGAGAAATCAAAAACTTGAAATATAATACCAATGTTCATAACATAAGTTACAAATTTTTTAGCATATACACATAAGAATAGAAAATCAGTTCATATTAGCCGAGGTCTATTACCAAGACCATCAGAGTGAACAATGTCTATTACAAAACCAAGTTCACTCTTGGTTCCAACCCTATATTACTAAACCCGACACACTTTTCATTCCAGTCAGGCCAATCTCATGAGATATAAATCTTTACCATGTTACTTGGTGGGATATATATGTCCATCCCATATTATAATGAAACCACTCTTACATGTTCCATAAAAACATAAAAACATTCACCATAGCATAGACCATGTAATAAAATGGGTTTCGTAAACATCATTCCATAATAATTGAAATAAAACAAATGTATTTTTTAAATAAAAATCCACTATAATCAAAATAAATAATTGTAATAAAAGGTATTTAAATATAAACCAACATTATCTTAGATGGAAAATAATTTTCATAAAACACATGAAATTTATTCTTTAGAAAAAATATCCTCTCTTCTTGATGATTATTTTCCTTCCAAAAAATGCAACAGAATTTTAGAAGAAATAATTTTATGTGAAAATAACCATTTAAGATCATATGGGAAGAATGAAGGAAAAATGGAATTATAGAACTATAAAAACTCTTTCCTACTATACAAGTTAAAAAACATTATTCTCATACATTTTATATAAAAATCAAAAAGTAATTCATACTGAAAATGACAAAAGTTTACATTCATAATATTTAGATAAAATTAACTAATTGGTAAAATAGAAATTAAATAATTAAAGAAGGATATAAATAATGTTTTTAAATGAATATTGTTGAAACATGGACATGGATGATAAATATACCCTAGTAAATACTTACAAATAAACAATCTTAGATAGAAATGAGATTTGTAATGTTCTATTTTACCTTATGTCTGATATGATTCATATGTATCTGAAAATCATATATAATGAGTCAAATAATGTAACTGATTTATTACAAAATCATAATCAATTTATAGATAACCTTATAGATCATTTTTTAATCCATTTTGTAGTAACATTACTTTGTTACCTGTTATTCGGGTATTTACTGCTTTATGTTTTTATTCATGTTTTGTCGAATAAGTTCTTATTCATATTTTAAGCTTATAGTTATATACTTTTTTTCAATGTATTTTTATAATATATATCATATTTATTAATTCAATTCATTTATATAATAATACTTCTTTGTGGATTATGTATAATTAATCACATTGAACAGTGAAGACTATAAGCCGTACACACGCACGAGCAATAATATCATTCACATGAAGTTGAATGGTATTATATTGGATGGTGTATATTAACTATGAATATATATATATATTAATTCCATCATTATATCCATCCATTAAATGTGGGGGTGAACAATGGATTACACCATGGTGTGGATAGGTTAAGCCATACTTATGAACGTGTTGTGATTTCAATCTTCATAAGATGTGTAGAATCTTGAAAATTGATGTTTATTAATTATAATAACAACTTAATATATAAGTAATAATTGATCTATAACTTTATTATGAAAAAACTCATGAGTTGGAAGTAGAAGACAAAGAATTTTTAATGAATCAGTAAATTCTATTCCATCTCTTTCGACGTGCCTCCTTTAAATATCCTCGTAGATAAATAGAGTTGGTTTTTGAAGAAGGCCAAGAACTATCGAATGTTTCTATATAATGTTATAAGGTAAGTGGGCATGAGATGATAAATATTTAAGGCTCTAAATAAAGTGAATATTTGAGGGAGGATGTTCCTTTTTTATAATTGAGGTGAGGGGAAGTTTTGGAAAAGTCAAAAATATAAATTTATAATAAAATCACACCCCCCAAAGAAACCTCAAAAGTATCCCAATTTTGAAGATTATATGATATTATCTTGTAATATAATCAATCAATAAATTTTAGACATGTTTTGTTTTTCAATTTCATCATTAAAATTTTAAATAACACTTCGTTATTCAATTAAATTGTAAACTAGGGTAAGAAATATTAAAATATTAAAAGGGTAAAATATTTACTTATTGGAAGTCAATTAGACCATAAAAGAATAATTTTTAACATTTTATATCATATCATAATTATTCTACATTTTCCGAAAAAATAGATTTTTAAGTAATTTAAAAAATCTGTATTTTTAAAAATATCAATAGTGTCAATTTTTACACTATTCATATTATTGATTATTAAAAATCTAAAAATATGGAGTGAATGTAACGCCCCGAACCCAGTTACCGAGAGTCGGAGCATTATTGCGTAACATTGGCATGATCACAAAAGATCATGTATCGAAAGACCGATTAGTTTAGTAGCCTTGGAAACACTAGACACATTCATAAATTTTACATGACATCATAATGTGAAAAATCACAATAACATAGTTTCCATAGTCCACACTTCTATCCCTTTCAGACTATCCCTGTAGATCAGTCATAAAATATTTCTTCACATCCTGGGAAAAATAAAACATTGAAAGGGTTGATCTCAGATGCTCAGTAAGGATAACAATATTGCGGAAGATTTCATAAATAAACATAAACATTTAAGGAAATGTATAACTAAAACAAAATCCTTTTAATCTTTAACTTCAATATAATATGGAAAAAATAAAATGAGATAATTCCATTTACTTATTCACATGGTTATTCTACTGGTCGAATAATCACATGCAATATAAAGAACCACTTTCATAATGATGGAATGAATAATGCCAGTCTATCATAACCACATATCCAAGGCCTCGTGCCAAGACTACAAATAATATTTTGTCAAGGCCTCATTCCAAGACACTAGTTTGTCTCATGAGACCTTCCGATGCATCGAGGAGTTATAGAGGGCTCCACTCATCACTTATTAAGTCCAATGCATTCCTCATATGAAAAGGTTTAAACATATCATAAATCATAACATAATTGTATCACATAAAACGTGCATAAAGAAAACATAACATTTCCAAATTTCAATCACAAGATATCAATACAAAACATTGATATAAAAAAACACTTTCAAAACCATTTTCAATACCAAAATAAATGAAAATTAAAACATTGTTTGTATTTTTCATTTAAAAAAAGTCTAGGCTTTTAGAGGAATCCGAAACTCAAATAACGGTCACGGCGGCGAAGAAGTCATTGTCGCCGCATACGTACGACAAAAAACATTCCTTTTTTGTCATTTATTAAAAAGCATCGTATTAAAATATTCCTTTTGAATAAACGTAAATGTCAAAAGGGTTTATACACCGTATAAAAGAAATTTGTGTATAAAACAAAATATGCCTCAATGAATGGAGATTGAGATGAAGTCCCTTACAAAGATCATTTTTTAAATAAAATATATCTATTATGTGTATTAACTATATGTACACATAATGAAATTAATAATACCAGATAGGACATAATAATATCATGGTATAATTTGAAAGTAAGAGATTAACCCAAAGAATAGAAATTGGGTTAAGACGTTCCCTTACCTCATGTCCGACTTGACTCGATCGTTCTTTAATCTCCTAAATAATAAACTAGAGTTAATTTATATTTTCTTAAAAACCTTTTTCATGTCCATTATTACTTTTATATCACTTATTTCCATGTTAAGAACATTATGTAATTATTTAAGTTAATAACGGTCATTTTGTCGATCTTTGGTACTTGAGTCAAAAATAAACTCCTTATAATTACAAGTTGTTCATGTGGTGAAATATCCATTATATCCAGAATTATATTAATTATATAGATATCATATATATCATATATATCCAGTATAAACATTCATTTATAATATTACGTTACATTTAGAGGTAAGAAATGAAATGCACCGTTCATGTAGACGGTAAGTCATACGTACACATGAACACTACTTTCATTTATATTTCGTATTTAATGGAGCGAAATAATAATTATATAAAGGTATTTGATAATTCCAGTATAATATAATATATAATATCACTTACTCTATCCTTTATACATCCCACATATGGCATTAACGATTCAAATCACTTTGAGGGGGCGGTAGTCCGCACTTCCTAAAATTAAATTATCGCGTTTACCCATAATGGAAATCATAAAGTTATGCCATAAATGAAAAATTCAGAATAATAAGGAAAACAAAAACATAATATTTATCATATAAAAAAGTAGTTTCATTATAATGGCCACCATGAGAGGTTTAAAAGAAGATTGAACAATCATAATTTCATGAGGCAGTAATTCACCACCCACAGAAACAGTATGTTCATTAACCATTAGACGAAGGTGTGTGTAAGTGTAAATAAAATACTTCTCATAACAACATCCTAATATATTTAAGATACTGTTTTGGTTACAAATGAATGGAATAAAATGAGTTAAGGGGTTGGAGAATCAAACCAAAACAAAATAACATAATAGAAGACATTACCTTAAAATCGGGTAACTCTTTTTGATTTGAGACAAGTATTCTTGGGAAGACTTCTGCCGAATGTGAGGATTCTAGGAGTAAGAGAGGAAATTTGGGAGAGTATTTGGTCAGAGTATGGCCGAGCCAAATGGCTTTGATGGTGTGAATAAGGTGGTAGAGGTGGGGGCCTTTTATAAGAGGAGAGGAGGGGCACTCTTGGAAACTCATGAAATGTTACATTATTATGAAGTTCTTATCAGATTACAAAGGTCCAAAAATTATGTATTTCAAGGTTACGGTGATAAGCGTTCGAAATATACTCATCCAATAAGTTTTTTACATGTGTAAGTCTTAGATTTTACATTATCTTTTCATTCTATTTAAATCGTTTAATTAATGAGGTAATCGCTACATCATCATTGTGTAATAAAAATTTAATTTATTTAATGTCTAAAAATTATAGAAAAATTACCATGATGTAGGAAATATTTTTATCTTTACAATAAATATTTATAGTCAAAAAGTTAACTTATATAACCCCATGTAATAATTGTTTTAGTAAAACAACACATGTTTGTGATAATTTTATTTTTACTTTAAATAAAAAGTTATTAATGTCATTTTCATACCCAAGTGGCTCCATGGGGTCCCCAAGTTTACAAATGGATTGTCTTGGTTGGGCATGACTCCTCCAATAAGGGTAGGACAAGTGTATGGGTATTTTCATATTTTTACAATATCATTTTTACATTAAATTTCAATAATTACCTTTAATCGGGATTAATTAAACTTAAAAGTTACTATTCATCAAAAAATTATTTTAATCTCATTGAACCACATTTTACTTCCTAATGAAAACCATGTATGTCAGATTTCTGAAAATCAAATCACAGAAGTGGTAATGTTTCATTTAAATGAAAAATTAGTTTTTTAACTACCACTTAGTGGTTTCACTATTCATCAAAAATTGAAGTTTTTCAGAACAATGCCAAAATTTCACCCTAAGCTATAATTGATATTCCGAATTCAAAAATGATGTCTATTTTAAAAAATTCCAAAAATATACGTTTCATTAATTAATTTTAATATTAATTCCCACTTTCACAACAAATAGCGTGTTTTTAAGAAATAATATCAATCAAAAGATTGACAATTGTTTAAGTCCAATTTCAAAGTAAAATTAATTCTAATGACCACCATTGGATAAAATGGTAAAAATATATTATAAATATACTTTATAACCACCCAATAGTTTAATTTATCAATATAAATTATTTTGATACAAATTTTTTTTTTAAGTATTTTTCACTATTCATAAAAAATTGGAAGTTCTTAGAAAAATACTAAAATTCAACATAGGCTAATTTCGATATTCCGAATACAAAAATGAAGTCCATTTTGAAATATAAAATATATATAATTTCAAAAGGTGCGTATTACTATTCATAATGGCTATTTTGATTGGTCGCGGTGTGTTAGAATCTCAAACTTGCGTACAATGCAAGCAATTGCATTATTGAAAGAGAAGCGTATCGTGGAAGCTCAGGGTGTTACATTCTCCCCTCATTTAATAAATTGCGTCCTTGCAATTTGAAAATAAAAGGTTGAAAATAGAAAATACCATTGTGAAAAACCCACATCGGAAATAGGGTTTATAATAATATAACATTAAAAGAAAGAAAGATAAGTACAAAGGTCACCCGAGATAACCCATACTAGGATTATATGAAATCATGGATATGGAGGAAAAACAAACCATCATGGTCTGATGGAGAGTTGTAGAAAATAGGGTTAAGAGAATGTAAACTACAAGAAAATCACAAACATGTGATCGGTTAAACGATCATTGATTCCCCAGTTGGAAAAGTTAACCGACAACATATTTGTTTTAAGTTAACTTTCATATAGTTGAGGAATTTATTTAGGATATTTAATTAGAATGTAAGGAAATATACTTACTAGTCATGTAGACTTTCATTCTTTAATAAATATTCACCTCAAACCCACCGTTCACTCCAAATGGTAAAAGAACTCAAAAATATTCTATTTATCCTAATTGTATAAGGTTCCAAATATTAACACATACCATTTAGATTAGGAAAACTATTTGTAATAACCAGGGAATTTATGTAGGCCAGTGGTAGGTAATAAAGGCATGTCTCACTATGGTTGTGGGTTCGATTCCTGCAGCTTTGTCCGACGCGACGGGTTATCCCCCAACCTGCAGGTTGTCCTTTTCCCAAAACTATAGTATTATAATATTCAAAAAATAATCTTCAAAAATGTTTTAACCTTAAACAATACTATCGAAGGATAAACTTAATCCATTCCAACCTTTATAGATACCCAAAATACCGCAGTCCAGACATTCTCTAAAAGGTCTCTAAATTCCAAAAATCAATTGTAACATCAGATTCCCCAAACAAGGTAAAGTTTCTCTTATTGTCACATACTAAAAATATTATTACCTTCATCATATTAAAACCTTAATGAAAACAATAAGTACTAAAGAACAATCCTTATATATTACATTATTCTTATAACTAGAATATAATCCTTGATTCCAAAAACACCAATATATTAATTATTCAAATTCATATGTAGAAAAAACATAAGCTTGACCTTGATCCCTTGGCCTTTTCTGAGGTATGTTTCTTTGGAGCTTAGGACATTCATTTGCATAATGCCCCATTTCTCTACAATTAAAGCATTCAACATTGATAGCCTTTTTCTTTCCCTTGCAATCACGAGCCTGGTGACCTTTTTCTCCACATTTATTACAAACTCACATTCATTTTAGGCAAGTACCAGGGTGATTCTTCCCACAATTATCGCATAATGGAAAATCCTTCTTTCCCTTTTTCCATTTATCTATCTCTTGTTCCACCGTTCTCTTCTTCTCTTTCTTTACATTATTGTCATAAGATTTAGAGAATTCCTTTTATGTCTTGATAGCACACGAGACTATATATTCGTATGTTGAGAAATATTGTGATACTAAAGCTTGACAGAGAAATGGTTTTAACCCATCAAAGAAACTATCAATATTATTTCATGGGTTATGTATATAATCTGCAGCATGCCTCGCTAACCTTGTAAAGTTAGCCTCATACATTGTGACATTATCATCCTCCTTTTCTCACAGACTCAGAAATTACCTTTCCATATCTTCTCTATAGTCACGAGGGAAGTATTTTTCTATGAAAATCTCTTTGAACTCCCTCCATTCTATATTAGATACTTATTCTTCTTCATTCTTGTTTTGAATAAGCGACCACCACTGATCAACATCTTCAGTGAGCCGATAATCTGCCATGACAACCTTTTCCCTTTCGCTACTCCCCATGGAGTGGAATATTTTCTCTAAGGAGTTTATCCATTGCTCAGCTACTAATGGATTTTTACCCCCATTAAATTTTGGCGGTTGTTTCCTCATGAAGTGGTTTAACATTGATCTTCCACGTTGCAGATCAGGGTGAACCATACGAGTAAGGTTATTATTCATAGCCTGAGTGAGTTGTCCTAGTATGGTGATAAGTTGATCAGCAGCAGTTGTATCTTTAGCTCCATAATAATTATCTTGAACAGTAGGGAAATCCCTACATGGAGTGCATGCATTTATATGGTTTCCATTTCTCCCACTAGGCGCCATTTCTAAACAATGTCATAAACTAGATTAGTTTCTGAATCAAAATACATACTTCCATACTTGTAAAACACTTAACATAAATTGAACTATTTATGGATATAATCCATAATAATAAAAAGAAATGTTTTCATTGAGGAATTATATACTCATAAACCCTTCATAATGGTTTGTAAAGAAAATGATAATTATCCTAAGCATATCCCCTGGGAGTGTCATAACCAAGAGTGCAGCAAGGCTTGTTGTCATGTACCAGTTCCCATTCGAGTCTATCTCAAAGTGGTGTTTTTGGGTTTTTCCCCTAGGTACAACTGTGCCAGAGCCGCCTCTACCTGCTTGTATCCAGACATGGATGTATTACTCAGAAAACTCATAAAATCTCTATAATACAAAAATTCTAGGAAGTTCTAATATACTAATCCTCAAAGTCTGTCTTTTGGCTATGTGCTCTAATTAGAGTTTATCTAAATCTAGCTTCCAAGGTTAGTACTAAACTGCCTGTGATACCAATTGTAACGCCCCGACCCCAGCTACCCAGAGTCGGTGCATTATTACGTAACATTGGCATGATCACAAACGATCAAGTCTCGAAAGACAGATTCGTTTAGTAGCCTTGGAAACACTAGATACATTCAAAAATGTTACATTACATCATAAAGTAAAAAATCACAATAACATAGTTTCCATAGTCCACACTTCTATCCCCTTCAGAATATCCCTGTAGGTCAGTCATAAAATATTTCTTCACATCTTGGGAAAAATAAAACATTGAAAGGGGTGAGCTCAGATGCTCAGTAAGGATAACAATATAGCGGAAGCTTTCATAAATAAACATAAACATTTAAGGCAATGTATAACTAAAACAAAATCCTTTTAAACTTGAACTTCAACCTAATATGGGAAAAGTAAAATGAGATAATTACATTTACGTATTCACATGGATATTCTACTGGTCGAATAATCACATGCAATATCAACAACCACTATTATAATGATGGAATGCATAATGTCAGACTATCATAACCATGTAGCCAAGGACTCATGCCAAGTTTACAAATAAGATTTTGTTAAGGCCTCATGCCAAGACACTAGTTTGTTTCAGGAGAACTAACAATGCATCGAGGATCTATAGCGGGCTCCACCCGTCACTTATTAAGTCCAATGCATTTCTCATATGAACAGGTTTAAAAATATCATAAATCATAACATAATCGTATCACATAAAACATGCATAAAGGAAACATAACATTTCCACATTTCAATCACAAGATATCAATACAACACATTGATATAAAAAACATTTTCAAAACCATTTTCAATACCAAAATAAAAGAAAATTAAAATATTTTATTTCTTTTTCATTTAAGAAAGCTATGGCTTATAGAGGAAGCCGGAACTCAAATAACGGTTATGGCGGCAGAGAAGTCATTGTCGCCGCATACGTACAAAAAAACCTTCCTTTTTTCATTTAGTAAAATGATTTGTATAAAAATATTCATTTTGAATAAACTTAAAAGTCAAAGGGGTTTATACACCGTATAAAATAAATTTGTGTATAAAACAAAATATGCCTCAATGAATGGAGATTGAGACGAAGTCCCATACAAAGATAATTTTTTATATAAAATAGATCTATTATGTGTATTCACTATAAGTACACATAAATAATGTAAGAATACAAGATATGACATAATAATATCATGTCATAATTTGAATGTAGGAGATTAACCCAAAGAACAGAAATTGGGTTAAGAAGTTCCCTTACCTCGTGTCCGACTTGACTCGATCGTTTTTTAATTTCATGAATAATGAACTAGAGTTAATTTCTATTTGATTAAGAACCTTTTTCATGTACATTATTCCATTTATATCACTTATTTCCATGTTATGAACATTATGTAATTATTTAAGTTAATAACTGTCATTTTGTCGATCTTTGGTACTTGAGTCAAAAATAAACTGCTTATAATTACAAGTTTTTCATGTGGTGAAATATACATTATATCCAAAATTATATTCATGATGTAGATATAATATATATCATATATATCCATTATATACATTCATTCATGAAATTACGTAACATTTAGAGGTAAGAAATGAAATGCACCGTTCATGGAGACGATAAGATGTACGTACGCATGAACGCTACTTTCATTTCTATTTCATATTTAATGGAATAAAATAATATTGATATAAAGGTATATTATAATTCCTATATAATATAATATCTAATATCATTTACTCCATCCTTTATACATCCCATATATGGCATTAACGATTCAAATCACTTTGAGGGGGCGGTAGTCCGCACTTCCTAAAATGACATTATCGCGTTTACCCATAATGGAAATCATAATGGTATGCCATAAATGAAAAATACAGAATCATAAGGAAAAAAACATAATATATATCATATATAAAAATAGTTTCATCATAACGTCCACCATGATAGGCGTTAAAATAAGATTGAACAATCATCGTTTCGTGAGGTAGTAATTCACCACCCATAGAAACAGTATGTTCTTTAACCATTAGACGAAGGTGTGTGTAAGTGTAAATAAAATCCTTCTCATACAGACATCCTAGTCTATTGAACATTTTGGTTTTGTTACAATATAAATGAATAAAAATATTTTATGGGGTTGGAGAAGCAAAATAAAACAAAATAACATAAGTGAAAACATTACCTTAAAATTGGGTACCTCTTTTTGATTTGAGCCAAAGGCTTTTTTGGGAAGACTTATGCCCAATGTGAGGCTTATAGGAGTAATAGAGGGATGTTGGGAGAGTATTTGGGCAGAGTTGGACGAGCTAAATGGCTTTGATGGAGTGAATATGGTGGTAGAGGTGTGGGCCTTTTATAAGAGGAGAGGAGGGGCACTCTTGGAAACTCATGAAATGTTACATTATTATGAATTTTTTTCGGATTCCAAAGGACCCAAAATTATTTCATCTGAGGATCAGGTGATAAGGGTTCGAAATATACTCATAAAATAGGTTTTTGACAAGTTTATGTCTTATATTTTACATTATCGTTTCATTTTATTTAAATCGTCAATTAGTGAGGTAATCGCTGCATCATCATTTTGTAATAAACAATTTAATTTATTTAATGTCTAAAAATTATAAAAAAATTACAATGATATAGGAAACCGTTTTATCTTTCCAATGAATATTTATAGTAAAAATGTTAACTTATATAACCCCATGTAGAAATTGTTTTGGTAAAACAACACATGTTTGTGACAATTGTTTTTTACTTTAAATAAAAGGTTATTAATGTCATTTTATTACCCAAGTGGCTCCATGGGGTCCCCAAGTTGGCTCATGGATTTTATTGGTCGGAAATTACTCCTAAAATATGTTTAGGACAAGTGTAAGGGTATTTTCATATTTTTATAATATCATTTTTACCTTAAATTTCACTAATTACCTTTAATCGCGATTAATTAATCTTAAAAGTTACTATTCACCAAAAAATTATTTTAATTCTATTGAACCAAATTTTACTTCCTAATGACAACCATGAATGTAAGATTTTTGAAAATCAAATCACCAAAGTGGTAATGTTTCATTTAATTGAAAAATTAGTTTTTTAACTTCCACTTAGTAGTTTCTCTATTGATCAAAAATTGAAGTTTTTCAGAACAATGCCAAAAGTTCACCCAAAGCAATAATTGATATTCCAAATTCAAAAGTGATGCCTATTTTAAAAAATTCAAAACATATAATTGGAATTAATTAATATTATTATTAATTCCCACTGGCACAACAAAAAGCTTGTTTTTAAGAAAGAATATCAATCAAAAGATTGACAATTGTTTAAGTCGAATTTCAAGGTGAAATTAATTCTAATGACCACCATTGGATAAAATGGTAAAAATATATTCTAATTATAGTTTAAAACCTCTAAATATTATAATTTATCAGTATAAATTATTTTTATTAAAAAGTTGTTTTTAAGTATTTTTCACTATTCATAAAACAATGGAAGTTCTCAGAAAAATACCAAAAATTCAACAAAGGCAAATTTCGATATTCCAAATCCAAAAATGAACTACATTTTGCAATATAAAATATATATAATTTCAAAAGGTGGGTATTACTATTCATAATGGCTATTTTGATTGGTCGCTGTGTGTTAGAATCTCGAACTTGCATACAATGCAAGCTATTGCATTCTTGAAAGAGAAGCGTATCGTGGAAGCTCGGGGTGTTACAATGAAACTTGATAAAAAAATATATTATTATATACCTAAGGGGTTATGGTAATCATGAAAACTCAGTTTACTTAATAATTATAAAAAATTGTATTTATTAGAATTCTCTGAATAACAATTTTTTGATCTCTTCATTAATAAGATAATTATTACCTCAATATTGTGTGATTATTTAATATATATATCTATTGAATTAAAATTTAAAAAATAATATGATGAATAAAAATCCATAAAATTTCCGAATAATACATTTATTTGAATTTAACTTTTGGAAAACCCAACATTAACATTGTTATACACTTATGAATTATGAATATGACAAATTTATCTTCACTTTAAATAAAATAATACATGTGCCCTAATATCATATATAATCCTAAAAAAATGTCAATAAGCCTACTATTGGATTCTCATGGTCATGATATATATTACCAATATGTTTTGGTCATGTGTTTGGGCCTTTTTATGGTCAATAATATTTTAATAAAAATTGTTTTATTCATTTCAAATCAATTTATTAGTTTTTTTTATCACCCATATATAGGTCTTTAAGGTAATTATTTATTAACTATAAAAATTCATAGTAAATAATAAAATCCAATATTTAAAATTATTATTTATAATATAATTTATCTTCTACATAACCTTATAATAAAATAATTTAGTTATTACAGTTTCAGTGAGACATTTTTCACTTTTCGTTAAATAAAATAAATTAAAGGTCTTAATCTAATCCTAGTGGATTCCAATGGATATAATTTAGACACAATTATTTTTTAGGGAAAATTTAAATCATCCAATTGTATTAATTTAATATTTATGAAAATTTTATAAAATTATTTTTACCATTAATTACCTGATTTACCCTTTTACCTTGTTAATAAAATTTATCTAAATTACTATTCATATTTCCTAAAAAATAAAATAATATCTATTTAACTCATTTGGATCTACTGATTCCAAATATCTAATATATATATCAAATTATAAAACATATATGTTTTAGTAATTCATTAAAAATTAATCCCGTTGTTAAAATTAGAAAATATGTTTTAAACGATAAAATATTGCAAAAGAGTGAAATGTTTTCCCATCTAAATTTAATGT
The DNA here is from genome assembly GCA_963277665.1 of Viscum album. Lineage (NCBI taxonomy): Eukaryota > Viridiplantae > Streptophyta > Magnoliopsida > Santalales > Viscaceae > Viscum > Viscum album. Next base: position 590,405,228 of record OY728140.1, on the reverse strand, counting down.
AAATTTAATTATAAAGGCATAAATTATATTAAATGGTAAAAAAATATTCTAATTATAATTTGAAACCATAAAATATAATAATATAACCATATAAATTATATAAATGAAAAAAATTATTTTTAATTAAAAATAATGTATTTTTAAAATTCATCAAAACATGAAAGTTATCAGAAAAATATCAAAAATTCATAAAAAGTAATTAATTTTTTCCAACATAAAAATTAGATGTTTATGTTTCAAAATGAATATTATTTTTCTTTCAAAATCTTAATTTAAAAGGACTTTTCCATTAAAATGTATACAATAAATTTTTTTATAAAATAGGGTTATATACATCAATTAATGTTTTATTCTTACCATGTGATTAAAATATCCATTGAATGATTATAAAAAATATTTTATCAAGTATATATCACAAATATATCTCATTAATTTCATTACCAAAATTAATTCTGTAACGTCCTGGATCCAGGTGCTACCCAACGGGTGCCCCGAACCCGGTTGGTCACATGACCTCAAGCGCATTTCCCCAAACTCCAGAGGATACTGAATAAAAGGGAGGGCCTAGGTTTGATAGTGGTGAAACAATGCCCTCATTTGAAAAAGTTTAACCCATCGGCACAAAATACAGGCATACAAGATCAGAAGTAGTAAGAAATACCAAATACTGAAATGGACACATTACTGAAGTAACGAAATGACCAACAGTAACATATAATAATGCAATATGTGCCTAAGTCTAAGAAAGCAGCAAAAACAGTATTCACTGCATCTTAATCAATACAATACAAGGGAAAAATACAATAAATAAAAATAAAAAGTGCATCTGGATCTCAGCAGCATCACAAGCCTAAGCTCAGTCCCATTCTCTCCTACTCCTATACAGTAATCAAGTACCTATATTGGGACTCATTCCCTTATCTACACCTGTAGCAATAAAATCTGTTTGGGCCCAAGATATGACGAATATAGGGTATGAGAAATAAATCCCAGTATGAAACCACCAAATGCACGTGCCCAACAATCTGTGAGTTTGTGCAAAAGCATTGTGCAATAATGAAAATAAAGTAAACAAGGATGTACTCAAAAGAATATTCTCTTACCAGTTCTATTTCTATTTAATTATTTTTTTTAAAATTCAATGTAATTTAATTATAAGTTTCTGAAACCCAGCCTCAGTCGACAATCTCATTTACAATACATCAGCAAAACTATAACAATCTATCTAACAAATACAAGGTAAAAAATACCAAGAATGTGCTTTAGCTTGGTTTGTATAACATGTAAAACCACCATAGTGAATATATGAAGTAAATAGTGACATCGCACATAAGAACCTCTGCCCTTGGAAAAAACAGAATCTTTCCCTCAGGCCAAATAGAACATTTCCCTCAGGCCCTTCCCTTAGGAAAAATTGTAATGAAACCCTCATGTGATTTCCCTCAGGCATGGATGCTACAACCCTAATGCATATTAAACATAGCCCTCAGGATAACAAACACTTTCCCTCAGGCTGAATAGAACGTTTCCCTTAGGCTGAATAGTACCTTTCCCTCAGCCTAATCAAAACAATTCCCTCACGCTAAATAAGTAATTGGGACGATCACACAAATAAGCAAGCAATTATATACATTTTACCTCAAGAATTCTCAAAGAATGGTATAATCATGGCATACCCTCGGGTATCCTGGCCAAACAGCTAAACAAGTGATACACACCCATGTGGTGGCCCTAGATCCTAGCAATGATCCCAAATAGCAGTTGTACAAATTAATTTAATTACCCATGCAACGATAGGTATTTAATTAATCAATGCTTGAGGCATACAACACCCCAAAAATTAGCGTGTAGCATAGCAGAACACAGAAAAAACACATGAATGATGGAATTTAACATTATACCACCTACCTCGATCTCCATTGATCGATACACGCGAATGATGACTCCCAAAACTCCCAAGAATGGCATGGATCTGGGATAAACAAAAACGAGTTCAAACCCAAATAAATTCCACACGAGAAATAATTGGAAGGTTGGTTTCAAGAAGAGTGAAGAACTCACCTGTGCTATTCAATCAAGACCATCAGCTAAGGGATCCAAGTCCCTGTGGACGATTGGGACCTCCTCCAAGCTCCATCCCTCTATCCCATTCTCTTCCGACGTCCAATGCTTCCTATGATGAAAGAAGAGGCTACTTCCAATTTTAAATAAAAAAAACTAAACGACATGTTTGGACATGTACACGACATGTAATTTTTATTTTTTAGCTATTCCTCTGGTAGCTACATTTCACCGCCGCATTGTTCATCTTTCTACATGAGTACACAACGTGTATTTCTAAGTACACGGCCTATGTTGTCGCTCCACTAGCAGCTACTCCCACCACCTTACTGTTAACCAGCCGGCTGATTACACAGAATGTAAGTACCAAGTACATGGCATGTAGTCTATTTTTACACCCTTAATCATTGAGAGGCATACACGCCATGTCTACTCATTCCACACGACCTAAGTACATGACGTGTTGAAAAGTACATGATGTGTACCCATAAAATTTGTGATTTTCCCCCATTTTCCTTAATTTCTCAAAAACACATAAGGAATGATGAAAAGAAGAATCGTGTACCTCAATAATAAGATATGGGTTCTTAAAAACTCCCCCCTTAAAGAAATTCATCCCTGAATTTCCATTCCAAGGGTGGTGAAGATAAATCTCAGTAAAACTCTGGCCACTAAGCACGTACGTCGGTCTCCCATTCCAAGGTTTCTCCCTACACTCGGCTATGCTGCATTAGCACCAGTACGAGAGGAACTGACCAGCCTCAATGAACCTTTGTGCTCCGATCAACTACATGAATCAGATGGTCCTCAGAGGATGCAATATCCTGAAGTTCAACCTCCTCGGGATAATAGATGTGAGACAGGTCTGAGTCATAACATCACAGCAGAGATACATGAAAGATGTTGGGCATGGCCCGATACCTATTTGGTAACTTCAACGGATAGGAAACCCACCAGACTCTCTCTAGAATCTCAAACGGCCCCACATGACATGGTGAAAGTTTACCCTATCTCCTGATCCGCCTGTGTCCCAACCTCGGTTAAACATGAAAGAAAAATTGATCCCTGACCACGAACTCCAAGGGTCATCTATGGTGTTCAGCATTAGATTTTTGATGAGATGGTGCGGTAGCCATATGCTTCTAAATCTACATGACCTTCTCTGAAATCTCTTGTACGAGACATGGTCCTAGAAATGCTACCTCACCTACCTCCAACTAGCACAAAGATGATCAGAATGGCCTACCATATAAAGCCTTATAAGGTTCCATATTAATTGTTTCTAAAAAACTGTTATTGTAAGAAAACTAGACAAGGGGTATATGATTCTCCTAAGAGACCCCAAAGTCCATGAAGCATGCACGTAGCATTTCCTCAAGTACCTATATCATACGCTCTGAATGGCCATAGATATGAATGTGGTAAGCTATGCTTAGAATCACCTATGTACCCAGTGCCCTCTGAAAACTCTGCCAGAAATAAGATGTAATGTGGGATCCCTATCTGGAACAATAGAACGAGTACCCCCTAATAATGTAATACCTCTCGAATATACAAATTTCTGAGGTCATTAACACAGAATGTCTCCTTGATTGGAAAAAAGTGAACTTACTTTGTATGTCTTTCAACAATAACCCACATGGCTTCACTGGCATGAGGTGACCTCGGTAACCCGGTCACAAAATCCATCGCAACATCATCCCATTTCCACTACGGAATGGGTAATTGTTGTAATAGTCCAGTTGGACTCTGATGCTCCACCTTCACCTGCTGACAGGTGGAACATCTCTCAACAAAACCAGCAACCTCTCATTTTATACCCGACCACCAATAATGACATCTCAAGTCACAGATCATTTTGGTAACTCCAGGATGAACTATCCAATCTGAATCATGAAACTCTCGCATCAACTCCTCATGTATATCCCCTGGAATCCACACTCTTCCAGGGACACATAGTACCTAATCATCTTTTATCGTCTAACCAAGAGGAGTGTCCTCACTAACTACCAGCTCCCATAGAACTAGGACTTCCGAATAAGATAGATGTGTCATCCTCACTCTATCCAGGGGGTAGAATTCACAGCTAAGAATGGAATATAAGCTCTCCCCTGACTATTGTGCACCTCCAAATGCATCTTAGAGAACAAAGCAATGAGCTGCTACTCACCAATGGCCTCCTGTACTGCCTGTATCTAGATCCTCTTACTCATTGCATCTGCAACTGCATTACTCTTACCATGTGTATAAGAAAGCTCAAAGTCGAAGGACAGAAGGTATTCAACCCACCTTCGTTGTCTCAGATTGAAGTCACGCTAGTTGAAAATATATTTAAGAATTTTATGGTCCGTAAACACCACAAAATGTTCTCCCAATAGATAATGTCTTCAACAACGTAACACATGAACAACTACAACCAAATCGAGATCATTTGTCTGGTAATTCCTCTCATGTGGCCTCAAATGTCGATACCCTTATGCAACTACTCGATCACCCTTCATCAACACTGCTCCCAGTCTAATACCTGACGCATCACAGTAAATTGTACAGTTCTTCCTTTGCTCAAGATGTATCAAGACTGGTGTGGATGTCAACCTTCCCTTCAGCTCCTGAAAGGCTGTCTCACATGCTTCTTACCAAACGAACTTCACACCCTTCCTAGTCAAACCCATCAATGTCACTGATAAGTGGGAGATGTCCTATATAAACTGCCTATAGTAACCATACATCCCCATGAAACTCCATATCTCAAACACATTCTTAGGCTACTTCCATGAAACTACTGCTCTCACTTTCTCTAGGCCTATTGCAACTTTTTCCTCTTAGATAATATGACCCATTAAGTGTATCTAGTTCATCCAAAAGTTGCAATTTGAGAGCTTAACATATACCGGATGCTCCCTCAGTGTACTCTGAATGATATCAAGATTGTTATCATGGTCGTGTCGAGTGTGAGAGTACAAAAAGATATCTTCCATGAAGAATACCCCAAAAGAATCCATATATGGGTGGAAAACACGATTCATCATAGCCATGAAAACCATTGGTGCGTTCGTGAGTCTAAATGGCACGACCAAGCACTCGTAAAGACCATATCTTCTCTGAAAAGTAATAAGCGGTATATCCAATAGTATAACACATAACTGATGATATCCAGATCTCAATTAAATCTTCAATAAAACTCATTCTCATCGATGTTTATCAAAAATATTATCAATCCTTGGCATGGGATATCGTTTCATGACCGTCAACTGGTTCGGCTACCGATAAATCACACAAAGTCTAAGGGTACTTTTTGCCTTCTTCGCAAACATGACTCGCGAAACCCAATGATAAAAACTCAGTCGGATGAAACCGTTTTCTTGCGACTCCTCCAACGTCCTATTGAAATACTACAACTCTGTTGTAGCGATCCAATAAGTAGTAATGGACACCTGTCCTTCTCCTCGCACTAGCTCCATAGAGAAATCCATCTCTCGCTCGGGATATAGACCTGAAAATTCATCTGGGAAGACATCCCTGAAACGATCGACTACTAGTGGGAAATACATCTAACAAGTTCCCTAGTCATACAGATATAAGCTCACAATATGGGATGTAACTCCACCTCACCCACGATGCTCAAGTCCAGCTCGGCTCGGTTGGACATCCCATTCGCCCTTGTGTTGAAACTCTCTGCCCTCTAGTGATGTGAAACTCACCCTGATATGATAGAAATCCACAATGGCTTGAAAGGGTACCAACCAGTCCATCCCAAGAATAATGCCATATATCGTCATCTATAAGACATAGAGGTCCCCCAAAAAGTGACACCCACGAACCTCTAGTGGGCACTCCCTACACAGAAACACACCTACCGTTATAATCTCTAATAGAGTGTCTAGCGTCATAATATCGGAAGAAGAAGAAACACAGATCCCAAGGATATCCAAAAAGTGCATAGATATGAAGCTATATGTAGCACTAGTATTGAACAATACTTAAGATAATACAGAAGAAACTAGAATAGTACCTATGAAAGTGGATGGTTTGGGATCCTACTCTTGTTGGGTCTATTTCATTGCATATTCCTGCCCAGTGTCGCGGCCCTACAACACAGCCTGGCTTCCTTGAGCTAACCCACCCTCCTGTAACTAAGATCCTGATGTCTGTATAACATGGCCATGACCACAACCTCGGCCTGAACGTCCCGACATATTCTAATTCCCTAGCTTGTAAGAAGCTTCTGGCCCTGCTTCTGCATGCAGAGTCTGCACACAACCCCTCTCACTAGCGAGTTCATGAAACGCCCTACAAAAGCACTGTAGATGACCCATCTTGCCATAAGTTCAGCACTCCACTGGTCTATGTGGACACTGTAGTCTCTTGTGCCCCTCTTTACCACACCGGTAGCACATTATTGGGCCACATAAAGAAAAATTTTGGATAGTACTACCACCGTGATAGAAATCCATCTGCCTCTTCCTTTTACCAATAGAAATAGTACCAGAAACTGGTGCCAAACCGCCCTGGCCTGCACCACTAGCTTCTCGCAGGTTTCGCTTGGTAATCAGTGTCTGGTTGACAATATCATGATCTATAGGCAACATAAAAACATTCAACAATTCTCTAATGTCATATTGAATAAAATACTCAAAGTTTCGATCCCTCAACATCACATCTCCCACTAGAACAGGTGAAACACACTATAGCTCGGTGAAGCGGGCAGAATAGTCCATCACTGACATAGCGCCCTACTGCAAATTCACAAACTCTCAAGCTCGATCTGACCTCAGTGTCTTTAGAATGAAAAATTCATAGAAGACTGCCTTAAAATATTCCAATGCCATGCCTTTGTGATGCTCTATCTGAGTTCTAACATCCCACCATATCTTGGCGGAATCACGCAACGTATATTTAGCAAACTTGGCCCTTCTCTTTGAAGGCATTTCTAGATGCTTGAAAATGGTCTGCATAGAACCCTGGAAAGACTCTGCATCCTACGGTATCTTATCCTCTAAATACATAGGTAGATTCTACTGCTAGAATATACTAGTCAGCGCTACCATAGATGTGGCTTCCGGTGGTACTCCATGGAAGGTTTACATAAACCACCTGAAGTCTTCAAAAAACTGTGCCTCCATGCATGTGTCCGGTATAACGGCTAGCACCACATTTGGCACTACTTGAGGATCCATCAGTAGTCCATGGCCTACCGTCTCTTGAGTTTACTTGTTGCCACTATCCTGGCAAACAACATGTGGTCGTCTCGGTGTCATGACTCTACAAGGTCAAACACACACCTTTGATTAAGTACATCAAAGAATGAAAACAAGGAGTGTAAGAAGGGAAAATGTGAAAGATAAAAATTCAGGTTTTACTAAAAAAGACTACATGGAATGTGTAATAACTACACGGCATCTTACTATTAGTCTTTCACATGGGCGTGTACTCTGTAAGAACTGGTCGTGTAACACCCCAAACACATGGTGTGTTGTTCACACAAACGATGTGTACTTGAATTTCCTTCCCATTCTCGAGTCCTTATACACAGATTAGACACACAGATTTCTTTTGAACAAGTCTTCATGGCATGTATATGATCTACACGGCTTTTACTGGATGAACTTCACCGGCCGGTGTTGTCTGTTACACGGCCGGGTACACGGCTCAAACTACATGGTGTGTTCCAGATAGACACAGTGTGTACTGCTTAGATTCTAACTACTCGTGTTGTTAGTGAAACAGAAGACTACGTGAATGACAATAAAAGACGTGTTAGTCCCACACCCGACGTGTACACCACCCCATATCCCCAGCCACACGGCCAAGTCCATACAATCTTTTACCGGTCAAGACTACACGACGTGTCCCTTAGGTACATGGCATGTTTAGGACGAGGTATCACCGACCTGTTTTTGTTAGTTACATGGTCAGATCCCCAGGTCATACTACACAATGTGTTCATCATTGGAACAACGTGTATAAGCTCATATTTCTCCACCCGTGTAGTTTGTTACACGGATGATACAGGGTCAACACAACATGGTGTGTATAATAACTACATGGTGAGAGGACCAGTTTGGGATATACCTAACACTGAGAGGGAGGTGGATCAGTGTTGGATACTTTTTAAAGAAATTGAAATCTTTATCCATGTATGTCTGGACCTGTTAGGATCTTGATTCTTTTATTCTCTTTACCATGTCACATGAAATAATAGAAATCATTAAAAATATGCACACGATATTTTTACAAGGATCACCACTCAATAAGAGTAGCTACATCCTTTCCATCCATGGATATGACCAGTGCATGGATTCTACACTATAATGTGATTTTATTTTACAATGGAGTGGCTAGGAAAACAATCCTCTAGCAAGTGTGAGTCCCTACACTTCAGAGGGGGTGGAAAACAATCATCTTCCTTGGACTGGTGATAGCCTAGTCTATCTTGCAGCATCTAGATGGTTCTTTATACTGCATAGGGAGACAATCTTCTTCCTTCTTCAAAATTCAGGTTCTTCTCTTGGTCTTCTTTAATTCTCTTCACTTGATTACATGAAAATTAGTGGGAAAAAATTCTTCCTTCTTTCCTTCTCTTCTTTTCTAGTGAAATACCAACTGCACTAGGCCTCTTATTTCATCTTCTTAGTGAAACAACCAACTATACTAAAACTTATTATCTCTTCTTGGCTAGAATAACATATTCGTATATGATTATTCAGAAACTGAGGATCATCTCAAAAAGTATCATCTAAATTAAACTGCCCTAAATTATTGTAGGCTTTAGTTGGACATACTCAGTTCCTTTTCTTCTTCTTCTCTTATTTCTATGAAGCAAAACGGTAAGCTGCACACTCTTCTTTTTCTTTTTCTTCATCAATGAAAAACCACCTGCAATGAAATATACTGTTCTTAACACAATATATTTTAGTGAAAAACCATCTGAACTGATCCCTTATTCTTCTTCTTCGTGATAGAAACAGAAGTTCTCTTTGTGATTGCAAAAACAATGAACTCTAGATCATCTTAGTATCATCATAGTTGAACAGAAGTTGGTAAGAACATATAGAACAACTCACTACTTTTGCGCCAATCCTTAATTGTGCAATACCCTTCTTGCACACCTCCCTACTTGTGCACCTCTTTAATTGTGTGCCATCTTACTTGGGTGCCACAATTGTTCAAAACTCAAAACTTGCGCGCCACCTTCATATTATAAACACTCTACTTCTTGAAAGAACCTCCCTGCTTGCGTGCCTCTGGAAACTTGTGCAGAAAAACTTACATGGAAAAACTTGCACATAAAAATATGCCTGGAAAAACTTGCGCGACAAAACATGTGAGGCAAAACTTGCACACCTTATAAATAGCCCTCAGCTTGCGTGCCACTTCAGCTTGCGCATCGCCTTCTACTACGTGTGCGATTAGAGCACCCTCCACTACTTGCGCGATCAAAGGACTAATTTTTTCTTAAGTATTGAGCATTAAAAAAATGAGGAGGCAGGTAGTCTATTTATAGGAATTTTGGTGACCTGCGCACCACATACACTTGCGCGCTGCTCCAGCACTTGTGCGCCACTCCAGAACTTGCACACCTATCCCTCACTTACAAGCCACTCCATCACATGGGTGACGCTCTAGCACTTGCGCACCACTCCAGCACTTGCTCGCTGCTCCTGCACTTGGGCTCCTCTCCATCACTTGCACGACACTTTCTTTCCATTGGAATATTTTGATATGATGCTGTCGAAATATGACTTGCGCACAATATATACTTGCGTGCCAATCATGCACGCCACTTTTGACTGGCGTTCCAATCTTTAACTTGAGTGACACTTTATTTCCTTTGTTATATTTTGATGGGATGATCTTGAAATTTGAATTTCGCACCACTTTCACTTGCACGCCAATACTTACACATCAATACTTGGGCACCAATACATGAATGCCAATACTTGTGTAATACTTGCGCGACACTACTTTTGTGCCACATTCTTTACATTGACAAAAAAACTTCTTTACTCTCTCTACAATTCATAAGTCTTGCATTACAAGTTATCCAAACATATGATATTTGTGAAATACAAATTAGTAGAGCATCTTCATAGTTTTGTCCATTCTTTTTGGAATATGAATTTCAAAGTATTTATTCATCCTCACTTCAAATCCTAAATTCCTTTTGGATTGTTAATTCCAAACAACTCCAATCATATATATTCATCCAAAAGTGGAGGCTTGAAGCTTGTTTAAATACCTTCAATGTTGTAGGAAATGTGTCACCTTTTATATATGTATTTGGAACTTTATGAACAGTGCAACAATCATCTGATTTCCAGGTAATTTGTAATTCATGACCTTTTTATAATGAAAAGACCTTACACAATCTCTCTTCTTCTTCAGCCATCATTATATACTTCATTGAAATCATATGATTCTTTTCTTCAAGTAGGATCTTGCATGGTTCTCATGCAATCGTAAAGCATTGCATCGTATTCTTTAAATCTGCATTCTTCTTCAATCATCCATAGATGGATGATACTTGACCATTCTTCATTGTTGTAAATAATGTGTCACCTTTGACAAAAGTTATTTGAACTTGGTATCAGTTCAAAAATATTATGAATGTATCTTATTAGAGAATTGATCATGTATGACATCAAATGCTATGATTCCATAACAATTCTCCAGGAAACCTCACTTCAGCAAAACTCTAATAACTTTTTAGTCCATCTTTATCTCCATCTTCATTTTGACGAGTATTGACAACTGTAGACAACAAAAAAAATCTTCATACACAAAGTGGTCCCAACACATGACATGCGCCTTCATGTTTCACTATCCCATGTTTCTGGCTACATGGCCTACGACACGGGTAAAAACTACACGACATGTGCATATGGTACACAGTGTGTACATAATTGTTTTTTATCTTTTCTTCTTGAAAAAAAGATTACATGGTGCGTAGTCAAAACCACACAACATGTATTCTAGGTTTTCCAGGCATTATGCCTTATAAACTATTCCAGAGCCCAGAAAAAACACTGATACCAACACTTATGTTCCAAATTTCGATGCATGAGGGACCATAGTCCCCATGAATCAAATTTTGGCATCTTATGCCTGTTATAACAAGGTAAACAAGTTGATGATCCACCAAATTCCGGCTGATGAGGGAAAATACTCCTAAAAATTCAAGATTGTCACTCATTCACAGAACCTTATATTACAATATCCTATCAATTAACATGTATTTTTTCAAGGCATCAATCACAACAATATGAATTTTCTAGCACATCATATATCACAACAACATGAAATTTCTAATGCACCTACATGAAATTGAAACTATGCATGGCATGTGATTCTAATATGTTCTTAAATGATGAATGAGATGGCATACCCTCATGTCATCAGGTTGCGACTAAATAGAACCCTAGTATAAAAATATAAATAGCATACAACAAGTGTGTCACCCAACAGTGAAAATCAAATCATTTTCAATAATCATAAACAAAAAATCTAAATTTAATTCGAGGAAATCCAACCATTACTGATACACAGGGTAGATACTCCCGGGCATAGTTATTAATGAATCCTTTAAAAATCTATCTCTGTCCATCATCTCTAAAAAATAAAATAACTCAGAGAAAATAAAATCCCTCTAATACTACTTTGTAATGTCTTGGATTTGGGTGCCCCTTAAATGGATCCCCGAACCCGGTTGGTCACATGTCCTCAAGAGCGTTTCCCAAAACGCCAGAGGCTGCCGACTAGCAGTGAGGACCTAGATCTGATAGTGGGGAAACTATGCCCTCATTTTTTAAAGTGTAACGTAGCAGAAAAAAAAACAAGCATACAAAAGAGGAAGCAGTAAACAATACCAATGCTGAAATGGACACAGTTCTGAAGTAAAGAAATGACCAACAGTCACATATAAGGATGCAATATGTCCCTAAGTCTAAGAAAAAAGCCAAAACAGGACACACTTCAATCTGAATCAATTCAATACAAGGGAAAAATATAGAAAAAAAATAAATAGAGCATCTAGAACTCAGCAACATCGCACGCCTAAGCTCGGTCCATGCTCTCCTACTCCTCTACAGTAATCAAATACATTAATAGGGACAAATTCCCTTATATACACCTCCAGTAAAATAATACTTTTAGGCCCAAGAAATGACCCAAATAGGGTGTGACAAATAAATCCCAGTAGGCAACCTCCAAAGGCCCGTTCCAAACTGTCAGTGAGTTTGTGGAATAGCAGTGTACAATAATGAAAATACAGTAAACTAGGAAGTACTCAAAAGTAGCTAATCCTACCAGTTCGAGTTCCATTTAATTATTATTAAACAACTCAATATAATTGAATTAGAAGTTTCCTAGACTCATCCGCAGCCGACAATATCGTATACAGTGTCCCAGAAAAACTACAACCAGCTAATTAAAAAACAAGGTAAAATAATACCACACCTGTGCTTTAGCTTGGTTGGTATAACATGTAAAATCACCATACTGAATAGATGAAGTAAACATTGTCCTCATACATAAGAACCTTTTCCTTCGGGCTAAATAGAATCTTGACCTTTGGCCAAATAGAACCTTTCCCTCATGCCTTACCCTAAGTTGAAATAGAAACGAAACCTTCAGGTGATTTCCCATAGGCATGGAAGCTACAACCCTTAGGCATATAAAACGTTTCTCTCTGGCAAACAAACACTTTCCCGAGGGTTGAATAGACCCTTGCCCTCTGGAAGAATAGTACCTTGCCCTCAGGCTAATCAAAACACTACCCTCGGGCTAAACAAGTAATCGGGACGAGCACAACACATAAGAAAGAAATTATATACATTTTTTTGCGAAATATCAAAGAATTCTATAATCATGGTATACCCTCGGGAATCATTCCCAAATGGATAAAAAAGGAAAACGCACCCACGGGGTGGCCTTGGATCCAAGAAATGATACCAAAAAGCAGTTGAACATATTCATTAAATTAACTATGCAATTCTAGGTATTTAATTAGTCAATAAATTAGCCATACGGCACCTGAAACATGGACGCGTAGCACAATGGTACACAGTAAAAACACATTACATTTAGAAGTTAACATTAGCCACCTACATCAATCTCCACTGATCGATATACGCGAATGATAACTCCCGAAACAATCAAGAATGGCATAAATCTGGGATAAAATAAAACTCGTTAAAACCCAAATAACTTCCCCTTGATAAAGAATGGGAAGGAAGGGATCAATAAGAGTGAAGAACTCACCCACGTGGTTCAATAGAGACCATTAGTGAAGGAATCTGAGATCCGGTGGATGATTTGGAGCCCCTCCATGCTCTGGCCCTCTCTGCCATGTTCTTCTGACGTCTTAAGATTCATCTGTCCAAAGAAGAGGCTACTGCCCGTTTTAAGTTAAAAAAACTACACGACGTGTACATCCAAGTCCACGGCATGTAATTTTCATTTTTTAAGAGTTTCTCTCGGAGCTACCTTTCACCGCCGAACTATTCATCTATCGATATGAGTACACAACATGTATTTCTGAGTACATGACATGCATTATCTCTCCACGGGCGGCTAATACATTAGCCTTACCGTTCACATGCCGACCAATTTCACATCAAGTAAATACCATGTACAGGACGTGTAGTCAGTTTTTAAACCCTTCATCACCGACAAGCCTACACGCCCTGTGTACTCATTCTGCACGGCCAAAGTACATGGTGTGTGGAAAAGTAAAAAGTATGTACCCACAGAATTTGGGATTTTCCCCATTTTCCTTATTTTCACAAAAACACTTTAGGAAAGAGGAAAAGAAGAAACTCGTACCTCATGAATAATAATCGGGTTCTTACAAATTCACTCAAAAATACAAATATCTAATAGATTTATATTTTTCTTAAATAATTTATAGTCAAAGAATTCCCAATGCATTTTCATAAATTAGTTATAATTATTATCGATAACATAACGACTATGCTATAAAGGAAATTTTAAAATAAGTGCATCTAATGGTTCCTTTAACCTCATGATTTCATGAAAATAAATATACTGAAGGAGAAATTTTTTTTAATAGAAGTATTTGAAAAAAACATCTGGGTGTTACACTAATGAATCTAAATGTAAATTTTTTAAGGGTAAGAACATTTTTAATTTTTTAAATACTAGTATTTTACATTATATAAAGGATTTTATTTAAAATATTAAATTATCATATTTATTTTAAAGCCTACTAAAATAAATATTATTCTTAATATCAATACATCAAAATTATACAATGGGTAACTTGTAATAATTTATTGTGATTGTTTAATTTTTTGGGTAGAAATTAAATACGTCATTAATATATAGTGTTCATTATGAATTCGTAATAATACAAAAGTGATGTAATTAATTATAAAAAAAGTTATCCATGACCATAAAATAAATTCCCCTTTAAAATAATTTGTTTATGAATTTATTTGGATACTTTTAAAGACCATTAATGAATCATTCAAAACCAATATTATTTTTTATATTTTTAAAAGCAGTGATTTATAGACCAGAGTCACTCCCATGTCATCAATGGACTTATATTTATGTCTCTGGTTTCAAAGTATGAAAATATTTAAATTCTATATATAAAACCCATATTAAGGTTTTTGATTTTTTTGATCAAATTGAGTCAAAGAAATATGTTTCATAATAAATAAAGAATTACCCTTTATTTTTCTATAAATACCCACCCAAATCCCCATTACTCTTCACTCAAAACACATTGATAATAATATTCAGCTATCTATCCATCTCCAAATCCCTCATATGGTTTTACAATGATTATAATAACCTCCTACAAATATTTTATAAGAAATAACTCTAGTAAAGGATTCTATTACCCTTCTTTTTTTCCTATAGTTTCACTGTATTAAGCAATTTGATTTTAAATTTATATGGTTGTAACGTTTTTTAACACATCGATTTATATTTCTTATGATTCCTATGAAATGAGATACCACCATTAAATATAATTAATCCATTCCATGAAACATTATGTAAACAGACTATTCTTCCAAAATTATCTTGTGATTTTCCATTCATTGAATTGTTTATTGGGTATTAACAACCCCATTTCCACATAAAGGCATTCACCTACTTGTAACATTTTTAATTGATTGGGGGATTCTATTTATATTACATGCACTTTATAATCATGGAATTAAAATTGTTGAAATTCATCATTTCTTAAGAGAAAAGTGGCATAAAAATGAATGTACTAGATTTGATTATAAAATGATGACCTTTAGTTATATAGCCCTCCAATGCATTAGGTACATTATTCCAACATGAGAAACCATGTATCATGAACATGTAGTTAATATAATAACACATTGTTATGATGTCTCAATGGTTTTTATTAACATATTTCTATTATTTAATGTTATATATATTTTCTACATTCCTATAATTTTATCATCTAATACATGCTTTGGTATTCATAATAATGAATCTAAAACTTTTATGTCATTTGGTTATGCTAATTGACTCTCATTTACTATTTAACATTGTGTTGTGATGTTATTATTCCCTTACTGAGATTTAGAGATTACCTCTTTATTATGAATTTATTTATGTAATATCATCCAGTATTAGAAGATACATTGAATTTAAGAGCATGTTAAAGAGTTTTTAAATAGTTTTATTTCAAGTTATTATGAAATATATTTAATTTCTCAAAGAAACAAGGACTCTTAATCTTATAAGATTATTTTAGTTTTATCCGTATGCAATAAATCATGAATTGATGTTTATAAAAGATATGGATTATCATAACCATGATGTGGTTGTATATATTAAATCATTTACAGTGATAAGAGACTCCACTTTCTGGTTAGTGTGACCATGCCATGGTATTGTGCAATATAGTTTTACATGATATATGATATCATGTAGATATTTCTTCTTCTACTTATCAAAGATATAATGATAATTTATTTATCATATGATGATAATCTAATGGAGTGTTAGTATCAAGTATTTTTTTCAATACATTAAATAATTAAATAAAAATGATGAGTTGTAAGTTAAATAATGTCATAAGTTTAGAAATATATATGTAAAATTTAATTAATACTCAAACATTTTGAATCCATGATGTCTCATTGGATGGAAATATAAATATCCCATAGTATGTTTTTTTGGAATTCATGTATAACACTCATTCTATAAACTCTCCTAAATTCTATTCTCTATTTCTCCCAAATTATATTCCCCTTTAACACAAGGCTCTAGAAAAATACGAGGAAGAGTGAACTCTTCCTATGTATATGGTTATTCATCTATCCCATAGACACCCTAAAAGGATGGATACCATTTTCTATTTCACACTGATCACTGTACACATTTTGAGATAGATCTTGGGTATATTCCGAGCAATAAGAAATGAATTATATTCCTTATTTATTTTATTTTGATAAATTGATATAGAATATTATATGTTTTTATAACGTTTATTGATTTTTTATTTTTATGGATAACTTTTATCCCCATTAAAATTAGTAGATAAGACCTCCTATAAGGTCATGTCAATTTTTAAATTTAATTTCCTTTGTTATAATTGTTTCATGTTCTGCAAATTATTATTAGGCATGTAAAAAACATGATGAAACCAACAACATTTTATCAAATAAATTTAAAATTTAAATTAATATAAATAAAATGGATATATTAATTTATTATATAATAATTATATGAACAATATAAAAATATATAATTAAAATATGACAATTTGGATCGCCTTGATCAACTAGAATATCCTCACCCGCGAAAAAGACTATAGAAATGAAGATGGATATTATTTAATAAATATAAAATATAGAAATGAAAATATATATTACCATGGGTTAAAATACAAATGAATGATGAATTAATTAATTAATTGGTATTTATGGAATTTCAAGAAACCATATAACCATTACAAATTTTACCTTTGGAATTGTAATCTAGCCATTGGAATAGTAATCCGACTGTTATGTATAGTAACATAACTCTAATAACAGTGTGATTTCTTTAAAAATGTAATTTTTTTATTAATAATATTGGTTGAAAATATGGAATATTTATATCATAAATCTAGTAAATAAATGTTTTATAAATGAAAAAAACTATTCTTATTTTTATAAAACATATCTGTTCTATTTGAATTTTTATAATGACGATATTTATTTAGTAGAGAATTTACAATTATGGGTTAATAATTTAATTATATATTTTATTATAATGATAATATAATTATATGAGAACTTAAGTAATTTTTTAATGGATCATAAAATAGATCATAATATTAAAATTGATATTTTTCAATGAAATGATGAATTTTTTTAAAATTGAAAATTCCCATATTTATAAATTTATTTTAAAAAAATTGATTCAATTTATCGTAATACACATATCATAAAACAATTAGTGTGAATTTTTTTATTTATTTAAAATATTTATATTTTTTGTGAATATTGAAATAAGGTAAAATAATTTATTCGACATTGCTAGATAAATACATGGATTTAGGAAATGGATGATATAATAAAAAATTTAACATAAACAAAATGCATCAATTACATTATATGGTAATAGTAATCAATAATATTGTTGGAATTGAGACAAAATAATTAACTACTGAATATTATATTCAATAACACCCTTCTCTTCCCCAAATAAATACAAACCCTCACCACACCATCTCCTCAAAAATACAAAACCTTAAAGACATGAATTTTTCTTCTGAATCACCTTACCATTCCACATATCCATTTTATAGTTCTTATTTTATCATGTAAATAAAATTCCATGAATCAATATTGGGTATCTGAAAAAAAGAAAACGAATTTTTAAGGAAAACTCGAAACTAAACTTATTTTGTTTTTTCATCTTATTCTACCTACCTGATTTGTTATCCCTCAACATTAAAATAATAACCTGATAATTATAAATATAATTATATCATTGTAATATTTTTTTAATATCATATATTATTTATTTCTAAAATGCAAATAATTTTTAGAGTATTGTTGGTTGAATATCTCCATGAACAACATACGTGTTTTTTCTCTTCCACCTTCAAGGATGGTCATTGAAACAATATTATGATTAAATATAATTAAAATAATAATATTATAACTTATCACTAGTACGATAATTTTATAGTAATACTAAAATTAAATGAAACCAATCTAGTTCCCGATGGTTGAAAAAACAACCTAAATAAACTACTCATATAACATTAACATTTTAACTAAATGAACCATCCATATATCGGAACAAAAATGGGTATTTGGGACCATTTAAATTTTTATAAGGGAATGGATATTCTTTTATTTCTAGTATAAAGTTATATTACCATTTCATAACACAATAAATAATTAAAAACAAGTGATCTGACTATGGGACCATTAAATATATGCCCCCAGAATAGTTAAATATATCTACATATCTCACTGAAATGGATGTAAATTATAAAGAAACAACCAGAAACTTTACGAATTCTTAAGGTATGTCAATAAATTTTATTTATTTAACATTTAAAATCTGATGAAATTTATTTAATTATTATATTAGACCATAACTCATACATGAAAAATCCCTAACAATTCTACGTGGAAACTTCTGAACAATATCCATTTTTTCCCAAAAGATAGACTCTTTAAAATAGAACATGTTTTATGATCATGAAACATACATTAATCATAAAATCCACTCTGTACATAAATATCTTATGAACTGTGAAAAACATTTGATAACATAGGATATCACAACATGCATAGTAAGGAGCATAGAAGCAGGAAGTAAATTGTTAGTCCTTGAATATTTTAAACTCGTGTATAATATCATATTTTTCACCCATAAAACATAAACCCTTTAGATTACATCATGAAATTATCAGATTAATATAAAAAATAGAAAACATAAATCATAATTTTGTCTTTTGGAATCCATATCATAGTTAAATTGTAGATTTCATTGGTACAAATGGAGTAACCTTCATTCTTATGTTTTAAATTCCCATTATAGTATATTTCCTAAATCTCTTCATGGAAACCTTATCGATTAACTCCATCTCATTACCCTATTAATTAGAGATCCATCATAGGATCACCTACCATCATTTTCTCATGGAACTACCCATATAAATAAATAGTTCCCAAAAACCATAATATAATCATAACACATAAAACATGTATAATGTAAAAAATCACATTTCCACCAGGAAGTCACATTTCATCTTTATAAGACACACAACCAAATATTTTAAAAATATATTAAAAAATAGTACCATTTTATTTTAAACATCAAAAAATTAATGTTATATAAAAGAAGTAAATTATTTTTAGGATATATATGTCAAAAAATATTCCTTGTTATTTAAATAATAAATCAATTTTTAAAACACAATTTCATATTTTAAAATAATTATTTTTAATCAAAGTGTCCCATGATAATTGAAAACTTATTTAAAGAAGTTCAAATTTTAAGAAATTAATTTACAAATTCATAATTCTATAATACCATTTTTAAAACATATTCATTAATGAAATTTACTTTGATTAATAAATCATTAAAACATTTAAAACAATTTTTTAGTTAAAGAGTATTTTAACATTTTGAACATTTAAATTATAACCCACATTAAAATAGATATTTTAAAAAACATTAAATAATATTATTATAGATATATTATGGATGCGGAATGTAAAAGGGGATGTATATAAAATTTATATAAGAATAAAATTTCAGATCATCATAAAATGTCTCAATTAATGGAGATTGAGATGAAAGCCCTTAATGTGAGTCTGACTACTCATGTCCAACATTTGTATTTCTGAATAATAAAAATAGTTTAATTTATAATTTCTTGAGATCCTTTTTAAATTTTATTATTATATTTATTTCACTTTTTACCTTTATATAAAAATTACTTAATTATTTAAGGTCATATATGAGGTTTTGCTAATATTCGATACTCAAGTCAAAAATGAACTTGATATGATATCAATAGACCATGTGGTTATAAGTCTATCATCTTTATGATTATAATATGAAAATAATAATCACATTTTAATATCCACTATACTTTTGAATCAAACAATTTAATTATGGTATGGAAAACTAACAATGTTAAAATCATTGAGACGGTAGGATGTTTGTAAGAATGAGTAACATTTCAATTTTTTATTGATCATTATGGAAATAAGGTTACTATTATTTTATATTTATATAATTATAATAATATTATTAACATTAGAAATATTATTTATATATACTTAAAAATATCATACAATTGATGTGGTGAATAAAAACAATTCCTATCGCTTCGTGGAGGTGATATTTCACATGTATTCATGAATGAGGTTATCATCATTATGTGCATGGAATGTAACAAAATAATTCATATATTATTATATAAAAATGATAAATATGTCATGAAAATAATATATAAACATTAATTCCATCATTATGATCATTCTCAAGAGATAGTAAAAAAACTATATCGGTTCCTGAGGTTGTAGTCTGTCGTACGCACGAACAAAAAGTTCATTTCTCATTTGATGAATTTGAAGTTGGATTATATAGATAATATTAATATAATGAAATATAAATATTTTTAGAAAAATATATATATTATATCATCATTGTTTCATGATTTTTTAGAAGTGTAATAAGGAAAAATATATAAATAATTAAATAAAACGATCTATCGTTTTCGGTTGATCGCCGTTGAAGAACAACTTTAAACATTTAAAGATGGTGTTATTCCTATAAAAAGTCCTAAATAATGTATGGTGGGAGTCTAAAAATCATTCAGGGAATATATTTTTGGAAAAAAATGTCTTTAGAGGTGTGCCTGGTAGAGAAGAGTGGGTAACTTTTTATAGGAGAGGGGAGTGACACCCTTGGAAATTCTTAAAATATTAAATTAATATAATATAATTTGAAATTAAAAATAACTCAAAATTTTGTTATTTAAAATATTAAATGACTATTATTTTAATTAATCTCATAAACTATTTTTTATTCACATATTTGGTTATATTGAAAACCATATCCTTACAGTTTACACTTAATTAATATATTTTAACATTAATTGTGGTAACAAAATATTAAAAATGAAGAGGCTATGAATTTTTTCTATATGGGGTAAATTGACCATAAATGGAACATATTTGAACTTGGAGACCAAATAATATTCACTTTATAATTTTTAAAAAATAATTTTTCCCAAAATAATTTAATAAAAAATTATTTTTTTATAAAATAGAAATAGTGTGTATTTTGGAAATATTCATTTCATTGAATTTAAATAAAATACTAACATAAATATAAGTTAGAAAAACCATTAAATATACTTATAATTTTATATAGTAACTTTTAAAATATGGTTATTACCCAAATTAATTCAAATTATTTTTATTTTAATAATTTTCATAAAATTTATTTGATATTTCTATTAATAAAATAATAATTCTATTACTATTTTGTTAGTATTTATAGTTATAATTTAATATAGAAAAATTATAATTAAATTACCATGATGGGGATAATGTCATTATATTTTTAGAAACTATTTATTATCAATTTTATATTATATTTATCACTATATTAAATTTCTTAATCTTTTAAGAAAGAAGATGGTGAAGTTTTGTATCTTTTATGTAAATTTATTTTAATTAAATAATATTTATATGCTTTTCTTGAGAAAAGGACCATTAATGGAGTAAAATATGACCCATAGGTGTTAAAGGTTTATTTTTATGTATCAAATAATATTTTCCCAATTTTTTGGGCATTTGTTTCGTTAGTATCATTTTATTTTGATACCTACATTACATGATTTACTGTTAAACGCATTAAATAAAAATTATTGTAGTTACTATTAATAATTCTCACAAAATAAAAGTCATATATTAAAATAATTTGGACCCATAAATTACAAATAATTAATCCATTATTAAAAAAATTCGACATATAAGCTTAAAAAATTAAAATAAAATTAATCCCCATTGAAAAATCTCGAAAACATGTTTTTTTAAAGTATAAATTAGAATCTTTGAACATGTTTGTACATAAAATTTCAATTGGAATTTACATCCAATGATAATAATTGTATTAAATTATAGAAACATAATCTTAATATACATTAAAACCAATTAAAAAGATAATATAACAATTTAATTAAACTATATGAAAAATAGTTTTGAATTAAAATATAGTATTTTTCACTATTCCTTAAAATTCAAAAGTTATTAGAAAAAAACCAAAAATTTATCAGAACTAAATTTTGATGTCCCACATCGCAATAAGTTGTTTATTTTTTCAAATTGAACTTATAAAAGTGAAATGAAATATAATTAAAATTGGTTCTCCATTAAAAGGAGGCAATTTTTTTTATTACTCTTTATATATATATAAAATTGAATTTGTTCGTATATCTTGTCTAGAAAATACATAAGATGAATTACAAACATTATATTTAATTTATATTTCATTAATATTATCCAACAATAGTTATTTTATTATTTTATAAATATAAATATTCTCATTTAAATAGTTTTCATAAAAACACATCATTTATATCGAATTTGTTTTTATTTAATTTATTAATTAATTTGGAAACAAATGAATAATTATATAAAAATTTCTAAACCATATTTTCATAATTTAATTCACACAATTCATTCCCTTCATTCTAATGGCTATGTGATAACTATAAAATTAAACAAAAATATTATGATGTTCATTTAAGATAAATGTTGTGTATCATGTAGGTTATCGAACATATTTATTCCATTTAAAAAATAAAGATGTTACATTCTTCCCCATTTTGGAAATTCATCTTTATAATTTTAATTTCTAGTTGGTAACTAAGGTATAAATTTTCAAAACCAAAATTAATTTAAATCCCACATTGGAAAAAGGATTAATAAATATTCTACTTTATAATAATGAAAAGAAAGTTTGAAGGTAACCTAAGATAACAAATACTAGGGTTCCATGTAGTAAAACATGGATATGGAAGAAAAAAATAATGGTCTATTTCTGATGTAGAGTAAATGAAAACAATATTTGGTTAAAGTTAAAAAAATAGAAAACCATATCTTTGTGATGGGTTAAATAGTCCTTGATTTCGTCGTAGGAAAAGAAAATGGAAAATATTTTTGTTTTAAGGACCTTTTAAAAGAGTTATTGGATTAATTTACTACCAAGAATAAAATAAAAAGAAAATATACATAATTGAAAAGTATGTTTTCATCCCTTAATCCAATTCTACCAGAAACTCAAACATTTCATTATATGATGAGTATTTATGTTGAATTTATTTTCCACCTAAAATAGCAGAATCAACCTCCATAAAATCCCATAATGCACATAAGAATAAATATCTATTTATCCTTTCATGAACCCTTTACAAAAACTAAAATTGATTGGATAAAATAAGGTAATTCAAATAATATTATAAACTTTAAATGAAGAATGACTACTTTTAAACTCCATAATTCAATAATGAATCCCAAAGTCCAACCTAGACTATTTCATTAATAACTATCCTCAAAATTCTTCCCTAATAATAAAATCCAAGTTTAAAACCAAAAATATATACCAAGAAGATAGTTTAATCTTCCATAAATAAACTAATTTCCATATGTCCCCAATTAAAATAATTGATTCTTGAAAAATATAATTCAACCATAAATCCTCAATTAAAATCACATAGAATTCTATTTACTTTAATCATATAATGTTCCCAAAAAAGTTGACATATTCTAAAATAATTTTTACCTCTTAATCCCCATATCATTTTCCAATACTAAGGATATCGATTTGATAATAAATAAGTTCCCATAATAAACTAATTCTTATTCTATAAACTCATTTATCTAATAATATAGTTTTATAACAACTAGGTACTTCATGTTATGCCCCGACCCCAGATGGCCAGAGTTAGTGCATTTTTACGTATCATTGGAATGATCACAAAATTTTAAGTCTCAAAAGACTTATTAGTTTAGTAGCCTTGTAAGTACTAGATACATTCATAAGATTTATGTTACAACGTAAAATGGAAAACTACAACAAAAATGTTTTCATAGACAAAATTGAGATCCCATAGACTATCCTTGTAGTTCAGTTATAATATAATTCTTCGCATCCTAGGAATAATAAAACAAAGAAATGGGAGAGCTCAAATTCTAAGTATGGATAACAATATAGTAGAAACTTTCATAAATAAGCATTAACATTTAAGGAAATCTAAAACACTAAAAAAATCCATTCAAACATGAACTTCAGTATAATATGAAAAAGATATAATCAAATAATTCCATTTCATTTTTCAAATGGATATTCCACTAGTTGAATAATCAAATGAAATATCAATAGCCACTTTCATAATGATGGGATGAATAATGACAGACATTTATAACCATATATTCAAGACCTTATGCAAAGACTAAAAATATGATTTTTTCAAGGAAATTTTCCAAAAATGAAGTTTGTCTAATGAGACCTACTGATGAATAATGGAGATATAGCAGGCCCCACTCATCACTTACTAAGTCATATTCATTTCTCATATTAATTGGTTTAACCATAACATAAACATTCGAATTAAAACTAGAATAAAAAATGTCAATACTTTATCCATAAAACGTAAATGGTATAAAAATAGCACATCCATAGTCAAACATATCACAAAACCTTCAATACAATATGTAAGTTTTGTATCTTAATAAATCAATACCAAATAAGCTTACATTCCATGAAAGGGTGATGACATAGATGAAATCAAAACAATTTTTTAAGAAATATATCTTTCTTTTTTGAAATCATTAAAAAGTCATATAATTATAAAAGAAAACTTTTATTTTGAAAATATTATTATAATCTAGTAAGTTAATCTTCGACAATGTTATAACGGCATAAAATAGCTGCACCCTTTGTATATGTTAAAAAACATTCTTACCTTAAATTTTTCAAAAAGGTCCAAAAGTACCTTGTTTGGAAAATGACAGAAAGATTCCATTATAAACATATTATAAAATTGGAAAAAGGTTATAAATGAATTTAACCCATAGTATATATGATATTAATAATGTTCTAAAATACATTTTTATGAAACATGTATTGGGATGATAAAGAGGTCCTAGTAGATATTTATGTATAAACAACCTCGGACAATTAAGAGATTGTATAATTAACCCTTACCTTGTACTTTTCCCTGGTCGAGGGTAGGGTAACATATTTTATAATGGTGAAACAATTATTATTAAATTATAAGGGAATCATATACATTAATATTATATCATATATGATCTTTCCACATTGCTTTGTTAATAATATCATAGTTTTATCGTCGTTTTGGGTGTTAACTGATTTATTTTCCATTATTTTATGTGTTATGTAAGTCATATTCATTATGGATGGGATGTATCTTATTAAAATACATAATTATATCAAGTCTTTAAACATTATTTTTAATCATCAAATGAAAATTATTCTTGAATGCATACGATGGGGAATGAATCTCATCGCGTTTGTGGAGACCGTAATCCGTACATATGCACGAGCGACAATATCATTATTTTGATATTAAAATAATATATAATTCGATGATATATAATATATAAAAATAATTATCATGTTATATTTATTATTTAGATAAATTACACATTATTATTATACCCATCCAAATAATAATGTATTGAATAACAATTACACCACGATGGGGAGACGGTAAGTCATACATACGCACGTATGGTGACATGTCATTCGAAGGATGGATATAATAATGAATATCGTTGTACCATATTTATAATAACATCACAATATATATTAGATACTTGGGTTATTATTTTATAATAGAAACAAGAAATAAAGAGAAATTGGAAGAAGAAAGGAACTTGAAAGAGGTGATGGAATATTTATCTCTTCTTCAGGGTTCTTCTTTTTTATTTGAACAAAAGGGCTACATTGGTTGTCTGTCTGACTAAAGAAATGCCTCTAAGATGAAGGGAGGATAGTTTAAATAATATTTGGGTAGGGGATGAATAACCCAATGGATTTGATGGTGTGAATTTGAGAGAAGGGGAAGTTCCCTTTTATAAGAGTGGTGATGGGAACCTTAGGAAAAGATAGAAATATTATTTTATAATAAAACCATCATCAGTTAATAATGGCTCTAATGTGGATTATTTAAATTATAAGGTGGGTATGGGTCTAGAACCACTCAACCAATAAGTTTTATACAGGTTTAAGTCACTATATTAACCTTAACATTTAGATTTTACTCATAGTTAAATAGTTTGACATATACCATGTCTCTTTGTATTTTTATATTATATGGTTAATAAACATACTATATACTTTTAATAGAACCCCAAGTGGTTCATTAATGATACACCTATCATTATATTAGTATTTTTTATGAACCTCACATTTTTAGGAATATAATATCAATTAATAATATAATATTTGTGTTAAAAACTCTTTTATGTCAATTTTGACACTCTTTGATATTTAGTTTTTGCTTATTTCATAACAGCATTACTACTTCAAACACAATTCCTCTAACCAACCCTAATATTTCATATTAACCTATAAAATTATTTGAATTCATAAAAAGTCTCAAATTACATTTATTTGTTTATTTATAATATAAAATATTTTAATATTTCATTAATTAGGTAATTACTGCATCATCACTGTGTCATTAATAAATTAAATAATTTAATGTCTAAAAAATATAAATAAAATTACATTAGGTATAAAATAATTTTATCTTTCTAATGAATATTTATAGCCAAATTTATCTTTTGTGTAACCCTATATTAAAAATGTTTTAGTTATTAAACATTGATTTTAACTCTTTGAACTCTTCATTGAATTAAAAAATAATAAATGTCCTAATGTAATCCTAGTGGACAAAAGAGGTTCATATTTTATTCATAAGGTTGTTGTTGGTCGAATTATACTTATACAATAGAATTAGGACAAGTTTTAGGGTAATAATAATATCATTTTTACCCTTAATTACCCTCTTTTCTTTTAACCATGGTAAATAAAAGTAAAATGTTACTATTCACCAAAGAATTATTATCATCTTATTAAACCAAATTTTACTTACTGATATCAACCCTGTCTCTCAGATTTTTTAAATTCAACTCACCAAAGTGGTAAAATTATGGTTTATGTAAACTTCCAAATGATCATAGGAGGTGGGTAAAAGACGATAAAAATTTAAATAAAAGTTTTATATAACTAAATTTATTTTAAACTGACTTCAATTAATTACATTGTACTTATATAGATATTATGTATGTAGTTTTACCTAAATTAAATTTAAATAAAATAAATAATTATTTTAATAAAAATTTAGTTTTAAATTGTAAGTTACTATTTTTCACAATTTATCAAAAATTGAAAGTTTTCCGAAAAATACCAATAATTCACCCTAAGCTAATTTCGATACTCTCCATCAACAAATTAATTCCATTTTGAGTGGTAAAATTTATAAAATTTCAAAAAAGTGGTATTACTATTCATAACGTCTAGTTTGATTAGTTTTGGTGTGTTAGAACTCGACGTTACGTACAACACACACTATTGTGTTATTCCAAGGGAAATGTACCATGGAAGCCTGGGGTGTTACATTCCCTTTGTCTTCAAATAATTTGGTCCTAAAACTTTCTAGAATATTACTACATAAAAAGACTCGTGTGGTTCTTCATCATAAGTTCCTCGGGTTCCAAAGTTGCCTCTTTCATGTTATGCTTTCTCCATAGAACTTTTACTAGATGAGTCATTCGGTTACTCAACATGTTTTGTCTTGTATCAAGAACCTTGAAAGGCTCTTCGCAAAAAGACAGATCAGGTTCCTGTTTAAATTCCTCATAGGTAAGTACTTGAATTGGGTCAGGCATGTATTTTCTCAACAGTGATACATGGAATACATCGTGAACTTTGGAGATACTACACACAATTTCCAAATTGTAAGATACAGCCCCAATTCATTCTAGAATTTCAAAAGGTCTGATGTACCTGTGACCCAATTTTCCCTTCTTAACGAAACTTATAACACCAATCCATGGAGATACCTTTAAGAAAACATGATCTCCTACCTAAAATTCCAAATCCTTCCTTCAGTTATCGGCATACCCTTATGTCTACTTTGAGCCTCTTTGATGTGGTTTTGGATTACTTTCACATTTTCCATCATTTCCACCATATGTTCTGGGCCTACGAGTTTTCTTCTGCCAAAATCATCCAAACAGGTCGGTGTGCGACATCTCTTTCCATATAAAGCTTCATATGGTTCCATCTTAATACATGAATGGAAGCGATTATTATAAAAAAAATCTACCAAAGGTAAATATTGATCCCATATACCATTAATGTCAAATGAGCATGATCTCAACAAGTCTTATAAGGGTTGAATAGTCTTTTCTTCTTTTCCATCAGTTTGGGGGTGGTAGGAAGTGCTTAAACTAAGTTCAGTATCCTGGGCTTTCTAAAGACTTTTCAAGAACCGTGATGTAAAATGAGGATCATGATTAGATATAATCAATAGGGTTACTCTATAAAGTCTTACAACATCATTAATATATAGTCTTCCTAGATGGTCAAGTGAATATCTACACTTATAGATAGTAAATTTGCTGAATTGGTAAGATGATCAACAATGACCCATATTGGATCATTCCTTCTAGGAGTCTTTGGTAGTCCCATTATATATTCCATCATAATATTATCCCATTTCCACATAGGTATGGGAATAGGTTTCAAGACTCTTCTAGGCTATTGCCTTCCAGTATTCACTTTTTGACAAAACATACACCGTGACAAAAAATCATCAATCTCCCTTTTCATGTTGTCCCACCCAAAGTATCCCTTAAAATATATATAAATTTTAGTTCTTCTAGGGTGTATAGAGAAATTAGAGATATGAGAATCATCCAAAAATCCTTTATTCAGATCAGGTATATCAAGAACACAAAGTCACTTCCAAAATTTCAAAATTCCATCTTCATATACGATGTCACTAAATCTCCCACAATTCACAGCTTTATTCTTCTTTCGAAACTCCCCATCATCATCCTGAGAACATTTTATATTTTATAGTAAATATGGTTTTGCAAATATTTGAAAAATCAGTGATGTTTCACCTTCCATGGTTATTCCCATATCCATATTTACTAGATCAAAGTATGTAGGATCCTTTTCAACTCTCATCTTGTTCAAATATTCATGATCTTTTTTTCACAAAGCATCGGACACTCTATTTACCTTCCCCGGGTGGTAGTGTATCATGAAATCGTAATCCATGAGTATTTCAAGCAAACTCCATTGACTGATGTTGAGTTCATTATATGAGAAAATATTCTTCAAACTCTTTTGATTAGTATAAATGTCTCCTTTTTTAAGATAGAGATAATGTCTCCATATCATCAATGCAAATATTATAGCTACTAACTCAAGATCATGAGTATGATAGTTTTTCTCATTAATTTTCAACTGTCGTGGTTCATAGGAAATAACTCTGTCATTCTGCATAGGGAAACAACTAAGTCCATTCTTTGATGCATCACTATAAATAAAAAACCACTCATTCTCCCATGGTGGAGTCAAGATAGGATAATTGACTAATCTTCTCTTCAATTCTTCAAAACTATCTTCACACTATTTTTTCCAAAACAAATTAACCCCTCTTCATGTGATCATTGTTAATGGGTTAGCCAACCGGGAAAAATTCTGGTTGAAATGTCGATAATAACCTACTAAACCAATAAAATTTAGTACCCCAATTATACTCGTTGGTTCTGGCCATTCATGGATTCCCTTGGCCTTATAAGGATCAACAAAGATTCCATCCATGGATAAAATATGGCCATGAAATGAAATTTCCTAAATCCAGAATTCACACTTTCTAAACATCCCATATAATTTATGTCTTCAAAGAGACATCAGGATAATGCGCAAGTGATTTTAATGATATTCATAGATTTTATAGTATACCAATATATCATCAATAAATACCACTACAAATTCATCAATATATTCCTTGAAACAATATTCATTAGATCCATGAATATATAGGATGCATTATTCAATCCAAAATGCATTACTATAAACTCACAATGCCCGTACCTGTTTTGAAATGTTGTTTTCGAAATGTCTTCCTTTTTCACACACAACTGTAATTATCCAGATAGATGTTAAATCTTTGAAAAGTATTGAGATCTATGAAGTTGGATGAATAAATCATCAATGTGAGGTAGGAGATACTTGTACTTTATTGTTATAGCACCGATCTCCCTGTAGTCAATACACAACCTCATAGATCCATCTTTCTTATAAAAAAATGGCCAGGGGATCCCCATGGAGAATAACTAGGGCGAATAATTCTCTTAATACTCAATTCATCTAGTTTTTTTTAGTTCCACTAATTCCATAGTGGCCTTTCTATTAGGGTTCTATGATAAGGGCCTTGATCAAGGAATTAAATCAATTGAAATATCAATTTCTCATTCCGGAGGATGTAAAGGTAAATCATCTTGAAACACATCTACATATTCTTTCACAATATGTACATCCTCTATTTGAAAATTCTTTTCCTCCCCCATGGTTATTTCATTCTCTTCGTCCCTAATTATTGAATTTAGTTGAGCTACTGGGTGTGGATCTAGATAAGAATTAGGTGGTGATGATTCTACTATAATGATATGGTATTACTTATCATCATCATCAAAAATAGTAACCTCTTTCTTCTTACAATAAATTTTTACATCATGGTCCGAAAGCCAATCTATACCTAGGATTATATCAAATTAAATCATGGGTATTATGATGAGATCAGTAGATTAAGAACATTTATATGTACTACTCGGGACTGATTCACAAGACTCTGTTGCAATGATACTTCCCTTATGAGTTTTGACTGACAACTCCCTTGTTAAATCAAATTATATATATCTATCTTTTTTAGAAAACTGGGAAGATATGAAACAATTTGATGATCCATAATCAAATAATGCATTCTCTAAACTTGAGGAAACCATTAAATTACCGGCCACTATATCTTTCAGAGCATCTACCTCAGCAATAGTTGTAGCATAAGATTGGCCTTGATCCAATGGCCTTTTCAGAGGTAATTTCCCTTTTCACATAAGACATGTATTTACATAATTCTACCTTTCTCTAAAATTATATCATTCAACATCGACAACCTCTTTCTTCCCCTTGCAATCATGAGCATGGTGGCCTTTTTCACCACACTTGTAACAAACTCTCATTACCTTCAGGAATGTACTAGGATGTTTCTTCACACATTTATTGTAGGATTGATATTTAACTTTTCCATCTTCCCCTTATTTCAATTTCCAGAGTGTTCAACAGATCTCTTCCTCTCTTTCTTTTCTTTAAAGTCGTAAGACTTTGAGAATTCTTTTTCTGTCTTGATAGGACATGAGACAATATCTT
Source organism: Viscum album (assembly GCA_963277665.1). Classification (NCBI taxonomy): domain Eukaryota; kingdom Viridiplantae; phylum Streptophyta; class Magnoliopsida; order Santalales; family Viscaceae; genus Viscum; species Viscum album. The sequence goes on along the minus strand of OY728140.1, from coordinate 590,373,671 downwards.
CATACGATGAGAAGGATTGAGAGACTAATTCTAAATAGAGAAATGGTTTTAACCCTTCAATGAAACAATCAATATTACTTCTTGGTTTACATATATAATCTGTAGCATGCCTCGCTATCATTGTAAAGTTTGCCTCATAATTTGAAAAATTATCATCCTCCTTTTGCCTCAGACTCAAAAATTGCCATTCCATATTTGCTCGATGGGAACGAGGAAAGTATTTTTCTAATAAAATCTCTTTAAACTCCCTCCATTACATATTTTATACTTCATCATCTTCCTTTGTGTTTTGAAACAATGACCTCCATTGATCAGTACCTCTAGTTAGGTGGTAAACTGCCATGACAACTTTTTCCTTTTCAATGATCCCCAAGGCGTGGAATATTTACTCTAATGAATTTATCACTTACTCAGATACTAATGGATTTTTACCCCCATTGAATTTTGGAGGTTTTTTCTTCATGAAGCAATATATCATTGATCCTCCACACTGTGGGTGAGGGTGTTGCATACGGGTAAGGTTATTATTCATAACGTGTGTGAGTTGTCCTAGTATGGTAATTATCTGATCATCACCAGTTGAATCACCAAATACACTATAATTATCTTGAGTAAGAGAGAAATCCATACATGGAGTGTGTGCATTGATATAGTTTCTGTTAATTCCACTTGGCGCCATTTCTAAACAATGGCATAATCTAGATTAATTTATGAATCTAAATACATAATTAAAAACCTGTAAAACTCTTCACATAAATTGAATATTTTATTGATATAATCCATAATCATAAAAATTGTTTTCTTTGGGGAATTATATACTCATAAAATCTTCATAATGGTTTTTAAATTAAATGATATTTATCATAATCATATCCCTAGGAGTGTCGTAAACAAGAGTGTAGCAAGGCACATTGTTGTGCAACAGTTCCCGTTTGAGTATAGCTCAAAGAAGTGCTTTTGGGTTTTACCCCTAGGTACATCTGTGGCAGAGACTCCTCTACCTACTCGTATCCAAGTAGTGATGTATTTCTTGGAATACTCACAAAATCTCCACAATACGAAAATTATAGGAAGTTATTCTATACTAATCCTCAAAGACTATCTTAGGGTAATGTGCTCTAATCAGAGTTTATCTAAATCTAGATAACAAGGTTTGTAAAAAACTTCCTCTTATACCAACTGTAACACCTCAACCCTAGAAGCCCAGAGTCGGCGCATCGTTACGTATTGTTGGCATGATCACAAAAGATCATGTCTCAAATGACTGATTATTTTAGTAGCTTTGGAAGTACTAGATACATTTATAAGGTTTACATTACATCGTAAAGTGGAAAACTCCGACAACATTGTTTCAATAGAAAACACTGAGTTCCCATAGACAATCCCTATTGGTCAGTCAAAATATACTTTTTCACATCCTGGGAAAAATAAATCATAGAAAGGGGTGAGCACAGATGCTTAGTAGGGATAACAATATAAAAGAATCATTCAAAAATTAGCATAAACATTTAAAGAAATGTATAAAACTTAAACAAAATCCTTTCAAACATGAACATCATCATAATATTGAAATGATAAAATCAAATAATTCCATTTAATTATTCACATGGATGTTCTACTAGTCGAATAATCATATTCAATATCAACACCCAGTTTCATAATGATGGAATACATAATGCCAGACATTCATAATCACATAGTCAAGGCCTTTTTCCAAGACTACAAAAAATATTCTATTAAGGCCTTATGCTAATACACTAGTTTGTCTCATAAGACATACCGATGCATCAAGGAGCTATAGCGGTCTCCATCCATCACTTACTATGTCCAATTCATTATACATATGAAAAGGTTTTAACATAACATAAGCATTCATATTAAAACGAGTATACGAAATGTCAATACATTATCCATAAATGATGAATAGTATATAAGTATCACATCCATAGTAAAAAATATCACAAATCATTCAAAAAAATATGTAATTTTTGTATCTTAATAAGTCAACTTCAAATAAACTTACAATCCATCAAAGGATGTTATTATAAATGAAATCAAATTTTTTTTGAGAATAATATATTTCTATTTTGAAATCATTTAAAATTCATATAATTATAAAATAAAACATTTATTTTGAAAATATTCTTATAATATTATAAGGGAAGCTTCGATGATGTTTTAATGGAATTAAATAGTTTCACCACCGTATATGTTAAAAAAACATTCTTACATTAAATTTGATGAAAAGGTCAAAAAGTACCTTGTTTGGTAAACGATGGAAGGATTCCATTATAAACATCATATAAAAGTAAAACAAGGGTATAAATGATTTAAACCCGTATTCTAAAAAATAGTAAGAATGTTTTGAAATACATTTTTATGAATCATGGATTTGGATGATAAAGAGGCCCTAGTAGATAATTACGTATAATCAAACTCGGATAATGAAGAGATTGTAGAATTAACTCGTACATTGTACTTTTCTGTGGTCGAGGGTAGGTTAACCTCCTGTATAAATGTGAAATAATTTTTATTAAATTATAAAAGATCATTATAGATTAATATGATATCATATATTATCATTCAATATTGATTTGTTAATAATATTATAATATTATCATCTTTTCAGGTGTTAACTGATTCTTTTTCATTTATATGCTTTGTTATGTAGGTAATATTTGTTATGGATGTGATGTATCATATTCATATCTATAATGATATCAAGTCCTTAAAAATTATTTTTAATTATCAAATGAAAATTAGTCTTGAATAGATACGATGGGGAATGAATCTCATCGCATTCATGGAGACGGTAATTCATACGTTTATATGAGCAACAATATCAGACTTTTGATATATAAACAATATATAGTTTGATGGTATATTATATATAAAGAATAATTATCATGTTATATTTGTTATTTACCTCAATTACACATCATTATTATACCCATCAAAATAATAATGTATTGAATAACAATTATACCACGACGTGGAGACGTAATGTCGTACGCACCCACATATACTGACATGTCATTTAAATGATGGATGGAATAATGAATATGGTTGTACGATATTTATAATAACATAATGGTATATAGAAGATACCAGAGTTATTATTTTATAATGGAAACAACTAATAGTGAGGAAGTGGAAAAAGGAAGGAACTTGAAAGAGGTGATGAAATATTTACCTCTTCTTCATGTTCTTCTTTTTGATTTGATCAAAAGGGCTCCTTATGTTGTCTCTCTAACTAAAGTAATTCCTCTAATATGAATTTAGGATAGTTGAGAGATTATATGGGAAGGTATTGTCCTAGCCAAATGGCTTTAAAGGTGTGAATTTGAGAGAAGAGGAAGTTCACTTTTATAAGAGGGTGAGGGGTGCCTTAGGAAAAGCTAAAAATATAATTTTATAATAAAATAATTTTTGGTTTCTAATGGCTCCAAAGTAGATTATTTAAAGTAAAAGGTGGGGATGGGTAGAAAAAAACTCAAAAAATAGGTTTTATATAGGTTTTTTTCACTATATAAACATTATCTTTTATATTTACCTCTTAGTTAAATAGTTTGACATTTTCCATGTCTCTTGGTATTTTTATATTATATAGTTAATAAACATACTATATACTTACATGTGAACCCCAAGTGGTTCATTAATGATAAAAATATCATTATATATGTCTTTTTACTGAACCATATTTTTGAGGAATATAATATATAGTAATAATATAATATTTTTATAAAAACTCTTTTATGTCAATTTTGATACTATTTGGTTGTTTGTTTTTACTAAATTCATAACAGCATTATTACATAGAAAAAAATTCATCTAATCACCCCTATTATGTAATATCAACCTATAAAATTTGTTAAATTCCTAAAAAGTTGAAAATTACGTTTATTTGGATATTATTAATATCAGTTATTTAAATATTTCATTAATTATTTAATTACTACATCATCATAGTGTCAAAAATAAATCAAACTATTTAATGTCTAAAAAATATAAATAAAATTCCTTTATGTAGGAAACATTTTTATCATTATAATGAATATTTACAGTTGAATTTATATTTTTTGAATCCCAATATTAAAAATGTTTTAGTTATTAAACATTGATTTTATCTCTTTTAACACTTCTTTGAATTAAATAATAATAAATGTCATAATCTAATCCATGTGGACCAAATAGGTTCATATTTTATTCCTAAGGGAATTTGTGGTCGAATTATACTTATAAAATAGAATTAGGACATGTTTTAGGGTTATAATAATTTCATTTTACCCTTAATTACCCTATTTAATTTTAATAGTGGTAAATACAAGTAAAAATTACTATTCACCAAAAATTATTTTTAATCTTATTGAACAAAATTTTAGTTACTAATATAAACCATGTATCTTGGACTTTTGAAATTCATCTCACAGAAGCTATGAAATTATGTTTTATGTAAGTTTGCAATTGCTCCTAGGAGATGGGTAAAAGACGGAAAAAAGTTCAATAAAATTTTTAGATATCAAAAATTATTATAAACTAACTCTAATGAATTTAATTTAATTTATATAGGTAATATATATCTCTTTTTACATAAAATAAATTTTAAAAAAATAAATAATTATTTAAATAAAAATTTGGTTTTAAAAAATAGCTCAGTTTTTTTACTATTCATCAAAAATTGAACGTTATCAAAACAAACCCAAAAATTCACCCTAATCTAATTTCGAAACTCCAAATCCAAATATGAAATCCATTTTGAAATATAAAATTTATAAAATTTCAAAATGTGGTTATTAATATTCATAATGGCTAGTTTGATTGGTTGTGGTGTGTTAGAACTCAATGTTGCGTACATCACATGATATTCTATTATTCAAAAGGAAACATACCATAGATTCTTGGGGTGTTACAATTTATGTCGGCCAATGGTAGGTGATAAAATACATGTGATGCTTTAGTTATGTGTTTGATTTTTGCAGCGTTGTCAGACACATTGAGTTTTTCACACTTCATACATGTTAGCCTTCTTAAAAAAATATATAATTCTTATAACATTCCAAAAATGGGATAAAATCTTCAAAAGTTACGATAACATATTTCAACATCATATTTTATCTCATGCCTTTCATTTTGAATCCCAAATTGTAATATCCCATAAGTACCTCAAAATAAAAGATCCTATAAACCCTTATGTTTATTCATACCTTTATAATTGTTTTCACATAAGAAAAGATAATTCTTCTTCAAATAAAATTTTTACATGAATTTTTTTTGGGTTACATGAAATATAAAATGATTCTTCCAATGTAATCTCATTATAAAAATAGCATAAATATATTTATTCATTTTTTTCCTCCTATAGTCTACCATAACTCTTAAATCCTTTATATGTTGAATTTCATAATCATTGATCATTTTTCATTATCCATTAATCATGATTTCCATATTATTACTTAATAAATCATTCATATAAACAAAAATAGTAATCTTGTACTTATATTCAAAATTTTCAAAACATGAGAAAAGAGATAACCATACCTTTCATAGGAATTTTTCAACTTCCTCAAACTAAATTAGAATGGAATTAGGTATTGGAAAACATATATTTGTATGATCCTCTAGAAACCATTCATAAACCTTATTCATAAGACATTTATTTTAATAATGACCATAATCCCCATATATAAATCATTCAATTGATTTCTCAAAATGCACTTCTTTCCATTCCCTTGAGCTAACTGAATTCATCCTTTTTCATTGGAAGGTTATTGATTTATGATCTTCATTACCACACCCATAACATATTCATACCCCTTTAAAAAAATTACCAAGATGTTTATTTCTACTTCCTTTAAAAAAATTTAATTCAATAAAATTACCTTTATAATTATTACATGAACATCCATAGGGATTTATTTCTATCTTATATGATGCCTTATAAAAATTACTAAGGTTAAAGTGGTTAATCATGACTGAATATTCGGCCTATAATATGCACAAGAGTTCCCGTTGCAGCTCCCATTTAATTCAATTTCTTATTCAGATAACCACCACAATTTCATTCTAATTCATTATTACGTTGGTGCCTACTGAATCCAGTCATATACTATATCCAAAAGTTTAGTGTGTGTATGTTAATAAAATCATCATATACTATCTTATGAAGAGGATAAACACTATGATATTCTAATTAATGTTATCTCAAACTCAGTCAATTTATCTAATATGACTATGAATCATTCTAATATGAAAACAATTATGGTGACATACAACTTTCAACCAATGCTTTCATAATTCCCTAATATCTAAAGAAATATAAACAAACTTTTTATTCCAACATTAAGGACCCAGGCTTAAACATTACATATTCTCACAGTTAAGAAATTTTCATTATTATACATTGAGGGTATTTTCATTACTATATCTTTATATAATTATACTCTAACACATACATTACCATACAATAAGAATTATAAGTGGACACTTCCAAATAGTATACATGTTTTCCCCAAAATAAATCCTTCTAATAATAAAATAATATTTATTATTAAGAAACTTCTTCAATACTTTGGTCATGACGTCCTATTTGTCTTTAAAAATATTAATGCATATGAAAATCATTTTAAAACTTGTGAGGATCACAAAAAAACTCACCAGGGTCCATGAATGTAAGAATAAAACCACTAGTCTTGGAATATTTTATACTCGATAAAAAAAATCAAACTTTTCACCCATAAGATAAAAACCATTTATCTTACCTCATGAAATCATATGATTCTTATAAAACTGATATATAGCATAAATCATAAAGGAAACATGGGGAATCCATATCATACTTACAATTTAGCTTTCAAAAATACATAGGGAGTAACCTTCATGGTTACATTTTGAATACCCATCAAATTATATTCCTTATATCACTTATGATAAACATTTTCATTTCACTCTATCTCATTACCCAACGAATTGGAGATAAATTATGGGATCACCCATCCTAGGGTTATCACAAAAACACCCATAATCATAAACAATTCCCAATAACCATAACATAATCCTAACAAATAAAACATGCACAAAGGGAATTTACATTTCCACTTTGAAATCTACCTTCATCATTACAGTCTGCACACTCATAAATAAAAAAAGATTATTTTAAAATTAATTTTTATGATTTAAAATTAAACACCAAATCAGTAATGTTACATAATTTCCAGAAATTTAGTTCATGATGTATATGTCAAAAAACATTCCATGTTATTTAAATAATCAATCAATTTTTAAACTATAATTAAAACATTTAAAACTAATATTTTTGAATCAAAGGGTCACACACCACATTAAAACATTTTAAATGATTTATAATTTCAAAACAATCTTATACATATAAATAATTCCATAAAACCATTTTTAAATAATGTACATTAATGAAAAAGATTTATATGAATAAAGGTGAAATACATTTAAAACGATTATTTTGATAAAGAGTCCTTTACCATTTTATACATTTAAATTATAAGAAACATGAAAGTATAAAATTTTAGAAAAAATTTAAGAACATGAGTATATATATTAATAGATATGGAAATAAAAAGGGGATTTATATAAAATTTATGAAAGTATAAAGCTACATATCATCAATAAATGTCTCAATGAATGGAGATTGAGACAAAATCAATTACCTTGAGTCTATCTCATCACTGATAGTTTTTACATTCCTAACAAATAAAATTAGGTAAATTTATATTTTATTGATTATTTTTTTAATTTTTATTATTCCTTTTCTATTACTTATTATTATTCAAAAAAATGTCTTTCTTATTTATGTCTATAGAAGATATTTTTTTTATATTCAGTACTTGAGTCAAAAATGAACTTGGTATGATTCCAATAGTCCATGAGGTCATAAGTGTATCATATACAAATGTAAATTTATGGAATAATAATTAGATTTATACCTCAATTATATTTTTAAATCAAACCACTTTTTTATGGTATTAAATTCGAACAATGTTATAGTCATGAAGATGGTAGGCCATACATACACATGAATAATATTTCCATTTTTCATTATTCGTTATGAAAATATGGTAATAATTATATTATCTTTCCATAATTATCAATATATTACTAACATCATAAAATTCATTTAATTATACATATATATATATATATATCATAGACATGATGTGGGAAATAAAAATTATTAACATCGCTTCAAGAAGGTGATAGTTCAAATTTGTGCACGAACAATGTTATTTTGTTGATGTTTGTGGAATGTAAGAAAATAATTGATATATTATTATATTATAGTCATATATATGAAATTAAAAGCATAATTGTTTTTTAATTCCATCATTATGACCAGCCTTGGAAAATGGTAATGAAAAAAAATTTATCTGTTTGTGAGGCAGTGGTCCGCCATACATATGAATGAAAAGTTTATTTCCCATTTGATGAAATTGTATGTTGATTCATGTGATGTCATTAACGTAATAAAATATCAGTATATTGAGTGTAGTAGAGTTATTATTTCATCATGTTTTAATGATATTTGAAAAATTGGATAAAGGAATAATATAGAAATACATAAGTAAAAACAATATCTCTTTTTTCAGTTGATCACCATTGGAGGACACCTTCACACATATAAAAAGGGTTTTATTCATAAAATAAGTCACCAAGATGTTGTTAGTGATTTTATGAATAGGTATGTTCATAGGGTATCAAATAAATTGTTTTAGAAGTGTTATTCATAGAGAAGGGTGGGTACCTTATTAAAGGAGAGGGGAAGGGCACCCTTAGAAACTCTTAAAGTATTAAATAAATATAAATTAATTTTAAACCCCACATGACTCCAAATTATGTTATTTGGAAGAAAATATGACGAAATGTCTAATTAATTCTATAAAATAATTTTTATACTTGAATTTATTTTATTTTGAGACATATAATACCTTTTTACCCATAATTAATCTATTTTAATTTTAATTGTGGTGACAAAATTATAAATATTAAGAGGCTATAAAAGTTATATATATAAGGTAAAGGTCCCATAAGTGGAAAACCTGTAAACTTTTAGACCTTATTATAGTCAATTTGTAATTTGTAAATATTTTTATTATTTATAAATAATTTAAGTATATATTTTTTTATAAAATATAATTACTGTCAACTTTGACAATATAAATTTTGTTTAATTTAAATAAAATTCAAATAGAGAGATAACATAAAAAACCATTTAATAGATTAATAATATTTTATACTCAACAGGAAATTTTCTACTGTACTATAATTAGTTAATATTGTTTTTATTTTAATATTTTGCTATAACATTTATTATATATTTCAATTAATAAAATAATAATAATGTTATTGTTGTGACTGTATTTAGGGAAATTATCTAATATCTAAAACTATAATTAAATTCCCACGATTTATAAAATTTCATTAATTTTCTAGAGATTATTTATTATTAGGGTTATATCATATTTAACATTGTATTAAAAGTGTTATAATTATAAGCAATATAAGAGTGACATTTTGTCAATTTCATGTCACTTTTATTTGTTTAAATAATATTCATATACTTTTCAGAGTTATAATCCCATTAAAGGATTCACTCTTAATTCTTAGGTGTTATAGGTCTAACATTTAATCATACAATAGGATTTTGGCTTGTATTAGGATAATTGTATTGTTCTTGTCATTTTATTTTGTTACCTAAATTAAACTAATTACCTTTAATTTTCTTAAATAAAAATTATTGTATTTATAATTAATTATATCCCAAAAATCAATGTTATAAACTAAGATAATTTGGACACCATGATTGTAAATATTGAATCAATTTTTTAAATTTTTAAACAGAATATTTTCAAAAATTAATTTAAAATTAATCCTTATTGACCAAATCTGAAAATGGGTTCTTTAAAAAGTAAAATCATTTATAAGATTGACAGGTGTTTATATAAAAATTCAATGAAAAATTATTCCAATTAATGAAATTGGGTTGAATAATAAGAAAATAATCAGATTATACATTAAAATTAATTAAAAGGGTACTCTATCAATTTAAATAATTTAGATGAAAAAATAGGTTTAAATTAAAATTCAGTATTTTTCACAATTCCTAATTATTTGATAGTTATCATAAAATTAACAAATATTTATCTAAAAAAAAAATTTATGTCTCAATTCCAAATAAAAAAGATTAGTTTTTCCAAATTATACTTATAAAAATGTCAATAACTAAATTTAAAATTCATTCCCCAGAAAAAGGTGTTAAAAATGTTTTTTAATACATCATTAATGTGTAAAATTGAATTTGTTCTTATATCTAGCCTAGAAAAAACATAAGACATATTTAAATGATTATATTGAATTTATAATTCATTAATATATTTCTAAAAAAGTGATTTTATTATTTTAAAAATACAATTATTCAAATTTAAATAGTTTTTCATAAAAACACATCCTTTATATTCAATTGGTTTTTATATAATTCCATTAAATAATTCAGTAACCAATAAACTATAATATAAACTTGTTTTAAACATATTTTCATAAATCATTTAATCCTTTTCATATTCTATACTTTAATGGTGATGTGATGACTGTCATATTAAAAAAAAATTAAGTCCTTTATTTAACCTAAATTTGGTGTATCATGTATGTTACCGAACACATTGTTTAAATTTCAAAACTAAAAATGATTCATAAATAAAAATTATATCATTTTAATCAAAATGAAATATATATTTTAAATTTTCTTAATTATGTAATAAATGAATTTAATTTGATCATTTAAGACATCAATTGAATGTGTAGTATTATTTTTGGAACTACATCAAGTGAGTTATCCGAACCAACCTATTTTTTGGGTTATGACCATTATCTATCTAACTCACTTTATGTCTCTATTTAATAAATTGGAATGATTCTACGTTCTATTTATATTCCTCTTACATATATTGTAATCTCATTTTAATTCATTTTTTGGGGTTATACATGCCTTGAGTTCTTTTCTCAAATTCCATCTATAAAATCAAACCCAATTAAGGGGAATGTTTCTACCCCTTAATCTGTTTATGTAACACCATTTTAAAGACATTATTATGATTCATGATTTTATTAAATAAAGTAATATTTTATTAATAACCATTTTATATTTCCAATAGTTTTCAAATAGAACACCATGTTAACTTATTCTTCAAAATTCCATAACTAATTCCATTAAGTATTGTATTGAAAGTTCATTTTGATACCCAATCCCCTACCCTTTCTTATATCTTCTTCAAATAAAATCTATATTTGAAAAATTTTATTATTAACTCAGATATAAACATCAAAATTATTTAATTCCTTCTTCAATATTTAATCCTTATGAAATATATATTCATTTTTATTTGAGGAAATATTATGCAACCCATTTCCTTCCATTATAAATTCTTTTGTTTATGCCTTAAATTTTATTACATTTTGAGGCTCACAAAATAATTCAATTTTTCTAATGGGTGTTCCTAGATATAACTCTATTTAATTGCAAAAATTGTTTTCCACATTATATGTTATGTATGGGATTACGATGAAAACATAATCCATGGTGGGACTCTATCCACCATGTGATGTTATCTTGGATGTTTATATCAACATATGAATATGACATGTTTTATGATATTCCAACACTAATATGATTACATGAACATATGATATAATTTTATTTATATTATGTTCTCATATGATTAATCATGGATCTTGTAATTTTTTATATCATTTTCGACCATTTGGTTCAAATGAAATGATTTGTGGTCAAATTTATTCCCTTTCATGATTTTTAGCTTTTCCTAATGGTTATGTATTCCTTATGGTATCCAATTTAGTTTTAGGAGCTCAAAGGGAGTTAGGAGATAATTATTGAGAATATAATAATTTTTTATTATAGTTTCATTTAAAGGTATTATTAACTGGTCATATAAATACACAAGTATTATCAATCCTTGGTTTTTTTATAAGATATTTGTCTTAGAAAACATGTAATAATATATGTAAAATTTCTGGGAAACTATAGTTGGAATAATTGGAAGGTCCATTTATTGTTTAATATTTTTTCTATAATACATTAATGAAACCCAAATCGATAATTCGATGTTTAAGAGAAAATCCTCGTTTAATCAAGATGTATTGATAAATTTGTTTCAATGAAATTGCATCACTATTAGGATAATATGCGGCCCAAGTGTAATTTTACCTGGTAGTAAAACCCCCAAAAAAATTAACGATCGGTTATTAACTATGTCATCACATATTCCATAATGATGTTGTTTTTATTAAAACTTGTTTTTATGCTCCTAGTTTACATGAATTTCCTAATTCAAAAACTCTATACCCACAATTATACAGATTATTAATTATTTTATATATTAAGAAAACTAATCCAAATATTAGCATGGAAACTATATATTGAATCATATTCACTATTAAGTAAGTATATTTGTGTCCTTGATATGTTATTCAATATATGTTCATAGTTTTTATTTTAATATGCTAGTTGATTTCGGTATTCTCATTCTTGATTTTCCTTTTTTAATTATGGTAAATAGGCGAAACCATTCCAACCAAAAAATTCATAAAAAAATGTTATTATTTCTTTAATGGTATGAATAACCAAATGGAAGATGAATATAAAAAATTCATTGAATTACTATATTAACTAACTAATGTTTTGAATAATAACATGAATTATGTGAATTTATCTTATCATTATTTGAAAGTTCATGTTATGTTTGATTACTTTGTGTAAAAAAATACCTCCTACCTTAAGTAGAACACCTGATACCCTCATCAAGGAATAACAAATTAACACCGTTGAAAATATATTCATTATTATCCAACTATTAGAATAATATAGAGTTTTTCTTGTTTTTTATATCATGGAGGGGGACACTGATCAGTGGTGTACACTACCCTTGAATATGAAGTCCACATAGAAATTTATTTCATAGAAGTGTAAGGAATCATGGTAATATTTTACAAAAAATATTTTCGCTAAACTCATTGTTTTAAAATGTATAGGGTGTTTCTCAGAACAAATTAAAAAGAAGATGTGTCTATTAGGGTTTATGATAAAAATTTAATAAATACTTCATTGAATGCCTCCACATTAATCATAAACCTTTAATGTAAGGTGGACAATGTTTTATGTGGATTAACATTGAATCCAAAAATTTTATATCAATTTGAGAATTTTCTAATTTGTACAGATATTTTTTGTGTCTTAAAAATGTAGATAGTTATTGGAGACAATTATTGGTCCCATGGTCCTAGATATTAAAATATAATAGCTGATTTTTTTTTTGGATTATCAGTAGAAAAATGTCATGGTGGACAGAAAGGAAAACATACCATGTTTCAAAAATGTGATAAGTAGTATCCTATAAAAAAATCAAGGTAACCAAGAGATGTTTCAAATTTTAAATGGGGGGATATTTTAAATCATTTTCAATGAGGGATAATGAATGCCATATGAGCAATGGAAGAAAATATGGTTTAGATCAGTACATATGTGATAGTCCAGTTTTTCAAATATATAGAATATAGGAAATAATTAGACCGATTCCCCAAGATAAGGGTTTTCTGATAAGATAAAAAATACCAACCTATATGTACTAGAGAAAATTTAATGGTATATAATTTCACTAATTATTATGTGGATCATAATACTGATGTGTTTATATATATGGGGGTTATTCTTTCCGAAATAGCAAAAAATGTTATTATTCTGGTTCTTCAAATTCATTCATAACATGCATGTTTAGTAGAAGTATTCAAAACAAAACATCAACACCTGGGGATTAATCAATATGTGAGAAGAAAAAAATATTTAGACTATTGTATAAAAATTCTATAAATCATCCCTTGTGTTTTTTTGGACTGAACAACCATAAAAAAATTTTATTCTTTATTTATTGCAATTTAACTCTATATTGATCATGGATTGGATTTCCTTAAATAAATAAATAAAAATTCTATTGGGAGAGGGAGATAAATCTTCACATCAATTGTTTTATTGGGATTATTGTAAATTTAAATGTAAGAGGATGAATCCCTTTTGAAATATCCTTATCGTGTTTTTGTTATACAGACTTATGAGAAAGATAATCTACCCATAAATATTTAGACAAACGAGAGAATCTTTCTTGATGACATGCCTAATGTGATAGACTAAAATGATGATTTATTTTAAGAGTACCATTTTATTACTCCTAGATTTGAGTTTGTTTATTCAATTTTACTTATACTTAGATCTCTTCCAATATACAAGACACCTTATAGAAAATGAACCAATTTGTTTGAATAATTGAATAAATGGATTCAACAGAGTATGGAAACAGCTTGTATATTCTAGAGTGATTCATTATGGGGTGTTGAAGTCATCTTCATCAAAAATATGGATGGGTCAATTTTCATTTACAGTCATTATCATGATATCAACAAATTAATGATAAAGAACAAGTATCACCTGCCATGGATATAAGACTTGTTCGATCAACTATGTGGGTCACAATACTTCCCATTAATGGAAATTCAATCAAGATATTACCAATTATGGGAGAAGAATGGATATATTCGCAAGACTACATTTTGAATGATGTTTGTATGAACGAGTTCAAAATGATTTCCTTCAGACTCAAAAATGATCAACAAATAATCCTAGATATAATGATTAGAGATGTTATAGACTACATTTAAAAATTTGTTGTAATATTTATAGATGATATTATGATATATTATAAAAGAAAGTGTGCTCAGATGAATATTTGAATACTATACTAAATAATTTGTGAAAGGAGAATATATTTTCATGGTATAGTAAATGTGAGTACTTAATAGAGGATTTATCATTATTGAGGGAATGTTATCACGAACATAGAGATAATTATATCACATTTCATGAAAAGGGATATTGTGGTGGGGTTAAGATCAACATTATTAATGGAAATCTATAGTTTTAATACACTAGATGAAAATTATTTATGATTTGTGAGAATGTTATCATGACTATCAAACCTAGTAATCATTATGAATCAAAAGGATGTAATATTTTCATGGACTAGTGAATTCAAATATAGACATAAAGAATAGAAAAGGAGTCGTATAACTACACCATTCCTCACACTCCACTCAATAGGTTAAATTTTAATATAATATTGACATTTATAAATGTAGGGATTAAGATATATATGGATGAAATATGAATAATTTGTAGCCTATGTCTGAAAAAAGTAGAATGTTTATGAGCTGAATTTTCCAACACATTCTGTAGTGTTTTTAGTAGTAATATTTTCATTGAAAATATATCAACATTATCTCTATACAATGAATTGAAACATATATATTGATCATAAGATCTTAAAATATATATTCACATAGATGTTTCATAATATAAAATACTGCATATGGTTAGTGCATGTAGAGTACTTTGTCTTCTCAATCAATTTATATCATGGGATGGAAAATAAAGTGTTGGATTACCTTGTAATAAAGGATATAGAAACCTTATCAATGATGAGAATTTATAATGATCAAATCATCATATACATGAAAATTATAGACATCAGTATTGTAAAAGAATTAAAGTAATCATTTATTTCTCAAATTATTTCTCAACCATCTCTTAGGGGGAATATAATGGATGTTAAAAGGGATGATGTGGAAATACAAAATAAGGTGGAAGATATAAGAAAATAAAGAATCCTTAGAGTTAAAAATTTATCAATAACGAGTTGTATGATTTGGGTCAATATTATATTTACCATAAAACCCCATGGAAAATAAATATCTATTAAAGGATGCACATAGCTCCACCGTCTCAATCCACATAGAGAGCATGAAGACGTATAGAGATCTTAGACCACACTTTTGGGGGGACAGTATGATGAATGTGATCCTAGAATATACATAAACATTATAGTTATTTCAAAATGTGAATAAAGAATGTAGAAATTTCAACATAATGATACTACTATTAACAACACCTAAATTGAAATGGGAAAATATCAATATGTATTTTCCACATGTTTTATAAAGGAATCCAAATTAAATAACAATATAAGGGTTTTGGTGGATAATATTATGAGGACTACTAATTTCCATAAATATTGAGAAAAAATTTCACTTGATCAATTTTAAAGGACATAAATTTGAGAAGTGGTGTGGCTATATAGTACTATATCTTTGATTATGTTTATCAAAGATATTAGATTTACCTCAATGTTCTAGAAAGTTCTCCAAAATTTTCTAAAAAATGAGTTAATCTCAAGTATGACTTATCAATCCCTAATCGATATCCAATATGAGCAGATGGTCTATACACTGGATGATATGTTGAAAGAATTTTCAATGGACTTTAAAGGAAGATGATAATGACATTTTATTTTGTTGATTACTCGTAGAATGACAACTTTCACTAAATATTCCAAATGGATCCATATGAATCCCTTTATTGGAAGATATGAAGAACACATAAATATTGTAATGAACATAGTGAACGCAAGTTGTTGGGACCATTAATGGTTGATTAAATTGAATAAAGGGTACTGACAATCCAAATCCACATCAAGGAAACATGTAATCGATAAAAAAAACTATGTAAAAAAACATTGATGAGATTAAGTGTCTATGTTTAATGATGAATTATTTCTCTATATATATCCATGGAAGAGAGTCTGGTGACTATGGAATTAGGGTAAGCTATGTACTTGGTACATTAACCCTTGTGTGATTCCTGATCGCATCAGAGATATAGATTATTTACTATAAGTCTCACCAACCTTTTCTCAAGTACCATATGTATTCCATGAATCCCTATTAAAGAATACATACCAATTTTCACACATGTATTGAAATAGGAGGAGGTAAATAATTATGGTAATATCTCTTATGGGGAGAAGTCAATGATTATATTGGATAGTGGAAAAACATTTCTACACAATAAGATAGCTCACATGGTCAAAGGAATATGAAGAATTTATAAGTTTGAGGAGATGACCAAGGATCTAGAGGAATACATCATGTAGAAATACCCGCTACAATTTTTTCCTTATTATGAAAAATGAAAATTGGATGGAGAAATTTCCTAATCGGTGAAGAGTGTAACAACACATAATTTTAACAATTAGATTTCCCCTCTTATAATTATGTGATATTTAGTAATGTAGTATAATTCACATGTACTACATAATGAAACCAAAAAAAATTATTATATTATTTTTATCTTAAAATTTAAAGAATAAAAATGAAAACATGAATGTAATGTATAAAAATGGAAAAAAATTAAAAAACATTAAGATATGGAAAATAAGAAAATTGGGATATATTTATCCACCAATGTAATTCCACTCACAAACATCACTATTAAAATTCAACATAATATTAATAATGAAATATTAATCTAAGAAATAAAAATAAATATATCCTTGATAGAAAATTTAATTTAATTAAGAATTAATGAAATATTTTATATTTATAGAATATAGGGAACCCATAAAACCATTAAAAATTTGGGATCTGGAATAATTATCTAGTCGTTGGAATAGAAATCAAACTATTAGGAAGAGTAACATAACAATTATAATAGTATCCTTGCTTATGGGAGTGTAAAGTAATATTTTTTTAATCATATGAAATAATAATATGGAATAATTATAACATGATACAGATAAATAATGGTTTTAAAATTAAAAAAAAAGTATCAGTGTTTATATTTTTTGTAAAATATATAAGTTTTATACTCATTATTATACCAAATATAATTATTTAAAACATTATTTTCGTACTATTATATTAAAAATAAATATTATTTTTATATTATTATGATTTGAGACCATAAATATGTTTCCAAAGGATAAAAAAATTGATCAAAATAATATAATTGTAAATTTTTAAAAAAAATGAGGTTTTAATTTAGAAATAAAATTCTCATATTAAAAAATTACAATAATAAATTAGATTTCATTTTTCATAATCTACATGTCATTATATGGTTGTGAAGTATTTTCTATATTTTCTAAAATAGTTAAATTTTTGGTAAACGGTAAAATAAATTACATCAAATAATAAGCTAAATACATGATTTAGTGTCATTTTGGATGTAATAACATATTTATTTAAAGTAATATGTACAATTTAATGAATCTAGTCGCATGAATCAATATTATTTGTTGTCCGGAGTAAAATAATAAACTAATGAATATAATATGGAAAAAACACTGCTCTCTTCATCGTATAAATACAACTCATTCTCCATTCATCTTATATGCCTTATATCTCAACAAATTTACACCCAATTACATTCAGAATACTATCCCCCATGTCCAACATATGACAATATCATCAAAATATCCAATATAATTATCTCTAATTGATAGCCTAGTAGGAGATAACCCATTATAGTGGGGAACTATAAACTAAATTTATTTTAATTATATTATTCTTTTACTACCACCTTGTGTTATAAATCAACCTAAAAATAACAACACTAGTATTCTAAATTTACAAATATGATTTTATTATGGGGTAATATACATCTAATACCCTCCCAATATTTGTTTCTAAATAGAATGTGTTGTTCACAATATGTTTCGTTCACGACCTGTATGAATAAAGTATTACTTTTTTCTACCCCACCTTCATGGATGGTTATAGAAACCATATTATTATAAAATATGATTATAATAAATATATTATAACTTATTTAAATTATTCTATTTTTTAATAATCTTTCAACTAAAAATAATGAATCACGTTCATTAATGGTCAGGTAAACCACATAAATGAACTAATCATCTAACACTAATGTTTTTACTAAATAAATAATCCCTATGTTGGATTAAAAAAATTATATGTAAAAATTAAAATTATTTAAATTATATGAAAATCGATTCATTTTAGTTATGGAGATATAATCACATTTGATAAGAACATCAGTATTTGTATACATGTGATCCGACCTTGGAACCATGAAAGGAATGCCCCTAGAATAAGGGGATTATGCTTTATATCTCACTAAAAAGGGTGTAAATAAACATAATATTATAAATGTAAATAAAATATGAATGTAATTGTATTTTAGTTAGCTAATTAATAAATTTAATTCTATTATTCAATACATTGAGTATTAGGGAGAAACAATTCCTATGCTTATGGTCAATGATCTCTCTGAAAAACCTATTTTTCATCAGATTATGAGCTTTATCTCTCTAAATAAAATTATACCTGTAATTATAGTTATGTTATTATTAGAAATTATTTAATAAATTTCAATTAATTTAATACCATTATTATTCTCTATCCTTTTTTGGGGTTATACATTCATGGAGTTCTATTTTCAAATGTCTTCTTTTAATTCTAACCCTATTAAGTGGGACATTTATATACCATAATAATTTTATGTAACACTATTATAAATTATTTATTAACATTAGTTATTTCATTTAATATTGTAATATTTTAGGGATAACCATTTTCACATTATGGGTTTTTGAAACAAAAACTATATGTTCATAGTATAAGGACTTGGAAATTTAGTGGAATGTTTTTTCGTAAATACTTTGGAATTTAACGAGTCCGCGAAAATTGACGATGCATGATTCTGAGGCCCGGTGTGCCTAGAATTAATTTCTAATGTTTTTTTCAAGTATGTTCAATAAACGTATGAGCGGGTTTTTATATCTTTTGAACCGATGCTTGTAATTGAAATATGAGGAAACTATTGAACTCACATCACCAATATTCAATTAAGAAGACTATGACCTTGATGGTAGTGGGTCGAGATTAAAAGATAGTTTTTGGATTTTTAGATAATGAATTAAATAAAAAAAAGTGTGTGGCTAAATTTTTATTTGTTGGTTAATACCTCCTCATAGAATTTAGACATGGGAACTCCACACCATAACCTCCCATGAGATGTTATGGTGGTGGGGCCCACCCAAACCTAACCTCTTGCAATAGGTTACGACGTGGGGACAACACGTGGCAAAACCCCCTATTAATGACGGGAGAGGAAAACCACTAAACTCCCCTCATTAATGATGGAGGGTCTCTGCACACACCTCCCTCCTTTAATGGTTCCAAATCATCCACATTAATTAAGGGGGAGCCAAGTTAATTAATTCACCATTTTAAATTTTGTGCCAAAAATTTAAATAATATATTAACAAAATCTATTATTATTTTTGTTGGAATTGATCATTTTGGTCATACCATTGAGAGGAGGATTATTGGGAGAAATATCCAAACGATGAACGTCTTCGACTCTAAAGAATGCCAACCTTCATTGACTTCTTCCTAGTATCCTACCGATGTGGACTGTCTACAACTGACCATCCCTCCACATCGTCGTCAATGAGCCGATGCATGATCTTGAGATTGGAAGTGTGTGGAGGATGCGACGAATGAAGATCACCTTCATCTTATTCTCGTGACTTCTTCGGTGATCATCGAACAAAGGTAGGGGATATTTTATTTTATATGCCATGTTCTTCTTTTCTCTCAAAAAAAAGAATGAGGTTATGCTCTATTTTTTTGGTGATTTGTTGTTCATCGTTCTCCTACCATGATGAGCCAAGTGTTAGCACCATAAATGCGGAGGGTGTTGGCCAAACCAACATGGCTCGACCCCTCCGACGTTCTTGTTTAAGATGATCATCATCATGGAGACGAAGAAATGAGGGGATGAAGGTGACGAAGTCAAAGGCCACCTTACCCGCGACCTCCATGATCTGCACCGTCCCCGTGGCGTTCTGCACCACCATAGGAAAAAAAGGGAATGACTAAGCCCCCACCATCCGCGCCGCTCACAATGTCGAGCTGATGCACCGAGCCAGCCCACGCCCCGTCGGCCTGCCCGGCCGCCTCCCGGTTTCCTGCAGGACTGCCCAGCCTCCCGCTGGCCGGCCCGGCTGCCTCCCGGTTGCCTGCCGGCCTGGCTGGCCCCACACTGGCCTACCTGGTGCCCTCCCTGCTGCCCGCCCCCCAGCCTGCCGGTCTGTCTGGCCACCTGCCAGCCCGGTCATGTCCCACTGGCCTTCCCCGCCGCCTCCTGTGCGCCCGGCCGAACCGCGCCGGCACGCATGCCCCACACGACCCATGTCACGTGAGTCACGCCCATCGCGGCACAGGCCGATTCGGTTTCGGCCATCCGGGCTGAGATGATGAGCCGGTCTCGATGCTCTCCGGGCCAAACCGCACACGCAGCCTACTGGGTTGGGCCCAGTGGGTGTGGATGAACCTAACAGGCTGCCCGCACAATGTGTCTGGCCAGACCCAACAGGTCTGACTGGGTCGAACCAGACTGGGTCGGCGCAGACGCGGTCAGACCGGGTCTGACCAGACCTGGGCCCACCATCGACCCTTTACATTTGTAGGCTATATCTTTGGAACCAAACGTCTGTTGAGGAACCGTCAGCGGCGCTGGTAATATTGGAACCTGATGGTCCCTTCGAGTATACCCCACTGGATTTTGGGGTATTGTTGAGATACCATCATGTTGGATCATGCACAAATCCAACTGGGACCCCTGGACTAAAAGACTAATAACTCACAGACCGGGCGTCTGATTGATGCACCGTCTGTTGCGTTGAGACCTCTATGACGTGGTGTACCATTAAGGTACTTCTTCATGGGACTTCATGAATTTTTGAGTTATGACCAGTAGCTCGTGGAGAGGAACCATCCAATGACGAGTGAGCAGAGTGTGGAGACCTAGTAGCTGGCTGAGACCTAACGACCGCTGGTCGTTTCGCATCAGAGTGACTCTACAAGACCAGTGGGGAGTGCCTCAGTGTCATGGCAGACCCATGGAACTTGACATGAATACTACCTCAGCAGGCTACGAGGGGGAGCGCCTTGGTGATGTAGCAGACCCATGGTGGGGATCACCTAGGTGATGCAACAGACCCAAGATACTCAACAGGAGGTGTACCTCAGTAGTCCAAGGTTTTTAGGAAGCATCTTGGTGTCACAGCAGGCCCAATGTACTCGATAGGGGAGTAGTTCTCTATCAGTCGTGGTTTTGATAATGTTTATAAAAATCTTGGTTGACCTGAGTCTGTAACTTTGGTGTTTTCTTCCTGATTGAGATGGATTACTTGACCACTTAGTTATATGTATGGTAATATTCCTATGTGGGGTTATATGTTGATTTCATTATTTTTGGTTTATCCTTATTGGATTTGAGAGACTATGAGGATCTCGGGGTCCCTACTGAGTATTGTTATACTCATCCCTGCCACGGGCTATGCCCGCATCTCGTTGTGTTGGTAGAAAATGACAGACAACGCAGACTGAGGCTGATAGTACCAGGACTGAATAGTACTCTGAGGTGGACCATAAAATATGTCAGTATACAGAGGAGACTGACAGACATGGAGTGCTGAGGAGGCTATTTGTACATACCCTTCAGGTAGGATCTGTGGTGTATGATCCATGAGCTGATTTTTACCTTTCTTTTGTTCTGTCTTTTCCAGTTGTACTTGTACATTACAGTTGGGAGTGTATTTATGGCCCTGTTACTTTTAAGCACTCTTTTTTTGTACAGTTTACTTAGTGTTTTGAATTTATTTGTGTTATCTGTTGTGTATGTTTATAGTTATGAATGATATTCCATCTCATATTTACAAAATTAGGCCTCTGGTGCAAGTCCCCAGCCCCTGTCCTATGGAAGGCGGGTTTCGGGTAGTCACGTCATTGGCCCTGGGGGACGGGTCGTGACAAGTTGGTATCAGAGGGAGGTTCTACTGTAGAACTTATGACTCTGATCTTTTCTGTGAAGTAATAGTGTTAAGGTTACTGAGTGTGGTTTTCAATTCATGGAGTCCAGTGTTAGTGTGATGGCTGATGTAACCATACACCAGGTCCCTGACTACTCTTTTCCAACTTAGTTCATGAAAACAATGATTGCGTGTGTGTTTTCAAAAAATTTCATTAAGTCAGCTCAACCAGGTCAGCTCACCAAGTATAATCTTTGACCGTTTCACATCTATTTCTTTTTGGATGCCTCCCCACAGATGACCAGCTAGAGCCCCGAGAGCTGTACAAGAAGATAGCCCACCGAGCGATGAGACTTCAGTGCAGGGCCCTCTTCTAGCGGAGGCACCAGTGGTACCACTCCCTGTTGGGGCACTGATGCCACCATCCCATGTAGAAGATGATGCACACCGCTTGAGTGCATTGCACGAGTTCCATTGCCAGAGGCCACCCAGGTTCAATGGAGAGATGAACCTACAGGTGGATGAGGATTGGCGGGAGGCTGTGATGAGAGTTTTTCGACATGTAGGGACACCAGCAGACCTCATGGTGATACTTTCTTCCAACCTATTATAGGCAGTAGTAGGAAGAAGTTAGAGCTTGATGCTCCATGTTCACGATGAGATGACGTTTCTCGAGGCATACTTCGAGACCCTGTTTCAAGTGGAGTTTTTCCTAGTGACTCTTCATGCAGTGTGCATAGAGGAGCTAATTTATCTGCATCAGGGTAACATGATTATAGCTCAGTACTCAGTGAGGTTCACCGACCTACCATGCTACTCCATAGATATGGTGCGAGACCCATTAATTAGGGATCAGACCTTCAAGAAGGGGCTCAGGTGAGAGATCAGTGATTCGATGATCTCCCTCAGCATCTCGACATAGGAAGGGGTGTTGGAATGGGCCCTATTAGTGGAGAGTTTCCTTGCTGAGCAGTCTCCATTAGTGTGACCCACCAATAGTCTACATGTAGTGGAGTCTTTTATAGCTGGCAGTAGGCAGATGTCGTAGAGGTTCAAGAGGACCAGACTGATTGGTGGATGACTGCAAGACTCAGGATCGGTTGTGTGGGGAACCAAGGGCAGAGACATATATGCCATGAGCAGGCAGTGTTTCTCATGTGGTGGCCAGGGTCATGTGGATCGTGACTGTCCGACCCACCATTCATATTATTAGCATATGGTCGAAGGACGTCCCGATAAGAGGCAGTGATTCGATCGAGGTTGTTCACAGGGAGAATGCAGAGTTGGAAGAGGAGATGGTCGTGCACTTGGTGGTAGATGATGTTGCAAGGTGTTATCGCCACCACCACGAGGAGGTCCACCCCAAATTTAGGGATTAGTTGTAAAGGTGAGATCTCATATCCAAGCAGCTAAAGCATATGATCATGGCACTCTGGAGATGAATAGATTTACAGTCTATGTCTACTCCACCTTAGTTGCAGTTCTTATAAACACAAGTTCCAGTCACTCTTTCATTACCACTACCCTCATTTGGAGCTCGGAGATTCCAATGGAGCCTTTGGATCATTCCTTATGGCAAGAGACTCCTATAAGAGCAGACTTGATGATTTATCACTGGTGACGAAAGTGTGAGATTACTCTCGGAGGTGAGAGATTCGACTGAGATCTCTTAGTAGCGGCGTTGAGGCCTTACAACATCATCTTGGTTATTGGTTGGTTATCTATAATCCATGCTCAGATCGAATATATTAGGCACAATGTGTGGTTTTTCCACACAGATGGGATTGGTTTTACCCTCACCGGTGAGAAGGTAGCATTTTCCGTATAGGATAGACTTACTCGAAGGAGGGTGCAACCAATCACTCATCTGTTGGCCTGCCATACCATCGGAGCAGTTGATGTGGAGAGTCTGAGCTATCCTGTAGTGGAGGACTTGTACGCTAATGTTTTCCTTGATGATGTTCCAATACTACCTCCTTGCAGTGAAGTGGAATTCTACATTGACTTGTACCCCAGGACGGCACCGATATCTACACCAGCGTATCTGATGGCACCCGCGGAGCTTCATGTGCTGCGAGTATATCTAGAGGACTTACAAAATAAGTGATTCATCCAGACCAGTGTTTCTACCTGGGCATCCCCAATTCTGTTTTCCATGAAGGTGGATGTGATCTTGAGGCTTTGTGTTGACTACCGTCTCCTAAACCAGGTGACCTTGAAGAACAAGTACCCACTCTCAAGGATTGACGACCACTTTGATCAGCTGAAGGGAACATGGTGGTTATCAACGATAGAATTTAGATCAGGGAATCACTAGCACAGAGTTCAATATGAGGATGTGAAGAAAAGGAATTTTAGAGGTCGGTATAGCCATGATAAGTTCATGGTTGTGCCTTTATGCATAACCAACGCACCAGCAGTGTTTATGGGACTCATGAATAGGATATTCCAGCAATAAATTGATCTCTTTTTCGTAGACTTCATCGATGAAAATCTGATCTAATCGAATACTGAGGAGGATCATGCCTACCATTGGTAGTTAGTACAAGACACACTCCGAGAGCACCGCCTTTATGGTATGCCCTTGAAGTTCCTGTTTGGGATCCAAGAAGTTCAATTCTTGGGACACGTCATCTTGGAGGATGGAGTTGCAATGGATCCAGTGAATATTGAGGCTATAATTTCTTGGGATCCACTGAGGAGTGTGATGGAGGCATGAAGTTTCCTAGGATTTGCTGGATACTAGAAGAGATTCATTTCAGACTTCTCCGGAGTTGCAGCACCACTATCATCCTTGACGAAGAAGGGGAAACACTTTTTGTGGTCCGAAAGATGCTAGTATATCTTTCAGGATCTGAGGAAGAGGCTGAATTGTTCCCCCATCTTGAGGCTTCCAGAGGAAGGCATAGGGTACGTAGTTTACTACGACACATCAGGGAATGGACTCGGGTGTGTCTTGATGTAGGAGTGAGTAGTGATCGCATATAGTTCTCGGCAGTAGAGAAGACACGAACAGAACTACAGTACCCATGACCTGGAGTTAGCAGCATAGGTCTTCACCTTGACGATATAGAGAAACTATCTCATTCGCTAATGTTTTACAATGCACTCTGATCACAAGATTCTCAGGTATATATTCTCTAAGAAGGACCTAAACCTGAGACTGCAGCAATGGATTGTCTTCCTCCAGAACTATGACTTCAAGATAGTCTATACTCTTGGAAAAGGGAACGTTGTAGCAGGTTCACTCAGCAAGAGATCTGTTATAAAACTGCTAGGTGAGTGGACGGAGCAGCTGGCAGCTTTGCAGATATAATTTGTAGATAGAGACGGAGAAACTTTCCTTCAGTCCCTTACAGCCACTCCCCCACTTCATCATTGATTCAGGGAGTCACAACATAGGGATGATGACTACGAGATATGACGTGCTCAGATATCCATAGGGTAGGCACCAGATGGATTTCTTGAAGGTGGGGAGCACTTCATCTTCTTCAGAGGACGTGCAATGGTGACAGTGTCACATCAGGAGGAAATGTTTAAGGAGTACCACACATCCACTCAAGTGGTACATTCAAGAGTGAAGAAGACGTATATGGACCTCAGAAGATAGAACTGGTGGCATGGTATGGATAAGGAAGTAGCGGAGTTTTTCTCTCGATGCCTCACTTGTTAGCAAGTGAAGGTGGAGCACCAGGTACCAACTGGCTTGGTTCATCCATTAGTGGTCCCAGAGTGGAAGTGGGATGGAATATCCATGGACTTCGTGACAGGACTTCCACGAAAATCCAAGGGTCACGACTCGGTTTGGTTGATCGTTGATCCAATCACCAAGTCGGCCCACTTCCTACTGATCAGAGAGAAAGATTCAGTAAAGATATTGGGATGACTATACGTGCATGAGATTGTGAGTCTACAAGGAGTACCTTATTCTATAGTCTTCGATCATGACACACATCTTACTTCCTGGCTATGGAAGTGGTTTTAGGAGGCTTTCGGGACACAACTTCGTCTGAGCACCTCTTTCCATCCTCAGATGGATGGCCAGACTAAGAGGCCCATTCAGAACATCGAGGAAATGTTGAGTCCTTATGTCCTTCACTTAATTCACAGCTAGAAGGACCACTTACCGTTTTGGGGTTTGCATAAAACAAAATCTGTCACTCCACCATAGGGATGACACCTTTTGAGGAATTATATGGATGGCCTTGTAGATCATCTTTGTGTTGGACTGACCCTGGGAAGTCCGCACTAGTGAGACCAGAGATGGTACGAGCTACCACAGAGAAGGTACAGATCATCTAGGAGCGGATGAAGACTTCATAGAGCAGACATAATTCATATGTTGACAGGAGACGGAGACCTCTCAAACTTGAGGATGGAGACCAAGTCGTTCTACGGGTCTCTCCTCGATGAGGACTATGGAGATTTGGCTGAGGCGGAAAATTATCTCTAAGATTAATCGGACATTTTTAGGTCCTTAGTTGAGTTAGTTAGGTGGATTAACTATTGTCTCTTCCATCTCAATTGCACCGGGTGCACGATGTCTTCCACATATCATAACTGAGGAGAAATATGAACGACCCTTCTCACATCATCAACCCTGGAGGGATGGGCGTCAATGATGGGGCGACTATCACAGAGCTTCCTGTGGAGATTGAGGATAGACAGGAGTGGGTCCTGCATGGATGTTCTATACTATTTGTACGTGTTTGATTGCAGCATGGGAACCTCCCTGAGAGCAGATGGGAGTGGGAGGCTTAGATGCGTGCTCAGTACCCCCACTTGTTCCATTAGTTTTAGATATATCTTATTGGACATAAATACATGTGGTGGGGACAATGTAAAGACATGAAAATTCCATAGAAAATCTTTTATTAAATAAACGGGAATTTTATGAGTCCACGAAAATTGATGGTGGGTGATTCTTGAGGCCCGATGTGTCCGTAATCAATTTCTGAAGTTTTGTTCAGGTACATTCCGTAAACGTATGATTGGGTTTTTATAACATTTGAACCAGTGCACAGAATTAAAAAACAAGGACAACATTGAAATCACACCACCAGTATTCGCATAATAAGACTATCACCTTGATGGAAGTGGGTCGAGATTAAAAGATAGTTTTTGGGTTTTTTGAGAATGAATTAAATAAAAATAAAGTGTATGGCTTAATTTTTATTTGTTTGGTTAAAACCTCCCCATGGAAGTGTGAGGTGGGACATCCATACCATAACCTCCCATGAGAGGTTATGGTGGTGGGTCCCGCCATAACCTAACCACCAACAAGAGGTTACGTCATGGGGACCACACAAGACTAAACAACCTATTAATGGTGGGAGAGGAAAACCTCTCATCTCCCCTTATTAATGACGGAGAGTCTCTCCACACCCCCTTCCTTTAATGGTGCCAAATTCTCCACATTAATTAAGGGGGAGCCAAGATAATTTATTCACCATTTTGAATTTTGTGCCAACAAATTAAATAATATATTCACACAATCTATAATTATTTTTGTTCGCATTGTTCATTTTTGTGGCAGCTTTGAGTGGAGGATTATTGGGAGAAAGCTCCCAAAAAAGAACACCTTCGACTACGAAAAACGCCGAATTTATTAGACATCTTACTTAGATATTACCAACGTGGAATGTATTCAACCAACCTTCCCTCTATATCATCGTCAACGCCCTGATGCATGAGCTCGGGATTGAATGGGAAGTTGACTGACTACGTATATGAAGGTGGAATTTTGAAATTCATAAAGAGGTTGTTTGTTCCCACGATTCCTGAGCTAAAGAATAAACTGGTGAATGATGCTCATAGCTCTAATTTCTCTAAATACCCAAGTAGAAAAAATATGTACAGAGATCTAAATGAACATTTTTAGTGGGAAAACATGAAGAGGGTGATTACTGATTATGTGTCGAGATTTTTGTTTTGTTAATAGGTGAATATAGAAAGATAATATCCTAAAGGTGCCATGAAACCCCTCTTATTACAATGTGGAAATGGGATGATATTACAATGGAATTTTACATGGAGCTACCAAAGACTTTAAGAATGAGTGATGTGATAGGGGTCATTAAAAACCATCTTACAAAATTAGCACATTTTCATGCTATAAGAGAAGATTTACCAATAGAACATTCAGCAAAAAATATATTAATGATGTTTGAAGACATCATGGTGTACCTTTATCAATTTTTTCTGATCATGATCCCCATTTTACATCACAATTTTGGATAATTATTCAGAAGGCCCAAGAAACTTATCTTTTTTTAAGAACGTCCTACCACCCACAAACTGATGGATAATTAGAATGTCCTTTTCAAACATTGAAAGACATGTTGAGGTCATGTTCACTTGACTTTCAAGGAATATGGGACCTATATTTACCTCTCTTAGAATTTTCCTATAACAATAGCTTCCAATAAATTATTAAGATGGAACCATATGTAGCGTTATATAGAAAGAGATGTCTTACACCAACTTGTTGGGATGATGTTGGTGAGAGAAAGATCATATGCCCAGAACTTGTTGAAGAAGCATCGTAAAAGGTAATTATTTTCCAAACCCAATATCAAAATAGATAAAAGTAAGAAAAAGAGCTATGTTTATATCCAAAGGAAGGATTTGAAATTTCATGAAGGAGATAATGTTTTCTTAAATGTGTCTTTAGGGAAGGATATTAAACAATTTAGTAAGAATGGAAATTTAAGTCCCAGGTATATCAGATTTTTTGAAAATTTGGACCAAATTGGAGCCTTAGGTTACAGTTTTTCAGTCCCACCACGTCTCTCTAAAGGCCGCAATGTTTCCCACGGGTCATTGTAATGGAAATACATGCCATACCCAAAACATGTACTCACTTATGAAGAAATAGAAAATGAGCATGATATGTCTTATTGTGAAGAGCCTATCAAGATTATTCATACCAGAGAACTAGTATTGAGAGATTGGATGACTCATCAGGTAAATATTATTTGGAGGAACCATAAGATGGGGAAGCAATGTGGGTGCCTGAGGAGCTTATGTTGAAGACATACCCAAATCTTTTTAGGTAACATTTTGTAAATTTTGAAGACGGATGTTTTGTATGGAGGGGAGAATGTAAAACCCAAAGGCTTTTAAAATAAATGTTTTTTATAATCTATCCATTAAACACAACTTTGCCACTACTGTGTTTGGAATTTCAAAAAATGGTTTTCTAGAGTTATCATCAGTAAGCCATTTGGAGTCTGATAGAACAAACATAATTTTTTATGAATAGTAACATACAATTATAAATAGTATTAGGAATAGTAATGTGATCATAATGATTATTAAATAATGGTATTATTTTATTTTCTTAGGGAAATATGATAATAGGATATTAATTTATTTTTCAATGTGATATAAAACAAATTATACCTTTAAAATTGTTATTTTTTGAATTA
Source organism: Viscum album (assembly GCA_963277665.1). Classification (NCBI taxonomy): domain Eukaryota; kingdom Viridiplantae; phylum Streptophyta; class Magnoliopsida; order Santalales; family Viscaceae; genus Viscum; species Viscum album. The sequence continues at coordinate 590,343,475 of OY728140.1, read as the reverse complement.
AATATGATTTCATTTAAAAATTAAATTAATAATATTTAGAAACATATTGGCGAAAAATGGAGTTTATTTTTTAATTTTAAACCTCAAAAAATGGTAGGGATGAATTTTAGCAATTTTTTCTGAAATTATTGAATTTTTAATGAATACTGAAATATGGTAAAATACCGTATATTCTAATTATTAGTTAAATACACTATTTATGAAATCATATGTGATTTAATTCCACTTGGTACAAACTCACATAAACTTATTACTATTAGGGGTCACATAAAACTACACTATAGGTTGTCTTGATTGAAATAATAAAATAATAAAGACAATATTCAAAATTTACCTCTCTCCTCTGCAATAACCCCCCCCCCCTCCGTCTCACTCCCTCTTTTCTTCAGTACTATAAGCCTTCAATGTCCTCAAATATCTGCCCAATTACGCTTTCCTAGTCACTCCCCACATCCAAGAAGCTCATGGTCTTTCCAAAAGACCAAAATTTCTTCCCTTAGGAGGTTTTTTCAAGAGGCAAAGAAGCCTTCTTTTTCATTTAGTTTCATTTCAATTTATATTTTTTTTATCTGCTCCTAACCTCCTCTTTCCAAACGACCATGATAACTCCAGTATAAATATATATCAGATTTTTATTATGTGAACGGAAGAACCATCATCAATATTCTTAATCCATCCCTTTTATTTTTATAAACGAAATTAACATCCATGACTATCCAATTTATAACCTTTGTGGACGACGAAGTTTTGTTCTTAAATATATCCTTAATTATTAGTCATGAAACAATTTTTATTATTGAACCAGACTATAATAAATATATTAACCTAATTAATATTACAGAACCAGTATATGTACATATTATCAATTTATAGGACAAAACTAGTTCATAATAATCCAAATACCACTAAATAATTGAAGTGGTTGTCATCTAATGACTCATCTTCATTCCATGAAACCCAATGATAGAAATGACCATTAACAATTCTAGATGTTAATAAATTATATTAATTTTCAATTCCAGAGATTAAAAACCATTCAACATGAACTCTATTACTTAAAAATAATAGAACCGTTTAAGAAAATGAAGAAAACTAACACTCCAGAAAGACGAAATTCAATATTATAACATATCAATAAAAACATAAATGAAATAAATAGATTTATGATGAAATAAATACATGTCTAATAAGATCTTAATTAATTAATTAATGAGTATAATTTCATATTCTAGTGCATTATGTTCCAGAGGGGAACACATTCAGACTTAAGGTGTGGGTTTTCTCACCCGAACCACTATTTTCATTCAGGTTACATTTATTGTGTAATTACCTCAATTAAACTATTATTTATAATTTTATAATCATCATAAAATCTATTTTCGTGTTCTAAATATTTTTACATACAATATCCCCTCTTTATATTATGGATAGTTACATATTTTAAAAGGAACTTTCAAAGTTGTTTCCCAAATACAAGCCTGATTCAATGGAATTTCTCAAATTCATATATATTTTCAAGGGAGATGTATAATCTCTTTTTGGAAAAAATTAACCTTATAAAATCAATATTTTTATTATGGAAATACTATATTGCTTTACATCAAGTTTTATACATAGATATTTCCAAAAGAACTATTCTTTTCCAAATAATGAGTATTTATCTCAAGAATTGCTTAATAATTTTATAAGAGTATTTTCATCTGACTAAACAATACTATTGATTCTTATATATTATTGGGTTTAATAATTTATGATTTATTATACCATATTTGAATTAATATTTTATGATAAATTTAATTGTGGATGATCTATCCTAAAATTATTAACCATATAACACCAAATGGATAGTGTTTTAGGTTCAATGATTGGGGAATGTTAGTTACATTTCATATGATAGTTTCAATATGAATGTATATGTTGGTTATGTGTATCCTCACATATATGAGGAATTCATTGGAATTATTATGTGACAGGTGGGTGCCTCTATAGCCCATTGAAGAATCAGTAGGTATTAGGTGACAAATAGACGTGGAATGGGTCGAGGCCTCTCCAAATGTGATATATGCTTTTGGTTGAGGCCTTAATATTTTTAAGACGTCTTGGTTGATGCCTTGAATAAATGTTTCAAAATGTCTTGTATATGCACTTCTATCATTATGAAGCCTGTTATTGAAATTTCATGTGTTTATTCGACTAGTAGAATACATATTATTATGTTTTATTATTGCATTATTTACTCACCTCATATTCCAACCATAATGTGTTTGTTTTTATTATTTTTAAAAGGCATCTGTTTTAAATTATTCACCAAGTATTATGTTTTTGCTATCTTCTTCTTTATTTATTACCCTTACTGAGTGTTTTATCTCACCCCTGTAACACCCCAATATTTCATCGTAAGTTATTTTCTTTGATGTAATTCAATAGATAGCGCTACACACAACACCGAGTTCAAGCGCACCACGACTAACCAAACTACTTGTTCAAAAAAATATAAATAGTATTAACTGAATTTATAATTGTGTATGCTCCGTATAATTTTAACATCCATATTATGTGTTTTTTAGACATAATATAAGAACAAATTCAATTTTTTATATAAAAGAAGTTTTTTTTAAAAAAATGGAATTTTTTCACCATTTAACGGTGAACCCCTTTTAAATCCAATATTTGAAAAATTTATATATTCAATTTGAAAAAATAAACTTATTCTATGAAATAGGTACATAAAAAATTAGTTTGGATAAATTTCCTGTCCTTTTTTGATAACTTTCATATTTTGATAAATAGTGAAATATACTAAATTTTAATTAAAAACAACATTTTTAATCAAAATAATTTAGAGTGTAAAAGTATACATTTTAATTTTTTTAAGTATAATTAGATTATTATTTTTACCATTTAATCCAATTTTTTCTTCGGAGGTAATTGTACATTTAAATTTGACATAAACACATATCAATATTTTGATAGTTTTTACTTCTCAAAAACCCACTTCCAGGATACGACAATGGGTATATTTTTTTAAAATTAATTAATAAAAATCCTATGTTTTGAATTTGGTAATATAGAAATCATTTTTGAATTTGGAATATCAAAATTATCTTTGGGTAAATTTCTGATATTTTATGGAAAACATTCAATTTTTGATGAATTGTGAAATACAATGTGTTATTGTTGAAAACCTACATTTTATTTAAATAATTATTTATTTTATTTCAATTTATTTTAATTTTAAATATATATAATATAAATATAATTTAAATGCAATTCATTGGATTCATTTTATAATAAAATTAGATGTATAAAATTTTATTGAACTTTTTAACGTCTTTTACCAACCTTCATGGAACATTTTCATATTTTCATAAAACATAATTTTACTACTCCTATGATTTGAATTTCAAAAATCAAAGAGTCATGATTAACATCAGTATGTAAAATTCGGTTCAATAGGATGAATGTTTTTTATGAATAGTAACATTTCAATTTTATTTACCACCATTAAAAGTAAATATTGTAATGAAAGGTAAAAAATATATTATTATTACCCTAAACATGACCTAATTCTATAGGATAAGTTCATTTTAGACCAAAATAATCCTTATGAATAAAATATGATTCTTTTGATCCTCTTATAATATATTAGGATGTTTTTTATTATTTTATTTAAAGAAGAGTTAAAAGTGTTAAATTCAAAGTTTAATAACTAAACCATTTTTAATATAGGGTTATAAATAAGATAAATTCAGCTATAAATATTCATTAGTAAGATAAAAATATTTCACACAAATTGGTATTTTAATTCTAATTTTTAGACATTATAAAAAAATTTAGTTATGACACAAAGACGATGCAGTAATTACTATATTAAGGATAGATTAAAATAATTGATATTATAAATATCCAAATAAATATTAATTTAGAATTTTGATGCACTAAACTAATTTTATAGGTTAATATTACATGTTATTATTTATTTAATTTATTGTTTTCGAAGTAATCATGTTTTTTTGACCTTCACAAATACCAAATACTAAATAGTGTCAAAATTGACTTAAACTAGTTTAAAAAAAGATACTATATTATTTAATTTTATAATATTCATTAAAATGCAAGGTTTGAACAAAATGACTCATATAATGATATATATGTCATTAATGAACCACATTTAGTTATCTTGGATTTTTATAGTAAATTTATTAACCATTTATTATAATAATAAAAGAATACATGGTAAAAGTTATGTTATTTAACTAAGAGTTAAATCTAAACAAATAAGGTTAATATGATGACCTAAACCTATCTAAAACCTATTGGTTGATCGGTTTTCGACCTAAACCCACCTTATCCTTGCAATAAATTCTTATAGAGCCATTATAAACCGAATATTACTATATAATAAATTAATATTTCCAGATTTTTCTAATGTGACCCTCACCTCTATTATAAAAAGGTAATTCCCCTTCTCTCACAATAACACCTCCAAAACCATTTGAATCATCCAAAACTAGCTCAAATATATTCAAAAAAAACCTCAATAGAATGTATAGGCCTTAAATTGATCATAATTCCATCCAAATTATCCCTTTTGATGAAATCAAAAGGAAGCACCCTAAGAAGAGGTTTTAATTTATCACATCTTTCAAAGTTATTTTCTTCTTCCACTTCCTCTTTCATTATTGTTTCCATACCAAAGTAATAACTACAGAACCTTCTACATACTATGATGTTATTATAAATATGGTACAACCATATTCATTATTCTAACGATCATATGAATTACAAAGTCAGCATATGTGCGTATGTACGGCTTACCATCTGTATGTCGTGGTGTTGTTGTTATTCAACACTTCATTATTTGGATGAGTAAAATAATGAGTTTAACTGATTTAAATATTATATATAACATATTAATGATTCATTATATATAATATATCATCCAATTACATATGATTTCATCAATAATAGAATGATATTGTCGCTCGTGCGTACGTACAGATTATTGTCTCCACGACACGATGAGATTTTGTTCCCCATCGTAACCATTGAAGAATAATTTTCATTTTATGATTAAAAATAATGTTTAATAACTTAATAAAATTCTAGATGTGAATAAAATACATCCTAACGTTATCCAACATGACATACGTAACAAGATATATCAAGGAAAATGAATTAGTTTACACCCAAAATAATGATACTACTAAAATATCATTAACAAAACAATATTAAAAGATAATATATGATATCTTATTTATATGTGTGGTTATTTTATAATTTAATATCCATGATTTCTCTATTATAAAATATGTTAAACTACCTTCTACTAAGGAAAATTACAAGGTAAGGGGTTTTCATCTCACTTCTTATTTCCATGAGATTACTGTAATACTGCCACTATTTTTTTGGTGTATGTAATTCCCATGATTGTATTAATTGTGTAATATAGATGAATTTATGGGTATTTAGATCTTCATTTTATGATCCTTCTTTCATGGCCTGTATGTTTCATATGTTTTCAGATTGGTAAGGGAATTTTTAATTCTGATTTCCACTAATTGGGTTTTACGCAAACTTCATTGATTATTTTACTCCTAGATTATGTGTAAAATCACTATTTATTTATTTATGTACTAATTTACACTTCATTTAGTGTGTATATAATTTTTATACATATAATCAATCAATTGATAAATTCACCAGTCATCCATATGAACATGATAAGATTAATCTTAACTAAATTTCTATTCATTGAGTTAAACATCCATGTCATTGGTGTTGTTTTTTTACAAGAATATGAGGGAATATATGTTGATTAATTTAAAATTGATATCCAAGAACATTTAGTGTATTTATATTTGTCACACATAATTATGTGATTGATTTATCCTTAACCTAAGGATACATTATTAATAATGGATTTCATCCCAATTTACATTCCATTGAGACATCTTTGTTGTTATGCAAGAAATCACTTTTATATAGTGTACATACTGTACTTTGACATAGTATATCCTGAATCCATTTATTCTCATGATATTATAATGTTTTTATTAACTCAGTTTTTTGCATTCAAGTGTGTCTCATTTGATTATGAACTCTAACTAAAATATCATTTTAATTGTTTCAACGCTTTATTCATCTAAATCATTTACATGTATTTCCATGTTTTAATAATGGTGTTAATGGTTTATTAATATGGAAATGAATGTTTTAAAACTAAAATTACGTTGAAATGTTTCAAAGTGGTATGGGAAACTATGATTAAGAAAATACATTTCTAACAGTTTCTTGATAAATAGTGAGGCTTTTAAATATTTTCAAGAAAAAGGGGACATTTATCTCAAATACATTTACTGATTATATTCATCTATGTAAATATCCTTCATTATTCTTGATTGAGGTTGATTTATTATAATAAAATCTTATATTTTGTATTGAATGAGTTATTTTTATGTTTGTATGTGCTATATTTATACCATTCAAGGTTTGTTGTTAAAATATTGACATTTAATATGGTAGTTTTAATATTAATGTTTAGATTAAGTTACAACCGTTTCATATGAGAAATGAATTGGACATAGTAAGTGACGGGCAGAGCCCACTATAGCTCCTCGATGCATCAGTAGGTCTCCTAAGACAAACTAGTGTCATGGAATAATGCATTGAAAAAAAATATTATTTGTAGTCCTGGCACGAGGTCTTGACCATGTGGTTATGTGGTTTGGCATTATGAATTCCGTTATTATAAAATCAGTTATTGATGTTACAAGTTATTATTCGACTAAAAGAATATCTATATGTAATTATTTGATTTATCATAGCTTTATTATGCATAAGTTTAAGTTTAAAAGGCTTGTGTTTTAGTCTTATAAATTACATTAAATGTTTATGATTCTTTATGATAGTATGTGCTATATTGTTATCCTTACTATGCTTCTAATCTCACCCCATTCTATGTGTTATTTTTCTAATGATGTGAAAATTTATATTATGATTAACCTACAGAAATAGGCTAACGGATATGAGTGTGTTCAAAAGGGACACAATGTTTTTGTTTATCCATTTAATGATGTAATGTAAAACATATGTATGAATCTACTACTTCTAAGGCTATTAAACTAATCACTACTTCAAGACTTGATCTCTTATGATCATGCCAATGTTACATAACAATTCACTGACTCTTGATAACTAGGGTCGGGGCGTTATAGTTGGTGTTAGAGGAAGTTTAGTACAAACCTTGGAACCTAGATTTAGAACAACTCTGATTATAAAATACAACCCAAATATACATTTTTAGGATTAGTATAGAAGAACATACATAAAATTTGGAAATGTAAATATTATGTGGGGTTTCCAGGAAATAAATCTTTGTCTTCGTATGAGCAGGTAGAGGCAGCTCTGGCATAGATCTACCTAAGGGTAAAACCCGAAAACAACCTTATAAGATACACTCGAACAAGAACTGGTGCATGACAACAAACCTAACTACACTCTTGGTTATTCTAATCCCATGGGATATGCTTAGTATAATTTACATTTTCATTACAAAGTTATTTGAAGGATTTTGATATAAGATGAGAAGAAATATCATCTGTTAATTCTAAGGCGTTTTAGATTGAAAATATGGTGTAATGATATTCTATAAATGCGTTATGACTATTGTTACTCACACTATGCTTTCTGGTTATATTCAATGGAAGGATTCAAAGTAATTCATATCAAAAATGAACATGATGTACAAGGTGGGCACAATGGTGGAGATGAGCAACTAAATGGAATGTTGATAGGTGAAAAATATATATTTTTCATGCCAAAGCAGGTTTCAAAAAATAAGATCAACAATATATGCATTAACCGAATACCAAACTCAACAAATAAGTGAAAGACAGAGAATTATAAGAGCTCCAACAGTGGAGATTGTGGATAAAATAAAGCTTCATTTCCATCATGCAAGAAATGTGGAAGGAGACACCCAGGAAAGTGACTCAATGGAACAAAAAAACTACTTTATGTGTTGGAAATAATGACTTAAAGTAAATAATTGCTGAAAGAAAATGAATAGTACTATGGAAGAAAATAAAAATGTTTCAATGAATCCTTTTACTGTCATTTACTGTAAGTATATTGCACCTGGTCATTACCCGAGTCAATGCCCTCTTCTATAAGATATCACCTATGTCAAGGGAAACCTAGGTGGAAAAAATTGGTTGGAGAAATTTTTAAGAGTATTAATTCTCTTTTTTAATGGGACTACTTTGGATGACATTTCTCTTGTATGTGTAACCCTGAAGTCTTTTATGTGAAATTCTATTTGAGGAAGAGTTATCTTTTCTTCTGTGGATATAGTTATAAAGAACCATTTGGGTTTATAAGATCCTTGAATTTGAGGCAATTACAGGTTATTAATTATTGGGATGAAAATGAGCGGTATGAGATAAAATTTGTTGTTAAATTTTGTTATAGTCATTTTGAAATATTTGTCTCATTTTGGGAATGTTATAAAATATAGTTTTCGAAAAATGACAACACGCAGACCATGTGACAACCCGCCGCATCAGAAAAAGCTGCGGGAATCGAACCCACAACGGATGTTTTACATTGAATTATCACATATCACTATACTATGGGATGTCCCTTGTTTGTGTGAAAAATTCTTTTTAGTTACTTAATTTTATTGATCAATAATAAGTTGATTTGGGATCTTGTGTTTTATCAAATTAATATCCTTAGAATAAGAAAATGATTTGGTGATTACGTGATAAATTTTAGTTTGGAAGACGTTTTCTCAGTTTGGAACACTATATGCCTAAGAAAAATATAATACTCTGGGATTTTATTTGAGGAGTAATGTTTTATTTTTTTATTTGGGAGAATTCTATGTTTTTTATAGATATTCAGGTTGTTAATGGAAATGATTAACCTATCATAGAGAATACATGATTTGGTTAATTACTTTTTTGTATGCAATTTTAAGAGTAGTTGATGTTATTGGGAGATAAATGTTACGATTTACTATGATAGACTATATGATTAAAATCTTATCTTTTTTTGGTTTCAATATTAGTTTCTATTATATTAAAGTATTTTACTGGAAAGAACCACTTAAATCTACATGAAAAATGGGGATTGAAAACCCATTGGGCGCAGGTACTATAGCAATATTGTAGCGTACTGTAGCAGTGGCGTACTGTAGCAATGAAAAGTACTGTAGCGGCGGCAGGACACTGTAATGGCGGCAGAGTACTCTAGCGGTGGCGGGTACTATGCAGTACTGTAGCAGTGCAGGTACTGTAGCAGTACTATTCACAAAATGGGCTTTGGGCCAAAAAAATGGTTCTACGGGCCATGTAATGGGATAAATGCCCACTGGGCCTTCGGGCTGTGTAATGGGTCTCCCTCTACCCAGTTAAAAGAGGTCTTTGCTTTCCTTTAATAATAAATGAGGCTTCGGCCCCAACCTTTAAAAAATGTATTTTAAGAACAACTATTTATTGAATTTTCATTATTAAACTTTGGGTATTGTTTGTTTAATTTTATAATTAAGATTAGTATTTCTTTCTATAGAGGATTATCCATCACGCGGTTCATCTGATCATTTACACACCATTTTATTTTTGTTAATCTCGAAAGAGAAGGTAAATATATAGTTCAGCCATTATGGATTATGTGATTCTCTTGAAGTAGATTCTATTGCTTTAGGTGTGACCAAGTCATCTTGAATAATCATCATTTATAGAAAAGATGAGTTACTAGAAGAAATTTATTAAAGGAGGAAACTCTACTTAAAAAGTATGTATATATCTTTATGTTCATAGTCAATCTCATAAATACATTCCTCAACGTTATGAAATGTATCTTAAAACTAAAAATGATGTCCTTTTAATTTTCCTACTGGGAATCTAATGAATGTCTATCCCATCAGAAGTTTGTGGTTTTCTTGTTGATAACTTTCTCATGATCATGTTTTTATCACTCTCCATCAAGAACATGACACATTGTTTATCTTATATATCCTTTTTTCCTTATGTAATCCTACTATGGGTTATCTCGGGTGACCTTTGTACTTCTCTTTAATTCTTATAAATTTATTGTTTTATTAACTCTTTTGTTGATGTAGGACATTCAATGAAGTTCCGAATCCCAATTTTAAAATTGCGAGGATGAAATTTTCCAAAGGGTGAAATATTGTAACACCCTAAGATTTCATAGTAAGTTATTTTCTTTAATGTAATTCAATAGCCTGCGCAACATGAAATACCATGTTTGAGCACACCACGACTTACCAAACTAGCCGTTCATAAACTGATTATGAATAGTATTAAATAAATTTTTAATTTTATATACTCCTTATAATTTTAAAATCCATATAATGTGTTTCATGGATATAATATAAGCACAAATTCAATTTTTCATATAAAAGAACTATTTTTTTGAAAAATGCAATTTTTCCACCATTTAGTGGAGAACCTTTTTTAAATCCAATATTTGAAACTTTTATTATTTATTTTTACAAAATAGACCTCTTCTTTAGAAGCAGGACATAAAAAAAAATTTGGATAAATTTTTGGTACTTTTCTAATAACATTCATATTTTGATAAATATAAAAAATACGAAATTTATTTAAAAACAAATTTTTTTAATAAAAAAAATGTAGAGTGTTAAATAATAAATTTTAATGGTGTTGATGTATAAACAGACTATATTTTTTTATTTAATCTAATTTTGTTCATTGTATGTAATTTAAAATTTAAATTTGACATAAACACATATTAATCTTTTGATAGTTTTTACTCCTCAAAAACCAGCTTTCTAGTTTTGATAATAAGAATATTGTTTTTAAATTAATTAACAAAACATCTATGGTTTGAATTTGTTAAAATAGAAATCATTCTTTGAATTTTGAAATTCAAAATTATATTTCGCTGAATTTTTTGTATTTTTTGAAAATTTAAATTTTTGATGAATAGTTAAACACACTACGTTATTGTTTAAAACATGCTTTTTATTTAAATAATTTCATATTTTATTTCAAATAATTTTAATAAAAAATAGATACAAAATAGATATATAAGTTCAATGTAATTAATTGTAGTCATTTAATAACAAAATTAGATGTATAAAATTTTATTGAACTTTTTAACGTCTTTTACCCACCCTCTAGGCACATTTGGAAATTTGCATAAAACATAATTTTAACACATCTATGATTTGAATTTCCAAAATTCAAGCGGCATGGTTGACATCAGTATGTAAAATTTGGTTCAATATGATGAAAATATTTTTTGGTGAACAGTAACTTTTCAATATTATTTACCATTGGTAAAATGAAATAGTGTAATTAAAGGTTAAATTAATATTATAATTACCCTAAAACATGTCTTAATTCTATTAGATAAGTTAATTTTCCACCAAAATAAACCTTATGAATAAAATATGATCCTTTTGATCCACATGGATTAGATTATGACATTTATTATTATTTTAATTGTAGAATAGTTAAAAGTGTTAAATTCAATGTTTGATAACTAAACAATTTTTAATATTGGGTTATACCTAAAAGAAATTTGACTATAAATATTAATTAGAAATATAAAATGATTTCCTAAGTATTGGTATTTTATTTAAAAATTTTAGACATTAAATAATAAAATTTATTTATGACACAATGATGATGCAGTAATTACCTTATTAAAGAAATATTAAAATAATTAAAAATATAAATATCCAAATAAATAAAATTTTGAATTTCCATGCATTAAACTAAATTTTTATGTAAATATGAAATGTTAGTATTGATTTCATTTATTTGGATTGAAGTAATCTTGTTTTGATGACATTCACAAAAACCAAATACTAAATAGTGTCAAAATTGACATAAATGTATTTTTAAAATAAATACTGTATTATTAAATGTTATAATATTCTTAAAAATATTTGGAATGAAAAAAAGACTCATATAATGATATATATGTCATTAATGAACTATTTGTGATTCTCTTGGATTTTTATAGTAATTTTATTTACCTTTTATCTTAATAATACCTGAATACATGGTAAAAGTTTAACTATTTAACTAAGAGTAATATCTAAAACAATAACGTTAATATGGTGAAATAAACCTATTTAAAACCTATTGGTGGAGATTTCCTACACCCATACATACCTTATCACTGAAATTATTCCTTTTAGAGTCATTATATATTGAATATTATTGTATAGTAAATTAATATTTCATGTTTTTCCTAAAGTGACCTTCATCTCTCTTATAAAAGGGTACTTCCCCTTCTATCGAAATAAAACCTTCAAATACATTTGGATCAGCTAAAAGAAGATCAAATATCTTGCCAAATACACTCAATTGATCCTATCGGCCTTACATTGATCATAAATCCAACCTAAGTATCCCTTTTGATCAAATCAAAAGGAAGCACCCGCAGAAGAGATAATAATTTCATAACCTCTTTCAATGTCCTTTTATTCCAATTCCTCTTTCATTGTTGATTACATTATAAAATAATATCTCTAGTACCTTACATATATAGTGATGTTATTGTAAATATGGTACAACCATATTCATTATTCTATTCATCTTATGATTGACAAAGTCACCATACATGTGTACGTACGACTTACCATCTCCACGTTGTGGTGTAGTTTGTTATTCAACGCTTCATTATTTTTATGGGTATAATAATCTGTAATACTGATGTAAATAATATATATAGTATGTTAATGGTTCTGTATATATAATATTCCATCAAATTACATACGATTTCACCACTAATAGAATGATATTGTCGTTCATGCGTACGTACGGCTTACCGTCTCCATGACATGATGAGATTTTCCCCCATTGTAACCATTAAAGAAGAATTTTTATTTGATGATTACAAATAATTTTTAATAACTTAATATCATTCTATATATTAATCAAATACATCTTATCAATAAAAAACATGACTTACGTAACAAAACATTTAAAGGAAAAAAAATTAGTTAACGCCCAAAACAATGATACTACTAAAATATCATTAACAAAGAAACATTATAAGATCATATATGATATAATATTTATGTATGTGGTTCTTGTATATTTTAATAACAATTATTTCACCATTATATAGAAGATTAACCGAACCTATACTTTGAAAAAGTACAAGTTTTGGGGTTTTCATCTCAATTCTTATTCCCGTGAGATTCATACTATATTTCCACTATTTACTTTTGTTTGGTGTATGTACTGCCCATTATTATACTCTTTGTGTAATATAAATTAATTTATTGGTATTTTCAACTTCATTGTATAATCCTTCTTTTAGGGGGTGTATGTTTCGTATGTTACCAAATCAGTAAGGGAATTTCTAATTTTGATTTCCAATCATTGGGTTTTTTGAAATCTTCATTGATTATTTTACTCCAAGATTATGTGTGAAATCAGTATTTATTTATTTATATAATAATTTCCACTCCCGTTTGTGTGGATATATTTTTTATACACACAATCAGCCCATTTTTAAATTATCAAGTCATCGATATGAACTTGATAAGAGTAATCTTAACTCAATTTCAATTCATTGAGTTAAATATCCAAGTCATTGGAGTTGTTTTTTTACAAGAATATGTGTGAATGTCACTGATTGATTTCTGATAAATATCTAATAATATTGATTTTATTTATATTTTTCACACATAATTATGTCATTTATTTATCCTTAACCTAAGTATATGGTCTTTATAATGGATTTTATCTCAATTTACATTCCACTGGGACTTCTTTGTTGTTATGGGAAAATTCAATTTTTTATGGTGTACATACTATACTTTGACATATTATATCATGAATCCATTTATTCTCATTATATTATAATTTTTTATTACCTAAAATATTTATATTCAAGCATCACTCATTCGGATAGGAACTGTAACTAAAATATCATTTTAAATGATTTGATGATTTATTCTTATAAATATTTTTCATTTATGTCCATTTTTAAAAAAATGAGTTAATGATTTATTTATATGGACATTAATGTTTTAAAATTAAATTTATTTTTAATAGTTTCAAAGTGTTATGATACACTTTCAATTCAAAAAAATCTATTTTTAACAACTTTTGATAAATAGTGATACTTTTAAATTTTTTCAAGAAAAAGTGGATATTTCTCTCAAATAGTTTTACAGATTATTTTAATCTATGTCAATATCATTAATTATTATTTATTGAGGTTGATTTATTATAATACAATCTTCAATATTGTATTAAAGTGTTATTTTTTACACTGGATGTGCTATTTTTATACCATTCATGGATTGTGGTTAAAATATTGACATTTCATATCATAGTTTTAATACGAATGTTTGTATTATGTTTCTACCTATTTATTTGATAAATGAATTGGACGTAGTAAGTCATGGGTGAATCTCGCTATAGCTCCTCGATTCCTCGTTAGGTCTCATGAGACAAACTCATATCTTGGCAGAAGGCCTTGATAAATTCTTATTTGTATTCTTGGCATGAGGCCATGACTGTGTGGTTATGATGTCCGACATTATGCATTCCATCATTATGAAAATAGCTACTAATATTAAATGTGATTATTTAACTAGTTGAATATACAAATAGAATTATTTTACTTTTTTCCATATGATACTAAATTGTATCTTTAAATTGATTGTGTTTTAGTCTTATACGTTTCCTTAAATATTTTTTCTTATTTATGATAGTCTCCTCTATATTATTTTCCTTTATAAGCATCTAAGCTCACCAATTTCTATGTTTTATTTTTCCAAATATGAAAAGAAGTATATTATGTTTAACAAATATGAATAGGTTAAGGGATATGATTGTTTTCAAAGGGGAGACAATGTTGTTGTTTTTCTATTTCATGGTGTAATGTATAACTTATGTATGTATATACTACTAATAGGGAAACTAAAGTAATCAGTCTTTCTAGACTTGAACTATTCTAATCATGACAATGTAATGTAATAATTCTCCGAATCCTGGTAACTTGGGTTAGTGCATTACAACCCCTTTCTTATGATTCATTTTTCCTGGATATGAAGAAGTGAATTATGAATGACTTGTGAGAATAATCTTGGATGCATGGATGTTTCTATTTGAATAAATTAGTGTTGTATTTCCTTTCATAATGTATAGATGAACTTGTTTATGTGTCTTGTTTACAATACTACTAAACTACTTGGTCATTTGGGATACATATTCCTTGTTTATGTGACAAAGTAATCAAATAATTCACTGGATCCGAGCAACAAGGGTCAAGTCCTTACACATAGTGTTTTTCTATACATGGTAGGGATCCACCCGTATATCATTTTTCTATGTGGGATGTTTCTCTACCAAGGGTCCATTTGTTTTGTGCCTGATGGGATGGTCTATAGATAGGTTTTGAGTTCTCTAATGGATGATTGATTTATTATTCAATCTTTTCTGGTATGTGGATGATTTTTACCAACTGTGATTCATCGAAGGGGATCCGGTTTTAATGGTGACACATCGCTCATTTTACTTGGCTCTCATTGGATCAATCACCTGTATTTCATTGGTCATTTTCACTATGTCATCCTTTGGGTTCTATTTTTAGTTGAACAGAGGGATCAAATACCATCCTGGCCAATCATTTAGGGTCAGCCACATGCCTTACATTGTAGGATCCCCTTGAAGGTGCAACAATCCATGAATGACTTTGTCAATAGGGATGTTATTCATGGGGATGAAATCTTCTACTTCGTCCCAAAATAACATCATTTCATTTGGGGGATATAATGGTATCTCTGAAACCCATGAAATATTTTGTTCATTTGGGACATTCATATGAGGGGGAAAGAATCATGGTAGTGATCCCACAAATGATTTTGTTTTGTTTATGGGCAGCAGTGGTGTTTCCTCTATCCAAAATCTATTTCATTCAAAGACAATTCGCTACATGGAGGAACTCCTCATGGAGAAGTGGTCAGCAAATTTAGTTTTTCTCTGTAGTCTTGTCCCAATTAATATCTTCATCAATATTCATATTGTTTTATTTTTACCCTTTACTGAATTCAATTACATTCCCTTCTTCACACATGATGGATTTTCAGGACCAAAGAAGTACCCCCAATAGAATGCAATCTGATCTAGATGAAGATATGGATATTCCAATGTAGAAAGAGGAACTATTCATAAGAACTTCACAAAAAAGAAGTAGACAAGGAATAGGGGAAAATTCCTATAAATTGGGGGCTTATAAAATTTTCCACTACCAGATTTCTTAGCAAAATCAGTGCTCTTGTGTTCCCCAGATCACATATTGTCCCTACGAACTATCTTTATTTTGGTCGAATCTTATGAAAATTGAGTTCTGTAACTCCTTAACTGAAAGACATAGCCATTAATGGTATGTTCAGTTTCTTCATATTCTATCCAAATGATTTATGGTAGAATGGATCTGTGGATCATTACGTTCCTGGACCATGTATCATGGACAACACTCTCATGGGTGTAGTGTTTTTGGTTGATATAACTCCACAATCTAAAGGTTTTTGGGATAATACCTTTGTGAAATGACAGTTCACTAGGTAGTGTCTTTCATATAACATATTTTAGGTTTTACTATGAATCCATTGGTAATCTATCAAATCAATTTCAGATAAATTGTATTTACCATTGAATGGAAACCAATTTATCTTTCGTGCACTTCTATTATGGTGAATGGGAGAAGCAAAACCACATATAGAAATGTTGATTGGGAACTTTGATCATACATTAGCCTTCAAGATTTTGTTCTAAAGGACCTCCTTTCACCAAACCTATTATCCCATCTGATTTCCACCTGATTACTGATTTATAATTTTGGACACTAAATGACTCTCCACTTTCATAGGTTGACAAAAATCTCCCCTTGTCTTGGTTCGAGAAATCTCATGAGCGTGCCCAAGAGAATACCTCTTCCAAAATGAAAATCATTTATATTCCATTTTAAGGTACTATTTTTATTCTAAATGGATCAACGTGGACCCAATGAAACTTATATTGTTTTGATATATATTTGTAATCAGTCAGTTAGGACTATCTTTCAATTTTGAACATTCTATGAGGTATTCTAAACAGAGAATGGAGTTCCAAAATGTACTTTTCGGTTTTGAGGTAGCACCTCAGTTGAATAGTCTTGGGTGTTCATGGATCACCAAAACATCTTGTAAATTTATGAGAAGTTAAAGGATATAAATTTATAGTAGGCATTGTGGGTATCCCAATTTTCAGTATATCCACTAACTAATTTATTGAATGAACTGCTGAGTCACTTGTTTTCAAGCACAAAGACCTTCCATGTATCACACAGCGGATTATGGATTAGATAATCAGATATTTACCCACAATGATGAATCCCTTATCCTGAAAAAATGTATGAAAATGTCTATTTTCCACCAATACTAGGGAATGAATTTAGATAGTACCTCCATTGGAATGAGATTTGATTATCACAGTAGAGGAGTTACTTATCAAACCCTCTATTCCTAATCAACCATTACATTCTATTATTGGATTATATTGTACATTTAAATTAGTAATTTGAGGAAAAAATATTCTCATAGTTAGACTCACCCAACCCACTAGACAGCCAACATTAAAGGTTAATACTAGGCTACACATGAAGAGGTTCAATACACCATGTGGGGTTACAGAAAATGTCCAAATGCATCACTAAACTTTAGGTTATATAGTTTATTTTCATGTTAGTAAGTGGATATATTTTCCCATCCTATATTGCATATACTGATACCTAAATCTATACATTGATTATAGATTTAATATTGGAAAATCTAGAAGCCATTTCAATTCATATATGGTTGGGTGGCATAAAACTATCAATTTCATGAGTACCAGAATACCGCAAGTGTCACTCATTAATACTTCCATGCTTTCCTTCTCAGTATTTACACCATTCACCTCAAATAATTGGCTATCGCCAGTGTGGTCGACTTATTGAGTGATTTTTATCTATTAATCTTCACGTCATACCCTTAATCCCATGGATAATTTATTGATGATTTATGTTGTTATTTTTAGAATTTTCAAATATTATTAGGCAAGTATATGGGATCTTACACACTCAGATGGATAGGGAAACCATTTTTAAACCTTAATCACCTTAAAGGTTTTCAAGGTAGTTCGGATGCTTCCAAAAAAGTTTCATTTATACAAATTATCCTGATAAAAATGCCTTTCCACCTTGTCATTTTCATTATTTGTGGTTGATGATGGTCCATGACGATTCTAGAGTGAGAATTATATTCCCTCCCAGAAGAGCTTAAACTAAATTGTCATGGGTGTATACTGAGATGTTGATGTACTATTACCCAATGAAGAGTGATGGAGAGGATTGTATGATGGGTGAATAATACATTGGACAATCTGAGTCCCTATCATGTTTTATATTTTGTACCCACCTATATAAGAGGAATGCGTTCTTCTCATCTTCATATAAATTCATAGGGAGCATCATATAAAATTCTTTTTTCTATGAGGATAGATTCAGCCCCCATACATCTTACTAATGCTGCTGACAACCATACTAGGTTGGCCCATGAAGGGTGATTATCCCCTAAATGTGGATAATATTAATTGTTAGTAAATACAATATTCATGTGCTTTATTTTTCATAAAAACATTTTAGTGAATTTCACACTTTGAACATCATTTCACATTATGATTGTAATTCCTTCTAAAAATTCACTATTATGGGGTACATTTTTTAACATCATTTATAATATCCAATGATCTTGATTTTATTTTCATATATAATTTTCAGGTTTCTAATTGTATTGGGAACAATTCATACTTGTATAGTGGTGGGAGATTCACATTGGAAGACCACCAAAATGGGATTTCATGCAAAAATCCTGGAGAAGACAGATTGGACACCAACACACTGATGAGAATGTGGGGACCAACATACAAGCCCAATAAATCCAAAAATTCACAGGATTGTAGAAGACATATATAGTAAATAATCATTTTTTCACAATACATTGCTAATTCAGCCTTCATGGTGGTTATTAATGCAGCCCAATTTAGAGGTAAAATTATGGTACAGATTCTGCGGCCCAGAAAAACAGGCCATCAATTTAATCATATATCAGCAACAACATTTCCATTTGGGCTGAAATTTATAAAGTTCTAGGAGGAATCTGGAGATTAACTTTTTTCTTCTTTGTCCCATTCCAATTTGGCCATCTAGAAGACCATTCAGATGCATCTGTTCGGTGGATGAAAGCTGGCTGCCACCTAGGGTCAAGGGTGGAAAAATCAACTCTCCCTCAACTTTACACCCACCTATGGCCTACAACATGTAATTGAGGAAACATGGACTATTTAAGTATAGACTAATGGATTCAAAAAATACTTATTTATGGTGGTGGTGGTGGAGGATTTGATCATCTTTTGAGCTTCCTTTCATTGTAATGTTATGCTGCGATTTTGTTGTCTCATGTTTGTCTTCCACATGTAAGTTGTTTTAATTCATCCTTGTTTCTTAATAAACGTTCTTCTTCGATTATTATTATATTATTATCAATCACACTTTGATACCTTAGCCTCAAGTATTGAATTTATTCACACCAAACCTTGTGAAATTATTCTCACAACGGTGGAGTTATCATTTTCTTTTTATTGTTTTCATTACTTCTTCAATTCCTCCTTCATGGGTCTACTTCCCTCTTCCATTGAAACCATAGAATCAATAGAGGGATAACCCACTTATGGGTTGATACAAGGGTGCAGAAAGGGGCTGGATTGGATGTTATTTATTACCCCATTAATGTCTAATCAATTCTTTAATTGAGTTTTTTATTTGATGATTTTTAAATTCCATCGTCCTTGTTGAATTTAAAGCCACACACTTCAAGTGATAATATGAACCTTTACCTTAATGTGATAAAAACATTGAACCTTCAAGTGTATAGGTGATTAGTATTAAAGTGTGAAGGTATTAAACTAGTAAGTGATGATTTTTTTGATCTTCGTAAATGAACCCATCTCAAATATAAGAAATTGAAATCATTAAAAAAGTGATTCATCCAATCCACCCCAAAAGATATCCTAGGATCAACACATTATCTCAATTTGAATTAACAGAAATATGTTAGTGATACCTTAAACCCATCTAAAATCAACCCATTCTGGCCAACTCATATCCAAAAATAATCCATAGAATGTACGTGTCTATAGGTTACTTCTTAGGTCTCTAAGGATTCGACAACCCAAACTAAACTACAAGGACCGTTCTACCTTCATCTCTTGGTTAAAGTTTACCGTGAATCAAAGGGTAGCATCACACAATACCAGGATTGAATCTTACCCAACCCACTTTTCCTCTGATATTGAACTGCCCACAAATATAGAGTATTATCCTGGATGGGTGTCACACTTTATGGTGAGTATTTCTGTCATAAACATTATATGATATAATATCCCCAAGGTGGTAGAGAACCAACACTGGGGTCCTGAGGTTGTCGGTGAACATCAGGCTATGAAGAAATGGTATTAGCATCACATCTATACTATAATTATAGATAACCTCTTATTATAGTCTGCTGATAAGTTTGAAACCTTCCACCAATTACTTTTTAGCTCGGGCTTAGGCAGATTTGATTATCGGAACCTACACATCCCTATTTATCCAATTATCATATATTGATAAAACCATGCTACTTGTAAAGGTGACCATACTTAGTTTTACATGCCCTATTATCAAATGTAATCCATGCATGATATTACCACTGGGCTACACATTTTTGCTATCAAAAAAGAAAGATCATATGACTATGTGGTTCCACAGACTGAGGAATTACAAGAATGAGAGGCTTGTGTTGAAAGGATAAAGGTTAAACAATCATCAAAAACTAAAAATTTAAATGAAATCTAGTAGAAGGGTTGGGATATCAGAGCCATCTGCAAAAAGATACACACAACAGATGATATTGCAGCTGATAAAAGGACAACTTTGGAATGAACCCTTAACGTCTTATATCAGGAAGTGTTCAATTTTCTGATAAAAGCGAGTTCAAATTTATGGTATCCAACTTGGATGTTTTTTATCCTATAATCAATATTTTTAGCATCTAGGACAGACTATAGTGTTTTTGGGTTCCTCCATTGTTTACATTTAAATGAAAACATGTTACTTATTTAATGAAATTCCTTTATATTTTTCTCCAATTTCAACATCTATAATATTATTTGTGTTTTAAAAGTTAATATGTCTGATAAATTGAATAATTTTTCATTGGATATGAATTTCAATCCCAATCTGGGATTACCAAATTGACACGATCATGTAATGATATATTTTCTCTTGGTCTAAGGGACTCAGCGAGCTTGGTTAGACTCTTCCTAGGTTTACAAAGAATAACATATGTATTTTGACTTTTCTCTAGTATATCCCAATTTTTCCATAATTCCACTATGATGCAGGATTAGTAGGTATAACAAGAATATTTTATAGGCCTCCCATTATGGATTTTCCACCTTACATGCTTTGGGTTTCTTTTTCTAAGTGCTCGATTATATCCAAAATCTTGTAAAACATTGATCTAGTAATTTGGTATTAAATTTTTATCCAATGTGGCATTTTAGGGTTTTCAACCTTCATGTTTTATCACTTTTTGTAGGCATTTTAGATTCTTCAAAACATTACTTATTTCAATGAATTTTTACCTTGAACAAAATTTACTATAAATTATATGGATAGGGACTCAATAGGTCTTTTTGGATGATAATGTATTAATGTTTTTTAGGAATGAATGAAGGATTATTAAGTACAATGTTTTAATATATTTTCAATATGAAATAGTTTATGGGGTGAAAACTAGAGTAGTAACTGCAACAATGGTTTCCAAAATGATGTTTTTGGGGGAATATAGATTTAAGAAAATCATATATTTATGTTCAATTTTACACTGGTTTACATGTCTTTTTAGTGGGATACATATGTATAGCCTACTAGGACATATTGTGTATAGTCAAAAATGGTATATATAGGACAATATCCATTTATTTCTAATGTTAATGTAATTTAATGTAAATTCAGATTTCTCAAGACCATGTATGGTTTCATGTTAAGTGGTTTGTGTCTGAAATTGATGAGGGAAATTATATCTTATCTGGACATGAAGGAGAAACCACCTCCAGAGAAACTTACCACACCTAAAGGAGGGTTGTTGCATGATGCATTTTTCCATCTTGTGACTAGGACAAGGATGATGCAGTTTAATTCCTTATGGAAAAAAATATTGAGAAAAAAAATATTAGATTGCTTTCATAGATGGGTAAATGATTTATCTTTTTCATGGTAATATTACCAGGAATGTTCTATCTGATTTTGGAATAAAGGGAGAAGGTTTTAAACTCATATCTGGGGTTTCTAAGTCCAAGAAGAGATGTGGGATGTAATAAATATTTTAGGCATACAGAGGTAGGATGAACCTCTCCTAGGGTTGAATTATCATTTGATTTATAGGCCTTTTTAGCAGGTGATTTATGAAAAGTCGATTGGGAAATAAAATTCATAGTAAAACAATTGTCTCCCTAGGATACTGGCCCTCCACCTCTGATGACTGGGTGGGTTATGGGGATTCATTATTTATTTAGAAATAGTATATATCTTGTGAATGGATGGTCCATGGACAAGAGAGGGTCATACCAGGTAAAAATTTCTCAATAATAGTTTGATACCTTTCTTTTACACTAGTCTGACCCAAGCGTAGGAAAGAGATTTTTTATATTGTTGGGTATGAGAAATGGGATCGAGACATCACATTGTATCTTATCGAAATCAGATGCAATATATATATAGTTCTTGGAAATTTTCTAATTAATGCGTGACCCATGCATAGAAAAGAGGACACATATTTTATGTTCTTGTGTCTGATAATTTCTTATGTAGGTTTACCCCACACTTAGGAAATGTGGGGACATATTACATCATAGGCTGACCCGAGGTATGTGGATGAAGCATCACTAAATAAACTATTATTAAAAGGATCGAGATAGATGTATTTATTTTATGTCCCCCCACTAAGGTGTGAGCCATGCATTGGGAAGGGAAATTTTTAATATGTGTTGTGGTTATACATGAGACTATAGGATCAACTATCACTTCATATTCTATGATAATAGAAATATATACACGCAATGTTTTTAATATCATTCATTTTAATATCACGACATTAGGAAGATTTTTCATATAATCCATGAGTAACAAGAGGATAATCAGTTCGAGATGTACTGGTATACCACAAACATAAATGAGAAAGAAGGTGTAAACCATGATCCTATGGATTCTCAGATAAGGAGAAATGATACAAGGAAAATAATCCATTAGGGATTATAATTCTAGAAGATGCATCTGTTGAGGATTAATTTTTCTTTAGAAGACATGCCTTTTGTGGTAAATGTATGCAGATCCGATTGGGTCCTATTGTCCATTGAAAAAGAATAGTGTCCCCTGGACACTAACCCTCCATTTTGATTGGTGTATAAAGATTGTGAATATTCCAAATTTACTGGGGCATAATGTTTGATGAATGGAAGGGATGTGTTCATTCATGCATGAAAAATTAAGAAAATGATAGTACATGATGTGTGAGATTCCCTACATAGATCTAACTCATACATAGGGAGGAAATTTTTCCCCCTGATAGATCCCTGATGGAGGAACCTAAAGATGAGATCTCTTGCATGGATATGTATTTTAATACAATATATGGGAATGTTTTCATTTTCATTTCCCCATGGTTGGGACTATGGAACTTGGCCTAGGTGTCTCTATTTGTCTCATCAAAGAAAAAATAAATCCATATGTTGTTCTTGGGGAACCATACAGTTTAAAGTCATATGTTAAGGACTTCAGTTCTTATAAATGAAGAAGAAATATTTTATCTTGACCAAAGATTAAAAGATTAGCGCGTCACTACTAAACAAGCACTAAAAGGAATCAATCCACATGTCGTCCTTCAAAATGGATCCCTATACAGATCATACTCAGGCATAGAGAGGATGTAATTTTTTAATTGGGGGTGGCTAGACATAGAGTTAATAATCCATGTGTAGATATGTATCACGTGTTAATGGGAAGCAATCCATATGTATTTCTTTAATAGAACATAGACGATAAAAGATGTAAAGGGTAATGTTACCTTAGGTGATAAAATTATGGTGATGTGTAGTTTAATTTTGTACAATGAGGACATTGGTGTCATGAAGATTAATGTCTTGTGATAGAGAATGTTTACCCTATATTTTAATGTAATGCATTCTAGATGATTGTGTCTTATAGTTTGTGGGAGGACGATTTCTTGGACTAGTGAGAAACCAAATACTGAGGTGAAGAGATACCATGAGGAAAAAGTACAATTTGGAAATATTCTTATCAGTGTATGTAAACTTATAGTTAGTCCTTTCCAATGTGGTCTTGATGGCACTATGTATCCTACGATGAAAGGAATCAAACCACACATTGTTCTGGAAGAGAATTCTCCATGTAAGTGTGACCCATATATAGAAGGGGACATTATTCCAATATTTTGATATTGGTCCTAGGATGCATGGTTCAAACTTCACTAAGTTTCTCATAGAATGAGAATCAAGCCACACATAGTTCTGAAATAATGCTCCTTACCCAAGTCTGACCTATATGTATGGAGGAGGAATGGTAAATTATTATTTGGGGTGGTAGGACCAAGATGTAAAATACGGGCATCAGTACATATCCAACAAAAAAAAGAATCATGTTGTATATAGTTACTGATTATGGCTTATTGGATGACAAGTTTCATGGGAAATGTACTCTAAAGTGATAACATTATGTTTTTTTATAGTTTAACATTATACAATGATGATGTTTTTCTTCACATTTAACATCAAGTGATCCAAATAATTTATGTATAGTTTCAATTCATTTTTAATTGATTATGATTCTTTGACGTTAATAATCATGTGCTTAGTATGATATTATCATGTGACTAATTAATATACATCTTCAAGAACCATTCATTAGTGGGAACCATTGTGAGTTGTCCATACATTGAGATTTTGGAATATGATCTACTGAAGTATACATTCCGTATTATGTGAGGTCCCACACATTTTGGTTCTAACATTGGCGGCTTCTTTTTAGTTTTTATCGAAGTCCTGAGGACTAATACAATATCTCATTTGAGGAAATATTAGTGACGAAACATTTTGTTAATTGATCACACAATCCAGTTTTGGTGAACTTCCAAGTGATGCAAGGTATGTAATATATTATTTTCCATTCACTCCAATTCATCTTTCGATTTATAGGATTTTTTATATATAGATAATTGATCACATATGGCCACACAGAGTGAGTGAAATTGAACATCTATTGGCAGGACCACCTCTTTCCAATATACATATGTGTGTGGGGTTACCCACGTAGAAGTTTGGGTCCTGGTTCGGTAACCAACAAGGCATGTAGAATCTTATACAACCATTGATTATTATCTATTTCTACCATCTTTTGGTTTATATTTGATAGGATTTTGTTTAATGCCTCAATCTGTCTATTAGACAATGCATTGTAGTGAGAAGAATGAATGGATTTGGCATCTTTCTCCTAGTTTTGTATCCCCAATTTTGAAAAGAATGAATTTATATTGTTTTCCACCTGTATTGTATGAGGGATGAAAAATAATATGATGATGTTGGATTTCCTGAATCCAGAAATGATCCTTTCCCCAACTTTATTGAGGGAATGGATTCATCCCACATGGAGAAGAACTCAATTGTAGTAATAATGCACTTGAACTTCTTCTCTATAGGGGTAGTATATGGTCCCACAAAATTTATACCCAATATGTAAAATTTCTAGGAGTAATCCACTATTTGAAGTAAAATTGGTTATTAGTGGATAATGTTTGAATAGACCTATAAGGAATGTAACTTTTGGTGAATTTAGTGATTTTTGGCATTAGAGTGTTCTAGAAGTTTATGAGCATTCAAATTTTGTTGAAAAGCTCGGGTCTTAAGTAGTGAGCCCCAAAAAATCCAACATGTACTTCCTTAATGATAGTATAGATATTGTATCCAAAAATTTACTTGAGAAGGACCCCATAGAGACTCCATTTATAGAGTTATTTTTAGGGTTTGTGTCTTCACAGAGAACAATGTTAATATCTTGTCTTTTGAACTTCCCTCTCTTGGCATTTTCCAGTGTGAGTTATCCACATTAAACGTCATCCGAAATTATTTTCATCTAATTGGTGGTAGTACCATATAGTTCAGGGAAGGAACTAATCATATCAATCTCTAACATATTGGTTTGGACAAAGGGTGAAGCCATTTGGTAGTGCAAAATGATGATGACTATTTAACCCTAATCTGAATCATATTGAGTTGTGGATGCATTTACCAAATCATAATCCTAGGCATTATATAACCATGGGAAATGATTCATTGTCATATCTACAGGTAATTCTTCCATTTGCCATTGGATGTGATTTAGCTAGGGATTAAGTCTTAATTTTTGATAACATAACCATCATTAACTTTATTACTGTCATGTTCTTAATTTTATTTTATTTTAAAATGGTTTACCTGTACATTAAGGGAATTTTCTGGCCCTACAATGAGAGACTGATATTCAACAACATTATTTATGCACCCCTCCAACAGCCGGAAGGAATAAGGCAGGAGAACATTTTATTGGGATATGATAACAACTCTGAGACCCACTTTGTTATTATTGGGGTCCTCCATCCTCTTTCCTTTCGGGCTTCTAGATGCAACATCAAAATTCATTTACCATGTCTCGGGGTCCTATTCAATAGAGAAAAACTATTAATCATGTAATTCAGTGTCTAATAGAGTCATTTCTACATATGAGTTCTCTGTTATAAAACATACTCAATCATAGCCTTTAATTTCATTATAAGGCACAAACAAGATGTTAAACTATTTTATGATGACTTCCCACCATTATAGACACCTGATCAATATGGAATAGAAAAGGAAGTATTTTAGTGGATTATTGGGAGATACCAAATAGACCTCATGGTACTATAAATAGCGCTTCAGTTTTTGGAGTTCATATATTATCCTGAGAAAGAACTTCTCAATATCTGGATATGGAGTCTCATCGTAGATCATGGTTTGGTTGAGGTAATAAATGTTTTTTCACTGTTATCATCATTATTTTTATCAAGGAATGATTATAGTGATCACTCTTTGTTTTTCACATATAAAATATTTTCTCTATCTTCAACAAGTGAAATTATCACTGGAGGGATCAAGAGGTATTTCTTGAGACTGTGAAATGATTTCTGATAATCATCTATCCATTATCCTAGCGGGATATTTAAAGCCTCAATGGTCCTTTGACAAGCCCATGTGGTGAGTGGACACCTTAGGAACGACGCCTAACATTTATGTATACTTCCAGGTGAATACATCTTCATGTTTTCTTAAAAAAGAGGTATATACCACTTTCTCCTTAAAATAATTTATATACTTGTGGCCCAAATTTATCTCTCTGAGTTCATCAATGGTGGTAGGGATTCCCTCCTCAAATTATTTAGGGCCATAACTAAGGTATTATTCTTCTACTTCCACTTCATATTATTCAGGTTCTTACCATTATTATTGAAGAAAATGTTTAGCATGATTTCTCAATAGATGAGAGTGGAGTCCCTATCTTGGTATTTGAAATCTGGAGAGACTTCCTCTAATCTAGATAACAATGGAGGATCCATTTGGAAATATTTAGAAGGAGGAATTAAATATGGTGGAGTTAGCTTATATAATTTGACTTTTGAGACATCCTCTTATACTGCAATGACTGAGGAAGGAATCCCGTAGAGCTCTGGTAGTGGATTGAAGGAATATTTATATGATGTTTCACCATAGTTTAGAGAGTAATCATACCATACAACACTATTATTCTCATTGTTCATGAATGAAATCATGAATATTTTGGAATATGTGCCTATATTTTGGATCACTTACTCAATATGATGATCAGTATAACATACTCTTCACTGATCTTTATTATGGGGTTGTCTTGGATTATTTCCCAAACATTCGGGGTGGTGAACCATTCAACACCATCACTCATGGGTTGTTTTCCTTTCCCCGGATAGAAACCTGCATTGAAACATTGTGATTCAGAGGATTCAAACGGGGAATTTTTGGTATATAACATCCCAAATTTGATATTGGTTTATTATTTGATGCATTGAAGGTACAAGGGGGGTACTTCCATGTGTTTGTGCAACTATGTTCATTCTATAAAAACATTAAAGGAATTTTTCTATCAAACCACAATGAATTATGATTCATCTATGAGTTATACAAACTATGCCTTGATTTTTATTTGAACCAATGAATTTTTATGATTTTTTCATAGCCTTGTAGTTTTATGGAGGATGGTTCTAGGTTATTCACATCTCTGCCTAGTTAGTGAAGTGTTCGTACTAGAATTTCATTTACCCTAGAGCCATTCTTAATGAAATTTTTTCAAAAATCAACACCATTTTTCTTACTATACATAAACAAGGTACTACTATGACCATACATAATTAAATCCCCATCTTGATTTTTTATTGTTATTACTACATGGATCTTTTACAGGCCAGTATCTACCTGATGGAACTCAGTGGTGGTTACCTTGGCTTCAAACTCTTGGGGCCTTTGCAAAGCCTCCACGAGTGCTTTCCTGAGGTCTTTTGACAAAATTGTATAATCTAGGATTGACATTCTGTAAAATATTAATGATACTTAATTTAGGGTTTTATACGTATTTTTTAATTTTTGGTTCTTCTCATATTGGGGATTCAATTTCATAGGCATGTTAGGGGCATACGAATTTGAGGAAGATGGATAGGCCCTCGAGACAAGAGGTGGGGGTGTTCTTGTCCCCAGTTTGTCAGACTGTGTAGGTCTACCTATTCACTCAGTGTAATATGAGACATGTTATTCTCCTAATTGATATTCCAGAGTGATTAGGTTATATTATATTTTAGAAGGTGAAGGGGGTGTTCATTTTTCCGGTTGGACCTGCTGAAGTGCTCTTCTGTGATTTTTGGAAAAATTGATGGTCTAAGTAGGGGTATGACTGGAATTTTTACATTTCCCAAGAATGTTCCATCCCAAATATCCCCGAATCCTATGGACTATTCCTATGGATACTCATTTTAATGTGAGGAAATCATGCTCATATAGATTATCAACATTGTATAAAAGATCCATAACATCAAGGACACTAATAGAACCAAAAAAAAATCCTCTTCCACTGATGACACTACCTATATGAAGGTTTCTAAAGGTTCTATTTGGAGTGGTGGAGCCCATTTTTCAAATCTGAGGGAATAAAAATTAAGTGTGTTGAGGCTAACTTTGGATTTCGTGTGGGTTCATCCTCTAATGTTCTCTCTATGTCTTTCAAGATATGATTATTTTTTAAGGGCTATCATTTTGTGTCCGGTGGGGCCGATGGCGCCAGATACATTTTCGTAGGATCATCTATGGACATAGTTGATTGATTCAATAATTGTTAGAGGATTCCATGAGTTCTATTTATTATTTTATTAATCATCCAACTAACAAAAACAATGGTTCCCTTCTTTTAAAAACATCTTTCCACTCACCGCCTTCCTTATCGGTAGTAGTGGAAACATACACCACTTGTTCAGGTAGTGGTCCCATATTAACATTCCTATAATTTATCATTTAATGAACGACTTATTTCAATATGAATCATTCCAGAATTATGGGTCCAAGAATTTGTTTAAAAAAGAGATAATAATTTCAGTCAAATGACCTTCTTCATTGTCCCTTTTTATATCTAGTATATTGAGTCAATCATGGTCCATAGCGGCTACAAAATATCTACGTACTTGATCATCTCCGAAGGACTAATATTTATTCCTTCTTTCGTTGAATTGGTTTCATTAGGGCCCCCTCTACACGAATCACCGAGATGAGGGCCATTTTTGATGATGGGGGTGTTGCATGATATGGTGCAGGCATAGGAGTTGGAACATGTGTGGGGGAAAGATTATGAGTGACTGATTCTACCTCCACCATTCCCTCCCTTTTCCCCATGACTGGTGTGGTGATCCATGATTGTATCTTAGTCTTCTATATAGAGTCTTCCGTTGTTTGGGAAATGATAAAAATATCCAAAAACAAATTGTATATTTCACAAGGATGAACGGTGTTGGAAACACATCACAGAGATTATCAATGAACATAGAGATCATGTATTTTTTGGGAAGTAGTCAGTTTAGGGGGTATGTTAACCCTTTCCATCCCGTAATGAAGCTAAAGGATTTCTTATTATCTCATTGTTTGTATTTCCTGAGGTTGCTTGTTGTCTTATTCAACATTATTATAAAATAGAAGAGTAACTACCAATGATGGTCTTCACATCCCATCATAGACTGACCGGGAAAGTGGGTGTACAATAGGAAGGATGGTACATGCAGATTTTATTAGAATAAAATGAGTTTTTTTATTCTTGTTTCTGACGAGTTCCGCTCACAAGATAAAAATGAGATGCAATGTGAGTTAGATTTATTTCTATAATTCTTGATCTATTGAACCCTAGAAACATTGGACTCCTAAATATTGGTGGTGGTGGGGTGTCACTTATCCAATTAGGGAAATGAATACATTTTGGATGCATTGGTGAATGTAGTTCCACTATGACTTCCAATCACGCTTCCAATTCCTTGATGGTGTCGCTAACCCATTAATGTGTGTTTTGCTAATCCTGGGATTGGAAAAGGGAAACAATGGTTTTGATTTTATGAGATGGTTGTGCCATTATTTGATACATTTATCTATTTATATGAATCTTTTGAGGATTTTTCTAATCCTATTCCAACTATATCTATAATGGATGGAGATCATAGTATCTTTCCATGATCTATTCCAAGTAGAATGCTATTCCTGACACCTTTTGGGGTGGATGTCTAGTCCTTGTTTCAATTTTCATGACAAACCCTTGAATCTAAGGTACACCTACTGGAAGTTTATGTTGAAGATGTTTTTGGGGATCATACTCAATAGTAATGCTACCACATTGTAATTTGACATTTATTCTCCGCAATTTTTTTATTTATTCCTCTAATAGAGTGAATATTTATTTGAGAATAGGGATATCAATTTTATTTTTAGGTTTATGTGGGTCATATGTGACCTTATTTTTATTCTTATCATTGGTAGAGGATAATTGTGGAGGAATTGAATGATCGATCGAGGGAGTTCCCAAATTTTGGGTTATTCTATGGTACTATGCGAGAACACATTCGTTCTCACTATGAATTAGGTTTTTTATGGAACCATCATTTTAATTCTCATTTGCAATTAAATATTTTTTGGATCCATTTATATGGTAGACTTCCATGGTGATTACTATATCATAATGCATTGTACACATTGTATTGGCTGTTGAATGGTAGGAGATATGTTTTCATTCTTTATGGGCCTCTCCATTCCTTTTCATGATTACCTTCATGCTTCATGATGAAGGGTTATCCAAAGAGAACATTTTATACATCCTAGTCATATGCCAACCTTCTAAGGGGACTATTTCATGAGATGGGGTGAACTGAGATACATTGTCTCCTTCCATCCTCCATAAATGGGGAAAGGTTTATTTTTACTGAGGGGGTGTTTGAGGTAAAAACTAACTCATCCATTTGCATTTTGGTTTCTCTCATTCACTTTTTGTTGCACCTTCGGCTGATTTTGTCGGTATTACGGGAGAATGTTTTGTTGAAAATGCCCCTAGACCTGCAAGTTGGGTTTGATCTTGTACTACGAAAACTCCTATTACTATCACCACATTAATTATCCCTTCTTCCCTTGTTCAAGAATGAGTTTGATATGATGTTGGGTCCTCTAATGAACTATTTTATTTGGAGGTCAATACAAGTTATTGATGATTGGATTCACTTATTCCGGAAGCCTACTAAACGTTTTTTGTTTCCTGGATTAGATTATTTTAGATGGATTTCTCTCACCAAGACTATTGATTTTGAGACCTATCTAAGCGAAATTGTGATAGAGATTGACTATTTTCCCAAGAAAGTGTATTTCTAGTTTGTTGTATCGGGATAATGAAATTATAGGATTCCATTTCTAGTGGGTTCTGATAGACTGGGAGCTAGTTGATGTGTATGGATCCCTGCTCTCCCATCCACAATTATTATCACTAGTCAAGGCATTGATAATAAGAAAACACAATATGTGGAGGGAATTCTAGAAGGTCAGTTCCAGATATTTCCTCTACCTCTCTGATATTGGTCGTTATGTAATCTTTCCTCTACATGGTTGAAATAACCTTCATAAGGAAATGTTTTTTAGGTGGCGGGGAGTTTTCCATAGATTGAGTTGAATTTTATATACACAATCTTATGAATATTCCCTTGGTATATCAAACTGGGGTATGGATGAGGTCCAAAACATAATGGTCATATCATCAATGGCCAATTGTCTTCTCACAAGTTACATATCCTTTCGTTCTTCTATAAAAGACTCCCCAACTGGATTAGCACAATGAGAATTCATTTTTTAAATTTCGTCACAAGCATCGAGGCTCATGGGGGTCTCATTAGTTTGGTAATGGTATGGGGGTGGCTTCAAGGATGAGTTTTGTCCTGAGCCATATCATAGTTTAAAAATGATGTCTCTTGTTATTAACAGGTTCTCTATGGTGTCATACTCCATCCTTCCAGGCGCTTGAGCATACGGTGGATTTCTTGTATTTTAATTTTCAGGGGGAAGACCTTATTTCTTATTTGAGATTTCATTAGGGATGGGGACTTCATAGAGAACACCACAATGGTTAGGACAACCATAATAGCTTTATGATCGATTATAGGGAGAATTTATACACTATATACACTAGGGATGACCATCAGGTTAGACTCTAATAAGGGTAGGACCTTCTTTCTACACTAATATGTCACTATGGGGAGGACCATCATAGGGGATGCAACAATGTTGAAATATACCATCATAGCTTTATTCCAGACTACTGGTAGAATTTCTACATCATATACCCTTGGGAGGACTAGTATGGAAACTTCCAATAAAAGGAGGGCCTTCTTACTAGAACGAGATGTCACTATGGGGAGGACCTTTGAAACTCATTCGACAATTGTGTGGGCCACCACCATACCTTAATACCCAGATGTATAGATAATTAATTCAAGGTATACCATAGGTAGGACCATCTAGGGGAAAATAGAAAGGGGAGTACCTTTTTCATATTCAATTTTCGAGCCACAGCGACTGATACAATAGTTATCATCGTGAGATGGCCTCCCTAGATATATCGTTTCTTGTCCATAAAGTAATCCATCGTCGTATGTTATTTGGAGAGGTCCTTCAGGTAATATAGTGAGAATGTTATGGGTAGGACCTTCACAACTACTACTTCCACTTCCATAATTTGGTAATGGGTCGATCGGATATTCAGTCACCATTGATAGGTTCATTATGGCATTAAGAACACCATCTTCTAGTAGAATAGGGTCACGAATCTACTCTTCATTTTCAAATTACCAGTGGTGTGATTTAATTTTGGTTCTCTCTTGTGGGTGACTAGGGCAGCTTGGTATAGGCAATTTCATTAATATATGGGTAACTACTTGAGTGTCTTATATTGTGCAACAGGAATATGATGGAGAGCATCCTATGGTATAGAATGGACATATTCCTTCCTTGAAGTGGCCGCCATGTTTGATCGATGTCCCCCAACTAGGAAGCATATTTTTTCCTAATATGGTGGTCTATCTATAATGGAAAATATTGGAATACCCTCTTAGAAAAGATATATGATGAATGTCTTCTCAAAAGAGACAATCATATTAATTGGATGATTCCCCACACTTGGGGACGTGAGGTTGTGGGAATGACTCATTAATATTGTTGTTAATGTGATTACGTCTTCAAATTTTTTTCAGGATGTGGTTAGTGATTGATATCTAATACTCCATCATTTCCAATAATTATTGAGAGTCATACTTGGAAGGAACATGAATATATGCACGTTACGATGTCAGAGTAGGAATATGTTCCTACTCTGGTCCTCTATTTTCTTTCAGGTACTGAATGTTCTCCTATGTGACAGAAACGATATGAGTCTCCCCAGACATGTCTGTGTGATATGCTAGCTATTTTCTCTAATTGAGAACATATTTCACTAGATTAATTCATAATTTCAAGGATTAATTTTCATCTTCTCGTTGTGTGAATCCAAATTTGATTGATGGGAACGATATTCGTACATAAAAATTTTCTTTTCTATTATTTGGTTTTTATCATATTTTAATAATGGTATTCATATGCTACTTCATATACATACAACTTCCTGTAGATTTCCACCCTATTTGGTTGATGGTAATGGTATATATCAGTAGGAATTTTCCTCAGCTCATTAGTGGTTGCTACCCTATTTCAAGGATGGGATTTAGGTGCATTGACAGGGATATGCGCCTACGTACAGTTTTCAATCCAATTTAGAAAACATTCTTGGAATACAATAGATGAAATTTTCACCATCTCATAATTTTCCATTGTATTTGACTGACGGTCTTTATAAGAGGGAGATGGAAGAATTTTCTTCCCATTATGCTTCTTCATGTTTTCACAGATGGTAACAAGGGTAATTAAATGTTCTTGATTGTTTTATTGTCACCCTTTGTGTACCGCCCTGGGGACCTAGGTCTGTTCGACATTATCATGGGCCAATAGGGTGATATCCTCTTCAGGGTGAAGAATTTTGGTCGCACGACATTATCAATGACGATTACCAGTATGGGCCATTGGGAATAACACCTATGATGCTCAGATGAAGTCATTGGAGATGAGTTTATACGACCCACAATTGTAAGGGAGTAACTATATATGATGTTCTATATAAAGGCTCCTAAAATAGTTGTAGACATATATTGGGGTCTTTTAGTTTTGGACTGCTTGCTATAACATGGTGGAGAAATGAGAGGGCATCATTGTCTGGAGGGCTTTCTTAGCTGCCTCTAGGTTTTGGAAAGTACCCTTCTCATAGTTCTCTCTAATTAGTTCATTTGAGACCTAGCCTTTAAGATACTGCATGGGTGTTGGAGTCCTCTTCTTCATGGGGACCTATCTAGGGCAGTGGATGGTACCAGTTTCTTTGAGAACTCATTGGATTCCATTTTATTTGAGGAATATCTAAATATTTACTTCAATATATGTGATAGATACAGTAAAAAAATCCTCATAAAGGTAGAATATTAGGACCACATGTGTATTTTATGGTATCATCTAGGCATCTTATAATTTGGTTGAGAAAGGATCCAAAAGTGAGGTAACCCCACCACCTTGGTTAATGATTCACATTGGGTTCACCATTATTTTCCATGAAAGTGTCACCATATGAAGGAAAGAAAGAGTCTGATAATGACTTGGTTGTATACCCTTTTTATATTATGATGCAGGTTTTGTAATTAATTCATTCACCTTTGATTCACCTTTTTTTTATCAGACATGGGTTTGTGGCCTCAACATTTCATTACAGGTGGTTAATGGTGTGAAATCACAGATTTTGGGTGTAATCTCATCGAATGCTCTCCAACAGATAATTTCATGGAACCGGAAATCCCCAATGGATCTTATATCCATGATTCATTGTCCAAAATTTAAAAGGAAGTAACTCATTGGGTAACATGGCCAATGGAATTTATGAACTCACATTCATTTAGAGAATGGGATATTGGGATCATCACGGCCTTGGGGGGAGTATTGCCTATACTAGGACTCTCTAGTAGATTTAATACATGTTCACAAATACATTGTTCAATAACAATTATGTACATGTGGATTACCCCTAGGTAATGATTGATCATAAATACACATTGTTTTATAATCCTAGATATATATATGAGGTTCTCCATTGATGAGGATATCTATATGTATCAGAGGTTCTCTATCAATGTTGCCATTTATGATTGATTTAGAGATTCTATGGTTATCTATAGAGCCGATGCTTGTTTAAATATAATTGGTGAGGTGCTTTGGATTTTTTCTTCATCTATGTATAGAGAATATATTTTTATATTAATGATCAAATGCATGAGATGGAATTCCTATATATCTTCATTTTAGGAATCAGAATGTTCATAGTTTGGTTCCACTTAACTGTGAACATAACCCTTTTTGGTCATGTGACAATGACCCAACCATTCAATTTTACGTCCAATGGCACGGATGCTGAGGTAGAAGGTTCTAGGTCAAGGATGGTGTGAGACTTATACGAGGGAATCCAGATGGTTACAAGAGAGATATGGTCTCTGAAGTAGACATGACCCCATAAAGAATGATTGTTAGATAAATTTATGTTGTATTTGGGTATTGGGTTTTGACCTTAGATAGGCTTCCTATATACCCTAGTAAATTGGTAATCAAATCCCACATAGTTCGGTATGTTTAGTCTTACGTATAGAAGCTTCCCATTTGAGGAGATATGATTGGGACAGACACTATATTGGATGCTCAGGTGTTTGGGGATTACACATGGATGGAACCCATTTTTTCAGGTCTTATACATGGAAGCAGCCCATTTGATTCAGGCTTATCCATGGAAGAATTCCATTTGGTTGGGTATTACGCATGGTAGAAGCCCTTTTTAGGGGATTATATAGAGATGTATCCCATTTGAGTTGGGATCATGTGGATTTCATCATCTATACTATCCTCTCAGTCCATGGGATTTATGTTAGGTGTGAGAAAAAAGTGGATGAAATGGATTCGAAGATCATGCAACCCACTACATCCACAAATTGATTGTACGGAATCCCAAAAAGTGATGCAGAAGTTATTGAGTGTGCCCCTTATCCAATTTATTTTAGAGAAAGGATATTAGCATATGATGATATATCTAGTTATTCCTTGGTTAGAGGTGAAGAGGATCAAATGTGCCATCTCCTTCCAGAATGGTAAGGGGATTACCTTAAAAGCGATTCCTTAAAATTGGTTTTGGGAAAGAGAGGAATGTTCAAAACTATCCCCCATAAAAGGGAAAGGATGGTGGTTTCCCTCAATCCCTTGAATAGGTAGGTTCTTATGAGAATCTTGATGTTACAAACCATGTTACACTGGTAAGTTAAACACAAGGATATTCTTGAGTGTCTACCTTTCAGGGTTGATTACCAACACGACTCTACTTACATTGGGTATGTAAACTAAAGAGTGAATGTTGATGTGTTTATAAATATTATAATACATTAAGGGTGTATTCATAGGAGTCCTTAGACTAATTCTGTTAGAATGGTTCATTGAGGGGCCAACATGGGTAGTCAAAAATGAAATAAGGTAGTGATGAGAGCTCAAATGTAGAATTCCCAGGGATATCCCATTCAGCGTAGTAGGCTCTTATACGGGATGGGTTTACCTATAAGTTTCTTTTTCCTATATGTTTTAGGGGATTCTCCATATAGAATTGTGGTACATGAACCTAGATTCTTCCTACATAGCATACTTTTTTGTGGGGTCATGTCCTTCCCACATAGTGTTTTTCTATATGGGATCGAGTTCCTCGGGTATAGAATTTCTTTATTTGGGGTAGGGGTTCACCCAAAAATCATCTTTCTCTATGGGATGGTTATCCACAAAGGGGGGATCTATTTTTCACCTCTCCTTATGGTTTGTAGATTAGTATTTTTTTTTCTAATTACTGATTGATTTATTATTCCATCTTTTATGTTATGAGGCTGACTTGTGTATATGCATATAATCACTAAAGGGGATCCGGTTTTTAGGGTGCCCCATTACTTATTTTCCTTGTATATATTTATTTTTGAATATACTGTATCCCATTGGTTCTTCACATTAGGTCCCCCTCATGCTATATTTATAGAATAGTGGAGGGGCCAGATACCCACATGAACGGTCAGCTATAGTGAGCCATAAGCCTTCTTTTTTTGGATGCCATGAATGTTTCTTCATCCGGCGAATGACTTAGTCGGTTGTGACATCGTTCCATGGGGTGGAAATCACAACATCAATCCCCAAAAAGATTTTTTTGGCCACAACAAAATTTCCATTTCCTATGAACTATTTAGATCATGTGGGTATTAATTTAAATGGGAAGCAATTATCACCATGGTCCAAAAAATGAATTTGTTTTTTTGTAGGCTCCAATAGCACCACATCCATATGTGACTTGTTTCATTTGTAGACTCTTCATGACATGGCGGAACTCCATGTGTTTTGTAAATCCATAAAGCGATTTGTGCTACATGATCTCATCCCTTTGAATCCTTCTTTAACATTCATAGGGTTTTATTTCTACCCTTTATCATATTCAATGGGATTAATTTCTTCTCACATTAAATATTTTATTGACCCAAGAGTAATTGGACTTCTTCAAATAATAATATAGCTATGACTACCATCCTTGTAGTCCTTGTTTTAAACCACATATAATTTTATAAACTAAAAAAGCAACATTTCATCTTTAAATAATGATAATTCAATCTGGTTGTTAAATTAATACTCCCTATACAATGATACCATTCATGAATTTCAATTTTAAATTAATTTGATACACATTAAATGAATTTTCACAACCATGTCATAGAATAATGGAATTGTTTCAAAATGAGACATGGTTGAAAATATATCGTGTATTTATATCCCTTAAAATTGGGAATGCCCCTTTCACAATTTTCAATAATTGTTCCTTTTCACTTGTTTTTATTAATTATATTTCATTCAAGACACCCACCTTGTTCAAATCACTTAATTATTTGTTTTTATTAGAAAAAAATTACCTTGTATTATTCTTCTAAAGTTTCTTAGGCTTCACCTATATAATTTAACCCATCTTTTAATCTGTGGTATATTTATGAAATTAATTTAGTGCCACCTAGGAAAAAATTCATGTATGAAACGCTATCTTCATTCTTAATTTTTCAATGGTGTTGTTTAATGACCAACAATAGTTATATCATCGATTTTAGCTCCATGAGATCATATGATTGGTCTTTTTACCCTATTCATTTGTTCTCATCATCAATGTTGTCATAAAATTTAATTACATCCCTTCGAAATCCCCCTATGAAGTATATATCTACATAACTTTCTTCTTCAAGAATTTTTTATCCTCATTTAAAATCATACACATTTAAAGATGAAATACGCTCTCTATAACACATAATTCAGAATATTTTCACTTATATGTATATAAAGATAATTGTTTTAAAATTTTATACCTAATCATTCATTAAAACATATATATTATTATATTTTGGATGAATATACAATAAAATACATTCATATTGTCCTTCTTTAAATTTTAATTTTTCTAAGAACAATGGAACAATACATGAGTAGAACCCAAGCTCCATTAGAACGTTAAAGTAGTATTATTAATATTTGGACTTAATAATTATTGATTAGAGATTTAAAAAACTATTATAACTTCTTCCTTTTAAAGGCCGAATATTTATATTTGAAATAACCTCCTAAATAAATATATTTTTTATTATGTAATTTACTTTTAGAAAACATGTTAATAATATTTCAATTTTCATTTGAATCTATTATAAAATATAAACATAATTGTTTAATTGATTAAATAAAAATTAAGAATAAAAATGATATTTAACATATCCATTTTATCATGATAGTTAAAATTATTTTATATTAAGGGTTATGATAATGTATAATATACAAAGAAGGAAGAAGTGATGGACATGATGAGAAAGATAATACCCCATAATGCGCATTTATTGGAACCTCGAAGTGAGATGGAATCACTAAGAATTTACATTAACAATGTCCAAGTTGATATTCAACAACTAAAACATTTTTGATTCCATTTACAATATAATTTGAACTAATTGTAATCACAACCCAAACCATGTTCAATATACCACCCCAATAATGTACTTCCATCACACACGATATCCTTAGAGTGTAAACTGGAATAATAAGGGGTTATGTGTCTATAACCATGTAGAATTTTTTTTCATATTTCCATTTAAAAAATAGTTATATTATTCCCTTTAATTATTAATTTTTATATATGAATATATAATGGGATTTTGAAACAAAGAAATAAAAACATTATTCTTTGTGAAATATTTAGTTCCCATCAAAAGAGTAGTTTTTTATAAATTAGATAATTTTGAATGAATTTTTTTAATAAAAAAAATTGTTAAATATTATATATTTATGTATTAATGAAAATATTATTTAATGATGTCTAATATAAATTTCATAACTGTCAGATATATTTTAGTGTCCTAAAAACTATTATTTTATTATAAATTAGTATTCTTACTTATATGTATAAACTTTAATTTTTAGATTATTATTTTGGTAAGATATATATTATTATTAAAATCAGGGTTTCGAAATTATCCAATGGTGAATTGATCATAATTGTTTTTAGATAGTAATATAGTTATGTATGAAATAAATACGATTTAAATATATCGTATTTATTAGGAAATCATAATTACAAAAAAATTATTTAATAAATAATATAAAAGGAATTTGTGGCAAAAAATAGGGCTTCCCCTTAAAATAATTTTATTTTATGTTAATTATTTAAATTTTTCAAACCTCTAATGAATCCTTCAAAAAATATATTCTAATTTGTTGTTTTTGAAACAATTATTTTTTAATATAACTCACTTATACTTCATAAAATGTATTATTTTAAGATGTTGTGTTCATAGAATAAAAAAATATTGATCTCTAGTTCTCTTTGGAATAAACCATTAGGAAAAAACATGGAAATGAGTTTTTTCATTATTTTATCACATAGAGTCCAAAACCAATATTTTGAAATTAATAAAAAATTCCCTAATCTTTTTCAATTAATACCCTCACAAACTCCAATTAATAAATAGAAAAAACACCATGAAAATTAATTTACTCTAAATATACCATTACAAATGTATCCCATGGTGTTCTCAAGATCACAAGGAGATCCTCCCAAGCATTTAATAGTAACCAATAAAGTAAGGGATTCCCTTCTTCTCTTTTTATTTATGTACTTTATATATATTAAGCCCTTTTGACATCAACGTTTTCATATTTTAATTTATTTAAAACGTACTATTACATATTATATGATTACCAATTACGGGATACCACCTTTTACTCTCATTAAACCCTTCCAAGAACCATTATTATCACATATTATGCTGCCAAATTTGTGTCTTGAATTTTTTGCCCATATTTTATTTTTCAAATTCACATCCCCATTATCACTAAATTTCCTTAACCATGTATTTATTATACTTCATTGATTGGGTACTTAAATATATTTAACCCATACTCAGTAAATTTTGTATTAAATGTGTCGAAATAAATTCTTATTTTGTATCACCTATGTGGAAAAAATGAACATATAGAATGTGAATATGACTAGAGGGATTGGAACTATATAAAAAGTAATTCAATGGATATTGTTTCAATAAACTAAGATACCATGTATAATTCATGGGTGTTTTTTAATAGAATATTTACATAATATCTTTGATATTATACTTAATCTATTCTTATTAATTCAATTTTTTTTTGCTTCTACATTTATATGATCCCCTTATGTTATGAAGAATTTATGTGCACGATTATGATTATAACCATTATATGCAATCATTTTTTGAATCATGAATCACATGTAATACTTTTATTTATTATATCATTTGATTAATTCTTTAATGGAATTTATAGATCACCACTTTATGATATGCATCCCCTGGTAATCCCATGTAGTATTAGATGAATGATTGAATATAAGGGCATGTTTTGATGTTTTTAAATAATTTCTTTATAACCATATTCCATGTTATTTTTTAATTTAACTAATTTCCAAAACACACAAGGCATCATGGTCATGTTAGATTTTATTAATTGTATTTATGCAATAAATCATGAAATAATGTATATAAAGGATGTCAATTTTTATTTTCGATATAATAGAAATATCATGTTATTTTAGGAGATTAAGTTAATAAAACTATAGGGGAATCCTTAAATATAAGATTAAACATTGTAAAATATTACAAACTTTATATAAATATATATATACTTTTGTTTTTATTGGAAAATACATTTCAATATAGATATAAGAATGTGGTTTCCACTGTGGAACTACTGTAGATAAGGGTAATAAACAATAAATCGGTGCATTGGGTATTAACTAGATCATTAGTTAGGGAATGAAAATGAATCATAGGATATAAAACCTATATATACACTCCCAGGAGATTTTATTTGTCTAACGATGTGCTTTTTACGAGCCATTTTGAAGGGAATAAAAATGTACCTGAAATATAATGTTAAAAAATAGAATAGTGACGACTAATATTAAAACCTCTAAATCCAAATGTTAAGTAGTACATGTGATTTATAGGTTATACCTTCAATATTTCTTTTACCCATTTATATGTATTATAGTTTTTTTATCATCCTGAATTTTCCATTATTTTAGTCAATGGATAGAAATTGGTTGAACTATGTCAAAAAACCACGAGATAAGAAATGTGAATACATACCAAATGAGATTCCCAACTTAATGGGATAAGGAAATGGGAAAGTTATGTTAATATTTTTTTAAATAACTAATTTTTGTAATAGAAAACAAAATCAAGAGGAATAAAAGCATACAATGAACAAATAGGTTACTGTAATAAGAGCCATTATGAAACAACAACCTTTAAATTTCATTGGTAGTTTTTTTATCCCTTAATCATTGAAAAAATGGTCAACTCTATTGAGATGATTTTCGTATTAATCAATGGTTTGAGAAATATATGGTTGTGCTATATGTTTATTTATGGTAGATGGAAGAAGATCAATGGTGGCAGTTGATCAAGAATACAAATCCCATGGAATAAATGAAATCAATAGAGTTTATGGAATTCATGATTTTATTAGATAAATATTTTATTCATACACATAAAAATAAAATGGAGTGGGATTTCTGTAACCTCG
The DNA here is from genome assembly GCA_963277665.1 of Viscum album. Taxonomy (NCBI): domain Eukaryota; kingdom Viridiplantae; phylum Streptophyta; class Magnoliopsida; order Santalales; family Viscaceae; genus Viscum; species Viscum album. Next base: position 590,300,441 of record OY728140.1, on the reverse strand, counting down.
AGAAGAAGACGATGAATAAATTATGATGTATGTGTAAAAAATCACAATACATTCATGATACACCTATGGATTTTTCATTAAATCTAAAATAAAAGTTAAATTCTTATTTAGTGATCTAAATACTAATCAATGAAATGATTCGGTGATTCAGGGATTTGGAAACTCTGAATAGATTATCTAATATTCCCTCATATTAGAAATGAATATTGGAGAATCTTAATGGTCTCATGGTCTTGTGGATAGGAAGTGAAGAATTGACTATAATTTTTTTTATTTTTAATGAGAATTATCATGGGGGTATGAATCTCAAACATATCTCTTGTTATAATTTTTTGAAAAAGAATCCTAAAGGATTATTAAATGGGAATGGGTGAATTATTTTATTTTGGTAATGAGGGTCACGTTGCTAGTTAATATTGATAGGAGAAGCCCAACAATGTGATTTTGTAAAAGCATCCCCCATTCATTCATCAGCATATTATTGAATGATTCGAATAGAAGGAACAAGGATACAATGATAGCTACTATACTCTTACAAGGGTTGTTGATCATAATTGGAAAACAATAATAAAAAAGTCATATAGAGAAAATTTGAGCCTATTCCATCACAACTATATGGGTGGATCTTGAAAATAGAGTGGTAATATATATTCTTGTAATTCATTCAAGGATAGTGAATTTACTCTATGATTTGGGTTCTATCAATTATTTCATATCAGAAAATTTTACTCGGATTATTCATACACTACCATAAAAAATAGAAGTTGGGTTATCAATGAAGACTGAAAATGGGTCAATTATTACCTCCCAATCATATATCTTCTCTATAGTTAATATTTAATTTATAAATTTCATAGTGAAATTTTTTATATTCCCTATATATGAATTTCATATTATTCTCAGTATGGGTTACATTTCCTTATATAAAAAATATATAATGTTTTTGGGGAAGGAAATCACCCTCTACATTTTTAATCACCCTGTGAATATGTTCAAATTTGATGAGGATGTATCCCCTTTAGAATAATAATTTCAATCAGGAACATTATTTCATTATGATCAACCATATCTCTCTTCAATGGTTGAGACTAATGAAAAAATCATCCATACTGGCATTACCATTGTAAGTGAATACATTAATGTGTTTACAATATAACTGAATGCTCTTCCGAAAAGCATTATTTTTTATTTCTAAATTAATCATATACCCATATATTCTCCAATATCCAAGAATCTATATATAATGTTCACTATTAAACTTGAAGAGCTGATGAATCAACTATAAGGGAATATAGATAAATGGATTATACACCCATGTGAATCAAAATTTATTGCACCAGCCCTTTTTCTCAAGAAGAAGGACTGATCAATTCACCCATGTATTTATTTTTAAGAGAACAACACGATAATGAAAAATTATCCTCTACCCTGGATTGATGACTTACATGATTGGCAGTGTGGATCCTATTATATTTGTTAGGTGGACCTTAGGTCATGATATTATCATATAATGGTGAAGAATAAGGATACCCCCATTACTACTTTTCCCATAAGGTATCACCTCAATGAGTTTATTTTAATTCCATCTAGACTCAGAAATGAGTCATATATCTTCATTGAGATAATGAATAATGTTCATTGTGATTACATCGTTAAATTTATGGTAGTCCTTATAGACAATATTCTTTTCTAATTGGAAAAAATCTAAGATCCTGAAGATAATATTTATGCTAATATAACGGCATTGATAAAGAAATATATGTATGATATGTATAGTAAATGCACGTTATGTATAGATAAACTAACATTATTGTGGTATTTTAACATGAAAAAATGGATATATTTAGATACTTTGAGGATATGAGAGATTAAATGATTTCCAAAAATAACATCTATAAAAAATCTCCATAGTTTGCATTGATTAAATAAGTAATATTGTCATTTATTTGTTAAATTCTCATGATTTTGAGTACAACAACCCATTTAAACAAAGAAGGGAGAGATGTTTCTATATATTGATAAATGTAATGGAATCTTTAATGTGATAAATAAGAGGCTAATAATTCCATCTATGTAAAAAAAACCACAAGAGTGGAATGATTTTTGAACTATATTGATATATCCAAAATGTTTTTGTGTTGAATACTAATGAAAATGAAAATGTTATAGCCTATTCCTTCCAAAAAATAATGGACCATGAGAAAAAACTACCCATCACATGATCAAGAATTAGCTGCATCGATATTTTCATTGTTGAATTGACAACAGTATATCTTCAGGGAAATTTTGAAATATATATGGATCATAAATGCCTCATGTATATATTCAAAAAAAGTTCACAATTTGTGAAAAAAGGTGGCTAGTTATGATCAAGGATCCTGACTATTCAATCCACTACTTTCCTAGGAGGGAAAACGAATTGAATAATGCTCTGAGAAGATAGAATATTGCAACCCTATCCGTGATGAGAATTGGAGGGAATCCTATATGATTTTACATGGAAATTTTGGACATGGAAATAAAAAATATTAGAATCATCCATCCATTATCAAATAAAATATCAACAATAGATTCTTAATATGATCAAGGAGGTCTATGAAAATGATGATAATATACATAGGAAGGTGAAAATGATTACATAGCTAAAATTTTCTAAAGATTAGGTTATAAGTTATAGAACCATGCCTTGTATCCCATAAACACCAGATTTGAAGAGGGGCCTTCTAAGTGATGTTGATATCTTATCCTCCTCTATTCATCGAGGATATACTATGATGAATAGAGATGTGATGAATAAAATCTGGGTTGATAACATGAAGAGGGAGATTTAATAATCTGTATCTCAATAATTGGTATGCCAATATGTCAATGATGAATGGTAAATGTCAAAGGGTATGATCCAAATAATACCCATATCAATAGGGAAAGGGTAAATTATGACAAATTATTTTTTCATGGGACTCCAGAAGAAGTCTTAGGTAAATAATTACATTTGGTTGGTAGTAAATTTCCTTATGTATTAAGAGAATTTAATTTCTATACAGTATTATTTATATCCTAAACAAATCTCCATGATATAGAATTTCTATGGAAACATGGGGTACGACACTGCATTTTTTATAATTAATATCTTATTTTTACCTCATCATTATGTTGAATTCTTCATCAAGAATTGTATACATACATGAGTTTTTCTACTATATATGACCATAAGAAAGATGATTGGTATAAAAGACCCATTATAACTAAATAGTTTATTCTATGAAAATTTTAATGGATTTACAAGGATGTTGGTATTGTCACCGTCCCTCAGTGGAGCTCTCATATAACAACCACTTCTATTCTAGATTTCAAATGGAACATTTTGAGGCATTATTGGAGAATGGATTTCAGCACATAATGTGATGATGTTTAATAGTGGTAACTTATGGGACATGATATTATACAAAATATTACATATATGGTTTAAAACATTCATCATCAAATGAAATCAATATAAAATCAATATAAAATCAATATAGATAATCATAGATGAGACCTAGAGTTCATGATCATAGATAATGTGTTTATTCATATATCATTGTGGATGATAGTCATGAGGTTTTCGAAGAAGGGAAATATTATTCATTTATACATAAACCCCAATGAGATCCTTTATCAAGTTGGATTTGTTTCATATCTATTAGCATATTAACCCGACCAATATCATGTACATATTTTTTTATGCATCTTACTTAAGGAAGAACATACCATTCCCCACATATGTACTCAATCATGATGTGGTACCATGAGGGAATGATGTTTCATATGATGAACAACTAGTGAAGATCTTAGATAATAAAGACAAAGTCGTAGAAAACAATTATAATCATATGTTCAAAGTATTATGGAAAGAACATAAGTTTGAAGAGGAAACATGTGAAATTGGAATATGATATGAAATAGAAATACTATAATTTGTTATATAGTATGAAATGAAATTTCATGGGATAAATTTCTGAAGGGGGATTATATTAAAATACATAATTTTATAAATGAATATCCCTTATTTATAAATAATTTACATATTAATTAATGTGGATATAAAAAACACATAATCTGTATTTCTATTATTTTTTATATTGCTATAAATTATATCCATAGTTTTCTATCAAGATTAAGAGAAAATTAAACATCATAATCGGTGTTAATATATTCATTCTCTAGTCATCATTAATATTAAAATATATAAATTGTTATGATGAAGTATAATTGGTACAGATGGATGAAGTGATGTCCTTAACCAGAAGTATAATACAACATAAATCGCATTATTTAGCGCATCTGAGGGAGGCGGCATCAACAAGATCATCCCATGACCAATCCCAAGACAATATTTAACAGCTGAAAAATGAGTGAAATCATTTAAGTTATAATTTCAAGCTTATAGAGATCACAACACCAAACAATATTCATTAAACCACCCCAAGAAAGTACAACTATCTCACACCTTAACCTTAGGGTGTACACTTCTGTAACAAGGGGTTATGTCTGTAGATCCCATTATTATTCTTTTTATATTTTATTATAAATAAAATAATTATAATAATTCTCCATTTTATTATTAATTATATACATATGATTATATAATGATTTTTTGATACAAAGACACCCAAATTGATTTTTTGGGACCTATTAAGAGCCAATTAAAACTACATTTTTGCTATATATGATAATTTTGAAATGAATTTTATTTTAATTAAGTATTCTTATATAATAATTTTAATTTAAAGTATAAATTTTAATATAATATAATTAATTCCAATGTAATTTTTATAAGGGTTAGAAATTTTTAGATTTATAAATTCTATTATTTTCTAGTAAATAAGGATTTCTATATAAAATTGTAATTTATAAATTTTAAAAAATCATATTGGTAAAATAAATATTATTTTTATAATAAAAACATTGAAATAAACCATTGATGACTATATCAAAATTTTATGACAAAATCAATTTTTTTTGAAAAATATAAAGACTTTATAAATATATGATATGTAATATAACATCATAATAGAACAAAACTGATGTGATAAGTTCAATAAAGGGAGACCACATACAAAAAATTATTTATCCTTTAAAATAATTGTTTTATGTTATTTGATTAATTGTACAAACCTATAATCAATCCTCCAAACCCTCTATTATAATTTAATGTTTTATGAAAAAACATTATGAACATCACTCTCTTCCACATCATCTATGGAATTATTTTAGGGATTTATGTTCCTAGTATAATAAAATATTTAAAACCATTACTCTTTGGAAAAAACCATCGGAAAACTATATAAAAGTTTAAGGTTTTTATTATTTTTTCAATTAGGGTCCACAACTAATATTTATATATTAATAAATAAGTGCACTCCTTTATCTAGCAATTTCCACCTACCTCTCATGATTGTTCAATAAAAACTCATTAAAATAATTTTCCTCTCCCTATCACTATCTAAATCTCTCAGAGAGAGTTCTCAATATCTTAAATTTCACCACCTAATCTTTAGCTGTGTCCTCTCAAGTAAGGTATTCTCTTCCTCTTATTTTCATTCACGCACTTTATTCGGATTATTATCTTTTTTTACTTCCATATATCATGTTGCAATATTTGTTTTTCACATATCATTACCACCATTATAATAGCCATGTAATCAAAAACACCTTTAACTCTTATTTGAACATTACATTATATTTTATGTAAACATTTTATAAATCCAATATATCTTCATATTTTCCATTACCAACTTCAATATTGTGAACACCGCTCACTATTTCCACGAAAGGGTATTCCTATAGAGGTACATATCATTATTTGATTTGGGAAATCAATTTATGTAACCCACACTCCTTTATCATGTGATTAAAATTGATGAAATATGTTCTTATTTTATATTATCTATGTTCACACACATGCATGTAGATAATATGAATGTAATGGGTGGTACTAGAATTATATAGGCCTCTAATCCATTTATTATTGTTTTTTCTTTAGAGATACCATGTATCATGAATGAGTGGTAAACATAACAAAACAATGTTATGATGTATTGGTTTTTTTCTAAGACCTATGATTACGGTGTATTTCTTTATGTAATTACCACATTCTTATAATGCCATTATATTATTTGGATTTGATGGTCATGATTTTTATTATCACCCTTCAATGTCGTCAAATGTTTTCCTATAAACTCACATATGTTTCTATCGTTCATACTACAATATGATTATTCAATTATTGGGATTTATAGCTCCCCATTTCTTAAGTACATCCCCATGTTTTCTTATAAAATATTAAAAGATCAATGGAATATATGTGAATGTTTTGGAGTTTTTGAATAACTAATTTGTACCTATGGTTTAGGTGAATATGATTTGTATCTAGTTTCTCAATTACACTTGAACTCGTGATATTTTTGGATTATATTAACTAAATATTTTTTTATGAAATTATTAAATAAAGTGTATAAAGCATGTGGATTTTCATATTTATTATATTCCTTCTCGGATAGATGATTTTTATATGAATGGCTATATCCATTTTGTTATTAATATTATATCTCCTCTCAATAACTTAGTTCTATAGAGGATACCACACCGTCGACCCAACGTGATCAATATCATGTTATCACAATATTCTTCCACTTTTTTATTTGTACATTCTATGCCATTTTTTGTTTGAAACCATAGAATTGTTACCAAAAAACATATTATATTCTTCTCTTATAGATCTAGATATTAACGTGAATAACTATGTTTTGTGAGTAATCTCCCACAACCATGACACCCTACTAAAATCATCCTAAAAATATAATATCAATTATTTTCAAATTATTTATGGTTGATTGGTATAAAAACATCCACATAAACATTCAATAATATTATTTATGATTTCCCCTTTTTTTGGATTATATGTATTATAAATAGTCTTACGCTTTCAACATCAGTTACATGTATGGGTATTGTAACAAGTGATCCTTATAAAAACCCATGCCATATATTTATTCATGACAATTTCCAAGGAGTGTTTTCTATATTTTCTTGGAAACTTGAGTTATAGCCTATATTACAACTTTAATGGATATCATACAACAATTTTATTCACCAATGAGGTAATGATTTACCTTAGAACTTCATTCATGTAGATCAAACGAACCATCAATACATTTATCAGTGCATCCCTTCCTTCTAGATTCAATTTAATTACCTGAATAACATATCAGAATCATACATGGAAGATTGTGAATAAAACCTTCAACTAGGGCCCCATTTTTTTATAAGTTCCTTTCAAAAAAACAAGGAATTACTAAATAGAATTATGTTCAGTAATTTTTTATTACTTAATCAAACTACTCCTCTATTATTATATTGGATTTCTATAATAATATTTTCATTTCATATCACATGAGAGGTACACCCATTTTCCAAAACCTATAAAATAGACTTATATGTGTATCTAAAGAAAATTTTAGAATTGTTTCCTTATGAAATATTATTTTTATCATCCATTAGAATTTAAGAACTTATATTTATGTTGTACACATATTTTCCACCCATATATCATTAAAAAAGTCTTCCTCGTTTAGCATTGGGAATATTTTTTTTTCAGATTTTCCATTGATGTTCCTAGCTACTGATTTCCCACTTTCTAAATCTTATTAGATACATTATATTAATAATATGAGGAAATATAATATAATTTATTCCCAATGGTTTCAGAGTAAAATAAATTACCACTATAACCATTTGAAAATGCTGGGAAACTACTTACCTATTTTTTTGTTGTTTGTATCTAATAACCCATATTGAATTGGATCTCACAATCTGAGTATGTCCCACTCTTCATATTATGTAAACAAACTTTTTTGGTTTTATCTTTTTAGACATTACTACATGACTTATATATATTCACTATTCTCAAAAATAAACCTTCCTCTAGTGAGTTGATGCTTGTTTTCTATCATTATGCATAGTTTCTGTCTCATTGTGATCTCTCTATACAATAGATATCCTTTATTTTGAAAATAGTAAAAAAATTTGGGAATAATCTCCTCAGAAGTTTCTACAGGTCCTTGTACTACTCTAAATTGGGACGGTACCATGGAGCCAACCTTTATAATATCGAGTGAACAAAGTATTTACTGATTCTTTTACTTTCACTAAAAAACTAGTAATTATCATTATAGAACATTAATAATATTCATTATATATTTTTTATATTTAGATATGTCATTGACTATATACATTTTTTCATTAATTTATATATTAATCTCATTGACATTCTATGGATTTCATAAAATTCCAAATAATATTTTCTCAATTTTTACTTCCAATTCAATCATCTTCTCTTTCTTTTATTACATATAATGATTTCATTCATGAACAATTACATTATCTTTAAGTGTCTTATCCCTATATTTTTAATATTCATCAATGTTTTCCTAATGTTATTCCTATTGATAAAATTTTCATCAACTTCATCATTTTAAGTATCATTGACATTAACCTCCAGTCAATCAATAATCGCTATTGAAACATTTTCCTTAAGGTCCATCTAATGCTAATCATGTTCCACTTCTAACACATTCAATATCTATTAACCATAAAATAATATTTTCTAATTATGAATAAAATACATATTAAGATTCAGTGTATTTTTTCCCTATTTAACTATTTATTTTTAGATTCTTAATCTTATTCATCTTAAATCATTAAAGCCCTTCATAGTGAGAAGTACTTCCTTAACACATCCGAAGAAATCATGTGGAAGACTTGATTTCAATTTTACTTTTATTGTCTTAACAATAAAGGGAAGGATATAAATCACTCTATATATTTTCATTTATGAAATCATTCTTCATCATTTTGAGTATAACCTCTAGTGACTTCTCCATCATCCTAGCTTTATTTCCATCATTTCACATTTTAAATGATACATGAGTAATTTGGAGAAAATCCATATATAATTATTTCAAATCCCTTTCCTCATTATGAGATGAATTTTTTATAATATTAAAATTTATTATCCCCAATATTTTTTTGATAAAAACCAGAATCTTCATTATTTTCATCAATGTATCATATATCATAAACAAGATCACTACAGAGATCAAAAAAGCATCAACTATTTCAGTTGGCCTCTTTATGAAATATTTATAATTATTCAAAATCCATTTTACCTTTGTCTCTTAAACTTTGGAATCACCTTCCTATATATTTTTACTATGCTGTTATTTTAAAAAAAAATTAATCTATTTGTTATACCCTGTATTACATGTTAAATCGAGTTTAAGCACACAAAAAAACTATATTTATGTTATTATTTCATCATTACCATTGTATCATATCCATTATACATTTTACTATATATAGTAAAAAAATTAATTGTATATAGAATAGTTTTATATAAAAAAAATATTGAAAAAAATGATATTAATTTTTTGAAGTCTACATGACAATGTTATCATTTATTTTTATTTAGTTTTTCTGTAAACATAATTTTTTATGAATAGTAAAAGGAAGTGATTTAAGAAAAAAAATCATTTCATATATACAATTTACCTGATCAATTTTTATTTGAAGATGATTTTAAAAGAATGATATTGTAATTATATTTTCTAAATATCTACATTAGTTCACTAAAATAAATTTCATATTTAATTTTGTTATTAAATGTTTTGATACTTCTGAATTCTATTCATTGGAGATCTATTTTTTTAAAGTCTACGGGTTTAGTTAAAACAAAATTCTATAACTTATCTATGTTGGATTAGGAAAAATGTATTCCATATTTGTAATCATAAAAAATTATATTAGTTAGTTACTTTAACATAATTTTTGTACATAACTAATAGTGGCAATAGTAAAAATTAATTTCCATAGTTAAGGATAAAACAATTTTATCAGGGGTTAAACTAAAATGATAAGGGTTAAAATTTCATAAAACATACCCCACACCCGTTTTAAATGTTTTTTTGGAAATTATATCATCTAAATTTGAAGCATAATACATCTTACCATTTTTTGATGTGTTAAATTTTGATATAACTTTTTCATTTAAAAATTTTCGTGTTTATCCCCTCCTCTATATATAAAAGACCATACCCTCTTCTCCCCACTTCACATTTCTAAGGAATTGTTTTTTAGAAAATAAAATCCAAAATAATTTTAATATTTCCCTCCACACAAAATATAGTAATAATTTTTACTAGGAACCCCCTATGAAGTATTCATCTATGAACCGAAATAGGTTTTCCAAATAAGATATATAATTCATATCCTTGAGTTTTTTTATTTAATATTATTCATATTTTAAATTTTATTCAAGTATGAAAATACAATAAAACAATTATATCCCATATAGTAATATCTTAGTATTTTAATATCATAACCTATATATATCTCATATTCTATAAAATGGGTAATGAAACCTTCGATTGTGTATATGGACAACTATCAACTTGTAATTCGAGGTAATTTGTTTTCCTTCCAAACCTATCCAAGATTAATATTATTATATATTTAATTTTTATATATGATCTTTATTATAAAATTATATTTATTTAATTATAATATCCCAAATATATTCTTACCTTCTTGGCCTTTTGAAAATGATAATGTCGCTCATGCAAATGTGTGGACTACCACCTCCTTGAAGGGATGTAAAACATTTTTTATTTTATTATTACATGGATGGTAATAATTAATAATAAGATTAATTTAAATGAAATATATTCAATATATAACAAAAAAAATATTACTTAATGTTACCTTAATATTTTCTTATCTTTCATTCCATCTAATGATAAAATTTAAACATCATTCATCCATATATACGGCCTACTGTCACCATGAACAGTGTAATCCATTTTCTATCCATATATTTTATGTATGAAAATAAATACATATAAAATGAATATATAGGATATTTATATCATATTTAATATTCTTTATATTATTGAAACATTATCATCATAAAATGACTAAAACTACAAATTAATAACAGGCTTGAAATTTGATGTAGTTATCAACAAGAAAGCGATTTAAAAAATTAAAATAAATATGCTATGAAATGTTATAAGTAAATAATAAATTGAATGAAATAAAGGAATATGGTTCTGTAAAATATTTATAATTAACATATATTTATTAAATAGGATACTCAAATGTGTATGAAGAAATTCAAGACTTGAGGCATGTGATTTCCGCCTCAATTTGTCTTCTTTGGGAAATATGTTATGTTTTCATCCTATATTATTTTATGAAGTGTATATATAGCTATATAGACTTAATATATCATTAATTTATTTATTCAATTGATATTAAAAGTTTAATTTAAAATTATTCTTTTGTGGGGCTTACCATTCAAAAGATACCAAATCTTGTAAAATATTTTCATCTTATGGGACACATTCCATATTCACCACTTGATTCCCTTCTGGGATATATATTATTTCCATGAATTTATTTTAAGATTATTCTCTTGAAAATTAAGGGACATATATATTAATATATGGATCAATCATTCATCAGTCTTATAATTCAAAAGTTATAAATTTTGTATGGGTTTTACATTACAATATAATTATTTATATGGATTATTTATAATTATGATTCAAATGAAGATATATTATGATATATATTTCAAAAAATTATGAAATTTATGATAATATAGTTATTTAAATACATTAACAATTTTACTTTCATTTTCTTATCATTGTGTACTTAGGATAACAAAAATAATAATTTTAGGGGAAAACTATCTTTATTTTTTTATTTAGTCAAAAATACTTTGATTTCAATGATTATTTATTCTAAAAACAATTAGATATCATTTTTATAAATATCCAATTATTGGTGAAATTCATGTATATGCACGTTTTAATTTCTAAATAATGTTCTAAAATGAATATTCTTATTTTATTAAACATTCTCTTTTAACTTTTTACTATAATTATGAAAGGAACCTTCTTTTTAAAATATATGGCATGAATAGTATTTTCATCCATAATGAAAACTCAATAATTTAAAGCTTTCATTACAAATTTAAAAGGTAATTATATAGGAAAATTCTTTCATTAATATTTTGAAAATCTGGTGATTTTATATAAGTGATTTCAAAGTGGACATGATATTTTATTAAAAAAATGATGTAAGGGATACTTCTACATAATTTTACATATAATATGACATTCTTAGATAATGTGTAAGAAATATTGGATATGTGATTTGAAGATACCATCCTTATTCATTCTTTGGATGATTGTTTATTTTGATGAAATTATTTCTTTAAAAACCTGTTCCAGTTCCTGGGGTTAAGACATGATGAATTGATTAAATAATTATGAAAAATATATTTTAATATTTGTTTGATACGATGGTAGTTTTATTATTTTTTTAACAATTTTGTATTATTGTTTTTGTGTGATTGGTTGGACCTATAAATCCCTCAAAATCATTCATTAATGATATTAATATCATGAGATAATTAATTTATGTGTGAACCTGATTTCATGTCCTCAAGTATATGATTGGACCTAGTTTCATTCCAATAAATAATTTCAAGGATATGGATTTATTGTCATTATTGTGATGTGTGGACCTGGTTTTATTTCCACAAGGTTACATGTGGACATGATTTCATTTACAAAAGGTTATGTTTGTACTTGGTTTCACATCTATAAGTTAATATAATGACATAATAACATTTCCATGTGAATCAATTTTTATTAATTCATTTTCAATATGTTAACAGAAAACCATTTATCCACATTCCTATGTCTATGATATGACCTCATAGATTATGTTTGTGTATTCATTTTGAGTTTCAAGTCTTATGAAATTCCGAGCATTATACACAATTTAGGATTATGATCTATGTTGTGGAGGGTATTTTTTACAACTATTAAGATATTTTCTCATACTATTACTATCCGGTTATGTTTAATTGATTACTGATATCCCAATTTCATACCATTACTAAGAATATTATCTCACCATTTAGTATGCTTCCTTTCACCATGCAATGTATAAATGTTTTATGTGGCATATTTCTATAAAGAATACTTTGTTTGGAGTTTTTTTAGAAGTTTTTGATGATATTTAATTAAATAATAAGATTGTTTATCTATTGTCTAACAAAACTAATACTTTTTTTCCTCAGTTTTATATTTGTGATATGTATTTAATATTCGTCAAAAAAGATGTAATATTTATATATTGAGATATTGGGTTTCTATAAGTGATCTCACATATAAGGTTTAATCAACCTTTATATATTATGGTTATAATCCTTGGTGAAAACCCTAGAGATAAGTCTAAATATATTATAGCATAATAATGTTTTTGAATGAAAGGTATTATGAGGTTTTCTAAGAAATTACATCCTTTTCTAGATGATACAAATGGTTTTGGATTTGAATCATTTTTACCGAAGGATAATGACTCTGAAAATGGCACATTGGGATTTGACTCGATTGTCACATTATTATTGAAAATGGGACATGGTGTTCTCCTCATTTAACACTCCCATGGGATATGTTTTGGAATTAATATTATTCTAAGGATCCATTATCAGGAATTTTATTATATTATGACCATGAATTACCTAGGTTTAACATAATGTTCCAATATTTCAAGAGAATATGACATTATTTAGACTTCTATTTATTTTTTCATGATTTTTCATTTTAAAAATATTATTATTATAACTCACAATATACTTTTTTTCATTTATATAGTGGATTAAACCTAAAATAATCAAGTGAATAATGAATGTGACAACCATTCCAATTGACCTACTCATGAGTAAAGAAATGGATTTGATGTTCGGATACAATATTTTTTTAAATAGTGACAAAAAACATTATCATGTTATATATTATAAATTTGTTCATTTTGAACTCTTGAATTTAGAAAGGAAAGAGAAATATGTCATTGAATCATTTATGATGTAACGTCCTTACTCATTTTTTGGGACATATGATCCACAAGTTGATGTGTAATGGATCAATGTTATTGAAAATATATTTTTCATTCTTAAATTCTCATACCATGAAAATGTTTCCCAATATAATAATTATTTAAAACATGAAGAAGATCAATAATGGGATCATATTAATAGTGAAATGCTATATGATGAAATTGAATCTATGGAATTGGATGGGATTAAGATAATATATTTCAATAATTTTTACATATTATTTTACATAAAATAAATGGATAATGAATTCCTTGAGCTTATGTTGAATGATGATGAATCCATTAGTTCATATAAATAAGTATTTTCAAGAAATTTAAGGTATTATTGTATTTTATTCAATAAACCCTTTATAATCGTAGTTTCATTAGTTGTTTCAAACCTGGTATTCTGAAGGAAATATCTATAAGGGACTTTAGAAGCTTTGAATAAATAAATGGAAGAAAAATAAATGTGGAAATATAATCTTTAAATGCACATTGTTATGGTGATAAGAAACGGATGATGTGTTTTCATGGATTCTCTAATGATATCTCACATAGAGCGAAGAAAAATTTTCAACATTCCACCTATTACAAATATGAGAAGGAGGACTCAAGTGAATGACTAAAAAGAATGATAAGGTGTTTCCATTGTGATAAGAATGTCTATTAATCATAATAATATAGAAGTGATACGAAAAATCATGTCAAATATTGGAATGATGTGAGGGGTCAAAAAATTTACCACCCAGAATTCTATACTATAGATGTTAAGAGTTTCGGAACTATGTGAATCAATTACCTAATAAATAGGGTAAAAAGGAAAACAAGCCATAAGATCTATAGAAGAAAAAGGAAAAAATATTATATTCTGAAATCATTGTATATAAATGGAATCATGACATTTAGGACACACTTATATTCTAATCTATAGTTAGGAATTTAATTATGATATATGTATTAGTGAACCTTATAAAAATCATATGTATCACCATTTAGTGAAATTTTAGGTGATTCTGATCTTTGATTATCTCCCTCTATGGGGATTCTATAAAAAAGGAAATACAATTGATATTTTTTAGTGTATATAATAACCCAATAATCCAATAGAAATGTCTTGGTCAAATATAGTATCTGATTTATGGAAAAAAGGGGGAATTTCCTTTTGGAAGAACACATGTCCCTATATAATATTAACATAAGAATTATGGATAGCATCATGGGTTTATGATTTTTTGGTTGATAATTAGTTTAAATTTGTAGACACCATTTTGTAATGGTTTTTTAGATGATATTTAATGTTACTTAAGGATATATTTGGAGAAATATATGAAAATACCACCCTTAGGTTTTGTATATGTTTCAGTAAAAATGTTATTTTCTAAGAAATGAATTTACATTTTTGTGTTCATAAGATTAATGGTATTTCTAACACCCCAAGCTTCCACAGTACGCTTCTCTTTGAATAATACAGTAGTGTGTGTTTTACGTAACTTCGAGTTCTAACACACTCCACAACCAATCAAACTAGCTGTTATGAATAAAAATACCAACATTTTGAAATGTTATACATTTTATCATTCCAAATGGACTTCATTTTTTGATTTTCAGTAATGAAATTATCTTAGGGTGAATTTTTGGTACATTTCTGATAACATTCATATTTTGATGAATAGTGAAAATTACTAAATTTTACTTAAAAACAACATTTTTAATCGAAATAATTAATAGTGTTAATTTATGAATTTGAGTGGTTTTAAAGTATTTTTAGAATATATTTTTACCATTTAATATAATTTTGGTCATTGTCCATAATTTCACAATTAAACTGGACATAAGCAAATTTCAATCTTTTGATAGTTATTATCTCTTAAAAACACGCTTTTTTGTTTTAACAACGAGAATTAATTTTAAATTAATTTCTGCCACTTCTGTGCTTTGAATTCAGAAAAATGGATTCCACATTTAGAATCTGGAATTCCAAATTGTGTAAATAGGTAACTATTATTTTTATACATTTTGAATAATTATTTCTTTAAATATTTTATTTACCATGGTTAAAAGGAAAATCCATTTAATAATTGTAAAAAATAATATTATAATAATATTTATTTATCCTAAAACATGTCCTAACCATATTGGATGATACATTTCTGAACATGGTAATATTTTGATCGATTTTGGGACCCCATGGATCTACTTCATAGTGATAATGACACTTTATATTAATTAAGTTAAAGTAAATACAAAAATGACTATATCATATATATTTTAGTAAAAAAAATTACATAGGGGTATATATGTTATATTTTCGACTATAAATATTAATTAGAAATCTAAAAACGACTTCCTACATAATGGTATGATATTTATAATTTTTAGACATTGAAGAACTAAATTTATTTATGACACAATAATGATGCAGTGTTTTCCTTATTAATGAAAGAATCATATAATTGGTATTATAAATGTTAAAATAAATATAATATGAACGTTTTGATGCCATCCACGAATTTTATTTATTAATATGACATTTTAGGTATGGTTAAATGTATTTTTTTCGAATTAATAAAGTAATTAAGACATTATCAAAAATCAATTATTTAATAGTGTCAAAGTTGACATAATAATGTTTTTTAAAAAAATATTATATTATTAATTTATATTCTATTCAGAAATATCTAAGGATTGGACAAATGAATTATATAATTACTTATGTATTATTAATGTACTATTTGGGGGTCTCTTGGAAGTTTATAGTAATTTTATTAACAATATAATATAAAAATACAAAGAGACATGGTAAATATCAAACTAATTAACTATGAGTTAAAACAAAAAGATAAGGTTAATAAAGTGACCAAAACCTGTATAAAACCTAATGGTTGAGTTTTTTTCAACCTATCCCCACATAAAACATTAAATAATCGAATTTTGAGCCATTATAAACCCAATATAAATTCATTATAAAACAATATTTCTAGCTTTTCCTAAAGTGCCCCTCACCCATCTTATAAAAAGGCACATCCCCTTCCCTCTAATTTACACCTTCAAAGCCTTTTGGCTTGGAAAAAACATGCCCAAATATTCATTAATCATTACTTAATTCAACCTAGAGGCCTTAGTTTGATCATAAAGCCATCATAAGGAGCCCCTTTAACAAAATCAATCCGAAGAACCCGAAGAAGAGGTAATGTTTTCACCACCCTCTTTCAGGTTCTGTTCTTTTTCAACTTCTTCATTCTTTGTTTTTTCCATTATAAATTAATAAATATAGTATATTATATATAAATTGATGTTATTATAAATATTTTACAACCATATTCAGTATTCTATCCATCCTTTTAATGACATATCACTATACGTGCGTATGTACAGCTTACCGTCTCCACGTCATGGTGTAATTGTTATTCAAAACATTATTATTTTGATGTGTATGATAATGATGTGTAATTGATGTAAATAATAAATATAATATGATTATTATTCTTTATATATGATATAACATCCTATTATATTTTATTTTAATATCAAAATAATGATATTGTCCCTCGTGTGTACGTACAGAATACAGTCTCCAATAACACAACGATATTCAATCTCCATCGTATCCATGCAAATACAATTTTCATTTTCTAATTAAAAATAATTTTTAAGGACTTGATATAATTATTTATATGAATAATATAAAACCTATCCATAACAAACATGAATTATGTAACAAAAAATAAAAAGAAAACGAGTAAGTGAACACCCGAAACGATGATAATACTAAGATATTATTTACAAAGCAATATTAAAAGATCATATATGATATCATATTAATGTATATGATTATTGTATTATTTAATAACAATTATTTACCTATTATACATGAGGTTAACCTACCCTCAACCTAGGAAAATTACAAGGTAAGGGTTTATTTCACAATCTCCTCATTATCCGAGGTTGTTTATATGTAATTCTCTACTAGGACCTCTTTATCATCCACATCCATGTTTCGTAAAAATGTATTTCAAAACATTATTACTATTTTATTGAATATGGTTTAAAGTCATTTATACCCTTTTTTTACTTTTTTTATGATGTCTATAAAGGAATCTTTCCGTCGTTTTCCAAACAAGGTCCTTTTTAACTGTTTCCACAGAATTAAGGTAAGAATTCATTTTTTTTACATATACGATGGGTGCGGCTATTTTCCACCATTATAAAATATTTGAAGATTCCCTTAAAGGATTATAAGAATATTTCCAATGTAACTATTTTATTGTATAATTATGTTACCTTTAAATTGTTTCAAAAAAATATATATTTCTCTCAAATAGTTTTTATTTCATCTATGTCAACATCCTTTGATGGATTTAAAGCTTATTTGAAGTTGATTTATTATGATCAAAATTTCCATATTGTATTGAAGATTTTGTGATATGTTTGACTCTAAATGTGTTATTTTTATACTATTCATGGTTTATGGAGAAAATATTTACATTTCTTATGCTAGTTTTAATACGAATGTTTATGTTATGTTTAAACATGTTCATATGATGAATGCATTGGACTTAATAAGTGACGGGTGGAGCCCACTATAGATCCTCGATGCATCGGTAGGTCTCATGAGGAAATAGTGTCCTGGAACAAGGCCTTGAAAAAATCGTATTTGTAGTCATGGAACAAGGCCTTGAATATGTGGTTATGATAGTCTGGCATTATGCATTCCATCATTATGAAAGTTGTTATTGATATTCCATGTGATTATTAAACTAATAGAATATCCATGTGATTAAGTAAATTGAATTATTTCATTTTTTTTCCATATTATGTTGATGTTGAAATTTAAAAAGCTTTTGTTTTAGTTATACATTGCCTTAAATGTTTATGCTTATTTATGAATGTTTCTGCGATATTGTTATCCTTAATGGGCATTTGAGCTCAACCCTTTCTATGTTTTATTTTTCCCAGGATATGAAGAAGTATTTGATTAATGACCTACATGGATAGTATAAGGGGATATGAGTGTGGATTCAAGATGTTGTTGTAGTTTTCACATTATGAAGCAATGTAAACTTTATGAATGTATCTAGTTATTTCAAGGCTACTAAACTAATCAGTCCTAGAAGACTTGATCTTTTGTGATCATGCCAATTTATGTAATAATGCACCGAATCTGGGTAATTGGGGTCGGGGTGTTACATTTGGTATCAGAGGAAGTCTAGTACAAACCTTGGGAACTAGATTTATATAAACTCTTATTAGATAACATAGACATTAGAGAGACTTTGAAGATTAGTTTAGAAGAACATCCTAGAATTTTGGTATTGTAGAGATTTTGTGAGTTTTCTGAGAAATACATCCTTGTTTGGATATGAGCAGATGGAGGCGGATCTGGCACAAATGTACCTAGTGGTAAAACCCAAAACCACCGCTTTGAGCTACACACAAATAGGAACTGGTGCACGAAAACAGGCTTTGCTGCACTCTTGGTTATGATAATCAAGGTGATATGCTTTGGATAATTATCATTTTATTTACAAACCCGTATGAATTATTTATGATTATATACTTCCTCAAAGAATTTTTTTATGATTATGGATTATATCCATAAACTTTTCAATTTATGTTATGTTCTTTTGAAGTTTGGAATTATGTATTTTGATTCATAAACTAATTTAGTTTAGGCCATTGTTTAGAAATGGTGCCTAGTGGAAGAAATGTAAACCATATCAATTCACGCACTCCATGTAGGGATTTCCCTCCAACTCAATATAATTATAGTGGAGCTGGTGATACAACTGGTGCTGATCAGCTTATCACCATACTATAACAAATCACTTAGGATATGAATAATAACCTTACCCATATGGAGCACCCTGATCTGCATCATGGAGGATCAATGTTAGATCGCTTCATGAGGCAACAACCACCAAAATTCAATGGGAGTACAAATCCCTTAGTATTCGATCAATGGATATATTCCATAGAAAAAATATTCCATGCCTTGGGTAGTAGTGAAAGGGAAAAAGTTATCATGGTAGTTCACCGCCTCATTGGAGATGCAGATCAATGGTGTTCATTGATTCTAAACATAATGTAAGATGATTTTTTATGAAGTATGGAATGGAGGGAGTTTAAAGAGATTTTCGTAGAAAAATACATTCCTTGTGACCATCAGGAAGATATGGGAAGGCAATTTCTGTGTCTGGGATAAAAGGAGGATGAGAATGTTGCAATGTATGAGGATAACATTAAAAGGTTAGTCAGGTATGCTGAAGATTATATACATAACCCAATAATTAAGATTGATCGTTTCTTTGATAGGTTAAAACTGTTTCTCCATCGAGCATTAGTTTCACAAACCTTCTCGTTGTATGAAGATATTGTCTCATGCACTATCAAGATAGAAAAATAATTCACTAAGTCTTATGACTTTAAAGCAAAGAAAAAGAAGAAGTGGTCGTCTGATCACTCTAGAAATGGAAATAAGGGGAAGAAGGGAAAATTTGAATATCCATCTTATAGTAAATGTGGGAAGAAACACCTCGGTACATTCTTGAACGGAACGAGAGTTTGTTACAAGTGTGGTGAAAAAATCCACCAAGCTCATGATTGCAAGGGGAAGAAAGAAGCTATCAATGTTCAATACTACAACTACAGGGAGATGGGACATTATGAAAATGAATGTCCTAAGCGTCAGGAGAACTCACCTTAGAAAAGGCCAAGGGATCAAGGCCAAGCTTATACTATCACTACTGCTGAGGTAGAAGCTCTAAAAGACATGGTGGAAGGTAATTTAATGGTTTCCTCAAGTTTATCAAATGCATTATTTGATTCTGGATCATCACATTGTTTCATATATTCAAAGTTTTCTAAGAAAATTAGACATTTCCAATTTGATCTATCATGGGAGTTGTCAGTTAAAACTCATATTGGAAGTATCATTGCTACAAAGTTCTTGTGGATCCGTCCCCATTAGGGCATATAAATGTTCTTTATCTGATGATCTCATCGACATATCCATGATTTAATTTGATATAATCCTGAGTATGTATTGGCTTTCGAACCATGATGGAAATTTTTCTTGTAAGAATAAGGAGGTTACTATTTTTGATGATGATGATAAAGAACACCTTATCTTTAGAGCAGAATCGTCACCAACCTATTCTTATCTAGATCCACCACCAGTAGCTCAACTAAATTCTATTATTGGGGTGGAATAGAATGAAATAACTATGGGTAAGGAATGTAATTTTCAAATAGAGGATGTAACAATTGTGAATGAATATGTAGATGTGTTTTCGGAAGATTTACATGGACATCCTCCAGAACATGAAATTGAGTTTTCCATTTATGTAATTCCTGGTTCAAGGCAAATATCAAAGACCCCTTATAGAATGACCACTGTGGAATTAGTTGAACTAAATAAACTACTAGAGGAATTGAGTAATAAGAGATTTATTCACACTAGTGTTTCTCCATGGGGATCCCCTGTCCTTTTTGTTAAGAAGAAATATAGATCAATGAGGTTATGTATCGACTACAGGGAAATAAATGCTATAACAATAAATAACAAGAATCCCCTACCTCGCATTGATGATTTATTTGAACAAAAGCATGAAGCTCAATAAATTTTAACGATTGACCTATGATATGGATACCATCAATTGTGTGTGAAGAAGGAAGAAATTCTGAAAACATTATTTTGAACCAGTTACAAGCATTACGAGTTTATAGTAATGCCTTTTGGGCTCACAAATGCACCCTCTGTTTTCATGGATCTAATGAATAGAGTTTTCAAGGAATATATAGATGATTTTGTAGTGATATTTATTGACGATATCTTGGTATACACCAAAATCTACGAAGATCATGAAAATCACTTGCGCATTATCCTGAAGACTCGTAGAAGACATGAATTATATGGGAAGTTTAGAAAGTGTCAATTACAGCTTTAGGAGATATCTTTTCTTGGCCATTTTGTTTCTAAGGATGGAATCTCTTTTGATCCTTCTAAGACCAAGGAAATCCAAGAATGACCAGCACCAATGATTATAACCCAGGTACACAGTTTTATTGGTTTAGTAGTTAATTATCGGCGTTTCTTCCAGAATTTTGCCCAATTGGCTACCCCATTAACGAAGCTCACACGTTAAGGGGTTAAATTTTTTTTTTTTGACAAAAGAGTGTGAAGAATTTTTTGAAGAACTAAAGAGAAGATTATTCAATGCTTATATACTGATCTACCATCGGGGAATGATGTGTTTGTTATTTATAGGGATGCATCGAAGAGAGAACATGGTTGTGTCCTTAATCATAATGATAAAGTTATTTCCTATGCATTACTACAGATGAAAATTCATTAGAATAACTATCCAACTCATGATCTTGAGTTAGTTGCTGTAATATTTTCTTCGAATATATGGAGACATTATCTAAATGGTGAAAAATATGAGATATATACCAATCATTAGAGTTTTATGTACATTTTCTCACAAAAAGAACTCAACATGAGGCAATGGAGATTTCTTGAACTACTCCGGGATTATGATTGTACGATAAACTACTACCCAGGGAAGGAAAATATGGTGGCAGATGCTTTGAGTAGAAAGGATCACAGTATTACAACCCTGCTTTTTATTACAACTTAAAAATGATTTATTACATAAAACATCACTTGATCCATGAAAAAAGATTGAGAGTTTTAGTGTATTTGGGGCTTAGGATAGTTACATAAAAACAAAAAACATGAAATACAACATCAATATTGAAAACATCCTTTACATGACCACAACATTCCCTCATACTTAGAATTGCATGGGGTAACCTGAGGACATGCATAAGAAAAGGGTGATCTATAAAGCTCAGTAAGGGAATATGTAAAGACCCGCAAATTTCAAGGAAATTTTTTTCTTAATTTTCTTTGGAATTTTACAAGAGCGCAGCTTCAGACGGCACCTGATTCCGAGGCCCGGTGTGCCCGGAATCAATTTCCGAAGTTTGGCTCGGGTACGTTTAGTGAACGGACGAGCAGGTTTTTCTATCTTTTGAACTGGTGCCCGGAATCGAATTCTGAGGGCACCGATGAAATCGCAGCGCCGGTTTTTGCTTAGAAATGCCTCTTCCGGAGTTGCGTTTGCTCAGACGTGGTTTTTAAATTTTGGGGCTTTAAGTCAGAAATAAAATAAAATTTGTGCGACAACTTTATTTTATTTCACTTAAGCTGCTTGGAAGCCGCTTGGAAGCCACTTGAACTGAGTTAAAGCGGATAGGGTGCTATCCGGAAATATCCTACCCCTTGTTAGGATATTTGTGCGGTGGGGCCCGCACAAGCCCCGCCGTTTCTTTCGCTAAGTAACGCACCCGCGAAAACCCGTCAAAGTAACTGAAAAGTCAACCGACGCGTTTTCTTTATTTCTTAACAGACCATTTAATTGGGCGGTTTATTTCGTGAATTAAATGGGCTGTTTCATTCGTTGAATTAATTCAACGAATTTAATGGGTCGTTACTTACGCGTTTGCGTTCGTTGGAAAAATAATAAAATAGACAAACTTGTCTATTTTGGAGGATTTCTATCGTTGTGCAATTCCTCTGAGCCTCCACCCTCCTCGCGAAGAACGCGAAGAACGCGAAGAACGCGAAGAACGCGAAGAACGCCGACGACCGGAATTCGACGACGCACACCGTGATCTGCGACGTCGACGAGCTCTACCCGCGACGTTCTTCGGAGACGCCTCTTCTTCCGCGGCCGATCCTCGTTCGGCAACTAAGGTGAGAATCGGATCGTTTATTTCTCCCTTTTTATTTTCAATGACAACGGATTTAATTAATTAAATCCATTTGATCTTGATCCGGAGATTGGAAACGCGACGCCGGATACCGCGACGACGTGACGATCTCCTTCTTCCGCGACGAGCGATTCCGCGACGACCTCTCGTCCGACGACGACGACAAAGTAAGGGTTGATTGGAATATTTTTATTTCCCGTGTTTATTCTTTTAAAGTAAGGAACCTGATCTCCGAACAATTTTAATTTATTTTAAATTGTTGTTGATTATTTTCTTTTCCTCCCGTTGTTTATGACTAACGCGGAGGGTGCGGGTCTAACGAACAAGACCCGGAAACCCTCCGCCGATCTTTTGTTGTGCGGATTTGGCGGACGACGACGAACCGTGCGGCAAAGGCGATCCGTTGATCCCGCAGTGAAGATCGGCCCCCGGGAGGAGCAATGGCGCAGACGGGAGGCAAAACGGGCCACCGGAGCAACTCCGGCGGCCGGAGGCGGCGGCGCCCGGCGCGCCGCCGTGGAGGAGATCCGCCGCGGCGAAGCCGCGGCGGCGGCGGCCGGTTCCGCGCCCGCGCGGAACCGGGGAGGGACGCGGCGGCCCGGCCGCGTCCGCGTGACAGGCGCCCCCCCCCCCCCCCCCCCCCCCCCGCGGGGCCGCGTTCCACCTAAGCCGCGGGTCAAACCCGCGGCGCCTCTTCGGCCGCTCGGCCGAAGCCGAGCCGGCCGGTCCGGTCGGCCGGGCCGCGCCAAGGTCGGGCCGGGTCGGGCCGACCCGGTTCTGCCGACCCAGGGGTGGTTCGGGCCGGGTCGCCCCGGACCCAGAACCCTCGTTTTCGGGCCTTCTTCGGTCTTTCGCCCATATCTTGGGCATGTGACCTCTGATTGACGAACCGTTAGCGGCTACGCGATACTTGGATCGATACGGTCGTTTCGGTATATTATACTCAAGGTTTCGGAAGACTTTGGGTTCAGCCGGGTTGGTTCGTACACGAAACCAACCGGGCCCTCGGAGCGGAAACGCTTATAACTTGAGCTACGGACGTCCGATCGACGTACTGTCAGCTGTGGTAGTTTCCTCTAAGTGAGACGGAACTTTTGGCATACTCCGCCCGAGGATCGGACACAGGCGGAGTACGGTCGGGTTGGTTTTGCCCTAAAAACCAACCGGGCCCCTGGGACGAAAATGCCAATAACTCTCAGACCGGGCGTCCGATTGACGCGCCGTCTGTTGCGTTGAGATCCTGTTGTCGTTACGGAACTTTTGGATACATCAACTTCGGACTACGTGTCAGTTGATGTATCAGCCTCTCGGCTCGTGGAGCGGACCCTCCTAAACGAGCTCGCTATGTGCGGGATCCCTAGCGCTGGCTGTGACTTCGACGACAGATCAGAGATCCTCCGTGGACTGCGACGACGGCAGAGCAGAGATCCTCCGTGGACTGCGGCGACGGCAGAGCAGAGATCCTTCGTGGACTGCGGCGACGACTGTGCAGAGATCCTCAGTGGACTGCGTCGACTACTGCACTCAGCGATCCTACGTGGATCATTGCTACAGGTTCTGTGTGAGCCCGATCCTATGTGGGTCCTTACTACCGGTTCTGTGTGAGCCACTGCCTACAGGTTCTGTGTGAGCCCGATCCTATGTGGGTCTTTTGCGGGGGTTAGTACCTATCGATCCTTCGTGGGTCCGACGACTTAGATGGATCAGTGATCATCTTTGACGTCATCTGAAAAAGTATACCTGGTTGAGCTGAATCTTATGTTACTCTCCTTTGTGGATTGTGTTGAACTATCCTTTGTGGATTTACTGTTTACTCTCCTTGTGGATTTGAGTCTTGCCTTCCTGCGTGGATTGAGTTGTTCTTGGGCTCGTGAGTAGAGCTAGAATTGGGGACTTAGGTATATGTATGGGAATTTACCTAAGTCGAGTCAGATGTTACTTCGTGATTGCATCTTTCATTTGTGTTATATCCTTTGTGGATTTCGGGAGACCTTCAGGGGTCTCGGGGTCCATACTGAGTAGCTTATACTCACCCCTGCACGGGCTATGCCCGCACCTTGTTGTGTTGGATGCAGACGACGAACAGCGCTGATCACGGTTGGGGCGTGGAGCAGGACAGTACCTGGAGGTGGACCACTGGACGGGACGTGCTCGGAGCGGACGTGGGACCCGAGGAGCCCGGAGGCTATTTGTACCCACCCTTCAGGTGGGATTGCCAGTGGACGACACGAGGCCGCCGTCTTTTCTTCAGTTGCTGTTCTTTACTTTTTCAGTTGTACTTTACAGTTGGGCTTGTATTTCCGGCCCCCTTTACTTTTCTGCACTTTGTAGTTACTTTCCGCTTGCTGACTCTGTGGTGGTTGTTACTTATAAAGGCAATGCCTTCCCTGTTTACCAGGATTTTACGCCTTGGTGCTAGTCGCCAGCCCCTGGCCTATGGAAGGCGGGCTTGGGGTAGTCACGGACGGGCCCCGAGGTCGGGTCGTGAAAAATTGGTATCAGAGGTGGTCGGTTCTACCGCAGACTCTGATCGTCTTTTCTTTCTATGTGAAGCAATAGTGTTTAGTGTATTGAGTGTGGTTATCAGTTCAGGGAGCCCAGTGTTGGTGCGGCGGCCGACGTATCCGTACACCAGGACCCTGACTCCTGATTTCCGACTTAATGCATGAAAACATTGATTGCGTGTGTGTTCCAAGTTTTCTTTGTGATTACTTGTGTCAGCTCACCGGGTATACTGATCTGCTTTATGAAAGTCTCAAGTTTTCCTTGTGATTACTTGTGCCAGCTCACCAGGTATACTGTTCTGACTGTGGTGCTCTTGTTATCCTTTTCAGGATGGCCCCACGACGACAGCCAGCTAGGGTTCCGAGTGTAGGGCGCGACGACAGCCCACCGAGCGACGAGGCCTCGGTGCAGGGCCCTTTGCCAGCAGTGGCACCTGCGGTAGCTTTACCCGCCGAGCCACCGATGCTACCAGTACCAGACGCTGACGATGCACGTCGCCTCAGGGCACTGCATGAGTTTCAGAGCCAGCGACCGCCCAGGTTTCGCGGTGAGGCGGACCCCCAGGCCGCCGAGGACTGGCTAGAGGCGGTGGTACAGATCTTTAGGCTAGTGAGGACACCAGCGGATCTCATGGTGATTCTCGCGGCGAGCCTCCTGCAGGCGGCGGCAGGACGATGGTGGAGCTTGATGCTCCAGGTTCACGATGAGGCATCCTTGCTCTGGGCGGACTTCGAGAGCCTCTTCCGCTCTGAGTTCGTCCCGGCCACCCTCCGAGCGGTGCGCATCCAGGAGCTTCTCCAGCTGCGCCAGGGCAGCATGACGGTCGCTCAGTACGCGGCGAGGTTCACTGACCTATCTCGCTACTCAACCGACATGGTACGGGACCCCTTCTTCCGGGCCCGGACCTTCGAGCAGGGCTTGCGGCAGGAGATTCGGGCGTCGCTGATCTCCCTCAGCATTCCGACCCAGGCGGGAGTGCTGGAGCGATCCCTCCTGATCGAGAGCTTCCTGGCAGAGCCTTCTTCAGCGGCGAGACCTAGCGCAGGGCGGCAGGTAGCTGAGTCTTCGGCAGCAGGTAGCCGACGGATGACTCTCGGGTCCAGGAAGACCAGACCCCCACGCAGACGGCCTCAGGACACCGGCTCAGCAGTGCGAGGCACACAGCGGAGTGCTAGCCTTCCGAGAGGCAGGCTGTGCTACTCCTGCGGCGGGCAGGGTCACATGGCTCGTGACTGCCCGACTCGCCGATCAGAGGAGCAGCAGACGGTGGAGGGGCCACCCAGGCAGAGGCAGAGGGTCGACCGTGGCGGTCCGCAGGGAGGAGGCGGACGAGGCAGAGGAGATGGCCGAGCAGCGGGTGGTGGGCGACGCTTCCAGGATCTACCCCCACCACCACCAGGAGGGCCACCTCGACCACAGGGAGCTGGCGGGCAGGGACAGGCCCAGCTTTAGGCAGTGGAGGCCTACGACCCCGACATGCCAGAGATGATTCGAGGTACGATCTGTGTCTATTCCACCCTTGCTGCAGTACTTATAGACACAGGAGCGAGTCACTCTTTCATAGCCTCTGCCCTTGTTCGGAGCTCAGAGATTCCGACTGAGCCGTTGGCTCGATCCTTACGGCTAGAGACTCCTACGGGAGCAGACTCGACGATTACGCACTGGTGCCGGCAGTGTGAGCTTACTCTAGGAGGCGAGAGCTTCGGCTGGGATCTCCTTGTAGCGGCGTCGAGGCCTTACGCCGTCATCTTGGGCATGGATTGGCTATCCACGGTTCATGCCCAGATCGACTGTTTTAGGCGCAAGGTGCGATGTGTTCGCACCGACGGGAGCAGGTTTACCTTCACCGGCGAGAAGGGAACCTTTGCAGCACAGGATGGACTTCCGCGGAGAAGAGTGCATCCCATCTCTCATCAGTTGGCTAGCCTCATCCTAGGAGCAGTGGACGTGCGGAGTCCAGTTTTTCTTGCAGTGGTGGACCAGTACGTGGACGTCTTTCCCGACGACGTTCCAGGGCTACCTCCTCGTAGAGAGGTAGACTTTTACATCGACTTGTACCCCGGGACAGCCCCGATATCTACTCCAGCATATCGGATGGCCCCCGCCGAGCTTCGAGAGCTGCGGGTACAGTTGGAGGACTTGCAGAGCAAGGGGTTTATCCGACCCAGTGTTTCACCCTGGGCTTCCCCGATTTTGTTCGCCAAGAAGGCGGACGGGAGCTTGCGACTGTGTGTCGACTATCGTCGCCTGAACCAGGTGACAGTGAGGAACAAGTATCCGCTGCCACGGATTGATGACCTCTTCGATCAGCTCAAGGGAGCGCGGTGGTTCTCGAAAATAGACCTCCGGTCAGGCTATCATCAGCTCAGAGTTCGAGATGAGGACGTGCAGAAGACGGCCTTCAGGTGTCGGTATGGCCATTATGAGTTCTTGGTTATGCCGTTCGGCGTAACCAATGCTCCAGCAGTGTTCATGAGCCTCATGAACAGGATCTTCCAGCCATTCCTCGACCGATTTGTCGTGGTCTTCATTGACGACATTTTGGTATACTCGACGACTGAGGAGGAGCATGCCTACCACCTGCGAGTTGTGCTAGACACACTCCGAGAGCACCAGCTTTATGGAAAGCTCTCAAAATGCCAGTTCTGGATACGTGAGGTCCATTTCTTGGGGCACGTCATCTCTGAGGCGGGAGTTGCAGTGGATCCCGCGAAGATCAAGGCAGTGCTAGCTTGGGAGCCACCCAAGAGCGTGACAGAGGTGCGGAGTTTCTTGGGCTTAGCCGGATACTATCGGAGATTTGTGCCGGACTTCTCCAGAGTTGCGGCACCACTCTCAACCTTGACAAAGAAGGGGAAACCCTTTGTGTGGTCAGACAGATGTCAGCAGGGCTTCCAGGAGCTGAGACAGAGATTGACCAGCGCACCTATCTTGAGGTTGCCTGAGGAGGGAGTTGGATACGTAGTTTACTGCGATGCATCAGGGACTGGACTCGGGTGCGTCCTGATGCAGGAGAGGGCCGTGATCGCCTACGGATCACGTCAGTTGAGGCCGCATGAGCAGAACTACGCCACTCATGACCTGGAGTTAGTAGCAGTGGTCTTCGCTCTGAAGACTTGGCGGCACTATCTGATGGGCGAGCGCTTCACAGTCTTTTCTGACCACCAGAGTCTCAGGTATATCTTCTCTCAGAAGGACCTGAACCTGAGACAGCGGAGATGGCTTGAGTTCCTCCAGGACTATGACTTTGAGATAGTCTATACTCCTGGGAAGGGGAACGTGGTAGCCGATGCCCTCAGCAGGAGGACGGGCATTCAGCTACTTGAGGAGGCAACGGAGCAGCTAGCCTCCTTGCAGATATCCTTCGTGGATAGAGACGGAGCAGCCTTTCTTCAGTCTCTCACAGTCTCTCCTCCACTTCTACAGCGGGTCAGAGAGGCTCAGCGTGGGGACGCTGACTGTGAGACCCGGCGTGCACTGATATCCTCAGGTCAGGCGCCTGATGGTTTCTCCCTTGGAGCAGAGCACGACATCCTTTTCAGAGGATGTACCTTCGTACCAGTCGCTTTACGAGAGGAGTTGCTGAGAGAGTTTCACACTTCTCCCTTGGCGGTGCATCCCGGAGTGGCGAAGATGTACCAGGATCTCAGGCGACAGAACTGGTGGCCGGGCATGAAGAAGACTGTGGCAGAGTTCGTTTCACGATGCCTCACCTGCCAGCAGGTGAAGGCAGAGCATCAGGTACCAGCAGGCTTGGTACAGCCCTTGGAGGTCCCGGAGTGGAAGTGGGACGGCATATCTATGGACTTCGTGACTGGACTTCCACGCACTTCCAGAGGTCACGACTCCATTTGGGTGATTTTCGACCGACTCACCAAGTCGGCACACTTCTTACCCATCAGAGAGCAGGGCTCAGTGGAGAGCTTGGGACGTCTTTACGTCCAGGAGATCGTACGGCTTCACGGTGTGCCATCGTCTATCGTCTTCGATCGAGATGCTCGTTTCACTTCCCAGCTTTGGAAGGGGTTGCAGGAGGCGTTCGGGACGCGGCTCCATCTGAGCACAGCCTTCCACCCTCAGACGGATGGTCAGACTGAGAGGACCATACAGACACTCGAGGACATGCTCCGTGCATGTGTTCTCGACTTTGGTCGCAGCTGGGAGGACCACCTACCCTTGGTGGAGTTCGCATACAACAACAGCTACCACTCCACCATCGGGATGGCACCATACGAGGCGTTGTACGGCAGACCCTGCAGATCACCGTTGTGCTGGACATACCCTGGGGAGTAAGCACTCGTGGGACCAGAGATTGTCCGAGCCACGACAGAGAAGGTCCAGATCATCCAGGAGAGGATGAGGACAGCTCAGAGCCGGCAGAAGTCATATGCTGACAGGAGGCGAAGGCCACTGGAGTTCGAGGATGGCGACCACGTCTTTTTGCGTGTCTCACCTCGACGTGGTTTACGGAGATTTGGCCGAGGCGGCAAGTTGTCTCCCCGCTTCATCGGGCCTTTCCAGGTCCTCAGCAGGATAGGAGAGGTGGCTTATCGCCTGACTCTACCACCTCAGTTGCACCGGGTGCACGACGTCTTCCACGTGTCTCACCTGAGGAGATACGTGCACGACCCGACACACATCATCGACTTTGGGGAGCTGGACGTGGACGATGGGGCGACTTTTGCGGAGGTCCCAGTGGAGATCGAGGATCGACAGGAGCAGGTCCTACGTGGGCGGTCGATTCCTCTTGTGCGCGTCAGATGGCAGCACGAGAACCTCCAGGAGAGCACTTGGGAGCGGGAGGCTCAGATGCGTGCTCAGTACCCCCATTTGTTCCCCTAGTTTTTGATGTATCTTTACGGGGACGTAAAGCCCTGAGGTGGGAGTAATGTAAAGACCCGCAAATTTCAAGGAAATTTTTTTCTTAATTTTCTTTGGAATTTTACAAGAGCGCAGCTTCAGACGGAACCTGATTCCGAGGCCCGGTGTGCTCGGAATCAATTTCCGAAGTTTGGCTCGGGTACGTTCAGTGAACGGACGAGCGGGTTTTTCTATCTTTTGAACCGGTGCCCGGAATCGAATTCTGAGGGCACCGATGAAATCGCAGCGCCGGTTTTTGCTTAGAAACACCTCTTCCGGAGTTGCGTTTGCTCAGACGTGGTTTTTAAATTTTGGGGATTTAAGTCAGAAATAAAATAAAATTTGTGCGAAAACTTTATTTTATTTCACTTAAGCTGCTTGGAAGCCGCTTGAAAGCCACTCGAACTGAGTTAAAGCGGATAGGGTGCTATCCGGAAATATCCTACCCCTTGTTAGGATATTTGTGTGGTGGGGCCCGCACGAGCCCCGCCGTTTCTTTCGCTATGTAACGCACCCGCGAAAACCCGTCAAAGTAACTGAAAAGTCAACCGACGCGTTTTCTTTATTTCTTAACATACCATTTAATTGGGCGGTTTATTTCGTGAATTAAATGGGCTGTTTCATTCGTTGAATTAATTCAACGAATTTAATGGGTCGTTACTTACGCGTTTGCGTTCGTTGGCAAAATAATAAAATAGACAAACTTGTCTATTTTGGAGGATTGCTATCGTTGTGCAATTCCTCTGAGCCTCCACCCTCCTCGCGAAGAACGCGAAGAACGCAAAGAACGCGAAGAACGCCGGCGACCGGAATTCGACGACGCACACCGTGATCTGCGACGTCGACGAGCTCTACCCGCGACGTTCTTCGGCGACGCCTCTTCTTCCGCGGCCGATCCTCGTTCGGCAACTAAGGTGAGAATCGGATCGTTTATTTCTCCCTTTTTATTTTCAATGACAACGGATTTAATTAATTAAATCCGTTTGATCTTGATCCGGAGATTGGCAACGCGACGCCGGATACCGCGACGACGTGACGATCTCCTTCTTCCGCGACGAGCGATTCCGCGACGACCTCTCGTCCGACGACGACGACAAAGTAAGGGTTGATTGGAATATTTTTATTTCCCGTGTTTATTCTTTTAAAGTAAAGAACCTGATCTCCGAACAATTTTAATTTATTTTAAATTGTTGTTGATTATTTTCTTTTCCTCCCGTTGTTTATGACTAACGCGGAGGGTGCGGGTCTAATGAACAAGACCCGGCAACCCTCCGCCGATCTTTTGTTGTGCGGATTTGGCGGACGACGACGAACCGTGCGGCAAGGGCGATCCGTTGATCCCGCAGTGAAGATCGGCCCCCGGGAGGAGCAATGGCGCAGACGGGAGGCAAAACGGGCCACCGGAGCAACTCCGGCGGCCGGAGGCGGCGGCGCCCTGCGCGCCGCCGTGGAGGAGATCTGTCGCGGCTGAAGCCGCGGCGGCTGTGGCCGGTTCCGCGGCCGCGCGGAACCGGGGAGGGACGCGGCGGCCCAGGCGCGTCCGCGTGACAGGCGCCCCCCCCCCCCCCCCCCCCGCGGGGCCGCGTTCCACCTAAGCCGCGGGTCAAACCCGCGGCGCCTCTTCGGCCGCTCGGCCGAAGCCGAGCCGGCCGGTCCGGTCGGCCGGGCCGCGCCCAGGTCGGGCCGGGTCGGGCCGACCCGGTTCGGCCGACCCAGGGGTGGTTCGGGCCGACCCGGTTCGGCCGACCCAGGGGTGGTTCGGGCCGGGTCGCCCCGGACCCAGAACCCTCGTTTTCGGGCCTTCTTCGGTCTTTCGCCCATATCTTGGGCATGTGACCTCCGATTGACGAACCGTTAGCGGCTACGCGATCCTTGGATCGATACGGTCGTTTCGGTATATTATACTCAAGGTTTCGGAAGACTTTGGGTTCGGCCGGGTTGGTTCGTACACGAAACCAACCGGGCCCTCGGAGCGGAAACGCTCATAACTTAAGCTACGGACGTCCGATCGACGTACCGTCAGCTGTGGTAGTTTCCTCTAAGTGAGACGGAACTTTTGGCATACTCTGCCCGAGGATCGGACACAGGCGGAGTACGGTCGGGTTGGTTTTGCCCTAAAAACCAACCGGGCCCCTGGGACGAAAATGCCAATAACTCTCAGACCGGGCGTCCGATTGACGCGCCGTCTGTTGCGTTGAGATCCTGTTGTCGTTACGGAACTTTTGGATACATCAACTTCGGACTACGTGTCAGTTGATGTATCAGCCTCTCGGCTCGTGGAGCGGACCCTCCTAAACGAGCTCGCTATGTGCGGGAACCCTATCGCTGGCTGTGACTTCGACGACAGAGCAGAGATCCTCCGTGGACTGCGACGACGGCAGAGCAGAGATCCTCCGTGGACTGCGACGACGGCAGAGCAGAGATCCTCTGTGGATTGCGGCGACGGCAGAGCAGAGATCCTTCGTGGACTGCGGCGACGACTGTGCAGAGATCCTCAGTGGACTGCGTCGACTACTGCACTCAGCGATCCTACGTGGATCAGTGCTACAGGTTCTGTGTGAGCCCGATCCTATGTGGGTCCTTACTACCGGTTCTGTGTGAGCCACTGCCTACAGGTTCTGTGTGAGCCCGATCCTATGTGGGTCTTTTGCGGGGGTTAGTATCTATCGATCCTTCGTGGGTCCGACGACTTAGATGGATCAGTGATCATCTTTGACGTCATCTGAAAAAGTATACCTGGTTGAGCTGAATCTTATGTTACTCTCCTTTGTGGATTGTGTTGAACTATCCTTTGTGGATTTACTGTTTACTCTCCTTGTGGATTTGAGTCTTGCCTTCCTGTGTGGATTGAGTTGTTCTTGGGCTCGTGAGTAGAGCTAGAATTGGGGACTTAGGTATATGTATGGGCATATACCTAAGTCGAGTCAGATGTTACTTCGTGATTGCATCTTTCTTTTGTGTTATATCCTTTGTGGATTTCGGGAGACCTTCGGGGGTCTCGGGGTCCTTACTGAGTAGCTTATACTCACCCCTGCACGGGCTATGCCCGCACCTTGTTGTGTTGGATGCAGACGACGGACAGCGCTGATCACGGTTGGGGCGTGGAGCAGGACAGTACCTGGAGGTGGACCACTGGACGGGACGTGCTCGGAGCGGACGTGGGACCCGAGGAGCCTGGAGGCTATCTGTACCCACCCTTCAGGTGGGATTTCCAGTGGACGACACGAGGCCGCCGTCTTTTCTTCAGTTGCTGTTCTTTACTTTTTTAGTTGTACTTTATAGTTGGGCTTGTATTTCCGGCCCCCTTTAATTTTCTGCACTTTGTAGTTACTTTCCGCTTGCTGACTCTATGGTGGTTGTTACTTATAAAGGCAATGCCTTCCCTGTTTACCGGGATTTTACGCCTTGGTGCTAGTCGCCAGCCCCTGGCCTATGGAAGGCGGGCTTGGG
This sequence comes from Viscum album, assembly GCA_963277665.1. NCBI lineage: Eukaryota > Viridiplantae > Streptophyta > Magnoliopsida > Santalales > Viscaceae > Viscum > Viscum album. Next base: position 590,265,857 of record OY728140.1, on the reverse strand, counting down.
GTAGTCACGGCACGGGCCCCGAGGTCGGGTCGTGACAGAATACACCTGGAATAACATGAGGAGTACAATAAATGTTAGGAAATAGGCACATACATAGTGCATAATAGAAACATGAACATAAAGGCATGATAAAGCATGATAATCATAACATGGAAATGTGGCAACAACACATAACATGGAATTAGCATGAGCCAAGGCCCATTTCACATGGAGCATGAGTAGATCCTCATTGCACATAAAGCATGAGTAAACCCTCATTGAACATAAATTAGCACGATTCAACACTCATTGCACATGACGTATCATGATACTATACTTTACCCAATTCATTGGAGTGCTATAAGGGTGCACCCTTCTTAAACATTTCATTTCATGCAATAGTGTGCCACATGGATCATAAAACATGGATTCATAAAACATAATCATTTATTCCATGATAAATGAATGTGGAATTCATAAAAGAAACTTTATAATCAATATGTATATGTGCATAAATGCGAATACCCTTGACGGAGAAATGGGTATGGTATTCACTACACAATGACATTGGCTTAGAAAATTGGTGCGATTTCGGCAGCGTAACGGTGTGACATAAGAATTCATAAAAAAGGTTCATGAGAGAGAAAGGGGTTCCTCAACATATTTACATGTAATGGATAGTAAAAAGGTTATATAGATACATGTCCCATCAATTGTAATTGAATTTTGATTCATGATACAAAAGTATTGCTTGAATGTAAAAGAGGAGAGAGAAGTTCCTTTCAGAATTTCAGCATTGTAACGGGTGTACATGGGAGGACTTTAATGAGAGTGAAATGGTCTAACATCATCAAACATAAATAGGTAAGTATGAGGGAGGTTAGAAACCATACCCCAACATTTATAATTGAAATTAAAATGGAAAAACAACTTAAAGAAAACTGGACAAAAATGAGAAAGGAAGAAAAAACCCTTACTTGGAAGTGTGGTTGCAAAGGATAGAGAGAGGCTTGTGAGAGGATTATTGGGAGCATGGGGCACCTTGGGAGGATTCTAGAAAGAGTAGGGAAGAGTTAAGACAAACTCCAAGGGCTTTTAGTGAGGTGGAAGTGGGAGCTTGGGTGGGTTTATATAGGAATGGTGAGGGAATTCTTTATTATTTATGTTTGGGACCGCTTATATTAAATTAATCCAAACCACAAACCATCCCATGGTTTTTGCCCATGGTTTTTGGAAAAGGGAAAAGGGAAAAAATATTTTATAAGGACAAAGTCCGAACTTCTTAATATAATAAGGTTTCTTATGTGGAGGTGAGTCACACTGCCATGTAAAATAATTTCAAAAGGGAAAGTGTTGAATATGTCTTGAGGGTTCCATTAATGCTTTGAAAAGTAAGTCAAAAAACCCAAAATCAAATTATTTAAATGTTAAAAAATATATTGGCCGAACATAAAGATTATAGTATTTTATTACATCACTATTGGGTTATTATGATGTCACAAAATACATTATATATTTAAACTGTATTTAATTTTTACACAAAAAATTTACTGTCTCAGAAAATTAGGAAAAATTAACTGTTAGATAATGTCGACATCCTCATTCCAAAAATAACATTTATTTTATCTAAATAATTTTCTAAATATGTGAATTTTTACTTTTAAAATAAAAACTGACATTTATAGAAAATTCATGGGTTTTGAGAGAAATGGATTTCAAACCTTAATAAAAAATTTAATTGCATTCATAAAATTATAAGATAATTTATATTTAATAAAAATTAATTTAATAAAAATATTATTATTAAAATATTATTTAATTCAAAAATACCTTAATTTAATAAAATATATTTCTTAATTAACTAATAACTAAAAACACCATTTGTAGTTTAAAAACTATTTACCATGTATCAAAAATGACTAGAAATCATATTCATTATTATATAAAAAAATATAATGTACATGAACATAGTACTACTTATTTTTTACATAACCCATTAAAACAGCTGCATAAGACCCAAGGGAAAGGTGTGTGATAGTGACCGACTCTTGGGGTGGCTCAGATAACATCGCTCGAGTGATAATTTCAATCAACATCCACTTTTCCTGTAGACAGTCACGTTCAAGCTTGACATGATGAAGCTCAGCTTGGGCTTGGTCAAGAGTGAAGCCCAAGGATGCCACATATTTTTCGAGATCCAACAAATGGGCTTTGTATAGAGAAATTCTACTGGACGAGGCCATCACTTCTTTTGTCTGGGTAAATTGGATTTGTTAAAGTCCAATATTTACACTAATCATGTGATCACTGTTCAATGGCTATATTATCAACGGTGAAAACTCTTAACATAAAACCAAATAAGTTGACACTTTATATAAACACAAATAGACATTTAATTAGATCAAGAGGGATTTCCATTAATGAAACTTTGGGTCGTTACACACGGAGTGTGAACAATATGAGAGTTGAAAGGGATCCTATTTTCATGGATCTAGTAATGATGGATATGGCAATCCCCATGGAAGGAGAAACATCAATGCTTTTTCAAATGGTTTCCAAACCATCTTTACTAAAAAAGATAAAGAGTTCTCAGACCTATGATGGAGATTTTAAAAAGAGGATCAAAGTTGTGAATGATGGGATATTGATAGAATTTTTGTAAGAAGATGAAATTTTGTAATTTGGGAAGAGACATTGTGTCCCCAATATAACTGATATAAAAAAAAGAATTATGGGATGATTCTCATAGTTCCAATTTATCTATACACCCTGGGAGCACCAAGATGTATAGAGATTTGAAGGAACATTTTTGGTGGGACAACATGAAGAGGGAGATTTTAGACTTTGTGTCATGTTGTATGGTTTGTCAATAAGTGAATGCTGGAATCAAATAGCCTGAAGAAGTCATGAAACCTCTTCCCATACCTGATTGGAAATTGGATAATATTATGATGGACATTGTCATGGGGATACCAAAGACTCATAGAAGGAACAACACAATATGGGTCATTATGGATCATCTTACCTAGTCAGCACTTATTCTTGCTATAAGGGAAGATTTACCACTTGAACATCTCGCAAGACAATAAATTAATGAAGTTTTGAGGCTTAATGGAGTACCCCTATCAATTTTTTCTGATCATGATCCCCGTTTTACTTCAAGATTCAAGAAGATTCTTTAGAAGGCCTTGGATACTGAACTTATTTTGAGCACTACTTACCACCCTAAAAAAGATGGAAAATCAGAATGGACTATTAAAACATTATAAGACATGTTGAGATCATTTTCACTTGACTTTCAGGGTATGTGGGATCAATATTTACCTATGGTAGAATTTTACAAAAACAATAGCTTCCATTCGAGTATTCAGATGGAACCATATGTAGCATTATACAGAAAGCGATGTCGCACACCAACCTATTGGGATGTTTTTGGTCAATGAAAACTCATAGGCTCGGAACTAGTGGAGGAAGCGATAGAGAAGGTAAAGGTATTCCAAAACCACATCAAAGCATCTCAAGGTCGGCAGAAGAGTTATGCTGACAACTGAAGGAAGGATTTGGAATTTCAGGTATAATATCATGTTTTCATGAAGGTATCTCCATGGAAGGGTGTTATACGTTTCGGTAAGAAGGGAAAATTGAGTCCCAGGTACATCAGACCATTCGAAATTCTAGAACGAATCGGGGTTCTAGCTTACCATTTGGCAATGCCCCCAAATCTCTCCCATGTTCACGATGTGTTCCACGTATCACTATTGAGAAAAATACATGCCTGACCTAACGCATGTACTCATCTATGAGGAATTAGAATTGGAACCTGATCTATCTTATTGCGATGATCCTGTCAAGATTCTTGATACTAGAGAACAAGTACTGTGAAACTAGATGACTCGTCTGGTAAAAGATCTATGGAGAAACCATAAGATGGAAGAAGCAACGTGGGAACCCGAGGAACTTATGATGAAGAACCACCTGAGTCATTTTATGCTGTAATATTCTAGAAATTTTGAGGAATAAATTATTTTAAGTAGGGGAGAATGTAACACCCCAAGCTTCCACGATAAATTTTTCTTTGAATAATACAGTAGCGTGTGTTATACATAACTTCGAGTTCAAACACACACCACAACCAATCAAACTAGCCATTGTGAATAGTAATACCAACTTTTTTAAATTTTATACATTTTATCTTTCAAAATGGAATTCATTTTTGGATTCAGAATATCAAAATTATTTTAGGGTGAATTTTTGGTGCATTTATGATAACTTTTATAATTTGATGAATAGTGAAAATTACTAAATTTTAAATAAAAAAACTTTTTTAATCGAAATAATTAATTGTGATAAATTATGAATTTGAGTGGTGTTAAAGTATATTTAGAATATATTTTTACCATTTAATACAATTTTGGTCATTGGACATAATTTCACATTTAAACTGGACATAACCAAGTGCCAACCTTTTGATAGTTATTATCTCTTAAAAACACGGTTTTGGTTTTAACAAAAGGAATTAATTTTAAATTAATTTCTGCAACTAATGTGTTTTGAATTTTGAAAAACGGATTCCATATTTATAATCAGGTGGTCCAAATTTTTTAAATAGGAAACATTTATTTTTCGATATTTTGAATAATTAATTTGGTAAATATTTTATTTAACATGGTTAAAGGGTAAATCCGGTAAATAAGGGTAAAAAAATAATATTATAATAATATTAATTTAGCCTAAAACGTGTCCTAACCATATTTTTTGATACATTTCCACCATGGGAATATTTGGGTAGATTTTGGGACCCCATGGATCTACTTGTAAGTGATAATGACACTTTATATTAATTAAGTTAAAGTAAATACAAAAATGACACAAGCATATATCAATTAGAAAAACAATTTTTACATAGGGTTATATATGTTTTATTATCAACTATAAAAATTCATTAGAAAGCTAAAAATATTTCCTACATAATGTTATTTTATTTATAATTTTTAGACCTTAAATAATTAAATTTATTTATGACACAATAATGATGCAATATTTTCCTTATTAATGAAAAAATCAAATAATTGGTATTATAAATGTTAAAATAAATATAATTTGAATGTTTTGATGAAATCCACGAATTTTATTGATTAATATGACCTGTTATAATTTCTTAAATTAATTGTTTTGGAATTAATAATGTTTTTAAGACTTTAAAAAAAATCAATTATTAAATATTGTTAAAATTGACATAAAGGTATTATTAAAAAACTATTATATTATTAATGGATATTATATTCCTAAATATCTATGTTTCGGCCAAAGTACTTATATAATGATAGGTTTATTATTTATGGACCACATTTTGGGTATCTTGGATGTTTATAGAATGTTTATTAAATATATAATATAAAAATACAAAGAGGCATTGTAAATATCAAACTAATTATCTATGAGTTAAAACTAAAAGATAAGGTTAATAAAGTGACACAAAACTATCTAATACCAATTTTTTGGGTTTTTTACAACCTATCCCCACCTTAACCGTTAAATTATACAATTTGTAGCCATTAAAAACCGAATATTAATTTATTATAAAATAACATTTCTTGCATTTCATAAGGTGCCCCTCACCATTCTTATAAAAGTGCACTTCCCCTTCGCTCTAATTCACACCTTCAAAGACTGTTGGATCAGCCAACCCCTACCCAAATATTCTCTTAAATTCACTAACTTTAACCTAGAAGCCTTATTTTGACCATAAATCCAACCTAATGAGCCCTTTTGATCAAATAAAAGAGAAGAACCCGAAGAAGAGGTAATGTTTTCACCACCCCTTTTCAAGTTCCTTTCTTCTTCAACTTATTATTTATTTGTTTTTTCCATTATAAAATAATAACTCCAGTATATTCTATATACTGTGATGTTATTATAAATATGGTACAACCATATTCAAAATTTTGTCCATCCTTTCAATGACATGTAACCATACGTGCGTACGTACGACTTATTGTGTCCACGTCGTGGTGTAATTGTTATTCAAAACATTATTATTTGGATGGGTATTATAATGATGTATAATTTATGTAAATAATAAATATAACATGATAATTATTCTTTATATATGATATACCATCCAATTATATGTTATTTTAATATCAAAAGAATAATATTTTTGCTCGTGCGTACGTACGGACTACTGTCTCCACGAACGCGATGAGATTCATTCACCATCGTATCCATGCAAGTATAATTCTATTTTGATGATTAAAAATAATGTTTAAGGACTTGATATAATTATGTATATTAATAAGATACAACCTATCAATAACAAACACTACTTATGTAACAAAACATATAAAAGAAAACGAGTAAGTTAACACCCGAAATGGCAATAATACTAAGATATTATTATCAAAGAAATGTTAAAATATCAAATATGATATTATATTATTGTATATGATCCTTGTATAATATAATAACAATTATTTCACCATTATATAGGAGGTTAACCTACCATCAACCAAGGAAAAGTACAAGGTAAGGTTTTATTTTACACTCTCTTTTTTATCCGAGGTTGTTTATACGTAATTATCTACTGGGGCCTCTTTATCATCCATATCCATGTTTCATAAAAATGTATTTCAAAACATTCATACTATTTTAAAGACTATGGTTTAAAGTCATTAATACACCTATTTGAATTTTAATAAGATTTTTATAAATAAATCCTTCCATCGTTTTCCAAACATGGTCCTTTTTAACCTTTTCGATAGAATTAAGGTAATAATGTCTTTTTTAACATATACGGTGGGTGTGGTTGTTTTCTGAAATTATAAAATCTTCAAATATTCCATTATAATATTTTATAAATATTTTCAATGTAAATTTTTTATTTTATAATCATGTGACTTTTAAATGATTTAAAAAAATAGATATTTCTCTCAAATATTTTTGATTTCATCCATGTCAACATCCTTTGATGGATTTTATGATAATTTGAAGTTGATTTATTTTGATACAAAACTTAAATATTGTATTGATGGTTTTGTGATATGTTTGACTATGGATGTGTTATTTTTATACCCTACATGGTGTATGGAGAAAGTGTTGACATTTCGTATGCTAGTTTTAATACGAATGTATATGATATGTTTAAACCTGTTCATATAAGGAATGCATTGTACTTAATAAGTGATGGGTGGAGCCTGCTATAGCTCCTCGATGCATTTGTAGGTCTCATGAGACAAACTAGTGTCTTGGAATAAGGTCTTGACCAAATCTTATTTGTATTCTAGGCATGAGGCCTTGAATTTCTCGTTATGATAGTCTATCATTATGCATTCCATCATTATGAAAGTGGTTATTGATATTTCTTGTGATTATTCAACTAGTAGAATATCCATATGAATAATTAAATGGCATTATTTCAGTTTTTTTCTTCCATATTATGCTGAAGTTCACGATTAAAAGGCTTTTGTTTTAGTTATACATTGCCTTAAAAGTTTATGCTTATTTATGAATGTTTCCGCTATACTGTTATCCTTACAGGGCATTTGAGCTCACCCCTTTCTATGTTTTATTTTTACTAGGATGTGAAGAAGTATTTTATGAATGACCTGTAGGGATAGTATAAGGGGATATGAGTGTGGAGACAAGATGTTGTTGTAGTTTTCACTTTATGATGAAAGTAATCTTTATGAATATATATATTTATTCCAAGGTTACTAAACTAATCAGACTATCAAGACATGATCTTTTGTGATCGTGCTAATGTTATTTAATAATGCACCAACTCTGGGTAATTGGGGTCAGGTCATTACAGTATTGGCATCTTTTAGTGTTTATCATATTGAGGATATTGTCATATTTATGGGTTATCGAAAATTTGGAATTTTTTATTAATTATATTAATATTCTTTTTTGAAAATGGATAACCCACATATTCGGTGACCACCAATCATATCTTGAGAGTCCATTGGGCTTGAACCAATAATAGAAGGCCAACAAGGGTGTACCAGTTACCATTATCCTATAATAAAGATTATTTTCTGTGGGAAAACATGAATATATAGATTATAGTTTTTATGTTCATGGCATGTTAAGAATTTATACTTAAGAGACAATAGTATAAAGGGATTCAACATCCAGTGTCTATACTATAATGGAAATGGGAACCCATTATTGCGTTTTTTTCAACGTAATCCCCAAGATATATGTGGGGAATAATGATATATGGGTTGCAGTTGATAGCAATAAAAATCCATCACAATTAATTGATATTACATAATATTTCTATCTTGATCAGTAATCTAGAATATAAATCTACTGGTAATGTTTAATGAAGTTCCACATTCCATTTTATATAATTGGTATTTGAGCTTCCCCTTTATGTTGTGGAAAAGTCATCCACAAACTCTTTATACTATGTAGTGTTCTAAAATATTATATCAACCTAAAATATATGGTGAGTAAAAGATAACTATTATTACACTCTAGGATATTATTAAATCGTATTCAAGGTATCTAAATAGTTTTGGGGATTGACACCTCCCTCTAGTAGGGATTTCTTACAGAAATTGATTTCACTCATATATCTAGATGGACCTTTATAAATCCCTCTATGTAAAGAATTGTAAAAATCAAAAAATTTGGGAGGATTTTAGAGAATGAAAACATGTGGGTATGAAGCTAGCTATGGTAATAGAAATTAAATTCATATTCATTCAATAGTATATCAATGTACTTTAGAAATGACATTGAAGGTAGGCTATAATCATTGATGTGATATAGAATTTGTAGTTTGTGAGAGGCTGTTTCTTTTTATTTCTCTATGGAATAAGGTAATGAACTTTAATAAGGATGGAATTATAATACCTAGGTATATTGTTATATTTTAAATTCTTGATCATATATGCATGGTATCTTAACAATTGGTACTTCTATCAAAGAACTCTCAGGGTCCAGAGGCGTTTCATGTATCCCTAATGTGGTAGTGCATGCCAGATCTATCACATTTACTAAACTTAGAGGTCATATTTCTAGAACATTTACATTCATATGAGTAACTACTTGTGCAGAAGTTTGGATCATATAGAGAATGGAATTTTAAATAATAACACTCATCTGGTCAATGATTTGTAGCAAAAGCACTCGCTTGAGAAGGTTACATGGAAACCAGAGGATATGATTACATAGAGTAATCCTTTATTTTTCAACCAATGTGATGTAATTTCATGATTAAATTTAATTTTAAGTAGGTTTTTAATGTAACACCGTAATAGTTTATGAAATATTATTTTCAAATAAATTTAATTTTCTTTTATATCTTCCATTACATGAAACACTATGTTTTAATGAGTCATAATATATAATTTATATTATTATTTATCAAAAACCATTGTAACCTAGACATAAAATCTGGAGGTACAAAAAGGAATAAGAAAAAATTTAATATTAAGTATAATGGTTTTATATAAATAAAACATATTGATAAAAAATAATTAATTTTATGTAATGCCTTCATCTAATTTAAAATTTCATTTTTATCAAAAGAAATGTTTTTTATGATTTTTGAATTCAAATATAAAAATAAATTTTAAATTTTTTTTTACAAATAATATTTATTTTTTAAATCTACATTTATAATTATCATTGATGGAATTTCAGGTAATTTTATTTAATGATTACTTTTTTGATGAATAGTAAAAAATAATATTTTTTATTAAGAATGGACACTTCATTTAAAAAATTTAGAAACATTTTTATAATAATATGATGTCAAAAAGAATTAGTAAAGTTATATTTTTAATAATCCAATTCAGTTCATTGTACTGAATTTCATATTCAATATGTATAATAGATTTTTTTATAGAATTTAATATCTTAGACTTTCATAAAATATTTTTCGTCCAGTTGATGACGTTAAAAATAGATTGAAATTTTCAAATTCATTGAATTGAATGTTGAAAAATCGATTCCATAATTTTAATTAGAATATTTTATATTATATAATAATTTCAACTTATTTTTTTCCATAATTATTAATAAAAATTGAAAAAATTAATTTCCACGATTATGGTTAAAACGGGTTTACCAGAGGTTGAACTAATATGACACAAGAAACAATATCCTTAAAAGGTTTACAGATTTTATTATGTTTCATTATTTTGACTGTATATCATATAGGGTTAGAGAATTATGAAATTTGGATCCTTGTAGATTGTGTAAAACATGGTTATAACTTTTTCATCCTAAAAATTTTGAAGATTTCTTTTCCCCCTTATAAAATACCACCCCCTTTTCTCTAATATTATGAATTTAAAATTACATTTTTTTAGAAAACCCAACCTAATTATAATCCTTATTTCCATAAAAAATCATATGTAACATATTTATATGTGGAAACCCTCTTATTAAGGCATTACGTATAAACTGAGTGAGGTTCTCTAAAGAAGAGTTAAAATTGTAAACATTATATTTTTTTAATTTCTTATTACTCTTCATTAAAATTGTACTCATCTATATTTATATAATAAAACCATTATTTTAAAAAATAATAAGATGTTATTTTTTAATATAATATCCAATATCCATCACCTATTCCATCAAATGGGAAATGAAACTATCGATCATGTGTATGGTGGACTACAGCCTCGTGAACCAATGTAATTCACTTTAAATTACCACATATAATGACTTGAAATAATGATGTAATAATATATATATATATATTATATTTATGAAATTATTATAATTATAGTGTTATAATATCATATATAACTTCTTACTTTCTAATCCATTGGAAAATGATAATGTCTCTCATAGATTTGTTTGGAAAATCACCTTCATGAAGCGATGTGAAATGTTTTTTAATTTTGTTTTTCATGTTTAGTAATGAGTTATTTGTTTAAAATAAATAATTCATATTAAATTATAATTATTCTATTAATTTTAATTAATATTTACATTTATTATATTCCATCTGAGATGAAAATTGAAGCATTGTTCATGTATATGAATGACTAGCCATCTCCATGAATGTTGTAATCCATTTTTTATCTCAAACATTTATGGCTTAATCTAAATATGTATATAATTAATATATATTATTTTTATATAATTTATTAAATTATAGATATTATGAAACCATGATCAATGTTAAAGGGATGAAAATACCAAACTAGAACATAATAAAATGATGTAGTTATTTTCGGAAACGTGACTTTAACAAGGAATTGATAATAACCATGTTATAAATTTTTATAAGTAAATAACATATTGTTATTATATATATGATTATGGTTTTGGAATAGATTTATAATAAAAATATATTCATAATACATTATACTCTATTTTGTATAAAGAAATTCAAGATTTATTCTAAGGGGTTTTTTTCTCAAATTATAATCATTGGGACATATGTTACATATCCCCATTTATGTGGTAAATATACAGCCCCCATGAAATCTTCTATCACAAAATTATTTAATCACATGATATTAAATGTTTCATTAAAATTATTCATTCACTATTTTTACAGTTCATATTTTACAAAACCATGTAAAGGATTTTTGTCTCACTATTACTTTCATGGGAGACATTACATATTCACTAATTTTTTATTTATCTTGGAGTATATTATACACATGAATTTATTTTATGATTCCATATATAAAAGTTATTAGAAATACATAACCAAATAATATTTTGTATTTCATAAGTTTTACGATTCAAAATCTTCCATAGTGTTATAGGTTTTATGATACAATCCCATTGTTTATTAGGATTTTTTTTTATTATCCTTCCTGTGACTAAATCATAATATATATCTCTCAAGATACACATTAATGTTTTCTCATATGGTTGTTTCTATAACATAAATTCCTTACATTAATTTGACACTTTTATATACTCAATATATTAAAATAATGTTTTTTAATTAAAACTGAATATATTTCTTACTTTAGGTTAATATCCTTTTTATTCCATGTCGTTGTTTTATAAAAAAAATTTAAAGAATATTTATTAATATTATAAAATGATTTTAAATAATATATTTAACAATGATTCAATTTTAAAAAAAATTAAAAAGGATTATTATTATCATTATCTTAACAAGGCTCTATGGACTTTATATCACATATATAAAAGAAATAATCATTTTAACATGTACGGTATAGAAGATATTTTCCTCCATCATGACCACTGTATGAGTTAAATATTTATTTTCCTAAATCTATGGCTATATTAAAGTAAAATATATTCTTTCACTACTAGAAAAACAGGTATTTGCGACGGGCTATTTGCGACGGGATCCCGTCGCAAATAGCTCGTTTCTGAAAACGCCATCGCAACTACACTTATTTGCGACGGGCCCGTCGCTAAATACTGTTTTTGCGACGGGCATTCTCCCCATCGCAAATAGTATTCCGTTTTTTTGTAAAAAACTTTTAAAACAGTTTTTGCGACGGAACCGTCGCAAATACCTTTTGCGACGGGACCCGTCGCAAATAGCTTTTGCGACGGTTCCGTCGCAAAAACACTTTTTAAAAAAAATAAAAACAAATTAATAATACTAGTATTTGCGACGGGAGTTGGGACCCGTCACAAATACTTTTTTAAAAAAAATAAAAAAACTATTAATAATACTAGTATTTGCGACGGGCATAGTATCCCGTCGCAAATACTATAAAAAAATAAAATAAATAAATTATTAATAAATTATTTTAATTAATATAATAATAGAATTATAATTTACAAATGAAAATAATAAATTATTTTAATTACTATAATAATGGTAGAATTATAATTCAAAAATAAAAATAATAGAATATTAATAAATAATTTAATTAATATAATAATATTACAATTATAATTCATAAATAAAAAAAATATTAATAAGTTATTTTAATTAATATAAAAATAATAGAATTATTTTACATTCAAATATTAAAATAATTCAAGTATTACAAAAAAAATAATTAAATTATAATATTCTAAAATTTTAATATATATATAAAATTTTTATATATAAATAAAATTTTAATATATATATAAAATTTAATATTATAAAATATAAATAATATTATTATTCATATTAATATTGTTATTTAAAAATATAATATTATTAATATTTTATAATGAGACAGAAACTACGAATAGAAAAAAAAATTTGATTTCACAAATTTTATAACAGAAATACAAACTCTAATCTGTAGGAGGGGGGAGGGGGGAGGTGGGGGATCTGCAGATGGTGGTGGAGGAAACTCCATCCCTAAAGCATGAGTGAGTCGGCGCATGTACTCCATCTACTCCTGATGCTGCTGCTGCCACCGACTTGTCTGCTCCTCGTACAGCTGCTACTGGCGTCGACGCTCCTCCTCATGCTGCTGACGCATCTGCTCCTGCTCCTGTCGGAGACTCTCTATCTGTGCAGTCTGAGATCACAACTGATCCTCATACTATGTAGAAGAAGATGCATGAGCTCCTCTCGAGCTGGACGCCGACATCGCAGCACTGCCATAATAATCTCCGGGAGTCAGTCGAGAGCCGATACCAACTACCCAGCCCTTCTCGAAGGCATACTGGGTGGCCTGCATCCATGCCGCCTCATCAAACTGACGGGCAGTGGTCTGATCTGATGACTCGTCCTGACTCTCAGGCCGGGCCTGTGCCGCTGCGGCCTCATATGACTCCTATAGTTGCAATTTAAAATTAAAATTGTGAATAAATTATATGCAGTTAATTTTTAAACTTGAAAACAAATAATACTAACCACGATGTGATGCTGACGATCACCTCTGAGCTCCCCAGTAGCAGGATCACTGTACATCCTCCGATATACGTCGTACTCTGTAATATCGGGGTGCTCGACAGCCTATAAGAATAAAAAATAAACTGTTAATATTTATAGTTATATAAAATATTTATAAATAATGTACGTACCAGATGCTGTCTATGAGTACTGAAAGAACGACTCCCAGCTCGATGAGTCACCTCCTGCCTCCCTCGATTCTGCCTCCCCACCGATGATCTCCTCTGAAAGGCACCACTCAACCAGTGCGCACATAATCCATCCCATACATGGGATGAAATATACTCTGGTCGGTTTTCTCTACATGACTCATCAAACTCTGACACTCCTGTTTTATTCATCGCAGCATTTCTTAAATTGTGCAAAAACTGACGAAGGCGATCACGCATGGCCACCTCCCATGACTCGTGGATGGCGTCACGCATGGTATCCTCGATCGGATACCATAAACCCTACAAATAAATCAAAATATCAAGTTAAAAATGAGATAATTTTCAAAATAAAAATTATTTATTTACGTACGTACCAACCAATGGCCGAACATGGCCTGCTGCACATCAATGGGAATCTGCTCCCATGTGGTCCACGGCTGAGAGAAATAGTTGCGCAAAATAGCGCTGCCCTGTCCGACTGCTATATGCGAAAAACTGAAAAAATAATAAACATTTATTATGTGAATGGATTAATGAAATCTTAGTCAAATGCACAGGTTATTACACAGGTTATCACACCTCCGGGTGCGCGGATCAAACCCAAGACGTGGACGTCGCTCGGGGACGGGGTCAGGAATCATCAATCGTGCAAGACCGCGCCCCTCCGCGTACTCCCTGGAGCGCCTGCAGGCTGAGGGTCATCTGCCAGCAACTCATCCGCATCGAAAGGCAGGTCAGCATCCTCCAACGCATGAAATGTGGCCTCGTCCATCTGAAACAGAAAATGTTAATGTTAGCAAATAATTGATAATTACTATTATATATACATATATACATATTATGATTGTATATAAATACCATGGAATTCTATAAGTGTTCATCTTCATCATCTTCATATATGTCAATGTCATCTTCATATTCCTCCTCAACATCATCGATATCCATTCTAGTTGCAGTTGCTTCATCTCTTACCATTTCAAATTCATGTGTGACATCATTAACATCATCGTCATCACCGACTCTTAAATGTGGGGTGTCGTCATCGATACTCATGTCTCTTTGTAAAAAAGATTGATTTTGAGTACTCTCTTGAAAAACTTCAATTCTTTGCACATCAGTGAAAGCACATTCACTTTGACTAAACTGATTGTCTCGAATTTTGATTTTTATTACACTCCACCAATCAGTCAAGTCTCTTGATGTTGCATAGTACTTTGCATAATAAACTTTATATTCCTGTTGAGCCAATAATAATGGTTCATTTACTGCGAGAACACTTTTACATTTAATATCGATGATTCCATGATTCGGATGAACACGCACGCCTCTCTCTGTATCCAACCACTGACATTTGAACATGGTTATGTAATGTTGTCCAAGATAACAGAGTTCAATGATTTCATCAAGTATGCCATAAAAGTCAACTTCATTTTCTCAATGATGAGATCCTCTCAAGCTAACTCCACTGTTCATTGTTTTTTTCGAATCCCCATATGCATGTGTGTGGAATCGAAATCCATTCACCACATATGCATTATAAGTTTTAACAAGTTTGGAAGGTGGGTTACTCAATACACACAGCCATTTTTCAATTTTATCAGCATGTCGAGACACCTGAAGATTTGTGAAATAATTATCAATATAGTAAACTATACATTGAATGAGTTGTTAAATGATAAAGAATTTACGTTACCAGTTTTTGAAACCACTGAGAGAAATTTTTCAGTCGACGTTCTTCGAGAGCAGCTGCTGTAATTTGTGGAATTTGTTTCTTGATATGATTATCATACAACCTATAAAAACCAAAGTTATTTACTGTAACATAAATGATAGAATAAGTGATATAAACACTTACAGTACAACTGATGTCATCTCTTCACAGTTGAGCAGAACATACGTATGAGCTCTATGATGTTCATCATCTGAAAGCCTGCGTTCAGAAACTCCACCAAAACCAAGCTCTGACTGGTTGAAAACAGATAATTGATTGTCGATTTCATCAATATTCCTCTCATTTCGTCCCATTCGGTTGTTTTTTGAAGGATACTCAGATTCAAAATAATGGGAGCAGAAAAAAGATATTTCCTCTTGCAAATAAGCTTCTGCAATAGATCCTTCAACAGATGCTTTGTTGCGTACTTTTCTTTTCAATTTTTGCATGCATCTTTCAAATGGGTATATCCATCGAAACTGTACCGGACCTCCACATTTGGATTCATATGGAAAATTTAACATCAAATGTTCCATTGAGTCGAAGAAAGACGGCGGAAATATTTTTTCCAGTTTACATATAATTACAACAACATCTTTTTCAAGTTTGCCTAGAGCATCATAATCTGCCGTAGCCGCACAAATTTCCCGAAAAAAATGAGACATGTCTGTTATGGAATCCCAAATCACAGAATTCAACAGACCCCTTAATCCATTGGGTAGAAGTCTCTCCATTAGAACATGAAAATCATGACTTTTTAATCCAGTAATATGATCATTCTTTACACATCTACCCAAATTGGAAGCACAGCCATCTGGAAGTCTCAAATCTGCAATCCACTGACAAAATAATAAACTGTTTTCTTTAGACAGTGTATAAGCTTCTTTTGGTTTCAGTAACCTTTCTGTTCTGACATTCTCAAATAGTTCCAATTCTGGACGCCTGCAAATTTGGGCAAGATCTAAACGTGCATTTACATTGTCTATGCTCTTTCCTGGCATATCAAAAACTGTATGAAACAAATTATCAAAACAGTTCTTCTCAATATGCATGACATCTAACATGTGTCGGACCAACAAATCAGACCAATATGGCAAATCCCAAAATATGCTACGTTTAATCCAATTGTGTTCTTTCCCAAAACTAGAAATTTTCTGTTGGTTTATTGTGGGACCAAAAGTGATGGGAGGTAATGAAAATACAACCGATTTTAACTCCGAACCTGATAAGATTTTTGGAGGTCCATCCCTTTCAGATGTTCCTTTTCTGAAATGAGATCTGTTTCTGCGAAAAGGATGATCAGCTGGAAGAAATCTGCGATGACAGTCAAAATAACACGGTTTCTTTCCATGAATGAGCATAAATGCTTTGTTCTCTCCCATACAGTAAGGACATCATTTCTGACCATGTGTACTCCAGCCAGATAATATCCCATAAGCCGGGAAGTCACTTATTGTCCACATCAATGCTGCTCTCATTATGAAATTCTGTTTCATTGAAACATCATATGTACTGACACCAGTACTCCACAATAAATTTAATTCATCAATCAATGGCTTCAAATAAACATCAATATTTTTCATCGGATGTCCTGGAATTAGTAAAGTCAAAAAGATATATGGCTCCTTCATCAACATCCATGGTGGTAAATTATACGGAGTTAAAAAAACAGGCCAACATGAATATTGACTACCATAAGATCCAAACGGGCAGAAACCATCAGTGGAAAGGCCCAGTCGAACATTTCTAGCTTCTAAAGAAAATGATGGATGCACTCTATCAAAATGTTTCCATGAATCACCATCGGCTGGATGATTCATGCTTTTATCGGTTGAACTATTCTCTTTATGCCATGACATCATTGTCGCTGTATTCTTAGACATGAATAAACGCTGAAGTCTGGATGTAAGTGGAAAATATCTCAACTGTTTTACAGGAATCAAACCAGACTTCCCGTGTTGTCCTTCTTTATATCTCAGTTGCCCACATGTGGGACAACTATCCAACGACTCATTTTCCCCTGAATATAAAATGCAGTCATTTGAACATGCATGAATCTTCTTACAAGTAAGTCCCAAATTTCAAACCAACCTCTTACTTTCATAGTAATTTGCAGGTAAAACATTTCCTTCGGGTAACAGTGTTTTCAGCAAAGAAAATATCTGGTCAAAACAGGTGTTTGACATTCCGTTATCTGATTTGATAGCCATAAATTTTTCAACTGCTTCTAATTTGCTCATCTTGCAGCCAGGATATAATGCATCCTCAGCAGACTTCAACAACTCATAAAATTCAGACGGTCCCAACTCAGGATTTGAAGCTATATCAACCGGAGTTTCTGTATGTTGAACAGATGAACCTGCAACATCATGTACTAAATCTTGAAACTGGGATGGATCCGGAATCAAGTTGGTATCACCTGCTCTGGAACTGCGTTCACCGTGTTGATACCAAAAAACATAATCTGCTTGAAAACCAAAACGCAAGAGATGTTCCCCCACTTTGTCAAACGTGTCAAACGTTCTCAATGCACATTTTCTACAAGGGCATTTTATCTTTCCTTCTGAAACAAATTCTGGATTTGATGCCGCAAATGATAAAAAACTCTCCACACCCTCTATATATACTGGATTTAAACCAGAACCATTTGGATTTCTACGTTGATTTATCCATATGCGGTCATCTAATAATGACTGTTGACGACCTCGTTGTTCCATATTTTTCTATAAAATATAAAAGCATTACTGGTTTTGAATAATTTGTTAGAAAAAACACAAGCAAGGATTGAATATATTGAGAATAAAGCAAAACCTGTTACAAATATTGATAATTTTAATATTATATTGATTTTTTATTATTTTAATAACACTATTATAATTTTTTCATAAATATTAATTATATAATAATAACATTATTACATTATTAGTATATTTTATTATTAATATTAAAATAACATAATTTTTTATATTATATACAATTATCCTTTCATCTGTGTGTTTAACATTCTGTTTCCACATGTAATATTCGCATTCACTTTCACCTCTCCATTGCCGAGTAGGTTGATAATTTTGAAAAAGAATGCGAATATTACATGTGGAGACAAAAAAAACACAGAAGAAAAGAGAATTGTATATAATATAGAAAATTATATTATTTTAATATTAATAATAAAATATACAAATAATGTAATAAGGTAATTATTCCAAATTATTTGTAAGTATTTCAAATTATTGGTAATTATTCCAAATTATTGGTAATTATTCCAAATTATTGGTAATTATTCCAAATTATTGGTAATTATTCCAAATTATTGGTAGTTATTCTTAATTTTTGGTAGTTATTCCTAATTATTGGTAAATATTGGTAATTATTGGTAAATATTGGTAATTATTAGAAAATATTGGTAATTATTGGTAATTATTGGAAAATATTGGTGATTATTGGTAATTATTGGTGATTATTGGTAATTATTGGTGATTATTGGTAATTATTGGTGATTATTGGTAATTATTGGTGATTATTGGTAATTATTGGTGATTATTGGTAATTATTGGTGATTATTGGTAATTAATACTAATTATTGGTAATTAATACTAATTATTGGTAATTAATACTAATTATTGGTAATTAATAATCATTATTACTAATTATTGGTAATTATAACTAATTATTCCTAATTAATGATAATTATTCCTAATTATTCCTAATTATTACTAATTATTGTTAATTATTACTAATTATTATTAATTATTACTAATTATTACTAATTATTACTAATTATTACTAATTATTTCTAATTATTACTAATTATTTCTAATTATTACTAATTATTGCTAATTATTAGTAATTATTGCTAATTATTACTAATTATTGCTAATTATTATTAATTATTGATAATTATTAATAATTATTGATAATTATTGGTAATTATTACTAATTATTGTTAATTATTGGCAATTATTGGTAATTATTACTATATATTGGTAATTATTACTAAATATTGGTAATTATTACTAAATATTGGTAATTATTACTAAATATTGGTAATTATTACAAAATATTGGTAATTATTACAAAATATTGGTAATTAATACTAATTATTGGTAATTAATACTAATTATTGATAATTAATACTAATTATTGGTAATTAATACTAATTATTGGTAATTAATACTAATTATTGGTAATTAATACTAATTATTACTAATTATTGGTAATTATTACTAATTATTGGTAATTATTACTAATTATTACTAATTATTGTTAATTATTACTAATTATTGCTAATTATTACTAATTATTGCTAATTATTACTAATTATTGCTAATTATTGCTAATTATTGCTAATTATTACTAATTATTTCTAATTATTACTAATTATTTCTAATTATTACTAATTATTGCTAATTATTACTAATTATTGCTAATTATTAGTAATTATTGCTAATTATTATTAATTATTGCTAATTATTAGTAATTATTGATAATTATTAGTAATTATTGATAATTATTGGTAATTATTACTAATTATTGGTAATTATTGGCAATTATTGTTAATTATTACTAAACATTGTTAATTATTACTAAACATTGGTAATTAATACTAATTATTGATAATTAATACTAATTATTGGTAATTAATACTAATTATTGGTAATTAATACTAATTATTGGTAATTAATACTAATTATTGGTAATTAATAATCATTATTACTAATTATTGGTAATTATTACTAATTATTCCTAATTAATACTAATTATTCCTAATTAATACTAATTATTCCTAATTAATCCTAATTATTCCTAATTAATTCCTAATTATTCCTAATTATTCCTAATTATTACTAATTATTGTTAATTATTACTAATTATTTCTAATTATTTCTAATTATTTCTAATTATTTCTAATTATTACTAATTATTTCTAATTATTTCTAATTATTTCTAATTATTACTAATTATTTCTAATTATTACTAATTATTGCTAATAATTACTAATTATTGCTAATTATTACTAATTATTGCTAATTATTACTAATTATTGATAATTATTGATAATTATTAGTAATTATTGATAATTATTGGTAATTATTACTAATTATTGGTAATTATTGGCAATTATTGTTAATTATTACTAAATAGTGATAATTATTGGTAATTATTCATAATTAATACTAATTATTGGTAATTAATACTAATTATTGGTAATTAATACCAATTATTGGTAATTAATACTAATTATTGGTAATTAATACTAATTATTGGTAATTAATACTAATTATTGGTAATTAATACTAATTATTGGTAATTAATACTAATTATTGGTAATTAATACTAATTATTGGTAATTATTACTAATTATTGGTAATTATTACTAATTATTCCTAATTAATACTAATTATTCCTAATTATTACTAATTATTACTAATTATTGTTAATTATTCCTAATTATTACTAATTATTGGTAATTAATACTAATTATTGGTAATTAATACTAATTATAGGTAATTATTACTAATTATTGTTAATTATTGTTAATTATTACTAATTATTGTTAATTATTCCTAATTATTACTAATTATTGGTAATTAATACTAATTATTGGTAATTAATACTAATTATATGTAATTAATACTAATTATTGGTAATTATTACTAATTATTACTAATTATTCTTAATTATTGATAATTATTGATAATTGTTCCTAATTATTAGTAATTAAATGAATAATTATCAATAATTAGAAATAATTACCAATAATTACAAATAATAACATTATTAATATATTTTATTATTAATATTAAAATAATATAATTTTCTAATTTATATACAATTCTTCTTTGATCTGTGCGTTTTCTATCTCCACATACAAATAATACATGTGAAGACAGCAAACACACAGATCAAAAAAGAATTGTATATATATAAAAAATTATATTATTTTAATATTAATAATAAAATAAACTAATAATGTAATAATGTTTTTATTCCTAATTATTGGTATTTATTACTAATTATTAATATTTATTCTTAATTATTAAAAATTATTACTAATTATTCCTAATTACCATTAACTATAAACAATACTAATAATTTAAATTTATTAAGTAATAAAACAATGTAAACATAATTAAATTACAACTAATTAATAATAATTGAAACTAATAAAAAATTCAAAATAAATAAAAAATTAAAATGAAGATAAATACCTTAAAAATTGATCTGTTCTGATCGTTCTTCAAAACTTTAATATCAGCTCCGGAGAAAAAAATTAAACTGGAGAAAAACTCAACTCTAGAAATATAATTTTGAGAGAAGGAGAAGATAAGGAATGAGAATGAAATGAAAAAAAACGGATGGGGGTATTTATAGGTTAGATTATTTGCGACGGGCCCATTTGCGACGGGATTCCCGTCGCAAATAGTATTATTTGCGACGGTACCCGTCGCAAATACCTTAGCCAACATTTATTACGGTCAACCGGTAAATAGTTATTTGCGACGGGACCCGTCGCAAATAACCCCTGCCGACATAGTATTTGCGACGGGGGAATATTCCCGTCGCAACTACCTTTTACCGCCGCCGGTTATTTGCGACGGGAATATTCCCCCGTCGCAAATAAGTTTCCCGCGATTTGGCGCGCATCGCGGGAAAACTATTTGCGATGGGGAAAGCAATCCCGTCGCAAAAGCCTCCTTATTTGCGACGGGATTTATTCCCGTCGCAAATAACCCGTCGCAATTGCTCAATTTTCCCGTAGTGTTTAATATATATAAATTATTTTATTTCAAATATTAATTTTAATAAAGAATTGATATTTTCCTCAAGAAATGATCCATTTTATCTTTCAAAATAATTTTCTATCAATGATGACATCTTTGGATTTTATTTAAGATTTTACTAGTTATAGAGTCCAATAATACACTCCTTATTCATTATTCTATGTATTTATTATAAGGATGATACATTTTTTTAAATTGTTTCTTTTTTGTTGGTTATGACTTTATTAATTAATAAAATACTTATAAATCATGTTTCATTCCACATGTTCTGAAATGATGAATGTTAGATAATATTGTGGTACACATATGTATGGTTTGTTTAAATGATTGTTTGGTCCTATATCTTTCCCTAATGAATTGGGTAATTATGGTAATCTCAAGATCATAACTTGTTCTTCAGGAACCTAATTTCATGTTAATAACATTATGCATGGGTCTGGTTTCATGTTTATTTGTTTATGTAAGGACATGGATTTCATATCCATAAGGTTATGTTGAGGCCTTGTTTAATGAACATCATGTTATGTGTGAACATTATTTCATGTCTATAAGGTTATTCATGGACTTGATTGTATGTCCATATATTTATGCAAGGATGAGATCAAAGGTCCATAAAATAATGAGGTAACCTATTTTTTATACATGTTCAAAATTTGATATGATTAAATTTATCATACATTCCTATATCTATGTTATGTACTCATGGATTTTGTTCGTTGATTCAATTTATGATTCATATATTATAAACATGAAATATTTTTCCATGAATTATGAGTATAATATATGTTATGTAGGCTATGGTATTCAAATGTTATGCTCATGTTTTCATACCCTTATTCTCATTTTATGTTTATATAGTTATTTATGTCCTCCATTCTTACCATTATTGAGTATCTAAACTCCACCTTTCTTATGTTTCCCTTCCCAAGGTCATGACTATATGTATGAAATTGGGTATTTTTATGAAGAGTACTAAGTATGGAAATATGTTTTTGATATTTTTATAATATTTCATAAAATAGGAATAATATGTATCTAGTCTCTAAAGACACTAAAATTTTATTTTCCAAGATTATGTATTTGTGAAATGTGTTGAATATTAATATTAAAAGACGTAATATTTTTGTACAATGAACCTTGTTCATAATAATATTAAAGGGTTTCCTTATAAATAATTAATGGTTTATCATAATAATAACTTTTTGTAAATCTGGTTGGCTAAATATCCACCTAATGCATTTATTTCATTCCCAATTCTATCCAATTCCATGAGGTATATTTCCTATAAAGCATATATTTCAATTTTTTGGTATACCATGAATTGTTACAATATAAACATTTTCCCCAAATACCTGATGTTTTGATTCTTCATGTTCTTTTAGAATTTGAAATTTGTTTCTTTAAAAATTAGTTTCCCATTATGAATACTTACCTCCATCGCAACCATTATTCATAAAGACAAAATGTGTCACCCCTTACCAATGACCCAATACAAATTTTTTTCTCTTGTCAATTTGGCTTCCTATTGAGGTGTTTGAAATAGGGTATTAATCCTTTAAAACCAATACACTTGAAAAATAATATTATTCTCTCAATGTGACGAATACATATATCTCACACATAATTTTACTCTATGATAAATCAAGGTAAAAACGAACACATATAGTTTTACTATGTTCACCCAATCTTTGATAGTCTATGGATCCGGAAAATGGGACGATCCTATGCACATTAAAAATAGATTTCAATATTTATAATTGGTTTACATAATATAGTATCAAAACTGACCCTCTAAACTAATTATTTGATAAAATGAGAAAAGATGGTTTCTACTCATCACATGCAGAACTCACTACTCCTTCCATGAAATCCTTCATATTAGAAATATATTTATGAAATATTATTCATGATTTAGTGTCTCTATACTATTTAATCATACAATATTCCAGTGATATTAATTGAATGAAATATCTACCTTCAATATCACCTTTTATTTTCTAGTATTCCTAGAAGCCCCTACATCAAAGATTATATGTGAGTCTTGAAAAAATCCCCATGAAATATTACTCGCATATATTCTATATAATAAATCAAATTATTTATACAAAATTGAATAGTTTTATAAATTAGAAATAATTCCTCTCACTTGTTAGGATTTTTTCATGTTCCATTTTCACTTGATTGTGATGAATAAAAACAATTTAATTCATATTAAATGCCTTAAATAAGATGAATTAATTCATATAAAAAATCAATATTTCACCATAACTACACTATTTCTATGAGGTCACATATAATATAGGAAAAAATCATATTCCAATGATTAATCGTGGAATAGTTTTCTTTGCAGTAGTGTGTAAGATAATAATAATCAAATTATGTAGTCATGATCAACTTCTCTATGGTGTACCTACAAACGAATACGTATACTATTCCCACACATATATCTCCTCCATTAACTACCCAAGATCACATCATGATCTCATTAAAGTAAAAACAAAAATATTTTCTAAGAAATATGTGGATGGACATTTTATCTCTCAAATCCACCATCACTCATCCTTGGCTAATTTTGGGGGATTTTAATGCAACCGTGACTCCAGATGAGAAAATAGGGGAAATCGACATCTCAATCTCCTCCAGGGAGTTAAGATTATTTATTGATTAGAATGATTTTATAGAGATTAACTTGGTAGGTGCCAAATATACATGGTATAGGAAGCGCCTGAGTAGCTTCGTGTCCGGTAAGATTGATAGAGCCTTTGTTAATGAGGCCTCTTTGGACAACTGGGGTTCAATATCACGCTCAACCCTATCTACACTGATCTCTGATCATCATCCCATCATGGTGGATCCTAGTGAAAAGGAATCCAAACCACCTCTCCCTTTTAGGTCCAATAAGGCTTGGGTCTCTCATCTAGAATGCAAGGTCACTATTCGTAGCACTATGAATTCAGTGCATTGCAGGGATGATGCTTTTTCCTGCATTACCAAATTCAAAATTCAAAATAGTAATCTTAAAATGTAGAGAAAAAATAGTTTTAGTACCCTTGATTCTGATATTTCCGCATTAAAAAATTCTCTTTAATGGTTTCAAGAACTTAATAGAAATAGTGGATTCTGTGATAGAATTTTAGTTGATTATGAATTGTCCCTCAATTTGAACAACCTTCTTGACATGAAGGATGATTTTCAACGAGAATCCTCTAGAGCCAAGTGGTTAACGAATGGGGACTGAAACTCAAAATTCTTGAACTCTATTCAATGAATCAGGAGGTCTTTTAATCCTCTTTATCTAATTAAAAATACGGACAATATCATTGATAATAGAGTGGATCTTTCAATGCATGTCACTTTTTACTTTAAGGATCTATTTAATGGCCCCCAATCCATCAACGAGCCTATGTATGGGGTGACACCGAGAATGGTAAATCAAGAGGAAAATTCTAATCTCACTGCTATGCCCCTTGATCCATGGATAAAGGAGGTGATCTTTAGACTCAAGCCTCAGAGTGCACCTAGTCCTAATGGATTTGGTAATTTCTTCTTCCAGCCATTTTTTTGATCTAATTTTCGTGGATGTTTATAGGTTATTCATTCATTTTTTCATAGGAGGATCTCTCAATAGAGGTTTTTAATGCTCAGTTTCTTGACCTTATTTTTTAAGGAAAAGAATGATAATAAAGTTCAACTTTTAAGACAAGTTGATCTGGTTAATACTATTTAAAAAGTAATTCACATGATTATTGCCAAAGGGCTTTCCACTGTTGCCTAAAAAATTGTCTCTCCAACTCAGTTTGGCTTCATCATGGGGAGATCAATACAAGACTGTCTTATCACCGCCTTAGAGTTTGTTAATCTTCTTATGAAAACCATCAAATGTGGTAATATTTCTCTAAAATTAGATGTCATGAAGGCTTTTAACACAATGGACTAGGGTTTTATCTGAAATATCATTGTCAAGTATGGGTTTGATGAGGTCTCCATCAACTGGGTCAAAAACATTCTATGTTCTGCTCATATTTCAGTCCTCATTTATGGTTCCCCTGAAGGATATTTTGGTTGCTCGAGAAGAGTAAGACAGGGGGATCCACTATCAGCCATCCTCTTTTTAATTGCTGAGGATTACCTTAGCCGGATACATTCTATCATGGTTGATAATGGAAAGATGATGTCTACTCATGTTATAAGGGGTATTTTTGCTCCCTCCCATCTTCTATATGCAGATGATATTATCCTCTTTACCTAAGGGGATAAGGGTAATATCAAGAATATAAAGAGAGCTCTTTTGCATTATGAATTTGTTTCTGGGCAGGTCATTAGATGGAACAAATCATTTGTTTATTTCCACAAGTGCTTTTCTACTTCTAGAAAAATGATAGCTTTAGAGAATTGGGTATTCGTGAGGGACATATTCCCTTCACTTATTGGGGAGTTTCTATGTTCTGGGGGAGACCAAAGGTCTGTCAATTTTCCAAGATTGTGAGCATGATTAAAACATAGCTCTCTACATTGAATGGAAAATCATTATCAATGGATGGTCAGGTTTTCTTGGTGCAATCAATTAGCATCCAAAAATTTTTATATTATTTTATGGTGTATAAATGACCTATTTCATTAATCAAGAGTATTAATACTTCTTTAAAGAATTTTATCAGGAGTGGAAGCATATTGGAAATAATACTGGCAACGGTTCCATGGATTACAGTCTACAAATCTCATGATGACGGTGGCTTCGGTATTAAAAATTTAAGGGGTTTCAATGATTCTTTGCAGGCCAGGTTTTTATGGAGACTTATAAACATGCAATATGCTACTAACAATTTTCTTCAGGCCAGGTTCCATCACAGGCTTATAACCGGGAACTTTTACTATTTTAATTACTTGGTGTGGTCTGATTTTAAGAAAAAATTTTCAAAAAATGATGTTGATTCTCGTTGTCTTGTTTCCCAAGAATCCTCTCTCTCCTATTGTTAGTATAATTAGACTGGGAATCAATTTATTAACATGGTCATGGAGGGGGAGTCTAACCTAGATTATAATCATTCAATCAAGGAACAGCTTGGATGCTTGGATAATCATCCAGCTCACATTTCCTTGACCATGGATGATTATTGTTGGTCTTCCATGGGTGATTTTTGGGTATGGGAACCTACTGTCCGTGGTATTATCACCTCCAAAGGGTATTATAATCATTTTATTGGAAGATCAAACGATGTAAAATGGATTGTGAATCTGCAGAGGAACTTTATAAGACCTTCTTGATCTATTATGGCTTGGAGGCTGGCTAAAAAAACTACCAATGGATGATTTATTGTAGGTATGTGGTATCTCACTTGGTTTCATTTTTGTTTTGTGCTTTCAGAATAGGGAAGATGTGGATCATTTATTCCTCTGCTGTGCTGTGGATTTGGCGATATGGAGGGCAGTTTATGACATTTTGGAGGTCCCGCTACATCACTTCAACACAGTTGAAGATCTCATTAAAATCTGGAACTCTTTGATGCTGTCACCACAGAATTTTTTACTTTTTATTGTTTCTGCTATGAAAGATGTTCATTTAATCTGGTTGTCATGAAAGAAGTTTAGACATGATTCACTATGCTTCTGGTCTAGGGTCGTGTTGTCAGAGATCCTCGCTGCTGTCTATGAGGTGAACACTCCAAACGGTGTGTTTTGTGAAAATTAAATTCATGACTTATTGGTTCTCAATAGGATTGGGATTAAAGGTAATTTTCATCCTCCACATGGATCATTTGAAGTTATATGGCTTTCTCCCTTTCTTGGTTGGATCAAAATCATCTCTGATGGTGATTTAAGGGGTAATCGAGGGCCCTCTGGCTTTGGTGATATCTATAGAGATTATCAGGGGAATGTTTTTAGGTGCATCTATGGGACATGTTTTAATACCTCTTCCCTTGATGCTGAAATGTATTGTGTCATCATAGTGGTGGAGAAAGCTGAGAGTAGGGGTTGGAACAAGATTTGTATTGAATGTGATTCCATGGTTATTGGCTCGACCATTCGTATTGGGGCCCTACATCTATCCTGGAAGCTCACCAATCATTAGACTAATTGTGTGGACTCTCTATACTCAAAGGATCACTTCGTCACTCTTGTTTATAGAGAGGTAAATGCGTTCATAGAAGGGATTTCTAACAAGGGAGTCATAGGGAATGATTTTTATTGAGAGGGAAATGTCCCTGATGATCTTCTCCCTTCTCTAGGAGGGATTTTTGTAAATCTTCTACATTCAGACTTGTGTAATTATTTCTGCTAATATAGGGATCTGGTCTTTCCAGGAAAGATCCCAGTTTGTTAAAAATATTGGATGCATCTTTCAACATTCTATAGAACATGGTTAAGGGAATGAATCATTAATTCATGATATAAAATATTTCAATAGAGATGAGGTGAAACCTACCTTGAAAATAATTGGTATTAATCAATTAATCAAACCATAAAATACACTAGTGGGGTTTTGTTTTATATTTTTTGGTATTTAAATTTATTAGGCTTATTTTTAAAATTGAATAGGGTTCCTATATTTACTAGAATCCTCAATGATATACCCTCCACTTAGATATTCCCGATTTCGAGTGACTTATCCCCCTTATTCATTAGTAGGATCATATTTTTATGTTACGTTAGACCACTAAGAGTATGTTCACTAATATGATTCCTACATTTGTAGTTTACATTCATTGTCACAAATTTTTTCTCCTCTTATGATTTTCCCCTAATTATCTATATATTCTAAATTTCATTATATCTCTACCAAATTAACTCGAATCAAAGTTCGATATTATATAAATGAATGTCAATGAATATAAGTTATGCCATTTATATGTTATCTTGTATGTATTGGGTTATTCAATTGAGGTATTCATTATATGGCCACATTGACATTACAATGTGATTGATTTAAAAATATAATTAAATAGTTTTACTCATAAATCATGAAATGTAACATATCCACGGGATTATTACATCCTAATAGTAAGAAAAATAGATGAACAGACACCCTTGGGGTGTGCATGACCTAGGAAAGTGGCTTGAAAATTTAAATATGAAACCCTGGGGTATCCTTTGAAAAATTATGGGACTTTGAGTGTGTGACCATGAAATTATCTACACCTTTTGTTGTGCTTGAGTTGGGAGAACATAATGGATAATTGTAGTGATGTCCTGAGGGATTTCATGACTAATTTAAATAACCATTATTAGGGGTGGGGATACATGGAACATGATTTAGGACCTAGGTTATGTGGTTTCTATGTAAGACCTATTATAAATGAATTTAATGAAATATTAATTGGGTTTTTTATATATTGAGATTTTGTAAAACATATTTTTGAACATTATATGGAAATCACCCATGGGTTATCATGTTAATATATAGTTTTGGACACAATGGGGAAATTCCATAAGGGTTTTTTTACAAAACATTATTTGAGACGTCATATCGAAACCCCCCATGTGTTCATATGATGCAACATAAAAAGGGATTTCATGGGGAAATTTACCATTTTTTCATATGATTATACATGATTTGAGACACCATGTAGAAATACCATATGTTTTTTATGAGGAAACATCATTTTCAATGCCATGGGGAAATATCCCACTGTTGTTTTAGGAGACTAGATTTGGGATGCCATTTGGAAATCTGAGATGGGTTCTTATTATGTAACATGGTTGGGAAAATAATGGGTTAGTACCTCAAGGGTTTATATGAGGATTCTCATTTTATTGTTCTTGGGAATGTCCCTTGGAGTCTTAATTATTTATAGTTCAGAGTTCTATAGGTTAGTTCCCCCTTATAAATTTAATGAATCATTGTATAGAGTGGCTTTAGGTAACACTTATTATAATAATGTGTATATTTATAGGGTACTGTGGATTGGGAAATCCATATTAGGTCAAAGAAGTTATGGTTTATTCCATGTGTCTCCCTTTAACCCAAGGATTACTCATGGTTTTATATATTTATGATATGATTTTATTTATTATGAACATGACTGTGAAGTTATCTAATTTATTGAATGTACATACAAGAATCATACATGGTATTATTAAAATTTATATCCATGCTGTTCCCATTTAGTCTTCTGGGGCCTATAGAGACTTCAAGTTGCAGGATTTAAAAGTGAAATCACCATGTGATTGATCCTTTTTTTACATGTTTGTAAAGAGAATGTGAGTTTGGAAATAAATAGGTTATAAGATTTTTTAAGGTTTTTACTTGTTTTTTTCATTAGGAAAATGCTTTTTGAATTATATGATCTTATATGAATGTGTGACTACCTAAAATGTATTTGACATTTCATTTTATGATATAATGGGTTGTTTTTATTTACCATCACTTCACTAGATACCTATTTACTCCATTACACATATAAGTGTTTTATTTTTATTTATTTTTTATTTTGGATATTTTTTTATGATATGTGGGTATAGTTTCAACAATGTACCACCTTAGACCGACTTTACATTTTTGTAATCTTTGGAGTATGGGGAGGTGTGTCTATGTTACATTGTTGACCACCACTTTGGTGCTGATCAATTTTATAGGGCATTTGGATGTTACATTGTGGTATTAAATCCATTTATAAATAATCTAAATATTTGGTAAGGTAAGAGGAATATAGTTTATTTTCATCGTACTATTTAGAACATGTTACTTTGAGTAGCCACCCCATGCATAGGGGAAGTCCATGTTTCCATGTATGGGATTAATTTTTATGGATATCATTTTTTATAGTTGACATAAGACACATTTTGCGATACACATTGTTATAAGGTTATTGATTTAGGGTATTTTATCTCATGGATAGAATAGAATGAGGGAGTGTTTACACGCATAAAATAAGACATGTATGATTAATATTTCATTTTTATAAGTTATAGTAGTTTATCACTTTGATTATGTCACGGGTAAGTAATTTAATGTTTTTTATCAATTTATATGGGTTTTCATGTATAATTGAATGGAGGAAACATACTTATCTTTTAAATAAAATAAAACCAACATGTTTAGTGACTTAGAAATGACCAGGATTAGTCTTATATAGGAAAATATACATGAGTTTTAGTTTATTCATAAATGGGTGACTTTTTCCTTTAATAGGCTTAAGATCCATATACACTTCACTCATAGATTTTGTTGCTGTGACCTGATTCATCAGTTGAAACCTAGTTTTTTCTCTTTATTAATGTATTTAATCAATTTTACCACATGATTTAGTGGGTGAATCACTTTAAAAATGTCATAAATTTTTTTTAGGGAATCTTTATTGGGAGAAAATAATTTTGGTGTTGTTTATTTTCAAAATTATTGTCACCCTATGTGTTAGTTATTCGTATATTTTGTGGTCAAGGATAACATATAATTGAGAAGCATCAAGTCAGTATAATTATATCATATTAAAAGTGGTTATAAATTTTGATACTATTACTATAATGTGTGTGAAGTGGTAACATGGATGTATCCAAGAGTAGAACTGGAAGCATGAGTGGATTACATAGATGATTTTAATAGTACTGGTAAACATTAAGGCCCCATGAGGTTTGAGATAATATTTTGGGGATAGATTTCATTATTGTGGGATGATTTGAAAACTATAATCCTTATATCAATCCCTAAAAATTTAATTATGAGGGGAAAAGTATATTTCAAGGTACTAAAATTTATGGTGGTTGAGAGTCACCTTGGGTTACTTCATGGGAAAATAAGAGGGTCTATAGCATTCATCTTCACACTCAACGGTTTCATGGAATGAAGCATGGATTCAAGCTATGAAATCACCAGATAAAAGGGAGGATCCCACTATCCAATAAAACACATAAAATTGAAAAATGATTCAATCTTTTAAAATCTCTTGTGTGTTTTTTTTAATATTTTATTCCTTCAATTTTGTTGGGTGTTGTTTTTTAAATAGATGAGGATCTCACTGTTATCTAGAACTCTAGATGAAACCCCCTCCCCAATGATTTATTCATTTCATAGAAGGGATCTACCTAATTCATTATCGGAATCTTGTGTCACCAGTTGTGTTAGAGATCTATAGGAAAGGCTGACAGCCTGCCTTTATCGTTTCATATATTATTTTAACAATAATAATTCTATCACTCCATCTTTAAAAGTTTTACTATTTCTATGATATTATTATGCTTTTTAGATTTCCACTAAATTAACTCAAAAAAATTATATTATTGGATGGCTGGAAATCCGTGTGTATAATGTATGCAATTTATAAGATATTTTTCATATTTAGAATCATTTTATTAATTTATACATTATGTCGGAATATTGACATTATCATGTATTAGGCTTAAATATTTAATTAAATGATGTCTACCCTAAATTAGAAATTGGAATGTTTCAATGGGCCCCTAATAGATCATTAGTGATAAGATAAAAACAATAGACATATGTTTGTTTTACTAAGTGTAACACCCCATGCTTCGGCGATATGTTTCTCTTTGAATAATATAGTAGTGTGTGTTGTACGAATCTTCGAGTTCTAGCACACACCACATCCAATCAAACTAGCCATTATGAATAGTAATACACACTTTTTGAAATTTTATATATTTAATCATTCAAAATGGGCTTCATTTTTCGATTCGGAATATGAAAATTATCTTAGGGTGAATTTTTGGTACATTTCTGATAATTTTCATATTTTGATGAATAGTGAAAATTACTAAATTTTAATTAAAAACAACTTTTTAATATAAATAATTAATAGTAATAAATTATGAATTTGAGTGGTTTTAATGTATATTTAGAATATATTTTTACCATTTAATACAATTTTGGTCATTCAATGTAATTTCACATTTATACCGAACATCAACAAGTGTCAATCTTTTGATAGTTATTATTTCTTAGAAACACGCTTTTGGTTTTGATAATGGAAATTAATTTTAAATTAATTTCTACCACTTCTATGTTTTGAATTTGAAAAATGGATTCCATATTTCAAATTATGAGGTACAAATTGAGTAAATAGGTAACTTTTATTTTTATACATTTTGAATAATTACTTCGGTAAATATTTTATTTACAACGGTTAAATGGTAAATCCGGTAAATAAGGGTAAAATAATAATATTATAACAATCTTAAATTACCCTAAATTGTGTCCTAACCTTATTTGTTGATACATGTAATGGACCGGACCTCTCCGGCCCATTCCTTTGTCCAAAAGAAGGCCACGAAGTGTTCTAGAGGGTAAAATGGACTTTTCCCACACTTTCCAGAATTTTGAAACTACACGCCGTGTAGTTCTAGTACACGTTGTGTACCCACTTTCCGGGTATACCCCATGTGGATGGCCATGTCGTTGCCGCATAAAGACGATAGGTACACGCCGTGTGTCCAATCTACACGCCATGCAGTCCTTCCCTGCGTACGCGTTACCGTGTGTTGACCAGTCGTCGGTCGTGTGCCGTGTTGGAGCAGTGTCCTTGCCGTGTGCAATAAATGTGTACACGCCGTGTGTCCAATCTACACGCTGTGTAGTCCTTCCCCGCGTATGCGTTACCTTAAAACTGTGTGTTGACCAGTCAACGGACGTGGAGCCGCATTAGAGGCCGCGTGGAGACCGTGTGAAAATGGACGACTACATGTTGTGTACCATAAGTACACGCTGTGTACATTTGCTTTTCACGCCTATAAAAGGAGGGGTCCCCTCCTCCTTTCAACTCACACCTCTCCTCCACTCTCCTCTGATCAGAGCTCTCTCAAGAGACTCGAAGGCTGTTTCTTCCATAACTTTTTTGTCCGAGCTCTGATTTACGATCCATCAGCGGCCATGGGATCGTAACGACAAGGCAGAACTTCCGAGATTGGATCTGTTGTCTTTCCTTCGGCTTTTTCTCTCCGAATTCTACCGGAGGAGGTTTTTCCGGGACGCCGACAAACGTCTTCTAATGTTGATCCGGGGGAGCGTTGTGACTAGAACCTGTTGAGGTAGGGATCTCACATTTGTCTCTCTAATTTGTGTATCATTCGAGGCGGGTATCCTTTTATTTTCATGAGAAACAGTTGAACCATTAAATAAAGATAATAACTGGTTAATGAATGGGGTTGAGAAGTTAGTGATTTCTGTTACATTACTTTTTATATCCTGTGATATTATGTTGTGAAATGAATAGGCTTATGCCTACTGAAAATAACAGTCGTTGGGGGCCCTTGCTTGCGCAATTAAATGTTTCCCTATCTTTCTAGAATGTTTTTGTGAGTAATACATTGTGGAATGTGGAAATTGTTTTAATCACGTAAAGTTGGATTTTAAAATGAAAATCTGGAACCCTTGTGTGATCACCCCGGTTAAAAAAACAGAATAATGAACATGTGAGTGTTGGCTTGGTTACGTGGAATGTGTTGGGGGTTGTTGTGGTTTGGGTGATCAGTGGGGCTGCAGTTGGCTTGGTTGTGGGAAGGTGTGAATGTTTAATAGTGATGGGCAGCGGGGCTGCAATAAATTGTATTAAAGGGATGACGATGTGTGGTGTGGTTATGGTGGTTGGCAGCAGGGCTGCAGGGATGGGTTTAAATGTGAACAGACTATGGGTTGTGTTTAATAAATAAATAAAAGTGTAATAGTTAATGAATGGTGGGGCTTGGTAATGAAACAGAAATAATAATCAATGGGTTGGTTGGTTAATAAGAAGGGACTTGCCGTGTTGCTGTGTTTTCCTAACTTGCTTTGTGGATGGCAGGGATATGCTTACGAACGGTCGTTGTGGTTGGTTTTGGATAGTTGCCCAGTAGTTAAGGAACTAAATAAGCTAATTTCTGCTGAAACGTGAAAACCTTAATGGGGTTGGGTTTGATTGTTGTATGCATGCTTCATGGTAGCAGTGCCGAGGCACGTGCTTAGTTTCTCTTTTTAGAAGAAATAGGTTGGGCTGAGTGGTTGCTATATATATATTTGTATCTTTTTTATTTTATCGCACCGCACCCATGATGAGCACTTAGTGCTAAACACTCTCATTTAATGGGAGAGGGTGTTTTCCCATAGTTACTAGCTCCTTCCTGCTCCTTCTCCCCTAGGCTGTGATGGCTTGAGGCGACCGTACACCAAAGACTCTTCGGGTAGGTTTCGATTGGGGTGATTAGGCCCAAGACTCTTCGGGCAGGCTTATAGGCTATAATGGCTTGAGGCGATCTTACACCTAAGACTCTTCAGGTATGTTTCGATTTCAAGCCCAGGTGTCTTTGGGCGAGAGTTCTATTACTATTCCCAAGAATCTTCGGGATGAGGCCCAAGTGTCTTCGGGCAGGGATGTGGTTGTGGTTGTGAGACCCAGGTGTGTGCAGGTGAGTTACGTGGTTGTGAGGCCTAGGTGTGTGCGGGAGGGATACGTGGTGTTGAGGCCCAGGTGTGTGCGGGCGGGATGTGTGGTAGTGAGGCCCAGGTGTGTGCGGGCGGGATACGTGGTTGTGAGGCCCAGGTGTGTGCGGGCGGGGAGAGTGTGACAGTGTCAGGACGTTCAGCTAACTAATGGGAAATGGTGCGGGGTACCCAATGCTCTTGTTCTTATACTACTACTACCGGTTGGGATTGTGTTTTGGTGAGTGTGGCTGGTGATGTTGGGTGGATAGTTTCCCTTGTTAGGTTTCTTCTTTTGTTCTCACGGGACATTAGGATGTCTTCCCACTTGTGCACGAGAGCTTTAGGTTTCCCTATTGAGTATACTTGTATGCTCACCCTACGTTTATATTCAGGTTTCCAGGAGGACTACAGGGCCAAGCGGGACCCTACTAGTCAGGTAGTTGGAGTTGTTGCAATTGTTGTTCTCTTGTTTTCTTTGGTATTGTACTTTTGATCTTTCGTGTACTTGCACCTTGTTATAAGACTGTTTAAACATGCATGTGGGCTTGGTTTGGGTTTATTTATATACACTTGTTATTTTCCCTTTTTGGTGGTTGACTTGTCCTATTTACCGATCCTAAATAATAAAAAGGGTAATGCCTCCCATATTTGTGAAAACTCATTCCCTTGGTGCTAGTCGCCTACTCGGGGCCTACTGGAGGTGGGACTCGGGGGTCATTATCTCCCTTTCGCCATTTCCTTCTCAGGAGGGGCATCTTTGGTGGGAGGGGGTCGTGATAGAATGGTATCAGAGGTGATGGTTGAGAGATAGGATGGAGTCTGGAGTTAGGCACAGTGAGGATTTCAGGGGATGGTAGGGAAACCGTGTTAGTTAATCTTGGTGCGTGACATAGGCTAGGGAAGACCGGCTAGGACACGAGATTTTAGGGCCCCCCCTGATCCGATGCAAGGACTCTGAGCCTACCGAACAACCAAGTGAGACTACATTGATTGCAGGTTAGAGACCCTAGGGAAGGTACATGCATCATCATATTAGTGTTTTACTTGAATTGGGTGTTCTGGGAAAGAAATTGAAATAAAATGATAATTAAAACTTTGAGAAATTTCTTTACTACATGGGCATAGGTGATCCTTGTTTACCGTGTAGCTATGGCACCTGGACGTCATCCCTGGGTGGCTCAGACGACCGAGGTCCTGCAGATCCAGGCAGTCGATCAGTTGAGGATTGACCGAGAGGAGGAAGATAGCCAGTGGCAGAAGACTCTTCGTTCCTTCCAGCGGCATACACTCAAGAAGTACGAGGGTAGTACTTCAGATACGGAGACAGAGGGGTGGCTTGAGGAGCTAGGGATCACTTTCACCTTGATCCGTGCTCCGAGGGAGTACTGGGTTCCCCTAGCAGTCAGTCAGCTGAGAGGTGCGGCGCGATAGTGGTGGACGCTCTACCTCGGAGAGAGGATAGAGGCAGAGGTTCCATGGGCTGAATTTGAGAAGGAATTCCGAGAGTAATTCCTTTATTCAATGATCATGGAGGAGAAGTGGCAGGAGTTACCCTCCCTTTAGTAGGGGAGTATGTCGGTACAAGACCTGGGGATCAAGTTCAAAGATCTCCTGCGCTTTGCTCCGGATCTCTTTCTGGATGAGGAATCTCGGGCGAGACGTTTGGAGGTGGTGCTTCATCCTTTGCTCTAGTATGTTGTCACCCCCTTCACCCATATGACGTACTTGGTAGTGAAGAAAAAGGCAGAGGTCGTAGAGAGGATGCAATCGCTGGGAGGTGCACCGCGTGAGGTGTTTTATCCAGGTTCGTCGAAGGGGAAGGAAGTCAGCAGCAGGTCTCCTGCGAGAGGACCTTCCAGGTTCAGGCCAGTGGGGAGCATGCCCCAGCAGTTCCAGTTCAGATCTTCTGGTCCTTGTCCCTTTTCCACGAGCCCAGGACTGAGGTGTTTTTCTTATGGAGGTTTCGGGCATGTTCAGAATCGGTGCCCGACCCGAGCTCTATATAGTGGAGGTGGTCAGGTTCAGTGCCCACCGCAGCAGCACCAGTTGCCAGTGAGGCCTTTCCAGCAGTAGCAGGACAATGCTCCTACGAGGGAAGACTTTGCGGGAGGAGTCTAACCTCAGCGTGCTTTTCAGGGACCTCGACTAGGGCGTGTTCAGGGAAGTGGATGACATCAGAGAGGCAGAGGAGCTGGGCGTGGAAAGTTGCACGCATCAGAGTTGGAAGCTCCAGCTAGACCAAAGGTGGTGCGAGGTTCGATTTGTTTGTTCAGCACTCTTTGTTTCTACTTTGTTTGATTCAGGAGCCTCACACTCTTTTGTTGCACCTAGTCTAGACCATGTTTTGGGACTAGAGGTAGGGAGACTTTCCATACCACTGGTACTGAGTACACCAGTTGGGGGCCAGACCAGCGTATCTTGTGTTTTCCGGGGATTTGGGCTGACGTTGGGACCACATCGATCTAGTGGAGACCTTCTTCTGTTACAGATGTATCCATACGATGTCATCCTAGTCATCGACTAGTTGTTTTCTGTTAGTGTCGTTATCGACTGCTTCCAGAGAAGAGTCGTGTTCTCTGACGTTGATGGGTAGCGCGTATCTTTTGTTGGCGAGAGGATCTATCAGGCGGGAAGCCGGCGTGTGGATCCTCTCCCTTCCTTGTTGAGTGGGTTATCAGTGGTTCCAACCGATACAGAGATGATGGATTTCCCAGACGTTGTTGGGGAGTTCCTCAATGTTTTTCCTGAGGAGTTTGTAACTCTACCCCCCCCCCCCCCCCCGACGAGACGTTGAGTTTGGGATAGACTTACAGCCTGGTGCACATCCTATTTCGATGGCCCCTTATCGGATGTTACCTTCGGACTTGTGGGACTTGTGGATTCAGATTGACGATCTGATGGAGAAGGGTTTTGTTCGACCTAGTGTGTCACCATGGGGTGCTCCAGTTTTGTTCATGAAGAAGGAAGATGGTGGTCTCAGGCTATGCATAGACTACCGAAGGCTGAACCAGGTAATGATCATGAACTGTTACCCCCTTCAAAGGATAGATGATCTCTTCGACCAGCTGAGGGGAGCAGGTTGGTTTTCTATGATTGATCTACGATCGGGATATCATTAGCAGAGGGTGAAGGACAGTGACATCTCGAAGACGGCTTTCAGGTGCAGGTATGGGAACTTCAAGTTTGTAGTGATGTCGTTTGGAGTTACGAATGCACCAGCTGTGTTCATGGGACTTATGAACTTTGTCTTTCGAGAGTTTCTTTACCGGTTCATCATTGTGTTTATCGATGACATCATAATCTACTCAATATCAGAGGAGGAGCATGTTAAGCGTCTCAGGGAAGTCTTGGAAGTCATTCGACACCACCAACTTTATGGGAAATTGTCGAAGTGTAAGTTCTTGATACATGAAGTACACTTCCTTGTCCACGTGGTGTCTCAGCATGGAGTATCGGTGGACCCGTCGAAGGTGGAGGCAGTTGTTTCATGGGCAGCACCCAAGAGGGTGGCAAAAGTTCATAGTTTCCTAGGGTTAGCAGGTTACTATCGGAGGTTCGTTTCGGACTTATCTCGAGTTGCTGCTCCATTGACAGCTTTGACTAGGACGAATCAGGTCTTCCTATGGAGCGATCAGTGCCAGAAAGCTTTCGACTACCTGAAGGAGAGTTTGTTTAGTGCTCTCGTGCTTAGGTTGCCAAAGGAAGGGTTGTTGTATAAAGTGTTTTGTGATGCTTCTAGCATTGGTCTGGGGTGCGTGCTGATACAGAAGAAGTGCGTGATTTGTTATGTGTCTAGGCAGTTGTTCCCTCATGAGCGTAACTATGCCACCCATGACCTGGAGCTTGTAGCAATAGTGTTTACATTGATGTTGTGGCGACATTACCTCTTTGGGGAGCGCTTTGTGGTCTTCTCAGATCACAAAAGCCTGCGTTATATCTTCTCCCAGTGTGACCTGATCTTAAGGCAGCGGGGATGGGTCGAGTTTCTCTAAGACTATTACTTTGAGATCTCTTACATGGAAGGTGAGGGAAACATTGTGGCTGATGCTCTGAGAAGAAAGTCACATAAGGAAGTGGTTCGGGAATTCGCTGATGCTTGGAAGGTGATGGAAGAGTTGGCTGCCCTATTCTTAGATGCAAGGGAAGAAGGTGTTAGAGGCTGTTTGTTTCAGATGACGATTCATTCCTCCTTGTTGCAGTAGGTGGAAGAGTCTCAGTGGGGGGACTCCGAGGCGGAATTGATGCGGGATCGTGTCGATCAGGGGAATGCTCCAGAGGGATGGTTAGAGGACAGCCGACATCAG
The DNA here is from genome assembly GCA_963277665.1 of Viscum album. Classification (NCBI taxonomy): domain Eukaryota; kingdom Viridiplantae; phylum Streptophyta; class Magnoliopsida; order Santalales; family Viscaceae; genus Viscum; species Viscum album. Next base: position 590,225,780 of record OY728140.1, on the reverse strand, counting down.
ATGCTTTTTCGTGGAAGGTTGTTTGTCCTAGAGGCGATGCGTGAGGGAGTTCTCCATGAGTTCCATAGAACAGCCTTAGCGGTACATCTAGGAGTTTCAAAAATGTACCGAGGCCTGAGGGATCAGTTTTGGTGGCCCGAGGTGAAACGGGTAGTGGCGGAGTTTGTGGCTAAGTGCATAGTGTGTCAGCAAGTGAAGGTTGAACACCGTGTTCCCAGTGGTTTGTTGCATCCTTTATATGTCCCCAAGTGGAAGTGGGATGACATCTCGATGGACATCGTCATAGGACTACCTAGAGCTCAGGGTGGTTATTATGGTATCTGGGTAGTGGTGGATCGACTGAAGAAATCGGCTCACTTCTTAGCAATCAAGGAGTCGGGCCCGGTGAGTACCTTAGTATAGAGGTACATAGACGAGGTAGTGCGTTTTCATGGAGTTCCGAGGACTATCGTCTCAGACCGGGATACTCAGTTTACCACACGAGTCTGGAGGGGGTTACAACATAAAATTGGCACCCAACTACGCCTTAGCACTGCTTTCCACCCCCAAACTGACGGGAAGACAGAGCGGACTATCCAGACGTTAGAGGACATGCTGCGAGCATGCGTTCTGGATTTCGGAGGATCATGGGTACGACACTTGCCTTTAGTAGAGTTTTCCTACAACAAGAGCTTCCACTCTATTATTGTCATGGCACCATTTGAGGCTTTTTATGGAAGGGCATGTCGTTCACCCATTTGCTGGGTAGAGGTTGGTGAGACAGGTGCTCTTGGGCCAGAGGTAGTGCGGAGCACCACAGAGAAATTCCATCTTGTACGTGAGACGATGATGGCGGATCAGGACCGGCAGAAGTCTTATGCTGATCATCGGAGGAGGCCCTTGGAGTTCGAGGTGGGAGACCATGTGTTCTTGAATGTTTCCCCTCGACGGGGGCAGCGGAGGTTTGGGAAAGGGAGAAAGCCCTCACCTAGGTTCATCGGACCTTTTGAGGTGCTGAGGCGAGTCGGCGAGGTGGCATATCAGCTGGCCCTTCCACCTCAGTTGGAAAAAGTCCATGACGTCTTACACATCTCCCATATTTATCGGTACTTACACGATAACTCTCACGTTATCGACTGGGGAGAGTAGGATATGGGAGACGATGCGACCTTCGAGGAACGACCAGTCAGAATCGAGGATCGTAAAGAGAAGGTGCACCGTGGACGAACCATTCCCTTGGTTCGTGTGTTGTGGAGGCATGGCGGCCTCGAGGAGAGCACTTTGGAGCGGGAGACCTAGATGCACGCTCAGTACTAAGAGTTTTTTTGACTTGTGTTCCCTTGTTCTTATGAGCTTTGTGTTGATGTTGTACTCTGTACCTTTGATATATAGAATGCTTGGCTTGTCAGTTGTGAGACCTTTTTTTTCTTCTTCCCTGGTAATGTGTAACATGTCTGGATGTATGGGAAAGAGGAATAACCTGACCTTTAATCGAGACGCATTAATGTGGATGCGATTGAACCCGTGCGGGCGAGTTAGTGCCACCTAAAGCAGATAATATCTCGACATAGGTGAAGAAATTTTCCCAAACCCATGTGTTCAGGCAGTGTGTTGGTTGTGTGGTGCTGGGGTTAGTGCGAGTTGAAAAATCCTAATTCATGAAAGTGTGAAGACCCAATTCTTAATCGAGACACATTAATGAGGATGCAAATAAAACCGTGTGGGCGAGTCAGTTCTGCCTAAAGCGGATAATATCTCGACATAGGTGAAGAGATTTTCCCAAACCCATGTGTTCGGGCAGTGCATTGGTTGTGTGGTGCTTGGGTTAGTGAGAGTTGAAAAATTCTAATACATGAAAGTGGGAAGACCCAATTCTTAATCGAGACGCATTAATGAGGATGCGATTAAACCCATGCGGGCGAGTCAGTGCTGCCTAAAGAAGATAATATCTCAACATAGGAGTAAAAATTCCTAACACATATGATTAGAGTTGTCGGTTGGGTTCCTGTTATAACGAGAACCCAAAGAGGTATCTTGTTGGGTTCCTCTGGGTTGGTTTTTGAATTCTCGGGGATGAGAATGTTTTAAGAGGTATCTAATGTAATGGCCCGGACCTCTCCGGCCCATTCCTTTGTCAAAAGAAGTCCACGAAGTGTTCTGGAGGGTAAAAAGGCTTTTCCAACACTTTCCAGAATTTTGAAACTACACGCCGTGTAGTTTGAGTACACACCGCGTACCCTCTTTCCGGGTATACCCCGTGTGGATGGCCATGTCTTTGTCGTGTGAAGAAGATAGGTACACACCGTGTGTCCATTATACACGCCGTTTAGTCCTTCCCCGCGTACGCGTTACGGTGTGTTGACCAGTCATCGGTCGTGTGCCGCGTTGGAGCCGTGTCCTTGCCATGTGCAATAAATGTGTACATGACGTGTGTCCAATATACACGTCGTGTAGTCCTTCCCCGTGTATATGTTACCTTCAAACCGTGTGTTGACCAGTCAACGTCCACAGAGCCGCGTTGGAGGCCGCGTGGAGACCGTGTGAAAATGGCTGAGTACACGCCGTGTACCATAAGTACACGCCGTGTATATTTGCTTTTCACACCTATAAAAGGAGGGGTCCCCTCCTCCTTTCAACTCACACCTCTCCTCCCCTCTACTCTAAGAAGAGCTCTCTCAAGAGACTCGAAGGCTCTTTCTTCCATAACTTTTTTATCCGAGCTCCGATTTACGATCTGTTAGTGGCCACGGGATCGTAATGACAAGGCGAAACTTCCGAGCTTGGATCCATTGTATTTCCTTTGTCTTTTTCTCTCTGACTTCCACCCGAGGAGTTTTTGTCGAGACGCCGACGAACGTCTTCTAAAGTTGATCCAGGGGAGCATTGTGACCAGAACCTGTTGAGGTAGGGATCTCACCTTTGTCTCTCTAATTTGTGTATCATGCGGGGCGGGTATCCTTTTGTTTACATGAGAAATAATTGAACCATTAAATAAAGATAATAACTGGTTAAATAATGGGGTTGGGAAGTTAGTGATTGTTGTTACTTTAGTTTTTATATCCTGTGATATTATGTTGTGAAATGAATAGGCTTATGTCTACTAAAAATAACGGTCGTTTGGGGCCTTTTCTTGCGCAATTAAATGTTTCCCTATCATTCTAGACCGTTTTTTGAGTAAACCGTTGTGGAATGTGGAAATTGGTTAAACACATAAAGATGGCTTTTTAAATGAAAATCTGGAACCCTTGTGTGATCACCCCGGTTAAACAAAATGGAATAATGAACATGTGAGTGTTGGCTTGGTTATGTGGCATGTGTTGGGGGTGTTTTGTGGGTTGTTGTGGTTTGGGTGATCAGCGGGCCTGCGGTCGGATTGGTTGTGGGACGGTGTGAATGTTTAATAGTGATGGGCAGTGGGGCTGCAATAAATGGTATTAAAGGGATGACGATGTGTGGTGTGGTTATGGTGGTTGGAAGTGGGGCTGCAAGGATGGATTTAAATGTGAACGGACTATGGATTAGTTTTAATAAATAAATAAATGTGGAAGATTTAATGAATGGTGGGGCTTGGTAATGAAAAAGAAATAATAGTCAATGGGTTGGTTGGTTAATAAGAAGGGACTTGTCATGTTGCTGTGTTTTCCTAACATGATTTGTGGATGGTAGGGATATGCTTACGAACGGGCGTTGTGGTTGGTTGTGTATAGTTGCCCAGTAGTTAAGGAACTAAATAAGCTAATTTCTGCTGAAATGTGAAAACCTTAATGAGGTTGTGGTTGTTTATTGTATGCATGCTTCGTTGTAGCAGTGCCGAGGCACGTGCTTAGTTTCTCTTTTTAGAAGCCATAGGGTGGGCTGCGTGGTTACTATATATATATCTGTATCTTTTGTGTTTTATCGCACCGCACCCATGTTGAGAACATCGTGCCGAACACTCCCATTTCATGGGAGAGGGTGTTTTCCCATAGTTACTAGCCCCTTCATGCTCCTTCTCCCATAGGTTGTGATGGCTTGAGGCGACCTTACACCCAAGAATCTTCGGGTAGGTTTCTATTGGGGTGATTAGGCCCAAGACTCTTCGGGCAGGCTTATAGGCTATAATGGCTTGAGGCGACCTTACACCTAAGACTCTTCAGGTAGGTTTCTATTTCAGGCCCAGGTGTCTTCGGGCCAGAGTTCTGTTACTATTCCCATGAATCTTCAGGATGAGGCCCAGGTGTCTTCGGGCGGGGATGTGGTTGTGGTTGTGTGGCCCAGGTGTGTGCGGGCAGGTTACGTGGTTGTGAGGCCCAAGTGTGTGCGAGCGGGATACGTGGTGGTGAGGCCCAGGTGTGTGCGGGTGGGATGTGTGGTTGTGAGTCCCAGGTGTGTGCGGGCGGGATCTGTGGTTGTGAGGCCCAGGTGTGTGCGGGCGGGGAGAGTCTGACAACGTCAGTACATTCAGCTAACTAATGGGAAATGGTGCGGGGTACCCAATGCTATTGTTCTTATACTACTACTACCAGTTGTGATTGTGTTTTGGTGAGTGTGGCTGGTGAGGTTGGGTGGATAGTTTCCCTTGTTAGGTTTCTTCTGTTGTTCTCACGGGACATTAGGATGTCTTCCCACTTGTGCATGAGAGATTTAGGTTTCCCTACTGGGTATACTTGTATGATCACCCTACGTTTACTTTCAGGTCTCCAAGAGTACAACCAAGGCCGTGCGAGACCCTACTAGTCAGGCAGTTTGAGTTGTTGCAGTTGTTGTTCTATTTTTTTCTTTGGTATTGTACTTTTGAGCTTTCTTGTACTTGCACCTTGTTATAAAATTGTTTAAACATGCATGTGGGCTTGGTTTGGGTTTATTTATATACACTTGTTCTTTTCCCTTTTTTGTGTTTGACTTGTACTATTTCATGATCCTAAATAATAAAAATGGTAATGCCTCCCATATTTTTGAAAACTCATACCCTTGGTGCTAGTCGCCAACCCGGGGCCTACTAGAGGCGGGACTTGGGGGTCATTATCTCACTTTCGCCATTGCCAGCTCAAGAGGGGCATCATTGGTGGGAGGGGGTCTTGACAATACATGTTTGACCATCGGCATATTTGGGTCGATTTTGGGACCCCAGGGAGCCACATGTACGTGATAATGACACTTTATACTAATTAAGTTAAAGTGAATACAAAAATGAAATAAAAAAATATCTTTTAGCCAAACATTTTTTACATAGGGTTATATATGTTATATTTTCAACTATAAATATTCATTAGAAATATAACAAAATTCTACATAATGATATTTTATTTATAATTTTTAGACAATGACTAATTAAATTTATTTATGACACAATAATGATGCTGTATTTTCCTTATTAATGAATGAATAAAATAATTGGTATTATAAATGTTAAAATAAATATAATTTGAATGTTTTGATGACATAAACGAATTTAATTGGTTAATATAACATTTTAGTTTTTATTAAATGAATTTTTTGTAAATTAATACATTTTTTATGACTTTAACGAAAATCAATTATTAAATAATGTCAAAATTGACTTAAATGAGTTTTGAAATCAAATATTATTTTATTAATTGATATTCTATTCCTAAAAATCTAATTTTTGTCCAAAGGACTTAAATAATGATAGGTTTATCATTATTGGAACACTTCAGCATTTCTCAGAAATATATAGTATGTTTATTAACTATATAATATAAAAATACAAAGAGACATGGAAAATGTAAAACTATTTAACTAAGAGTTAAATCAATAAGATAAAGATAATATAGTTCCCCAAAACTGTCTAAAACCTATTGGTTGAGTAGAATTCGACCAATCCCAGACTTAACCTTTATATAATCCACATTTTAGCCATTATAAACAGAATATAAATTTATTATAAAATAATATTTCTATCTTTTCATAAGGTGCCACTCACCCCTCTTATAAAAGGGCACTCCCCTTACTCAATAATTTACACATTTAAAGCCCTTTGGCTCAGCCAAACCCTGCCCAAATATCCTCTCAACTTAACTAAATTTAACCTAGTGGACTTAGTTAGATCATAAAGCCAACCTATGGAGACCGTTTTATCAAATCAAAAGCAAGAACCCGAAGAAGAGGTAATGTTTTCACCACCCTCTTTCAAGTTCATTTCTTATCCCACATCTTATTTATTTGTTATTTCCATTATAAAATGATAACTCCAGTATCTTCAATATATTGTGATGTTATTAAAAATTTGGTACAACCATATTCAGTATTCTATCCATACTTAATGACATGTCATCATACGTGCCTACGTACGGATTACCGTCTCCACATCATGGTGTAATTATTATTCAATACATTATTATTTGTATGGGTATCATAATGATGTGTAATTAATTTAAATAATAAATATAACATGTTAATTATTCTTTATATATGATATACCATCCAATTATATATTATTTTAACATCAAAAGAATTATATTGTCACTCATACGTACGTATGGACTACCATCTCCACGAATGTGATGAGATTCATTCCCCATCGTATCCATTCATGAATAATTTATATTTTATCATTAAAAATAATGTATAAAGACTTAATATCATTCTGGATATGAATAATATACATCCTAGCCATAAACATATGGCATACATAATAATGAATATAAAGGAAAACGAATCAATTAACACCTCCAACGACGATAATACTAAGATATTATTAAAAAATAAATGTTAAAAGATCATATATGATATCATATTAACATATATGATTCTCTTATAATTCAATAAATATTATTTCACCATTATAAAAGAGGTTAACCTACCCTCGACCTAAAAAAAAGTACAATGTAAGGGTTTTCTTATCTCACTTTTAATTTAGGTAGATTTCCATTGTCCATAACTTATTTATTATATGTGGTGTGTGTACATCCCATGACTGTATTCATTGTGTATTATACATTAATTTATGTATATCTACATCATCATTTTATGATCCTTATTTCATGGGTGTATGTTTCATAACTTACCCAATCGATAAGGGAATTTGAAATTTCAATTTCCACTCATTAGGCATTACGCAAACTTCATTGATTTTTTTACTCCAGGATTATGCGTGGAATAACTATTCATTTGATTATTTCATAATTTCCACACCCCTTTCTATGGATATACTTTTTATACACATAATAACTCCATTGATAAATTATTATGTCATCGATATGAACTTGATAAGAGTAATTATAACTCAATCTCCATTTATGGAGTTAAACATCTCATTCATTGGTGTTGTTTTTAATAGAATATTTGTGAATGCTCATTGATTGTTTTATACTGAATACATAATAATATTAAGTGTATTTATATTTTTCACTCATAATTATGACGTTGATTTATCCTTAACCTAAGGATATGGACTTTTAAGAGATTTTATCTCAATTTAAATTCCATTGAGACGCATTTGTTGTTATACACCAAATAACTTTTATGTGGTGTATATAATGTACTTTGACATAGTATATCCTGAATCCCCTTATTATCAAGATATTACAAAGTTTTGATTACCTCAATTATTTATATTCAATTGTCTCTCTTTTGGTTAGAAACTCTAAATAAAACATCATTTTAAATTGTTTTAAATATTTATTATTCTAAATCATTCTCTTTGATGTCCATGTTTTAAAAATGGTTTAAAGGATTTATTTATATGGACATTAAAGTTTTCAAATCAAAATTCCTTTTAAAAGATTCAAAGTCGTATTGGACACCTTGATTCAGAAATCTATTTTAAATGGCATCTTAACAAATAGTGTATCTTTTAAATGTTTTCAAGGAAAAGGGTGATATTTCTCTCAATAGTTTGATGATTATTTTAATCCATGTTAATATCCTTCATTATTCCCGATTGAGGTCAATCTGATACAATAAAATATTCCATATTGTATCGAATTAGTTATGTTTGACTGTGGATGTGATATTTTTATACCATTCATGGTTTGTGGTTAAAAGTATTGACATTTTGTATGCTAGTTTTAATACGAATATTTATGTTATGTTTCGAAATTTTCATATGAGGAATTCATTAGACATAGTATGTGACAGGTGGAGCCATCTATAGCTCCTCGATGCATCGGTAGGTCTCATGAGACAAACTAGTATCTTGTCACAATGCCTTGGAAATATCTTATTTGTAGTCTTGGAACAAGGCCTTGAATATGTGGTTATGATAGTATGAAATTATGCATTCCATCATTATGAAAGTGGTTATCGATATTTCATGTTATTATTCGACTAGTGGAATATCCATGTGAATAAGTAAATGGAACTATTTCATTTTATTTCTCCCATATTATGTTGATGTTCAAGTTTAAAAGGCTTTTGTTTTAGCTATACATTGCCTCAAATGTTTATGCTTATTTATGAAAGTTTTTCCTATATTGTTATCCTTATTGGGCATCTATGCTCACCCCTTTCTATGTATTATTTTTCCCAGGATGTGAAGAAGTATTTTATGGTTGACCAGTAGGGATAATATGAGGGGATATGAGTGTGGTCTATGGAGAAAATATTTTGTTGTAGTTTTTCACTTTATGATTTAATGTAAACTTTATGAATGTATCTAGTACTTCCAAGGCTACTAAACTAATCGGCCTTTCAAGACTTGATCCTTTGTGATCATTCCAATGTTATGTAATAATGCACCGATTCTAGGTAATGGGGGTCAGGGCGTTATAGTTTTCATTAGAGGATGTTTAGTACAAACCTTGGAAGCTATATTTAGATAAAATATGATTAGAGAACATAGACTTAAGATGTACTTTGAGTATTTGTATAGAACAACTTCCTAGAATTATGTTATTATAGAGATTTTGTGAGTTTTCAAAGCAATACATCCAAGTCTGGATACGAGCAAGAAGAGGTGGCTTTGGCACAGATGTACCTAGGGGTAAAACCCGAAAACTCCCCTTTGAGCAAGACTCGGACGGGAACTGGTGCATGACAACAGGCCTTACTACGCTCTTGGTTATGAAGATCATTGGGGATATTCTTAGGATAATTTACATTTTCTTTACAAACCGATTTGAAGTATTTTAATATATGATCAGAATAAATGAACTTGGTCAATCCTAAGGTGTTTCAAATTAATAATATGTTTTCATGATATTCTCTAAATTATTTTATCACTACTATTACTCGCACAATGCTTTCTGGTTTTAGTCAATGGATGGATTCCAAGGAAGTCATATTAACATTGAGAATAATGTACATGGTGGGAATGGTGGTGGAAATGAGCAACACAATGGAATGTTGATAGGAGTAAAAGATATCGTGTTCATGTAAAATCAGTTTTTGAAAAATATGATCAACAATATATATATTAACCAACTCCCAAACTCAACAAAGAAGAGAAAGGTGATGAATGATAAGAGCTCCAATAGTGGAGACCATGGAGAAAAGAATCCTCAATTTCCATTATGCAGGAAATGTGGAAAGAAAACCCATGGAAAGTGTCTCAATGGAACAAAGAAATGATTTATGTACGGGAATGAAGGGAATAAATTGAAGAATTACCGAGAAAAAATGATGAGTACTATGGTAGAAAATAAAAATTGTCCCAAGTGTCCATTTTCAGTCATTTGCCGTAAATGTAGGGGACCTGGCCGTTACCCAAGTGAATGCCCTATTCAATAGGGTATTTACATGGTCAAAGAAGATGCTATGTGGAAGTGAATTGTTAGATAAATTTTTAAAATTAATAGTATGCCTTGTTGATGGGATTACATTGGAATAATTTTCTCTTTATTTACAACACGATAATGATGCAGTATTTTCCTTATAAATGAATGAATCAAATAATTAGTATTATAAATGTTAAAATAAATATAATTTGAAAGTTTTGATGACATACATGAATTTTATTGGTTAATATGACATGTTATTATTTCTTAAATTAATTTTTTTCTAATTAATAATGTTTTTAATAATTTATCAAAAAGAAATTATTAAATAATGTCAAAATTGACATAAATGAGTTTTTCAAACAAATATTAATTTATTAATTGAGATTCTATTCCTAAAAATATAAGGTTCAGACAAAGGACATATATAATGATATTTTTATCATTAATTAACCACATTGGGGTCGCTAGGAAGTATATAGTAAGTTTATTATCTATAAAATATAAAAATACAATGAGACATGGTAAATGCCAAACTCTTTAACTAAGAGTTAAATAAAAAAGATAAAGTTAGTATAGTGACCCAAACCTATCTATAACGAATTGGTTGATTGGTTTTCGACCTATCCTCACCTTAAACTTTATATAATCTACTTTGGAGAAATTATAATCCAAATATGAATTTATTATAAAAAAAATTTCTATATTTTCCTAAGGTGACCCTCACCCCTTTATAAAAGGGCACTCCCCCTACTCACTAATTAACACCTTCAAATCCCTTTGGCTCTGCCCAACCCTGCCCAAATATCATCTAAACTTCCCTCAATTCATCCTAGAGGCCTTATTTTGATTAGAAAGCCATCCTAAGGAGCCCTTTGATCAAATCAAAAGCAGGAACCCAAATAAGAGGTAATGTTTTCACCACCCTCTTCCAAGTTCCTTTATTCTTCCACTAATTATTTTTTTTTTGATTTACATTCTAAAATAATAACTCCAGTATCTAATTTATAATTTTATGTTATTATAAATATTGTACAACCATATTCAGTATTCTATCCATCCTTTGAATGACATGTGACCATACATGCATACATACGGATTACCATCTCCACGTCGTGGTGTAATTGTTATTCAATACATTATTATATGGATGGATATAATAATGATGTGTAATTATTGTAAATAATAATTGTAACATGATAATTATTCTGTATATATGATATACCATCCAATTATATATTATTTTAATATCAAAAGATTTATATTGTCACTCGTGCGTACGTACGAACTGCCGTCTCCACGAACGCGATGAGATTCATTCCACATCATATCCATTAAAGAATATTTTTTATTTCATGGTTAAAAATAATATTTAAAGACTTATTATCATTCTGGATATGAATAAGATACATCCAATCCCTATCAAAAATGGCTCACATAACAAATAATATAAAGGAAAATGAATCTGTTAACACCTGAAACGACAATAATACTAAGATATTATTAACAAATCAATGATAAAATATCATATATTATATCATATTAATGTATATGATTCTTGTATAATTCAATAAAAATTATTTCACCATTATACATGAGTTTAACCTACCCTTGACCAAGGAAAAAGTACAATGTAAGGGGGTTCTTATCTCACATTTAATTCCATGAGATTTCCATTGTTCACCACTTATTCATTGCACGTAGTGTGTGTACTGCCCATGATTGTATTCATTGTGTAATATACATTAATTTATGGATATCTACATCATCATTTTATGATCCTTATTTCATGGTTGTATGTTTTTTAAGTTACCAAATTGATAATGGAATTTGAAATATCAATTTCCACTCATTCGGCTTTATGAACACTTCATTGATTATTTTACTCCATGATTATGTGTGGAATAAATATTAATTTGATTATGTCATAATTTCCACTCCCCTTTTTGTGGATATAATTTTGATACACATAATATCTCCATTTATAAAATCTGAAATCATCTATATGAACTTGATAAGAGTAATTTTAACTCAATCTCCATTTATTGAGTTAAACATCTTATTCATTGGTGTTGTTTTTACATGAATATGTATGAATGTTCTTTGATTGTTTTACACTGAATATCAAATAATTTTTAGTGTATTTATACTTGTCACACATAATTATGTCGTTTATTTATCCTTTACCTAAGGATACGGCCTTTATGAGAGATTTTATCTCTATTTACATTTCATTGAGACTCTTTTGTTGTAATACACCAAATAAATTTGATATGGTTTATATAATGTACTTTGTCATAGTATATCATGAATCTGTTTATTATCATTATATTACAATGTTTTTATTACCTCAATTATTTTTATTCAAGTGTCTCTCTTTTGGTTAGGAACTCTAACTAAAATATCATTTTAAAATATTTCAATGATTTATTATTCTAAATCATTCTCATTAATGTCCATGTTTTAAAAATGTTTTTAAAGATTCATTTATATAGAAATTATAGTTTTTAATTCAAAATTCCTTTTAAAATATTCAACATGGTATGGGATACTTTGATTCAAAAATCTATTTTAAATGGCTACTTGACAAATAGTGTGACTTTTAAATGTTTTCAAGAAAAAAGGGGGCTATTTCTCTCAATAGATTGATGATTATTTTAATATATATCATTATACTTCATTATTCTCGATTGAGATTAATTTGATAAAATACAATCTTCCAAATTGTATCGAATGAGTTATTTTTGAATGTGGATGTGCTATTTTTATACCATTCATGGTTTGTGGTAAAACGTATTGACATTTTGTATGCTAGTTTTAATATGAATATTTTTGTTATGTTTCAAACTTTTCATATGAGGAATGCATTGGACTTAGTGAGTGATGGGTGGAGCTCTCTATAGCTCCACGATGCATCGGTAGGTCTCAAGAGACAAACTAGTGTCTTGGAACAAGGCCTTGATAAAATCTTATTTGTATTCTTGGCACAAGCCTTTAATATGTGGTTATGATAGAATGGCATTATGCATTCCATCATTATGAAATTGGTTATTGATATTTTATGTGATTATTCGACAAGTATAATATCCATGTGAATAAGTAAATGGCATTATTTCATTTTATTTCTACTATATTATGTTGAAGTTCAAGTTTAAAAGGCTTTTTTTAGTTATACATTCTCTTAAATATTTATTCTTATTTATGAATGTTTCTGCTATATTTTTATCCTTATTGGGCATCTGAGCCCACCACTTTCTATGTTTTATTTTCCCCTAGATGTGAAGAATTATTTTATGATTGACCTGTATGGATAATATAATGAGATATGAGTGTGGTCTATAGATACTAGATGTTGTTGTAGTTTTTTAATTAATGATTTAATGTAAAAATTATGAATGTATCTAGTACTTCAAAGGATACTAAACTAATTAGTCTTTCAAGACTTGATCTTTTGTGATCATGCCAATGTTAGGTAATAATACCTATAATCTGGGTAACGAGGGTTAGGGCATTACACTATGCCTGGGGAAGTGATGTGGTAATTTAAATAGGTGATTCTACGTATGCCTCAAAATTACAATGGGGACATGAGTGTGTTTATGGTATAATATCCACCACTATCGGTGTTTTTAACCAGGGAAAACTAAATTTATAATTAATGGGGAGGCACTATTCATGTCATTAATTAATTAAATGATCATATTTTTTATTATAAATACATAGGAAATCCAGAGGATTATGATTAATTTCTAACATTGTGAGATCTGTTGTTCATGAATTTAGAGAATTTTTAATTACTTCTCTTATATTCATGAATATGATGACACATATATTGATATTTCATAGAGAAATCGCCCAATGGGTTGATAGGATGAAACTTGGTTTAGGATGTTGTGGGGTAATACACATTGGGTTTGTTTGATGAAACACATTTTTTAACATTGTGGGAAAATACCCTATGGGTTATAAAGTTCAATGAATTGTGTAAAACACTATAAAGGGTGGATTTAATCAATTGTGATCTTATAAAATTTCATTTATCATAAAATTAACCTATAATGTACTTTTACCTCTTTTTCTTTTCAATTTTATAACACAACCTCACCCATTTAAAAATATACCTAAATAATTCATGCCACATACATTTTTACGATGATTGGTCCCAATGAGGATACCTAGTGCAATCAAAAAATACTCCCACTAATCAATGAATATCCATCATATAATACAAGTGAATACAATTGATCCTATTACCATAAATTTCTGTCAATCACCTGATACTATATATTATTCATTTCCTCAAATTAACAAATTAGAATACTTCAGAGCCCAAAAAAATAATATCATTGAAAACGAATCACTAGAAAATATATCTAGAAATTGTCAATATTGTTCCACTCAATAAATACATACTCCATCAATTTCTTCATTGAATAATAATTATCCTTCTGGTTCTTATTTATCCAATCCACTTCATTTCGAATTCACAAAACATTCCTCTAGACATGTTATTGAACTCTTTTCAAACATTTTTCTAAAAATTGGTACAAAAAATTATATAAAATATTTATCTAATCAACTGAAACTCATATTGATCATATTCCCCTTTATATACCCATTCTTCATCTAAATTTTTTTGAGGAATTTTACGAATCATGTTTGAATTTCAAACTCAAAAAAATTTCATATGACTTATTCCAAAGTATCCAAAACATTAGTGTCAAGATTATTCATGAATGAATCCACAAATAATGGGTTTAATTAACTCTTAAAATGATCTTCGAACAAAATATATATTTCTGTTCTTATAAAAAATATATCATCATCTAATAATAATTTAGATTTTACAAAAAACTAGTTATCTCTGTATGATATAGGGTATGCTATTTTGTATCTGGTTCTTTATATGAATTCAAATATTCGGTAATTCTTAATATGATTGTCGTCACATTATTATGTTTAGTGTTATTTAAGATTTTAGGTATAATGGTCTTCAATGGTTTATCAATTTAGTATTTGTCTATCTGATGGCCTCATAAATCATCTCAGGGTCTCTTATGACATCATCTGGGGATTCTGTGCAAGTTTCTTTATTTGATGGATTCATTAATGTTCATCCAATAGGCCCTTAATTATTCCATCATCGAGTTCTAATTTTTCTAATGAAATATAAAAATTATAAATGGTATCCTCTATACAGTGAAAATATAATGGTTTATTTGGTAGAACAACTATGAACATTCCTTCGGTTCAAATCCCTCTTTCCAATCAATTTTTTTACTAAACATTGTCTTCTAAATTTCTTCAATATGGTTACTTCATATATCGACATCTCCAAACATTATAACTCTATCCTTATATGGTCTTCAACTTAATCTTTTTGTTACAGGAACATTTTGAAAACTACATATATCTTGAAACATCATGAGTGAACTTATATTGAACCATTAGAACATTTAATAATATTTATCTGAGAAACCATGAGGAAAATAAAAGCTTCATCTAACATAGTATGACCAGAATCTCAAACCTATTATGATAAGTAGAAACATGAATTCTCTTGGAACACAAAATAATCCTAGAAAAAATGTTGAAAAAATATAAAACATTTTTATAAAATAATCCTAATGTTCATAAATACCCTATTCGGATTTAATGGAAATAATATCAATAAATTTTATCATGATATTCATAAATAAAATATGTTCTCATAGAGATTTTCTTAACACCAACCTACAATATTAATTATTCTTTATGAAGAAATTAAATCCCTTGGTGATAATAAATTTTATATTTTTGAAATTGATTTACTCCCTTCCATCATTTAATCAAATCTCATCATCAATAATTGTATATTTCAGACATAGGGTACTAATTTATATTAATTATGCCCTGTTGAAAAAAAATCCAAATAATCATTTGTGGTAAACTCAAGAAATTTCATATCTTTGTGGTGGATTGTTAACCTATAGTTTTAACTATGATTCCTAAAATAATTCCCTTTGAAGAGTTCTAGGGAAAACAAAAACAATTGTTTTTTAATATACTGAAGCATTAAATCCAAAAAAACAACATTCTCCCAGAATAAGTAATATTTAAAATAAAATTCCACTGATCTAGAATGTTGGATATTATTTTTAGAGAGATCAGTGGAAATAGTTATCACAAATAATATTTAATTATTTGTCTAATTTTCACTCAAATATTCCAACTAAACATTCATTAACATCATTTGCGTACATGCTTTCATGGGAGACGCCTATTTATCTTCTTGTTTACTAATAGTAACATATCATTTATTTTTATTATTCATACTTACATAATTTTCATCAAAAAATAATATTATAATAGTTATATTTTTGATCATTATAATATCTGTCCCAATCATCCTCAGTGAAACTATGTATGGTCAACTCATTAGTCTATTTATACAGTAGTCTATAATTTGATATACCATAAACATACCTGATGAATATTTTTCCTACTTGCATTTTTTATTCCTTTATATCACATTGATATAATTAACACAAAGTTACAAAATGTGAAATGTGTAGTCAAGGTGTAATAATATGGAGTAAAATTTCAATCAATTTTCAAATGTCCATCTAATATATAATTTTCCTACTTCATCTTTACTCATATTTATACCAACAGAAATAGGAGTAGAAAAACCATTTGAATCTTCCTTGAAAATAATTTTTAATAAATTATCAAAAATAATATTGTGAATGAAATATGTATCTTCATTTCTATAAAACCCATAATCCTATAAATAAATTCAAACATACAAAAATTGACTTCTCAATGTTTCTGTTCATATGATTAGTTAATTCTTCATATGATTTAACCTTGTTACCATAAAAAATTATATCATTAATGTAAAAAATGACTAACGTGGTATATGTACTCGTTTAATTCACATACATGTTGCTAACAAATAATCCTTTAAAAAGTCTTCATTGGTTCATGAAACTGTAATTTTTTTAATACCATACACAATGGGCCTTCCTTAATCTGTATAATGATTTATTTAATTTAAACAGTGTGGTTCCATCACTTTCATGTAGGAATCTATTCTGTTTCTTTGAATAAAAGCAATCAATATTTTATTCATTAATGAATGATAAATTAAATTACATTTGATTGAATTCATTATTTCATCAATCAAAAACTACCAAAACCATTTCAATATTTTTGAGTCATGCAATATATGGAAAATTACCATAAAAATTGACATCATTCGCCTATAGAATTCATTCCAAACTAGTCATTCTTTATTCTGTGAAATTTATCATTATTATTTCACATTATTGTTTTAATACACATTTTGTTCCAAAACAATTATTCCCATATGGTTAAGGGGAAATATGACATATATTATATTTCACTATTTGACCGAACTTTTCATCCACCACATTTACACATTCTCTATGCTATAATACGTCCAAAATTGATTGTTATTCCACCAATGAGATACGATATTTTTTATTCTGAAACCTCAACTTTCATATGGTTGGAATTAGATATTATTTCTTTTAAATAACATTATTGGATTAATTGTTTTTTAATGTATGAAATTTTGGTGTTTTTCTTATATACTAACTTGTCCCATCACCAAATTCATTGGGACCAACCTATACTAGATTAGGAAAGTAGTATTCTTGTTGGAATGGTAGTAATGTATTATTGTTACATCTCATTAAATTCCCTTGATTTTATCATTATATGTTGAATTACACCATACATATCATCTTCAACATATTCAATTATGGTGGAATGGTTTTTAATGATTTACACATCCAAAAAACACCCTTCTTATGTTTTCATCTATTCATACACTTATTGTTTCTTTGGTTGAATAATTATCCAATGAAAAAATAGTTAACTTTGTTATTAATATTACCTAAATTCATATTTTTATTCATTATTATGAAATGAATACATAAAAAGTCAAAATATATCACTAAAGTAATTTTATTATAAAATTACTCAAAGGAATTAATTTTTTATTATGGTAAAAGTAAATAGGTATTTTGACCAAGTATAATTATTCATACAACTTCTTTATATAATAATTTTGAAATATTTATTCAAAAATCCTGTTTCTACCCTTATCCACTAGACATATATTATCCATTTCACAAATCAATTTTGTTGAGGAGTGTAGGTGGTATTGTATTGGTGTTTTATTACTTGGTTCATTATTAAAGAAATTGAACTTATCTTTTATAAACTATTTCATTATATGTTCTCATCATAAAAATATGGCCACCCAACTCTTTCTAAACATTCCTTATGAATTATTCGAAGAGATTTTCAGCCTCAAATTTATGTTTTATAAACAGTACATAGGTTATCAAAGTGAACTTCTAAAAAATTTAATAATTCAAAATTCACCCTTAACTGATTGATGTCTTAACATCCCACATATGTCAATATACATGATATAAAAAGTATTATAGATAATATTTCAATATTTTTTTGACTTTCTCTAACTGTACTTCTTTTTGGCAATGCTGTATAAATAACATCAACTATCTTATTTAGTTCTGTTACATCTATTATGATATATTACATTAATGTTGAAATAATGAATTTTCGTAAAATATTGTCATATAAATTTTTTAAAAGGTTTTTTCATCCTCATTACTTAAAATAGAAATAATTACTAGAACCTCTAATATAGAAAAAATTACCACTAGTTCTTTCTCCCTATGTTACAGTCATTCTATCATTCAAACTCAAATAATATATAAATATATTTTGAAGATAGATACATTCCCATCATCATAGAGATTCCTAACACTCATTATTTTGTCTTTATGTTTGTTAACAAATTGAACATCCTTCCATTTTAGTTTCCCTACTTCAATTTCTATCATTAAAAATCCTCTAAATATTAATGAAATATAATTACAAACGATTCTACACATACCTCATGTTTTTACTTTTTTTTAATAATTTTGGCATCACATCTCATATGTGACCCCCAAAATTTATCAAGAAAACAATGTTTATTAATTTTTGGAGATTTTATATAAAAATAAATAATAAATGATCTGTCTATAATTTTCTTTTTCGAATATTCCTTTTATTATTTAGTAAAAATAGCATTCCCAAAAATTATTATCATGAAATCTACATCATAGTTTTCTAGTTGGTAAAACCTTCCATAATTTTCTATCATGATATCAAATAAATTTTTCAATATGGATTTCATAAATTTTGATGACTTTTCTCTGGTATCCTCCTTTAACATCAACTTGTTTCTTCTTGTTCATCAATAGTTTCATTGTCATAAATTCTTTTCTACTCCAATATAAAGAACATATTTTCCAAAAATTATGCACTTTTTATTTTAATATCCCACAATATAAAAACTATCCTATGAATCTCATGCATCAATAAAAGTATGGATCCTGTTAGTAATTGTTTTTTAAGACTCAACAAGTGTTATATATCTGATTTCCCTTGGTGTGGGGTGTCATTTTTCTTGATGTTATTTTTAGATTCTATTTATTTGATTAAATTCTCTAATCCTTTCTCAACCCAGTGTCTTCAATTTTTTATTCTTTATCTTACATGGTATGTGATATCAAAAGAACTTCTACATTTATTGGAGGTATATTTAAATAGATATTTTAGATGATTTTTACCACCATCATGAGATGTCTTTAACTATAAATATCTCATTGATATTATCACCCACTTTAAGAAATGTATTTTCAACATCGAGAAATATTTATTCGGTACTAAATAACTTTATTCTTTAGAGGTATGTTTTTCATTAATTATTTCACAATATTTAATTTTTAAGCAAATTGAAGTTAGAATTTTTTTAATTTATTCTATGTACAGAACCGTGTTTATGAGAAATTAATCTTTCCATCATTATTATATGTACGTTCCTCTTCAAAACTCATGATTATGTTTTGAGATTAATCTTTTTCTCAAGTCATGACCCATGTTCTTATCTCATAATTTTCTGTATTATTTTTCTACAAATCATTCTTCTTCACTATATTATCTATCTTCCTTTCTTGAAATAGGAAACATGAAGGTTATAAAATTGTTTAAAAAATAATATTATGATGCTATTTTGTCAATGGAATCATATTATTCCTATTCACTCAACATTTTTTTTATTCCATTCAAAGAACTTTTTCTTACATTGGGTAGATTTTTAATCTTACAAAGAATTTATACACCACTTTTCCAAAGAAGTTTTTCTTCAAAAACATTTTTATCATATTCTATATATTTTTCTATAGATAGTTTATTGAAACCTTTCTTTTTACAAAATAATTAGACCATTCAAGTGGGTGATATTTGTTGTTATTTCCTATACATTTTTAATATTTCTTAGAGATAAGGGACATAATCCACTAAGTTTATTCATCATCATATTCTGATTCCTCGTGTCCCATTACCTCATGTTTTGGATTGTAGATATTCAAAATCCCAATGATATCAAAATCTATCTCCTCCTAAAACATATTTTTGAATGTGGTATATTTCATATTTTATTCTCAACATGTATATTATGTATTTCATTAAGGTATAAATTATATCTTTCTTATAATTGAGATATTTTAATATCAAACCTATCTAAAAATTTACTCATCAATTTTCTAACAATGGTTGGTTTTTTGATGAAATCTATGAATCTAATGATATTTATGAAAATATCATTTACACATGTAACGTAATAATCAATAGTTCCTTATTCCATCATCCTTATATTTTTAAATTTTATTATCTAGAATTGATATTTTTTCATTTAATTTTATCATTACCTTGAAAATTAATTCTATTTTATCTCATGTAATCATTGGATAATATATCACCTTTTAGGGAAACACAATAGTTGGTGTATCAATCACCGCTGGGAAAATAGAAAATATATTCTTTATCATTATATTATTAAATCCCTGATTATGTTTTCCTAAATAGTAGTAATACCAATACCATTTAATATGGTGAGATTATCCATGATAAATAATATAAGTATCATTCTTAGGGAACCATACACTCTGAAACCAATTGATAATCCAAGGAATGAGTAGACTACAAAGAAGGGGGTGAATAAATGGTTATAATTAATAATTTAATTCCACCAAAAAATTAAACTGTTAAATATTTTAATGTTATGATCCTTTCAAATTTTTAACACACCATCACACATATATAATGAATAAGTAAATAAAACATGGTACATAAGTTTTTATAAGATAATATCCTAATGTGAGTACCAAGTACATATATTTTAAACAGTCATCAATCCATATATAACCACAATAAAATGAAACTCAATACAAATTATCCCACTCATATCAATCTCTTTATGCATCTGAATATGAAATATAACCAGTTTCAACTAGTTATAATGTTTTCTTATTCTTCAAAGTGACAACAAGATATGATCATTTAGAATGTATCAATATAAAATGTATACATAATTTCTATACATGGTACCAATATATCTGAAAATCCAATATCTGGTTCTTCTAGTTTTTTTACATCACGATTAGGTTATTCTATTTCTGAAACAATATATTTGTAACACTCAAAAAATCCTCATAACCTAAAGTTATAGTCTTTTCAAACTTCTTCCTTTAAAAATAATCACTTCAATAATTTGAGATATCTATCTCATCCATAAAAACAAAAAATGATCCTACAATACTTTATAAAATCATTAATACTAATAAAATAAATGAGGAATTATAGTATACAATTTATAATTTCTCACTCAACAAAAATTTCATTTGACCACATTAAAAGCATCAAAAACATCATTGTCAATATTCTTTGTCAATATTTCCTCTAATATCGGTATCAATTAACTCTTAAAATCATTATCTACCCCCATCTAAATATATTATTGTAATAAACACATCTCAATATAATCACAATATCCTGATTTCACAATAAATAATGAAACTATTTTTGTTAAACTGTATAAACATATCTATTTAGTTCTTCATTAGAACTCCATTATCTTATAATTTTCTATATGGTGATCTTAATTTTTCCTCATTTATAGATATTTATATTTCACCATATAAGGATCTATATGTATTTACTCAAACATTTCATATTATCCAATAGACTAAAAAATATTCTCTGTGCATAATATAACTTCATCATTTAATTCTTATAGTTTTCTCTATCCAAAGGATTCCTGAATGTTTATTCAACATACACATAAGACAATTTCCATAATATTCTCATATATTCAATGATATCTTGAATCTTTATGAGGTCTTAATTATCTGATAAACATTCAATTTTATGTATACATAAAATATCCACAATTTCCTTCAGTAGGAATTAAAAATTCATCGTTTGATCATTTCACACTTTTAAACATAGTATAGTGACTAACTTTAGTCATGTGACTTCATATTTCTACAATAACATGAAATCCAAACTCAATGATTTACTGTATATAACACCATAATATTATAACATGAACATTTAAAAAACATTATATATTTAGAAATATCAATTTTTAACATAGCCTGAACCGTAACAAAATATCGTAATCATGATGTTAGAAACATTGATAAATATAAAGGCATCATTTGAAATAGAAATAGAAGTAACTCAATATACTTCGGATAAGTTGTAACTCACCTTCACCTGGAACAAAAAAACAATAAAGGATAACATGTTGAAAAAATATAGAAAAATATATAAATAAAAAATAAATGATCTTCATATTTTTGTGATGAAACATGGTTTGAAACATGGTGGTAAAATAAATTGTAGGTTAGTGTGTGTAATCATGGTTTGGTATATTATGGGGATATATCCCATGTGTTAATTGAATAAAAAAAGTTTGGCATGCCATGAGAAAATCACCCATATGTTTATATGAGTAAACTATGTCTCAAAAATTTTAAGGAAGACCCCCATGGGTTCATATTATATAACATTGATTAGAACACTGAGGGCTATAGCCCTGTATGTTTTGATGACGATTCATCATTTGGATTGTCTAGGGAATAACCAACGGACTCAATATGATTTGTGATATGGAGTTACTTGGGGAAACCCTACCCCCCCCCCCCACCCCTGAATTTTCATGATTTGTAATTTGATGTGAATTTGGGAAACCTCCTTATACTCATTTGTTCCTTCATAGGATAATTTGGATATTGACATTCAGTTTTCGACAATGTAGGTATGGTAATTCCATGTTTCACCTTTAAACCCATTATTCAATATTGGATTTACTTATTTCTGTTATGCTTTATATATTATACACATCAACATGGAGTTATTACTTTAAATGGATATGTTTAAAAATTGCATTGGTAGTTTCTTACTGAGTCTTACTCATTATCTTCTCTAAATAATATTTTCTATAAGATAAGACATCATATTACTTGGAAAGATAAAGGTTAGAACCATATTATTATTTCATTCACAGGATGCTAGTATGATGTATGAGAGTATGTGATGGGATAGAACTCTAGTACGATTTCTACTTTTTTCTAAGGTTCAAATTTAGACCTTTTGGGTTTTAGTATAAAATATCAGTTGTTGATGTATTCCAAATCCTTTTTTAATATATTTCTTTTAAAATAAATGTAATCTTGTTGAGAGCCTCTGATTTATATAAACCAAACTCTAAATGGACATTTATATATTATATAATTACAGAATGGCCATTAAATTATAGTTAATAAATAATAAAAATAATAATTAATAATATATGGTCTACACATGTATCAAATGTATTCATTTCTTATCAGTTTTTTTAAATGAAAATAAAAATTCTTTAAAGGTAAAATAATGTTTTTTCTAAGGAACTATATATTTGTATGAAATGTGTTTTTTTCTTAATAAACTAAATTCATAACTATTTTTTTAGGATTTTAATATATATATATATATATATTTTTTATCATTTAATTAACATTTTATCTAGACATTAGATAAGAATAAATGATGTTTTAGTTTTAAAAATTTGTTTTTCTAAAAAGCTAGATTGTCACGTTTTGAGGTCAAATTTTAAAAAATTAGATACTCTACATTAATAAGAAGTATTTTAATAAACTACCTTTTAAACGAATATATAAAACTTATCTTACATTTAAGTTTTTATAAATTTTTGGAGAGTCTAAATTTTCAATAATTAGTAACAAATAATTGCTTATTAATATTATCCTTTCATTTAATACATTTACACAATTAAATTTGTTTTAAAATGGTATTAAAATTTATACTAGTGAAATTATGTTTTTAATAATACATTTAATATCATTTGAATTAATTTTATGATTTATTTTGAGTTTTTTTGGAAAATATTTATCATCATGATTGGCAGTAAAATTTAAAATTAAATTCTAGCATTTTTATGAATTTAATTTCATATATTGTATTCCATATTTAAAGTAATAATAATAATAATTATTTTATATGTTTAACTTAATTTATGGGCATAATTAATTGTACAAAAAAAATTACCATGCATAAGGGTAAAATGGTGGATTCTACATTACACATTCATGTGTTAAAATTAATTTTCCAAAAAAATATTGTTTTTATATGATAAATTATATTATATATATATATATAATTAAATGGTAAAACTTTTCTAATATGGGTTATGTATTATGATTAATGGATTATTTATGTTGATAAAAAAGATACTATATTGAAAACTAAAATGGAAAAATTAAGTAACATTATATGAAAAGATAATAACATTTTCAAAACATGTTCTTTTTTTAATAGTGGACTTCTGTATTAACCTTATATTCCCTTAAATAAATTATTTATTATTTTTCCCCACTTTGTTTTGAGTGATATCCCATTATTGAATAGTTTTGGATATTTACTAAAATTTTTCTCATGTCCACTAATTAAATAGAACATCATATTATCTTTTCTTCACACTTCAATATAAATTATTAATTGATCGATCCAAAACAAAATCCCTTACATAAATCTATCCCAAAATCATATAAGAATTATTTTTTTATAAAACCCAATAAGGAATGTTTTTAGTTAAAACCTAAAGAGGTTTTCTAAAGAATTAGTATCATTATTAAATGCTTGATTACATTTTATTTAATCTTGTACATCATTCAAATCAACTTAAACTATTCTAAAATAATAATAGTAGTATATTGAATATAATTAGATGTTATTAAGTTAATTTAATAAAATATATCTATCTCCACATCAATTAAATGGGAAATGAAAATTTTAACCATCTGTATGACAGACGATTGCCTTACGAACTGATTTAATTCATTTTCTATTATAGATACTAACAGTTGGACATAAAAAAGGATATATATATATTATATTTATTTCAAAATTTTACATATGTAATTATAATAACATATCATCCTTCTTACCTTCAAATCTTCTGGAGGATGATAATGGCGATTGTGCATAGGTGATGACTACCACCTCAACAAAGAGAGGTGATTCATTTTTTATTTCTGATTTACACGAATGAAAATACATGTTTCTTTAATATATATATGATTTATATGATTCTATAATTTTTATAGAATGTTGATTTGATATTTACGTTTAATTCAATTAACCCATTGAGAAATAAAAATTGTGTTAATGCAAACATATAGTTAATCATCTCTATTAATGGTTTAATTTAGTTTTTTATATACACATTTATGGACTAATATAAATATATAATGCATATATGAATAATATATCATAATTAAAATTATGGATATTATTAAATCATGAACAATGTATAAATAATATAATATTGTACAAAAACATACATGAATAACAAAGCAATTATTAGAGAGAATGGTTATTTTGATAATGAATTCCTAGTAAATCGGTGATATATGACTATAATATATCATATATATGATATGATATATATGATTATATTTCTATAATATATGTACAATAAATATATATTTACTATGAATGATATTCTAACACATACTAATATAAACCTAATGTAATAGTTTATTTCAAAATCTCACTATTTTTCCTGATAGTATCCATCTATTTCCCCATAAGGGACATTATATTATATTTCTATCATAAACACAATATATTTTGTTATTTTTTTGTTTATTTGTATAAATTATATGTTTTCCATTCATCTTAATTTATTTAAGTACCCAATATTTTGAATTAATGGTTTAACCAAAAACTGACATTAATTTTCAACTCAGTAGGGAAACTTTTTCTTTCATGTCCAAATTTACTATAAAATGAATATACAATTTTTTTTAATATTCTCCAAGGACATATTAATAAAAAATTTACCCATTATTGAATTTTGGAAAAATGGTTCAAATGGATTATTGTATTCATATTAAAAATGAGGACCTTTTAGACCATTTTACAAAATCATTGAAGAAATGACTGATTTGATATATCTACACAATGATTAGTGTTTACCTCAATCATGACCACTCATATTTCACCTTGTCCCAAGAATCCCAAACTCAAGGACTTAATATATTAAATTTTCATGATTTTAAGTATTCAAATCCCAATGGATTGACTAGTTTATCAGTTTGGGAAAACAATATTACATACTTGATTTAGATATTACATTGGTAAATAAAAAATAAAACATAAAAACTAACAAAGACTAATAAACTGAATCCATTAAAACCATTCCATGAATTCATATTCATATCGTACGGAATGTAAGGGTGTTCTAAAATGATCAGTAAAGGTATGTATGATAAAATAAATAATGAATCAATGAGGATAATGATAATGTAAATTTAAATAAATAATCACACATTCCATATAAATATATCGGTAAAGAAATATCAATATGGGATAGTAGATAACTAAAACACATTACATTTAATCAATAAATTGATAATAAAATGAAGCCATAAATTTTTTAATGAAAGTATTCTCATGGGTAATAATAATAACTAAATTCTGAAAGAAGATAATTCTTAATTATTGGATTTCATTTTTCCAAGGATCATGATATATTTATCCACAAAATTTATTCTCCAATAATTTTAATCTACTCTGATTTGGCTAACTAATTCATATCATGAGGCTATCAATTCATCCTAGGGTTTTCATTAACTGGACCTCAACCCATATACATCATTTCTTATTAATTCATCATATATCAAATTATTGATTTATATATAGAAAAACATTCCTTATCATGAAATATGAATACTAGGTAAAAGATTTGGATTGTTTAACATTTCAAATAATTGCCAAAGTGAACACCATTTATAAAAATCGAATATGGGTATGGAAATAATGATATCCATTTTATGAGAATAATGAAATTTAAAATATAATTCATTAAAAAAATGATCCAAAGGAAGTGATTGTTTGAAGTCAATGTTAGCAATCATAAAAAAAAGTGATATTGCAAAGATAACATTTACCGCTTGGTAATTTTCAAGTAAAACCCCCTTGTATGAGGTATACCATAGTGAAACTTATGTTACCATTATGTATGATTGAATCATTATATTAAATGAAAAATGGTCAAAGTATACACTACATTAAAGTGAATTGGTGTATAATACCAAATAAGTCCCAAAAAAACATAAATTGTGACAGAATCCCTTACCACTTGGTAACATTAAAATTTATAATCCCCATAAAAGAAATAAAATCTAATAAAACTTTTAATTACATGATGTTAAATGTATTAATGATATGAAATATAATTTTTTTATTATATTTACCATACAAAAGAAATATATGGTGATAATAGCGTATTCCTCATTGAATGTTCAATGAGACAAGATTCCCATACCTTCCATCCAACTTGTGATGTGTGACGTTATATTTATAAATACTAATAATATTCTAATTAATTACATTATTTATAAAATTTATCATATTTTTTATTAATTTTATTACACTCATAATAATATTTCAAACAACTACATAAAAAATATGTTTATGTTGGGTGTTTTGGCCTAATTCGTTTCATGTGTCAAAAAAGACATTGGTAGGTTGACTATTGTTAAAGGTATAATTATATAAACATATAAATAATAATAATCCGGACAAAAATTATCATATTTATAGATCAAATATTTTTTTAAATCCAATCATGAAATATGTTTATGAAAATTTAACTAATGTTATAATCATGGAGACGGTATGTTGTACGTACACATTAATAACATTGCCATTTTTCAATAATAATTATGGAAATAAGGAAAGTAACATTTGAGATTAATATAATGATACATATATAAAAATTATCATTTTATTTAATCATATATATTTATCAATATAATTATTGTGATGTTAAAGGAATCACATCATGTTGATGTGGCTGTAGTCCACACGTCCACAAATGACATTATAATTTTTTTAGTGTGTGAAAATGGTGATAAAGAAAATGATATATTACATTTCAAGATAGGTAATTATTTAATTAATATCATTTATATTCTTTTTATGTCACATAAGTTTAATTAATCTGATATTTAATATGTTCAATGTATTGTGTGAATGTTTTGTATGACTTTGAGGAGGCGGTAGTCTGCATGTCTACAAATGAAGTAATCATAATCACAAAAAATAGAAATCATGATAGTATATATTATATAATAATTAATTAATCATTAATAAATCATAAATTTAATTTATTAAATATATAAACAATAAATAGATAATTATTCCCAACCTTGAAAGGTTGTAATTGATGAACGAATAACATCATTTTTCAAGGTGGTAGTCTTTTGTACACTTGACCAATGGATTTTTACCCCATTATTAGAAGTTTGTATATGTGTCTATTGTACCAGTTACATTAAAATTATCATTATATTTAATATAATGAAGTTATTATATGATAATTATATAAAAAAATTCGAAGGAGTGGATATGTAAATTAATTAAAAGTGGTCGTTGAAGAAAGCGACCTCGTATTCATGTAACTCCTTTTGATTTATATCAAAATACATCCTTGGTTGGATTTCATCCCAAACATAGGATTCTAGGATTCAATGTGGGATGTTGTTGATCTATTTATTCATTTTTATGGGATAATGGTCTTGATTGGTGTGAATAAGTGGGGGTAAGGTGAGTACCCTTTTTTGATGGATGATGAGTTGGATTCTTGTAAATATAAAAATGTAAATAATATTAAGAGGTATCCCTTCTATCATGCACATAAAATAATAATAAAAATTCGTTAAAAGAGAGTATATTGTATATATATGGCCAAATTAAAACTTTTTCTACATGTTTTTATGTTATTTTGGCCCTTAAGTTTAAGGGTTGGTCCCTTACTAAGATTAATTTTACCTTAATCATTGAAGGTAAATTTAAATGTTTTCACTACTATTTTTGGAAATAAAATAATTTCACCTCACTATAAATAATAATTTATTTTGAATCCATTTCATTAATCTATTTTCCAAATTTCAAACACATAATTCGCCTAAATTTATTTAAATTTAGTCCCGTATACAGGATGAGAAATATTGTTTTTAAAGTAAAAATGAACAAAAGTTTTAGATATTTTGATATCCAGTTTAAAAGTGATATTTATTCTTAAGAAAAAAATTGGTTTAATTGAGTTATAATATATCTAATTTTACATAAATCAAATTTAAAAAATAATTTATCATTATAAATAAATTATATGAAAATGTAGTTTTTTATTAAAACTCAGTATTTTTCAGTATTAGTCAAATAAAAAGAAAAAACATAAAAAAATAAACAAATATCCCTATCCTAATTTTTAAATATATAAATATAAATGATAATATATTTTTAAAGGTAAAATATTTAAATTTAGAAAAAATTGGTATTAAAACTTGTGCACAATTAAATGTCGGCAAAATTACCATATGGAAAATATTGTTCGTTATGCGTATAATTCAGTTTTTATTATCATATGACTATAAAATAAATTAGATAATTGTAAAAATATTTTATTTAAAATAAAAAATTTGATTAATTAATATCATTCTCTAATAAAAAATTATTTAATTTGTTAAAAAAATGTTAGATTTGGTGTATAAAATTTTTTTCTTATCAAAATACTTCTGTTATATTCAATTGGGTTCAATATTCACTTCTAACAACAAATAAATATAAAAACATATAGAAATAATATTTACCAAATTTAGTAAATAGTTTTCATACATTTAATTACAATGTCTAGATTATAACTATCATATTAATTAATAAAATTTATTGTCTATTTCATTTTGGTAAAACTCGATTATGCATGTACCATAAAAAAATCGTTGTTCTTTGTAGTGAATGCTAGTTGAAAAATTTCCTATTATTGCTGATAAAATCAATATTGTGTATAATATATTATTTACCCTATTTTGTATGTTATGAATTCTAAGAAAATATTCTTCTAAATGAAACCTGATATAAAGTCTTGGGGTGTTGCATTCTCCCCACCTTAATTAAATTGCATCCGCATAATTTAAACTTAATCATAGTAATTAAAGGTTTTATATTTGAAAATGATATTTTTGAAAAACAAATATCTTAAATAGTTCAAATTAAATATCTTCTTAAAAATATGGATTGTGAAATTCGATGGTCACCACAGAACTAGGATCTCAAATTAGGGAACATTAGTGAAAACATGGATTTGGGAGAGAAAGCTAAATTCCACGTTCTGCTGGAGTGTGACATAGAACATGTTCATTAGAATTTTTTACCACAGAGATTTAAATTTTATGTCTGAAAAAAGATCATTGATATCATAAAAATAATCCTAATACCTCAATCATTTTTTCAACAACATTTTTCTAGAGTTGAGGAATTCATTAACTCTATAAGAATGAAATTAACTATATTTTCATGATAATTTTATATTTTTTTGAAAAATATTATCCTTTTTTTTCCTTGAACTGTTTCTACTTCATATCTTAGAACAAGTTGTGTCATAGGGTTAATTAATACATCAATCTCTAAATACTTGTTCAAACATCAACATAAACAATATTATAATTGGTTATACTTATGACATTTACATGATATTATTATCCAAAACATTAGAATTAGATCCAAGGAAGTCATTTAATTCTAATTTACATACTCTATATCAATAATCTCTTATCCATGCATCATTATCTCAACATCAGGAAGATGTTAAGGCTTATATTTCCCTTAAATTGTTTTTTACAGAAATTGAAACTTGTTACCAAATAATATTTCATAGTATATTTAATAAATGATCTAAAATATTCAATGAAAAATTATTGTATAAAAATCCTTATATATTTAATAACTCTTAGAAAAATTACATCATTGATAAAATTATAAAATAATATAATTATTGAATCCTAATAGAAGAACATTAATCATTCTAGTAGATAGTATCAATAACATAACCTTGAATTTGTTCTCTTATCATCATAAGAGGTATATAACCTTGATTGTTGGTGAATTAAATTTATTATTTCCCTTTGTCAATATAGATATTCCAATG
This sequence comes from Viscum album, assembly GCA_963277665.1. Lineage (NCBI taxonomy): Eukaryota > Viridiplantae > Streptophyta > Magnoliopsida > Santalales > Viscaceae > Viscum > Viscum album. Next base: position 590,194,721 of record OY728140.1, on the reverse strand, counting down.
AATATAAATTTTCTAGTTCTTTTCCATGAATTATTTCATTTGATGACCCAATTCTTCATAATTATAAAAAAATCTAATTCCACTGAAGAATTTCCTAGGGTTATTATTTCTACCATTTTCAAATGTTTTAAATTTATTTATATTTTTTGTTGACTCAATACTTTTTTCATGGTGTTTAGATGACTAATTTTTATCTTGTATCCCTAAAAATACATTGGACTTTTGGAATTCATTCTATGTTGTAATAACACATAAAACCATTTCATCATATGAAAAAAACTAACAAACAAGTTCCTTTAAAGTATTTGATTAAGACCCTCAAAAATGGTAAATCTTATACTTTGTGTGGAATACGAAATATATAACATACCTTTTTAACTTTGTAAATTTACCTTCACCATAAAAAAAATATCTTCTTACATCTTTATTTATGTTAAGTAAATTTCTATTCATCTTAGTTTGTTGTTCATGGGGAAAATATTTATCAAAGAATGTTTCATTATACATTATCTATTCCATGAATTCTATTTATAATTATTCCCTATAGTTATAGATCAACTACCACTATTAACCTACATCTCAAAATGAGATAATACACTTCATGTGTAACATTCTTTTCCACTCCATCACAAAGAAATAAATATATTCTCTAATGACTTCATCTATTTATTGGTAGCCATTAGATTGGTACTGTAACGACACAGTTATGTATAGAACGATGCTTTTTCCTATCTATTAATATTTATGAATATGGTATTAATTTTATGTTAATGGGGATGTTTTTTTCTATCTTACTCGAACCACAACAATGGGACTCTCTGAAATATTACGTTTCAGACAACTCTGAGTTATACTGAAAAATAACACAATAAAAATATTATTATATTAAAATGTAGTTAATTCCTAGCCATTGGAATGAAAGAAATGAATATTATCGACTAAATTATGAAATATAGTTTACACATGTTTAAATATTGGTTTATTGGTTACCAAATTTATTAGAAATGGAAATAAAAACCAATTGTATATAAAGGATGTCTTTTTAAAAAAAAATTAAAAATAGAATAATTGTGTTTATAAAATCTATTCACTCTTCATGGATTTTTATTTAATGAAAAATATATGTTATATATTTAATGTAATGTTTTAAATTCATATTATTTGTTTTTTAGATATCATATAACAACAAATTTAATTATTCAGATTAAATACGTATTTTTCTAAAAATGTTGTTTTACAGCCTTATGATGGTAAACATATTTTAAATTTAATTTTATATAAATTTATATTATCTATTCGAAAAAAATATATCTTTTATTGAATGAAGAAATATTAATTTAAATTGGATTAATTTTGGATATTTTTTTGATAAATATCATGGTTCGATGAATATTACAAATACGACAAATTTTAATTGAATATAAGTTTTCCCATCATGATAATTTATATGATTAAATCATATAATTTAATGATTTAAAAGTATAAATGGAATATATTTTTATTATTTAATCCAATTTAGGTCATTTTATTTAATTTCAAATTGAAATTGGACATAATCACATGCCAATATTTTGATAGTTTTTATTTATTAGAAAACCACTTTTTGGTTTTGACAACAGGTATTAATTTTAAATTAATATCTAAAAATTATATGTTTTGAATTTTTGAAAATTTATTCCATATTTGGAATCATAAGGCCCAAACATTGGGAATGGTTACCTTTTTACATTATGAATTGTAAATTTGGTAATTATTTTATTTAGCATATTTAAAGGGTAATCTGGTAAAAAAGTGAAAAAAAAATAATATTAAAATAATATTAAAATACCCTAACACATGCCCTAATCGAATTCAATGAGATGTGAATGGCCATGGGCACTGGTGGGTGGATTTTAGTATCCCATAGAGCCACTTTGGTGTAAAAAAAGAAATTTTAAAATATTTAATTTAATGTAAATAGTAATATAACAGTAATATGAATCTCTTATGAAAATAATTTTAAGTTGGAGTTATATAACCAATATTATTAACTATAATTATTAATTAAAAATATAAAATTATTTCCTACATTATGATATTTTTTTATATTTTTCATACATTAAATAAGTAAATTTAATTATGACACAATGTTGATAGAGTGATTGTTTCATCAATAAAGGTTTAAAATAAATGATATTATAAATATTAAAATAAATTTAATTTGGTTATTTTGATAGCATCCAAAAATTTTATGGCTTATACTGATATTTTATATTTGAGTTAATTTTTTGACGGAATCAAGTTGTTATGAATTTTTAAAAATGTCAAGTATAAATAGAGTCCCAAATTGACATAATTCATAACTTAAAATAGAAAATAGTTTATTAAATGATAGTAAATTCCAGAAACTCTAACATTATTTTAAATGGTTAATATAAGTCCAAATATTTCATAAAATCCATTTTGTGGGTATTTCTACAAGATATGGTAATTGAATTAACCCATAATGTGTAAATAACGTCATATCATTCTACGATTAAAAAGTGTAAAATAAGGGTTAATGAAAAACGATATGGATGAAAATATTTCAAAACCTCTCTAAAAAATTGTTGAGTTAGGGTTATTTGATCCAAACTTTTCTTATCTTCGAATTCAATGCATTTTGGACCATTTACAATCAAAATTGAATTTATAATAAATTATTATTTCAAGACGTTCCTAAAGTGCCCCTCACCTCTTATTTAAAAGGGAAGTTTTTCTTTTCATTATCAAACACTTCCAAAGTCATTTAGTTCATAAATTATCAGTGCAATACTCCTCCTATAATCCCTCCCTTTCTTCTATATTCCTTACCTTGGATATAAGGAAATTCATGATATCCTTTTGGGCTCAAATCAAAAGAAGTTACCTGGTTTAGAGGTAACGTCTTCTCTTAAGTTCCTTTCATTTATTTTTCTACTTCACTCCGAATGCTCTTATTATTATTTTATAACATAACAACACTTGTATACTAAATATACTAGGATTTTCTTTATGGGAATTATTTGAACTACACTTAAACAAACCTCCATCTAATGGATACGAACAAATTGTTTCTATGTGCAAAGAAATATTATCTCACGAAACAATGATTGTTCAATTTTCTCCAACCACCACTCATGGTGGGTGTTATGATAGAACTGTATTTATATATGATATATATTATATATAAATTGTCTCTATGATTCGTTAATTTTTATTTACAATATAACTTTATGTTTTCCATAATGTGTAAATATGATAATTTCATTTGAGAAAGTGTGGACTATTGCCCCCTTAAAGTGATATGACTCATTCATTCCATACATGAAATAAGTAAAAGATGGATTTACCAAAATTATGAAACATATATGTTGGTAAAAAAATCCCTCAAGATATCACTGAAGCATTTTGAGGTGACTGTGTTTGTTCACAAAGTGGGCATTCGTGTTGTGATTGTTGACCAACCAAACCATAACATAAAAATTTGATGACAAAAGGGATTTCAAGGTGGCCTGTTGAGTTCTAGGGATATGGTTAATGAACCATGTTTGAATCAAGAATGTCGAAAAATAAATGGATGATCTGGAGGTGGTACAAAAAGAGCATATAAAAGGTGACGCCATTTTCCAGTGTTTGCCAAATTTTTGGGCAACAAAATTGACAAAAGGAGAAAAGTGGTTTTGGAAAAAGGGACTTGCGCGTTGTGTACTTTAATGAGAGGAAACTTGTTCGCCCTATGTTTTTCAAGATCAGAGTATCAAAATATGGAAAAGGGATAAGGGGTTCCAACATTCTAGGGTTGGTTGTGGAAGTGATTTGCATGGCAGAGACTTGCATGTCGAAACTTGCACGCCGAGGGGAGACTTTCACGCCATCGCGCAGGGGGTCCAAATGCCTATAAATATAGGTCAAACCCTCCACATTCTGTGTAGAGTTCAACACATAGAAAATTCAAATCTCCCGTCACGCAGGTGTGGTGGTCGTGCAAGTGGTGTGTGGTTGCGCAAGTATATGTTGTGCGCCAGGTGATAGTTGCGCACCTATGGTGGTTTCGGAAAGAAATGAAGTGAGTCGTGCAAGTTTTGAGTTGAAGAAGAAGGCATCGTGCAAGTGGTTTGTTGACTCTTGGGAACAAAATATTGAAGAAGTGCAATGTTTGTTGGTTATTTACCAATATTGGTATAGCCATAAAAGGGTGTGTGTCGCACAAGTTTGTAGTTGCCGAAGCTTGTGTCACTCAAGTGGTTGAAGAGGACTTGCATGCGAGTTTTGACTGGCACACTGAGACTTGCGCGTCATCTTAGATAAGGGTGACAGGTAAGGTTGATTCATGGTAGAGATTTAGGGCTGTGTGAAAGCTGGAAGATTTCTTGATTCCTTCGGTGCAATGTAAGATTCATATACAGCTGAAAGTTGGACTTCAATATAGCATCTACATACAACAGAGGATGTATTCATTAGTGATAATGAAAATACCTACCGGTCTATAAACTATTAGTGGACCCTTTCCAGAGCAGTGATCAAAGGGAGAGGAAGTAGGTGATCCTCTCCACTGGCAGTGATCTAGAGAGAGAGAAATAGGGAGTGACCATTAGGGAACTAGTGAAAAGACCCTAAACATTGTTAAGGTAGTGATCCTAGGAATAAAAGTGATCTATCCTGACTCTTGTAAACAGTAGTGTGCATATTGTGGATTTGTTACATCGGCACATTGATGGTGTATTCTCCTTGGACGTAGCCTAGTGAGGGTGAACCATGTAAAAATTCATGTGTCTTGTGCATGCTTTACTTTCTGTTTATATTGTGCAATGGGAAAGATATAGAAGAGTGTTTTTCTTAACAGAAAAACAAGATCAGAACGGGATTTAATTTTAAATTAGTCATACCTTGATTCACCCCCCCCCCTTAGGGTATTCAGCCTTGTCGACCTAGCAATATATAACATATATATTACTATAAAATTAGAATATAATTATGTATCATTTATTTTTAACTCCATTAATATGACAAATAAATGAACGTAGCGTTCATGCATACATATGGTCTACCGTCTCTATGAATGGTTCGATTCATTTTTATCTAAAAATGTTATGAACAATTGTGAATTCATATATACATATACGATATTTCAGTCCTGAATAATATTCTTGAGATTATGTTCTTTTTACCACATAGACTATTTACATCAAACAAGTTCATTTTCGACTCAATAAATGAATATCAACCAAACATCCAATATGAACTAAAATAATTAACTAATTTTTATAACAAGGTAATAAAAATTAAAAAAGGAATAATAAAATTGAAAAAGTATAACATGTACGTAGAAATTAACCTGATATTATTATTCAAGATTATAATGATTGTATTTGATGAGTCAGATCAAAAGGACTTCATGTGAAACTCTTCTCATTGAGGAATATTTTGTTCTATACATGAACTTTTATACATCGTATAATTATATGAATTTTATATTTGTTTAATTCAAAGGTTTTAAAAGGAATATTTTTTATGAATCATTTTACTAAATGACAAAAGGAATGTTTCTTTTTAATGTATACGGTGAAAAGGACCTTTCTGCCGCCACAAGTATTATTTGATATTTGGTTTCCTTAACGAGCTACAATATTTTTAAAATGAAAATAAATACCACATACTCCATCCATCCAATGGCCCGAAGGCCATCATTTTTTATTGATTTTTGATAATCCACCTTTCAAGGGGTGAGTTGGAACCCTTACAAGGCCCGTAGGCGTATGTATTACATGGCACGTCGGCCTTAGAAAAATTCATTGCCCGTAGGATTTCAAACATTACATACAACCCATACTAACAACTTGGAACTGATCCACCCCTGCATCTACATTGTGAAATTACCTCTCCAACATCGCATGGTAGTTCGGCTAGGCCTTCCGATGCATGCACAGGCTTGTCCCGATGGCAGGTGCCATACCCCTTAATTCTTGTAATCTGTTTAGCTTTTGATGTGGTGAATGCTCCTTTTCTCATCATCCTCGTAGATCTTGTTCCTTGTAGGTTGTTTGGTTTTCATTTTCACTTAAGGTGGCATGAAGGGCTTGAGGTGTCCCGAAGGCCTTACTGACCCGAAGGACTAGGTGGCCCGAAGGCCTTAAAGGACTTGGGAACCAAATTAGTGGTCCGAAGGCCAAAACTGAGGCATATTCTCGGCTGTTACATTTCCAAACAGTACATGCTACAATTCTCGCTACTGTAATTCTACAGTACCTAGAAATTATGCCTCCACCTGGATTTCATCCTGGGTCACTTGGATGTACATACAGAGTCCTTGCTAACAGGGTGAAGGCCCATGTGACATATACTCTAATTTTGTATTTTGGTATTGAAAATTTTTGTTTTAAAGCATTTATTATGTCAATATCTTTAAATGATATTTTTTGATTTCAATGTGGAAATGTTATCTTTCCTTTGTGGTTGTTTTATGTGTTATGATTATGTTATGGGTCTTGGGAATTTCTTATGTATATGGGTGAATCCATGATAAACTAAGGGATTGTGAGCCCAAGATATATCTCCAATGCATTGGGTGACGTGATAGATATAAATTAATAAGGTTTCATGTTAGAGATTTAGGGAATATACTATGACGGTTATTCCAAACATACCCATGATGGTTACTCCCTGTGTATCTATGAAAGCTACAATGTAATTATGTTATGAATTCCAAAAGATACATATATGATTTTTGATTTCTATCAGTTTATTTATGAATCTTATTATTTTATAAGTTATGTTAAAGGGTTTATGTTTTATGGATGAAAATTATGATTTTTGTAAAAATGCTTTCATTGGTTTTAAATATTCATAGACTAGTAATTTTATTCCATAATTTATATTATTTACAGAACTTTTTATGCTCATCCCATGTTTTTGAAATTTTTCTCATTGGGTATAAGGAAGGGTATGAAAAAGGAAGACATAAAGAAGATTTTATTCAAGATAATAATTCTTGTTTTATTTAAGGAGAATTATTATTATTAAAAAATGGATATAGTATAATTGTCTCCATTGTAATTTTTTGAAATGTAATGAAATAGATGGGGCGTAATTCAGTAAATCACTAAACCTAAAAATATCCTCAATTTGAATTCTTAACATAACTCAAGGTTATGTAATTTTTAAAGTTGGGTCCTTATAGTTGGTAATAGAGGTCAGTTTAGATAAATTTAGAGGATAGGGTGGTATTTGGGTGTAGGTAAAAGATCCCAAATATCCAAGAGGGTAATAGTAAAACTGGTTGTTTGGATAAATAGTTGTACAGTGTAGATATAATGATGTTGATGGATAAAAGTAATAATAAATTTTTTATTTTAACATTATCCTTCAAAGGATACTTTTTTTAATAATAATAATTTGTTTCATGTTTATGTGTTGATTATATAATGTTGATTAAGGATAATTTGTCAATATGGAAGGAAAGTGGTCATTCATATCCTAATTATCCCTCCCCAACAATTTAATCATCAATATTATGAAAAAATAATCTTTGAATGATTTTGACACCTTATTGATTATTTGAATTGCCTATAAGAAATTGTTTGAGCCTTCCAACACCTACACATTTCTAAAACAATTTTATGGGTCATGGTATCTTTTTCATATGATTTCAAGATCTCATATTTTCCTAATCTATCTAAATGTAAAATTACAGCTATGGTGTGAACATTTAAATTTTAATGGCATGACAACATGCTGAAAGAGAAAGGGATCATCCTACAGATCATGATATCTAGATTCAAGGTATTCTTTAGTTTCTTATCCATAATTAATGAAGAATATTTGGATTAATATTTATAAATGATGAGGATATTTTATCTTTAAGAATGATGTATTAAGAAATAAGGTGTAAATTCATAGTTAATGGATTATGAAGAATGATTATTGAGTTATAAGTCTACATATTAGGGATTCAAGGGTTATGGTAGATTGTAGGATGATGAACTATTTAAAATAATTAATGCTCTTTTCATGATGGGATTACATTGGAAGTCTTTTTCTACTATTTTGTATCCCTGATGTTTGATATAAGAAAATGTTATTCAATAGAGAATTTACTTTTTAACTTTTTATGCAATGGATAAGCATAGGGGTTGATATGATCTTATGTTTTTGATGTGATTAATTGTTGTTAAATTTTGAGATTTAAAATGAAAGGTATTAGAATACCTTTGAAGATAAAGTATGTTATGGTTAATTTTTAGGATGTTATCTTATTTTTGAGAATGAAATATAAATTATATGGTTATAGAAAAGGTATAACCCACAAGATGTGTGACAACACGTAGGATGGGTGACAAACCATCATGTCTATCATGGATATGGGAATTGAACCCACAACTGGTGGGAGACTATAGCGCATCACCTACCACTAGCCTACGATAAGTCCCTTGTTAGTTTGACTTATTCTTTTTGGATAACTGATTTTATGGATCATGAATAATTTTATTTTTTGAACTTATGCTTTATCAAATGGATATCCTTAGTATGTGAAAATAATTTGGTGATTAAGTGATAAATGTTATTTTGTTAGACGTTTGCTATTTTTGTAACACAATATGACTAATTAAAATAGAATACTATGGGATTTTATTTGAGGAGTAATGGTTGAATTTAATTTTGTAAGAATATATGTTTTTATTGTTGACTTTTGTAAATTTGGGTTGTTTGTGGAAATGATTAACCTATCATGGAGAACTTGTGATTTACTTAATTTAATGTATGATACTTTAAGAGTATTCAATGTTATTTTGAGAAAATAATAAGATTTAATGTGGAAGTCTATATGATCAAATCCATCTGAATTTGGGGTTTTAATTTTAATTAGGATTATTTTGAAGAATATTAATGAAATTTTGTTATTGAATAGTCATTATCAAACTATTGGTATTATTTTTTGAATTCATGGAGATTAAGAGAATTATTTATTTTATAAAGGATTATTCTTTTTGGTGGTTATATGATCGTTTACAAAGCATATTAGTTTTGGTTAATGTCTAAAGTAAGATAAATTATATAGTTCATCTTTTTTTGATTATTTGATTATCTATAAGTTGATTCTAACTCTTCCGGTGTGACCAAGTAATCTTGAATAGTAATCATTTTGAGAAATGAAGAGTTTTTAGTGGACATTTATTAAAGGATGAAACTATACTTGAAAATTATTTTTTTCATATGATATTAGTTATGATCATAAATAAATTCGTCAAAATTATTAAAAAGACCATAAAACAAAAATGTTTTGCATTTAATTATTCAATTAGGGAATCAAATATCATTTAACCCATTACTAGATTATGGTTTTTGGACAGTTTACTTTATCCAAATCATGTTTTCTGTCACTCTCCATCAAAACTTAATGGTTAGTTTCTCTTCCATATCCATGTTTCTCAAACTAGAATTCTATTATGTGTTATCTCGATTTAAGTTTGTTCTTCTCTTTCATTGTTTTAATGTGATAGATTTATTGAATTTTTTTGATGTGGGGTTTTATTGATGTCATCGAGCCAAATTTCAAAATTTTGAGGATGCAATTTCCAAAAGGGGGGAATAATGTAACCACCTAGGTAATTATAGAATAACAAATTTTCATATCTCATAATGTTTGTTAATAATATATTAATTTTACCTTATCAGGGATGATTTTCCTCATAGTGTAATCGACCCACACCAAAGTGTTTCTCTGAAATATTATGTTTCACAGACTTTTGAGTTATACAAAAAAATAATATATTATTATTATTATTATTTTAAATGGTAGTTATCACCTATAAATAAGAGTGATTGGAATTAATACTATCAAATAAATTTTTAAATATATATTACACATATTTGAATAATGAATCATTGGATACCAAAATTATTATAAAAAGAAATTGAAACCAATTCAATCTTAATGATGTTTTTTGAAAACATATTTAAAAAGAGAATAACTGTGTTTATAATATCATATCACTCATTATTTATATTTACTTATTGAAAATATTTATATTATATATATTCAATGTAATGTTTTAAATTCATCATATAATATTTCTAGATATGATATAAGAACAAATTCAAATTTTCAGATAAATAAAGTATTTTTCTAAAAAGATTTTTTTCAGCCTTTTGATGGAGAACCTTTTTTAGATTTATTTTTATATGTTATATATGAATAATATAAACTTTTTATTTAGAAGCTGGATTTCAAAAAAATTCGTTGTTTTTTTTATTTTTCTAATAACTATCATGTTTTGATGAATAGTAAAAATACGCTAAATTTTATTTTAAACAACATTTTCCATCATGATAATTTATATAGTTAAATCATATTATTTAATCATTTTAATGTATAAATGGAATTTTTTTTATTAATTTAATCCAATTTTGGTCATTGGAAGTAATTTCACATTGAAATTGGGCATAAACACATGTCAAATGTATGATAGTTTTTATTTATTAAAACCCTGCTAGTTTGGTTTTGAAAACTAGAATTAACTATAAGTTAATTTATGAAAACCTGTTTTTTTGAATTTGGAAAAATCATTTCCATATTTATAATTATAAGGTCCAATTTTTGTGAATGAGTATAATTTATTTTCAGACTTTATGAATAGTAACTTTAGTTATTTTTTTATTTAGCATGGTAAAAGGGTAAATCTGGTAAATAATGGTAAAAAATAACATTTAAATAATATTTAAATACAATAAAAAATGTCTTAATCCTATTTTATTTGATATTTCAGACCATGGTAATCCCTAGGTCAATTTGAGGTCCATATGGGGCCACTTGGGTGTGAAAATGACATTTCATAATATCTAATTTAATTTAATGAGAAATAAAACGTAAACAATTATCTTTTACTGAAGAAATTTTAAGGTTGGGTTCTATAACTAATATCTTCAAATATAAATATTAATTAAAAATATAAAAATATTTCTCACATTATGGCACTTTATTTATAATTTTCTGACATTAATTAATTAAATCTAATTATGACGCAATGACGATGTTGTGATTGGTTCATTAATAAAGGATTAGAAAATACTATTATAAATATTAAAATAAATGTAATTTGGTTATTCTAATTCCATAAAATACTTTTTTGATAATATTGACAAATTATATTTTATTTAATTCCTTTGGATTGATGGAATCAAGTTGTTCTGAATTTTTTAAAAAGTCATGTATGAATAGAGTCCAAAATTAAAATAATTCATAACATAAAATATAAAAGAATTTATAAAATGTAATTAAATTACTAATAATCTAATATTTATCTAAATGGTCAAGAGAAGTAAAAATATGTCATAAATGACTTTTAATGGGTTGTTTGACAAGATATGGTAATTACATTAACCCATAATGTGTAAAAAAATAATATCACTCAATGATTAATAAAAGGTAATATAAGTGTAATGTCCTAGAAATTCTATATTTTCTTAATTATATGGAATTATTTTGAGACTCTAAAATCTGACGGTGCACGATTTTGAGGCACGGAGTGCCCGGAATGGTCCATAGAAATTTTGTTAAACATTAAATTGTGTGGGTAAGCAGTTTTCTAGAAAAAGTGTAATATCTCTTAAACGGCAACTCGAATCAAAAATCTGACGGCAGTGTTGCATTCAAGATGGTAGATTTTCCTTAGGCGTGACTTATGTTTAGTCAGTACGGGCCTCCTCTGAGAAAACCCAAAAATGGAATAACCATAAATAAAATAAGAAAATAATTTGTTTTATATGTCAAATGCTTATAAATCACAAAATTTAGCTTGGATTGAAAATCTGAGACCACCGCCGAACTCAAGATGGAATGCTTTATTTAAGAAGTTACTAACATTGGCTGGCACCTCCCACCAATGAATATTAGTTTTTGGTCATAAATAAAATAATTAAGTGGAAATTGTTTTATTTTGAAATACATAACTTCTAAACGGTAACTCACATTGGAAATATGAGAGTACCATTGGGTTCGTTGTGGTGTGTTTCAGATGGACATAGCCTATCCTTGACCAGCTCGTGTCGAGGGTGACTTTTAATAATTTTTCGAACTTTTTTCGGGTACGTTCAATAAACGCGTGAGTGGAATTTTTGAAACATTGGAACCGGTACTCAGAATTGAAATATGGGGATTCCATTGAACTCGAAGAGCCGATATTCGTTTAAAGAGACCTTCACCTTGACCCCAGTAGGTCGAGGGTGGATTTTAGTTGTTCTAATTTTCATGGGAGTGTAAAATAAATTATAAAATAAAACATTTTACTTTTATTTTATTTATTTGAAACAACCAATTTTAATTCTTGTGGAGGGGACCACCCAAACATGAACTCCTCTCTTAATGTGAGATAACTCTTGAAATTCCCCAAATTAATGAATTTAACATTAATTGATAAAGTAATTAATCTAAAATGAGGTTCTCCTCACCTCTCATGAGGGGTTGGGGGAATGTTATTGGAAAATCAATTTGGTGGAGAACTCTTTAAGAAATAGCTTTCTCATATGAATACGATCCTCCAACGAAGAACGACCTCTGAAAAAGGAATGGGGAACCTACGTTCGAGAAGCGCCAACACATCATCTTCCTCTGCACACTACCTCCAACGGATGATTGAGTAAGGGGGTTTATTTTTAAGTATGATAAATATCTATTTTTTGATTACCCATATTCTTAATTATTAATGATGATGGCCAAAACAACACGTCCATCAATTCGCACATATACCAAGATCTTTTTATTTCATTCTTTGTGAGTTCTTCGTGCGTTATTCAATGCCTAATATTTTTTGGCCCTGGAATCACTGAGTTTTGTTGATATAAATATGTGGATGTGAATCCGTCGATGCAGGGATCGTAAATATGTGATACTTTAACTTTTCAGGCTTGGAATGAAGCCACAATGGATCGGGGAACGGGGCAGCCAAATATTTGCTGGCAATAGAAACACAATATTTTTTTAGAGAGACATATGGACACATATCCCTTGACCCAAGAATATGGAATATGATATCATCTTATTTTTTGGGTTTAGAATAAGGATTCAACGTTTCGTGGTCGGGGAAACGTTACAGTGTGATTTCGGTGAGTCATTAGGGCGTGGCTCCCGAGTGGTGCGGTGTCCAGGCGGACAGTGGGGTGAGATTTTTCTGATGTGAATACAGGGTGGTGTGAGCCAGGCCGTTTTCATTGCAATGGAAGTGTCATTGAATACTGGGAGTTGACAGTTTACATTTCTGAGCATGTGCAACAGGGCATGAAGCTGGAATGAAATCACGAAAGATTTTAATTGAAGAGAGATAGTGTAGAGAAAGGATATGTTAAAAATTTAAAGTGATTAAATTTTAAATCCATTGAATAAGGGGATGTTCACCAAATTGTTGAGGTGTGGGTTAGTGCATGGAATGTGAAAATTTAAGTAAATGAATTATAAATTATAATAATAATATAATAATGATATTATTATTTTTTGTTGTAAAACCATATTTTTTATGTAACTTAACTGTGTGACATCGGTTTCACAAACCATCAGTGTCAGTGTAAACCTGACTTCGAGATGGAAATTATGAGTCTAATATTGGATGTATTTTTGGGGTTTTAAGATCAGTTACCCGAAACACTAAAATAATAATAATTTATTATTATTATTAAATCTTTGACCCTTCGTAACTTCTGTGTGTGATGTATGATTAACATACCATCTATGTAAATAGGATCCTGTCATTAATATGGTTGATTTAAGTATAATGTTTAATATTAAATTTTGGTTTGTGGCTCGGGTTCATGAAACACCCAATAATATTATAATTATTTTTGTAGGATCTTATATTCGACATATCTCCCTCATACGTTGTCGAAATGACGAACCATATTCGGCACCAGAAACCTTTGAACGAGATGGTCCTTTGGGTAATACCCACTTAGTTTTGGATAATGTTGGGGTACGACCAGGTTGGATCGAACAGAAATCAAACCGAGGTGTTGGGACTAAAGTCCATTAATATATAGACTAGATGTCTGTTTGACACAAAGTCTGTTGCGTTGAGACTCCTTTTATGTGTCGGTCCTTTGTGATACTTCATTGTGGGACTTCGTTGAGGTTTGAATATCAAACTGTGGATTGAGTAGTATGTCCTCACAGAATCAAGTGAGCTTTGTGCGGGAACCATGTAGCTGGTCGTAACATGAGAAAGGGTTTTTGTGGGTCTGTTTTACTAGGATCATGTGTGGGTCTGACGATATACTGACGATATACTAGGATCTTTTGTGGGTCTAATGATGTACTAAGATCCTATGTGGGTCTGAGGATGTACTGATGATGTATCATTTGTGGGTCTGATGATGTACAGATGATGTTCTAGGATCTTGTGTGTGTCTGATGATGTACTAACTATTTTCTAGGATCCTGTGTGGTTCTGACGATTTACTAACGTTGTACTAGGAACCTATGTCAGTCTGATAGTGTAATAACATTGAACTTGGAACTCGTGTGTGTCTAACGGTGTACTAGGATCCTGTGTGGGTCTGACGATGTACTAGGATCCTTTGTGGGTCTACAATTTGGGATCCATCGTGGGTCTACCTATTAACAGATTACGAAGATTTAGTAGTTACATCTAATCATTTCTACTATTGTACCTATGTTATACATGATGTGACTTGAGTCTTTACCTGAGTGGTATTTTTCCTTCGTGGTAATTCATTAGTGTTATTCTTCTATGTGGCGTTCATGTGTGGTACATAGCTTCGTGGTATTCCTACTTTTGTGGAATATTTGAGCTTTGGGTTTTTGGGTTAGACCCTATGTTTCCTCCTGGTTGAGATGGGTATACTTGATAACATAGGTATATGTACGGGCATATACCTAAGTAGGATTTTTAATTGTTTCCATGATTTTTGGATTATCCTTTTGAATTTTGTGAGACCATGAGGGTCTTGGGGTACCTATTGAGTATCGTCATACTCACCCCAACATGGGCTATGCCTGTACCTTGTTGTGTTTGGTGCAGACGACGGATAGTGCAGACTGAGGACAAGAGTACTAGGACTGGAGGTTGCTCGGAGGTGGAAATTAGACGAGGCGTACTACAGAGATGGCTATTCAAGAGCTATACCTACCCTTTAGGTAGGATTCGTGGTGAATGTTGATACGAGCCATTTTATTTTACTTATTCCTTTTAGTTTTCTTATACTTTCCAGTTGGGCTTGTATTCTATCCCCTTTCTACTTACTTTTATCACTCTTTTTCTATACAGTTTACTTTCATTCGTATCTTGTTGTCTGCTTGGTTTAGTGTGTTTATAATATATAAAGGCAATGCCTTCCCAGTTTTAGGGGATACTCCTTTCTGTGCTAGTCGCCAGCCCCTGGCTTATGGAAGACGAGCTTGGGGTAGTCACAGCATGAGCCCTGGGGGACAGGTCATGATAATAAGGGATAAACTAAAAAGATAAGGATATGAAATTATTCAAAACATATCTAAATATTATAGGATGATGGATATTAGAACAAAAATTATCCTATATTATAATTAAATGAGTTTTAGACCATTTTAAATCGAACATAAATTTATAATAAATTAATATTTCATGAATTTCCTAAAGTGCTCTTCACCTCTTCTATAAAAGGAAACTTCTTATTCTATTTATCACACACTTCCACAGACATTTAGTTCGGAAATTCTCTATCCAATACTCTTTCAATAATCCCTCCCTTAATCCTAGATTCTATAACTTGGATATAAGGTAATTCACGAAAGCCTTTTGGCTCAAATCAATAGAAGTAACCTGATTTAGAGGTAACATCATCTCTCAAGTTCACTTACTTTATTTACTTTATTCACTCCTTATGCTCTTTTATTTCATTTATTAAATAGAAACACTTGAATACTCAATATATTATGATTGTTTTAGGAGAATTATTTTATCTACACATACACAAACCTCCTTCCAATGGATATGAACATACAGTTTCTGTGTATAGCGAACAACTGCCTCACGAAATGATGATTGTTCAATTATATCCTACCACCTCTCATGGTGGCCACAATGATGGAAATATATTTATGTATGATATATATTATATTGATACTTTCAATATTCTTTTGTAATTTTTATTTACAACATACCATTATTCATTCAATAATGTGTAAATATAATAATTTCATTTAATGAAGTGCGGACTACCGCCCCCTCAATGTGATATGACTCGTTAATTACATACATGGAACATATGAAGGATAGATTTAATGAAATTATATAACATACATAACATATATATTATATTTTAATTATATTATACCTATTTATTATTCATTTTTCACTCATTTAATATGACAATGAAATGAACATAGTGTTCACACGTACGTGCAGCCTACCGTCTCCATGAAAGGTGCATTTTGTTTCTTATATCAAAATGATATGAAATATTCTAAATAAATATATACATATATAATATTTAAAAAATAAATAATATTCTAGAGATTATGGAATTTTGACCACATTGACAATTTACCTCAAAAAAATTCATTTTCTACTCAAGAACTGAATATCGAAATAACAACCAATATGAACTCAAATAATTAACTAATTTTTATTACATAGTAATAAGTTATATTAAATTAATAATGAAGTTGAAAAATGTTCTAAAGTAACTATAAATTAATCTATGTGTATTATTCAGGTACAGAATGATATTACGTGATGAGTGGGATCAAGGTAAGGGACTTCATTTCAATCTTCTTTCATTAAGGCATATTATGTTTTATACATGACCTTATTTTATACAGTTTATAAATATATAAATTTTCTTTTAATTTAATTCAATGGTTTTCGAAAGGAATATTTTTTTACAAAGTGTTTAACAAAATGAAAAAATGAATGTTCCTTTTTAATGTATGCAGAGACAATAAACTTTCCATTACCACAAGCTTTATTTGACATTAGGATTCCATAACATGTCATAATGTTTTTAAAAGAAAAATAATTTCAATATACTATTTTTACGTATTTTGGTATTTAAAATGGTTTTTGAAAAGCATATGTTATGTTAATATCTTGAAATGATATATTGTTATTGCAAAGTGGAATTTTTTTCATTCATTTATACTTGTTTTATGGGTTTTGATTATGTTATTGGTCTTGGTCATTGATTTATATATGGGTGGTTCTATGATAAACCAGGTGTAGGTGAGCCTAATATAGCTCTAAAATACATTGGGTAACATGATGGAGGTAATGATAAAGATTCTCCCAATGGATTTAGGGAATATACTATGATGGGTATTCCAAAGGTAACCATGATGGTTACTCCCTATATAGTTGTGAAAGATAAAATGTAAGTACATTATGAATTTAACAAGTCACCTTTATAAATTATGATTACTATGTTTTTTTTAATAATATTATTATTTCATGTGTTATTCTAAATATTTTATAATTTAATGGTGAAAATTATGATTTTGTGAAAATGTTTTCATGGGTTTTAAAATATTTTGGACTAGTGGTTTTATTCTTTATTTTTTATACCTTATTGATCTTTCTATAGTCGTCCCATGTTTTTGAAATGTTTTAAATTTGGTATAAGGAATGGAATGTGAAAGAAATAATTCAAGAATATTTTTATTAAGAAAAACATTTTTTTAAGGGGTTTTATTATTGTGAAAAAATTGGATATAGTAGAAGTGTCCCCTTTGTAAATTTTTTAGATGTAATGTAATAGTTATAGCATAATACACTAAAACTATAAACCTAAAAAGATACATAATTTAATTCTTGACATAACTCAAGATTATTAAATGTTTAATGCTATGGTCTTATAAGTAGTCCCACTAAATTATGGGGTCTTATCTCACTTAAAACGAACCATCATTGGAGAAAATCATTGTGGAACAGGTTACTCAATCCGGGTATGGTTATGTGCCATAGCATGACTATGTTACCATAATCTATCAATAACATGCTCAGTTTATATAATAGATATTTTGGATTAATTAGTAGGGAAACCACTATATCTTACATGAGTATTGATACCATACTTCAATTCAGGTGAAATTTATAAAAAATGGAATATAATAGTCTAGATCATAAAATTATGAACATTGTAGGATTCTAAATAATGCATAACTCATCACAAAAATTTACAATTTTATGCACAGCTAATCTCATAGTCATAAACATGGTTTTTTTGGGGATATATTTTCTAAAAAATACTTTATAATTGTTTGAAAATAAATGGTGGATTTTCCTAAGAATATCATCTAGGAGTGTCAAATTTTGTTCACAATAAGTCCATCTGTCATTTACCAGCATTCACTTGAGTCGGGCCCAATGCTCCGTTTTCAGATTTTTTACTCCTAAATACATATGTTCCATAACCATGTCCACTTTTAGTGTCCAGACAGGGATGTATATCTTGAAATACCCATATAATGTCTACATTATTGAAAATTTATGGATTCTATTCTTGTAACACCAAGAGATTTTCTGAATTATTATTTTTTAATAAATATAATCTTTTAATATTTTTCATTTCAGGAAATATAGAATATAGATTTTGTACTATGTTTTTCAGGAATTATAAGAAAGATATTAATATTATTCCACATGAAAAACTTATATTAGCTTACAGTACACACAAAACTATGTTTGAATTGTATTACACACAACACTGAGTTCCATCGATAGCTTGAATAACATTCAAGGACGAATTTTAAAAAACAAAAATATATTATTTATATTATTATAAAAGTATATAATACTAACACCTATCCATTAGAATGAAATTTATGAATAATATTATCAAAATTTTAAAAACTTTATTTATACATGAATATAAAATAGATCAACTGGTTATAGATTAGTAGATGTAAATGAAGGAAGTATTTGAATATAAAGAAATTGATTTTCTATGAAAATAATTTTTCTATGTACTTACCCAATTTTATCTCAATAAATTGGAAAGAACCATTTTGATTAATTTCATAAACAAAACTTATATATTCAACCAATATTTTTCATACTCATCCAATATATTAAATATGTATAAGATAAGAACATATCCAGCTTTATTAATAAAAAGATGTATTTTTATAAAAGGTAATTTTACTGCCATTTAATGGAGATCCAATTTAAATCTTGATTTTTAAAAGTTTTATATTTCTTTATTTGAAAATATAATATTTATTTTTAATATAAGAATATCAAAATTCAGTTTGGGTGAATTGTTTGTATTTTTCTGAGAAGTTTCATTTTTTGACGAATAGTGAAAACATTGAATTCTAATTCAAAACCAAATATTCATATAGTTTATTTATGTAGAGAAATAATATTTTCTTTTGGATTAAATGTTTATTAAGATAAAATTTAAATCAATTAATCCAAATTATGTCATCGGAATTAATTTCAAATTTAAATTGGATTTAATAACATTTGAAAACATTTGAAGATTTTGACCTTAAAAACTCACTCTATAATTCCTTCTGTGGGATTTAATTTAAATTAATTTCTTTGAAATATGCGATTAGAATTTAGAAAAAATGATTCAATATTTGGAATTATTATAATTTATAATTTATAATACGGTGAAATTATATTTGGACCAAAAATATTATTGAATGTGAATAAAATTAATTACAGTATTTAAGGGAGAAATTATTGTAAAAAAGGACTAAACCATAAACATAAGGGTAAAACTAAACTTCAAACCTATACAAAAGCCATTATATTTCCATCTTTCGAACCTATAATACCTTGTTTCTAATTTTAACCATTATTGTTTTCAATTTAATTTTTAGAAACGTGGGTGAAATACACTTTCAAAAAATATTCAAGATGTCCACTCCTCCAATATAAAAAGGAACTCAATTCTACCACTTATTGAAACCTCTCATGAGATTTGTATTAGAAGGATTCGGGTAAAAGAGGCTCCAAAAATCCATAAATTCATCCTTGAATCCATGTTTCCTCTAAAAATGGGGATGACCCTGTTTGTTTAAGGTTCAAAAATTCTAATCGTTTTCTAACAGGTTTATTTGTAGAACCAGAAACACCCAATTATTCTATATCCATTTCGACCTACTTTACAAAGGTAGGTGCTCTATAGTTGTTGACTGATGAGGCTTATGAGTTTGCATTGGTCAAGAGCATGGGAGGTCGGACACATCACACCTTTTTTGGGGGAATTATTTTCTACTCCGGGAATCTATTTATAGATTTAAGTTATGTCCGTGAATCCTTATTACATTACCAAGTATGAAAATGAGATTTCCTTTATATGGGACAATCAATGATTAATATGTATAAGATTTAGATAATCTTTTATATGTTTTGGAGGTTATTTATAGATAGAGGTTCAACTATATTTGTTAGAGATTCTTAGTCAATGACATCATTCGATACATTATATATAGATCTCTTGGTCACTATGATAACCATACTGGTTTTAAATCCACTCAGTGGGGCACTTGAAGTTTATTGTCATTCAGAAGGAAATGGATTATTTAAGAGTTGAGATCGTATCCACGGATGGGCTACCTACGTATTCTTTTTTATAAAAAGGAATCAGAACCCATGTTGTTCGGGAATTAAGATATAGTTTAACGTCATATGGGATAGATGAGAATTAATGGGTGATAGGCTTGAACCTTAAAAAGTATTCCTACGTACTATAGTTTTAAGGAAGAGATCAAATTCCATGTTGTTTGAGATAGAAGTGTGGGCTTTATGCATGATTAATGGATCAATGAGAGATGTCATTATTACTTTTACACTCTAAGTTCACGTGAGTCATCCTCTGTGTGAGAAAAAACAGGTATCAGTAAAACCTGATGATTTGTGCCATGAAATATACGGTCAAAAGGAATGATATGGGGATTACGTATGTATGATTTCCAAAATAGTTAAATATCGGGACTTATTTCAGAGAAGAAGTTTGGGAACAAGGTCTATAAAGGTATATGTTCTTTTATGGAGATATGGATACTCTAGCTTGGGGCTTACTCCGGAGAATGATGCCCAAATTAAGAGGGGACTTGGGGCTTACTTTTGAGAAGGAGGCCCAGGTTAATGGGACTTGATAACTGGATGTTACTCTTGAAAAGGAGGCCCGGGTTAAGGGAATTATGACTGGGGATTACTCTTGAAAAGGAGGCCCAGGATAAGGGAATTTGGGATTTGGGGCTTACTCTTAAGGAGGATGCCCATATTTGGGTACTTGGGGATTACTCTTAAGGAGGATGCCCAAATTAGGGAAACCTGAACTGGGGCTACTCTTAAAAAAGGAGTCCCATGTTAGGGGACTATTGGTTGGGGCATACTCCTAAAAAGAAGGCCCAGGTTTAGAGAACATGAACTGGGGCTTACTCTTGAAAAAAAGGCTCAGGTTAAAGAACTTGAACTGGGGCTTACTCCTGGAAAGAAGGCCCAGGCTAAATATCTTCTCATATTAAAGGTTGAGGTTGAATGAATGAAATCTCTCACCTTAGTGATATGAAGATATGTAAATAAATAGGTTTTGATAGATGTTCCACAGAATTCCTTTAAGATAAAGAATCCAACAAAGGAATCATGCCATAAATGGCTTTGAAGAGGATTATGAAGGATAAATATTGAAGAGGAGATGTAGATTTGATGGAAATAGATGAATGGATAGGAGGGACACCCCAAAGAAGGTAGGTGTGCATGTCCTGTTTGGGCGCGCAGGTCCTAGTCGTGTAGGTATACCTACATGACACATAGGTAGTTGCACGACGGTTATCCCATAGGGTAATACTTGGGCAAGGCTTGGCTCAATACCTTAGCATTATCTCTAGAGGCTTCCAAAATAGTGGCGCGTAGGTTTTGTTGAAGGAATAAGGCGGCGCATAAGTGTCTTAATTTCTCTTATGTGTTACTAACTTAGGTGCACATGTGTTGATGAATTTCAACACTTAGGCCTTGTTCCCCCTCTTTAGATCATCCATTCTTGGTAAGAAATTACCATTGAAGTGTTCTGAAGACTTTAAAAAGAGACTAGGGCGCCGAGAGCTGAAATATGACTTTCTTGATATTTCGTCCCCGAAATGGAAGGCCCACAAGGGGTATTTATTGGCTACTAAAGACCTTGGGAGAAAATTATATAGGGAACGCAGGTCACCTGCGCGCCCAATATGGGTCGTGCAGGTATACATGTGTGGCCATGATAAAACTTGCGCGACCTTTTCTTAAAGGAATCCCCATTCGTGCCTTCACCAATTTTTGATATTTATTCAAAGGATGAACCTAGTTATGCTATAGTATTCCCCTTTTTTAGTCTCTCTGATAGAAATGAGAATCAATAGAAGTCCCCCCTCAATGTTGGATCCAAAAGGAAAGAGGATGTGACTCTGAGGTAAAGAAGAAAACCAAGGAAGGGCAGCACATAGGTTTTGAGTGCGTAGATAGCGGTGTGTAGGTGAGAGGCATGCAGGCTTCAGCGTGTTGGGGTACAGCCTAGACAATAAATATGTGGTCATTCTCGTGCAAATCAACCGACTTTAAATAGTTCGAGCTCTCACTGCGCAGGTTTCTCTCGTCGTGAAATTTGCTGATGAAGCTCAGGATACCATAAATTAAATGAAGTGTTATTTTGAAATTAATTTTTAATTCTTAGAAAATAGAAGAGACTCTAGTTTGAGGATGTTCTTCATACTCATGTGCATCAAATTAAAAACACTTTCATCTTCAATCATTTGTGCATGCCTTCTTTTGTTACCTACTTTAAATTTTTACATAAGACAATAGGCCTAGTAAGCATAGTTTGATTTTTTCTTGGATTATTTAAAACAACCCTACAAACATTGAATCTTTCTATTTCTCAATATTACCTAAATCTTAAAAAATGTACGTTTGGTGAGATAAGAATTGACTTTAATTCAGATTTCCCTTGTCTTTTGTGGGAAGTTTAAAGTCATGCATGCCGGACATAAAAAGGCGAATGTTTAAGGTATAAATAGCTTTGACCAAATGGATTTAAATTGTCTCAATTCTTTAATAATTTATCTGAAAACATATTACCATTTTCAATTATGGAGGGAATCATGTAAACTATGACTTAAGAGATTTTAAATCTGAGTAATGATATGAAAAAGTTCTAAAAGGTATTAGAATAAGTATTTCCCAAGAATGAAGTTTCCACTATTTAATAAACCCATTAGGGGTTGAATTATGCATGGCTGCTTAAGGGAATTGGCTGCATAGTCAAATAATAACATCTTTTGGATGACAGGTCTGTTATGTAGAATACCTATGCAGGGCGCCTATGGGAATGTGCTGCATAGTCAGGCAAAAGAACTCTCAGATATTAACTTTTTGACTACAAAAAAGCCAGGGAAATTTTATGGAGATTCAAATGTTCCAAATCATAGAGTATGCTGTATGGAGAGAGGTACTTGAATATGGAGAGGATATTTCCAATCAAGATTGTCTAAGAATTGGATGAATTTCACTCCTGCGAAGGTCTGAGCCAGACGTAGGGAAGGGAAATATAAACCATAGACATGAATACTTTCAAATCATGAAAAAAGTATGGGACAAATATGTTAAGGATTTCCATTTTTTGTGGATCCTTACATATTTTCGATAAAAACAATAAGGACAAAAAGATGTTTTTTCTCCCAAGAATGATGTTAAAACTATTTGAAAAACCCGTTAGGGGGTTGAATTATGCAGGGACACCTAAGGGCATTGGCTTCATAGTCAAATAATAGCATATTTTGGAAGACAGGTCTGTTATGTGGACTGTTTATGCAAGGCCCCCTAAGCGCACATGCTGTATAGTCAAGTAAAAGAACTCTCAGGTATCATACATTTTGTGACCAACAGTCAAGAAAATGGTTATGATGATCTGGAAGTATTTCTGGTTAGGAGTATGACACATAAAAATGGGCATTGTTCAATACATGTAGAGATACACAGACAAATGCTAACCATGATCATAATGTGTCTGGGTCCTAAATTGAGATGTTGGAATTCACTAAATATCTCATTAGAATGAGAATAAAGCCAAATGTAGTTCTTGAAATACATTTTAACGTTATGCGGGATGAGAGTGTAGGAGATCTTAGTTTAGGGATATAGATCTCGATCAATTATAAGGTGTACACAATGTGTTTTATAAACCCGATGTGAATGAAGACAAGGGTTTCCAAACCACATTCATGTTTTCACAGGGTGAATTTTCATCCAAAGGACTGAAAGTGGAATTTGAGGTTAGTCCCAAAGACTTGGGGCTGGATTCGAGGGATGCTCAAATGTTCCTACGTATCCCATAAGGATGGGAATCAACCCGCACGTAGTTCTTGAAATATCCTTTGTACAGATTTGGTTCGTACATGTAAAGGTTGAAAGAGGAATTTAGTGCAATAATGGATTGACCCACGGTAAAAGGTTCAGGAATTTCCATGTATGCACGTAGTCTTTAGAATATAACATGATTGGAGATCAATTTAAATAATTATTCCCTATTAGTTTAGGGTGTCGAATAATGTTGTAGTTTATTGTCATATAGGAAAAAAGTGCGAACAGTTTAACATCATATAACAAGGACGATGGTGAACCAATGTAAAAAATATTGGTTCTAGGGGTGGTTTCACAAATCAACATCGTATGAGACAAAGGTGAACCGATGTGAAGAGATTTATTTGGGGCTTGAACCTCTATAGGTTGCCTACGTACCCAGCCTAGAAGGAAAGGATCAATGTTCGTGTAGTTCGATTGAAGAATGAATTGGTGATCAAGTTGTTCTTGAGGACAACGATCCAAAAAATTAGTGTCGGTACTTACGTATGGTTAGTGGCCCAGAGAGGGTGTTATGGTTGAAGTCTAATCTAAGATCACGTGAGTTATACTTGATGTGAGAAACAATAGGTAGTAACAACCTTAACATTTCACAGTTTAATGTCATGTAGGACATATGAAGGGACTATGCAGTTTAAAGTCTTGCAGTGAGGACTATTGGTTCTGCACAGTTTACTGTCATGTAGCAGTGACAAAATATAGTTTAACGTCATGTAGGATGTATTAAGGGACTTTGTTCAGTTTTACGTCATGTAGGATAAATGAGTAGTATATTTTAACGTCATGTATGATAAATAAAGGGACATTGTTTAACGTCATGTTGGATGTGAACAAATTTTTGCATCATGTTGGACAACAAGGGTGTTGTATAGTTTAGTGTCCTATAGCTAAGATAAAGGGGGTAATACAGTTTAACATCATGTTGGATGAAAGAGGGACTGTGCTGTTTAATATCATGCTATAAAAACAATAAAGGACATAGTTTAACATTATGATTGACGTATTAGGGACTATTTCACAGTTTAACGTCATGTTGGGCGATGGAACAGTTTAACACCATGTTGGACGATGGCATAGTTTAACGTCATGTTGGTCGATGGAACAGTTTAACGTCATGTTGGAAAATGGTGAGAATAGTTTATGGTCATATCCATAGAGCAACAATTATTCAGTTTAACATCTTGCTGAATGTATTAGTATTTGTATTACACACAATACTTCTCCTGAAATCTGGAATTAGTTGGAGTAGTGATGAGTTCTCCATCCATTGAGATTAAATAATAAGCTCCATTGGTGTAAACCATATGAATTGAATATGGTCCTTCCCATTTTGGCTCCAGATTGGGAGGTTTCTTTCCTGGTATCATTGGACATTTGAGAACCAATACCAATTCTCCATGAATGAATGAATGAAGACGAACTTTTTTTTGAAAGCTCATGCTATTAGTTTTTGATAGACATCCAAGTGGTGCAAGGTTCATAATTTTATCTCGTCTAATCGTTCCAATTCATCCATTCTCTTTTGAGATTTTTCATCTGTAGATGACTGATCACAAATGGCTACCCTGAGTTACGGTAATTGAACTTCCATGGGAAAAACTACTTCGGTTCCATATAACAATGAATTTGGAGTTGACTACGTTTTAGTGTGGGTGGTAATTCGATAAGCCCATAAAAAATGAAATGGTTTATCAGGACATGAATTTTTATCATTATCCACCATCTTTTACAGTATGATATAGCGAGTCTTGTTAAAGGCTTCTATTTGTCCATTGATCGTTCCATTATACCGAGAAGAATGGACGGATTTGATGTTATATTCTTGATACAACTTCCTTAACATGGATGAACAGAAGTTCGTGCCATTATTCATCAATATGGTATGAGGTTCACCAAATCTAGTAATGATGATAGACTTGATGAATCTAACAATGCTTTTAGAAATGACTTCTTTGAGAGGTATTGACTCTTCCCATTTGGAAAAGAAGTCAGTAGTAGTAAAAATGTACTTAAATTTCTTAGATGTGGTTGAAGGGTAAAGTCCCACTACATCGATTCCCCATATGGTAAATGGCCATGAGTATTTAGCTGTTTGAAGCAACTCTGGTGGTTGATGAATTAATTTGTCATGTACTTAGAAAGAATGACACTTCATATTTAAATCAACACAATATTGTATCATTGATGGCCAAAAGTATCCAAGCCTTCAAATTTGATCAGATAGTCCATGTCCGGACTGATGGCCACCACAGACTCATGTATGCACTTTTTTAATGACAGCCATTGTCTCTTCACCATCAATGCATCTAAAGATAATTCCATCAAAACCTCTTTTGTAGATATTTTTCTATAGGTGATCTGGGCTATCATAAATAGTAAAATTGACCACACATCGTTGGATTTGTTCTCTCCCATCTCTATCAGGTGGAAGTATTCCATTTTGATGGTATTCCCGGATAGGTTTCATCCATCCTGTAATATGACCATATGGTTCAAAAATGGGAATAATTTCATTGATTTCATCTATTCTAGTTTGAACATAAGGTGAAATTATATGACGGTGGGAAATACTGATGATTGTCTCATCCTGATTTGGATCTACCAAAGCTGTAGCTATATTATCTAGTGAATCAACTTGGGCATTTTGTGATCACGCGACATGCCAAAATGACGGTTCCAAAGGAAACTCCTCCATTAACTCTCTGACGTAATCATACAAAGGGATTAACTCTTCTTTTCTGATGGCATTAATCCCCATTGACCTGTTTTATTACTAGGTCTAAATTACCTTTCACCTTTAACTGATTCACTTGAGCCTAAAGGGATAACACCAATCCTGTTATGAGAGCTTGGTATTCTGCTTCATTATTTGTCCCGCCTCCCAAAAATGAGAAGGAATAGGGTAGAACTGCCTTTTTTAGAGAAATGATAAAAATTATTAACCCATATTTGATTAATTTAGGATCTTCTATTTTCTACCCTGTTAGACTTTTGGAAACACCATCAAAGTACATTTCCCATGTTTGAAGACTAACTTGAATAGAGAAGACTTCCTCATCAGTATGTTCAATATTTGACGATGTATCTTCTACTAAAGGATGTTCAGCAAGGAAATCAGCCAGAGCTTGGCCCTTTATTGCCTTTTGATACATATATTGGATATCAAATTGCTACAAAATAACTTCCCACCTTAATAGATGTCCTGTAAGTATTGGACAACTAAGGATGAATTTGAGTGGGTTATTGAGAGATACCAAATGGACCTCATGATATTGATGGTAGTCTCTCAACTTCTGAACTGCAAATATTAACACTAGGTAGCACTTTTCAATACTTGAATATCGAGTTTCTTCTTCAAGCATAGTCTGAATGAGAAAATAAAGGTTGTTTTCACTCAAAGATTCATTCTTTTGGGGAAGGAAGGCACCCAATGATCACTATAAATCTATAACATAAAGAATAAGTGGCCTCCCTTCAACAGGTGGCATTAATACTGGTGGACTCAAGAGATATTTCTTGAGAATATTGAAGGCTTATTGACATTCTTCAGTCCACTGGTAAGTGACTCCCTTCTTCATCAATTTGGTGAAGGGTATACTTTTTCCTACCAAATTGGAGATGAAACACCGAATATAGGCCATGTGTCCTTGAATTCACCTCAATTCTTTCAAATTACGAGGAGGTGACATACCAAGGATTGACTTTTTATTCTCAAGATCGACTTTGATACCACGATGGCGTACAACAAAGCTGAGAAATCTTCCTGAGGTTAACCCAAAATCACATTTTAATGGGTTCACCATCAAATTATATTGCCAAAGGTAGTGGAATATGACTTCCAAATCTGCCATGTGATTAGAATGTTGTTTGGATTTGACCACAAAATCGTCCCCATAACATTCAACAAACTTCCCTAAAAAGGGTTTGAAGATACGATGAATGGCATGCTGATATGTTGCGCCTGCATTCTTCCAGACAAAGGGAATTACCCAATAGAAAAACACACCGTGAGGGGCTCTGAAATATATAGATTCATTATCTTCTAGAGCTATTCAGATTTCATTATATCCAAAAAATCCATCCATTAAGTAAAGTGCTTCACAGCCAGTTGTTGTATCAATTAAGAGTTCTGTAGACAAAACTGTAAAATCTTCCTTAGGAAAATGCTACTTAATATCTCTAAAATCAATGAAAACTCTAATTTTTTCCATTCTAATTTTTAAAATGGTCAATAATAGCCAACTAGTTGGGTATTGAACTTCTCTAATGAAGTTATCTTTGATATTCATATCCACTTCAGCTTCAATTTTGGAAGCATAAGTTGGGTGTGTTCTTCTTGCAACATGTTTGAATCCTCGATGTTCTTCTGGAAAACCCAAATGATGAGTAGAAACATCAGGATCAATCATGGTATCTCTATATAGTTCCAAGAAAATATTTCTTGATTTTTCTTTTAAAATAAAATATACATTTCTTGATCTTCAATAGTCATGGACACACTAATTAATGTTGGGTGTGGATCTTATTTTGTACCCATATTTATTTCTCTGAGTTCATCCACAGTGGTAGAGATATTATCTTCAAATGTTAGAGGAGCATCCCTGAGATCTTCCTCTTCTTCTTCAACATGTGTTACCTCTACTGTTTTTACTTGTATAGTAGATGATGAAGTATAATTTCCATGATCAGGAGAGATGATAAAATTTTAACATATTGAAAAAGAGGATTCTATTTCTGACCATATTGATGATGAGGGGTCATCCTTGGGTTATAAAGAGGAGATGATGGATTGATATTTGACATCATCGTTCACCTCTACAATGATATATCTTCTTCTGGACTGATTGGAAAAGTATAGACTTGCTGGATTTCAGAAGATGAAATGACAACATCTCCATTTGAGCCTTTATCACTGCTTGGTGAATCACCACATTCTCTCTTCACTACTGGAAATACAGGATTTCCCAAGGGTTTAGAACCGGTGGGAAAGGCTGCAGAACTGTGGGTATATGTTATACCAACAAATCTATAAACTGTAGGGAAGTAAGACGTTGGGAAAAACATTTCCCAACGGTTTATAGTGAACCGTTGGGATAGGGTGGGGAAAAATTACCTATCCCAGTGGTTCTGGAAAACCGTTGGGAAAGCTTTTTCCCAACGGTTTACAACTGTTGGGAAATCTTTTTCCAATGGTTTACAACCGTTGGGAAAGCGTTTTCCCAACGGTTTACAACCGTTGGCATAAATTGCCCAAAATTACCATGTTTTTCCAAACGGTTTTCAAAACGGTTTGGAAAAACCAAAAATCTACTCTTTCCCAACAGTTTAGAACCGTTGGTAAAAGTGTTTTACCAATGGTTTTATAAATTCTTGGTAAAAAAACCTAGAAATTCTATGCCAACGGTTTTGAACCGTTGGCATAGTCTCTACTGGGAAAATTGCACAGCATCTCTGCAATTTGCCCAGCAGCTCCCCAATTTGCAACCAACTCTCCAATTTTCCCACCAGGTCTCATTTTCTAGTTCCCTCTCATTTTCAATCCAATTATTATACCTGAAATAAACTAACACTTACATATACAATTATTGTACCTGCAAAAACCAACTAACACTTACATATAGAGAACACTTTCATACACATTTAACATATAATGGTTGAACTATACACATCCATAATTAAAGTAGAATTCATAAAGTAATTATAAACATACATAATTCATTTAGAAATAAATTTAAAATTGAGATGAAAATTATCTGTGGAATCCAGAAGTAAATTCATAATTTGATCGGTTTTTTGTATACCATGTATTTTTACCAGAAATAATGTCCATTTTAAACATAATACATACAACTGGAGTGTTACCGACCACACCGTGCCTCGGATTTAGGCGGGGTTGACTCATACACTTCACATATGACCCATGGATTGTTGTGCTAATGTATCAAAACAATCCGAATGCATTTGGTCTGTTTTCCGTATGCCAGTTGATGTTTTTCAATTAAAATGACGTACTTTTGAAATAAAAGACAGACAATTTGAATGGTTCCAGTAACACCACGCCTCGTATTGAGGCAACGTTGACTCGTACACGTCAAATATGACACATGGATCATTCTCCTAATGTTTCAATGGAAACCGAATGTGTTTGATCAGTTTTCCTTATGTACATAAATTGTTGTCCATTTTAAGCAAAAGAGAGCCACTTAGAGTGATTTCGGCCACACCGTACCTCAGATTAAGGCGGGGTTTACTCGTACACGTCACATATGACACATGGATCGTTTTGCTAAAGTATCGACACAATCAGAATGCGTTTGGTCGGTTTTCTGTATGCATGTTGATGTTTTTCACTTAAAATGATGTCCTTTTGAAAGAAAAGGCAGACACTTTGAGTGGTGGTGGAAACACCGCACTGTGAATTGAGGCGGGGTTGACTCATACACATCACATATGACCCAAGGATCGTTTTTCTAATGTATCGACATAATCCGAATGTGTTTGGTCAGTTTTTCGTATGCCAGTTGATGTTTTTCAATTAAAATGACATACTTTTGAAAGTAAAGGCAGACACTTTGAGTGGTGCCAGCCACACCGCGCCTCATATTGATGAGGAGTTGACTTTTACACATCACATATGACCCATGGATCGATCTCCTAATGTTTCAATGGAAACTGAATGCATTTGGTTGGTTTTCCATATGTACTTAAATTGTTGTCCATTTTAAGCAAAAGAGAGCCACTTAGAGTGATTCCGGCCACACCGTCCCTCAGATTAAGGCGGGGTTGACTCATACACGTCACATATGACCCATGGATCATTGTGGTAAAGTATTGACACAATCCGAATGCGTTTGGTCTCTTTTCCGCATGCCAGTTGATGTTTTTCATTTCAAATGATGTCCTTTTGAAACAAAAGACAGACACTTTGAGTTGTGGCGGCTACACCGTGCCTCGGATTGAGGAGGGGTTTACTCATACATGTCACATATGACCCATTGATCATTGTGCTTATGTATCGACAGAATCCGAATGTGTTTGGTTGGTTTTCCGTATGCCAGTTGATGTTTTTCAATTAAAATGACGTACTTTTGAAACAAAAGGAAGACACTTTGAGTGGTGTCGGCCACACCGCGCCTTGTATTGAGGCAGCGTTGACTCGTACACGTCACATATGACCCATGGATCATTCTCATAATGTTTCAATGGAAACCGAATGTGTTTGGTCAGTTTTCTGAATGTACTTAAATTATTGTCCATTTTAAGCAAAAGAGAGACACATAGAGTGATTTCGGCCACAATGTGCCTCAGATTAAGGCGAGGTTGACTCGTACACTTCACATATGAACCATGGATCATTGTGATAAAGTATCGACACAATCCGAATGTGTTTGGTCAGTTTTCTGTATGCCAGTTGATGTTTTTCACTTCAAATGACGTCCTTTTGAAACTAAAGACAGACACTTTGAGTGGTGGCGGCCACACCGCACCTCGGATTGAGGCAGGGTTGACTCGTACACGTCACATATGACCCATGGATCGTTGTGCTAAAGTATCGACACAATCCAAATGCATTTGGTCGGTTTTCCGTATTCTAGTTGATGTTTTCCAATTAAAATGGCGTCCATTAGAAACCAAAGGCGGCCACTTTGAGTGGTGGCGGCAACACCGCACCTTGTATTGAGGCAGGGTTGACTCGTACACGTCACAAATGACCCATTGATCATTGTGCTAATCTATTGACATAATATGAATGAGTTTGGTTGGTTTTCCATATGCCAGTTGATGTTTTTCAATTAAAATGATGTAATTTTGAAACAAAAGGCAGACACTTTAAGTGTTTTTGGCCACACCGCACCTCGGATTGAGACCGAGTTGAATCATACACGTCACATATGACCCATGGATTGTTCTCCTAATGTTTCAATGGAAACCGAATGTGTTTGGTCGGTTTTACGTATGTACTTAAATAGTTGTCCATTTTAAGCAAAAGAGAGCCACTTAGAGTGATTCTGGCCACATCGTGCCTCAGATTAAGGTAGGGATGACTCGTACACGTTACATATGACCCATTGATCATTTTTATAAAGTATAGACATAATCAGAATGCGTTTGGTCAGTTTTCCATATCCCAGTTGATGTTTTTGACTTCAAATTATGTCCTTTTGAAACAAAAGACAGACATTTTGAGTGGTGGCGGCCACACCGCACCTCGGATTGAGTCGAGGTTGACTCGTACACGTCACATATGACCCATGGATCGTTGTACTAATTTATCGACACAATACGAATGAGTTTGGTCGGTTTTCCGTATGCCAGTTAATGTTTTTCAATTAAAATGACATCCTATTGAAACAAAAGGTAGACACTTTGAGTGGTTCCGGCCACACCGCGCCTCGGATCGAGACGGAGTTGACTCATACACGTCACATATGACCCATGGATCTTTCTCCTAAGGTTTCAATGAAAACCGAATGCGTTTGGTCAGTTTTCCATATGTACATAAATTGTTGCCCATTTTAAGCAAAAGAGAGACACATAGAGTGATTCCGGCCACACCATGCATCAAATTAAGGCGGGTTTGACTCGTAAACATCACATATGACCCAGGTATCATTGTGCTAAAGTATCGACACAATCCGAATGCGTTTGATTGGTTTTCTGTATGCCAGTTGATGTTTTCACTTCAAATGATGTCCTTTTGAAACAAAAGACATACACTTTGAGTGGTGGCGGCCACACCGCACCTCGGATTGAAGCGGGGTTGACTCGTACACGTTACATATGACCCATGGATAATTTTTCTAATGTATCAACACAATCCGAATGCATTTGGTCGGTTTTCCATATGCTAGTTGATGTTTTTCAATTAAAATGACGTCCTTTTGAAACAAAAGGCAGACACTTTGAGTGGTGGATTCCACACCATGCCTCGGATTGAGGTGGGGTTGACTCGTACATGTCACATATGACCCATGGATCGTTGTGCTAATGTATAGGCACAATCCGAATGCGTTTGATCGGTTTTACGTATGCCAGTTGATGTTTTTCAATTAAAATGATGTACTTTTGAAACAAAAGGCAGACACTTTGAGTGGTGCCAGCCACACCGCACCTCAGATTGAGGCAGCTTTGACTTGAACACATCAGATATGACCCATGTATCGTTCTCCTAAAGTTTAAATGGAAACCGAATGCGTTTGGTCGGTTTTCCTTATGTACTTAAATTGTTGTCCGTTTTTAGCAAAGAGAGACACTTAGAGTGATTACTGCCACATCGTGCCTCCGATTAAGGCGGGGTTGACTCGTACACATCACATATGACCCATGGATCATTGTGCTAATGTATTGACACAATCCTAATGTGTTTGGTCGGGTTTCCATATGCCAGTTGATGTTTTTACTTCAAATGATGTCCCTTTGAAACAAAAGACAGACACATTGAGTGGTGGCGGCCACACCGCTCCTCGGATTGAGGTGGGGTTTACTCATACATGTCACATATGACCCATGGATCGTTTTCCTAATGTATTGACACAATCCGAATGCGTTTGGTCAGTTTTCCGTATGCCAGTTGATTTTTTCAATTAAAATGATGTACTTTTGAAAAACAAATGCAGAGACTTTGAGTGGTTTTAGCCACACCGCACCTCGGATTGAGGCGGAGTTGACTCGCACACGTCACATATGACCCATGGATCATTCTCCTAAAGTTTCAATGGAAAGTGAATTCATTTGGTCGGTTATCCGTATGTACTTAAATTGTTGTCCATTTTAAGAAAAATAGAGCCACTTAGAGTGATTCCGGTCATACTGTGCCTCAGATTAAGGCAGGGTTGATTCGTACACGTCACATATGACCCATGGATCGTTGTACTAATGTATCGACACAATCCGAATGTGTTTGGTCGGTTTTCCGTATGCCAGTTGTTGTTTTTCACTACAAATTATGTCCTTTTGAAAGAAAAGATAGAAACTTTGAGTGGTGGCGGCCACACTGCGCCTCAGATTGAGGTGGGGTTGACTCATACACGTCACATATGACCCATGGATCTTTATTATAATGATCCGACACAATTCGAATGCGTTTGGTCAGTTTTTCGTATGCCAGTTGATGTTTTTCAATTAAAATGACGTACTTTTGAAACAAAAGGCAGACACTTTGAGTGGTGTCGGCCACACTGTGCCACTGATAGAGGCAGAGTTGACTCGTACACGTCACATATGACCCATGGATCGTTCTCCTAAAGTTTCAATGGAAACCGAATGCGTTTGGTCGGTTTTCCGTATGTATTTAAATAGTTGTCCATTTTAAGAAAATGAGAGCCACTTAGAGTGATTTTGGCCTCACTGTGCCTTAGGTTAAGTCGGGGTTGACTCTTTACATGTCAATTATGAACCATGGATTGTTTACTAATGTAACGACATAAGCCAAATGCGTTTGGTCGGTTTTCCGTATGCCAATTGATGTTTTTCACTTCAAATTATGTCCTTTAGAAACAAAAGACAGAAACATTGAGTGGTGGCGGCCACACCGCACCTCTGATTGAGGTGGAGTTGACTAGTACACGTCATATATGACTCATGGATCGTTCTCTTAAAGTTTCAATGGAAACCGTATGCGTTTGGTCGGTTTTCCGTATGTACTTAAATTGTTGTCCATTTAAGAAAAAGAGAGACACGTAGAGTGATTCTGGACACACCGTGCATCAAATTAAGGCGGGGTTGACTCGTACACGTCACATATGACCCATTGATTGTTGTGCTAATGTATCGACACAATCAGAATGTGTTTGGTCAGTTTTCCATATGCCAGTTGATGTTTTTCACTTCAAATAATGTCCGTTTGAAACAAAAGACAGACACTTTGAGGGGTGTCAGCCAAACCATGCCTTATATTGATGCGGAGTTTACTCGTACACATCACATATGACCCATGGATCGTTCTCCTAAAGTTTAAATGGAAACTGAATGCGTTTGGTCAGTTTTCCGTATGTACTTAATTTGTTGTCCATTTTAAGCAAAAGAGAGCCACTTAGAGTGATTTCGGCCACACCGTGCCTCAGATTAAAGCGAGGTTGACTCATATACGTCACATAAGACCCATTGATCATTTTGATAATGTATTGACACAATCAGAATGCGTTTGGTTGGTTTTCCATATGCCAGTAGATGTTTTTCACTTCAAATGATGTCCTTTTGAAACAAAAGACAGACACTTTGAGTGGTGCCAGCCACACCGAGCCTCGGATTGAGGTGGGGTTGACTCGTACACGTCACATATGACCCATGGATCGTTGTGCTAATGTATCAACACAATCCGAATGTGTTTGGTCTGTTTTCCGTATGCCAGTTGATGTTTTTCAATTAAAATGGCGTCCTTTTGAAACAAAAGGCAGACACATTTAGTGGTGGCAGCCACACCGCGCCTCAGATTGAGGTAGGGT
The DNA here is from genome assembly GCA_963277665.1 of Viscum album. Taxonomy (NCBI): domain Eukaryota; kingdom Viridiplantae; phylum Streptophyta; class Magnoliopsida; order Santalales; family Viscaceae; genus Viscum; species Viscum album. The sequence continues at coordinate 590,158,951 of OY728140.1, read as the reverse complement.
TGATTCGTACACATCACATATAACCCATGGATCGTTATCCTAAAGTTTAAATGGAAACCAAATACGTTTGGTCATTTTTCCGTATGTACTTAAAATGTTGTCCATTTTATGGGAATCCTCATTGCGGGGGGTTGTTCGGGGTCCAAGGAAGAGGGTGGGGGGGATGTCCAGTGGGCTGTTGGGGGGGCTATCCAGGGGGCAATCCTGGGGGCTGTCTGGGGTTTAGGCAGGAGAGTGGGGGGCTGTGCAGGGGGCTGTGCGGGGGGTGTTCGGGGGGGATGTCCAGGGTCCAAGGAGGAGGGTGGGGGGCGGTCTAGGGGGCTGTCCAGGGGGCTGTTCGGGGGGCAGTCTGGGGTCCAGGGAGGAGGGTGGGGGGGGATATCTGGGGGGCTATTCGGGGGGTTGTCTGGGGGCGATCTGGGGCTGTTAGAGGGTTGTCCAGGGTCCAAGGAATAGGGTGGGGGCTGTCCGGGGGGCTGTCTGGGGGGTTGTCCAGGGTCCAAGTAAGAGGGTGGGGGCTGTCCGGTGGGGCAGTCCGGAGTCCAGGGAGGAGGGTGGGGGTTGTCTAGGGTCAATGAAGGAGGGGGGTTCCCAAACACACAACCACGTAAAGACAACAACATCCATAAAAATAGAAAATAAATAAAAATTACTCAACTCCAATACTATACTACGAGTCTATATAAATACAATAACTGGAATAGATTAAATATCAAATCTCAGTAATATCAGTCAAAAATATAATTGATCAACTTGTCCCACATCACCATCACCATCATCACCATCATCACCATCATCATCATCATCACCCTCATCCTTTTTCCCATCATCGTCCTCGCCCTCGCCCCTTCCTCGTCCTCGCCCTCCTCCTTTCCGTCGCCACCCGCCTCGCCCTCCTCCTCTCCCTCCTCTTACGCACCAGACTCATCGCCATCATCATCTTCAAGCTGAACATCATCATGAACACCACTAGAAATGCCACCTGTTTCACCGTATATAGAACACATCGACGACATATACTCATCAAAAGCTGGGCTGGCCTCTTCTGGAAGTGTAGGACGTAGAACTTCAATAAATTTCATAAACACACTGTTTGCCCTAGCAGACTGTTCTGCCGTCTCTATGGCCCTTTTCTTAGCATGTTCTGCCTGTGCCCTAACTTTCAGTAGCTCTATGGCACTACAGCTCATACCTGAGGAGGGCCAATACCTCGTCGGGTCTATCCTAGGCCGGAAGCGTACACTACCAGAATGCTCCTCTCCCAACACCTGATGTAAGTGATCTGTTGGCCAAAAATTGTCTGGTTCGTGGGCATCTGGGGCCTCTAAAGTAGCCTATTACAAATATAAATATATCATTAAGTTACAAAATATATATTAAAAAATAAATTCAACAGATTAAAACTTACAATCTGCTGTTGGGTCGCTTCGTTGACGGAACTTCAATCCCTTTTCCGTCTACTCAAGCAAAACAGTTTTTCTCGAGGCACACATCCTTCAATATTTTTTATTTTCCTCTACAATGACATTGAAAAATATATTTATATGAAAACATTAGCAAACAATTAAATAATTGAAGAAACAAAAGAAAGTGTAAGTTGTAAAGAAAACTTATAAACAATTGTCATACCTTCTTCCTCTCATGATCAGGCATCGTAGTGTGTCCCAGTGTGTGGAGGTATTTTTTTGCATCGGTGTTCTTTTTATTTTTTCTAGATTATTCCTAAAAAAATTCCAAAATGAAACAGATTGTGTTAATGAAAAACATGAAAGTTATTATTTAAATACCTCAAATGTTATTAATACCTTAAACTGGGTACTCGTCCAATGAGTAATCATCTGACGATACTGCTCTATAGGACAATCATCCACCACTGGTACCACCTCTAACTCAGTGAAAACTCTAGAAACCTAGCCAATATACAACTCATGCTTGTAGTCTCTCCAAAGCTCGCCTAAATCTTTTAGACGTTCCAATCGTGCACCCTCACCATCGAGAAAATTAAATCGAAGCTGAAATAAAAATATTAATTCATATAAATACAAAAATAATTCTTGGCATTAAATAGAACATATTTTCTTACCGATATCTCTGGCCAAGCTCTATCCTTGACCTCATGTGGCAAATGTCTCTATGATAGCTGGCTGATGAGAATGATGTCGGAGTAATTGAAAAGTGTCACCAAAAAACTCCGACATTGCTTCCCTGTTTTCTCATCCATTTGGTTGTCTTCATTATAATCCACCATAACCAGTGTGTGGTGGTTACACACTGAACGCATGCGTGTACACCCCCGCCCACGCCTCTTGTCAGTTGATGTATCTTTCACAAAAGAAAAACATATATTTTATCAAAACATGTTATAATAAAAATAAATATTTCTATAAAAATTTGTTAGGGTTTTATAAATATACCCGTGTCGGTCTGATCGCTGAGTTCCGGTGGAACCACAGAAACTGATGGAACACCCTGTGGTGGAACATGAGTCAAAGACGATGGAATATAGAATCTATAAGAGACAGTAGTAGAAGGAAATGAAGATGGGACAACTGTCTGACCGGATGCTGACTGATGAGTGGGAATCATAATGGGATATGAAAATGATGGGGCAGAAGATGTAGAAGGTAGCGAAAACATGGGAGGCCTAAATATCCCATGTGTCTTTAATGATACACCAGGATCAGAATGTGGGAAGGATGACATGTCAGTGGTAGGGGAAGGGTCTAGTCGGGTACGCGCAGCTGCTCGTCCACCTCTGGTACAAACTCTCCTCATACCACCGGCCTGAGTACTAGGACCGGTACTAGGCTCCTCGTCGAATGACTATCGATGTATAGGTGGATCCTACAAAAATATTTAAAAAATACTAATCACATGAAATTATATATTCTTTAAATATATCAATTTGAAATAAATTACTCACTACAGTCACTAATGATGGAATTCCCAACTATGTCATTCGACGATTGTTCTCCATCATTTTTTCCTTCATCTCTCTTCAATTGGATTCATTTCCTGCATTTTGAAAATAAATATGTAATTAATTAAAAAAATAAAACTAATGTGTAACCCAAAAAAACTAAATATATGATGGAATAGGGGATTCATTGGTAATTTAGATATAAATTGAGTTATAAGAGCATGAATGGATTTAATAAATCAAACAAGTTGTAATGTTCACCAAGTTAGAAATATTGTTTGACTATGTTAGTATACAGTTCAATTACAAATTATAAAATGCAATTCAACTAAAACGACAACCAATAAACATTGAAAATTCACATAATGGTCAATTAAGCTATCAATTGTTTTAGAAGAGCTTGAATGGATTAAATAAATTATACAAGTCGTAATGTTCACCAAGTTAGAAATATTGTTTGACTATGTTTGAATACAGTTCAATTCCAAATTAGAAAATGAAATTCAAATAAAACTCCAACCAATAAACATTGAAAATTCACATAACGGTCAAGATAGCTATCAAATGTTTTAGAAGAGCTTGAATGGATATAATAAATCATACAAGTTGTAATGTTAACCATGTTAGAAATATTGTTGGACTATGTTTGAATACAGTTCAATTCCAAATTAGAAAATGGAATTCAAATAAAACTACAACAAATTAACATAGAAAATTCTCATAACGTTCAAGTAAGCTAAAACATATTTGTGATCAATACTAAATCCATTTGAAAATTACCAACCTTAACAAACCAACTCGAGGTAAACCAAAAAATTTGAGAACATGGATGAATGATTCTATATATTTTCAACCACAACATCAGGTTCACAATCAACTCTGAAAGTTGAGATATTTGAGTCATCAAAAGAAATAAATGGATTGGTTCCAATGGAACTAGGGGCAGTTTCAATTCCATCATCACCATCATAAAAAATATGTCTTGGAATTACTTCAACTATGACACCAAATTCAGGTCGAAGTTGGTCTTTGACATAAAAAACTTGTTTAGCCATTGATGCCAACACATATGGTTCTTAGATAGCAAGAGTTCGAGTCATGTTAATTACTCGAAATCCACAATCATCCATAAATGTGACATGTCTCGTCATCGAATCAAACCAAGGGCATTTCATCATTGTGACTCATCCATGAGAGTAATAATCCAATATTATAATTTTCTCAACAACTCCATAATAACCCACATTTTCAAATCGCGGTCTACTATCTGATGCACTAGGATAACAATCTATTGTGGCAGTAACCATAATACCATCATGTTTTGTTCTCATGTTCTTTTCCCATTCAGTGACAATAAATTTGTACCCATTGATAACAATTGATTTATAGTCACGAACCATGGTATTAAGACCAAAAGCCAAATCTATTATTTTCTCAGAGACAAAGTCATCAGACAATCTCAATACCTGCAATATAAATGACTATTAAACTTAATTAAATATTGATATAATTATTTTAAACATTAATTTTTTTATACCTTCAATTTTAACCAAGCAGAAAACACTTTGCTATGCAAAGTATCTCTCCTTCTCAAAGATAAAGAACAATGCTTCCTATTTATCATTGTTTTATGTTACCTGTACATAAAAAAATATTAATAGTTTAAAAGATATATATATAAGATATACACAATCAATTTATTTACCTGATATAGTCATCGAACAAATCACTATTGAACAAAACTGTGCGATGTGACATCCTCTGCTCTTCATGGAATAATGTCTTCAATGTATATGATCCAGCAATTCCTCCTGTTGGAGGAAGTGATGGAAAACTGGGTTTAATTTTCTAATATTGTTCTTCTTCATTTCCCATTGGTCTGTTCAATCTTGTAGAAATATCAGAAAAATACAGCGAGTAGAGATCAATCCATTCTTGAGCCAAGTAACCGTTCATGATAGAACCTTCGAGATGATTTCTGTTTCGGACATAATACTTTAATGTGAACATATTTCATTTAGTTGGATACATCCAACAAAAAGAAATAGTTCCTCTGAGAAGTATATCATTGGGAATATGGACAGTCACATGCAGCATGCATGTGAAAAATGATGGAGGAAATATTTTCTCCAACTCACACAAAATTAATGGGGCATCTGTCAACATTTTTTGCAAGAAAGACATGGACAACTTCTTAGCACAAAGATCTCTAATAAAATGGCTCAACCAAATAAAAGCCACCCTTACATTATTGGACTAAAGATGACGGATTTCTGTTGGAAGAAACTCATGTAGTAGAATGTGATAATCATGAGTCTTCAAAGATTTTAGCTTCAACTCTCTTCTGTTGACCTGTTTAGATATGTTTCTTGAATAGCCATCAGGAACTCTAATAGTCTCTAATACTTCCAGAAATTGTTTTCTTTCCGTTGGTGTCATCACATAAGAAGCACATGGATGATTCCATTTATTTTCACTGATACTCACAAGATGCAATTCTGGTCTGATTCCACAATCCACCAACTCACGCTGAGATCGTAAATCATCTTATGTATTCCCGTTGACATTTAGAAGAACCGAAAGCAACATTTCACATATATTCTTTTCAATATGCATTACGTCTAAGTAATTACGTAACAAATTGGTTGACCAATAAGGCAAATAAAAAAAGATACTCTTCTTCCTCCAATTGTAACAGGTTTCAGTGGAAACATTCTTTCTCTTTCCAGATTTCATTTGACCCCTCCTGAACAAAAAACTGAAATCTTTCAATTCATTAAACTCATCAGTTCCAGACATATGATGAGGTGGATCATTGGTCTCTATGGTATTATAAAATCTTCTACGATTCATTCTATATGGATGATCCTTTGGAAAGAATCTTATATTCCCCATAAAACTGAAACTACAACAATGTTTCAGTCTTCTGGATCGTGTATTCTTCATACAAACTGGACATGATTGTTTTCCCTTCGTTCTCCATCTAGAAATCATTGCATAATATGGAAAATCATTGATCATCCACATAAGCATAGCACACATATGAAATATGTCTTTCGAACATGCATCATATGTGCGCACACCCACATCCAAAAGAAGTTTAAACTCATTTATTAAAGGTTTCATGTATACATCAATATCAATTTCGGGATCAGAAGGACAAGATATGAGTATACTCATGAAAGTGAAATGTTTTTTCATACACATCCATGGGGGAAGATTATAAATGTGTATAAAAACTGGCCATGTGTTGTGCAAAGTAAGCATCTGCCCAAACGGATTAAAACTGTCGTATAAAATACCCAGCCTCACATTACGCACGTCAGCTGCAAAATCAGGATATCGAGCATCCAATCTCTACCATGCATATCCATCTGCAGGATGAACCAACTCATCATTAGCCTTCTTTCTCTCGGTATCATTCCATCTCATTTTTATTGATATTGCATCATACATAAAACGATTCTGAAGTCTGGGGATTAATGGAATGTGCCACATTACTTTCTGTGGAATGGGGGATGGTGTTCCATCATATTTTGACTTCCAGAGGGATGTGCCACATTTTATACAATCATTTTGTTCAGTGGTTTCCTCCCAGAATAAACTACAATCTTTCAGGAAAGCATGAATTTTGTTTATTGAAAATCCATGTTCCTCAAATAACTTCCATGCCATATAGCGGTTTGAGGGAATATCTACATCATATGGAAGTAAATCCTTCAAGAGGGTAAGAATGTAATCGATTGCTATATTAGAAATTCCATACATTCCCATGAAACAATCGGATTAAAAATTCCAGCCTTTTCATTTTATCGCATTGTCGATATACTGGAGTCGTGGCAGCATCATTCAATTTTTTCACCCTATCAAGATCATCATTTTCACTAGATGCATCAGTTGTTCTCATATCGAAGTCTTCTTGAGTCGAAATACTTTCTTTTTCATGATGACGAATAAACGGAAACCGATCATCTAACAAATTCTTCATTCCAGTCCTTTCATTTCGATCATCACCAATTTGAGATTTCATTTTCTCTCCATTGTGATACCACACAAAGTAGTTTTCCTGAAAACCATTTTTGGTTATATGGTCACTGACTTCTTCACGGCTCAACCAAGGACTACCAACACAATTGGAACATTGGTAGTGTATGCGACCACTATCTAATGCATTGTGAAATGAAAAATCTACAAACCTCTACAAATTGTTTTGAAAATCGCTTGATATATGATCGGTTTCATACATCCAACTTCTGTCCATTCTATAAATGAATTTATATAAGTCATTTTGTCATAAAAAGTTCAATAGGATTGAACTTTAATAGAAAATAAATTTAAGTAAATGATAAAGGAAGAAGTTTCTAGTCGATGTAGTGAAAAGAACCCCACCCTAATAAAAGTTAGTATTGGATAAGAAGGACACATAATATAAAATGTACTATGAGAACCATATTTAGTTGACCCTAAAGTTATATTAGTACATTCATCTTGGGGGAAATGGAATATATGATCCTGTTTAACTGATGAATTTAAACGCTCATATTCCATATGTTGGACACTTTCTAAGGTAAGAAATCATGTGAGGATGATTTGAAATCAGCCAACTTATTACATGCTAGTGAGAATGAAGGCGTAAATTAATGAATTGAGTTCACTGATACCATGTCAACAGTTATACACACCACGTGAACCCTTATACACACCATATGAACCCTTATACCATATCGTCATTATTACAACCATTAATAACAACTTATTAAATAACATCACTAGTTAAAGATAATCAAATTGAACATAATTCAATAATAATATTAGATATATCAAGTAAAATTAATTCATACTATCTTACATCATAAATGACCACCCACAACCATGATTAATGACCACAAAGCTCCCCTTTCGTCCAAATAAAAAGTGAAAACAAAAACAAATAGTTGTAGAAAAAAACATCATTTGTTTGAAGAATAATAATCTCATGGTCCTCATGATATTTGAACAACGTATTCAAGATTTTGGAGATGAACTTGTATCCATGAAACCATATGAGAAACATGATTCAATACATGCATTTTTCTGATTTTCCCAAGCATTTTGAGGAGCCCCAAATTAGTGAAAATGATCATTGTGTTTTAAAAAGGTAATTGAATAACACATGTACAATGTCGAAGGCATAATGAAAAATGGTTATATTTGAAAACCTAATATTCACTAATATTTCGAATTTGACATTCTTTGAATTAGTTTCATGAAGGAAGAAGTACTAATTAGGGACCACATACAATTTGGAAAAGTTCAAGAAGATACTCCATATGTTCTTTTGTGTAAAGGATAAGTGAATAGTGTGTCATTTTTTATATATATAGATTTTGATAGAAACATGATACATACTTGTTATATAATACACATAGTGTACAAAAATTAAGATGAACAAGATCTTTATGTTTGGCATGATCTTAATGAAAGGAGTTATTTTCTTGAAATAATATCAATAAATATTACAAACAATTTCTTATTAGTTCCTATAAATGAAGCTATAATATTTGAAGAAGATTAAAAAAACTATGAATCTTCAAAATTATAACACAATAAAGAGACACCATGCCCTTATAAATGTAAATGTGTAATGAAAACATTAATTGGACATTCACCGATATAGGGATTTGAGTACACAATTCGTGGAATAATCATAAAATTTTACAAAAACCCTAAAAATTGGGATAATGAAATCGAGAATAGAAGGATATGATTTATAAGAGGTGGAACTATATACTTGATAAAATATAAGAGGATTCTAACCTGGTAGGTGCTGATCCGATAGAAGAGGTGGGGATTGGGAAGTCTTGCTGCCAAGGAATCGCTCCACGAGACGAGCGAACGGCTTCTGGAATCATGGGGAGGCCACTACCTGTATTTTGGTATTTGGGGATTTTTTCCCAACAGTTCTTAAAAAATGTTGGGAAAAACCAATCTTTACAAACGGTTTTATAAAACCGTTGGGAAAACTAATGAAAACCCAATCTTTCCCAACAGTTTTATGAAACCGTTGGGAAAACTATGTTTTCCTCCACTTTTCCCATCAATTTTATGAAACCGTTGGGAAAAGTAAGTTCTTCAAGGTCTTTCCCAACAGTTTATGTAAACTGTTGGGAAAGAGAACATATGCCAATGGTTCCTTTGAACCGTTGGTATACATGTGTTGGAAAAACTCCCCTTTACAGTAGTACTTTCCGTCTGGCTTAATTTCCATAATTTACATTATGGATGTTTCTATAAGAGTACTTGGATTTGGGTTTATCCTTTCAATTTGACTGATAGGAAACACATAATATGTCCTCACATGTGTGAATGGGTTTACTGGAATCTTTTCCAAACCATATGGAGCTTTAACATTGGTAACCTCCCTTGTTGTGGATATCTCCTTACCCTCCATGTGATAGAATTCCACCTCAATGTATTGAGATTCACTTGTTTTTAATGGGGGCCTTAACACCATACAATGTCCCAATTTTACTATTGAATCAATATTTGAGTCATTGATGGTATGATGAAGGGATAATCGCATGGTGATGTAGCCAATGTCATCCAAGAAAAACGTTGAAGGTTGTATCATGATCAATAAAAATGAAATCTGAATTGGATACAAGATCTCCAAACTGAGTTCTGGGTGTAATCTCTCCCAGTGGTTCTGGTTCCTTTTAATCATATCCTTTTATCATAAATGTAGAAGGAGATAAATCAGATTCTGGGAGGCTCAATCGACAAAGTGTATGAATGGGGATGAGGTTGACTCCAAAACCATTATCAATGAAATCTATTGGGATGTCTACACCATTGACATTGCCAGATAAATACAAGGGTCTAATATTTTCACGCACAATATAATCATCACCTTCATCTATGAAAGATATCACTTCCTGGAATTCTGTAGGATTATTCTCAACATGGTAGACTTCAGCCGCAACAATTTCAGTTTTGAATTCCTAAGGACTTGACAAAGCCTCAATGATTGCCTCTGGAAGATCTTTTGATAGATTCAAGGCCTCCAGAATTGATAACTTGGCTGGTACTTGGGACAAATGTTTCAAAACATCATACTTTTGATCCAATGGTCTCTGTTTCCCAATAGGAACATGCATTATTGCAGATCCTTAGATGTTGATACATTGGAAGTAGATGCATCCTGTATCGGGGTAGTAGTTGTAAATACTACTGGATTTGGAAGATTAGACAGAATAGGTCTATTTACTTGCTGATAGGAATAAGGTGGAAACTATAACCGATCCTCTAGAATAATTGTGCTAGGACTGAATCTCCTATTTTTTGAATAATTTTCTTGTTCTTATTGAGCCCGCTGAATGGCTCTGCCATGATTCTCTACTGTATATATAGTTTTAGTAGCAGTAAGAATTGGTATAGTGGATTCTGTTATATCCATATCTTCCTCTATATCCCAAACCTCTGGAACTCCCTCTAATTCCTCTTTTTGACACAAGGAACTCAGGCTCATCAAAATTGAAACTATGGAATTCATAAGGATCTATTAATTGAATCATGTTAAAAGAACCAAAGATCATTTCTTCTTCTAAGGAATACTCTGCTTGATTACCCTATTTAGGTTTTGTCGTTTGGTGGGATGGTTCCCATGGCTCTAAAGTAGATGGCATACAATTTTCCTGAGTCAAGTGAAACTTGGGATTTGCCACGATCTCATATTCTCTTGAATGTTCCTCTTTCTTTGAATTAGGAGGATTCATTGAGTATTTTCCCTCTGATGAAGAGGGGTTTTCTGTGGCATTCATAGAAGAAGACACAATTGGTTTCTTCAATTGCATTTTCATAATGTAATGAGTTCATTTGATCATTTTTCTGACCATCCAATCATCATATTTATATGAATTTTTGTTTTTGACTTCTTGCGACTCTCCTTCTTCCTCTGGATTTGTAGTGGTAACACATGATACCTGGGCTGAAGAACCTTTCAATTTGACTTGTACCGAGTCACCATCTTTGGCAGGAGGTCTTTGAAGAAAAAACACTCATGAATGGGATGCCCCAGCATCTGATGAAAAGGGAAATAATTGGGATGGTTTTCATCTCCTTCCTTATTAGGCCTTTTGGGACTTGGAAATTGAACCAAATTATTTTCCAGAGCTGAAATGAAGTAACCAAGAACCTGATCATTTTGTAAAGAATAAACATTTCTCTTCAGATCGTCAAATTGTTTCGGTCTTTGATCTCTTTAGTCATCTTGACGAAATGGCCTCTGTTGTTTACTCCTAGGAGGTGGAGCCCTTCGATATAATGATGGTTTTGATGAAGAATCAGGTACTATTGATTGTTTAAGAGTAACTATAGAAGTCTCTACATTACCCATTCTTTTTCCTGGAGTTGATGGAGTTACACAAGTTTTATTTTTAGTCTTCATAAGAGTGTATTCAATCTACTGAGTAATCGAAGTAAGGTCTCAAAACCCTCCTGTGTATTTCACTAGGATCAGTGGTGTGGATAATTCATCACGCAGATTTGCCACATAGATTGTCAACAACTCTTCTTGAGGGAGTGATAAGCCCAAGGAATATGTTAATCACTTCTAGCGAGCAATGAAATCTAAAACCCACTCATTCTCCCTATTCTTACAATATATAAGATACAAAATTGTTGCCTTTGGAAAAGTTGAGATGAATTGAAGAAGGGATCTTTGACGGAGATCCTCCCACCCAGTAATTGACCAGGATTACAAGCTTGTATACCAGACAAAAGCAGGCCCTTGTAATGACTGTAAAAAACACCTGATATTAACTGCTTCTTGTTGATGAGGGGTTCCCATCATAGGATTGCAATGAGAAATAAAATGTGTTAAGTATTACTCTGCGTCTTCCAAACCATTAATGATTGGGAATGTGGTACTTGAAAAATTTTATGGGGAAAGAATTGCATCAACCCATTCAGGGTAAGCACTCTTTTCTGGTTGAATTTGTGAACTCATTCCCTCTATAAGTTCCAAACAAGATGTTAATGACTCAATGGTAGTTATTAACTTTTTAGAAACATCTGGTTTTTCATGGACCTGAGAAAGTGCAATAACTAAAGATCGAACAGGTGTGGTGGCTGGTACTACAACTGATGATAACACCCCTGGTTGTTGCTGCAGATGACCCATATGAATAGACCTGGGAGGGTGTACTGGTAAAAGAGGATACTCTTGATCCATCTCAGTAGCTGCAAAAAATTCCCTTGCTGACTGACTCTAGTACTCTTGGGAGGAAGACTTCCTTGAAGTAGTTCATAATTTGACCTCCTTAATTCCTTCATTTCATCCTCCTATTGTGGAAATCTTTTCTCTAGTGAGAGTGATTGGCCTTATCGAGAGGGAGGTTTAAATGCAACCTAATTCTTTCCTTTCCCCTTTTTTGATGCCTTTCGGAGAGGGGGATGTTGATTACTTGAAAGAATACCCAGATTCTGGGTAAGCCTTTGGATTCGTGTACGCACACGTTCTTCATTTGCCTATGTGTGCACAACCTCTTGAGCATGAACTTATTTATCTGATCCCTCTGAGTGAGCCTCATTTTGGGGATCATCGATAACGAAATTGATGAAATTAATTGATGCATAACGCATTGCATCTCCTCTATCGGAATTTTTGCGATATTGTCTTCTTCCATGTCCTTGATGATACATTTCCTTTTTTCTTGATTTGATACCTCATGAAATTCTTAATGAACCGTAATGTGGAGGGAATATTCTAATAATTCTCCTCTTCATTCCTCTTGTGGATTCTTCCCTAATCGGGAGAAGACTGATTTTCTCTGAGGAAGAGATTGAGGATTTGAAAAAGATCCCAATCCTGTGGACTAGGGTTGTTCCTGCTATTCCTGCTCAACTCCTCAAATCCTATTTGTTGATTCTGAGGGTTGGGTTAAAAGAGTCCCCAGTCTGGAAAGCTGGGGTGGCTCTTGACTTTCTATATCTGAGACTTTCTTAAAAGATATCTTGATCTTGCAGACTTTTGTCTGGAAATAGGCTGGACGTATCAACCTACATCCACTCAAATCACATGGTTCTAACGAACTTTGATGATTTCTGACACTTCTGTCACATGATGATGTTCCCGCTCTAAACGAGAAGCCTGTTTGATATTCTCATTTTCCTTATGCAAGAGTAATTCAACAACTTGTTCTCTATATTCTTGATTTTGATAAGAACTTGTTGAGGCATATTCTTGAGCGAACCTTTGATTACAAACAATGCCAATTGGGTGTGACCGGCCATGGGAAATTACATTACATGCGACCATTTTTGGGTGCTTTGTTGGATGGAGAGTATAGTGAAATTTAGTTCTCCATTAACACCCCATCCCCTGATATGAATACCAGATAGGGCATTGGAAATTTACTGGAGCAATCTTCTTAGTGAGACAAGGCATGAACATTGAAGGGATGTATGCTTCTTTTCATCCTTTGGATATCAAAATACTGAGAGAGATTCCAAGTCAATTTGGCATTGTAACTCTTCTATAATCTTGACATGATTTTCATATTCATCATAAGATAATATTTTCTTTTTCAATAGAAAAAGAGATTTCCACATGTTGAGACAAATATCGTGAATAAAATCTTCCATCAACATCTCTGGAATGTCATACTGAGAGAAATTCAAAGGCCAAAACATGACTGGCACTTCACCTTTTGTCAGTTGTTTCCTAATATTCTGCACTTCATCATTATCAAACAATGACGATTCTTCTACTTGATTAGACCTGAGATGGTTCTCCCTTGTTGCTTCATCAGATTCAATAAGATCGGTAGAGAATTCACTTATCAAACTAGAAGATGAATGAACCAGGGGTGGTTCAGAGAATGACCTACACCCCAGGTTATCTTCTGATTGGGAATGTATTTAACCTGCTAATGGTAAATAATCAGACATGACAGGATCCACATTTTCAAGTGCCTCAAGATAAGAGGGCTTTCTCTTTACTACATTGTCCATTGGAGCATTTTCCAGGAAATGTGAATTACTACCACAGAGAGGACATTCCTAAACTAAATTCATCATCATGGGGAGGACGATAATGGTGGGTTATAGAAAAACATGAAACCTCTTTCCTCATAGTCTTCTGGACATGCAGAGGCTATCATGGCTCTCATATAAAGATGATACTTCGAGATCGACCGAACTGTCATGAAGCAAGCCTTAATGAGGATGTGTCTGATGAAGACCTTCAGAATTAATGTTCCCACTATTCGGAACTAAGAGAGTAGATTCTTGAGTTGCAACTGATAATTTTCTGAGTGCATCAAGACCTCCATCATCAAGAAAGGCCTTGTTATAGATTGTCTATTGATTTATTGACTATGTTGGATGGTTTTTTATCTTAGACACCTTCTAACTCACATTGGGAACCACTTGTTGAAAAAAATGATTATTATGGGCAGGTGTATGTGCCTACTCAGGAGAAATAGTCAGGTTAGGCTGATTATTTCTACACAAATCAGGTGTATGTGCCTGACTTGTTTGTCCGTATGACATGGGGTAGTATGCCCCAAAACCCTCTTGGACTGGAACAGAGTTGTGGGTCTGTTCCGGAGTGAACTGTTGGTGTGTCACTCCACTGGTAGGGATATATTTGTATTTCATTCCCTATGATGCTACTGAAGATTTTATAATATCCTAGAAGGCATCTAGAATTTGAGCATGGATTTGCTTCTGCTCCTTCACCATTGTTTGAATGTGTTTGGTGTCCTTAGTTGCTGGAACATGAATATACATCCATTCCATTCTTGGAGTAGGTGTGTGTTCCTGCTCCTGTCCTCTTTTTCCTGCCAGTGAATTCTGACAGCACTCATGTGTGTGGGAAAAGAGTAGAGTATGCTCTAAATTTTTTATCGAATCATTGCATCGGACTTCACTGAATGCTACCAAACGAGACTGTTGGTGGGCTTGATCAATACTAGTAGGTTTATGTTCCTTATGATTTCACTCTATTAAACATGTTATATGAACTTTGTTCAGTACTGGAAGACGAGACTACTAGAAGGATTGAAGAGTGTAAGCAGGTGTATGTGCCTGTTTACCAGTTGTCAACACATTGGGTTGGTGGGCTTCATCGTATGTAGTCAGACGAGCCTGCTGACTAGCTAATGATTTATAAATAGGTGTATGTTTTTGTATATAATAATCTTCTGGGATTTCTTGGTCGGAATGGCGTGTTGCTTCCAGACTAGTCTACTGGATAACAGAATTAAAACGGATGGGTGTGTGTGCCCGCTCGTTGCTTTCCACCAAGTTAGGTAGGTGGGATTCTCCGAAAATGGAAGAGATAAGAACCTGCTCACTATTGACCAGATTTTTCCTCGTGTGGTTTGTCTTGCAGACTCGGGTCTGAGGAACCTGAGTTGAACCACTGAAAGAGATACCCTAATCATGTTAATGGCACACTTCCAAACGAGTCTGGTGGCGATTGTTGATGGGAGCCATTGGGAAGGACTCGTGTCTCCTTAAAATAAAGCCTTCAATGACATTCTCAATCACCTCCTCGTAATATGGGAGGGTCTGGTGATTGCGTTCCAGGGATAACAACCGGAAACTATTGGAGATGGTGGTTGAAAACACCTGCTTCTTGATCGATGGTCATCACTGTTCGGAAAACCAGGGAAAACTATTGACTTGGAGGGCTTGTCTTGGGGCCTCTAGAGTTGGAATGGTACCGTGTCGATGATATTCCATAACCAGCGTATTTTCTATCCAGTGTTTAAGACACTGAGTAGGTGATTTCATCCTCAGAGCGGATGACGATCCAGCATGAGTAGCAGTGAAGGTATTCACAATAGAGGCACTCATAGGTGTGAACATTAGAGAAGCCGTTTCCTTAACGCAGAAGATCTTGGAAAAGAGTGCATGTTTGATATAACAAACATAATCAAGATAAGTTCATCCACTATATCTTTTGGATGAGAAAATATGTTATTGATTTGTTTATTGGCCCTCTCATTGAGTATAAATATGGGACTAACAAATAAGTATGACGTCATTTTAACATGGTTAAGGATTCACATGGGGTTCACCATTTTTTGTTTCCTCTAGAAATGGGGATGGCCTTCTTTGTTTAATGTTCAAACTATCCAATCAGTTTCTCATGATTTTATTCATAGAACCAGAAACACCCAATGATTCTCTATCAATTTGGACATTATTTCCAAAGGTAGGTGGTCACTAGTTGTGGATGGATGAGGCTTAAAAATTTGCATTGGTCGAGAGGATGGGAGGTCGGAATCATCACACCTTTTTGGGGGGAATTATTGTCTACTCCGAGACTCTCTTTATAGATTTATGTTATGTTTGTGAATCCTTATTACATTACCAAGTATGAAAATGAACTTTCCTTTAGATCTGACAATCAATGATTAATATGTATACGATTTAGAGAATCTTTTTTTATCCATGTGAGGTTCTTCATTGATAGAGAATCATATGTATTTGATAGATATTCTTAGTCAATGGTATCCTTACATACATTGTATAGAGATCTCAAGGTCATTATGATAACCATAATAATTTTAAAGACACTCAGAAGGGCACTGGAAGTTTATTTTCATTTAGAAGGACATGGATTATTTCAGAGTTGAGATCGTACCCGCGGATGGGCTACTTACGTATCCTTGTTTAGAAAAAGGAATCATAACCCACGTAGTTCGGGAATTAAGATATAGTTTAACGTCATATGGGTCCGATGAGAATTAATTGGTGATAGGCTTGATCCTTAAAAGGATTTTTACGTACTCTACTTTTTAGTCAGAGAACAAAGTCCACATAGTTTGAGATAGAAGTGTGGGGTTTATGCATGATTAATGGATCAAAGAGAGATGTCATAATTACTTTTACACCCTAATCACATGTGAGTCATGCTCAGTATGAGAAACAAGAGGTATCAGTAAAACCTGAGGATTTTTTCCATGAAAGATGTGGTCATAAGGAATGATATGGGGCTTACATATGTATGATTTCCCAAATAGATAAAGATCAGGAATTAATTCCGAGAAGAAGACCAGGAATAGGGTCTATAATGGTATATGTTGTTTTATGGAGATTTGGATACTATATATTGGGGCTTACTCTTGAGAATGATTCCCAAATTAGGAGGGGACTTGGGGAATACACTTAAAAAGGAGGCCTAAGTTAAAGGGACATGAAATTGGGGATTACTCTCAAAAAGGAGGCCCTGGTTAAGGGAATTATGACTGGGGATTACTCTGGAAAATGAGACCCAGGATAAGGGGATTTTGGATTTGGGGATTACTACTAAGGAGGATGCCCATATATGGGAACTTGGGGCTTACTCCTAAGGAGGATGCCCAAATTAGGGAATCCTGAATTGGGGATTACTCTTAAAAAAAGAGGCCTAGGTTAGGGGACTATTGGCTGAGGATTACTCCTGAAAAGAAGGTTCAGGTTTTGACAACATGAAATGTGGATTACTCCTCAAAAGAAGGCACAGGTTAAAGAACATGAACTATGGAATACTCCTGAAAAGAAGGTCCGGGTTAAAGATCTTCTCATCTTAAAGATGAGGTTGATTGAATGAAATATCTCACCTTAGTGACATGAAGATATGTCAATCACTAGGTTTTGAGAGATTTTGCACAGAATTCCTTTCAGATAAGGAATACAACCCATGAATCAAGCCATAAATGGATTTGAAGAGGATTATAAAGGCTAAATCAAGAAGAGGAGATATAGATTTTAATAAAAGAGATGAATGTATAGGAGGGGAACCCAAAAAAAGGTATACATGCAGGTCCTGTTTGGGTGTGCAGGTCATGGTCACACATGTATACCTAAACGAAACATAGGTACATGCACGATGATTACCCCATAGGGTAATACTTGGGTGAGGCTTGGCTCGATTCCTTAGCATTATCTCTAGAGGCGTCCAAAAGAGTGGCTCGTAGGTTTTGTTGAAGGAATAAGGCGGCGCACAAATGTATCCATTTCCCATAAGGGTCAGAAACTATGGCGAGCAGGTGTTGATGAATTTAAACACTTAATCCTTGTTCCCCCTCTTTATATCTTCTATTCATTGTATTAAATTACCTTATACATGTTCTAAAGTCTTCAAGAAGAGATTAGGGTGCCGAGAGCTGAAATTTGAGTTTCTGAATTTTTTGTCCCCGAAATGGGGGGCCCACAAGGGGTATTTATAGGCTTCTAAAGGCCTTGGGAGAAAATCATATAGGGTGTGAAGTTCACCTACGTTCCCAATATGTGGCGCACAAGTATACTTGTGCGACCAAGAAGAAACTTGCACGTACTTGGCTTAACGGAATCCTCGTTTATGCCTTTGTCAAATTTTTATTTTTTTTTCAAAGGATGAATCTCTTTATGCTAAATTATTCCCCTTTTTTAGTCTCTCTGATGTAAAGGATCATCATCAATCCATTCATTGGGCATAAATCTATCCAAGGATGTATTTTGGTGAAAACCAAATCAAATTTCCTTATTAATTGGTAATATCATTCCTCAAGCATGTTTGTTTTATTTTCATTCTCCACCCATCAAATATTCTTATTAAATTATTATTTAAAAATATAAGTATCATAAGTACACATATAGTTTTTTACTATATTGTTCCTACCTGTACTAACTCACAATTACATCTAATGGGTAACGAAGTTACTATTCTTGTGTACGGTGAGCTACAACCCCATGAAACGATGTTGTTCAATTGTTTTCATTTACAACCTCTCATGGAAGGGAATTATGATAAAAAAATATATTTTTATATGGTATATGGGATATTTTCACTATATTTACTCTTTACAAATTATTATATAAAACATACCTTCATGCACTCTATTTTGGGTAGAAACAAAAAATACTTTAGTGGACGTGTGGACTACCACCTCCTCAAATTGATGTAATTCATTCACAATTTAAATGTGTCATATAAAAGATGGGTTTAGTAAATTTATATGATAAATATGAAATAATAATTATATGGTAATTATAATATATATATATATATACATATATGTCACCTACTTAATTTCTTTCAAAATAATTATTAAACATAAACATCGTTCATGCATACATATGACCTACCATCTCCCTGAATTGTGTATTCCATTTTATATTCAAAAAATTTATAGATAATTATGAATATTTAATTAATGAATATATATGGGATTTATATAATTTTTTTATAGTCTAAATAATAAAATCATGATCTATGTAATAGGATTAAGATTAATAAGTACAAACATGTAAGAAAAACAAAGATTATATTACCCAAAATTTAACATTCACATGGAGTTGTTAATAAATAGAAAATATTAAGTAATAAGAAAATAATAAATTTTATTGGTTATAATCATATTATTTTGTGTTAGGTTTATAATCAAATTATATTTATGATATAGTAGGTATTTATATGTATGAATAATGTCATGACATAAGGTAAGGTTATTCTCATCTAACTTCTTGTATCTGTGAGATACAATCCTTATTCACCACTCATTTTTTGTATATAATTACTATAGATGTATTCTATTATTATTATAATTATTTTCATATGAATTTACATATCAATTTTATGATCTTTCTTACATGGGGTCTATTTTTCAAATGTTACCAAATTGGACATGTAATTTAGTCTCAATTATTCTTCATTGAGATACATGTCATGTTTTGTATCTATATTGTTCTATGTGGCCTACCTACCTCCTTTAACATGTCATATAATGAATCTTCTTCTAAACATGATATTATTTGATATATTTACTTTTATTCTTTCCATTTTATTATGATTCAATATTACCAAAGTAAAAATAGTTTATTTCTACAATCTCACCATTTATCAATATTTTTTATTGTTATGCATCCATTAAAGAGATCTTATGATACGAATATCGATAAATATTTTGAAATTTCATAACCTATTATTATTCATTATATATCTATGAAATGGTATCATTTTTTACACTCTTTGGTACTTATGATCACTAATAAATTATTTTTATAAAAATATTACTTTGTTTATCCTTTCAATAATAAATATAGGTTATCTATAAACCATGTTTTCTAAAAAGGTTTTACTATTATAAAATTATATTTAATAGAAATTGTTATCCTTGTAATACCTTTTTACAAATCGTTTTTGAAATATATCTTCTTATCAGTTTTTTATCAAGGAACTTTTCTAAGATTTTAAGGTGCTAAATGAATGCTCAGCATGTACAGACATACCCTCCATGATGACTATCATTTCCTTGATTCTTCCCTTGTTTTTTTAAAAGGTTTATTTTTTTAATAAATTATCTTAACTAATATTCTGGATTTTGTTTTATTTTAAATGGGTTTCAATGAATTTTTTTTAAAAGTTGATTTATGTTAAAAAAGTGTTTTTAAACGATTTTAAAATCTCTTTTTTTAAATGTGGTTTTCAAAGGAAAGGATTTTAAAGATCTCAATGATTCTATTATAAGTATTAAAAAAAATTCAATGTAAATGGTTTTATTATTATTTTTAATAATTTTTTATAATTTTATATGGAAAAATATTTTCAAAATATTTTCAAGCTTATTTTATATGTTTTCAAGTAAAAATTATTGCAAATAAAATTTCTATTTATTTTATATGTTTTCAGGGAAAAAAGGGTTTTTAAAAATCAACCTTATTTTATATGTTTTCCAAGATAATGGTTTTCAAACAAAGTTCATGCTTCTCTTATAAGTATTCAAGTAAAAAAATTCAAAATGATTTTAATTTTATTTTCTATGTTTTCATGGAAAATTAAATTTAAAATGTTTTCAAGATTATTTTATATGTTTTTAATGAAAAATGGTTTGAAAATAATTTCAAGATTTTTATACACTTTTTCAATGAAAATAGTTTTCAAATGGTTTTCATGATTTATTATATGTATTAATGTTTATTTTTATGTAAAATCATATTCAATTTATTTATATTTTGGAAAATAATGTTTTCAATGTATAAAGGATATTTTCATCAAGAAGTGTTTTTAAAATATATTTTAAATATATTTTCCATAGAATATGAAATATATTAGTTTTACTCTTTTTATTATAAGGAAATGATTCAAAGGATACATTTATATTATTAATTTGAATGGTTTATGTTTTGATGACATTATGGTTTTGAAACACATCTGTCATTCTTGGGATATATGTTTATGAAATGAAATTATTTTCATAGGTTATAGTTTGATAAAATGATAATAAAAACTATTAATTTTACAAAGGTTTTAATATGATTACTTGTTTATGAAACCCATTTCTTTTATTGGTTTATGATTAGATGAATGTTTGTGATCTAGTGGAACACATATGTATGATTTAATTTTGAGATCGATGAAAAAAATATCTCCATAAAATTCATTGGGAAAAAATTTAAAACTCATGAGATAGACATGTATGACAGTTAACTTGGTTCAAAAAAATTATTGTTTCTAATATGATGGTCTTTGGGGTGAACCTTGATGACTAAAATGGTCATGGGATTGAACCATGACTAAAAAGTGGGTCTTTGGAGTGAATCATGACTACTTAGATGGTCAAGGGAGTGAACTATGTCTAATTTTATAGTTTGGGGAGTAAACCTATACTAAAAATATGGCCTTTCATGTGTTACCCTAAATACTATCGAAATAATTTTATATACATATGTATCCACTAAAAATTAAATTTATTATTCCTATGTTATGGTCTCATGGATTGTTATCTTGATTCCCTTACAATTAATGTCTTATGAATTTAAAATACGTATACCTTTAAAAATTTATATGATATTTTATTGGGAGGTTTGAACATTAACTGTTATTATCACATTTTCATACCCTTTTGATCATATTTATGCTTACATATCTCCATAATTTACCATTACTGATCATTCGAGCTCACCCCTTTCTTATTTTTCGTTTTACTGGGTAATAAATTTTTTTAGGTAGATGAACTAAAGTGGATGATATTTTTTTGAGACATATGATATTTCACCATGTTAGATGATTTTGGTCAAGTCTCCATGCTAAACTTTAACAGTCAGTGTGAGGTATTTTTGTACGGTCTTGAATAAACATTTAAAATAATGTAATATCTCTGTATGTTCATCATGGTTCCCTATAGTTGTTATCAAATTAATGGTTTATTAATTCATTGAAAACTATTATGAGAATTCAATAGTGTGATCCCTATGTATCTTTCTAAGGATATGTTTATGGAAGTCTCTATGGATAAGTATATGGATGGGTTAATGTTTAAGAAAATGCATTGGAATTTGGGTAAAGGATAGAGTTCGTCTTTTCTTAGAAATAAATTCTTGTATAGATATTAAAATGTTTTTTTGTATCTAGAACATATTAACATAAGGATAACACTAAAACAACGAATGGAGATATAGTCAATTAAGAACTAGTTCATGATAATGGGCCTTATTACACACAGTTTTTGGCACTCCCGTGGCATATGTTCGGAATTCACAAACTCTTTAAAAACAATGATGAAGGATTTAAATAAAAAATGAATTTGAATAAAATAGAATGAAACTATTATTTCATATATTAAAGAATAATGATTCAGTATTTAGACATGATATAAGTGATTTTTCATGATTATGAGGTCTTATTCAATGATAATTTTTTCTCAAATATTGCTTTTGTGTTTTAGTCAATGGTGGGTACTAGAATGAACTAGTCTAATTGGGAATGTGATTGAAAATTTTATGATGAGAATTTAAAAGGTATTATCACTGGATAAAATTATTTTCTTATCAGGAATAATCGGATTTGGTAGAACATTATTAAAAATGTATACCTTAACCAACTCTCAAAATCAGCATGAATGAGAAGGAAGAAGTTTGATGATAGTTCAGGTAATGGAAGCCATAGAGGAAAGAAGATTCATTTTCCATTATTTTATGAATCGAAAAATAATCACATAATTGATTATCTTAAAGGAGGAAAAAATTTGATTTAACTGTGGATAAAAAAGACATAATGTCAGTAACAAAAAAGTAAATATGAAGAGTGATGTCAATGAAATTGATGGGACTATTGGACTCCCAAATAAATCATCAAATATTTAATATATTAAGTTTGGAATTAATTTTCTATATTAGATTGATTTCTTAAGTAGAAATATCCTGATGATAATCAGAAAGGTGGTATAGGTAATGTTTATAATGCTGATAATGAGAAGATTATAGATGAAATGTGAACAAAAAGACGTACTAATTAATATCAAGAGGTGTCTTTCTTATGGATCATAGATATAGTGGAATAATAAAATTATCTATGTATTTTGATTAAATAATTATGATATTTTAATTGTAATATATATATATATTGTTAGATTTATGTTTTTTCACTAATGATTTACAAGAATATGTTGAAAATTTCTAATGGACTAGAAAATTGATTTAATGAAATTGTGATGTTCATATAAAACATATGATTAATGTAAATATAACCCTAAATATATTCCTTGTGTTATTATAATTTGGTTTGGATAAAGATATTTTGGATATGAATAATTAAATTAGACTTTATCGATTTCCTTGGAACTATTTAAGGACAAGTTGATAAGTGGTTTCTGCAATCCTTGATGATGTTTACTGCATTTTCTGTATTTAATAAATATATCAAATAAAAATTGGAATAAATATACATGAATATTTTCAATACGGATTTGTGGTAAGTTATTTTATTATTATATTTTAATGGAATACATGAGGAAGGTATTAACTTGTTTGGTTTGTGAAAACCAAACAAGTGATTTTGAGAAATGTAGTGATTTTATTTCTAGTGTTTTGGACATCAATCTTATGGATGGGTTAGAAGGTTAAACATTTATGGAATGGTTTATATTAAATTAATATATCATCATATAAATATTACTTTCTTATTTGATAAATTTTGAAAATCTTTCTTTTGCTAAAGATAGATGGAGTGAACTATAATTCTATTTATGGATTTCATGATCTTTTAATTCTTCCAGAATGAAAAAATCACCTTCATTTTATAGAATAAGTAATGAAGTGGATGTTAATCAAGACACAACTAAGTATTTTTACTATCTTGAAATCATGTAAGTATATCTTGTAATGAAATTCAGTTTACATTATGAAAAACGATCTTCAAACCAAAACGTTTATCCACACACCATTATTTTTGAAGAATAAAATGGAAACTTATATCATAATAGGTTTATGAATTTGTGATTGTTAACATTCTCATAACCATGTTCTATATCACTCTCCTTGATAACATGATTGTTAAATTTATCTTCCATGTCTATGTTATCACTTCCTACATATTTTCTTCTATGTGGAAACCTAGTTATACAATACTTTTGGTATCTCCTATATTTCTATGTTTCCCTTTCTAATGGAAGATTTAGTATTCATTTTTACTATGTGGTATTCTATGAAAAGAACTTTCATGTATTAATCATGTGATAATTCAGGAAACATTTGATAGAGAAATTTATTTTATGGGTGGTATATTATAACATCCTGATATTTTTTGAATTATTTTCTTTTGAATTAATTTAATCTTTTAATATGAAAAATTTCATAAAATTATTAATATATATTTTCACTATGTTTTTATTGAATTATACACATCGACAAGTTAATATTATTGATCATACAGTAATTTTATTAGCTTTTGATACACAAAATGTTGTTTTTGGCCTTTATTAAACACAATACTGATTCCCTTTAGTAGCATATACAACACACAAGGATGAGTTTTACATAACTACAATATATTATTATTATTATTATTATTATTAAAATATTATTATAGCTACCACATATCTATTAGAATATAATTCATGAAATGTTTCGCTAAATTTTAAAAATATGATTTTCACATGTATAGAAAATGAATTATTTTCTTATAAATTAGTAGATAGGAATGAATGAAATATTTGAAATTAAAGAAATCTCTTTTCATTGAAAAAATAACTTTCTACCTGAAAAAAAATTATCTCAATAAATAAAAAAAAAACTTTTTATTAATATTTTAAATAAAAAATATATATTTAATCGATATTTTTTTACTCATATAATTATAGGTATAATATAATAATATATCCAATTTAATGAATAAAAATATATATTTTAATAAAAGGAAATTTTATCTCATTTTAATGGAGAACCCATATTCAATATGATTCTAAAAGTTTTATAATATTTATTTGAAAACATAAATATCATTTATGAATGTGTAATATCAAATTTTAGTTTGAGTGAATCTTTGGTTTAATTTAGAAGTTTCAATTTTTAGGAATATTGAAAAACACTGAACTTTAATTCAAAACTAATTTTATGTTAATTTTATTTAAATAGTTAACTTATATTCTCATTTTTTTAATGATTAATTATCTAAATTTTAAATCAATTAATCCAATTTTTGTCCTTTGAATTATTTTATAATAGATATTGGATATAAAAACCTAGTAAACCATTGAAATTGTTTTACTTTAAAACCCCACTTTGTCGTCCCATCTTCCGAAATAAATTTTAATTAACATAGTAAATTTCTATGATTAGAATCTGTAAAAATGGATTCCATATTTGGAATAATATTAATTTATTTTATATATTATTTTAAAATTAATTTTTTTCAAAAACATTAGTGAATCTGAATAAAATAAATTACAACAATTAAGTTATGAATTTTCTTAATAATGGACTAAACCTTAAACTAATGGTGAAAAAAGACCTATAAAATTTTCCAAAGGCCATTGTATTAAAATATTTATACCATATACCCCATTTTATCTACTTTTTTTCATTTATTAGATCCATGTGAAAAGGGAAAACATGGGTAGAATTCCCTTTCTAAAACATTTCAAGAACGCCACACCACCACCAATAAAAAAGGAAGTCACCCCTCCCACTAATTTAAACCTATAAATAAATTTTTATCTCCCATACTCAACATAAATAATATAAAAACATCCTTAATTAATCATATAATCTACCCTTTAGGTATAATACCATACATGGAATCCATTTGGTGCGAAAAAAAACAAGGTACCAAAAGAAGAGGTAAAATCCTTCCTCAATCTCTTTTATTTTATTTTCATTCTCATCCCCGGAAAATATACTTATTCCATTATTATATATTATGATTAGTATAATAAATATACTATTATGTTTTAATTATAATTTTTTTGACCTACACATACACACATGTCCATCAAATGGGTAACAAACATACCGTTCTTATGTAAGGTGAACTCTCACCTCATTAAATGATGTAGTTCATTTTTCCATTACCACCTCTCATGGTTAGAAATTACGATGGACACATTATTTTTATATGATATCTTTAATATTTATGATTTATTTAATCTTATTTAATTATAATATGAAACATTAATTCATTCTTTCTATTTTTTTGTAAAACAGTAACTTCATTTGTGCACGTGTTGACTACTTCCTCCATAATGTGATGTGATTTGTTCACACATTAAATAGAAAGTATTACGGAAGGGTTTAGTAAAAGTAAATAATATATGTGTAATAATAATTCTAATGGAATGATAATTTATATTTTTATATAAAATTTTTATTTAATTTTCTTAATTCAAAATGGTAATTAAATTGAAACATCATTCATGTGTATGTACGACCTACCATCTCTATGAACGGTGTATTACATGTCAGATTTATATAATTTATAGGTTATTATAAATATTTATATGATAAATATATATATGATATTTATATCATTTTTTATATTTTTAAAATAAAAAAAGAATTATCTAATTAAGAGAATCTAGAATAATAAGACAACATATGTATGAATAACAAAGCCTATATTACCGGAAACGTAACATTTACATGGAGTCTTTAATAATCATGAAATTTATAGTCATAACCAGATCATATATGGTATTAAATATAATAATATGGATATATGAAATATTTATATTATGTTTATAATTATTATGAAGTATGTTTGAATGTGTGTAATAAAAGAATGACTTAAGGTAAGGTTTTTCTCATCTCACTTGTTATATCGCTAAGATACTTTCCTTATTAACCACTCATTTCATTTATGTCATGTATATAGTGAATTTGAATGTATTATAAGATTATTTTACATAAATGTTCGTATAATTATTTAACCATTTAATTATTTTTCTTTCATGGTGCCAGTGTTTCAAATTTTAACGAATTGGTAAAGTGGTTCAGTTTTAATTTACCTTCATTGAGATACATGTCCAGTTATGCATGTACATTTTTCAATGAGGTGTACACAATTCCATTGAAATTTTATATCATGAAAATAAATAATTTAAGGATATTTTTTTCTATATGAAATTATATTATTTCCATTTTAATTTTATTAAAAGATACAAATGTCGAAATAGTTTATTGATTCAATCTCATCGTTTATCAAGATTATCTATGATTATTCATCAATTGATGAAATATTATTTTAAATCACTCCCTAAATATTATTATTATTCCTAACCTATATTTATTTATGTTATATCAATGTAATGGTACCATTTTTTATACTCTTATGTAGTTATGATAAATAAGGGAAAAATTTCTAAAATTCCGACCTTGTTTCTCTTTTTGGTCAGAAATCTGTGTTCTTTCGAGACTGTGTTTTCTAAAAATGTTTTCTATTTTTTTCCTATTAACCTATGACATTTAATGTAAATTATTATCCATGAATGACCTTTTTATAATAAAATTTACATGTAATCTTCTTTTTTTAACAAGGCACTTATATCAACTTTTGTGGTACAAAAGGAATTTTCACCATGTATGAAGATACTAACCATAAAAACCATATTTTAAATTATTCATACTTTATAATATTGAAATTTTATTTTTTCAATTAAATTTTTTTCCAAATAATCATGAGTTTTTTCTATTTTAAAATTTTTTCCAATGAAAAATGTTTTTCCAAAATTAAAATATGGATAAAAAGTGATTTCAATTATTTCAAAGATACCTTTTTATGTATTCCAAAGGGGTTTTTAAAAGAAATGGTACTTAAATGATCTCAAATAATATTTTATAAAATTTAATATTATTTCAACGAAAACAGGTTTCCAAATTTCTTCGAGCATCTTTTATAAATTTCTTAATAAAAACTTTTTGAGTATTTTTTCAATATTATTTGATATTTTTTTATAGGAAAAGTATTTCAAAATGAATTATATTGTATTTTTAATGTTTTCTATGAAAACTTTTTTGATAACTTTTTAATGCTTATATTATAAGTTGTCATTGAAAAATATTTTCATTTTTTTCATCATTCTTTTAGAAGTATTCAAAGAAAACAATTAAAAGATGTTTCAAGATTTTATTAGATGTTTTGAACAAAAACGTTTTTATAAATGTTTTTAGGATTATATAATAATTTTTCAAGGAAATTATTTTTCAAAATTAATTCATGTATATTTTATATGTTTTCATGGAAAATGATTTGAAATGTGTTCAATCATCTTTATACATATTTATGATTATTTTAATGGGAAATTGTATTCAGAATGTATTATGTTTTTAAAAATATATCAAATATTTAGGTATATTTTCCTCAAGAAATGTTTTTAAATGATATTTGAAAACTATTTTCCATCTAATATGTCAAATGTTGGTGATTCTCATTCCTTTTTTGGTAAATAATCCAATGTATCAATTTATTTTCTTTCTTTGAATGTTTTATGTTTTGGTGGAATAATAGTTATGAAACCCATTTATCATTCACAAGTAATATGTTCATAAAACTTTATTATTTGTGTTTGTTATTCTTGGATGAAATAGTTATGAAACATTAATATTTTCCATCAGTTATGATATGATTACATGTTTATGATACCAACTAAATTTTTTGTTTATGAAATGATAAATGTTTATGATATAGTGGAACATATATATATGATTTCATTATGAAATGGGTGGTACTTTTATCTCCCTCTAATGAATTGGGTAAATATTTAATCATTATGAGATATACATGGATGGAATGGGGAGTGAACTCAATAAAGTAAAGGACATTCTCGGAAAAGATGGTCCTGTTAGTGAACCTTGACTACTATGATGGTCATGGGAGTAAACCATAACTTCAAATATAGTCTTCTCATAAAAAATTACTACTAATATTGTCAAAGGACTGAACCTTGACTGCCATGATGTAATTGGGAGTGAACCGATAATACTAAGATGGCCCTGGAAGAAAAAGCTTTACTACTATAGAAATAATTACATATTCATATGTGTCTACAAAAAATTTATATCATATTCCAATGTTATGGTCTCATTGACTATTCTCTTGATTCCATTATGATTCATGTATTATGAACTACCAATATTTACTCCATAACTATTGTATGTGATCATTAATATTTTGGGTATTATCTTTAAATGTTATTACCAAATTCTCAAATTCTCAAACCCTTATTCTCATGTTTATTCTTTTATATCCACTTTGTTTATTCTTATTATGAATGAGACCTCACCCCTTACTTATTTTAACATTTCCCATGTTATGAAGAAATGTATTAAGTATAATTAATAAAGGGTAACATATTTTAGGAAACCATTGATGATATTTCACCATGTAATAACATTTTCTTGAAATTCTATGAAGACACAAAACAATTATAGTCCCAGAGCATAAATTTTTATAATGTGATGAATAATGATCTAAAATGATGTAATATCAATGTATTGTAATCATATATTTCCATACTTATATAATCATCCAAAAAATATATCTTATGTTTATGTTCCTTACTCTCTTTTTTTAAAATATAGTTTAATAGGTTGCTACTAAACATTTAATACTACCAACTATATCACCTCAAACTCTAATGATCGGAGTCAGTGCCTTAATATATAAAACTGGATTGATTATGAGGAATTAAATACTATAGGGAAAATAAGTTTAGCATTTTCTGAAAATTGGATTACATATATGATACCAATATTACCTTTGGAAATAGAAAATAAAACAAAAAAAATAACAAGGACTAATAAATTGCATCCATAAAACACATTCCAATAATTCATATTCATATCCTCTAGAAAAGATGAAAAATAATGATGAGATAAAATTATCAGTTAGGGTATTTATAATGTATGAAATAATGAATCAATAAGAACAATCATAATGGAAATATAAATAACATGACACACATTCCGTATAAATATATCGATAAGGAAAAATCAATATTCCACTATAGATAACTGAAACATGTATTATTTAATCATTTAACTGAGAACTAAATTTATCCCAAGATATGTAAAAGAAAATATATCCTTGGAATTAATAATAAATGAATTTTCAATAAATTAAATTTTTAATTATTAGATGTCATGTTTCTAAGGAACATGATTCCTTTTCTTTCTAGATTTATTCTTAACATAGTTTAAACTACTATGATTTGGCCAACAGACTCCTCACATGAGACAAGTGATTCATCGAGGGGATTTTATTAACTATTACCCAACCAATATTTTTCATGTCCAAATAATTAACCATATATTAAATAATTTATATAATAGATTAAGAACATGTCATATCTGAAAATATCCATATTGAGTAAAAATACAGATTTATCAACTTTTCAAATGATTTTCAACGTGAGAAATATATGTAGAAATGGTATATTGTTTAGGAATTAATGATTTAAATTTCATGAGAATATGGATATTTAAAATGAAATATAAAATAAAAATTAGTATAATGAGGTTATTGTTTCAAGAGAATGTTTTCAATCATAATAGAAAGTGATAATTCAAGGATAACTTTTAGCACATGGTAATTTTCAAGTCAAAATCCCATGGATGAGATAGTTGAATATGATGCTCAAAATACCATTATGTATGATTGAATCATGATAATAAATGAAAAATGGTTAGTTTATATACCACATTTTTTTTAATTGGTGTATAATAACAAATAATTCTTAAGGGAATGTAAATTTAGATGAAATAGATTACAACTTGGTAATTTAGGAATTTATAATCCACATGAAAGAAATATCATCAATAGAAACTATAAATACCATTAAGACAACTTTATTTAGGATATAAAATAAAATATGGGATGTATTTAAACAACACAAATGAAATATGTGGTGATAATGATGTATGCCTCACATAATGAAATGTGAGACAATAATCTGTTACCAAGCATCTGACTTGTCACATGTGTCTTTATCACCCTAAATAATAAACTTAAGTTAATTAATTAATTTCATGAGGAAAAGTTTCTTGTGTATTATTAAATTTATTTCAATTATTACAATACATTATACAACTACTTAAACAATTAATTTTGCATCAATTTTTTTGACCAAATTCAGTTGATGTGTTGAAAATGACTTTCGTAGATTGAATATGGTCAAAGTGGTTAATATATAAACATATATAGAATAATAAAAACTAAATAATTATCAAATTTATACAAACATTATTATTTTAAAAACAATAATTAAATATTCCAATTAAAAATGATCCAATGATGTAATCATAGAGACTGTAGGTTGTACGTACGTATGAGTAACGTTCCCATTTTTCAATGATTGATATGGAAAGAAGGAAACTGAAATTTAATATTTCTAGAATGGTAATTATATCATAGATAAAATGATATATAATAATATATATTCATATATATAATTATTGCGATGTAAATGGGATCACATCATGTTGAGGAGGCAGTAGTCAATAAATCCATGAAAGATATTATAACATTTTTAGTGCGTGAAATGGGTAATAAATAAAATGATAAATTATACTTATAGAAAGATAATTATTTAATTAATATCATATATATTCCAGTTATATCTCATATTTTTAATAAAATCTATCATTAATAAATAACAAGTATTGTTTGAATATATCGCATTGCTTTGAGGTGGTGAAGTCCACACATAAACAAACGAAGTTATCGTCTTCCCACAAAATGGAAAGCATGAGGGTATAAATTAAGTATTAATTACATAATAAAAAATGCATTATAAATATAATATATAACATATATAAACTATAAATAAATTATTATTCCCAACCTTGAAAGGGTGTAATGGATGAATGAATGACATCAGTTCACAAGTCGGTAGTCCACTGTACATGCAAATGATGATTCTATATCCCATTTTATAGAAGTGTGTGTGAGTATAGGTTATAATATTGTCTTAAAAGTACCTCATTATGTTTATTATTCAGATATTTTTATATAAAAATTATATAAAAATAATTAAACTGGTGGAGAAGTAAATGAAAGAAAATAGATCATTGACAAATGTTACCTCTTTTTTAGGTAATTCATTTTGGATTATGCCAATATATTTTTGGGGATCGGTTTATATCCAATGGGAGGCTTATAAAATGAGGAGAGTTATGTTTGGGAGCTATTTGGGATATTTTTATATTAAAAAAATGGATTTATATTTTTGAGGAAGGGGGAGGGTTCAGTTCCCTTTTATAATAGAGGAGTGGAAGTCTTATAAATATAAAACATAAAAACTATTTAGAAGAATACCTTAAACAATTTTACTCCAATAAAGATAAAAATAGGTTATAAGGTATGAAATCGTCTAAATATTTCCATAAAATAGGTTTCAGACATGTTCTCTATGAAATTTTGGCACATAATATTATGGTTTAGTCCCTTGTTAATTTTACCTTAATCACTGTATTAAATTTTAACTACATTCACTAATATTTCTGGTAAAAAACTAATTTGACCTTACTATAAATTATAAATTATTCTAATTCAAAATAAGGAATCAATTTTTTATACTTACAATATAATAATTCTTATAAATTAGTTTCAATTTAATCCCATATATTGGATGAGAATACATGTTTTTATAGGGTGTTTAAATATTTGGGATATTTTTATATCATACTTGAATATGAAATTATTTCTAGTGAAAATTGTTGTATTAGTTCATGTATAATTTATGCAATTTGAATTTAAACCCTTTTTAAATTTAAATTTATCATTTTATATAAAGTACGCAAAAAAAGAATATTTCAATTAAAAATTCGTATTGTTCCCTATTTATCAAAAATATAACTTCTCATAATAATTCAAATATTCACACTAATTTATTTTTGAAATTTTTTATTCTAAAACTAATTTTATTAATAAAAATAAAATTGTAAAAATTATCAAAATTAGGTTATATATCTAGCAGACCATTTAATAGTGATATATTTTTTATTAGAGAAATATTTTTTATTCAACATAAAATTATGTTTGTTCTTATTTTATGCCAATAAATATATTAGATGATTGTCAACATATTTTATTTAATATAATATATATATTTAATTAATATCCTTCACTTATAGTAATTAATTTATCTTATTATGATGAAATTATTCTGGGAGCATAAAATAGGTTTTTTATAAAAACAAATCATTTATATTCAAATTGGTTGTATATTAATTTATAACTCAAAATAATTATATAATCATAAATAAATAATACCTTCCTAAAATTAGTTAATAATCTTCAATCATTTCATTACAATGGATATTTTATTACTATCATATTATATTATAATATTAATAATTTATTATAGTTTGGTAAAACTCATTATTTATTAAACTATAAGCTAACCTTGGTGTTTTATGTACTTACAAATAAGCATAAAATTTCTTATAATTATAGATAAACTAAATGTTATGTGTTTTTTATGCATAAATTGGAGTTTCATATAAATATTTCGAGAAAAAAAATTAATTTATTCAAAATATTAAATATTATAATGTATTTTGGTGTCAGAACTAATTACATTGAGGCATCCATTACAATTTTACAATGTTCATTAAAAATTAAATGGTTTTCTTAATATTTGGGTTGTTATTTAGATATTGAATAATTTATTTCAATGTGAAAATGGTCTTTCCCTCAAGATATTCTATAGTGATATTTTTAAAGAATTTCCACATATGTTAATAAATTTTTTTGAATCATATAATTAGGATATAATCTACTCATACCATCCACTATATTTATTTGGATGGATTATGATTAATTTTACTATGGAAAGTATTGATATTGTGTATACTGGTTCTTCTAATGTAGAAGGTTATTGATTAAATTATTATTTATATTTATATAATGAATTAATTGGACATATTAAATGAGAGGGTGTAATTACATAGACCCCCAATGGATCATTACATAAATTAGAAAAAACATCACTGGGTATATGGCTAATGGCTTACAAATTTATGTATGTTTTCTTGGAATGTGTCTTTGATGATGAGTTTAAATTGTCTGGATTTATGCATTCCATCATTATGAAATTAGATAACGATTTCATATGATTATTTTAATTTTAATGGAATACATGGATATGTTTCTATCTCATGTGATTATTTGTATGAAATTATTTGATAGTCATTTATTCTTTAAATACTATTCAATCCTTATTAGCTTCCATTGTATGCAAACCAATTCAGAGAATTTGAGATCAACCATTTCTTGTGTTTAAATTATATTGGGTTCAATAATGTTTAATGTGATTGATATGAATGGATATGTTAAAAGGGAATAATGGTTTTCTCAATGAAAATATTATAGTATATTTTAATTTTTTAACTCTAATTTTAGAATCAAGTATGTATATATATTATCAAGACAACTATATTATTTATTCCATTAGGATATAACCTATTTTGTTTAGTTCCAATATAAATAATTAAACACATACTATGGGCTACAAGAGTTATTGTATTTGAAGTTGGTATTTGATATATTTTTGTGTAACACTTGGGAACTAAATTTAAAAATACCTAGATTAGCGAATATAACCCTATTTCTGAGTTTCAAGATAACTATAATTATATAATAAAATCCTAATTTTTTAAGGTATTAATTATGTGGTTTTTCTAGAAAAATATCTGTATATGGATACTACAATTGGAAATAGTTTATGAATAGAGTCATCTTGGGGTAATAACCTCGAAAATAGTTGGTTTGAGTACATATCAGCCATCATTCAAGTGAACAGTTGGTTTTCTCTTATATAACACTTCGTTTTACATTCTGGAAGGATATTATTTAGATAACACATATTTTTATTAGAAACTATTATCAAATATTTGAAAATATATTCTTTTTGATATGAAAAACCTTCCAAAGAAACCAAATTCCTGATTATTATTTAAAGTACACATAAATATTTAAATTTTTGTTAAGACATTCACTATGATTGAAATTACACATTATGATTCATATTATTAAATTATATTATTTAGAAATGTTTCTTAATGGGAGGAATGAAAATTGTATCAGTGTGCATAATCTATGTAAAAATTTCCCTCATGGGGAAGATAATAAATCCTGAGATGGATTTATAGGAAGATTTGATTAAATAATAACAATATTAGGGTAATTAAATGTGTTTTTTAAAAATTACCATGCTCTATTATAGCATCTTATTATGCAAATCATAGTATAGCAATGTTATTAGAAATCATGGCACTGTTACCTGCATCATTCAATCGGACTATAAATCCATTAGTGGTAAAGAAATGGATTAGATATTTAGAGAATATACTTATTTATTTGGTATATATTGAAATTGATAACGTAGTGATATAATTTTATCATTTATTGGGGAATGTGTATCATTTTTTGGTAGTATTTGTTTGATGATATTTTATATATTCAATGTTAAATGAAGAATGAGACGATTTAATGATTACTGTATAGAATACCCTGAGGAAAAAGTAGATATATTCCAAATTTACTAAATGTGAATTTTGGATTCGTAATGTATCATTATTGGGTTATATATCTCAAGTGAGGGTATATCAATGAATCATTTAAAGGAAGATTTTATTGAATGACATCCCAGACCAACCACAGTGATTGAGATCTATAATTTGTTTGGTAATTGTTGAATGTTTGTGTAAAATTTATCAAAAGTATAAAATACACTCACTATGATAACATAGAATGTAAATAATTTAATTTGGATAGATGAATGTGAGGAATATTTCAAGAAAATTAAGAAAAAGTTAGTTAGTACACATGTGATTACTCGACCCTAAAACCAAGAAGAGATTTTTCTATATAGTGATGCATTTAGGAAGGTACTATGTTGAATCCTCTTACAGAATGATATGGTGATCACATGTGCCTCTTGAAAAGAGAAAATTCATGAGAAATATTTCACTCCCCATGATATTGCGTTAACTATGGAAATTATTTTGTTACATATATATAGGTATTATCTATATGGTGAAAATATTGATATATATATATATATTGATCATATATGATGGAAGAATATTTTTACAGAAAATTTGTTCCAATAAATGTGGTTTGAGCTGATAAAAATTAATATTTCTCAATCCATTACCACCATCGGATTGGTAACATGGTAGAAGATAATATATGTTGAAAATATATTGCTAGAATATCTATGTTGTGGATCTAAAAATATTTATTAATTTATGAATTATCAACGGATGTATCATGACTTATTGAATCATGGGGGGAAATATTATCTTTCTCAAATGATTATTCAATCATCAGTACGTGTGATGATTAATGAGGCATAGAAGGAACATGTGGAACTATAAAATAATATAATAAATGTATGAATTTTTACATTTATAGTGATGTAATAATAAGGTTTAGAAACCATGTATATGCACAATCCATTCTATATTTGAAATAAGAGCTATTGGATGAGGCTCATAGTTCATCTTTACCTCTTTTTCCTATAAGAAAAAATATATATAAAAACATACAAAAGAGAATTTATGGATAGATAATATAAATAAATATATTGACTAGTATGTTTCCAAGTGATTGGTTTTCCAGCAAGTTAGGGTTGTTAAACAAAAGTACTAGGGTATGTAACAATCATTACTCACACAAGAATAGATATAGTAAAATATCACCATGGGGTTTTTTTAATCGGGATCCCAGAAACAAATAAAGGATATAATGATATTTGGGTTATAGTTGATATCCGTAAATGTTATCCCACTTCATTGAAATTAGATAAGATTTATCTCTTAATAATCATACATAGATATAAATTGAAGAGGTGGTAGGGTTTCACAGCGTACAACATAATATTGTATCTAGTCATGATTTAATGTTTACCTCGATGTTCTAGATATTTTTTCAATAGTATCTGGATATAGAGATGATTTCTAGTGAAGTGTTTCATTTTTAGGTAGTTGTTCATTTAGAGAGAACAATATAAACTGTATAGGATATTTTGATATAATTTTTAATGGATTTCAATAGTTTTTTGGATGAACACATTCCTATAGTCAAATTTTCTACTATAATAGATTTCACTCAAACATTTAGATGGATTTCAATGAATCACTCATTAGGAAGAAGTTTATAGATCTAATGATGATGGATTAAGTTAGAGGTAGAATACTATTTAGACCTGAGAAAGTTGAGTAAATGGTAGATAATCTCATAACCATTTGACATCACATCAAGGCACCTTTGATTTGAGAAAAATTTTATCTTGAGAATCATGGGAATGATCATGAATTTAATGGTGGTAAAATAATTTTTCATTGAATTTCTCTATAGAATAAGGTTATGATATTTGGAAATATATAAAATTTGATCTATATTCATATTTTTCCTTTGGAAATTCTTGTTTGAGTAGGGATGATACCTTATCACTAGGTTCTCCCACCAAACCTCTCACACCACCATAATGTGTTCCGTATATCTATCATGTGGAAATATATACTTGATTCCTCACATATAATAAACCAAAATATTATAATACTAAATTATGCTATTTCTTATGAATAACACCCAACAGAAATCATGGATCATAGATAAAGTGTTATGTAACAAGGCTACTCACTTGGTTAGTGTTCATAAGTGGAATTAGAAATTCAGTGATTCTACTAGGGTACCCAAAGATATAATGAAACAATGTTGTCCTATTTATTTTTGTTTAAGTGATGGAATTTCAAGGTACAAATTGTTTCTAGGGGTATAAATGTAACACAATGAATTTTTATGAAATATTTATTTCTAAACAAATTTAATCATTTTTATATATTATCATACACACACACACCCTTGTCTAAATAATGTGTAATAGAGTAAACCACAATGTACTAGTCATTATTTATATAGGTAAAAATGGGAGAAACTAAATTAGGAAAATTTTATGTTTTACATATATATAAAACAAACTCATTGGAAATAAAATCATTTGAATTTAAAATAAAGTACATTTGATGGTAAAAGTAATATTTCCCTTAATAAAAATGTTTATTCATGAAATATATGATTTTATAAATAAGTCAAATTAGTCCCCATTGGTGAATATTTTTAATATAATTTATATATAATATGTTCAATTAAATGTTTCCCATTCATCAAAAAATTTCATTATATATGTGACAAGAATAAATCTAGTTTTCTGCTTCAAAATTTGGTTTCTTAAAATGTGGTTTCATCACGTATTATGGACTAATTTTTAAATTATGTTTTCAATATATAAAAAATTTATTTTGAAAATATATGCTTAATTTTGAAATATAAATTTAAGAAATATCTTATGTTATATTTTTTAATAATTTTTTTAAAAGATTATTTTATTGATGAATATTGATAAATAATAATTATGATTAAAATTATCACATCATTTAGAACATTTACAAATTTAAATTTTATTTTAAAAAGTTTTTCAAACTAAAAGTATTTAAATTTTTTATTATTATTCCAATTTATATTATCTTAATTAATTTTATGATGAATTTGTATACAAAAACATTTTATAATTAATAAAATGTATTCTTGGGAAAACCTCTTTCTCACCCTGATTTTTGGAAAATTTTCTAATCTTATGAATTTTTTATAAAATGGATTCAATATTTTTAATTAGAATAAAGAATATTATTTAATTAGATAAACATTTTATTTTTTCATAATTAATAGTAAAAAGATAAAACTGTACTATTATGGTAAAGGTTAATATAGGGTTATGTGTGTTACAAGTGTATGTGTTAAAATAAATTTTCCACACGTATAGTATTTTTATCTAATAAATTAGATTTCATATTCAGAATAATAGGGTCCAAATTTTCCATTAATTATTAATTTTTTTTTTCTAAACTGATAATATTGTTAGGTTAAAAATGTGTTGTCGTGTTGAAAACAAAAATGATAAAACTAAGTTATGTTAGATGTAAAGTGACTAACTTATTTAAAAAGGAATATTTTTTAGTATTAGAGGTTTGTATAAGAATTATCTTCCTTCCAATACATTATTTATCAAATTTGGTGGAACTTTATTTTATATTGACATAAAATAGTTTAATAGATTATGATATTTCCAAAAAAATCACTAATGATAACATATAAAATAGAATTTCATATTATCTTTTAATTAAAATTATTAAGCATTTTGGTTGATTTGATCCATTTAAAAATACCATTCATAAATCCCTACCATATTCCTTGATGTATTCTTTTGATTATGATCCCTCTAAATAATGTATTTTCTGAAAACCTAAAGGGGTTTTCTGAAGAAGAGGTGGCATTCTTAACTGATTGTACTCATTTTATTTCTTATTCTACTATAAAAATATTCAAAAAAAATTCTGAAATAATAAATACAATATTTTAAATATGATGATATGATATTATGTTAATTACATAACCTATATCTTTCTTATCTTTCATCAAATGGGAAATGAATTCGTTGATTTTGTGTGTATTAGACTACAACCTCACAAAGAGATATAATTTGTTTTCTATCACCGCCTATTATGGATGGATATAAATTTGAATTTAATATATATTAATATGTCAGATTTATTTCATAATTTTATTTCCATATTTATACTATCATATATAACTTCCTATATTCGAATCCTTTGGAAAATGATAACATCACTAGTGTGTATGTGTGGATCACCTCTTCCACAATGGGATGTGATTTATTTATTGATACTATTTTGGTATGTTAATAAAGATTTATAATTTGAATTTATATACTAAATATTTTATTTGATAATGATCCTTGAAATTTTAATTGTTATATTTTTTTCTTTTGTTTCATCCATCAAAAAATGAAATTGTCTTTCATGTGTAAGTGTGACTAGCAATATCTGTAAATAGTGTAACTCATTTTTTTATCTCTAAAATTTATTTATTACGCTAAATAAAAATATAATTAATATATATGATATTTATATAATTATTTAAATTATTTATATGATACAACCATTATCAAATTAATAGGTGAAAAGCAACCAAAAAATATACATTAAAAATGAAGTAGTTATCACTCGAAATATTGATTTTTACAAATAAATGATAGTAAATTAGGGACAAAATATTATAATTAAATAAAATATAGTTATATATATATAAATATATTATTATTTCTCAAGAATAGATATATATTAAAAATATATTTTTCAAAAAATAGGTTCTTTTATATTTATAAGATGTTAATCAAGAGGTAAGGGTTTATTTCCCCGTCGCATCATTAATCAAGATTGAATATGTTTATGTCTTCACTGGTGAAATTATTTTATATTTCTATAATGAAGGCATTTTATTTTATCTTCATCTTGTTTTTTCTATAAATTAAAAGTTTTATATCACTTTTCATTCATTAAATATACAAGATACTTATATAATGTTTTAAATAAAAACTAGCAATGTTTTCCAACTCATTCGGAAATGTTTTCTTCCATGTCAATATTTTTGTTAAATATTCTAAAATAATGTTTTGAATATTCTCCAATGATTTCTTAAAGTCATTTTTAGAAATAATTTTGTATTTAAAATGTTTTAAAATGAATATTCATTTAATTTTTAGATCAACTTATTTTTAACCATTTTTAAAGGTACAAAAAGAATGTATATATATATATATCATATTATCATAATTTCGCACCATCATGAACACTCATTACATCGATTCTCCATTTACATTATGATTTAAAACTGAAAATGGTATTTTTCTCTCAAAATTTCCCAGTGATATTTTCAAAGTATTTTCATCAATTTTAACATCCTATGTTAAATCTTATACTGAAGATATATTATATTGAAATCATCAACTATATTTATTTATATATTTTATGAATGGTTTAATTTCAGAAATTATTGACATTCTATATTATAGTTCTTATAATACAAATATTTAATTTTTAGTTTATGATGATTATTAATATGATGAATGTAATTTACTTTTTATGTGATCATTGGGGCCTAGAATGGAATAGACTCTCAATGCATCTATATGTTTCAGGAGAAAAAATATATTAACAATTTATATAAGGAAATACCAATTTATGGACGATTTCGTGGAATAAGGTCTTAATTGAATGATTTAGATGAACTGTTGTATGAATTCCTCTATTATAGAAATAGATATTGATTCCAATTGGATTATTTGAATGGTTATGATATACATGTATAATTTCTAGCTCATATAATTTTTTATATTGATTTATATTGTAACTATATAATCTTTCATTATTATTCATGCCTTATTTACATTCGTTATATTTATACCCCTTACTGAGAAACAAAGATCACCCCTTTTCTTATTTATCCTTTTTTCACATGATTCCAATAAGATTTTTATGATTGATCTTTAGGGATATATTAAATGGAATAATGGTTATCTCGGATAAAATAATACATTGTATTGTGAGGATTTAAATGCAATGGGATATTCAATTATGTATATATTTTTCTACGACTATTAACTATTCTGACCTTTTTTATGTAATTGGTTATATTTATTACCAATATAGAATGTTATCACCGACATTGTGCTACTATGGTGGGGATCTTTACATGTCTAACATCCTAGCATGTATTCGATCGTTCATTTTTATATATCATGGGTTTTGATTATTTTTCCTCACTTTTATTGATGTCTAATTAATTCCTTATTTAGCTAGATATTGTTTATGATTTCTTTATTATTTTTTTCACTTTTTACTTTGATATGAGAATATATTGTCTTTAATGTACCACTGTAGACCTAAATTGCTAGTTAAAAAACCATGGCGCATGAGGAGGTACACCAAAGGTACAGTGCCGACCATCGATCCAGGACACGATTAGTGGCATGGTTAGTAGGAATTTTATAAAGTGGTAATTTATTTATCTTCGTTTTTCTATATTTTTGGGTAAGTTATATAATAATTATGAAACTGTTAAAACATTTTTTTGAATTTATTTCTTAGTGTATCCTCTGGACAATTGATGGATGTCCAAATGTCTATTGATGAGATTGATTTTAAATTATTTTAGTTGTTTTAGTTAATGAATTCCATAAATACTAATATAAGTGATTAAGAGGTTATTATTTCATGGTGTTTTATCTCATGCATTGAATGGAAAAAGGGAGTGTTTACATTCATCATTTTTATAATATAAAATTCATACATCTTTTTAGTTATTTCACATGATTATTTACATATACTATGACATGATTCATTTATTTAATTTGTTATGACATCATTTATATAGTGTT
Source organism: Viscum album (assembly GCA_963277665.1). Taxonomy (NCBI): domain Eukaryota; kingdom Viridiplantae; phylum Streptophyta; class Magnoliopsida; order Santalales; family Viscaceae; genus Viscum; species Viscum album. Next base: position 590,116,504 of record OY728140.1, on the reverse strand, counting down.
TTAACATATATGTGTATGGTGTCATTTTTTTAAAATTAACCTTTAAATTAATGTGGACTTATTTATTTCTCAATTTCTTGGATTGTTCTGAGGTGTGAGAGAAAGAAAATGTCAATTAAAACTTTTTATGTGATTTATCTATAAAATATAATTTAAATTTAAATTAAATTATTCTTAGGTTTGAATATTTATAGTTAAACTATATGGGTGAATATTTATAATAAGATCACATATCATTATTATTATATATCATTTACTAAAAAATAAATTGAAACTTATAATGTGATTTCTTATATAACTTGTAATTGAATTTTCATTTAATTGATCGCAGCATAAGGGACATTAGGGTTAAAGAAAAATGAAAATTTGTTATATTATTAATCCAATATTGATGATCTTCATCTTATTTTCATATTATTTTGACCACATATATGTTTATTTGGGTCTTTTTAAGGAATTATAGTTATTATGTTCTTAGGTCATGACATATATGGATTAGGGAAGGGTTGTGTTTTTTATCACTTTCCATGATTTGTGATGTTGAAAAAGTAAATAGATTTGTGTTCTCATAAGGGACATTTTTCTATGTTACTATGTAATGAGAATAGGTTAATGGGGGAATATATATAGAGGAAGCCGAGTTTGTGAGACCTATATTATTTTTGGAATTTGAGATATTGGTATTCTATCTTTTTTTGAATTTTGATAAAATGGGGACTTTTATTAAACTATGGTATATCATCACTATCTATGAAACTTTTGGGTTTGTAACTAACCTGAGAGTGGGTAGGTTTTATTATAATCAAACCTATATGTTAGAAAAATATGTTATATGCCTTGATATTAGTAATGAGAAAAAAATCCCTACCTTTCCTCTATTTAGTATGAATGTGAGTCGAGTATAACCTTGGAGTAGGTAGTTGGATTAAGTATGAGATTCATGATATACTCATGTATGAGATCACTTTAGTGGGTGTGTTGTAATATTAGTATCCTTGTATTTTTTATAGGTGTCTTAGGACACTATTTATATATGAAACATTATTGTGTAGATGTACATTCTCTTACTTTTGTATGATATAGATGTTATATGTGAGGGTTACCCAATAGATGGGTTGGCTTAGGAATATAGATTCCTTAGAGGTGATAACAAGGGTATGTAACTTATATTGTTGTTGATTCATATGTTTCCTACTATTTCTTAGTAGAGGAATGTAGATTAAATGGGTGTATGGATATAGATTCCTAGCCTAGATGTGGAAATGTTTTCCTAGTTTTCAAAGGGAATGATGTGTAAGATGCATGTCTAGATTCCTTAGGTCATCAAAGATGGTAGGATCAAGAATAAGTTGTGTGGGTAGATAATTCTTGTTTTGTAACATTTTTTATATTGTTGGTGATAAAATTGTAGGACTTAAATGAGCATTTCTCCCTTGAAATATTTTAAGAATGCACTAAGTGAGATAATTTTTGCTGGAAAAGTTGAAATGTTGTGAGAATGTTTGATAGATTATTAGTTGCTTGAGACTAGGATCAATGGTTAATTACTTAATGAGGTAGATTAATATATTATAACATAGATATAGTAATATGTATGATTTTTAGATATTCCATAATGGAATAATTAACTATTGAAAAACCTTTCTAGAGGACAAATGGAATCCCTCATACCATGTACAAATTTAGTTGGATTTTGGTTTTATGTACATGTTTGGTGAATATGTGAAACCAAAGCATGGACTTGTGATGTTAATCATATTGTTGGAAATTATATGGTTGTTTTAGATGTAATTTTAGACTTATCAATTGGTAGATTCGAAGAAATCTAAAGGATAAAGAGTTTAGGCTGTGATAGATAAGTGAATCTAGAGTTAAGGTCACAATAATGGATAAAACATCACCCATGTTTTATTAACTTATTGTAGTGTATGGATAGATTATTTTGGGTCATATGTGTTCAGTACCTATTGACATGTTGCGTTATAGACCATTTTGATTCCATCCATAGAAATACTGGAAAAATGTAGTGGTTAAAAATAACCATTTGATACAAAGAAAAATTAAATTGAATGAATGGTTTAATCCTTGATCACATGTCTTCATAATGGTTATGTGATACATGAATACATAAAACTCAATAGGATATATGATCTCGTGATCCTATATAAATCATGAAAATCCCAAAAGTTTGAGAAAATAGGTTTTCCATGAAAAGGTTTTCATCGTGTGTCTATCTTTAATATGATGCATTTTAGACATGCATGAGAACCTAAGCCATAATAGATCACATGATTCAATATGTCTATGATGAAATGATCTCATTATTTCTATTCTTTATTTGATGACCTCTAGAGTTATGTGATCACTAAAAAACAAATAATTATTTTAAATACATAATGGAATGGTTGGGATAGACAAACATATCTCATGATCGTTGATTGTTATATAAAAAATAATGGGCATGCCATTGATGGAACTTGACTTAGTGACACATGATGCATGGTTTTATTCCATGATATTCATATTATCTTCCACTAAGTAGACATCCAGGAATGGTTCACTCCCCTTTTAATGGTCCATAGATAGAGGGGATTAAAATCATTAAAATTCCCCCATCAACTGGAAATGGTAGACTTTGAGTCATATATAGAGTGGAATTTCTATAGAAAATGAGAGTTTTTTAATTTCAAATAATTTCATTTAAATACTTGGTAATTAATTTCCATGAATGATTTGAAAATTGTGAAAAATGTTACTGTAATAACTACATGGGAGACGACCAAAACAAGTGATAATGACAGAATTATGTAATGTCCCATGGTCATGCAATCCCATGATTAGTTATTGGTCATGCGATTGTGAGATGGACCCTAATTCAGGTGATCATGTTTCATGACCCTCAATCCTTTCCTCACACTTAATTCTCCTATTGTTCCTTAATAAACCACGACAACCCATTTTAGAAATGAAATCACATTACCCCACAACCTTCACGCGAAGTGCATGACCCCACCTTCCTCACATGAAGCACAAGAACCCATGGAGTTTATAAAAAAGAATGGATCTCTGGATTACCACTTATATGAATATATTTCCATGTTTTCTTCTTCTTCAATAAGGAAATTCCCCATAATAATCTTCAAAAGATTACCCCAATCGAGGAAAATATCACTATGATTTCAACAGTGATTTTTTACCCACTAGTAAGAAATGAATCATATGAAATTTGAGGATTATGATTCCATTTATAATCAGGATATGTGGAATGAATTTTCAAGATAGTATCCCCCATATCTAAGACATATTCATAACCCAAGTTTAAATTCATTGAAAATACCATGTCGCGTTCATGACATTCCTATCAAAAGACTGCATATATAGCTTCATCATTTCAATGCCCCTTGAAGAATCTCATAATTGTTTTTTCTATATAGCCATATTCTTCATGAAACTACTAACTATATTCTACTAATGGTAACCCCAATGTGTATACCCAATTTAAATACCATATTATATATATTTGGAATGTCTTTTTTTCTATTGTATCTTATTTCTCATTCTAACAATGAAACAGATGGGATTAGAGATTTTCAATGATTGTGTCATTAACATAATGAAAATACCCAAGTTCTGGAAATCCTCTTTAGGAGTAAGTCCTAAATATATCTTCTTTCCCTTCAAATGGAATTTGTTCTAATGCAGATTCTCAGGTAAGCCTTAGTATGTAATCCTTTTATAGAATAAATTTTACACATTCTGGTACTGGGATTCTTCACTTCATATATCTTGTCTATCACCTTGAGCATGACTCATAAGGTCTGGGAGACATAAAATTATAATATCATTAGAATGATTCAAATTCCATTTATATGGGTATTATCTTTATTAGTATGTTATAACTTTATATTATATTTTAAAGGTTTTTATTCCTAATAAAATATCTCCATGGAGCCACATTTGAATAGGCCACACTCAAACATCCATTTTCTTACCTTTCACTACACATATGCTTTCCGTATCAATACTATGATTGTTTGAATTACTACCTTAACTAGATACATAGGATTCCTCATCATGTGTCATTTACTTCCTTATATTTGTTTTCACACCAACTATTGCTATATGTCTGATCCACCAATCTAACCCTCGTGAATCTATCATCACAGACCACAGATATCACTATATCAGAACAATTTCTTCTCCACCAAGTCATTCTAACTATGTCACACTGAGAAGTCAGCCATTCCACTTTTGAACAAAGAAGCCTATATATTTGGAGAAGTAAAACTAAAGAAAACTTCCATCAACTTCCATTTTAGGTGTAGATGATGTCAGTCACCACCACGAAGATGGAGGTTGATGTCCCACCACCATATATAGACCCAATATCCACTACTTTAGACGAGGTCAAGCCTTATGAAACAAATAATATAATTATATACACAATGTAAAATATTATCCATGATGATTGTGACATCTTGAAAAATTAATTACTAATCTTTACCCAATGTCACCCACAAATTATTACAGAAGACAAACCAAGAACACCGATCTTTTTCACCTATCAGTCGTGGAAGAAACCAAATCAAATATGGATTGAACAGACATGTTTTACGACATTTATTTAATGAAATGGAACTATTTTACATTTTTTATCACAACTACACCAAAAAATATCCTCCATGCCACTTGAAGTGGAAGTCCAACCATGGAGGAGGATAATGTCTGAGAAAAAAAAAATTACATAATTGTTAGTTCCCAATCAGAATAATTGTATCACTGAGAGGGTGAGGGGGAGAATCAATGATATCATTTATTATGTTTCCTTACTTATAAAAAAACCTTTTCCTCTTATTAAAGATAAATTTCCCAACTAAAAACAATTCAAACACACATCCTTAAGAACACAATAATTTAAAATGTTCACTATTCAATAAGAATAGATATGTACTTTGTACTATTTTCAAATTATCTAATACTACACAATGCACACAAATAAAATCATTTTTGGGAATATATTGAGTAGTTTATTCGCTTTCACTTACGTAGTAATATGTAATCAATTTAATAGTGTGTAAGACCATTATATAATGAATGATGTAATAAAATGTTTCTATAAAAACATGTTATAATGATTCTTTATCAACATTCACAAATATATACTATCAAATAAATTCATTACTTTATTAACTAGAGGCTTGTATGATCTTATTGTACATTGTAATAAATTTCAATCCGATTTCTCAATATGATTTTTTATAATCTGAATTATCTATTCAAAAATATATCTCTATAAACAACAATTGAGACAATTCTAAACACTTTCTAGTTTATTCCATAAATCCCAATATTATAATCCATCCAATTGAAGATGATAATCCTACCCAATAATATAATCATCTAGATACGATAATCAGCTTAATTTGATGATCAGGTGAATATGATTTAATCTTTCCGCTTATACTTTCTATTTTATATATAATTAATTCTTAATGAAAAACAATTTGGAATCCCTTAATCTATCTATTTCTCCACCATCTTGATACTTCTCATGATTATTAATTTCTTCAGAAAAGCAGAATTTACATTTAGCTATTTATACATTCCCCGGTTGTTGTTTGAGTGGGATTATTGGAAACACGTCAACTCAACCAAATTATATGAATTTTCATGTTTCCTTTAATTTAGGGTGTATCTTGAATGCATCATAATTTCTCAAATCTTCTTGATTCTTCTCAATCCATCTCAAATCTTCTAAAAACATAAACTCACTTCTGAATCTCTCGACAAAAAAAAGTTCGATTTAGATCTCTCATTCTAGTTTGGTCAGCATAATTTCAACATTATGATTCACTATACAAGTGGTTTATATAAAGAAATAGATACTATTATGATTCACCAAAAGGATTTTTCATTACGATTATCTATATCGACTTATAAAAATAATCTTCTTCTACTAGCATCAAGCTCCCCCTTTAACAACACATCCAACAATCTCTATGTAAGATTTTTCTTCATTATTGAATTCATCAATCCCAATAATATATTATCCATATGATTATGATGGCATACTGAATCTGATCGATTGGTATAAGTAGCATCAGTAACATATCTCTCTTATTAAGATGATGCTAATGAATTTTCATACACAAAAAATTATGAATCTGATGAATATGATGAAATAATGAATGTAGTGGACCATCATCAATATAATTGACCTAAAAACATATTTTCTTTTTTCAAAGATATCAACCTTATTGTCTTTTATAAAATATAAATCCGTAAAACTAATTATGGTGATCTTGTGACTATTAGATTTCAATATTACCAACATTATTCTTCCACAAAATTCATCTTGTATCAAGACATTTTTCATGAATTTGATTGCATTGAAGATCTATTTTGAACCATCTATCTTACCAAGAAAAGTATTATAACTACCCATCTTTTCTAACATCTTATAATTATCATTAGAAGATATTATTACTTCCAAATATTTTAGTAATATATTCATTTCAAAACCAACATGAATGTGATTTAAATTATTATAATTATACTGAATATTATTGGAACAATCTCTTGAACTCCCCCATTATTTGATCAATTGTGAATCATAATTTCTATAGAAAAAATATGATTTATGAGATCTCTATGATCAGAAACTCATCATAACATTTATATCAATGTCATGAAGACTCTAATTATCCCCCATTATAGACTATTATTTGAGTCCAAACCTGAGGTGAGTATGATGATCATTTTCATCCAGGAAAAAAATTCTCTAAACAGTGGACTTTCTCTCAAACATTATTGAGTATAATTTTCTTGAATATGATAGTTAGTCTATTTTTCACCAAAAAATGTGAGGTGATTTCTTTTATTCTTAATGATAAATTTATTCTTAAAGTTCATTTTATTCTTAAACATCATTGACAATGAAAGAAAGCACCTAAATATGAACATCTTTATCAGTATGGTCATAACAATCTCCCCCTTAAGATTTTGTTTTAAACCAATATTCATAAATCACATAACATTGAATCCTTAAACTATGGATTAATTATGAACAATTCTAAGACAACATGATATAACTCGTTGTAGGAAACAAGTATCATTGACCTCAAAACCATGTTGTCTAAATGTAGTGATCATGAAACCTATTCAACATTTCTCACAAAATTATTCCTTAGCATTCCTCACTTCTTCAAATTCTTTGAAATACAAAAAAATGGTTTCCTAAAACCACAACAACAAGAATTCATAATATTTCACACACATACAATGCTGGATTCATAGGTTACCCATAAATCCCCCTATTAAAATGCTTCCATATGGAAATATTTATGAAACAATTACGGCTCTTGATAATACTATCCAAATGAAATATGATAGAGGTGAAAACACAAACACCCTTCCTTGCTGAAAATGAAGATGGATTCCCATATTCAACATCAATTTAGAAAAGGATTCCTTCAGTTAAGGTTATGTGAAAATTTCAGCATCTTTTTCTGATATAGGAACATACTCTATCTTCATTTCAATATTATCCACATACTCAATGCTGAAATGATATTTTATATCAATATGTTTTGAATGATAGTGTTGAAATGAATTCATCGTGACATTTATTTCACTTTGATTATCACAACATAAGAGAAAGGGTAACATCACTTCGACAGGTAAATCATATAACAGAGTCTTCATCTAGATAAGTTGGGTAGTAGCTTGAGTAGAAGAAACATACTTAGCTTTAGTTGAACTAAGAGCTAATGAAATCTATTTTTTTATTAACTAACAAAAAAATTACCTAGAAAGAAAACTCAACCGATTTTTTATCTTATATCATCAACATTTCCTTCACACTAATAATCTGAATACCCAAAAAAATCAATACATTCTTATCTATCAAACCTAATTCAGAACGTTTTTGTCCCATGATGTATTTGATAATTATTTTTCTAGTAAGTTAATGTGATCATTTATAAGTACTCTGAAATCATTATCAAAAGGTAATCATATAAACAATTTTGGGTCTTGGAAAGTCAAATATAAAATACTTCAAATCAGGTTCAAAAATTCATTCAAATAAAATTCCTTGATTTCTCTATCATTATAAAATATTTATTCCACTAAAATTTGAGTGGAAATAGGTTTTCAGTTTTCTATACTGATAATCTTAATAATGTCCTTAATATTCTTTTAATTAGAATTAAATATGTGTTTATTCTTTTCTAAAATTAATAACCCAAGAAACTATTTCATTTCTCCATGCATGGAAACTTGAAAAAAATTTATTTCATTGGTAATCCATTCACAAGATATTTCATCATTCCCAATAATGATAATTTTCTCAACATAAAAAATAATGATGAGGGTATACTCTAAAATTTATTTGATATAAATATTTATATCAATTATCCATTTTATACAATTCGACATTATTAGTAATGTTTCCAAAATGGAATACCATGCCCTCAAGGATTATTTAATCCCATTAAAGTATTTATTCAATATGTATACATAACTTTTATCTTCACCAAAAAAATACATAAGTTTCTTCAATATAAACTTCCTCATCATGATCCAAATTTTGAAACATAGATTTTACATATATTTGAATGATTTTGTAACTTACATGTGTAGAAATAGTGAGAAAAATTCTGATTGTTTCAAATATTTCCATCGGAGTAAGTGTTTCATCAAAATCAGACCCTTTAATTTTTTAGTCACATTTTCCTATGAATGTTTATTTGTTTCTTATCACTTCACTTTCTTCATTCATCTTGTTTTAAAAACCCCAATTTTTACTCATAACATTATTGTTATCCGGTTTAGGAATGATTTCCCACATATTATTCTATTTTATTTTATTCATCTTATCATTCATGTATATAACCAATTGTAGATAATTAAAATCTTCATTCAACTCATTTTAATCAAAATTTTAATACAAGGATGTATGTGTAATAACATTTTCTGTTCTTCTTGTTTGAAAAAATTGATATTGATTACCAATAATATTATGATATTCCAATTTCCTCCTCATCCTAGGAAGAGATTTTCTAGATTCTTCCTTATCAATGGAAGTAACTAAATTCAATTCTTATTCTTCTTTATTAGGATTACGATTGTTTGTATCCTTATCGGAATTATTAACAAAAAATTACTTATCATTATGAAATTCATTATCTGTATGATCCTTTTTATCCTTCTAGTGATTATCAAAAACATTAAAATAAAAAATCAATAATTATTTCAGTTTCTTTTTTAAAACATGATTATCCTCTTCTTTCTAGAGTATATCAATGAAAAATATCATCTTCTCCTTTCTAATAAAACATTCCCATGATTCAACATATCTTCATTACAATATATAGAAACCAGAATACTCTTAATTGGTTCAAACGTGGACATTTTCCAAAAAAGAATATGTACAGAGTCATATTTGAACATGGTATATAGAAATATTAGTTCAGAATATACACATCAATGCTCAAAAATTTCCTCCAATAGTAAAGAGAAATACCATGTTAAAATAAAATCGTTCTCCCCATTTCCACCAAACAGATAATATTTATTTTAGTGACCCCATTTTTTAAAGTATTTATAGGGAACTGTACTATAGTTAATTCCACAATTCTCAATATAATAATAAAATTCTTTACTCATATAATCACCACTATTATCAATTCTCTATTTCATCACTGAATACTCTCATTCCTTCTAAACATTCTTCCTAAAACATTTAAACATTTTTAAATCATATGACTTATATTTCATATATATGACACAATTAATTCAGGTAAAATCATCATTAAAAGTCATGAAATACTTATTTTATTTTTTTATTGGGTTTTTATCATCCCAAAAATATCATAATGAATATTTCCCTAGGGTCATTTTGAACAAAATATCATCTTTCGTATGCATTGAATTTGTAATCTTTCCTCCTTGAAAAATAGTGCATCACCAATATCTTCTTCATGGAAAATAAAGAATTTCTTGGATAGTACGTTGATTTCATAAAATTACCATGTATATTTGACACATATTTCCCTGCCTTTCATTCCACGATTTATTTTTTCCACTATACTCATGCAATAAGTGTTTTTCACTTCACCAACATGAAATAATTTACATATTGTATGTTTCCCACTTGTAACTATTTTCCATTATCATTTAATTTACATAATAAATTGGTATTATCTGAAGATGACTTTTCTACCTTCATAAAAAAATTATGAAATTCATAGCGGGATGTGTTTCAGTCCATCAACATATAAGGCCTTCTGGGATTTCATATTCTCTTTCCCAATAATGGTTGAACCAACATCATTGATTCTGAACGATTCATCGTTTCCACATGAAATTTCTCATTTTATTATGTCTATAACATTATCCAAAAACCATAAGTCTCCTATAATATGATATGAACACCAACTATCACAAATTCAACATTGTTATCCAGTTAGATCTTTCAAATCATTTTCAATAACAAGTGCCTTTTCATATTCTTTTTCTTTCTTCACTTCCTGATTCTGAGAATTATCATGAAAAAATTACCTTGATGAAAAAAAAACAATACATCCTTTTTAAGTTTTATAGGGTTTTAAAATCATTATCAAATAGTTTCCAAATGTTTTCAACTATTTTCAACATTCACACCAGCATTCACAGGTTCCTTTTGAACAATCTTCTCAAATTTTTTATTTTTTGAGGATTGACTCGAACCTCAAAATTAGGCTACCATAAACTTCTAAATAATAGTAATTAGTTTGATTAAACCAAAAGATATTTTCCATATATATGAATCCACCCAAATCCATTCATTAACTATAGAACAAATATTTTCCTCTAAAACTACCACACTAATCATAGTTGTAAACATGTTTCTCTGGAACCTTCTTATGTTTCTTATCAGAACCACCAACCTTTCTATTATCAATCATAATATTCCTTTTTTATTATAATACTGATTGGAACCGGATGTAATAGAAACATTTTGATACTATTTATTATTAGAAACATATGATTTTCCAACATTTTTAGTCTTGGTTGTATACTTATCATTCCTAACACTATACTTTTTATAATCAATTTCATATTTCTTCTCAACATTTGAATGTAACTTTTTTGTCTTTATTAGGGTTCTCCTTATAAGACTATTAACCAAATTAATATATAAATTTCTTTAAACATGTACCATTCTGTACATCATTAGAAACCTTTTGTTGAATAAGTTTCATCACTTCTTCTTTTTCCATTATCTTTACTTATAGAAGTTCATTGAAAATTTTTTATTCTTCAAGTGACTTGTTCAATTCCACATTCTCCATTAGAATCTTTTTCATATGCGATGAAAAATATTCTTCAGTTTTTGTTGAGGAATATTCACTTTTTATATTTTTTTTGTTTTTATGCTTTATAAACATTCTCATAAATTCTTTCAACACTTCTTTCAAATGAAATTCGTGTTGAGTTTCTTCTTTATCAGAAATGCTGCTTCTGAAATCTTCATCATTCACTATTTCTATAAACATATTTTAACATACATGAACATTAGTCATACCATTATCATCTTTAATATCATATTATTCGTCATATTTGGATATTAGGTGCCCTATTTTGGATTTGAGGAACATATTATCATTCCATTTAGAAAAAAATTAATCTTTATCACCTTGTTTCTTCAAGGATTTTTTAGCCTTATTTCTTATTCATCACTATCCTCTTATTTCTTTCTTTGGGGACAATTAGCTAGAATTATTCCAATGTATATACATTAAATTCATTTAAAAGGAAGATTTCCTTTAAATTTTATTGTACCTATTCAAAAAAATTTAGAAAACAATGGTAAAATATCATTAAGATTCTTACACACATCATCTTATGAACAAGGATCACCAATTTATTTTTCAATAAAGTTATGATTGGATTTCGCTTTTGTGGAATCCTTGAATGAAAATTCTCTTTCAACTCTTGTTTTACCTTTCATATATTTCTACATTATCATTTAATAAGTGTTGAGAGTGCTGTAAAAAGCATCTGGATATAATGTTCCCAGTTTTTTTTCATATAATATTGATACTTTAGCATCAAACTTGTGATAGTTGATTCCTAAAACCATTTCAAAAATAGTGGAATATTATTGATTTAACTCAGACATCTGATAGTGGTGATAATCTCATTTACCCATGAAAATAGGTCTCCAATAGATTCAAACTCACCCATTTTCTATCCTTCATACTAGTCTTCAGATTTGTAATTTATCTGTCTTCAAATTTTTATATCCTTGATAAATGTTTTTTCAATATATCCCATAAACCATTGGTTGTGGAAACACCCTTCACCAGTATAAATTCACTTTTAGAAAACAATGATATTAAATCATTATTTTCCATTCCATCATTATCTAGATTTTTCTTATCAACATGTGTAAGAAAAACATTATCATAAATAGAAGGAATCCCATATGTTGTAGCCTCAGAAACAACACAATAAATAGACATAAGATAAGGCAACATTGAATTTTAATATATATCCTAGTTCCTCTCATCAAAAACTAAGATACACTTGTTGTTCTCACAATTTATATTCTTGATCAACATCATTTAAAAACATCAGAAAAGAAAAAATGATGGCAACCTCCCATCTGATACTAAGTAAAAGTTCCCAGTAATGATAATTCAATCTCTAAAGGGAGGAGGGGTGAACCTTTGATATTTTTTCTTTTATTTTTCCTAACATATGAAACATCATTTCCCTCCTTTTAAAGATAACTCTACCTAATAAAACAATTCAAACACACATCCACGGGAACACATGAATTTACATGGTTCAATATTCAATAAGAATAGGTACGTCCTTGGTATAGTTTGTAGGTAATCATATACAAAAATATACACTAGAAACAGTCCTCTTGTTTCGAATAAAATGAGTATTATATTCCCATACAATTGTGTTTCACTATATAAATAGTTCAATATGGAATTTTCTCTTTCTAGATCAAATTATGTATTAAAATGTTTTTACAAAAAACGTTACAATTCTTATTTATAAAACTTCAAAAAAAAAATTTCAAGGAAATTATTCTCGTTCTTACCAAGACACTGATAAAAAATTATTTACATTTTAATAAAACGTACTTCAATTTCCATGCCTGAATTTTTCCTATCTGGTTTCTCAATACAAAAATATATGTATACAGAATACAATAGCGACAATTTTGAACACTTTCTACTTTAGTCCAGAAATCCCAATATGATAGTCCTACCATCTGAATAAGACAATCCTTCCAATATGATTACTATATAAAAATGATATTTAGCTTGATATGATGACCATATGATTACTTTATAATCATATCTAGTATCCTTTATAATCATTTCTACGAATATTATTCAAGAAAAAAATCTAGAAACCCTTCTTCTCTCCAGATCTATGCCTTATCTGTACATCTTGTGAATATTACTTCATTCAGAAAATTACAATGTACATTTCATTTATTATACTATCACTAATTGTAGTGTGGGTGGGATTCATGAAAATGTTGCTGCTAAACAAAACTACCTGAATTATCATTTTTCTAGGAATTTTGGGTGCATCATATCATTTTCAACATTTCCCAACTCTTCTAGTTTCTTCTTGATATTTCTCAAATATTGTAAAGACATTATCTTTCATCTTATTCTCTTCATAAACACCAGTACAATTATGATTTCCCATTTCAATTTTAACATTATGATTTCTTCATTACGATGTTCTATGTCAGTTATATATATATATAAAGAAATAGACACTATATTTATTTCCCAATACGATTTCATCCTTATGATGATCTTTACCAATTGATGAAGACAAACACATTCTTCTAACTTCATGCTCTCCCCTTGACAAAACGTCAACCAATATTTATGTAAGACAATTCTTATTAAATATAGCAATCGGTCCCAAAAAAATCTTCCACGGATTACGATGGAATAACAAATCTGATGTACCGCTTAAAAGAGCTTAAGAAACATATTTCTCTAATAAAAACAATATTGATGACTTTTTATACACAAAAAATTATGCATATGATGAATATGATTGAATAATTAATATAATGGATCGTCATCAATATATTTAAAATCAGAAACTTCTTTCTATTCTTCATAACAATCATCCTTCCAAACATTTAAACAAATCAACATCCATAAAATTCATTATGATGATATCGATAAAAGAACACTTTGTCTCTACTCACTTTATTCATTCAAAAACACTATATTGTATCATGAATTTCTTCATGACAATTATTATGTTTATTGTCCACTTTATAAGCATCTTCCATACAATGGAAAGTATTATAACTTCTCATCCTTTCCAATATCTTCTTACTTTCATTAGGTTGTATTATAATTTCTGAATTCTTCATAAACACATTCCTTTATTATAAGCTCCAAATCAAATTAAAATGATTATGATATGAATGAATACAATTAGTAACAGCTTATTCACTCTCCATTCTTTCAGAAATTTTTCATCACAAGTTTTAAAACATACTTATGATTTATGAGTACTCTATTATCATCAATTTATCATCTCATCTATATCATAGTCATGGAGACTCTTATTCTTATCCTTTAAAATATATTAATTCAGTATGCACCTGAGGTGGGTCTAATTATCTTTTTCATCAAGAAAACAACTTCGCAATATGATGGAATTTCACAACAACTATGAGTCCAATTTTTATGAATATGATGGCCAATTCGATTTTCCATCTAAAAGGTGAGATGATTTATTTTCTTCGTAAACATTTTTTCTACATAAACATAATTTTATTCTTAAAATACAATGATAATAAAATAAAAAACCATAATTTGATCATCATTATTAGCTTGGTCCTAAAAATATTCCATTTTGGATTTTTTTTCAACTAAGATTTATGCATCACTGAACATTATATCCTTAAGCTATAGATTGTATATCAAAAATTATAATGCTAATTGAGTTAACTCATTGTACTAATCAAGATATATTGATATAAAACTCATGTTTTCTAATAGTAGTGATCATGAAACCCCTTAAAAGTTTCTTCAAAAAAATCTTCCTCAGCTTTCTCCAGGACGTCAACTTCCCTATAATACAGAAAAATCTTAAAACCATTCCATCAAAGAGTTAGAATAGTTCACACACATAATCTTCTAGATTCACATATTAACTAGAAATTCATATATAACCATGCTTCCCTAAGGATAGATTTATAATAAAATTTTCCCACATGACAATATTAGCCAAACGTATGATGAAAAAGGGCATAGAAATACATTCCTCAACCAAGATGAGAATGAGGATGGACGCCCAAGTTAAACATCAATTTTGAAAAGGATTCCTTTAGTATATGTGTTATGAAAATTTAAGTAACTTGTTATGATATAATAACATTCTAAAAATTCAATTATTTATTCTCCACATGATCTATAATGAAATGATATTTCATATCAATGTTTTTGTATATGAATTATCAACTAGATTCTCCATGATATTAATTGCAAATTGATTATCAAACCCCAAGAGAAAGGCTAACTTCACTGCAAAAAGTAATTATTATAACTATGTCTTCATCCAAAAAAGGCAGGTTACTTCTTGAGTATCATAAAATTACTCATCATGAGTCATATAGAGAGTTAATGACTTATATTTCTTCTTATGATAACTAACACAAATTTTCACTAGAACGAAAACTTTACATGAAGTGGATCTTCTATCATCAACACTTCCTGCCAAATCAGAATCTAAATACCAAAAAAAATCAATAATTTTGGGGATATGATATCAAATTTCAAAAACAAATTTCCTTTTATGTATCAGATAATTATTCTTCCTACAAGTGAATGTTATTATTTAGGACCACACTGAAATATTGCACCTACAGTAACAATATTGACAATGTCATGTATTAAGGTAGTAAAATAAAAAAAACATCCAATCAGATTTTGAAATTCATTATGATCAGCTTCCAAGCATTTTACATATATAGAAAACATTGTTTCCTCTGAAATTAGTGTGGAAACTCCTTTTCAATTTTTCATGTTAAAAATTTGATGAAGTTCCATAGTATATTTTTTATTAAGGAAGAAAATTTTGTTTCTTATTTTGAAAAATCTTTAATCCATGATTATTTTTCATTTCATCAGTCAAGTACATATAAAAGAACAATTTCATTTATCTATTAAACATTTCACAAGATAATTCTTCATTCAAAAAACTATAATTTCATCAACATAAAAAATTATGATGAGGGAATACTCTTGAATTTCATTGATATAAGGATTACTATCAACTCTTAATTTTTAAAATATTCAACTTTTATAAGCAATTATATCATTTGGAATACCATTACCTAAAAACCAGTTTTAGCACATACATAGAATTCTTCAATATGAATATTTTACTTTCATATTTCCCAATATCAAAGCCAAAATATTTTTCAATGTAAACTTCCTCATCAAGACCCGCATTGAGAAATTCTAACATTATATCTATTTGAATGAATTCATAACATCATTATGTAAAAATATTAAGAAAATTTATGATTGATTCTAATCTTTCGAATGAAAAAAATATTCCATCAAAATAATCATCTTCAATTTATGAGTAAACTTTTCACACAATTATTTCTTTGTTTCTTATCACTTCACCTTCTTCATTCATCTTGTTCCTCAAAAACACACATTGTACCAAAAAGATTTTTTAATCTAGTTTAGGTGTGAGTTCCCATGAATAATTCTTTTCTATCTAATCTAGCTCTTCATTCATATCCTGAACCCATTCTGGATTCTCAAAATCTTCTTTCACACCATTCAATTCAACTTTTATAGACAAGGATGTATGTGAAATAGTAGTTTTTATACTTCTTTTTTCAATCTTTTGATATTGATCTCCAATAGTATTATAATCATCCACATAGTTCCTCATAATAAGATGAAATTTTTGAGATTCTTCCTCATCATTTAAAATAGATGAGTCTGATTCTTTTTCTTATTGATTGGGAATGCAATTTTATGTATCCTTATTTGAATTATTTACAATGATTTCCTTATCATGCATTACTTCCTTATATGCATGATTCTATTTATCATTATTAGGTTTTTCAATAACATTTAAATAATTTTAATCAAAAATTATTTTATTTTATTTTTGGAAACATTTGTATCCACTTCCTTCCAAATTATAGCCAAGAAAATTTCCATCTTCACCTATCTACTCAAACATTCAGAAGTTTCTACATCACTTTTTTATAAAACAGTCTCTCAAAAAATCTTACATGCTTCAAACATGGATTTTTTCCATAAAAAATCTGTATAGATTCATATAAGAACATTGTATATAGAATAAATAGTTTTGAATATACACACCAATTCTCATGTCTTACCTCCAATAGTAATGGGAAAGACCATGTTCATGTAGTATAGTTCTCTCTATTTCCAACAAAATTTTATTTATTATTTTAAAAACCCCATTTTGTTGAGGAGAGTATAGGAATTATTATCATTCCAAATTCGATGATTCTCAAGGTAACTTTATAATTATTCATTCTTATACTCACCACAAATATTATTTCTCAATTTATTCATTGAATACACACATCCTTTCTTAGCTTTCCTCCTGGGAATTTTAATCATTTTTAGAGCATCTAACTTATGTTTTATATACGTGAAAAAATTATTGTGAGTAAAATTATCAATAAAATTGATGAAATAATTTTCACCATTATTTATTAATTTTCTCCTCACCCATATATATCATAAAGAATAAGTTACATTGATCGTTTTGAATAAATTTTAACTTTATTATGCATAGAAATTGTAATATTGTTTATGACAAATCGTGCAACACAAATATCTTCTACCTCAAAAATAATGAATTTTATAGATAGTATCTCTCTTTTAAAACATTTCCTGGATTCATTTAAACATGTGAACCAGCCATTTATTCCACAAATTATTTTCATCCACTATACATAAGTAATAAGATTTTTTTATTTCACCAACTTGAAATAATCTTATTATTGTACATTGGTTTCTTTTAACTATCTTCCCATAATTCTTAAATTCTACAAAACCTCATCATTTTTTACAATTAATTTCTTACCCTTATGAATTTTTTTTGAAACACTTAGTATGTTGTGTTCCATCCGAAGAACATATAAATATTTCTATAATTTCATATACTTTTTCACAATAAGAGCTATAATAAAACATGTGATTCTAAATAATTTATCATTTATAAATGAAATGGTTCCTTATTTGAAGTCTCAAAAATTATTCAGAAACATTAATACTCCTATTTTGTGATATGAATAACCTATTTCAAGAATCTATGTCCATTCTCCTTTTAGAGCTTTTAGAGAAATTTCAACAATAAGATCCTTTTCTTTTTTCCTTTTCCTTGTTCACTTACATCTTCTAAGAATTGTTAAGAAACTTATGTTATGCCGATAAAAAAAGAAATATTTTTTCAAGGTTTCTAGGTTGTACAAATATTTAAAAAATTGTTTTAAAATGTTGGTAATGTTTTTCAACTTTTACACCAACCTTTTCTGGTTCCATTTAAGCTTTATTCTCAGACATATTTTTTTGAGAGGATTGAATCCACATATAACAATGCCATCTTCAAAATATGTAAAAATAGTGATGTTTTTGGTTAAACCAAAACATATTTTCTATAAGTTTGAATCCAACAAAATACTAGTAGTAAACATAGAAATTATATTTGATTCTGAAACATCCATACTGATTGGAGTTATGGCCATGTTTCCGAGTAACATTCTTGTGTTTCTTAACAAAACCACCAATACTTATGTTACCAATAAAAATAGATTTTATATTCATCATTACGGGAACGTGAAGTAATAGAAACATTTTTGGAATTATAATTTTAAGAAACTTATAATATCCCAACATTTTTGGTTTTGGACACATACAAAACATTCCTTACACTCTTCTTTTCAGAAACGCTACCAACATTCTTCCCAATCTTGAAAGTTTACGTTTTTTTATATTTTATAGATTTTTAATTATGAGAGCATTCAAAAAATTTACAGATAGAGTTTTTTAATCTTGTAAATTTCTATTTAAATTTACAATTTTTTGGACAAGTTCCAACACCTCTTCTTTTGGATTCAGCTTCACATCCAGATCTTCATTAAAATTATTTTCTTATTCAACAGTCTTTTGGAATTCATCATTCTCTAATAGAATCTTGTTATTCTCAGTTGAATAATATTATTGAGTTTTGGATAAAGAATATTCATCTTCTAAAAGCTTTTTTATCGTTTCAATCCTTATAATATTTCTTAGTAATTTATTCAACTCTTCTTTCAAATGGAATTCAAGTTGAGTTTCTTGTTCATCAAAACTAATGATACCTAATTATTTATCATTCGTTGATGAAATAAATTTATTCTCACCAACATGTACAATGGATGGTTCAAATTAAGTTTCATTATTTTATAATTCTTCATCTTTAGATAAGAAGCTTATTATTTTGTATTTGAATAAATTCTTATCTTTCCCCCAAGAAAAATATTTATCTATAACTACTTGTTTTTTATGTAATCTTCTTGAACATCATTCTTCTTTATCATTGTCCCCTTATTTCGTTCATTGATGATAATTATCTACAAAGTGACCAACGACTCCACATTTACTACATTTAAAGGGATGTTTACCTTTATATTAACTTGTACCACTTATCACATTATTATAAAATAAATATAAAATATCATCATGATTTTTACATACCTCACTTTCAGAATATGAATCGATTGATTCTTCTTCAATACAGATCTAATTTGACTTCTATTTCTTTATATCCTTGAATGAAATTTCTATGTCAACATTTTTTATTTTCATTTCTTTATCCCTTCTAATCTAGTAAGTGATGATCATGTTATGAAAATCATCTGTAGATAATATTTTAGGATCACTATATTATAATGAAGAATATTTTTCTTCAAAGTTTTTAGGGAGTATTATCAAATTATTTTTAAGAACTTTGGGATCTTCTAAATATTCACCAAGAAATATCATAGTGCTGACAATATTATTTACCCTGGTAAAGAAGCCCCTAATGGATTCATACTCACTCATTTTCAAATATCCATACATCAGTCTTTAGATTTTTAATTCTTCCCTCTTCACTTTTGTATTTCCATTGTGTATGTTTTTTAACGTGTCCCATATACCATTGGTTGTGGAAAAAACATTCAAACCTATAAATTCACTTCCAAAATATTGTGATAGTAATAAATTCTTGGTTATTCCATCATCCTCAAGATTCCTCATATCAACAAATGAGGGATCGAATCTGTTATTAATATGTGGAAATCCATATGTTGTAGTGTCAAGAACATCATAAAAAATATACATAAGATAATGACATATTATATCATTATAGATATGATAGTTCTTTCCATAAAAACAACAATACGTTTACTATTCACACAATTTATATTCACTATTAACTTCTTTTTGAAACATCTTAAAAGAAAAAATTAATGGAACATTACCTCTGATATAGATTGTAAGTTCTTAGTCCGGATAATTTTATCTTTGGGAGGGGGAGGGGTTAACCCATGATATCATTTTCATTGATGTTTTCTTACTTATAAAATAACAATTTACTCCTCATAATGATAACTTTCAATACTGAAACCAATTTAAACACACATCCTTTAGAACACTATAATTTATATGGTTCACTATTCAATTCGAATAGATATATCAATAATATGGTTTTAAAATTACCTAATACCAAACAATCCACTATAAAATTATCATAATATGTGTAATAAAATAATAAGGATACACCCTTTCACTTTTGTAGCACTATGGAAACAATTAAATTATGTGTGTTATCGTTCTAGCATGAATGATGTAATTCAATTTTTTTTGTAACAAAGCAAGATACAGTGCTTCATTATCATATTTTAGAGATATATAATTTCAAAAAAAAATCAAATTCTTAAATATAAGATTGTATTATATTCCTGGACATTGAAATAAAACACTATCTGATTTAAAAGTTCAATTTTTCCCAGTCAGATTTTTCAATTCAGAAATATATCTCTATAGAATGCAATTGAGTAAATTATGAACACTTTCTGATTTAGTCCAGAAATCTCACTACAATAATCCAACTAGCTGAATATGAAAATCCTAAAAATAAGACTACCAGTTAAATATGATAATCAGTTGAATATGATGATCATCTGAATATGTTGAAATTCTGTCTCTTCTCCTTTATATTCTATCCAGCGTGACTCCATAATGAAAAAAATATGCAAACCCTTTTTTCTTTAGAGCAACAAATTCTCTCTGCTTCTCAGGAAAAGTACGTCCATCATAAATGTACGATTTACTTTTATCATTTTTATACTCTCCCTAATTGTGGTTTTCTGGGATTCCTTAAATCATTACAAATCAATTGAATTACCTGAATTTACATTTTTCCTTAAATTTTGAGTGCATCTTGACTTAATCGATGTTTCTTATCTCTTCTAGTTAACTCTGTTTCCATCATGATTATTAAAAAACTTTAACTGTAATCTTACTCTCTTCACAAACACCAGTCCAATTCCAATCTCCATCTCTAATTTTCTGAGTATAATTTCATCACTAAGATGCTCTGTACCAGTTTCATATATGATGAAACAGAAACTATTCAAATTTCCTAAGACAATTAATTCATTACAGTACTCTGTAACAACTAATTAAAATAGAATTATTCTTCTAACTTAAATCTCCCTCTTTAAAAACACATCCAAAAATCTCTATGTAATAATCTTCTTCTTCATTACATTCATCCTTCCCAAAAAAATCATCCTCTTATTGTTATAATGGAATACTGAATTTGATGGGTTAGTATCAGCAACATCATTCTCTTCTAAACACAATAGTAATGACTTTTCATACACAAACAATTCTTCCTCTATTGAATAAATTGATATACTAAATATGATAGATTTTCATCAAAATTTTTGTCTATAAAAACATCTTTATATTATTCTTAACAATCATACTTCTCAAACATTAAACAAACCTACATCTAAAAATATCATTACAATGATATTAAGGACAGAAAACTTCAACATCACCAAATTTTATCTTTCAAAAACATTAGCATATATCGCGAAATTCTTCTGAAATTTTGATATTCCTAAAGGCCAGATTTAGTACCATGTGACTTACCAAGTAAATTATTGTAACTTACCATCCATTCAAGAAACTTATTACATTCATTAGGAAGTATTATAACATCATACTCTTTCGGAAACATCATCTATTCTTGTACAACCTGAATACAATTTACATGAATATGATCAGACGGAATATGATTGGAAATATATATTTCACTCCAAATTTCTTTTAGAAATCTTTAGTCGCATGTTTTATAGAATAATTTTATTTATGAGGACTTGAAGATTAGAAATACATCATCATATATATATCATAGTCATACAAAATATGATTATCCCCCATTATGAACTCTTCTTCTAATTCAGGCCTGAGGTGAGTCTGATGATATTTTTAAACCTAAAAGAGTCTTCTCAATACAATATATTTTCTTGAACATTGTGTATCATATTTTATTTAATATGATGGTCAATATTATTTTTACAAAAAACAAAGTGATGTGATTTATTTTCTTCCTAAACATATTTATCATCATAAACTTTATTTTCTTCTTAAACATCATTGACAATTAAATAAAACAACTGAGTATGATCATCCTTATCATCTTGGTCCTAAAATAATAGGTATTTATATATATTTAATAATATAATTAATTTAAATCGTTTAATAAAATATACACTCTATGGATACTAGTAATGTCGGAGACCAATGAAATTGAAGGATTTAAGATGGGTACCAATGTTTGTAATTTCAATGGCCCATCAAACTGTCCCAACCATGCATGTGGAAAGAAATTATAATAGGGATTTAAATTTTAAAAAATACTTTACACTTTATTTTTTCTTTTTCCACTACCTAAATCTAAAATAATCAAATTACAAGGACATAACAGCAAGACTAGTATTAAAATCCTCCAATAATGAACATTGACCATTCCCTGGTGAGATCAATCGATTTTTGTATCATAATTTCTACATGGTACAAAATTTGTGCGAATTTTATCATTCTTTTAGAAGGATCTTGGATTTCTTCCCCATTGAGTATAATTGAATGTGACAATCATGACATTTAAAAGGATAAGAGTTTTTTTAGAGAATAGATTGTGGGATTAAAAAAGGGATTTGGGAAAAATTGAGATATAGATTAAATAATATTCTTCCAAAACATAATGGATTGTATAGAGAATCACATTACCCTCTTTGTTTGAGAACCATGAGAAAGACTCCATAATCCAGGATTCACACTAGAGACTGATCAATCATCAATTTCATCACAGCAGAGCATGGAGGCAAGGTGAATATGACCATGTTAGGGGAAAACATCATCAATAGATTGTTCTTGAGGAAATAATGATCTCTCAAGAGATTTTTTTTCTCCACCCTATCACCTCATTTTTATAATTTCAATTTTTCCCAACATGAGTAGATAAATAGATTATGAGATTCATAATGCGATGACTTGAAGAAAATTTATACATGATGGTTTTTTTAAATTTATTAATTGTCAAATTATAAATTATGTATTATGTTTATTTAATTATCAGCATCATTTCACAATACTTAATGACTGACATGTGATGGTTGTGAATCTTATAAATCCTGATCATGGATTGTTCTAATGAAAATTGGAAAATAAAAATTTGTCACTCATGTATCATTAATGGATTAATTATTAATTTTTTACTAAGAGATTATGATTAAAGGAAGTTAATTGAGTTGATGAAGTTCATATAAGTGACAGTTCAATGAACCTTTACTTTTTCTATAGTGATGAATAATTGTTTTATCTAGAGTAGGAATTAAGAATATCATTTTATTAGTTCAAAATATTATGACCAGATTAATTTCTTCCATTATTTATCTCTTATGTCTATTTTTTCTTACCACAAACAGATCCTTTTCAACCTTTATTCTCGCGCACTACACTTCATCACAGGATTGTTTTTGTTTTTTTCTTATATTTTTTTAATCTTCTAGACATGTGTACTAAAATTATACTTTTATTATGGAATCAACACACATAATAACAAAATATGGTGTATTATATACCAATACTATAGATTTTTAGATACCAATATAGTGACGTAATTCATATTGCATAAGGTTATCCTCATGGTCAAGGAATTATGAGAGTGACCATTATCAGCTCTCTCAAATTACATCATTCAATGGTATACCTATACTGGAATACTTAGAGTTTATTTGGAATTTTGTAGTTATTTATCGTAATTTAATATATGGGATATTAGATAAGAAGTGTTTAGATTAATGGTATTCCCATTATGTCTTATGGGGAGGTCTATGACAAGATTCCAAAACCTAGATGCAGAAATAAATGAAACCTACGATGATCTATATAATGCCTTTGTATCCAAATTTTATCCTATGAATATAAATATTATGGTTTGGAATAATATCACTTTATTCACCAAGTATGAGATAGATCTTTTTCAGCAGGCATGGGATAAGATTAAAAGTCTCCATGGTAAGAGTTCCAATCATCGATTATCACCCAAACTAATCATGTATACTTTTTATATTTTTTTTATAATATAAAACCATAACTTAGTGGCCCAATATTATGGATTTGAATTTTTAAATTTAAATTGTAATGAGATTAATTAATTGTTTTATAAATTAGAACAAAGTGCACAACCCATGTTTCTTAATAAAATAACCATATATGGGAATGAAATGAATTCTCATGATAAATTTTTAGTGAACAAATACATAGGTAATAGTATTTTTATTTTGGGATATATGGTTATACTCAAATTTTTTACCAACAATTAAATCTATATCCAGTCTTTGGAGAGTCCTCGGTTCATAGATTATTGAGCTAGGAATACGAGATTCCAATATACTTTTAAAAATTATTATACTTAAATATATTAAAATAACCTCAAATAGTCATGGAAAGAACAAGGATTATTTAAATAATTCACTATAAATAATTTCTAAACAAATTCCAATAAATATTTCCCAAATTAATATGGGCCCAAGTCATCAAATTATAAATGGGAAATTTATATTATGTTACTGAAATTTCTGGGTGAGATATTTTATTTTAAAAAGGTCGCATACACTACAATTCATAACCTAGAACGTCAAATAGATTAGATAGATCATGATTTTGTAGAAAGAGATAGGGCAATGCTACTGAGAATAAGTGATTAAACCTAACGAGAAAATGTGATGGAAGTATTAACCAGGTTAGGTCTAAAAATTCATGAACTAGTTTGAGACTTTTCTTGGGTTGACAAAATTGGTGTTGAAGCTAAAATGGGAAATGAAAATATAGAAAATCCTGCAGAAGAAAAATTTTCTATATTTGAAGAATCTAAAAAATTCTATCCCATCACACAAAATAAACACAAAAAATAAAGGAAATTTGGTTTTATTTAATAAAATAGGGGAATAATAAAATATGAACTTGTAACGAGGAGAAAAAAAACACATTTTTTGAAGAATTATCCTCCAACCAACCCATTTCCTCATAGGATAAAAAATCGAAAATGAACATAATTACCTCAAATTCATTCAAATTAATATGTGCCTCAATGTTAACATTCCATTTGATAAATCATTTAATCCCATAATATTAAAAATTTAATAAAATTTTCATTGACAAAAATGTATAGATGCGAGAGATCAATAAAAAATTTAATTGATGAGTGAAGTTCTAGAGATTAATATTACATTCCTACAAAATTGAAAGAACCTGATATTTTTTTCATTTATTGTAGAATTATTTGGAGTGAGGAGATTAGGGGTTTGGGTGATTTACAATCTAGAACATACTATATTACCTACTCCCTATCCATAAAAATTGGCCATAGATAGCTAAAACCAACTATAGTATCACTACAACTATAAGATATATCACTTGCCTACTTTTTAAGAGGGTAGTTAAATTATTAGTTTATATAGGGAAAGAATATTTACCCACATTCAGCATTATTCTACAAATGGAGTTTGATGAAAAGTATCAATGAATTTAATTAATCCATTCTTATCCATAGTTAGCAATATTATCTATGTCTCAAAGGTTAAGCATAAATTACAAGATGGTGAGGACCAATAAGAATTTCATTTTCTTAATTAATCTCCACTTGAGGAGAGATTTATGTTGATTGTTGTTGTGGATGCAGTTTTTAAAGATAATTTAAAAAATATAATTCACCATCCTTATGATAATCATATCATCGCATCTATCAATAAACATTTTGAGGAAATGTTTATTGAATATGAGTATACACATGAGATAGAATGTTAGGGAAGAAGTAAGAATTAAATTAGGAAATAAATTTCTCAAGAAATTGAAGTAAAAATTAGCATGACAAGTTATCTTGCATCTAGTTTTTTCTCAATATATTGAGTTTATAAAACCCTCACTTCAACCAAACCATTTTTCTATATCAATTCCCCCATCGAACTATAGAGAGAGATAATATATTGACGGTGATTTTTCTACTGGCAATGTGAATTATATAGTTTTTATGTGTCTAAAATGATTTATTTCCATATTGAGGATGGATTTTAGTTTTATCAATCTCTTAGAAGTGATTTAGAAAAGATTCTATATATTTTACAAGACATGGATAATAGGTTTGTCCCTGAATCCATGTATCATTTGGATAATGGTATTTTGTATCCCTGAAATCGATAAGTTTTTAGAAACCTATAATGTCTCTTCCCTTTTTTTTAAACAAGGATGTAGTATATAGATATGATTCTATTTTAAAGTGTATGTTTCATGTCTTCATTACTTCCACTTTTTTACAAATCTATAAATGTCAAAATTTTGGGGGATAATATGAGTGAATAATTGAACGGTATGTAAACTTATATGAATGCTATTATTTCTTTCTTTTCTCCATTTTCAAATTCATTAATAGGTTATATGGATTTTCAATATTCTGATGGAATGATAATAAGTCATCATATTTTGTATTTTTAAAGTGGAATTCTATAATATGTCGACTTTTATGAAGTCTTGTATGAACAAGCTTAGTTTTCTAAAAAAATTACTCAAGACACAATTAACGAGGCAACATTACCATAGAAATTGTCATGGTTCAAACACATTAGGGGAATAAGTCTTGTATGGGAGTATAAAACCAGTGCCACCTCACAGAAAATCCATGATTTTCTATTCTTTCCCTTTTCTAATTTTCTTTTAAAAAATCTCATTTCTTGGTTATCTTTCTCACCGTGTTTTTTAACCAAAATTGGTGAAGTATTTTGGTGGATACTATAATGACCCAGGTATTTATAGAATAATACTTTTTCATATCTTCTAATATTTGTGACTGATATATTAATTTTATTTTTAACAGGATGTTTCTTCTGATACCTTAAACGAAATGCAACAATAGATTTCTTTGAAATCTCACGTTGCACACAACTTGGAGTTATACTGAAACATAATACAATAATAATAATATTATTTTAAATGGTAGTTAACACCTATCCATTGGAATATTGGGAATGAATAGTATCAACTAAATTCTTAAAATTGGTTTATATTTGTTTAAATAATGATTCATGGGTTACCAAATATATTAGAAATTGATATAAAAACCAATTATATATAAAGGATGTGTCTTTATGAAAACCTATTTAAAATATAATAATTGTGTTTATAAAATCATACCAATATTTATGTATTTTTATTTAATGAAGATATCTGTTATTAATTCAATATAAATTTTTAAATTATCCTTATAGTTTTTCTAGATATCATATTGGAACAAATTACCTTTTTCGGAAAAAATTAGTATTTTTCTAAAAATATAGTTTTACCACCTTTTGATGGTAAACCTATTTTAAATCCAATTTTGTCACTTTTATATGTTCTACTAGAAAAGGTAAAAATTTTCTATCAAAGAGGGAAATCAAAATTTACTTGGGATGAAATTTTGGTAGTTTTCTGACAATATTCATTTTTAATGAATAGTGAAATATACTCCATTTTAATTCCAATTTTTTTTATCTAATATATATATTTATATATATAATATTTTAATTTGTTTAAAAGTGAAATTAGATTATTATTTTATCATTTAATCCAATTTGGTCAGTTGGACGTAATTTCAGTACGAAATTTGACATAAACACTTGTAAATCATTTGATAGTTTTTACTTCTTAAAACCCAAGTTTTTGGTTTTGACGATGGGGGTTAATTTTATATTAATTTCTGCCACTTCTGGGTTTTGAATTTTGAAAAATGGATTATATATATTTAATCAGGATATCCAAATTGTGTAAATAGGTACCTTTTATTTTTAGACAATATGAATAGTAAGTTTAGTCGTTATTTTATTTACCATGATTAAAGGGTAAATCTGGTAAATAGGGTTAAAAATAATATTATAATAATATAAAACTAAACTAAAGTGTGTTATAATACTATTGTATGACATATTTCCAACCATGGTAATCCTTGGGTAGATTTTGGGACCCTATGGAGCCACTTTAATGCGAAAATGTAATTTTATAAGAATTAATTTAAAGTAAAGGAAAATGTAACATAAACTTGTAACTTCTACTAAATAAATCATTATATGGGGTTATATAAGTTATTTTTTGGACTATAAAAAGTCATTATAAATCTAAAAATATTTCTACAGCATGGTATTTTATTTATAATTTTTAGATGTCAAATAAATAAATATACTTATGAAATAATGATGATGTAGTGATTACTTTATTATTGAATGATTTAAATAAATTTGCTTATAAAAAATAAAATAAATTTATTTTGAAGTATTTATGACTTAAAATAATTTTAGGGATGATTATGACTTGTTATCGTGGAATTATTGATGTTATTTCAAAATATTCATGTTTTTACGGATTCTTAAAAAGTCATGATATGAATAGTATAAAATAGACACAAATCATTTAAAAAAACTATTTTATTAAATGATTTAATTGTTCTGAATATCAAATATTCGGCCAAATGGATTAGATAATAATTAAAATTTTATTAATTTACCACTAGGGGTTCTATTGGAATTTTATGGAAACTATATTTACCATAGAGTAAATATATAAAGAAGACATGGAAAGAGTTAAATTAGTTATCTAGGGATTAATGCTAAAAGATAATGTTAAATATCGGACCAAAACATTTCTAAAACTGATTGGTTGAAAGGATTTAGGACCATAATCATCTTATCTTCGAATTAAATGAGTTCTGAAACTTTTTAAAATGAAAATAATTTTATAATAAAATAATATTTCCATTCCTTTCTAAATTTCCCCTCCTCCCTCTTACAAAAGGGTATCACCTCTACCCATTTAGTAACACATCTCAAGCCCATTGTATCATCAAAATTATGAATCAATATGTTCTTGACATCCCTCCCATACTCATAGAATCCATACACTATCTATAAGGTAATTCAAAAAATCCTTTTGGCACAAATCAAAGGGAGTTAGACCTTTTAGAGGTAATGTCTTACCTCATGTTCATTTCAATTATTTTCCTTCTCCACTACCTATACTATTTTTATTAATTGATTAAATAGTATAAGTAGTATCATAAATATACTAGGATATTTTTTAGGAATTATTCTAACAACACCTACACACACCTCCATCAAATTAATATGAGCATTCTGTTTCTGTGGGCGGCGAAATAGTACTGCACAAAATGATGATTGTTCAATTTTCCACTACCACATCTCATGTTTTACATTATGATTGAACTGCATTTATATATGATATATATTTTTTATATTGTATTTATGATACTGTAATTTTTATTTACCAACATACCATTATACTTTTCATGATGTGTAAATACGATAATTTAATTTGAGGAAGTGCAGACTACTACCCCCTCAACGTGATATGACTCATTCATGCCATACATGGAATGTATAAATTATGTAGTTAATTAACTTATGTAACATATATATAATATTATATTATACTGTAATTATAATATACTTGTAAATCATTTAGTTTTCATTTATTTAATATGACAAATAAATGAAATCATTATTCATGCGTACGTATGACTTACCGTTTGTATGAACAATGCATTTCATTTATTATCTCCAAATGATATGGACTATTATAAAAACATATATAATGTATATATATTATATTTACATCATGAATACTATTTTATAATTATATTACTTTTGACCACATGGACAATTTTTAATAATAAAAAGATCATTTTCTACTCAAGTACCCAAAAAATGACCGATATTAACTTAAATAATTATTTAATTTTTATAATGTGGTTATAAGTGATATAAAAGGAATAATAAACTTCAATTTTTTTCATAAGAAAGTATAAATTAACATTAAATAATTATTCAGGAAGAACAAGGAACATACGTGATGAATCCGACTCAAGGTAAGGGAACCATTCACCATCCACTTGTTGTCAAAAAACTTCTTTTATTTTATGTCTTTTTATTTTAATTTTCAAATGTTAGGATATGTTCTTATACCTCATTGTTTCTTTCTATTTTCTTTCAAAGGGATGAGGGACCCATTTTTCTCTCATCAACACATTTTTTGAATTTTTAAATGACACCGTTAGGCTACAAAATTTTTATATG
Organism: Viscum album; assembly: GCA_963277665.1. Lineage (NCBI taxonomy): Eukaryota > Viridiplantae > Streptophyta > Magnoliopsida > Santalales > Viscaceae > Viscum > Viscum album. The sequence continues at coordinate 590,085,735 of OY728140.1, read as the reverse complement.
GGAATTTATATACTCAATATCCACTCATTGGGTTTTATGCTTAATTCGTAGGTTAAATTATTTCAAAATTATTTGTAGAATTATTGTTTATTTATTTATGTTTTAATTTCTAATTCAATTTGTGTAGATATACTATTTCAATACATAATCACCCAATTGATAAAATTTTACATCATTTATACAAACTTTATAAGGGAACTTTTAGTCAAATCTCCATTCACTAAGTTAAATATACATTTCATTGGTTTTGTTTATCAATAATATATGTGAATGCACATTCATTGGTTTATACTTAATATCCACCTATGTTGGGTGTATTTATATATTTCACACATAATTTTTTCATTTCTTTAACATTAATCTAATGATATGATCTTTGAAAGGGACTTCATCTAAATCTCTTTTCCTTAAGGCATATCTTGTTGTTATGAACATTTATTATTCGATAATGTGTATATAAAACAAATTTTACTATTTATATCATGAATAATTATATACTCATGATGTTTAATTTTTTGATATTCCTTAATGATAATTATTCAAGTGTTTCTCAAGTGGCATGAGACACTTTAACTAAAACTTAATTTTAACTATTTTAACTATTTATTTATTTAAATCATTCAATTACAAGTCTATGTTTTCAAAATTGTTTTTAACAATTTATTTATGTGGAAATGAATTTTTTAAAATGATAATTTATTTCAAAATCCTCAATGTGGTGTGAGGCATTGTGATTCAAAATTCTCTTTATTTAATGTTTAAAATAGTTTTCAAAATAGGTTGAATATTATATTAAAATGTGGTTGTATAAAAGAAATTTTATTTTTTATTTATGCTTAATTTTCGTGTTATATTTATATAATGGTACTTGGATATTTGATGGGTGTTTACGTGATAAAAAAATGATAGGTGGTTACGTGATAAACCAAATGACAGGTGGTTCTGTGATAAACTAAGGACATGTGGTTATGTTATAACCTCAAATGCATTGGGTATGGATGTAAGCCATATGGTTATTCTATTCAGTGATATGTGTGGAATTAGACCTTATGGTTATTCCTTTTAAGAATGTTTATTTTCCAAGTTACCTTTATATGTTATATGTTGATTTATTTTGGATTTATGGTTATATTTAGGTATCAAAAAGGGTAACCAATGAGCTTATATTCAGTGAAGTGTTTTTTCTACTTCTTAAGGTCAAAATTATTACTTTTTGATAAACTATTCATTGTTTTCATGGTTTCTCGAGAATAAATTTTTTTGTTATGTATCCCTTAATGGGATATTTATACTCATCCCATGTTTTGAAATGTTTTTCATAAGACATAAAGAATATTAGAGTCAAGGATGGGATCAAGGAAAATTTATACTGATAAAACATGAAACGATGTCATATTTTGTAATAAATAGATTTTGTTTTATAAAAAAAGGACTGTGAGTATAATTATCTAATTGTAGTATTCAACATGTTATGTATAAGTTGTGACCAAATTCCTTAAAGCTCTAAACTAGAGAAGATCCTTGATGTTAATTATTGTCAAATTATCGACTTATCTCAAGATTAAGTAATGTTTAATGATTGGGCCTTATAGTTGGTATCAGAGGTCATTTTAGATAACTTTAGTGCTTAGGACGATATTTAATCATTAGTTACATGTTTTATATATCCATAGTAGTTAGCATATTAGAAATAGTGATAATTATTTTGAATTATTTTAAGATAACGTGAATAAGTATATCACTACTGGAATTTCAACTATTTGTGATGGGCTATTTATGATGAGATCTAGTTGCAAAAACACTTTTTTTAGGGAATCCCATCGCAAATAGCTCATTGTAGAAAACACTGTCGCAACATCAATTTTTTACGATGGGTCTGTCGCAGAAAATAATATTTGAAATAGAAAGCGGTCTCATCGCAAATAGATCTCTGATTAAATATATTATATATACAAAAAACCTATTGTGACAAGGCCGTCACAAAATGTATTTCTGACGGGAAGACGGCCCCTCAAAAATAGCTTTTTTGTTATGAACCTATTGCGATAGACCCATCACAAAAAAGCTTTTACGGCATTAAAGGAACCCATCACAAATAAATATTAATATATATATATATATATATATTATTTGAGACGGGACCTCATCGCGAAAGGTCCCATCTCAAATACATAAAAAAATAAAAAAATTATATAATTAGGAATAATGAAAAAATAAAATTAATACTATTAAAATAGTAAAAAAATATTAATTATTAAAATTATTAAAATCTTCAAATACGTAATAAAATAAAAATAATAATAAAATAATGATTAATGAAAAAAATAATACTAATACTATAAAAATAATAATAAAATATTAAAATTCTCAATATTCCCAAATAAATATATTAAAAAATAATAAAATATTATTATTATTCATTAAAAACAGACATTAAAAATTATAATACTAATAGTAATAAAAAATATTAAAATATTCTAAATAATAAAATAAATAAATCATGCAATATTCACATTAATGAATCTTTTATTATGATATTTTGTTTCACAGCAACATCATATGTACTAACACCATTACTCTAAAATAAATTTAACTCAACAATCAATGGTTTCAAATAAACATCAATATTTTTTTCATATGTCCAGGGATTAATAAGGTCGATAAGATATAGGGCTCCTTCATCAACATCCATGGAGGTAAATTCTACATAGTTATAAATGCATTGCAAAATAAATACTAACTACCATAAGAACCAAATAGACCAAAAGTCTCAATAGAAAGACCCAATCATATGTTTCAGGCTTCTAAAGAAAAAGATAGATTTAGTCGGTCAAAATGTTTCCATGAATCACCATCAGATGGATTATTCAAGCTTTTATCTATTGAAATCTTGGTTTTTTACCGTAACATCATTGACGATGTGTTCTCAGACATAAATAAATGCTTCAACCTGGGTGTATGGGGGGAATATCTCAACTATTTTACAGGAATCGATCTAGGCTTCCCTGATTGAGCATCTTTATACCTCAATTATCCAAATTTGGGACAACTATCTAATGACTCATTCCCACAAGAATATAATATGCAATCATTTACACATGCATGGATTTTATGATAACTAAGGCCCAGATTATGAACCTACCTCTTTCTCTCATAGAAATTTGCAACCAACACATTTCCTTCAGGTACCAGTGTCTTAACCAAATAAAATATCTGATCAAAATAGTAGTTTAACATTGCATTATCTGATTTTGTAGCCATAAATTTTGCAATCGCTTCTAATTTTCTTATCTTGCAAGTAGGATATAATGCATCCTCCACAGACTTCAACAACACATAAAATTAAGATGGTGCCAACTCACGAGTTAAATTAATATCATCTTGAGTTTTAGTTTGTTGAACAGATGGACCGACAACATTAGGAAGTAAATTTTGAAACTGTGATGGATCCAAAAACAAGTTATTAGTATCTTTTCTGGAACTGTATTTTCCGTGTTGATACTAAAAACATAATCTGGTAGAAAACCAAACCGATATAGATTTCCCCAAACCTTGTCAAATGTATCAAATGTTTTTAGATCACTTTTTCTACAAGGATGCTTAATTGTGCCTCCTAAAACGTATTCTGGTTTTTATGATGAAAATGATAAGAAAACATAAACACCCTTAATATATACATGATTTAAACTAGAACCATTTGGATTCCTGTGATGATTTATCCAAGCACGATCATCTAATAATGACTGTTGTCGACTTCCTTGTTCCATATTTTTTTTACAAAATATAAAATCATTACATTTTTGTATAATTTGAAATTAGAAAAAAAAATATCCGAAAAAAATTAATTATTACTATTAATTCTTAAAAATTTCCATTAATTACAGGTGACACAATTTCTAGTGCATTGGCAACTACTCTTTTGTCTGACGACTCAATTACTTACAACTTTGTCACATAGAAATCATAGTAAAGAATATTCTCAGAGGTATACATATTCATTCTCATGGATACAGGAATGTATATGCGTACCTCCAAGAAGATTCTTTATTGTGATTTCAGTGTGAGAAATATGCAAGTAAATGCGTCGTAGAAAAAAAGAGCCCCCTTTTCGCCGATGAATCTTCTTCTTGCAATTGTCCCCACCTAAAGACATTATAAAAAATGTGGTCCTACGAATTCATATTCAAACTCATACATTCATGATTGGATATGCTATGTATAAGCATACATTCCGTAATGTTTTGAGTCAGTGAGAGATGAAAGGAGATGTGGCATTGAGCAAAACGAGATCCACCAATCAACTGAAAATTGTGCCAAGTTATTACAATTTATTAAAATTGATTTTATTACTAATTATTTCTAATTATTAATAATTATTCCTAATTGTTACTAATTTGTACCATTTATTACCAATTATTACCTATTATGGCCAATTATTACTAATTATTTCCAACTATTACCAATTATTACCAATTATTACCAATTATTTCTAATTATTACCATTTATTACTATTTATTAAAAATTATTATGAATAATTGTGAATTATTACGAATTATTCCTAATTATTCCTAATTACTCCTAACTATTCCTAATTATTCCTAATTATTCCTAATTATTCAAAATTATTCTTATTTATTCGTTTTTTCCTAATTATTCTTAATCATTCCTAATCATTCCCAAATAATCCTAATTAATAAAATTAATCCTAATTAATAAAAATTAATCCTAATTAATCGTAATTATTCATACTTAATACTAATTAATCCTAATTAATATTTATTAATTCTAATTAATCCTAATTATTCATAATTATAAATAATTAATCCCGATTAATCCTAACAAATCTTAATAAATCCTAATTATTTCTAATTATTTTTAATTAGTCTTAATTAATCCTAATTATTCCTAATTAATCATAATTAATCCTAATAATTGATAATTATTGATAATTAATTTTAATTATTTCTAATTATTGCTAATTATTGTCAAGATGAGGCATGGGTTTTTACGACCCCATGTGACCTGATGCATGGACCTTCATGTTTACTGAGCCTTCTAAATTAAGTGATATTGGTTTGATGTATAATCCTAGGGAAGAATTTTTCATAATTTTTCTTGATCCATTGTTTGGAATGGATAAATCATGTAATAGTTTATAAAACATAAAAAATAATTAATTAATTAATTTTTAGTATTCTATATTCCATGTTTAAGGGATCTTACATTTTGTTAATTTTATAGGAGTGGATCAAAGTTGATGAACTTTTTAGTTTCAGGCGGAATATGTTTAGTAGTATGGGCTAACAAATCATCATAGAGAAGAGATCGATGACAACAACACACCGAGGAGGATACACTAAGAGTTTCAGCAGCAGATTCTACATAACTGTGAGAGTCCGATATAAAATTCAGTAACAAAAGACTAGTTGGAGGATGTTGAGATATCTTTCAGTTTGATTGCAAATTATTTCTAATTATTGCTAATTACTGTTAGTTATTTCTAATTATTACTAATTGTTGTGAATTATTGCAAATTATTGCAAATTAATGCTAATTATTCCTATTTATTTCTATTTATTACAATTTATCACAATTTATCCCTAATTATTACTAATTATTACTAATTATTACTCTTTATTACTATTTATTACGATTTATTTCTAATTATTACTATTTACTACTATTTACTACTAATTATTACATTTTATTACATTTTATTACTATTTATTACTAATTATTACTCTTTATTAGTATATATTTCTATTTAATACTATTTATTAATATTCATTGCTAATTATTACTAATTATAACAATTTATTACTATTTATTACTATTTATTTTTATATATTACTAATTATAACTAATTTTTACTAATTACTAATAATTATTACTAATTGTTACTAATTATAACTATTTATTTGTATTTATTTCTATTTATTACTATTTATTACTATTTATTACTGTTTACTACTATTTATTACAATTTTATACTATTTTTTACTATTTGTTACTATTTAGTACTAATTATTAGTATTTATTACTATTTGTTACTATTTATTACTATTTATTAATATTTATTACTAATTATAACAATTTATTACTATTTATTACTAATTATTACTAATTATTACTATTAATTACTATTAATTACTATTAATTACTATTTATTAGTATTTATTAATATTTATTGCTATTTATTAGTATTTATTACTATTTAATAGTATTAATTAATATTTATTAGTATTTAATACTAAAAATTAGTATTTATTACTAATTAATACTATTTATTACTAATTTTAAATATTTATTACTATTTATTTCTAATTATTAATAATTAGTGTTAATTACTATTAATTATTGCAAAATACAGCTACTAATTACTAATTACCTCTAATTATTTATATACATTATTAATAATATTTAAAAATTATTAACTATTACTAATTACTAAGAATTGGTACAAATAATTTAATTTTATTGTTACAAATAATTAATGATGGCAAAACAATTTAAATCTAACTTAATTACAACAGATCAGCAATAATTAAAATTAATATGAAGAAATGAAATAAATAATAAATTAAATAAAACATAAATACCTTTAAACTCGATCTCTTATAATTGGGGATGACTTCACAACTTCTTCATAAAAAAATAACTCTAAAAAATTATCACAATACATTTATTATTTATAGAATCAGTGGAAGAAGGAATTCATGAGGAGGGACAAAAAATGGATGAGGGTATATATCGGTCATATTAGTTTCGAAGGTACTATCTGTGACGGGAATCCCATCGCAAACATCTTCAACCGTATTAATCGCGGTCGGCAATTAAAAGGTTGTTTGCGATGAGCCCCGTCACAAAACGTAACCTGCTGACACACTATTTGTGATGGGACAACATCCCGTCGAAAATACATTTTGTCTGCTACTGATTATTTGCGACGACACCCGTCGGAAATACCCTCCGGGGGTCGAACTAGTTGCGTCGGGGGATCCCCTATCGCAACTAGTTCTTAACATCTCCCGGTATTTGCAATGGGCGGTGCCTACGCGTCCCAAATACCCTTTCGTGCAGTTTGGTGCGCAAACCACGTCAATCTGTGCGTAAGTTTTTGTGATGGGGCACCTATTCCCATCGCACATAATTGGTTATTTGTGATGGGTTGATTGTCCCATTTCAAATAACCTCTTCGACAAACTATTTGCGATGGGATTTATTCCTTCCGCAAATAACCTTTCACAAAAAGTTGTTTTCCTTGTAGTGTATCTTTGTGTTTACCCTCCTCATATGATAATATACGATGATTTTACAGATATACATATACTGAACTTTTTGGTTTTATTAAATGGATAGATCTAGGAGGAACCAAAATAACAATGGTTGTGAAGGAAAGAGTGGTGGTTTAATGAATAAGCAACTAAATGAAATGGGAGCTACAATGAGAACATTTGTGGTTATTCTTAACCAACTATCTGGAGTCATGACTGACCACTTCATCCTTGGTTATTTATTTTTAAGGCATCATATATATGAGTAACGAATCCCAATGGAAGTTCAGGTAATAATCATACAAGAACGTATATTCAAAAACCAATGTGTCAAGGATGTGGAAAGAAACACATAGGAAAATTATTCAAAGGGATTTGAATATGTTATAGATGTTGCAATGAAGGTCATAAAGCAATAACCTTCCATGGGAAAATGAAACATTCAGTTGACTCTAGGAAAGAGAAATATGTTCTTTCCATGGGACCAATTTAATGTTTTAAATTTTGTGTGCATGTCCATTATATAAATATATTTTCTATGAAGATGGTTTGGTAATGGGATCAGTAGGATTGTATAATTATATGTTTACCAATACCTAATGTCATTCCAATGGAGGTTAAGGAAACTGACAATATTTAATGGAAGGTATGGATTATTTCGTATCTCATGTTTTTACATTATTGAAATCATAGGAAATTTTTCATGATTTTGTTTGTACGAAAGAAGTATAAAAGAATAATATGGAAATACATGGATAAAGGATCATGAATAATTTTTGATGATTGTGATTTCTATATTTTATGAATGGAAGAATTATGTTGGATCTATGGATGACTATAAGTATAAATGTATTAATTATTGGATTACATTGGAAGACTTATAGTATTTGTTTCTATTATGTTTGTTATATAAAAATATTAATTAAGGAAGAATTATCTTTTCTTTTTGTGGATATTGTTATAAAGAACCCTTAGGGTTTATATGATCTCTAAATTTGAGGTAATTATTTGTTATTATTGTTTGGGATGCAACATGTGGGGTATGAGATAAAATTCGAGGTTAAAATATGTTATCGTTATTTTTTTCAGAATTTATCTCATTTTTTGAAATCTTTTAAGAATGATATGGTTTTATAAAAAGGACAACCCATAGGATGGGTGACAACCCATCATGTCCGAAAAGGGCCTGGGAATCGAACCCACAACCGAAGGGCAACAAGGGCACATCACCTAGCACATGCCTACATGAAGTCCCTGGTTAGTATGACTTATTATTGTTAGTTAAATGATTTTATGTATCAAGAATAAGATGATTTTGTAACTCATGTTTTATCAAATGGATATCCTTAGTATTGTAAAATTATTTTTGTAATTAATTGAAAAATATTATTTTGAGAGAAGTTATCTCTTTTGGGAACACTATATGACTAAGTAAAATAGAATAATATGAGATTTCATTTGAGTAGTAATTGTTGAATTTTATTTTCGAAGAATATATGTTTTTATTTTGGAAGTATAGGAATTTGGGTTATTTTGGGAAATGATTAACCTATCATTGAAAATATGTGATTAAAATTAGTCGATGTTATTTGGAGATAAATAGTAATATTTATCATGGATGAGTATGTGATCAAATTCTTCTGAATTTTGGGTTTCAATCTTAGTTTGGATTATTTTAAATACTTTTATGTACAATTGTGTATTGAATGGTTTTTGTTGAACTTTAGGTATTTCTTGGTAAATTTTGGATATAATGATTAATATTTCTTTTTATAATGGATTATTCTTTTGGGGGATTATCTAATATTGTACTGATCATTTTGTTTTTGGTTAATTCCAAAAGATATTAGAGATATATAGATCATCTTTTTGGGATTATGTTATTCTCTTTAAGATGATTCCAGTGCTTTAGGTGTGACCATGTAATTTGGAATACTCATTATTTGTAGAAAAGATGAGTTTTTGGAACATGTTTTCTAAAGGATGAAACTCTACTTGAAAGGTAAGTATATTTCCTTATCTTCTTAGTCATTCTTATAAATAAATTCCTCAACATTATGTAAAAGAACTTAAAAAAATGTTGTCCATTTACATTTCTTAGCGGGGAATCAAATACTTTTTAACCCATCATAAGATTGGGGTTTTTAGATTGTTAACATTCTCTTGGTCATGTCTTCAATCACTCCCCAACAGAACTTGATGGTTAGTTTCTCTTCCATGTACATGTTTTCCAACATGGAATCCAAGTATGTGTTATCTCAAGTGACCTTTGTACATCTCTTTCTTTCTTTTAATGTGATAGATTTATTGACTCCTTCCGAAGTGGGACATTCAATGATGTTTCTGAGACCAATATTAAAATTGTGATGACATAATTTCCAAAAGGGGGGAATGATGTAATGACCTGGGTATTTGTAGAATAATACGTTTTAATACCAATTAATATTTCTTAACAAGAAATTAATTTAATGTTAAATGGGATTCTTCATTTGATAGCATACTTGACACACAAAAATGGGTATCTCTAAAATATTATTTTCCACACAACATTGAGTTATACCGAAATATAATTCAATAACAATGTTGGTCGTATTAGAGTACTCAAGAGGGGGGTTAATTGACTATATATTCAATTTTCTATTTAAAAGTATTCTTAAAAGGGTTCCCCAATAAATTTAAATACATCCCAGTCAATCAAGGTTATATGGTTATCAATGTTTGATTTTTTAAATAAATTCATAGAAGATTTATTAATTCATATTAATTTTAATATTAGTTATTAATATTACTTTTTAAGCTATTCTAATAAGGAAAAAAAATTATTACTTGATTACAAGATTAATTATCATTGTAAATTTAGTGATTTCTGAATTAAACAGTAAAACAGAGACAACTAAAACAAACAACACAGTGGATATAAAACAAGTGGTTCAGTCTCAAGTAGAGACCTAATCCATGCCACATGGTGATCACCTACCACCATGTAGTTTATATAAATAAACTAGATACATAGCCGGTATCGGGCTTTGCAATAATATATACGACTATCCAGGTCACACGACATCTTCCACAGTTCATTGTGGGTAAAAATCATGTCACACAAAGACTTCTTCAACACTTATCTATGGGAATACACAAGTGTAAAAATATGTAAGAGAAATGATATATTTCATCCTTCAGTTTTATGAAGTAGAGAGTGTGTACATAAAACACGCACACCCATTGATGGAAGGATAAAAATAATACATAATAGAGCAGTAATGATGTGATATGGGTAGAAGGTCCTTGAGTGTTGGTCTATACAGATTTGGATTTCTAGGATGAAGCAGATGCATAAATTGAGTCCTCTCGTAGAAAACATATTATCATCCATTATCTTGATATAGCTCATGTTCTTTGTGTTATTGTCAAAGGGAACATGTGCTTGACGATTCAGATATATGGTGTCCATATTTTTTATTCAAGAATGATTCAGGTATTCTTTAGGAATGTTGTGTTTCATGTGTTAGTTCTTGTTTTTCAAGAATTCACATGTGTACTTATTTATTGCACTCTATCTTTGTTTCTAGGCCTCACTTCTCATTTATTCTTGGAGTGCATGTATTAGAGCCAAAATGATTCATGTATTCCTCACATAGTACGTCATACTATCAGGTGATGCGTCTATAAAGAAACATCAATTATTTAATTTCATTAAAAAGCTTCAAATATGACTCTTAGAAATTAAATTGAAAAACAATAAGACAGATTATGAAATAGTGTCATAGTCTATCTGTAAATGGTGTCTCTATGAAGCGGTGTCTCCATTAAACGGTGTATCCATGAAACGGTGTGTGGATGGTTATGGTGTTTGGATGGTTACAGTGTTTGGATGGTCATAGTGTATGGATGGTGACAGTGTATGGATGTTCATGGTGTCTTGATGGTAACGATGTCCGGATTGTCACGGTGTTTGTATGGATATGATTTCTTGATGCTTATGGTGTCTGGGTCCTTTTCCATAAAAGCATAACCAGCGGAAGTATCCCGGTGTATCAGAATTAGCCAAATATCTGTATTCTGACTTAACCAGTGATATTTATAGAATGGATTCGACATAATCATTCATCAAGGAAGTTATTATAGAGTAAATTAAATATATTACACAAGATTTATTTAAAGCATGAAGATACTAATCATCAGTACAAATGATTTAAGATAAATTTCACAGGATTAACATTTTTTACCGAATGAATATGATTTGTGATCATTAAAACATGATTACCACATGAGGAGTAAAAAAATCTCTCCATTTTTGATGATCATAAATCATGGTAGTGTGAGATTTATTCATAGGTAATGTGTGGCCTTTTAATGTGTATACTGAGTCTATATGTCTCCAATGTACATATAAAATACATATTTCTCTATTCTTTCTTTAATGTGCATATTTCTCCCCCTTTTGGTATTATAAAAAAGAGTGGATAAGAAGTAGACAATAAAGGTAACAATGCATTAGAGTGATAAAAAGTGTCAGTAAAAATAGTAAGTAGCACGAATACATCAAAACCCTTATCAAAAGATAGTAATCATTGTTCTCCATCACTGGCTTGTATTCTCTTTTCCCTTGGCAGCAGCATCATAAGAATAAGCCACAGGAGCAGATGTAGAGGTTGAAGGGTGAATTTAACCAGTAGGCAGAGAAGGTAAAGGGAGTCATTAGAAACATAAGGGGCCATGGTAAGTGTAGTAGAAGACCGAGTCAACTGTTTTACAAGGATTACAGGGCTAATATGACTCAGATCTTAAGAGACAGACATAGACGTGGAGGCTAGAGCAGAGGATGGGAAGTTAGGAAAACTAGATCTTAGGGGTTTAGATGTAGGAACAATAATTTCTGTACTCTAAACATGAAGATAAGCCCGTAAATTCATGATGAAGTCATCAATGATTTCACCACCATACTGCATGTATTTCTCAAAGTCGAATTTGTTTTCTCTAAACAACTCCAACTAAGGAGTAAAATCTTTGTGCTTTTGGACTTGAGTTTTGAAATCTTGAGTTACAGGAAGGATCCATAGATTCTCCATAGGATAATTGAAGTGGTTTTTTCATGACATTCTAAGACAAGATCCAATTGAAGTAAAAGTACACCTTCTTAACAATTTCACGCTGAGAATCATTGGGAATTTTTGAAAGGATTTGAACCAAATCAGGAACTTTGTCACTATTATTGATAACCTCAGATAGTGATTCTTTATCAATGCCACTGAGCACTACCTGAAGTTCATCTTTGACAACTTTTCTAATAATATCCCTTTCTAAAGTAGGTTGAGAAGGTTTTATAGAAGTATGAGAAACGATGACATCCATGGTACGAGATATTAGTTGATTTAGAACATTCTGGAGGAAACCCTTATACTCATCAGCTAACATGTTTTGCCAAATAATATGTTCACTCATCACTTGAACAATACGATTGTTTCTTTCAGCTACTTTGTTAACTAAAGAGGACTTATGAGGTTGAATCAATGAGGCAACTTATTGTGGCGTTTGAGTAACTATATCTTCAAAAGGATGAGAAGTAGGTTCTAGTCCTGAGGTTACTACACTCTGCATTTCATCAAATATTACTCTGAGAGTTTTTACTTCATCACTGAGCAATTTATTCTCAACTCTGACTTCTTGAATCTCATGAATCATCTTTGGTTGAATCTCCCATATGGCTTTATATAACAATAGTGAATCATCACTTTAACTAAAATTTGTTATAGAGGAAGGTTGAACATTTATGAGCTTTTCAACTCTATCCATTAGATTGTCTCCAAAAGATTTCAGATTATCATTATTCACTAAGTTTGGAGACTCTTGTGTCATCCATAAAATAGAAGCGGAGACTGTCTTAGGTTCCTTTGTAGAGAGATGTTCAAAAACTGATTTCAACTGAAATAGAGTAGATAGACCCGGACCTTTGACAAAGACTTCCTATGAATCAATCACATCAAAATAACTGGGGAATTTATACCATGTATCCAGTGAGCATGGATCAATATGATTAGGGACTTCAACATCTTCTAGATTGATAGGATGATTCCCCTCAACATGTGATTATTTCTCAAGATTGAGAGATTTAGATACTTAATCTATATCCATTATTTCATCCCTAATTTCCTCATCCATTTCCTATATATCCAAATGAATGGATTTCTCCATTATCTCTTTAGCCAAAGGAATAACTTCATGAACAGCTTCATCCTCTAGGAGTTCCTCAAGGACTGTTTCTTGCACAATAGAAAGATAATATTTTATACGCTCTTCTACAAGACTCATTACACATTCATTAGTAACATATTCTACTTTTGAAGCATGTTTTTCTTCCAGATCAACAACTTTTTCTAGAATAGGCTCCTCCTATACAATTGTGATTTGGGGAGCAGGTTTACTGTCTTCCTCATCAAGACCAGTTTCATTTGCAGGTACATCAGCCTCTTCCTCTTCTTCTACATTTGAATACTCAACAACCTAATATGGTTACAAACAGGTATTGAAGACATCCTTAGGTCTTGAAGGGTGTTCCAATGGGTTAAACGTTTCATAAACATTATCATTATCTTCCACCCGCGCTTTTCTCCATGGATTCCTATTGATTTTCATTCTCTTTAAAATAAATTTTGAAATACAGAACTCATATTCCTTTATGAATTATTTATCTATTCCAACCAATCCCTTGGCATGAATCATAGATGAGATAATCCGTAAATAAAATAAGTAGGTTGACTTGGAGGTTGTTTTGATCAACTCATACTTATGGTGTATCTTAAACATTTTATGGTTGATCATATATCCATTTTTCATAAGATGTATTAAACAAACATCATGATACTTGAGTATAGCAGAATTACCTTTTCTCAGCTAATTAAATTCTGAATAATCATAGACAATAGTATCGATTCACCGTCTATCTCAACAGTTATAAATCTCTTCTTGGTTTCATATCTATTTAAAATTCTCAAAGTCTCTTCCAAAACAATGAACTCTCTCGGAGGTGGAGGAACTCTCTGTTAGTCCTCACAAATACCCTCATGATGTATCCTAAGGTATGCATCCCATAACCTTATGGAAAAGGTACAAATCTATCCATTGATCTAACTTCACAGAACATACTCGTCTTCTAAATCAAATGAAAATTGAACATATTGGTAAAACTGGGAAACTAGCTTCAGATAAGTAGATATATCTTCTTTTGTAAACCAATTAAGCTATCCTTTCTCCGTTATGACTTTAAATAACAAATACAAACTTGATATAAGAGACTTAGGGTATATCTCCTTTTCAGGTTCCACTAGTCTGTTCACTATGTTAGGATTCAGAGGGCCCTCAGGTGCTAACTTAGGCATGATTTTCAATTTCTTTTTTGAGCTACACTTCTCAAGAGTTGAAGATGAAGGGTGTTTCATCTTGGGAAATTACCTAAGGTTCGATAGAGAGAGAAGGGTTTAAAAGGGGGTTATGGTTTGAGAAAAGAGAGCTTGAGGGAAGAATGAGTGAAGATTCTTTTATTTTATTATTTAGGGATATCAATCATCATAGGATAAAAAGCATGGGAAAACTAAATAGAATAGAACAATTAATTACCGCGATACTAGATATAATGTATAAATAAAACAATAAGGCATATTTACAGTGAGAACGTAATCATAATCCATGATGAGATCGTAAAAAACATTCACAATGAGACAATAAACATGAAACAGTAAGTCTTATGAAAGTATAAATATAGAACTGTTGGAGTTAAATAGTAATCTCAAGACAGTGACTTGTGAAAAATTAAACTATGAAACAATAATATTTGAAACAGTATGATATGAAAAGGTAAGATATAAAATAGAGAGATATGAAATAGTTTGATATGAAACAGTAGGATATGAAATAGTGAGATATGAAATTATAAGATATGAAATAGTAGGATAACTACTTAAGATTTATCATACCCAATTCATGTATGATGTAATCTATTATTTTAGAATTTAATTGTTTTGTGAATATATCAGCAAGCTGATATTTGGTTCCAATGATTTCCAAAGTGATATCACCTTTTTGATAATGATCTCTCAAAAATTGATGTCTTGCATCAATGTGTTTTGTCTGAGAGTGTGAAAAATGATTTTTTGAGATGTTAATAGCACTCGAATTGTCAAAATTTATAGGAACATGACTGAATTGATATCCATAGTCTATTAATGTGTGTTACATCCAAAAAAATTATGCACAACTGCCAGCAACAATATATTCACCTTCTGTAATAGATAATGAAACAGAGTTTTGTTTCTTACTACACCATGATACTAGTGACTTGCCTAAAAAGTGACATGTTCCAGAGGTTCCTTTTCAATCTAACTAACATCCACCAAATTCTGCATCATAATAACTCACTAACTCATATTATTGTCCTCTGGGATATAAAAGTCCTATATTGGGTGTATGCTTAAGGTATTTGAAAATCCTCTTAACATCATTTAAATGAGATTCCTTAGGATTTTCTTGAAAATGATCACACATACACATGATAAACATAAAGTAAGTTTTTCTAGAAGTCAAGTAGAGTAAACTTCCAATCATTCCTCTATAAGTGGTTTGATCAACAGATTTTCCATCATCATGAGTATCGAACAGACATGTGGTACTCATTGGGGTATCACTACTTCTATTTTTATCCAAATAAAAACATTTTAAAATATCTCTAGTATAATTTCATTGATTAGAAACAATACCATAATTATTTTGAATGATTTTAAATCCAAGAAAAAATTTTAGTTCACCCATTAAACTCATTTCAAATTCTTTTTCCATCATTTTAGAAAAACCAATACATAAATAATTAATTTAAGATCCAATTATAATATCATATACATATATTTGAACTACTAAAAAATAATTGTAAATACGTTTTACAAAGAGATTAGGATCAACTATTCATTTTGTAAAACCTTTGGAAATAAGAAAATTTCACATTCTTTCATAACGAGCTCTTAGAGTTTGTTTTAAACCATACAAATCATTTTATAATTTAAAAATATGATTTGGAAAATGATGGTTTGTAAATCCAAGGGGTTTCTCAACAAAGACATCCTCATCTATATACCAATTTAGAAATTCACTTTTTACATACATTTGACATAGATTGAAATTCTGATATGCAACATAAGAAAGAAAAATTATGATGGCTTCATGTCCGGCTACAGGTGAAATGGTTTACTCATAGTAAATTCCTTCATCTTGACTATAGCCTTGTGCAACCAATCTAGAATTGTCTTTATTTATATTACCAGCTTTATCTACTTTATTTCTAAACACCCATTTAGTGCCTTTGGTGAATCTGTCTTTGGGTCTGTCAATAAGTTTCCAAACATTGTTCCATTCAAACTGATTATTTTTTTTAACAAAAATCTCCCAAAATTCATCATTGATAGTATCATTAATGTTTTTAGGTTCATGTTGTGACAATAAGTCTTGATGTTTAACCATATTTTGAAGAGAATCTCTAGAGTGAGTTCCATTGTCTATGTCTCCTACTACAGGATCTGAAGCATGATTCTTAAGAGTTGTAATAGCTCTAGAAAAATATGGATTGGTGATTTCAGGTTCTCCAATAGGATCTGGTTGTTTGTGACCAGAATCAAAAGAATTTCCAGAACTGGATGTTTTCACAGATTTCATTATAGGATGGTTAGTGGATTTTGGATTAATGTCCAGATTTGATACAGCATCCTCCAGTTTTTCTAGAGTGGTCTTAACCTCATGTGGATCTGTTCCACCAAATTTTACATGGACAGATTATTCCATACATTTAGTTCTTTTATTAAACACTCTATAGGCATTACTAGAAACTAAATATCTTAAAAATATTGCTTCATCTCTCTTGGATGAAAATGTTTCATGATTTTCTTTAGTATGAAGGATATAGACTTTGCAACTAAATAAATTGAAGTTTCTAACTTTGGGTTTTCTATTCTTCCACAACTCATATGGATTTATTTTAAGGATAGGTCAAATTAACCCTCTATTGATTATATAACATGATTTATTTAGAGCTTAAGCCTAACATTAAATAGGTAAGTCATATTCAATTAGCATGGTTCTAGCTATCTATTACAGGGTTATATTTTTTCTCTCTACAACTCCATTTTTTTGAGGTGTTCTAGGAGAAAATAAATTATGAATATATCCATTTTGTAAGAAAAAGGATTCAATCTATTGATTTTTAAACTCAAGTCCATGAACACTTCTTAAGGATATAATTTTATGTTCACTAAGATTTTCTATAGTTTTGGAAAATTTGGTAAAATTGGAGTAGGCTTCACTTTTTTAAGCCAAAAAGAATTTCTTAGTATATCTTGAAAAGTCATCTATAAGAACCTAAACATAGTTCTTCCCATTTAATCTAGACACTCTAGATGTTCGAAACAAATCCGTGTGAACTAATTTGAGAGGTTGATAAGTTGACACTTCTTTCTTTGGTTTGAAGGAAATTTTTTGTTTCTTTTCTTTTTGACAAGGATTACACACTTTATCATTTGGAAACTCATGTTTGGATGGGTACTTGACTAAGATTTTTCTAGTTATCTTTCTATGGTATTGAGTGTTATATTTTTCTAGTCTCCTAGGCCAAAGCCATGAGTCTTTGTGAAACAAACTTATAAATAACGTATTTTGAGAAGATAAAGAATGAATGTTTATAGAATATACATTTTCATTTCTTAATTCTGAAAATACTAATTCATTTTTAGAATTAAAAATATTTCAAGCATCATTTTCGAATTTAACATGAAATCTATCATCACATAAATGTGAGATAATAAGTATATTATATTTCAATATATCAAAAAAATTACTTTGGATATTAAAACTCAGTTAGAGTTATCAATTTTTCTGAGGCCAATAATCATTCCTATGGCATTGTCACCAAAGGTGAGATGTCATCCATAAATCTTTAATAAATTATTGAAGAATGAGTAGTCTTTTATCATGTGTCTTGAAAACCCATTGTCCAAGTACAGTAATCTTTTACCAGAACTCTATAAGAAACGTTCCTATAAAATGGTCAAATAAAAATAGGTTTTGGTACCCATATTTGTTTGGGTCTAGTAATATTAGTGACTAGTGTCTTAAGAACCCATATTTTCCTTATAGGTTTCCAATAAGCATTATGTGATGTATTTGAAAAAAAAAATCAATTTGGTCTAGAAAAACTTGAAATAGTAGAGAGTTATCATAACATGAACTAGATGAATTGTTTCCAAAACTTGGAGAAAAGCTGTATATCGTAGACGTAGAATCAAAAATAGTTCTTCAAAAATTTCTATTACTAGGTTGATAGCCAATTATAGTAGTATATTTAGTAGAATGTTTTTTAACTAGATTTTGTAACCAGGTATCCTTACCATTAGTAAACCTTTCAAGATTCTCTTTTAATTGCTCATTAGAAAATTTTATTACGTTATTCTCCCTGAGTAATTGAGCATTTTTATCCATTTATTTAGAGAGTTTAGTTTTAAAAGTTGAGGTGACAGAATTCTATTTCTTTAAAGATTGGTATTGATCTTTTATTCCATTGCTTGTCTCTTTAAGCATATTACAGTATTCAATATTTTCTTCAGTAGGAATATTTTGAGAGTCACTCTCATCCCTAGAATAGTATGAATTGTGTATCGTAGATTTCATTGTTACCTCATAAGTTTTTGTCATAAAACACATATTGGATCTATTAGACTATTCATCATGTGAAGATTTTGAGTCACATGAATTTTCCTCAGAAGCACTCCATGTAGATTTCATTGACCTTTTATACTTTCTATCTTTGTGATCACATTTGTTTTTGTACTTGATCTTTGGATAGTTCGCCTTGATATTTCCTTTTCATTTTCATTCACAGAAGACAATCTCATCAGACTTGTCACTTCTTTTCCAATCTTTCTTCCAACTTCCTTTTTGAACATATCTTCCCATGAAGTAAGGTTTTCTGAAAATGTTTTTTCTTTTTTTAAAATTTATTAAATATTCTGGTTAATTGAGCCATCTCCCCATCACTATTGGGTGATTATTGTTTACTGCTAGAAATTTCTAAAAAAAACTTCTAATTTCCCTTTTTTCTTTGTGTTTAGAGGTGGTGGTCATGAATGCAACAGATTGTATTTTGGGTTCATCCTCCTCTTCCTTATTGAATTTCAACTCCTCATCATACATCATCAGTTTTTCAATGAGTTATTTTACATGTATCTTTTTGATGTTGCATGACCCACTAATAGAGACATAGGTTCCTCTCCATCTGTCAGGTAGGAATTTGAGAATCCTCATAATCTTTTCTTTGATAGTTACTTCTCTTCCAAAAGAAATCATTCTATTGAAAATTTTATTTAACCTAAAATACATTTAATAAATAGTCTCATCAGGTTTCTTTTTAATGTTATCAGATTTAATAGTATAAGTATTATGTTTTATTTCTTTCTCAATAGAATATCCTTCTTCTGAAATAGATAAAGTATCCCAAATTTCCTGTGTAGTTTTACAAGTATATATTCTATTAAATTTATCAACTCCTAAAGAGCAGTATAAATCATTCATATATTTTAAATTGTTATCGTAGGAAGTTTTCTTAGGGTCATCCCAAGTGATTCTATCAGTAGTAGTAATCATATATTCATTTATAATTGATGGCAATATTTTAAAGCTCATACTTTTTAAATGCATTTTCATTATAAGTTTCCATTGAGAAAAATTTGTTCCATTAATGAATGGTGTTCTGTTTGTTGCAGCACCTTCCAATTTATTATCCATAGTACAAAAATACTTTAAAATACCTAGAGATTTTGAATTAATAGAAATTAATAGATATTTAATGTACAACTAATATTATAGCTGAATAGGGTCAAAAATAGAGTCTTAACAAATATTCATATGATACAAAATGTTGATCAGAGTAGAGTACTCAAGTGGGGTGTGAATTGAGTATATATTCAAATTTCAATTTATTATTATTCTTAAAAGGGTTCCCTAATAAATATAAATACAGCCCAGTCAAACAAGGATATACAGTTATGAAAGTATGACTATTTAAATAACTTTTTAAGAGATTGATTAATTCTCAGTAATATTAATATCAGTTATTAATATTACTTTTGAATCTATTCTAATAAGAAAAACAATTATAAATTCATTCCAAGATTAACTATCAATGTAAATTTAGTTATTTGTGAATTAAATAGTAAAATTTAAAAAACTAAAATAAAAAACACAGCGGATGTAAAATAAGTAGTTCAGTATTATGCCAAGACCTAGTCCACTACACTAAGTGATCACCTGCCACCAATCAGTTTATATAAATAAACTAGATACACAGCCTGTATCGAGCTTTACAATAGTACAAAATACTATTCGGGTCACACTACCTCTTCAACATTTCTTAGTGGGTAAAAATCAAGTCACACTAGGACTTCTTCCACACTAGTCTATGGGAATACACAAGTGTATAAAGATTTAATAGAATGGATATCTAGAATCCTTTATTTTGATGTAGGAGACAGTGCGTGTTTAATTCAAACAGACATAGTGATCGAAAGATAAAAATAATACAAGACGTAGAAGTAATGATGTGATAAGGTTAGATGTTCCCTGAGTGTTGGTATCTGCAGCTATGGATTTCTCGGATGAAGCAGATGTAGAAATCAATCCTCCCATAGAAAATAGAGTATTATATGTCAGTTTTATCTGGTTCATTTTATTTATGTCATTGTCAATATGAAGATGTGATCGATGATTCAGATCCATGGTGTCCAGCTTTTTGATTCAATAATTCTTTGTATTTTCTTTAAGAATATTGAGTTGCATGTGTCGGTTCTTTTTTTCAGGAAATCTCGTGTGTACTTCTTTATTAGTATCTCTCTCTCTTAGTTTCTAGTCCACCATTTTTTTCTTGGACTGCATTTGTTGGAGCCGATCAGATTCATGTATTCTACTACTAGTACCTCATACTATTAGGTTGAATGTCTAAAAAGAATCAATAATTATTTTAGTGCATTTAAAAGTTTCAAATATGACAACTAAAAATTAAATAGAAAAATGACAAAACAGATTAAGAAACAGTGTCACAGTCTGTATGTAAATGATGTCTCCATGAAATGGTATCTCCATGAAAGAATTTCTAGATGGTTACGGTGTCTAGATGGTGATGGTTTCTAGATTGTCACGGTGTCTAAATGGTGACAGTTTCTAGATGGTGATGGTTTCTGGATGGTCATGATGTCTATTTGGTCACATTGTCTGGATGGTCACGGTGTCTAGACAGTTACGGTGGCTCGTTGATTTTCTAGAAAAGAACAATTGATGGTAGTCTCAAAGTGTATCATACATAGCCAAATATCTGTATTTAGACATAATAAATGATATTCCTAGAATGTATTAGACTTAATCATTCATCTTTTAAATCATTATAGAGTAAATTAAATATAGTGCACAATATTTATTTAAAGCAAAATGATACTAATCAAACAATATTATTATTTTAAATGATATTTAATGACTATACTTTTGAATGGTGGGAAAAAATAGTATCAAATTAATTCTAAAAAGTGGTTTACACATGTTTAAATAATTATTCATTGGTTACCAAATTTATTATAAATGGAAATAATAATCAATTGAAAATAAAATATGTGTTTTTATAAAAACATATTTAAAAGAGATTAATTGTGTTTATGAAATAATGTCACTCTATATATATTTTTATTTAATGAAAAATATTTTATATATATTCAATTCGATGTTTTTAATTCAAATTATATGTTTTCTAGAAATCATATAGGAACAAATTCAATTTTTTTGGATAAAAGAATTACTTTTCTAAATATTAACTTTTCCCGCCTTTTGATAGAAATCCAATTTTAAATCTCTTTTTTTTAACTTTTATATATACTATATTAAAATATAAAATTATTATTTAGAAGAGGTATATCAAAATTTACATTTTATTAAATTTTGTTTTTTTTTCAAAAAGTTCATTTTTTATGAATAGTGAAAATACAACATTTTAAATCAAACTACCCTTTCATCTAATTTATTTATATAGATAGATTATTCTTTTAATTTTTTTGGAATGTTTAAATGGATTATTTTACTTATCATTTATTCCAATTTGGGACATTGTAAGTAATTTCACTATGTAATTGGACATAAACAAATGTCAATCTTTTTGTATTTTTTACATCTTAAGACACCGCTTTTTGGTTTTGATGATGAGAATTAATTTAAAATTATTTCCTACCACATATGGGTTTAGAATTTGAAAAAATATATTCATTATTTGAAAATGGGAGGACTAACTTGTGTAAATAGGTACTTTATATTTTTAATCATTATGAATAGCATCTTCAATAATTATTTTATTTTCCGCTGTTAAAGGGAAAATAAGGTAACTAAGAGTAACAAAATATATTATAATAATATAAAAATACTATAAAACGTATCCTAACCCTATTGGATGATATATTTATGACCATGGGAATCATTGGGTCAGTTATGGGACAACATGGAGCCACTTTTATGGGAAAATGACATTTTATAAGAATTAATTTCATGTAAAGAAAAATGAAACTTAAACTTGTACCTTTTACCAAAACAATATTTATGTGGGGTAATATCAGTGATCTGATAAACTATAGAAAGTATTTATAAAGCTATAAAAATTTCCTAAATCTTGATATTTTATTTATAATTAAAATATTTCAAATAAATAAATATATTTATGAAATAATGATGATGTAGTAACTACCATATTAATGGATGATTTATATAAATGAGCTTATAAAATTTAAAATATGTTTATTTAGAACCTTTATTTCCCATAAAATAATTTTAGGGAGTATTATGATGTTTTTGTTTGAATTAATTAATGGTTTTTGAAATAATTATGTTTTTATGTTTTTTAAAAAATTCGTGACATGACAAGTATGAAAATTGAAAGAAATGATTTTTTTAAATCAAATACTATTTTTTTAAATGATATAATAGTCATAAAAATCTAAAATTCAACCCGATGACTTATATAATGTTTAAAATTTCATTAATGAACACATTTTCGTTCGATTGTATTTTTCTGGTAACTTCATTAACCATATATTATGAATATACAAGAAGACAAGGTAAGAGTTAAATTAGTTTTGTAATGGTTAAAGATAAACAATATGGTTAAATATGGGGAAACAATATGTATAAAACCTATTTGTTGAAAGTATTTAAAATAATACTCATCTTATCTTCTTATTAAATGAGTTTTAGTCATTTTGAAATTGAAAATTATTTTATTATAAAATAATATTTCAATACATTCCTAATGTTCCCATCCTACACCCAATAAATGGGTATCACCTCTACCCATTTAATCCCACATATCCAGCCCATTGTCTCATTAAAATTCTTCCCAAATAATCTCCAAACATCCTTAACTTCCTTCTAGAATCCATACCTCATCCATAAGGTAATTTAAGAAACCATTTTTGCTCAAATCAAAGGGAGATACACGTTTTTGAGGTAACGTCTTCTCTCAAGTTAATTTTCTTTTATTTTCCTTCTCCACTCCCTATGATCTTCTTATTCATTGAATAAATAAAAAAATAAGTATCCTATATATAAAATAATGTTTTTTAAGAATAAAAATAATGACACTTACTCTCACCTCCATCTAACAGATATGAACATACTGATCTATGGATGGAAAACTATTACCTCATGAAATGATGATTGTTCAATTTTCCACTACCACCTCACATAATTTCCATAATGATGGAACTATATTTATTTAAGATAAATATTATATTTATATTATATTTATTATAATGTTATTTTTATTTACAAACATACCTTTATATTTTTTATGATGTGTAAATATGATAATTTCATTTGAGGAAGTCCGGACTACCGCCCCGTCAAAGTGATATGACTCGTTCATTCCATACATGGAACATATAAAGGATGGAGATAATTAATTTATTTAAAATATATATCATATTATATTATAATGGAATTATAATATATCTATTTATAATTTAATTTTCATTTTATTAATATGAAAAATAAAAGAAAGTATTGTTCATGTGTACGTACGGCTTACCGTCTCAATGAATGGTGCATTTTATTTCATATATCCAAATGATATTTAATTTTATAAATACATATATAATATATATATATATGATATTAAAATCATTAATACTTTTCTGTATATAATATAATTTTGAACACATGGAAAGTTTGTAATTATAACAAGATCATTTTCGACTCATGTACCAAATATCGACAAAATGACCGATATTAAATTCAATAATTATTTAATTAATATAACATTGTCATAAGTGATATAAAAATAATAATAAACCTGAAGAACATTCTTATGAAATTATAAATTAACATAATATTATTATTCAGGAATAATAAGGAACATACGTGATGAATCAGACTCATTTGAAGGGAACAATTCACCATCCCCTTTTTGTCAAAAACATCATTTATGTTAGGTATTGAAATTTAAATATTCAAATTTTTGGAATATGTTATGAATAACCTTACTGATTTCAATTTTAATCCATGTTATGAGGGACCCTTTTTCATCTCATCAAATCATTTTCTTAAATTTTAAGTGATGATGTTAGGCTTCCATGTTTTTGTAAGGGGTTTTCTAAACTCAATTTCTACTCACTAGGTTTTGTGCATACATCATTTATTATATTATGAAATGATTATGTGTGGAATCATTGTTTTTTATTTATGTTGTAATTTCCTATTCTATTTGTTAGGATATTATTTTCCAACACATAATTACCCCATTGATAAATTCTTACATCATTTATATCAATTTTTTATGGAAATGTTATCTCAATCCCAAATCATTGAGTTAAATATCCCTGACATTGATATTTTTCTTCCAAGAAAAAGTGTGAATGGTCATTTATTCATTTACAATTATTATCCAATTATATTGCGTGTATTTATATTTTTCAATTATAATTATTTCATTTATTGTTCCTTAATATAGTGATACGATCTTTGTGAGGGGCGTCATCTCAATCTCCTTTTGTTGAGGCATATCTTGATGTTACGCATATTTATTATCCTATATTGTGTATATAAAACCCTTTTAGCTATTTATATCATTAATTATTATATTATAATGATATTTAAAGTTATTATATGACCTAATTTATTTTATTCAAGTGTTTTTTAAGTGGAAAGGGACTCTATAACTAAAACATCATTTTAAATGTTTTAAATATTTAATCATTAAAAACAATCTATTTCAAGTTATTGTTTTCAAAATGGTTTTTAAAAATTTATTTATGTTTACATTAACATATTGAAATGTTAATTTATTTCAAAAGTTTCAAAGTGGAATTGGACACTTCGATTCAGATTTTCCTTTATTTGATGTTTTAATTGGTTTTATAAATGGGTTGAGTATTTCATTATCTTAAAATGATATATGGTGGTTGTAGTTTTGTAATGTTATATTTATTTTATGATTATTTTATTATTAATGATTATATAATGTAACATGGACATTTTATGGGAGGTTACATGATTAACCAATGATTGGTGGTTATTTGATTAACCAAATGACGAGTGGTTATGTGATTAACCAAATGAAGGGTGGTTTTGTGATAAACCAAGGATGGGTGGTTATGTTATAAACTCAAATTAATTTGGTATAGAAGTCAGCTATATAGCTATTCAATTTAGAGATATGTGTGGAAGTGTACTATGTGGTTATTAATTTTAAGTATGTTTATGTCACATGTTACGTTTATATGTTATATGTTTCTTTCAATGGGGTTTCTGGAATTATTTTTGTAAAAAATGGGCAAGAAATGAGCATATATTCAGTGATGTGTTTTTTCTACTTATTAAAGGTGAAAAGTATTAATTTTTTATAAAGTAATCATGGTTTTTAGTTTATCCCAGGACTAATAGTTTTCTTTCTTTATGATTCCCTTACTGATATTTTTATTCTCATCCCATGTTTTGAAATATTTTTCACCGGACATAAAGAATAATGAAGTCAAGGATTGGATCAAGGAAAAGTTATTTTGTTAAAAAAAGAAACAGTGTCATATTTCATTTTAAATTGTTTTGGTTTTATGAAAAAATGATCTTGAGTATAAGTTTCTTCTTGTAATATTCAAGATTTTATGTATATGATATGACCTAATTCTATAAATCTCTAAACCTAAAAACATCCTCTCTGTGAATTAAAGTAAAATTATCAACTAATTTCAAGATTGCGTAATGTTTATGGTTGGGTCCTTGTAGTTGTTATTCGAGGTCGGTTTAGATAACTTTAGATCTTAGGGTGTTATTTTAGCATAAGTGACATGATTTATATAACCGTAGTGGTTAGAAAATAAAAAGAGTCATAGTTATTTTCAATGAGTTTTAGACTACCTGAATATGTATATCTTAGTGTTTACCCTCCTTATAAGATAGTATATGATTATGTTGCTGATATAATTAGACATACCTTTTTGGTTTTAGTAAATAGATTCATCTAGTAGGTACCAACTTAATAATGGATGTGAATGAAATAACAGTTGTTTTATGAATAAGAAATAGAATGAAAATGGGAGATACAATGATAACTCTTATTGTTATTCTTAACTAACTATCTGTAGTCATGATTGACCACTTGAACCTTGGTTATTTTTTTCTAAGGCATCATATATATGAAAAACGAATCCTTATGGAAGTTCAGGTAATGATCACAAAGGTAAGTATATTAAAAAACCCAGGGACATGAATATGTTATAGATGTAGAAATTAATGTCAAAAATAAAAATCCATATATGGATAAAAAGAAGTGTTCTTTTCACTCTAAGAAAAGGGAAGATGTTATTTCTGAGGGATCAATTGAATGTTTTAAATGTGGTGTCCATGGTCAGGGAAAAAATAGATTTCCTATACTGAAGGTTTGAGAATGGGATTAGCAAGACTATACAAATATATGTTTACTAATACCAAATTCCATTCCAATTGAGGGTAAAGAAACTGTCAATGACCTATGAATGGTATGGATTATTTCCTAGCTCAGGTTTTGACAATATTTAAATCTTCAGACATTATACATGATTTTTTTATAAGAAAGAAGTAGAAAATAATAAGATAAAAAAACATGGATAAAGGATCATGAAGAAATTTTTTTGACTACGATTTCTATATTTTAAGAAGTTAAGAATTGTGTTGGATCTAGAGATGATGATATGTTTAAATATATTAATGATGGTATTAAATTAGATGAAATATAGTATTTTTAAACCTTATTTTTTATATAAAAACATTAATTGATGAGGAATTATATTTTTTTTTTGCAGATACAGTTATAATGAACCATTAGGGTTTATATGATCCCTGGATTTGAGGAAATTATGGGCTATTAGTTTTTGGGGTGAAAAATGTGAGGTATGAGATAACATTTGTGGTTAAAATATGTTATGGAAATTTTTTAGGAATTTATCACATTTTTTGAAATGTTTTAAGAATGAAATGGGTTTATAAAAAGGATAACCCATAAGATTGGTGACAACCCATCGCGTTCGACTAGTCCATGGGAATCGAAACCACAACCAAAGGGTGATAAGGGTGCATCACCTACCATTGGCCTACGTGAAGTCTCTAGTTAGTACGACTTATTCTTTTTGTTTAAATGATTTTATGAATCAATAATAAGTTGATTTTGAAATTATGTTTTATCAAATGGATATCCATAGTATAAGAAAATGTTTTTTGATTAAGTGATAAATGTTATTTTAAGAGACTTTATCTCATTTGGGAACACTATATGCCTAAGGAAAATTTAATACAATGGGATTTCATCTATGGAGTAATTTTGTTATTTTATTTTGGAAGAATCTATGTTTTTATTTTAGACTTATATCGATTTGGGTTGTTTATGGAAATGATTAACTTATCTTTCAAAATATGTGATTAAGAGTCATCGATGATATTTGGAGATAAATGTAATGATTTATTGGGGATGAATATGTGATCAAATTCATCTAAATTTTGGGTTTCAATATTAGTTTGGATTATTTTTAATAATTTTAATGACATTTGTGTATTTAATGGTCTTTTTTAAACATTGGGTACTGTTTGTTAAATTTTGGAGATTAAGAGTAGTATTTTTTATAATGGTTTTTTATTTTTGGGTATTATATAATATTGTACTAACCATTTTGGTTTTGGTAAATTTAAAATGTAAGGGAAATATATAGTTCATCATTTGTGGATTAGACGATTCTCAAGGTGCTGATTCTAGTGATTCAGGTTCGATAAAGTCATCTTGAATACTCATCGTTTTGAGAAAATATGATTTTATTGAATAGATTTATTAATAGATGAAACTCTACTTGAAATGTAATAATATTTCATTAGGTTTTTATTCAATCTCAAAAATAAATTCATCATATTTATGAAATGGAACCTAAAAAAACATTTTTCTATTAATTTTCCTAATGCGGAATCAAAAACTATTTAACCCATCATGATTTTTTGGTTTTAAAATTTTTATCTTTCTCTTTATCATATTTTCTATCACTCTCCATCAGAACATGATGGTTAGTTTCTATTCCATATCCATGTTTTCCTACATGGAATCTTATTATGTGATATCTCAGGTGACCTTTTTACTTCACATTATTTCTTTTAATATGATAGATTTATTGACTCTTTTTATGATGTGGGGCATTCAATGAAGTTTCTGGGCCCAATTTTAAAATTGCAAGGACACAATTTTCAAAACGGGGGACAGATGTAGATCCCAGGTATTTATAGAATACTAAATTTTCACATCTATTCAATTTCTTAATAAGATATTCATTTTACATTAAAGGGGTTGCTTCTTTAGAGAGCATACTTGACACACAATATTGGGTTTCTCTAAACTATTACATTGCACACAACATTGAGTTATACCAAAATGTAATACAATATTATTATTATTATTATTATTTTAAATCATAGTTAATTCCTATGTGTTGGAATGGATGGAATGATTAATGTAAATTTAATTATGAAAAATGGTTTACACATTTTTAAATAATGATTCATTGGTTACCAAATTTATTAGAATAGAAATAAAAACCAATTGAATATAAAGGACGTATTTTTAAAAAACCCTATTTTAAAGAGAATAATTGTGTTAATAAAAGCATATCACTCTTTATAGAGTTATAGTTAATGGAATATCTATGGTATATATTAAATTTAATGATTTAAATTCAATTTCTATGTTTTCCAGATAATATATAGGAACAAATTAAAATTTTCAGAAAATAGAACTATTTTTTCTACAAATGCAGTTTTACTGGCTTTTGGTGGAAAACCTATTTTAAATATAATTTTTTTCAATTTTTTATGTTATATTTGAAAATAAATATTTATTATTTAGAATTTAGAAATAAAAATTTACTTTGGATGATTTTTTTCTGATATTGTTCATTTTTTAATTAATAGTGAAAAATACTGCATTTAAATTCAAAACAACATTTTCATCTAATTTATTTATATAGTTAGATTTTTAAATTAATTTATTTTAAAGTTTAATGGGATAATGTTTTAATCATATAATCCAATTTTTGTTATTTGATGTAATATCATTTTGATATTAGACATAAACACATGTCAATCTATTGATAGTTTTTACTTCATAAAAAATATATTTTTGGGATTTGACAACATGAATTAATTTTAAATTAATTTTTTCTACTTATGGGTTCTGAATTTGGAAAAATAGATTACATATTTCAAATAAGAAGATATTAATTGTGTAAATAGGTACCTTTTATTTTTAGACCTTATGAATAGAAACTTCGCTAATTATTTTCTTTTCCATGGTGCAAAGGTAAATCTGGTAAATAAGGGCTAACAAATTATATTATAATAATATAAAACTACCCTAAAACGAATCCTAAAAATATTATATGATATATTGGCGACTATGTGAATCTTTGGGTCGATTTTGGGACCCCCTGAATCCACTTTGATGTGAAAATGACATTTTATAAGAATTAATTTAAAGTAAATAAAAATTTAAACAAAACATGTATCTTTTTCTAAAAAATATCTATGTGGGGTTATATAAGTGATGTTTAATAAAATAAATAATAATTATTAATATTAAAATTTTTACCACATCACGGTATTTTTTTAATTTTTAGACATCAAATAATCAAATATATTTTAGAAATAATGATGATGTAGTGATTTTCTTATTAAGGAATGATTTAAATAAATGAGCTTATAAAAATTATAATAAATTTATTTTAAACCTTTTTATGAAATAAAATAATTTTATAGGTTATTCTGATTTTTTTCAGTTGAAAAAATGAAGGATTTTTTAAAGAATCATGATTTTATGTATTTTTTAAAAGTCGTGATATGAATTGCATAAGAATTGATATAATTGATTATTTTAAATACTATTTGATAAAATTATATAATTTTTCTAAAAGTCTATGATTATAATAAATTATTTATATAATGTTTAACATGTCATTAATGAACTAATTTTGGTTCTATTTCCATTTTATGGTTACTATATTAACCATATAGCATGAATATTTTAAGAAGACAAGGTAATAGTTAAATTAGTTAACTAAGGGTAAAAGCTAAAAGATAAGGTTACACATGGGACCTAAACATTTATAAATACTATTTTTTGAGATAATTTTAGACTATAATCATCTTATATTTGAATTAAATTAATTATGGAGCTTTTGAAACCAAATATCATTTTATAATAATATAATATTTCAATACCTTCCAAAAGTGACCATCCTCCCTCTTTTAAATGGGAATCACCTCTACCCATTTAATCACACCTCTAAATCCACTTTTATGGTCAAAATTATACCTAATTAATCCCCAAACATCCCTTAATTACTCTTATAATCCATAACATATCCAGAAATAAATTCAAGACATCATTTTGGATCAAATCAAATGGAGTTACATGTTTTAGAGGTAACGTCTTCTCTCAAGTTCCTTTCCTTTATTTTCCTTGTCCACATCCAATGCTATTCTTATTCATTTATTACATAAAAACCCATTATCATCAATATACTTGGAAGTGGTTATGAGTTGGATTCTAATGACACATACACACACCTACATCTAATTTACATGAACATACTGTTTATATGGACGTGGAAATACAGCTTCACGAAACGATGATTATTAAATTTTCCCCTACCACCTCTCTTGGAGGCCATTATTTTGTAACTATATTTATATATGAGATATGTTATATTTATATTGTATTTATGATACTGTAATATTTATTTACAAACATACCTTTATACATTTCATGATGTGTAAAAATGATAAATTCATTTGAGAAAATGATGACTACCACCCCCTCAAAATGATATGGCTCATTCAAGACATACATTGACCATATAAATAATGGAGTTAATAAAATTATGTAACATATATATCATATTATATTATACTAGATTAATAATATACCTATTTGACATTTAGTTTTCATTTCATTAATAAGACATATAAATGAATGTAGCATTCATGCGTATGTACGACTTACTGTCTCCATAAACGGTGAATTTCATTTAATTTTTTCAAATATTATGGATTATTATTAATAAAATTATACTGTATATATATAATATTTAAATCATCAATATTATGCTATAGATAATGTAATTTTGACCTCATGGACAATTTTTAATTAAATCCAGATCATTTTTGACCCAAGTACCCAATAGCGACAAAAGGACAGATATTATCTTCAATAATCATTCTGTTTTTATAAGAAGGTATTAAGTGATATAAAAGGAATAATAAAGTTGAAAATGTTTCTTAACTAATTAGAAATTAAATTAAAAATATTATTATTGAACAATAAGAATAATATGTGAAGAATCAGACACAAGGTAAGGGAACCTTTCACCATCCTCTTTTAGTCAATGACTCCTTTTATGTTATGTCTTTTAATTTAAATTTTCAAATTTTGTGCTATGTTATTCTATATCATTAGTTCTTTCCATTTTATGTCCAAGTGACGAGGGAACCATTTTTCTCTCGTTAACTCATTTTCAGAATTTTTATGTGACGTTGTTATCTACCGAATTTTTGTAAGGTAATTTCTAAACTCAATTTCCCCTCATTGGGTTTTACGCATACTTTGGTGATTATATTATGTCATTATTATGTGAGGAATAATTGTTTATTTATTTATATTTTAATTTCCAATTCCATTTTTGTGGATATACATTTTAAACACATAATCATTCCATTAATAAATTCTTACTTTATTTATACGAACATTGTAAGGGAAATATTACCTCAATATCCATTCATTGAGTTAAATATCCATGTCATTGGTTTTGTTTTTCCAAGAATATATGTGAATAAACATTGATTGTTTTACATTGAATCTGAAAATATATTGGGTGTATTTATATTTTTCACCAAAAATTATGTTATTGATTTGTCCTTAATCTAATGATAAAATATTTGTAAGGGACTTCATCTCAATTTTCTTTCCTTGATGCATTTTTTTCTTTTATGCACATTTATTATCAGATAATGTGTATAAAAAAACTTTTTGACTCTTTATATCAATAATTAGTATATTATCATGATATTTAATGTTATTATATTCCTTAATCATTTTTATTCATGTGTTTCTCAAGAGGCAAGTCACTCATTAACTAAAAAAGCAATTTTAATGTTTTAAATATTTATTAATTTAAAAAAATCTATTTCAAGTCTATGTTTTCAAAATGGATTTTATAAATTTATTTATGTGGAAATTAATTTTTTAAAATGATAATTTATTTCAAAATTTTCAAAGTGGTATGGGACACATTCATTCAAAATTATCTTTATTTAATTATATAAATGGTTTTGGAAATGGGTTAAATATTTCTATATCTTCATATGATCACTTGTGTTTGTAGTGTGGAAATGTTGTTTTTACATTATGATTAATTTATGTGTTATGATTATATAATGTTACTTGGACATTTGATGTGTGGTTACGTGATAAACCAATGATGGGTGGTTATGTTATTAACCAAATGATGGTTGGTTTCATGATAAACCAAGGATGGTGGTTACATTATAACCTCAAATGCTTTGGGTATGGATGTCGGTCCTACAGCTATTCCATTTAGAGATGTGTGTGAACATATACCATGTGATTATTCCAGTTAAGTATTTATTCTTGGTTTAGATTTTATCCCAACACTAACAATTTTCATTTGTTATTTAACCCTTAATATGATTTTTTTGCTCTTCCACTGTTTTGAAATGTTTTTCAGTGGACATAAAGAAGAATCTAGTCATGGATGGTATCAAGGAAAATATATGCTGTTAAAACATGGAATAATGTCATATTTAATTTTAAAGAGTTTTTGTTTTATGAAAAAAATGTATAACGAGTAGAAGTGTCAACTTGTAATATTCAAGATGTTATGTATACATCATGAACTAATTATCTAAATCTCTAAACACAAAGATATCCTCTATGTGTGTTAAAGTCAAATTATAGACCTATCTGAAGACTAAGTAATATTTAATGTTGCTCTCATATCATTATTTTTATTCTGTGGAAGTAGAAAATTCAACTATTCATTATTTAGTATTTTTTGGTGTAGATTGAGTAAATGTGATGATTTTTTATTAGGTTTGTTAAGTGAACATATTATGAGTACGTGTTTGGTTCATAAATTCTCTTACAATAAGAGTTTTTTCTGAATATCAAGACATATTGAGATATAATTATACCTACACACTAGATAACATCCCACATTTTCTTTTTCTTTATTTGTATTCTTTATGATTTTTATATTCCCATGTACCCTGTATTTTTTTATTTCGTATGAGCTTCATATTTTCGACCATATTCTTAATTCAGTGTTTACATAGAGGGAGTATTCAATTTTTGTTCATAATGATTAATCTTAATAAAAATATAGGAATATTTTATATTAATTAATCATAAACTATTTAATGATTATTTTGTTTCGTTAAATTTTTAACATTAAATTTCTTACCAATGATATGTAGGTCACCACAACATTTTCAATTTTCTTCTATAAACTGTTATTTTTCAAGAGAATGTTTTATTTTCCATTCTATTGAAAATCATTCATGAACTCACCTATAACATTCTTTTAAATCCATTTTTTGTTTTGGATTTCTTGGTAGTGGACCGTATGGTTATTTTGGAATTATATTTTGCTCCATGGTTTTTGGGTGGAAAACATATTTTTGAGATTTCCAGTAGCCCTATAAAAAGCTAACTTATGATGTATTCTTAATATTTTTTTTAAAAAATTACATGTTTCTCAAACATTTAGATTCAATAATATAGAAATTGTTGTGTTAGAATTGTGGGAGAGGGATCACTCAATATTCTATATTTCATTTCAATATGAACCCATCAAAATACCTATTTTTTAAAATTACATCAATTTTATTCATCAATTTTTTTTGTTAATTGAAAATAAAAAATCATTTAATATTGTATGTGTGATAATTTAATTCTCAGTTGACATGTTTCAGTAATTCGGAAATTTCTTGAATATTTCAATTGTTCAATATTTTTTCCACTATTTATAAATATATGTTGTTTAGGAACTAAGATATGGAGTGATAAATGATATATCTATGTGGAATTAGGTTTTTATCTAAAGAAAACATTAAATTTGAACTTTCACTGAGGTTAATCATCATTTTTCAAAAAACAAGAAAGTTATAATACTCGAAAATAAATAATATATGTTCATTGAATCTTGAGTGAAATGGGAAATTGGGATACAACTATCAGTATCTATGAAGAGGGCACTAGGTGTGTTATGTCAATTACAAAATTTCATAATTAATAAGCGACTTGTACATTTCTATGAACAAAACATTTCTTGGGGGAATTAAAATGAAAGGGCCTATTCAAAATTGATCTCATTAAGGTTTGGGGAATTTTGAACACAAATGAAGAAGGGGAAACCCGAAATATATGAAAATCAATGGATTTTTTTTTTTCAATAAGTGAAAAAATGAACCATTTATTTTTAGATCATATGTGAGAGAGATAATCACAAGTTTATCCAATTATGATTTTTATTCAACTTCATTCTAACCTATTTCCGTTCTAAAATTACAACATGGATTATAATTAAAATGAGGTTATTAGGGACAATCACAAATAAAAAATGTTTTTAATTATTTGGAGTAATTTTTTTATCCTTTGATTCAATGGGTAATTAGAACCTAGGTAGGACAACCAAATATTTTTAAGATTTGTTGTAAATAAACAAAATGAATTGAATTTCCTGGTTGATCAATTGATTAAGTGTGGGAGATTTTGATATTATCTTCATTTATTTATATTTTATCACATCATTTAATTTAATTAATTTGTTTTTATTATTAAAATAATATATTTTGTTAAAAAATCTCAAATTATGACTGTTATTTAATTATTGTTAAAATATAAATTTATTTTTTTATTTATATTTTTTGGTTAATTTATTGTGAAATAATTTAATTATATTAATCTACATTGTTAATTACTTTATATTTTCTAAATTATTATGACCACACCATTAATTATTCCCTGGTGTAGTTCTATATGAACTTGATCCACTCAAAAAAGTTGAACTTGTTGCATGTGAACACAGAATCCTGATAATTTGAAGAAGGAGAACTATATTGAAGCTACCATCAAACACTGATTCAAGTTAAGATGAATACAATCACCACTATGAAGGGATAGAAGCAGGTATCACTACCATAACTGGACCCAATCTCTACCATTGAGGTAGAAGGAAAGTTTCAGCTTACTAGTGAAGAACCTATTGGAACAAATTAAAATATCATCTAAACTGATCATAGATTTTTGAAGAATGAATCACCAATCCATATCGAATGAGGGTCATAGATTACCAAGGATGATATCCCAAAAACACTGATCTGATGCACCTATCAATAATGGATGAATCCAAATTAGAATCTGAAAATGAACCCATGTTAAACCACCTTGTTTTAATGAAGGAAAACAATTCACCAGTGTCGAGTATCACAATAGAAAAACCAAGGCCCTATTCCACTTGACGAAGAGACCTTGTGGGTGAGGGGAATAAAATATATATTTATATAATATTAAATAATAAGAAGAAGAATAATAATATTATATATGTAAAAAAAATTAAAATAAAATAATACTCTCTATGTCCACTAGTGATGGTTCACCCCAAAAAATATATGGATTTAGGAAGATAAAGGCCAAGAAAACTATTCAAACCCAACCAGCGGCCTTAAATTACTATCGGAGTTTTCATTATAAAAAATTATTTGGGAGTCATCTTTTTAATTTATTTTCTACCTAAATCATGTAAACTCAAATTAAAAGGATAATTTCTTATGATCAGTATTCAATTTTGATGATCATGACCATTGACCCTTCCATGTGGGGAGAATCCTAGTTGTGAATCATTGTTGTAGTAGGGGGAAAACATTAGATGATTTTTACATTAATTTATGAGGAGATTGGATTTGTTCACATATGAAGATGATCAAGAGTGACAAGAATTATATTTGGAAGCTAGATATTTGGTCTTAAATTAGTGACTATAGGAATAAGGATGAGAGTGGATCGCAACTGATAGATGGATATAATAAGACACAACCATAATTGAATTGGACTAGGAGATTATCA
Organism: Viscum album; assembly: GCA_963277665.1. Classification (NCBI taxonomy): domain Eukaryota; kingdom Viridiplantae; phylum Streptophyta; class Magnoliopsida; order Santalales; family Viscaceae; genus Viscum; species Viscum album. Next base: position 590,048,705 of record OY728140.1, on the reverse strand, counting down.
CATGTCCCCCTATATTAGATAAGAAATAATTAGACTCCAGAATCTAGGATTCATAGTATAGACTACTCCATCATCAATTTCATCACATCATATTATGGATAGTTGGGTAATATGATCAGTCTGTGGAATAAATTGATTTGGATTTGGTGCATGAGGAAGTAGAAAATCTTGCAAGATATTTTATATCTTCCATAACACCTCTTTGTTTGTATTTCATTTTCTTCTAGAATGACTTGATAAATAACATAGAAGATCCATACTATGTTGATCTAAATCATTTTTATCCATAATACATTTTTTAATTAATTTCTTTAGTTCATTTTATGTTCAATGTTTTATTCATTTATTTATGTGTATCAAGTCACACTACTCCATAATCAATAGGTGATGGTAGTGAATAATTTCTTGATTGAATATGGACCAAATTACCAATAATTTGTAAAGGAATATGTTTCTCTTCTCCAGGTTGGAAAATTTAATGCTTAAATTCTTATTGAGAGATAAATATTTATGAATGTTCATCGAGCTTTGGATGTTCACTAAAGTTATAGCTCAATGAACCATAAAATTTTATCATGTACTGAATAATTGTATTAACTATAGTAGGATTATAGAATACCATTCTATCAGTTCAAAATATTCCTAGGACCCTAATTTCAACAACTTTTTTTTCTCATATTCATGTTTTGTTCATAACTTCACCACATTGTTTTTACACTTTTATTTCACACACTTTATTTCCTCACATACTTGTTTTTATTGATTTATTTAGTTTGTTCTTTCTTATTTTGGTCACTCGCACTCACATTATGCATTCCCTATCGAATAAAAACCCATACTCAACCTTATAATAGTTATAAGTTGTTTTAGGGTTTAATAAATATCAATTTTGTGTTTCTTAAATGATAGAAGTCTCCCCCTCTCCATGGCATGATTCCTTGTATCTAATAATAGAATTTCCCTAAATATATCCCTCCAACATGATGTTAAATTACATCACATAGTTCTATCATATGACTAAAAACTATGTAAATTGAAAAATGTATAATTTTTTTCTCATCCTGATGAGATTCGTATGATGGTTCCATGATATTCAAAACAAACATCAATAAAATTTCACCGTCAATATCATCATTACATATCCCTCATTATCCAAAAAACATTTTCTATCTGAACATTTTTTGGAATATAAAAATACCTCCATCTAGAGGGATATATTCATTTGTGTCCCATTAATAAATCCACATTGAGCTATACCCCTGATGGAAGACATACTCTTGAGGTAATACTCTTTATGAAATCAAACCATCCTAGTTGGCCTATATCCCTAATACGACCCATCATCATGAGTTTATATACCTAGTTACAATAATTCATCCTAATTAGGCTATATTACTTATACAGTCAATAAAAATGGTCCATGCATTTTTATGTACCGTACCAATCATTGTTAGGAATCTTTCACCTCATCTTCCATAGGGTATGACCTTAAATTACTATGATTGGTCCTTATAGCACGACCATAATAGTTTCGACATGTCTCATTATCTGGCATCAAACTATGTAGAATCGAATTCATTTTTCTAAAATACGTTTGAAACAACATTATGGTCTTGATCCTAACACCACAAATAGAAATTGCCTTCGTAGATGGTAATAAACTCTAGAGTTCCCTGCTATATGAATTGTGTAACATATAAACCCAAAAAATATAATCACTATGTAATAATGTGTATCAAGATATATGACCTATAATATATATGTATGTTTCTGTAAATATGATACTTATTGTATTTATATACATTTTCATCAATATATAACAATGTATTGTTAAAAGTAGGGTAACCCACTACATATCCATATCACTGAAATATTCATAAAAAAATAATAAATATATAAAAGGGTCATAGAAATGGTTAAAATTTCTCCCAATAGGGTGTGATGAGCATGACCACCAATCATCTGAACCAATTTCTATTCCTAATTGTTATTAGTCGAGATAAAAAAATCTCTCCTACCATTATAAATTTTTATCATAAATCAATATGAATATTGTAAATGTAAGGTATATCACATTCCATGAATATACCCCATTAAAAACATCAAATATAAGAGTCACACCCAATCATGATGATTGAACAGTCATGCAAATCCACTCACAAAATCTGAATTCTAATACACCTCATCCTAGGTTGAAATAAAAATGGTGAACCCAATGTAAATATTTCAGTAATAAAAAAAATAATTATTAGGTTTTGATACATCAATATATTTATTTGGTGATCTATGAAAAAAACACAATGTGAATCTTTGTCAACAAGGATAGAAAAATGTGTTTTTCATTCATATTTAATTACGAATCATACTTATTTGATATATTTAAATTAGTAGTGGAAATTTTTCTTATTTTTTTATATGGATATAGATACCCTTCTCACAATCTCCCCATGACTCTAAGGAAATGAAATTTCATTCATAAAAACTATCCCATACTAAATTTTCCATGTGAGTCTCTACCTCCATGATCTTTAAGGTGATGTCACCTATACAAGGAAACCATCCCCAGTTAGAGAACCAAAAATTAAGGGAATATCATGGTAATAGATCCATTCCAAAACTTGAGTTTATGTGAAATCATTCCCATGTGATGAATCGTATTGGCCCACCTTATAAAAGGAGATATGTGATGAAACTAGTGGTTCTCATCACCATCACCAACCACATTAGGAGCCCATCATTATAGAACGACATTCAAAACCTTCCTTATATTATGAAGGTGGTTCAAGGAGATTGTTTTTACTCCAACATTGTTTATGAGTCACTGAAGAGGGTTCTTACAAGCCACCACTACTATCACTATCTCGTTAATTCCACTTTCCTTTTATTGAGTGGGTTGCATGGATGGCCTTCTACAATGACACCTCGAACAAGGATATTTTGAGTTATTTACATATACAGAATGTTGAAGATCGTTGGGAGAAATCTAATATCCCCAATCTCATTTATGAATCCCATGACAATATTCCAAGGGTAATTATAAAAAATTGTTATTTATTTTATCTCTAGAATAATGTATACAACTATTTTTTAGAAGCAAATAGGTGGCATACCCATATTCACATACCCCATACTTGAAAACATTCAGAATATTTCTTTGGAAATAGAGAATATTTTATGTAATATATTCTCACAACATTCATGTACAAATTCTAGTGTTTTAAATAACTGAATTTTTTAAGGGGAAAATAGTTTTTATAGCTAATGTGATACACGACGCAGAACCCAAAGAAAAAATGATTATTTAATTATGAACACTTTTAATATTGCATAAAATTTTAGGATATGATTATATTTAACTAATTTATTAAATATATATTTTCTAAATATATTTAATATTTCTTAGTAAATAATAAATCAATTTTTGTTAATATATTTATGTTCTATAAAGAATGGTTTCTTAGAAAATGATTATTATTTCTTTTTATGAAAAAATATTATATTTATTTTCTAAAACATTTATAAAATGTATTTAATAATAAAAAATCCATTTATTATGTAACTAAATCAAAATTATCAAAGTTTTAAAAAAATATTTTTAAAAAAATATATTTTTTTTAATATTATTAAATATGAAATTGGTTAAAACATTCATTTATTTTGGAAAATTTTGTAGTTTAAAAGTTACATTACCAAATTTTTTATTTCAAGATTCTGTAATTATTATTTAGTTATGATTAATTCAATTTATTACATTTAAATCATTTTTATATAGAATTTTAGTATAAGTTTAATTTCATGAATACAAATATATTTTTCTAAAAACTATTTCAAATGCATAATGTTTATCCATTATAATTAATTAGAATAACCATTATTGAAAAATTATTTAAATGAAATTATTATATTATATATCTATATTATAAAATTATATTTGTATAATTAATATGAGCGGTTATTGGGTTAATGTAAAATCATATTTTCCATAAAAAATTATTTTTCACAAAAGCATGTTCCGTCATGGTATCTGGTTTGTTATTGATGTAAATCTTTATAACTCTATGAATTTGTTTTGATAAAATTTACTCCCTATTTTTAATCAGTATAATTTATATTTGTACAATATGAATAGTAATTATAGTAAATTATTATTTCCATGATAAAATGTATGTTAATTAAGGGTAAAATAATTAACAAGGACTAGAATAAATTAAAAATAATAGAATTTATATTTTATATAAATAATGATTATATTTTTTTCATATTGATTTTTCTTTATAAATGATTAATTAATCAGTTGGATTAAAATTAAACTTCAGTACTATAGAAAGCAAATTGTATTTTTTTGAGTAAAAATAAATTTATATTAAACAATTACTTTTTAGGAATTGATTAATTTTCTAAGGAAATGATATTTTATTAAAATATTACTATTAAATGAATAATTTAATTAAATAATTTTTTTATGATATAAAATTATGTTTCTATAATGGTTCTAAAAGTATTATTGTATATAACAATAATTTCTCAATAAATGTCAATTATATATTAAAGTTAAAAATTCATTTATTTAGATAACTATTCTGAAAAAATAAATACTACTTTTGGAATCATCGTCATAAAATTATCCAATACTTATATTTTCATAATTTTTTGAGATAGAATTGTTTTTGGGAAAAATTTAAATAAGGTATAAATATTAAATTTGTATTACGACATTATAATAACCCAAAAGTGATTCAATAAATTTTTCAAAATGGATTAAAGATACTGTGTTTGTTAAAATTTTAAAATAATGTGTTATATAGGTTATTTAATTAATTTTATAAATCCATCATGAATCCTCCAAAAACCTATATTATATTTGAAGGCCTTGGAATAATTTATTTAAGAGCATGAATCACTTCAACATCAACAAGGAAGTTGATTTTATAAGATCAACTATTAGATTTATAAAATAATGAAAAAACACACTTTTTCCGAAATCATGGGAAAATCATTGAATTATTGTGGTTTTGATAATTTAATTATATGCATTGAAAATATATTTATTGAGAAATAATAAAAAAACTCCCCTTTCTTTTCTTATATAAATCCACTATATCTCCCATTAATCTCTACTAAAAATCTAGTTTGACATCCTTAATCTACATTCCCCTGTCAAGATTCTTCCCATGTTTTTTCTAAGGTCTCAAAAAGCTCATCCCTAGCTTTTGGAATCACACTCTCAAGGTAAGGGATCCTCTAATCATCCCCCTTATTCAAGATTCTCCAATTTATTATTCCTTTTATCTATATTTCAAAATGTTGGAATATGTTCTACCATATCCCCATTACCACTTAAATGATGTGTAAATTATTAGAGTCCCATTTCAATAACATTAATACCTTCCATGAACATTTATATTCCCCCACATTGATGCCTAAATTTCACCATGACCTTCCATGCCAAAGAGTTGTGTAGTGAATACCCTTACCCATTTCCTATAAAGGGTGTTTGGTTTAATAAAATTATAAATATTTTATTGAGGATGTTCATGTATTTATTTCACAATAATTGATTATGGTATAAAATTTTCTAATAAATGATACCAAGTTTTCTGGTCTTTGGGGCACACATACGCATGAGAATGAACTAAATCAGATGAGTGTGACTGAAAAAATATATCACTACATGCATTAAGTCATGTTTTACTCTCATGAGAATTCATTCAAGTTATTATGGAGTGAACATAATAAATCCTGGTACTTTTTCATCATGATTCCTTTGTAGTTATCATATACATATGTTTATTATTTTGTGTTTTTAGATGTTACCACATTTCCCATGATGCATTTACCGTATCTTTCTATATCATGCCTCATTGTTCACAATTATTATTATCACCCCTTTTATTCCCCATTGAATTACATATTATATATCAAGTGTTAATTTATTTATGTTTTTCCATGATTATTACCTTATTGAGCTTTATATCTCACCCTTTCTTATGTTTATCCCGATGTTATCCTAGGATGTTTTATCTATGATGGAATAATTTTATCATATTAAAGAAGTTTTCAATATGTATTATGTATTCCTTATTTTATGTTGTTATGTAATGTAATTATTATGCAAAAACACTTTGATTCTCAATCCTATAGGTTTTATTATGTGTAATCTTATGGTATAAATCATAAGTTAATTTGTAATAAAGAGTAGGGTTTTCTTAGTTGGTATCAAAGGAAGGTTTAGTTATTTTTAGAGTTAGTATTAGAAAAAGCTATAGAATTCCTTATGGTTAATAATAAAAATCATAATATGTATGTAAATTTTTTAAAATATTATGTAAGTGTTTTCTAAGAAAAAACATTCATGTCTAGATATGACAAGAAGATGCAGCTCTTAACATGTGTACTAAGGGAAAAAACATCTAAAACAATGCATTGAGCTATACTTAACTGTGAACTGGTGCATGATAATGGGACTTTCTATACACATGGTTTTAAATTCATGGGGAATAGTCTTTATTAAATTCCCAATATTATTATCAACCATTATTCAAGTGAATAAGAATGACATTAGAATATATATTAAGAAATAGATCATGGATAAATTTGATTGAAGCATAGAAATTTGTTAGTAAATGAAATATAAGACATTTATAAGTTATCACTACTATAAAATAACCCTATAACCATGGTTTTGGAAAATCACATGGGTATAGGACACCCATATACCCACAGGGATTCCAAAAAAATGTGAGAATAGGGATTGTATGGGATCATGTAGACATGTCTTTGGAAACCTATGGGTATAGGTTATAAATTCAAAGATATTCGCATGGTTTTTCAAAAACCATTGGAATAAGGTTATCATGAAACCATAATTTTCTCCAAACCATGGTAAATGGGTCTTATTAATAACATATACCCATGATTCTCCAAACATGGTGGGTATAGATTTCTCGTGTTAGGGTGGGAAAACAATCCTCAACGAAAAAATTCATAGGAACAGTTATTACCACAGTTTTCCACCTATTACAATGGTTTATATAATTATATATAAGTAAATATTTATTTTTATAACTATAATACAATGTAGTGTATTGGTTAGGTGTGTGATTTCTATAAGGTAGTCTAAGGATCGAGGTCTGCGATAAGAAATTTTTTCTATCTTATACCCATGTTTTTTAAACAATAGGAATAATGTTAATGACATGATGGAATAAACCTATTCCCATGGTTCATCAATATGGGTATAGAATTTATTAAAGCATGGGTATATATTAGACATATACTGACATTTTAATAGGCAAGAATTTTAAAAACGATTGGTATATGTAGATTTACCAATAATGTATCCCTTTGAGGTTAATTGGGTTCTCATTTGTGTGTTTAATATTTTGAATGTAATAACCCCTAATTTTACATTTATTCTAGTAAATTGTTTGAAATATTATTAATATGTTATTATTTTTTTGAGGATTATGTGATATGTTTTATTTTTATTCTAGTGATTCATTAGAAAATAATTATTTGTTCTCAAAACATGAAGAAAAATAAGAGATTATAGAAGAAATTAATTAAATGATGAAATAATAGTTTTCAAGAATGTATATTTCATTATATAAACAGTCAAGATGATAATAGAATTCTTTAACATTTGTAAAATAATCTTGAATTAAAAATGATTTCATATCACGATCTTTTTTGATGAAATGATTGTTTTTTTACCAATCACATATATATGGTCTTTTGGTGATTAACATTCTTCAGACTAGGTTATCTATCACACTCTATTAGTTATTTGGTTATAGTTTTTCCTCTATTCATTATTTTTAATTCCAACTAACGTTCTCCTACTTTGAAACCAATTTATGTGATAACCTTTATACTTCCCTTTATCTCTTTTCAAGTGGATTTTTTTATTAATACCGTTAATGATGCACGTTTTCAATAAAGATAATATCACATTTCAAAAAAAATCTTACTGAGTTCAATTTTAAATTGTGTTAAAAGAATTTATAAAACGGGGATAAATATAATTCCCTGAGTATCTAAAATTTAATATAACGTTTGATGGTGTATGTGATACACGTCATCGAACCCAAACAAACAATGATTGTTTAAATATGGAAATATTAAACATTGCATTAAATTTGATAATATTAGTAGATTTATCAACTTTGTGATATAGATATATATATATATATATATATATTATAAATATATTGATTAATAGTTATCAAAAAATCAATCAATTTTTAGTAATGTCTTTTTGTTCTTCAAAATATATTTTCTCCAACAATATTTTTAATTTTTTTATTAAAAATATTTTTATTGTTTTATATAAAATTTTGAAAATTTATTTGACATGAAAAACACAAATTTTGATATCATAATATTGAAATATATTTTTGAGTAAAATTAGTACTTTTTAGAAAAATATATTTTTTAGTGAATATTGAAAATACGCATTTGTTTAAAACTGTCATCTATTTTGATAATTTAAGAAATTTAAATGTTCCACTATTGTTTAAATTTTTTTAATGTTACATAATTTTTATTTATTTAATTTATGGTTAATTAATTATATTTAAATAACCTTTATACTTGATTTTTGTATAATTTTTATTTTCGGCTTAAAAATGATTCTTTTTAAAAATTCTTTAAAATCATATTGTTTCTCCATTATAATTAATTGAAATAAAAATTTATGAATAATTATTTAAAATAAATTTTTACAATATATATATATATTAATTTAAATTCATATAATGAATATTACAAGTTATAGAGTTAAATTAAAATCATCATTTCCTTAAAAAACTATTTTTTTAGAAAATTGCCTTCCATCATGCTTATATGTTTTATTTAAATTAAATCATTCTTCCCCTATGAATTTTTTTTGATAAAATGGATTCCATAATTGGAATCATTCTAATTAATATTTGGTAATAAGGTTATATTATTTTTTTTTAAATATGAATAGTAACTATAGTAAATATATATTACCACAATAAAAAAACTACTTTAATTAAGGGTAATTTTTTAAAAAAAATAAATGATACACATTAACCATTATAGTTTGAATATTTATACATAAATTTCATTTAAGTAATTATAATATTTATTTCTAATTTTTTTACTATATGTATTTTTTAGTAATCAATTCCATAAAAAGTATATTTTGATATAATAAAACACAAGTTGTAATTTATGACTAATATACAATTTCAATTAAGAAATTAATTTTTATGAATTAATTTATTTTTTAATTAAAATATTTTTCAATAAAATATTAATATTAAATGATTAATGTAAATGATAAAATATGTTTTCTGATGTGAAATGTAATTTCTATAATGGTTCAAAAATAGTTATGGTCATAAAACCAACATATATTAATAAATTTTAATTTAATTTCAAAAAACATACATACTTTTAGAATACAAATATTATTTTTTGAATCAACACGTTGAAATTATCCAATGGTGAGTTCTTTATAATATATTGAGATAAATGGATTCTCGGGTAAAAAATTAAATAAGGTATAAATATATGGTCTATATTATGACATTGTAATAACCAAAAAGTGATGTAATAAATATTATAAAAGGGATCCACAACCAAATATAAGTTTACTATTTAATATAATTAATTTTATTATTTTATTATGATTTAATTTATAAATACTTTATCAATCCTCCAAAACCAATATTATATTTTATGGTTTTAAAACCATTTCATTAATATCATGACTCACTTCCACTTAAAAAAGGTTACTATTTTAAAATATTCTAATATTGGACTAATAACATAAATAAAATAACCCCTATTTGGAAGAAAATATGGTGAAAACCAAGATAATCATAGTGTTTTTTTACTTTATTATATAGATCCAAAAACCAATGTTTGTGACATTTTAAATAACTCCCTGCCATTTTACTCGAAAAACCCACATAAGATATTAATAAACTCCACTCAAAAATCATGGAACATGCCCTTAGTCTTACCCAACCTCTCTAGAGTCCTCACAATTTTTTCCCAATCTCCCATTAAACTCAACCTAATATTTTCTCGTCACACTCTTAGGGTAAGGGATCCTCTCATTCTCTACTTTATTCAAGAATATAAACCTTAATATGCATTTCATATCCATTTCCAAATGTTGGGATGTGTTCTCTTATAGATCCATTACTACCCATATGATTCCAAAATGATGTGATACCTTTTTAATTCTCATTAATCCCTTTCATAAGCATTTATACAGCCCTATTATGCTACAGAAATTTCACTATGATTATCTATGCCAAACAGTTGAGCACTAAAAATCCCATACATATTTTCTATCAATGGTGTTAAAATTTATGAACTTTCACTACATTTATTGGGGACTTATATGTATTATACACTCCTTGATCATGTAAAATAATTTGTATGTAAAGGATTCTATTTTTTTGATCTGTGTGGAACACTTAAAAATGATAATTAAATTAAATTGATTGGTGCACCTAGATTTATATACAACTCCAATGTGTTGGGTAATGTTTTATTCACATGATATAGGATACATGTGATTTGGTAGTGAATCTAATCCATCATGGGACTTTTTCCATCATGATGTTGTGGTAGTTAGATGATTATGATATAGTGTTTTATGTTTTTTCTATATTTACCATGTTTCCTTTATGTTTTCATGATATATCATGCCACATTGACAATGTTTATGATTCTCACCGCTTTTATGCCCCATTGATATGCCTAGTGGATAACATATATCACATTATAAATTTTATTACATGATTATTCCATTACTATAATTCATAGCTCACCCATTTCTTATGTATGTCCCCAAGTCATCCATTGTAGTCATATCTAAGAAGGAATAAGATGATCATGTTAAATAATTTCTCAATAAAGATGATGTATTCCATGTTTTATGTTGTCATGTAATATACCTATTTTCTAAAGACACTATACTTACTGATCATTTCGGCTCTATTATTGGTAATCATCTATAATTTATAATGATTTAATTTGAAATTAAGATAAGGGTTGTTGTAAGTATATCCTAAAAATCAAAAACATGTACGTAGATAATCCCACTCATATCCATTTGAACTACTAGATTATTTTAGAACAAATAGTTGAGCTTCACTAGAATATTATGATTATGATTCAGGGATTGAAACAAACTCATATTCAAACTTCAAAAGAAGTATAACATCATGACCAACAATGCTAGATAGCTTCTGCAGAGCATGTTCAAGTTATTTATCACTTCAAGGAGGATTATCAACATATTATAGTAAAGTTTAAAGAACAAGATATGTGAATATTATTATCGATAAAGGTTTGGGGAAGATTACATAGGCGAATCAAGATCGCTCCCATATCCCAACTCATATTGATGTTCATCAGTGTATTATAGAAGTATCTTCCAGGAAGGATTATAAACCTACTAGAAATTAAATAACTATATGGAATGTTTTTTTAATTCATAGAATATATGAGCATATTCCTTATTCAACCAATGAAAGACTGCATTAGTATCCTCCAGAGGCTATATAAGAGATGAATTATTTTTTTATCTTATTCTATTGCTCTATCAGAATATTCTTATAGGGAAGGAACATCTGAATCAGACTCATATTCCAAATTCAAATAAGGCTATCTGACATATTCTCATATCAGTCTAAAGGTATGAATATATTCCTACTTATGATATGGAATATCACTGGAATATCCCACTAGCATCCCAGTTCTTGTTCCATATCATCGCAATAACAAAAGTTATATGTCAGTAAACTCTAACAATATCTATATAGTAGGATTATAATCTTCCCATCCAAAGGTGGTACGATGGATTTTTCAAAACCACAATGTCTGATAAGGAACATATTTTTTACCTTCTCAATACTAGAATCATTGAGCCTATGTGATGTATATTTGAAGCATCTCAAGGATGTAGTGACTCTTCATCCAATTAAAAAGTCCATACCTAACATGAATGTCCTCCTCATGGTAGAATTGAGATTGATTATGGGGACCCTACAAATGAAATTAATCTTACACAACCTCTTTATAGTGATATATTACCTAGGTATGTTTATCCTCTTATATTTATGTAACCATGATATTGATAGGTTCCTAAGAAACCTAGGTCAACTCTATATAGTTCCCCGTCAATCACAAATATATCCTCATCTCGTTAGTAATAAACTAAGAATAGTGGCAACTATCACTGGCCTCTACCGTACATGATTAATTCTCCACAAAACAATGATCTATATGGTTTTAATTTGTGATGTAATATTCCTTTGATGATGAGGAATTGATCATGGATATTTAAATGGTGTTTTTCATGAACAATAACACAATTTTTTCTATCCTATTTCAACATCCATCTATTGTATCCCAAATAGTCTAATGGATTAGTGGATACCAAACATATAAAAGAACCAATGGAAATATTTTAATATATAATGTCTAAAAAACACCATTATGGGGAGTATGAGGATCTTTTCTAGTTGGGAACAAGCTCTACTTCCAGATAGACCTTTCCCATTTCTCTACTACATGGGACCTGATTTCATAAAACCACCATACATGCCTAAAATAGGCTTTCCTCAATAACATAGTATCCCATAAGAAAATAATTATTGAAGCCTCTCTGAATTTATATATCTATAAATGGGGATATTTTGGAGAATTAATATTTTCCTTTTAAATAGGAAAATATAATCCCCTAGAGATGGAATCATGATGTTTCATTATTGTAAGAGTAGTCATAAGGCCAATAAATTTTAATTCCAGTTGGTCAATCTAAAAACATATTCCAATCTATAATACACAAAAACAAAAATTCAAGCGGTGATAGTGATCCATTAATAAGATAATGATCCTGGCCTCTTAATAAGTAAATGACATCCCTCAGATGATAAATTTTAAATCATAGGCTATAAGATAGATCATCATTGTAATCAGCACACAATCTGATCTGGATTTACACATTGATCGTGAATGAATGAAAATACATGATACTGAGAATATATCATTGGAATATTCCATATAAGAAATTATAGAGAAAACCCATCCCACTGGGTGTAGGTAATTTTTAACACTTTTCCAACACCAAGGGTCATCAAATCCCATGTGGGTCCACAGTAATTGAAAGCTATTCCAAGTCAAATCCAACCCATAACTATGGGGTCATAATTACCGCAATATATTCCCTATGATTCACAAAATTCTTAACAAGTCTAGGAAATTATACTAGAGATTGCACATCATTCCCAAACATTATGAATGGGAGAATTTTTATCATCCCCAAATGAAACATAGTTTTCTAAAGACTAGAGTATGGATAAGAATATCTAATATCCCATACATTCCCACTACCAGAAAATACAACCCTTTCATTTAGGAATTCCACAGTGAGGATGGTCGGAGTCTCACTATAGGTCACTATTCAAAGACCAAAACCTAGTTAAAATATACAAATGAGAAACATTCCATAGAATGGTCATAAGATGGAATAAACTAGTAAGGTAAGGGTAAAGGAGAAATACAATGACATAACACTCAAAGGGAATATTAGTGATTTAGAGTCACTATATTACATTGAAAATGGAGATATTATTAATGTTTCCTAATATTACTTTGTGAACATCATCACTATGAATCCAGTGGATTATAAAAATTGGGATGAAGATGTTGAGGGATATAATACAAAAACAATGACCTAAGAATCAAGTAACACCAAAGAAAAAACCATGGCTACACACCTTCAAAATTTAAGGAAGAGATAGTACATACCACATCCAAATGAATAATATCAACACCCCCTCCACCACTATGTAATTACTGAAATGTAGTTAAAGTAAATGGTATGGATAAACTCTAGTCAGCATTGAGAATTCCTAAAGACCCTACCATGTAATGAAATTTTTCAAAAAATAAATTAGGATGAGATATAAAATATCAGAAATGTTAATAATGAATTTCTCTATGAAAATATTACCATCAGGTATCACTTCCAAAATGATGTGACCAACCCTCTTATGACCCAATACAAGGATCAATTTTCTTCTCTTGATTAAAACACTAACATCAAACTATCACTTGAACTAGATAGTTAGATTACATGAGTGTGGGAATATTGAAAGATGATGATTTTCCTCCATTATAGAAATACCCTCCCCCTTATCGGGATAATATTCTTCTCCAAACACAAGTTAGAATTCAATAACTGGTGAATTTTGGGTGACTACACCAAGATTAGCTTATTGCTCAATATTAGGAGATGGTTTAGAAAATGGTAACCCATAACTCCTCAACGTTATCATGTCTCTCTACCATCAAATATAATCCATGTAAGGGATCTATTCCCAAGTGCATCCTAATATAAACCCATATCTTAAATGGTTGGGCACCACTCCACCCTATCCTATTTTAGAAATCATTTTTTCTTGATCTTCAATGACATATGATATCTAGAGCAGCATCCATCACACATCATATCATGATTTAGACACATAGTAGGCCCGTAAAACTATCAATATGTTCAGAAGATTAGGTTCTTTATAGAGGACATGGTGGGGAAAACATTTTTTTGGTATTATCGCAACCTAGTAGAGTCTATCACAAGGTATGAAGATATTAATCTTCATGTACTCTATTGACTAAGGTCCACTATGATGATGATTATTCTTGTTGACCAAAAAACATTAAATAATGAAAAACTGAATGAGATAGTATCTTTATATCCATTATAAATGATTGAAATACTGACTCCATTTTACACTCCCATGGGATTTGTTAGGTGAACTATTTTAAATGATCCTATAAGATAAATTGTTTACACCACTAATTTCATTGATAGATCTATATGGGCTTTGAGTGTTTACATATACAACCAATCCTTTAGATAATATCATCATTGAACCAAGGACAAATATAGTCCCACACATTGGACACATGGTAATAGTTCTATCAATGTAAAAATGACCATTTTCTCACTCATTCTAACACTCGTTCCAACTAGAGTGCTAAGGTAGGTTTCACATCACCATGCACCCCTGGTGAGTAGAAATTGTAGTATAAACTCCCTCATCTAATGGAAAACATAGACTAATTACACCTATGATATTAAAAATAGATTAATAATGTATACTCTATAAAAATGAATATGTTTCTAGTTATTTCCTCACAACTTTGGAAAATAATCTTCTCAAGTTTCCTACGCAAATGAAACTTAGTGAGGATGGATTTAGTGATCGTCATGAGTATCTCCCCTTTCATAGAATGTTGGGAAACAATATAAAATATTTAATTATCTTAAAATAGAATCTTATTTATATAATCAATTTTTTATAAATTATTCTAGGATATCTCATAGTGCATGTTTCCCTTGTACCCACAACCCAATCAGAAGAATAATGTGATTAGAAAGGACTATTTTCAAGAATGAAAAAAATATTGATGACTACATGACCTTGAAAACTGTCACTCAAGATCATTCCATTATTATAAAATGAAATTTTCAACCCATAGTGGCTCTGATACCTCCATCATCATCTAATGTGATGGATCCATACTCATCCTATAGAGTCAGATGTAATCATCAGATGTAAAAGTGGTCATAGTGAGAAGAGTCTCATTTGACTCCAAAACTAACCCTGAATCATTTTAATTTCAAAACCCCATAATCTAGATCATGGAAACCACCCCATCAAATATATTCCTCATAAAATGAATACATATTAATCATCCTTCTTAATACTATTCATAGATTATACCACTTCAGTTAATGAGGATATATATGTTCTTGAGTTATACACAACAGATCGTAGTGTTGGTGGAAGAGGGAACCAAAGCCAATAAATAGGGTAAGATATAGTCATCGTGGATCACAATATCCTAGTCAAAACCCCCCCAATGAATTACTATATTCTACAGATAGTTATGATAAACCACATTAATTATCCTAGAAATATCATGAATACACCATGTATTCCTCAAACTATCTACCCAAATTAATTATTTTGGATGACCAACTGGTGGGTGCGTAATTATCTGACCATCTCATAGGAGTGGGTTGACCCAAATGGTCAAATCCTTTAGTATTATAAATTCCCTCATCATATTTTTAGGAAACATACACCTAAAACTCAAACACATCCACCCTCGGGATACATACTATGGATGAACCCTATATTGGGAAGCATATACCACTAGTGAAGAAGTACGAAATTTTGAAACAAATGATGGATTCCTTGGTCAAGATCTAAATCATTGATACTCACCATATTCTAGAATAATTGTATGTTTTTTATTGTGTGGCCCTCTAAATTCCTAGCGAGTTCATGATAGAATTCTTTATTATTGAGGATTCTCAATCAGAAATTCAATTCACAGAATGATATAACAGTATCTCCCCCAATGATCATAATCAAGATGAACCCATTTAGAGGAATATCATAACCCTATAAGTATCATTAAATATTTATAATGTAATTATTACATTGGTTTTAGTCTAAAATAGTACTAGTATTAATCCCACAGTGGTTCTAAATCTCAAAGGTTTGGGATATGATGAGAATGATTTCTCTCTCATGATGCTGGCCATTTGTGGGTACAATAAGATTGAATATAAGCCCCTCAGAAATATCAATCACAAACACCCGTTTAGGGACATAGTATTATTGAATGATTTAATTTTCATACATAAGGACACCAAATAAAATTTCATTCTATGGAGACCATGGATTTAAGGACACACGGTACTTCCATCAACATTCCATCAATTCCTAAAGTACCCCACTGATGGAAAAGATGGCATGCTACACAGTTATAATATGCATTTAAATCATTGTAATCCTAATAGCTTGATAGAAGTTTCCATAACATGGAAGGATTGTGATAAATAATAGAGGGAGACGTTCAAGATGATTCTACCAATGGATTTGGAACAACCACTACAAGCTCATAGAGATTTATCATCAATGACTATGTGCTGCCTAAAAACCTCACTAATGTGTTTGATATAACACCAATGAGAAAAGAAACACCCAAAAAATTACTAGAAAATATACATGAAACCATAGTATTTCTTGCTAATGTGGTCACATCCAAAGTAATTCATATCAATATCCCAATTTTATCAAATAATTCTCGCACAACATTAGTGAAAATTGAAAATTCCCTTACGATGTTCTCTGAAAATTTTGAGGTCAATGCTTCACTGAGGGAACTGTCATCCCTCATCTAGGGGAATGATAATCCCATACCATTATCTTGAAAATGTATACTTCTATCAGTATATATATAATGAATAACTGTATATCCATAGAATATCATCTTCTGTATTTGACGAAGGTTTCTCCACTACCATTGATGAGATTAGACAGGTAGACCCAGAATAGGTTAGGATATGAGGCCCACATTTATCATCTCCACTATACCTTTAGAATATAATGAGATTTAAATTTCAATAATGATGAAATACTATTTTATGTCTTCCTATAACTACATGAAAATACTCGGTATGATCCTAATGTGGCTACACACTATCGGGTCCAGACGGATGACAATCAATACTTAATAGAAGAACTATGAGAATACAACTATCATATACATCTATGTTCAAAGCAGATGTTGACAAGATTATCAAATTAAATTTATCTGAGATGCTTAATACCTGAAAGTTATTGTTAACAAGCCTCATTTTATGTAAAATAATTGGAAGATCATGGTTGATATCTATTTTATACATCTCAATCAAGATTTACCAATGGATCATTTTTTATTCTGATAAAAGGACTCCTAGTTGATTAAACAATAGGTTTACAAGGCCTTAACTTTATGGATGGGTATTGAAATTAATACACGATAACGATTCCAACTTAATATAAGGAATATACTACTTCTAGGGAACCACAAAAGATATTCTACTACAATGTTATTCCTTTTGGATTGGAGAATGTTGGTGCCACTTACCAACACACTATGAATCCCATCTTCAAGTCCATCATGAGATGAGTCAAAGAGTATTATAATAAGGACCTAATAGTAACAACTTGGTAGTATTATGACCCTAACTTTTTATATAAAACCATCTTCATAAAAAGATAGTGTTGTGAGTTGATGATGAACACTTATAAATATTCCTTTGGGGTAATATCATAAAAATTAAATGGTTTTTTAGTATGTCACAATGACAATGATTTAGAACAGAAAAATTACAGTGAAAACATGTGTTCTGTCTCTTTAGGGACATAATATTTTAAGGGGGTTTGAAGGTTTATTCACTCACATCAAGCCTTATATAGTGACCCATGACAAAAAATTCCTCTTATTCATAAGGTTGATGATGAAGGGATTTTTCAACTAATGGAAAGAATATATAAAGAAATCCATTGAGAACCCAATGAAGTATTTTATGCACCCAAAAATCATAAAGTCTCTAGTGGGTGGGAATACACTCATCGTATATGTGGCCTCCCTTGAAGAATCACTCTGTTCCCCTCTCACATAGAAAAATGTAGTTGGAAATAAAAATAGTCTCTATTTTCTCGAATTTTTTTTTTATATATTGATAATTTGTATTCTGATATAAAAATAACGTACTATCATGTATAATTCATCCACCCTGTTTGGTAGGGAACTTGGCACAATGCTTGTTATTTTACAGAAATATAAAATCCAATTTATATTTTTGAATGAATAAATGGGATAGCTATAACACCATGAGAATTTAGTTTTAAATAGTAATAAACTTGATATATTTCATATTATCCAAGACCTATCTTTAAGAAAATAATGTTATACTTTAAAAATATTATTATTTAAATGTGAACATTATAACATAGAAATTTAATTTGTGGGAAATAATAATATTAAATACATTATAAATTATTTTTATATCAGTTATATTCAATATACATGTATTTATTTATGATTAGAAATTATTCACTCAATTTTTATGGAGGTAATTTTGTGATTCACAAACGTGTTGTACTCATATATGGTATTTATAAAGTTTTTTATAGAAATAATATAATTAACTTCAACCAGTCTTTTCATTTTTTAAAAAAAATTATTTTTGAAATCTATGTGTATATAAAAACATAGGTGGAAATTATTTTATCCTTCTAAAATAAATTATTTTATAGTGAATAATGATAAATATTTAATTTTCAAATAATTTTACTTCTTTTCAATAAATCAATTAATTTAAAATCACAATAATATTTTGAATTTTCTATTAAAGATAAATAGAATCCACTTGATTAAGAATAATATAAATAATTCCATTTTAATTTTCAATATTCATGAATTTAATATAAGTTGATTTTTATACATGTATAACATTTTTCTAAAATCTATGTTTCATTGTATTTAACACATTATAATAAAAAATTTTACTGTATCTTCAACATATTGAGTCATGAAAAATGAATACATATTTGGAGTCTTGGGTTTAAATCTAGTAAATAGTAGACTTTTTTTTAAAACTGATATTTGTAAAAAAAAATAACATAGGTAATGGTAAAATAGTTAAAAAAGGTCAAAGAATTTATAATATCTATAACACTTTAAATTATCCTATTAGATGATTAGCATTCAAACATTATGATCATGTTCAACATGAAAAAGTCCTATGACAAGATTTAGTCGAGTTTAATCAATAAAGTGTAGGGCTGCATGGGTTTTTCTAGAGTAGTGGTTTATTTGTTTTTCAGAATGGTTAGAACTCCTTTTTTGAAGATTTCTTTTATGAGATCCAGGTGTGGGTTCTTAAATACTACCCGAGTCTTAGACAAGGGGATCCAATATCACCTATTTTATTTCTGTTGTTGTTGGATTCCCTTAGTAAATATATTGATTGAAAATGATCCTTTTCCATCGATGATCCAATCCAAGGCACATCTCGTACATCTATTTGGTTGATGACATAGTCATTTTCCTTAATGTTAATAGAAGGAATATTTGGGAGTTCAATAAAATCATGGGCACTTATTACCTGTGGAGTAGGTATAACATTAATAGGGACAAAAGTAGTGTTTTATTTTTGAAATGGTTCTTAGAGCAGTGGATTAGGAAATTTGAGGTTGACCTGGGTATTCAAAAGTGTGCTCTTCCCATGGATTATTTAGGTGACCCAGGGGATCCGAGAAGGATATTAATGCATAACATCGAGGGGTTGGTTCAAAAGGTCTCTACCCATATAACTAATTGGAATAATGTGTTTCTTTCCATCGAGGGTTTCATTTTTTTGGCGAACTGTGTCCTCTGTTCTATCCCCATGCGCATGTTACCAGTGCCCAACATGTCAAAGGCAGTCTTAAAAAGAATTGAAATGATCTTGACCAGCTTTATCTGAGACTTCCAGGTTGAAGAAAGATACCATTTGGATTCTTTGGAAGGATTGCCTAGACCAGTAGGTGTCGGGGGGTATCAATTTTATTAATATTACGGAGGTCATGTCAAGCATGCAAGCCAAGCATGCATGGGACTTCATGGTGGAGAAATCTATTTAGGCAGGTTTATTTATAGAAGATATGGTTCTCAAGGATACCCTGCTCATGGGGGTATGTCTAGGCATTGGTCAAGAATTTATTGCTAGCTACTGGTTCTCAGGAACCATTCCAAGTGGATTTTTGGTTGCTAACAGCTCAGTTTATAGGGGATAATTTGGTTGGCTTGGTGATGGGTTTCCCAATCTGGCTGACATGATATATTTACTATCTTCAGGGTAGTTGGTTTTAGAGTTTTATCATGGACATTCTCTACCACCAACAGAGAGAGAAATCTTACATGAAATAAGCATTACTGAAAAACTAGATAATATCATTTTTACAGGTCCATCTTATGGTATGTTCTCGGCTAAATATTGTCGATCTATTATTTTACTCATTGACAGGAAGGATGAATGGAACAAGACCATTTGGGTCCGTGAAATTCCTATAAAATTTAACTACATTTTTTGGAGGATTCGTAACCAAGCTATCCCCACGGATGAGTTGGTTCAAAGAAAGCCCAGTTCTTTGGCTTCTAAATGAGTATGTTCTTGTCAACCCAAAAAAGAATATATGGTCCCCCAATTCATTGCTAGTGGATGTTATGATAGCCTATGGGGGATACAGGGGGAGTGTTTCGGGATGATGAACTGGGGTCGCTATGGAAAATCTTTCAAAAAGTCTTGGTTTGCTAGTTCAGAGGATTGAGTGCATGAGAAGCAGGTGAGTGAACTTCTGTCCAATGTAGAATGTTGGGTGATATTGTGGGCATGCAATCAGGCATGAAACTTGAGGATCATCTTCTTTCCCCTAGGTATGTAGATCAGAACTCATGGAACTATTGAAAAACTGGCACCCCTGGTCAAGAACTGTGATCCCTCAGATTCTTTGAAGTGCGTCTAGCTGGGAAGTTTCATTCATGGATTTTCCGAAATCTAACCAGACAAGGCCATTGGGTTCGTTGGAACCCTTTGATTAGTGGGTTTAAGCTTAATGTTGATCGATCCAGTTTAAAGATAGGGAAATTCCGTGGAAGTTTTCTTTAAATACATGGGAATTTTACGAGTCCGCAGTTTCTGACGGCACTTGATTTCGAGGCCCAGTGCGCCCGGAATCAATTTCAGAATTTTTTTTCACATACGTTCTGTAAACGTATGTGCGGGATTTTATATATTTTGAACCAGTGCTCAGAATTGAAATATGAGGGCACCTTTGAACTCACAGTGTCGGTATTCTCTTAAGAATACCTTTACCGATGTTGCGTTTCAACGTGAATGGATGTTTTTAATTGCAGTTTCTAAAAAATAATAAAATTATGTGTGACATGTTTTTATTTAAAAGGTGGTTTAATCCTTCAAAGGGAAGATAGAGGTCGGTCCCACCGCACATAACCTCCAATGGGAGGATATTATGTGGTGGGCCCCACAAGATCTCAAACCCTTCAGCTCCCCTTAAACCACCACTGAACTCTTGGACTCCCCATTAATGATCCAACACACCCCTGTTTTAAATATTTTAATCCCTTGGAATTCTTGATAACTCCATGAATTTAATTAAGTGAATCAACATAATTAATTAATTATAGTGTTTGAATTCTTTTGAATCAATTATGCCGACATTAAAAAAAGGGAACATAATCTTTTATTTTGGGGTTGGCATAATCGTTGGAGAACTCTTGGAAGGAACACCATTCTCTCGACGAAGAACGCTCCACGTCACCGAAGAGCATGAAGCAACATCTTTTATCTTCTTCAAATAGAGAACGTAAGGGAATAACTGCCGCTAGGAAGTACACCAAGGGCATCGTCTCAACTCGACTTAGCCAAGCTCTACTCCCTCCATCGTTGATGGAACAACATCTGTCTTCAGTGACACCCATATTCCGTGACTTTGAAAACGTACATTGAATCGAGGTATGGGGATTTTTTTTATTTTTAAATTAATAAAATTATACCCTCATTCTTCAATGAATGCTTTGGTACATCACTGTCTTATTTATATCACCTAATGTGGATGGCATGGGCTGAACAAACACGAACCGATGCCCCTTCGTTGGTTCTTGTTGTTTGACGTCGGAGGAGGATCCAGAAGGGTGCAGTGTCATCGCACTGCGCCAGAGAAGAACTATGGCGACGAAAGAGGAACCGTGGCTGGGGGGGCCGTGGCGGATGAAGAAGTGTTGCACCATCACGCCGTGTGGTGGAGCCAAATTCTACGGCCAAGTCGGGTCGTGGTGGAGGTAGCGTGACGTCATCGTGTCGCACAGAGGGCAGTAGGTTCGCGGCACCATCCCACAGCGGTGGAGGTGCGGGGGTGGCCGGTCGAGCCGGCCGCCGGGGAATAGGACCGCGGGACGACCGGCCGGCCGCCTACCGGCGAGGCTAGAAAACTGTGGTGCTTGTAGGCATCGCGTGGGAAGAACTACAACCCACTGTGAAGGCTGCATGCGCTGGGCATTACCGGCAAGGTAGTGAAGGAGGTGGCACCACTTGGCACTGTCGGGCCAACCGGACCAGACCGTTGCGTCAGCCGGGTCTGCATGCGGGTCACGCCCCACCGGGCCGGGCCGATCCCCAGCCAGGTCGGACCAACCGAGCCAGGTCGGGCTAACCCGCTAGCCCACAGGTCTTGACAGGCCATGCCCGTCTTCTCTTAGTTGGGCCGACTCTCCATCCCACTGGACTTTACGAGTCCGGACAGTCTTCGGTTAAATGTGAATAACTTCTATAACACGCGTGTGATCGACACGCCATCTATGGAATTGGGACCCTCGCAATGATGCGGTCCTTTTACAATACTCTATGTGAGTTTTTTACAATTTTATAAAACGGCCGGGTTTGGATCGAGCGTAAATCCAACCAAGCCACTCGAACGGAAATGCCAATAACTCTCAGACCGGGCGTCTTATTGAGGCTTCGTCTGTCGCCTTGGGTTCCATATGATGAGGGAAAACTATGGGATTCATCAACTCAGGACTTCATGATAGTTGATGTATCGACACAGGACTCGAGGATCGGACCCTACCAAAATCGAGCGTGTTGTGTGCGGGAACCATAGAGCTGGCTGCGACGCTACTGTACCGAAATCCTACATGGGTTTGATAGCGATGACTATTGTACCAGAATCTTATGTGAGTTCGACAGTAATGAAAAGTGTACCAGAATCCTACATGGGTTCAACAGTGATGACTACTGTACTGGGAACCTCTATGGGTCGGACAGTTCTGACTTCTGTTCCTGTATCTGGTGTGGGTCCGACAGAATAACTGGTATTGTATCCTATGTGGTTCCAATAGATTAACATGTTTTTTATCCTGTGTGGGTCCGATAGCTTAGATAAATCAGTGACTACATCTCATCACCTCTATCTCTCTACAAAAGATATATACATGTATGAGGTGATCCTTGTCTTTCAATCATTATCATCGATGTGATTGACTTACTTCCTATGGTGTCTGGGTTGTGTTTGGGCTCGAGAGTTGGAGTCGGACTGTGACTGGTAACTTTGTTAAATGTATGGGAACATACATAAGTATGGTTGGTTGATACTTCGTGATTGTATCTTTCTACTGTGGTTTATCCATTGTGGATTCTGGGAGACCTTCAGGGTTCTCAGGGTCCCCTAATGAGTATTGTTATACTCACCCCTTCATGGGCTTCGCCCGCACCTTGTTGCGTTCTATGCTAACAACATACGACATTGATCGAGGGTGAGGGTGATAGACGAGAGAATACTCGGAGCTGGACTAGATGGGACGTACCATAGGGACGAGTTTCTCAAGTTCTGTACCTACCCTTCATGTCAGATTCCCGGGCAGACGATCCAAGAGTGGTTTTCCCTTTTTACTTATACTGGACTTTTTGTTCAGTTGGGTTTGTATACAGGCCCACGTACTTTCAATAAACCTTACATTTCTATTTTTATTAATTTTTGTCTCTACTTCTTGTCTTCAAACTGTGTGTGTTATAGGTTTAAAGGAAATTCCTTCCCTTTTTATCAGGATTAAACCTTTGGTACTATTTGACAGCCCCTGGCCTATGATGGTGGGCTTGGGGTAGTCATGGCATGGGCCCTGAGGACTGATCGTGACAAATTGGTATTACAGGAGTCATTTCTACCACATAACATAGACTCTAAATCATTTAACAGCAATATTTTTTAGTGTTTTGGGTGTGGTTATCAGTGTAGGGAAACCAGTGTTGGTGTGGTGGCCGATGTATCCATACACTTGGACTCAGACTTCTGATCTCTAACTCAGTGCACAAAAACAATGATTGCACATGTGTTTCCTTTGAAAATGTTTTCTTCTTGATTACTTTTTGTCAGCTCCCGAGGTATATTGTTTTAATCATGGTGCACTTGTTTCTTTTCAGGATGGCCCCACGAAGGCATCCAGCTAGGGATCCGAGTTTTGTACGAGATGGTAGCCCACAGAGCGACAAGGCCTCAGTGGAGGGCCCCATCATAGCGGAGGTACCAATGGTACCACTACCCGCTGAGCCACTGATACCACCAGCACCAGCAGTAGAGAGTGCATGCCGCTTGACTGCGTTGGATGATTTCCAGCACTACAGGCCGCCCAGGTTCCGGAGAGAAACGGACACACAGTTAGCTGTGGATTGGCTGGAGCCTGTCGTGATAGTTTTCAGATTGGTAGGGACACCAGCCGACCTCATGATGATCCTTACCATGAGTCTCCTATATGCAGAAGCTTTCATATGGTGGATCCTGATTCTCCAGGTGAATGACGAGGCATATTTACTCTGGATATATTGTGAGAGTCTCGTTCTCTCGTAGATTGTTCCAGCCACCCTTCGTGCAGTGTGGATTTCGGAGTTACTTCATCTGTAGCAGGGCAACATGACAGTAGCTCAGTACTCAGTGTGGTTCACCGACCTCTCGTGCTACTCCACTGATATGGTACCAGAGACGTTCTTCAAGGCCCATACCTTTGATCAGGGGCTCATTCATGAGATCATGGCTTCAATGATTCCCCTCAACATCTCGACGCCGGCGGGGGTGCTGGAGTGAGCCCTTCTAGTGGAGAGTTTCCTTGCTGAGGAGACACCAGCAGTGAGACCCACCACAAGGCGACACGTAGATGAGTATTCTGCAGCCAAAAGTATACATATGTCATAGAGGTCCAAGTGGACTAGGCCATCAAGTGTGCGACCCCAATATACAGGTTTGGTTGTGTAGGGAACATGAGACAGAGCCAGCTATACCAGACCAGCTAGTGGTATGCATGCGGCAGGCAGGGCCACATTGATCGAGACTGCCCGACTCGCCATGCAGATGAGCATAAGACAATATAAAGACCACCCAAAAAGAGTCAGAGGTTCAACCGTGGTGGTCCGTTGGGAGTAGGGGGACATGGAAGAGTTGTTGGACGAGCTGCGGGTGGTAGAAGACGTTTTGAGGCTCTACCACCACCACCACCAAGAGGTCCACCCCAACCATAGGGATCTGAAGACAGAGGCAGGCTCAGCTATAGGAAGTCGAGGCCTACG
The DNA here is from genome assembly GCA_963277665.1 of Viscum album. NCBI lineage: Eukaryota > Viridiplantae > Streptophyta > Magnoliopsida > Santalales > Viscaceae > Viscum > Viscum album. Next base: position 590,022,691 of record OY728140.1, on the reverse strand, counting down.
ACCACGGTTCACCTGAGATGATTTGAGGTACTATCTATGTCTAATCCACCCCTATTTCAGTACTTATAGACACATGTGCAGGTCATTATTTTATTTGAAATGCCCTTGTTCAGAGCTCGGATATTTCGACAGAGCCGTTGGCTCGATCATTACGATTAGAGACTCTTACGTGAGCAGACTCAATGATTACACACTGGTGTCGGTAGTGTGAGCTTACTCTATTAGGCGAGAGTTTCAACTGGGATCCTCTTATAGCGGCATCCTAGCCTTATGACGTCATCTTGGTTATGGACTGGTTATCTACAGTTCATGCTATGATTGATTGTATTAGGCGCAATGTGTGGTATATCTGCATGGATGGGACCCAGTTCACCTTCACCGGTGAGAAGGGAACCTTTGCAGCGCAAGATGGACTTACACAGAGGAGGGGGTAGTCGATCACACATCAGTTGGGTAGTCTCATCCTCGGAGCAGTTGATGTGCAGAGTCCAATTTTTCTTGTTGTGGTGGATCAGTACGAGGATGTTTTCCCTATCGACGGTCTAGGACTACCTCCTCATAGAGAGGTAGACATCTACATTGACATGTACCCCTGAAACAACACTGATATCTACTCCAGCATATCGGATCGCTCCCACCGAGCATCGTGAGTTGCGCGTACAACTGGGGGACTTGCAAGGGAAGAGATTTATCGGACCCAGAGATTCACCATGGGTATCTCTGATTTTTTTCCCCAAGAAGGTGGATGGGAGGTTGAGACTGTCTATTGACTACCGTCACCTGAATTAGGTGACCGTGAATAACATGTACCCACTCCTGAGGATTGACGACCTATTTGGTTAGCACAAGGGAGAACGATGGTTCTTGAAGATGGACCTCAGGTCAGGCTATCACCACCATAGAGTTCGAGATGAAGATATAAATAAGACGTACATTAGGTGTCGTTATGGCCACTACGAGTTCTTGGTTATGCCATTCTGTATAACCAATGCACCAGCAGTGTTCATGAGTCTCATGAACAGGATCTTCTAGCCTTACCTCGATTTCTTTGTTGTAGTCTTCATCGATGGCATACTGATTTACTCGACTACTGATGAGAAGCACGCCTACCATTTTTGGGTAGTACTAGATACACTCTGAGATCGCCATCATTATGGTAAGCTCTCTAAGTGTAGTTTTGGAGTCGAGAGTTTCACTTCTTGGGACACGTCATCTCGGAGGCTGGAGTTGCAGTGAATTCAGTGAAGATTGAGGAAGTTCTTGATTGGGACCCACAAAGGAGTGTGATGGAGGTACAAAGTTTTCTAGGACTAGCTGTGTACTATCAAAGATTCGTGCCAAATTTCTCCAGAGTTGCAGCACCACTTTCAACATTGAAGAAGAAGGGGAAACCCTTCGTGTGGTCAGATAAATGTCAGCAGATCATTCCGGAGCTGAGGCATAGGTTGTCTAGTGCGCCCATCTTGAGGCTACTGGAGGAGGGCATAGGGTACGTAGTTTACTGTGTCGCATTAGGGACCAGACATGGGTGTGTACTAATGTTGGAGTGAGTAGTGATCATGCATGGTTTGCGGCAGTTGAGACAGCATGATAAGAACAATGCTACCCATGACCTAGAGTTAGAAGTAGTGGTCTTTTCCTTGAATATGTGGCTACACTCTCTGATGGGAGAGAGTTTTATAGTATGCTCTGACCACCAGAGTCTCAGGTACATCTTATCACAGAAGGACCTGACCCTGAGACAGTGAAGATGGCTCGAGTTCCTCCAAGACTATGACATCAAGATAGTCTATACACCAGGGAAGGGGAATGTTTTAGATTATTTTCTTGGTAGAAGATCGGGAATTAAGCTACTAGGTGAGGCGATGTAGTAGCTAGCTGTGTTGAAGATATCCTTTGGGGATAGAGATGTATCAGTCCTTCTGTAGTCTCTCACAGTCACTCCTCCACTTATTCAACGAGTCATAGAGGCACCACATGGGGACGTTGACTGTGAGACATGGCGTGCTCAGATATCCTCAGGGCAAGCACCTGATGGATTTTCTAAAGGTGGGAAGCATGTCATCCTCTTCAGAAGACGTACCATGGTTCCAGTTTCACTACAGCAGGATGTGTTAATGGAGTTCCACACTTCCCCTCTAGCAGTACATCCAGGAGTGGAGAAGATGTATCAGGACCTCAGACAATAGCACTGGTGGCCGGGTATGAAGAAGGGGGTAGCAGATTTTGTCTCGCGATGCCTCACATGTTAGCAAGTGAAGGTGGATCACCGGGTTCTAGTATGTTTGGTTCAGCCCTTATAGGTCCCAGTGTGGAAGTGGTATGGGATATCCATGGATTTTGTGATGGTACTTCCACGTACATATAGAGGACACAACTCTATCTGGGTTATTGTCGACTGACTCACCATGTTGGGCCACTTCCTACCTATTGGGACCACTTTGTGTAGAAATATTGTATTTGTTGTCAACAATTTTTAGTACCGGTCAAAATGAATAAGGAGATGAAGAAGGACAATAAAGTTAGTAGAGATTGGATGAAGTGAGGTTTCCTGTATAATTGTTATGGAATCATAGCATTGGATTTCATACTTGAAAAATTATCTAAGAGGATTAATTGAGACGATTGTTGAACTGATACTATGTTCAAAGAACTTTTTTCAAAGGTGAATCATTGTTTACAACAATGAAGAATAGTGAAGTATCATCCATCTAAGGATGATTGAAAAATAATTAAGATTTAAAGATTACCAGGAAATGCTCCACGATTTCATGAGAACCATGAAAGAATTACTTGATGAAAAGAATCATACGATTTGAATGAAGTAGAGAATGATGGTTGAAGAAGAAAAGAGAGTTTTGAAGGGAATTCCATTCTATGAATGTATTTGAAGAAGCTTCAAGACTCCACTTTTGGATGAGAAGAGATGATTGGATTTTATTAAAATTAACACTCCAAAAGAAATTGAGGATTTGAAGGGAGGATGAAGAAGTACATTGGAATTCATATTCCAAAAATAATGGACCAAATCAGACGATGCTTTTCTGATTTGTCTTTTACAATCATCAAAAGTTTTGAGAACATGTGGTGTATGCCATATGAAGGATAAAGAGAGTAAATAATTGTTTTTGACAAAACAAATTTCAACATCATACATTCCAAAAATGATAAATGATAGAAGAAGGTGCGCAAGTGGTGGTGCACAAGTGGCAGCGCACAAGTGCTGTAGAGGTGTGCAAGACATATTTCAAATAGCATTATTTCAGAAATATGAAAAAGGAAATAAATTGTCATGAAAGTTATAAAGTGTCATGAAACTCAAGAATGGCATGCATGTTTTGGAGTGTCTGTATTGGAACACATGTATTGGTGTGCAAGTATAACTTGCACACAAGTCATATTTCAAAGATCATCCAATCAAAATATGACAAAAGGAAATAAAGTGGCCTGCAAGTTAGAAAATGTCGCACAAGTCAAGAGTGTTGTGCAAGTATTGGCGCACAAGTCTTGTCATTCATGTGCATGTTCAGTTCAAGTCATATTACAACATCATCATATCAAAATATGACAAAGGAAAGAAAGTGTTGTGCTAGTGATGGAAGGGTGCATAAGTGATGGAGCGGGGTGCAAGTGACGGAGCAGCATGCAAGTGAGGTGCTCAAGTGTATATGGAACACATGTTACCAAAATTCCTATAAATATATGACTTGCCTCCTCATTTTTTATATTCTCAACACTTAAGAGAAAATTTGAGCTCTGAACGCGCAAGTAAGATAGGGTGCTCTAATCGCGCAAGTAGCAGAGGGCGGCGTGCATGTAGGGTGCCACACAAGTTTTGTCGCACAAGTAATGTCACATAGGTCCTGTCGCGCAAGTTTCCAAAGGTGCTCAAGAAGGGGGTTCTTTCAAGAAGTGGAGTGTTTATAAGCCAAATTTAGCGCTCAAGTTGTGAGTTTTGAACAATTGTAGAACACAAGTATTTGATGGCACACATGTAGGGAGGCGCGCAAGCAGGGAGGCGTGCAAGCAGGGTAGCGTTAAAGTAAGGATTGGAGCACAAGCTGGGAGTTTTTCTAGAAGTTCTTACCATCTTCTGTTCAAATGTGATTATGTTATGTTGATCTAGACTTCATTTTTTTTACAATAAAAAAGAGAACATGTGATTCTGTCATGAATAAGAAGAAGAAGGGCTCAGTGCAGATGGTTTTACACTGAAAAAGAATGTTTGAAGAAGAGTATATTTCAATGTACCTGGTTTTGCATTGAAGAAGTAGAATCATAAGAAGAGTGTGTAGATTACAGGTTTGCCGCATAGAAAGAAGATAAGAAGAAGAAGAAGAATAGTGTACGTCCCACTGAAGCTTACAATTATTTAGGGTAGTTTAATTAATATGATGCTTTATGAACCGATCCTCAATTTGTGAATAATCAAATTGGTATATGTGAGTCTATCCCAGAAGATAGAAGATGTTTTAGTGCAGTTGGTTGTTGCACTAAGAAGAAGAAAATAGAAGCCTATTGTAGTTGGTGTTGCACTATAAAAGAAGAGAAGGAAAGAATGAATAATTCATTTCCTACTTCTGTGCATGTAATCAAGTGAAGAGCATTAAATAAGACCAATATCTGAACATGCCTTTTGAAGAAGGAAGAAGACTGTCTCCGTAGGCAGTATAAAGAACTAGCTTGAGGCTACAAGTTGGACTAGGCTATCACCAGTCCTGGGAAGAGGATCATTTCCCACCCCCTCCAGAGTTTAGGGACTCAGACAGGCTAGAGGATTGTTTTCATAGCCACTCCATGGTATTAGAATATCACATTATAATAGATAATCCATATAGTGCTCATACCCATGCATGGAAAGGATTTTGCTACTCATATTGAGTGGTGAACCCTGTAAAATTATCATGTGCATATTTTTTCTGCTTTCTATTCTTTCATGCGACAGGGAAAAATGAATTAGAGAATCATGATCCTAACAGGTCAAGAGGTACAGGGATAAAAGTTGGAATTGGTTTAAAAAGTCCACGACCCTGATTCACAGCCCCTGTAATGGCCCGGACCTCTCCGGTCAATTACATTGTAAAATTTGATGAGGTCAAACCCGACGCATGTTATAATAATAATTTTTGATAATAATAATTGATAATGGAGGTGTGAAAATATTTGGTGTTAATTAGATTAAATGGTTTTAATATAATCATTTTAGAATAAAAGAAATAAAATTGAATGTATATAATTCAATGAGGGGAGGTGCATGGTTTCATTTAGATTTATTTAAATTTTTAATAAATAATAAATTATGTGTGTAATGGGAGGTTGCTCGGCGTTGATGTAATGGTGGGCAGACATGGTCAATGCAACGAACGTCAATAATAATAATAATTATTATTATTAATTGGTGATGAGTTGATAAATTTTTATAGGGGATTTGTTATTATTATTATACTAAATAATTAATATAATAATGTTGTATTAAATTTTGAAAGATCCGTTAAAAATTATTTAATGAGATTTAAATTTTGAATTCAATGCAATTATATTTGAGATGTGAGGATAGATGTGATGTAAGGACCCAGCCTTAAATCATAACATAATTATGAATTAAATAAATAATTCACTTAGAGAATCTTTTCAGTTTTAGAGTTTTAGAGAATTATGACATAACTATTACATCTCAATATATTACAATGTAGACACATCTAATAAGTTTCCATAAAATAAAAACTATTAAAAAGAAACATGTCTAGTTCCATGTCTTAGATAGAATGTCTTTCATTGATCCCATCCTTGACCCTATTCATCCTTAAGTCCTATGGAGAACATTTCAAAAACTTGGGATGAGCATAAAAATCCCAGTAAAGGATACACAAAGAAGGAAAACTATTAGTTTTTCAAAAAAACAAGTAAACCATGAATACTTTATCAAAGTAATACTTTTCACCTTTATAAATTAGTAAATACTCTCCACTGAATAAAATATCACAACTTTTCCTTTCTAAACAAAAGACTACCATAAACCCTTATAAAGAACACATAACATATAAAGGTAACTTGGGACATAAACATACATAAATGGAATAACCATACGGTTGACTTCCACACATATAACTACATAGAATAGCCATACGACCAACTTCCATACCCAATTCATTATAGGTTATAACATAACCACCCATCCTGGTATTCACGGCACCACCCGTCATATGGTTTATCACGCAACATCCGTCAAATGTCCATATTCAATTATAAAATAATAAGACATAAAATAAATATAATGGAAAGAAAAAAATTCCACATTTCATTCACAATATATCACTTAAATAAATTGATAAAACATATCCATTATAAAACCATTTTTAATACCAAATTACATAATAGAGTATATGTAATTTATTTCATTTTAAAACCATTATGGCTTGTTGAGGAAGCCAAAGATTAAATAATACTTGTGGTAGTGGAAAAGATTTTGTCACCATGTATGTTAAAAGAAACATTCCTTTTTTTCATTTCGTAAAACTCTTAGTATAAAAAGATTCCCTTTGAATGAAATGAAAAGTCAAAGGTTTTTATACAACTTATAAAAGAAAGTCTTGTTTTAAAACAAAATAAGCCTCAATGAAAGGGGATTGAGATGAAGTCTCATACCACTTTGAAGATTTTAACATTTTAAACCATTAATATCCATATAAATAAATCCTTAAAAACCATTTTGAAAACATGGATATTAATGAGAAATATTTATAACAATAAATCATTAAAAAATTTAAAATGATATTTTAGTTAAAGAGTTTTTAACAAAATGAAAGACACTTGAATACAAATAATTGAGGAATAACATTTAATCAGAACATTATAATATCATGAGAATAATGGGATTCATGATATAATATGCCAAAAGACAGTATATACATCATATAAGAGTGAACTGGTGTATTACCATAATGATGTCTAAATAAAATTGTAAACTGAGATGAAATCCCTTATAAAGAAGGTATCCTTATGTTAAGGATAAATGAATCTCATAATTATGTGCGAAAAATATAAATACGCCCAATATAAGTGGATATTTAGTGTAAAACAACCATAGGTCATTCACACATATTCATAGAATGACATATTCAATAACTACATGTTGAACCCAATGGAATCAAAATTGGGTTAAGAAGTTCCCTTTTAAAAATTCGACAACCTAACGGCGTCACTTTAAAATTTAGAAAATTAGTTGATGAGACTAAAAGGGTATCTCATCAATTGGTAACAAATTTTACCTCAATTAGGTTATATAAGAACATATCCATGATAATAAGATGTAAATTAAAACACCTAACAAAAAGAAGTCTTTTAAAAAAGAGGATAGTGAAAGGTACCCTTACCGACTTGGGTAACATTCGTAATGCACACCCCATGAAAGAAGGACTATAAAAAATTGATGTAAATACTCATAAAAAATTATATTACCAAAAGAGTAGAATAATTGGCATTACATACACCACTGAAAGGAAATGGTGGGAAATGTAGCATAAATCCCATGGGAATAAAAGTGAGATGAAAAATCCCTAACGAAAACTCGGCCGCCTAACGGTGCCACTTAAAACTTCCAAAAATGGATTTATGAGATCAAATAGGGTCTCTCATAACAGGAACATAAAAAAGTATAGAATGAGGAATATAAAATAACATCCCAAAACATAATAAAGATGAGCTTCAAATAAATGACATAAAAGAGAGTACTTAAAAGAAATAGAGAGGTAGGATCCCTTACCTCAACTCCGACTTGTCTTGTTCGTTTCTTTATATTCCTGAATAATAGAATTTGGTCAATTTATAATTTCTTAAGGACCTCTTTTAAATATTATTATTCAGTTATTATAATATATTATAATGTTTTAATAATTGGGTAATAATGTGAGTTCATATCAGACGTTTTTGTCGATTCTTGGTACATGAGTCTAAACTGAACTTGTTGGAAAAGAATTTTCCATGTAGTTATAAGAAAATCATATCTAAAATAGTATTAGTGATTTAAATATCATATATATCCAGTATATAATCATTTTATACTATTCCATAACATTTGGAGATAAAAAATGAAATGCACCGTTCAAGGAGACGTTAGGTCGTACGTATGCATGAACGCTACTTTCATTTCTCTATAATGTTAATGGAATTAAAACTAAATGAGAGATATATATATTATAATTATAGAATTGTATCAGTCATTTAGATGTAATATATGAAATATATATCCATTATATATATGTACTTACAATATTACATAACATTTGGAGATAAGAAATGAAATGTACCATTCATATAGACGGTAAGTCGTACGTACGCATGAACGCTACTTTCATTTCTATTTCATACTTTAACGAGGTGAAAAAATAATGATACATAGGTATATTATAATTACAGTATAATATAATATATAACATCATTAAATCCATCCTTGAAACATCCCACATATGGTATTAACGATTGAAATCACTTTGAGGGGGTGGTAGTCCGCACTTCCTAAAAGGAAATTATCGCGTTTTCCCATTATGGAAACCATAAAGGTATGGCATAAATGAAAAATAAAGGAGAATACGGAATACATAAACATAATGTATATATCATATATAAATATAGTGACATCTTAATGGCCACCATGACATGTGTTAAAAGAAGATTGAACAATCATTGTTTCGGGAGGTAGTAATTCGGCATCCATAGAAACATTATGTTCTTTAACCATTAGGTGGAGGTGTGTATGATTGTAGCTCTAATAATCCTCATAAAATAATATTAGAATATTTATGATACTGGGTTTGTTAGAAAATAAATGAATAAAAAGATTTTAGGGGGTTGGAGAAGCAAAAAAATACAAAAAAACATAAGAGAAGACATTTCCTCCAAATCGGATAACACTTTTTGATTTGAGATCAAAGGCTTCCTTGGAAAGACTTCTGCCCAAAAGTGAAGCTTCTAGGAGTATTATAGGTATTTTTAGAGACAATATAAGATTAGGTTGGACGAGACAAGGGCTTGAGAGGTGTGGGTAAGGAGGTATAGGTGGGGGCCTTTTATAAGTGGGAGGAGGGGCACTCTTGCAAAGTCTTGAAAAGTTACTTTATTATAAAATTATTTTCGGATATTAAAGGTCCCAAAATTATATATTTCAAGGATAAGGTGATATAAGTTTTAAATCCACCCATCCAATAGGTTTTTTACATGTTTATGTGTTATATTATACATTATCTTTTAATTTTATTTAAATCATTAATTAAGGAGGTAATCGCTGCATCATCATGGTGTCATAAATAAATTAATTTATTTAATGTATAAAAATTATAAAAAAATACTATTCTATGATAAATCATTGTATCTTTCTAATGACTATTTATATTCAAAAATATGACTTGTATAACCCCATGTAAAAATTGTTTTAGTAAAACAATACATGTTTGTGACATTTTTATTTTAACTTTAAATAAAAAGTTATTAATGTCATTTTTTACCCAATTGGCTCCATGGGGTCCTCATGTTGACCCATGGATTATCATGGTCGGACATGACTCATACTGTAAGGGTAGGACATGATTCAAGTTTATTTCATATTATTATAACATTATCTTTACATTAAATTACCCTAATTACCTTTCATCGCGATTAATAAAACATAAAAGTTACTATTCACCAAATATTATTTTCATCCCATTGAACAAACTTTTAAATCCTAATGACAACCTTGTATGTCGGATTTTTTAAATTCAAATCACAGAGGTGGTAAAATTTCATTTAAACAAAATATCAGTTTTTTAACTACCACTTAGTGGTTTCACTATTCATCTAAAATCGATATTTTTCAGAAAAATACCAAAAATTCCCCCTAATCTATATTTGATATTCCCAATTAAAAAATGATTTCTATTTTACAAAACTAAAAACATATAAGTTGCATTAATAAATTTATTAATTAATTCCTGTTGTCAAAGAAAATAGCGTGTATTTTAGAAACAAACTATTTCAAAAGATTGACACTAGTTTAAGTCCAATTTCAAAGTGAAATTAATTCAAACGACCACAATTGGATTAAATGGTAAAAATATATTCTAAATTATCATTAAAATAAATTCAAAAGATGATCTAATCATATAAATAAATTAGATTAAAAATAGTTTTTGAATTAAAATACAACATTTTTCATTTATTCATTTAAAATGAACTCTATCGAAAAAAATAAAAAAAACATACAAAAAGTGAATTTTGATGTCCCAATTCTAAAGAAGGACTTTATTTTCTCAAATATAACATATAAAAAGTCCAAAAAGTGGTTTTAAAAAGGTTTCTCCATCAAAAGGCAGTTAATCGACCTTTTAAAGAATATTAGAATATTTACGCTTAAAATTGGATTCATTATCATTTTAATCCTCTAACATTTATTGTAAAAAAGTAAAAATATTCGACAAACATATATAATCATTTTGTAGTTAGTTCAGTCGATTCATGCCATTACAATGGCTAGGAATTAACTACCATTTAAAATAATATTATTTTATTATTAGAGTGCAACGTTTGATTTCCAAGAAACCCATTATTGCATATTGGGTACGCCATCGAGCATAGCATTCCCTTTAAAGTAATATTAATATTTTATTCACAAATACTTATAAATATGTAAACATAATATTTTTTATTTACCTGGGATGTTACATCCTTCCCCCCTTTTGGGAATTGCATCTTCACAATTTTAAAATTGGGCTGGAAACTTCATTAAAAGCCCCAAATCGAAAAAGGAGTAAATTTAACAATCACTTTAAAAGAAAGAAAGAAAATTACCAAGGTCACCCGAGACAACAGGAACTAGGATTCCATGAAATCATGGATATGGAAGAAAAAAAACAAAGGGTTTTGTTATGATAGAGAGTGATAGAAACATGTTTAGGAGAAATTTAAACACCAGAAAATCGTAAACTTGTGATGGGTTAAATGGTATTTGATTCCCAAGTAGGAACAGTTAACATACAACATTTTAGTTTTAAGTTACTTTTCGTTGAGGAATTTATTTATGAGCTTTATTAAATCACAAGGAAACATACATTCTTGTCGTTTAGGCTTTCATCTCTTACTAGATTTGTTACACAAACTCATTTTTCCTCCAAAAGATGAGTATTTAGTATGACTTGTTCAAATTAATAGTGTTATAATAATCTTATAGAGAATAACCTAATCCACAAAATAGAAATATATATTTCCCATGTCTTTAGACCTTAACCTAAAACAAAATTGTTAGAACAATATTAGATAATCCACAAAAGGATAATCCTTTATAAATTGAAAATATATTACTAATCTCCAAAATTTTTCCAACAAAACCCAAAGTTCAACAAAGACAATTCGATAAATAATTTGTCCATAAAATTCATCAAAGTAATGCAAACTAAGATTGAAACCCAAATTTTTTAAGGATTTAATCACATAGTCTTCCAAGGTAAACAGTTAACATTTAACTCCAAATAACAGTAGTTGCTCTTAAAGTCTCATATTGAAAAGTAATTAACCTAATCATATATCATCCATGATAGGTCAATATTTTCCTTGATAACCCAAAATCAACTTATTCTTGATTCATAAAATAATATAACTAAAAAAATTCATACTGACCAGGGACTTCACATAGTCCAGTGGTAGGCAATAAATACCAGTCGCACTTTGGTTATGGGTACGATTCCCACAGCTTTATCTGACGTGACGGGTTGTCACACGGTATGTGTGTTGTCCTTTTTCCAAAACTATATAATTCTTAAAAATTTCCCCAAAAAGAGATAAAATCTTCACAAATAACCATTACGTAATTTAACCTCAAATTTACCTCATGCCTTTCATCTTTCATCATATAGTAACCCATAATTACCTCAAAAGTAAGGATCATATAAACCCTAACGGTTACCATTATAATTATTACCTGAACATCCACATTGAGTTGGTTCTCTCGTACATGATTCATTAGAGAAATACCCAAGGTTCAAGTTGTTAATCATAACTCCTTGATATTTTGTTTAGAATAACCACGAGATTCCTCTTTGAATCCCCTGTTTCATCTAGTCTCTTAATTAGAGAACCACCACAATTTCCTTCAAACCCATTGTCACTTTGGTGCCTGCTAGATCAATCCATTTACAAAAAACAAAAATGTCATTGGGAGTATATCGAAAAAACCATCATGTAGTAATGAGGAAGATAAACACTAAGATATACTAACTCATTCACTTAATCTAAAAACTAGGACTCTTAAAAAGATATATCTCTACTTCCATGTTTTAGATAGCACGTCTTTCCTTGATCCCATCATTGACCCTATTCATCTTTAAGTCCCGTGGAGAACATTTCAAAAACATGGGATGAGCATAAAAATCCTAGTAAAGGATACACAAAGAAGGAAAACTGTTAGTTTTTCAAAACAACAAGTAAACCATGAAAACATTTTCAAAGTAATACTTTTCACCTTTATGAAGTAGTAAATACTCTTCACTGAATAAAATATCACTACTTATCCTTTGTAACCAAAAGTTTACCATAAACCCATATAAAGAAAACATAACATATAAATGTAACATGGGACATAAACATACTTAAATGGAATAACCATACGGTCGACTTCCACACATATCACTACATGGAATAGCCATACGGCCGACTTCCATACCTAATGCATTGGAGGTTATAACATAACCACCCGTCCTGGTATTCACGGCACCACCCGTCATATAGTTTATCACGTAACCACCCTTCAAATGTCCAAGTACCATTATAAAATCATCAAACATAAAATAAATATAATGTAAAGAAAACATTTACACATTTCAATCACAATATATCACTTTAATATTTTGACATAATCGATCCATTATAAAAAACATTTTCAATACCAAATTACATAATAGAGTATATGCTTTTTATTTCATTTTAAAAACATTATAGCTTGTTGAGGAAGCCAAAGATCAAATTATACTCGCGGTGGTGGAAAGGATGTTATCACCACATATGTTAAAAGAAACATTCCTTTTTGTAGTTTAGTAAAATGCTTAGTAGAAAAAGATTCCCTTTGAATGAAATGAAAAGTCAATGGTGTTTATACAGCGTATAAAATAATTTCTTGTATTAAAACAATATATGCCTCAATGAAAGAAGATTGAGATGAAGTCCCATACCACATTGGTCAATTTAAAATTTCTTAAGGGCATCCTTTAAATATTATTATTCAGTTCATATCACATATTATAATGATATAATAATTGGTTAATAATGTGAGTTGCCATCAGACATTTTTTTGGATGCTCGATACATGAGTCAAAATTGAACTTGTTGGAAAATAATTTTCCATGTAGTTATAGGAAAATCCTCTCCCAAATAGTATTAATTATTTAAATATCATATATATATATCCGGTATATATTCATTTTATAATATTCCATAACATTTGGAGATAAAAAATGAAATGCACCGTTCATGGAGATGGTAGGCCGTACGTACGCAAGAACGCTACTTTAATTTTTTTTCATGTTAATGGAATTATAACTAAATGAGAGATATATATATTATTATAATAGAATGATATACATCATTTATATGTAATATAAGATATATATATCCATTATATATATGTACTTATAATAGTACATAACATTTGGAGATAAGAAATGAAATGTACCGTTCATGGAGACGGTAAGTTGTACGTATGCATTAAACGCTACTTTCATTTCTATTTCATACATTAATGGGATGAAAAAGTAATTATACATAGAAATATTATAATTACAGTATAATATAATATATATCATCCTTAAATCCATCCTTTATACATCCCACATATAGTATTAACGATTCAAATCACTTTGAGGGGGTGGTAGTTCGCACTTCATAAAATGAAATTATCGTATTTTCCCATTATGGAAACCATAAAGGTATGCAATAAATGAAAAATACAGAAGAATAAGGGATACATAAAAAAAATGTATATATCGTATATAAATACAGTGAAATCTTAATAGCCCCCATGAGAGGTGTTAAAAAAATATTGAACAATCATCGTTTCATGAGGCAGTAATTCACCACCCATAGAAACAATATATTCTTAAACCATTATATGGAGGTGTGTATGAGTGTAGCTATAATAATCCTCAAAATATAATACTAGTATATTTAAGATACTGGTTTTGTTACAAAATAATGGAATAAAAAGGGTTTAGGGGGTTGGAGAAGCAAGATAATACAAAAGAACATAAGAGAAGACATTACCTTCAAATCGGATAACCCTTTTTTATTTGATCTGAAAGGCTTACATGGAAAGACTTATGCCTAAAGTGAGGATTCTAGGAGTAATATAGGGATGTGGAGAGAAAATATAAGCAGATTTTGGATGATCCAAGGGCTTGAGAGGTGTGGGTAAGGAGGTAGAGTTGGGGGCCTTTTATAAGAGGGAGGAGGGGCACTCTTGGAAAGTCTTGAAAAGTTACACTGTTATAAAATGATTTTTCGGATATTAAAGGTCCCCCAAGTATATATTTAGATGATAATGTGATAAGGGTTTGAAATCCACCCATCCAATAGGTTTTGGACAAGTGTATGTCTTAGATTTTACATTACCGTTTCATTTTATTTAAATCATTCATTAATGAGGTAATCGCTGCATCATCATGGTGTCATAAATAAATTAATTTATTTATTGTATAAATATTATAAAAAACTTATATTATGTTGGAAATATTTTTAGATTTCCAAATAATATTTATAGTAAAAAATATGACTTCTATAACCCCATGTAAAAAATATTTTTAGTAAAACAATACATGTTTGTGAAATTTTTATTTTAACTTTAAATAAAATGTTATTAATGTCATTTTCTTACCCAAGTTGTTCCATGGGGTTCCCAAGTTGACCCATGGATTTTATGGGTCGGCCATGACTCATACAATATGGGTAGTACATGTGTCAAGGTAATTTCATATTATTATAACAATATCCTTACCTTAAATTACACTACTTACCTTTAATCGCGATTAATAAAACTTAAAAGTTACTATTCATAAAAAAT
Source organism: Viscum album (assembly GCA_963277665.1). Lineage (NCBI taxonomy): Eukaryota > Viridiplantae > Streptophyta > Magnoliopsida > Santalales > Viscaceae > Viscum > Viscum album. The sequence continues at coordinate 590,007,615 of OY728140.1, read as the reverse complement.
TATTTTCATCCCATTAAACCAAATTTTCAATCCTAATGAAAACCATGTATGGTGGATTTTGGAAATTCAAATCACATAGGTGGTAAATTTTCATTTAAACGAAAAATCTGTTTTTTTAACTACCACGTAGTGGTTTCACTATTCATCAAAAATTGAAGTTTTTCAGAAAAATACCAAAAATTCCCTCTAAGAAATGTTTGATATTCCAAATTAAAAAATGATTTATATTTTAAAAAATTCAAAACATATAAGTTTCATTAATCAATTTAATAATTAATTCCCGTTTTCAAATCAAATAGCGTGTTTTTAAGAAACAAAATATATCAAATGATTGACACTAGTTTAAGTCCAATTTCAAAGTGAAATTAATTATAAGGACCAAAATTGGATTAAATGGTAAAAATATATTATAAATAAACTTTAAAACAAATTCAAATGATGAAATAATCATAAAAATAAATTATATTAATAAAAAGTTTTGAATTAAAATACAACATTTTTCACTTATTAATTAAAAACGAACTTTATTGAAAAAATTAACAAACAAAGTGAATTTTGATGTCTCGATTCTAAATAAGGATTTTATTTGGTCCAATATAACATATAAAATGTTCAAAAAGTGTATTTAAAAAGGGTTCACCATCAAAAGGCGGTTAATCGACCTTTTAAAGAATATTAGAATATTTACGCTTAAAATTGGATTCATTCACATTTTAATCCTCTACCATTTATTGTAAAAATGTTAAAATATTTTACAAAAATATATAATCATTTTTTTGTTAATTCTATTCATTCCTGCCATTACAACGACTAGGTGTTAACTACCATTTAAATTAATATTATTTTATTATTAGAGTGCAACATAAGATTTCAAAGAAACTCATTGTTGCGTATTGGATACGCCATCGAGCATAGCATTCCCTTTAGAGTAATATTAATATTTTATTCACAAATATTAATAAATATGTAAAATTAATATTATTTATTTACATGGGATGTTACATCCTTCCCCTCTATTGGGAATTGCGTCTTTTCAGTTAGAAAATTGGGATGGAAACTTCATTAAAAGCCCCACATCAAAAAATGAGTAAATTAAACAATCACTTTAAAAGAAATAATGAAAGATACCAAGTTCACCCGAGACAAAAGGTACTATGATTCCAAGAAAACATGGATATGGAATAAAAAACAAAGGGTTAAGTTCTGATGGAGAGTGATAGAAACATGTTTAGGAGAAAGTTAAACACCAGAAAATCACAAACTTGTGATGGGTTAAACGATATTTGATTCCCCAGTAGGAACAGTTAACAAAGAACATTTTAGTTTTATGTTACTTTTCATTGAGGAATTTATTTATGAGCTTGACTAAATCACAAGGAAACACACTTTCTTGTCATTTAGACTTTCATCTCTTACTAGATTTCTTACACAAACTCATTTTTTCCTCCAAAAGGCGAGTATTTAGGATGACTTGTTCAGATTAAGATCATTATAATAAACTTCTAGAGAATAACCAATTCCAAAAAAGAAAAATATATATTTCCCATGTCTTTAGACCTTAACCAAAACCAAAATTGTTAGAACAAGATCAGATAATCCACAAAAGGATAATCCTTTATAAATAGAAAATCTATTCTTAATATCTAAATTTTTTCCAAAAAAACCGAAAGTTCAACGAAGAAAATTCGATAAACAAATTGTCCATAAAATTCTTCAAAGTAAACCAAACTAATATAGAAACCCAAATATTTTAAGGATTTAATCACATAGTCTTCCAAGGTAAAAATTTAACATTTATCTCCAAATAACATTAGTTGCTCTTAAATTCTCATATTGAAAAGTAATTAACCTAATTATATATCATCCATGATAGGTCAATATTTTCCAGGATAACTCAAAATCAACATATTCTTGATTCATAAAATTATACAACTAAAAAAAAAATTTCATACTTACCTGGGACTTCTCATAGTCTAGTGGTAGGTGATAATTCCCAGTCGCACTTTGGTTGTGGGTTCAATTCCCACGGCTTTTTCCGACGCGACGGGTTGTCACACGGTCTGCGTGTTGTCCTTTTTCCAAAACTATATAATTCTTAAAAATTTCCCCAAAAAGAGATAAAATCATCAAAAATAACCATAACATAATTTAACCTCAATTTTACCTCATGCCTTTCATCTTTCATCAAATAGTAACCCATAATTACCTCAAAAGTAAGGATCATATAAACCCAAATGGTTACCATTATAATTATTACCTGAACATCCACATCGAGTTGGTTCTCACATACATGATGCATCAGAGAAATCACCAAGGTTGAAGTGGTTAATCTTGACTCATTGATATTTGGTTTAGAATAAACATGAGATTCGTCATTGAATACCCCATTTCATCTAGTCTCTTAATCAGAGAACCACCATAGTTTCCATCAAACCCATTGTCACTTTGGTGCCTGCTAGATCCATCCATTTACTAAAACCAAAAATGTTAGTGTGAGTATATCTTCCAAATCATCATGTATTAATTATGAAGATAAACACTAAGATATACTTACTCATTCACTTTATCTAAAAACTATGACTCTTTCTGAAATCCTAGCCATTATGGTAATGTCACTTATGCATAAAGAATACCCTAACCTCTAAAGTTATCTAAACTAACCTCTGATTCCAACTATAAGGACCCAGCCTTAAAACATTACACAATCATAAATTAAATGAATAATTCACTTAGACGATCTTTTCAAGTATAGAGTTTTAGAGAATTAGGACATAACTATTACATCTCAAAAGATTACAAAGTAGACACTTGTAATAAGATTCCCTAAAAACAATCTTAAAAGGAAACATGTCTAGTTCAATGTTTTAGATAGCATGTCTTTCATTGATCCTATCTTTGACCCTATTCATCTTTAAGCCCTGTGGAGAAAATTTCAAAAACATGGGATGAGCATAAAAAGCCTAGTAAAGGGTACACAAAGAAGGAAAACTGTTAGTTTTTCAAAAAAACAAGTAAACCATGAAATATTTATCAAAGTAATACTTTTCACCTTTATGAAGTAGTAAATACTCTTCACTAAAATATCACTACTTATCCTTTGTAACCAAAACAATACCATAAACCCATATAAAGAACACATAACATATAAAGGTAACTTTGGACACAAACATAATTAAATGGAATAACCATACGAGCGATTTCCACCCATATCACTACATGGTATAGCCATACGGCCGACTTCCATACCCAATGCATTGGAGGTTATAACATAACCACCCATCCTGGAATTCATGGCACCACCTGTCATATGGTTTATCACGTAACCATTCCTCAAATGTCCAAGTACCATTATAAAATCATCAGACATAAAATAAACATAATTGAAAGAAAACATTTCCACATTTCAATCACAATACATCACATAAATATATTGACAAAACAAATCCGTTATAAAAACCATTTTCAATAAAAAATTACATAAAAGAGTATATGGTATTAATTTCATTTTAAAAACATTACGGCCTGTCGAGGAATCCAAAGATCAAATAATACTCGTGGTGGCAGAAAGGATATTATCACCACGTATGATAAAAGAAACATTCCTTTTTGTCGTTTAGTAAAATACATAGAAGAAACATATTCCCTTTGAATGAAATGAAATGTCAAAGGTGATTATACTGCGTATATAAGAAATACTTGTATTAAAATAAAATATGTCTCAATGAAAGAAGATTGAGATGAAGTATCATTCCAATTTGAAGAATTTAACATTTTAAACCATTAATATACATATAAATAAATCCTTAAAAACCATTTTAAATGCATGGAAATTAATGAGATATATTTATAATAATATATCATTAAAACATTTAAAATGATATTTTAGTTAAAGAGTTTTTTACAAAATGAAAGACACTTGAATACAAATAATTGAGGAATAAAATTTAATCATAACTTTATAATATCCTGAGAATAAAGGGATTCATGATATAATATTCCAAAATACATTATATACACCATATAAGAGTGAACTATTTCATAACAACAATGAAGTCGCAATAGAAATGTAAAATGTGATAAATCCCTTATAAAGAAGGTATCCTTAAATTAACGATAAATAAATCACATAATTATGAGTGAAAAATATAAATACGCCAAATATAAGTGGATATTGAGTGTAAAACAACCATAGGTAATTCACACATATTCATTTAATGACATATTCAATAACTACAAGTTGAACACAAAGAAATCAAAATTGGGTTAAGAAGTTCCCTTGTAAAAATTTGATAGCCTAACGACGTCACGTTAAAATTTAGAAAATGATTTAATGAGAAAAAAAGGGTATCTCATCACTTGGTAATAAATTTTACATCAATAAAGATATATAAGAACATATCCCAACACAATAATATGTAAATTAAAAGGCCTAACAAAAAGAAGTCTTTTAAAAAGAGTAGGGTGAAAGGTTCCCTTACCGACTTGGGTAACTTTTGAAACGCACACCCCATGAAAGAAGGACTATACAATATTGATGTAAATACTCATAAACGAAATTATATTACTCAAATATTAGAAAAATGGGAATTAAATACACCAATCAAAGGAAATAGTGGAAAATGTAGCATAAATCCCATGAGAATAAAAGTGAGTTGAAAAATCACTTACGAAAACTCGGCAGCCTAATGGTGCCACTTAAAACTTCCAAACATGGATTTATGATATCAAATAGGGTGTCTCATAATATTAAAATAAAAATTACATAATTTGGAATATAAAATAACATTTCCAAACATAAGAAAGATGAGCATAAAAGAAATGACATAAAAGATAGTACTTAAAAAGAAAGTGGTGGGATCCCTTACTACAAGTCCGACTTGTCTTGTCCGTTTCTTTATATTCTGGAATAATAAACATTGGTAAATTTATAATTACATAAAGACATCATTTAAATATTATTATTCAGTTCATATCACATATTATAATTTTATAATAATTGGTTAATAATGTGAGTTCATATCAGACATTTTTGTCGATGCTCGGTACATGAGTCAAAATTGATGTTGTTGGAAAAACAATTTCCATGTAGTTATAGGAAAATCATCCCAAAAAAATTATTAATGATTTAAATATCATATATATCAAGTATATATTCATTTTATACTATTCCATAACATTTGGAGATAAAAAAATGAAATGTACCATTCAGGGAGACGGTAGGTCGTACGTACGCATGAACGCTACTTTAATTTCTTTATCATGTTAATGGGATTAAAACTAGATGAGAGGTATATAAATTATAATTACAGAATGATAACCATAATTGTTATGTAATATATGACATATATATCCATTATATATATGTACTTATAATATTACATAACATTTGGAGATAAGAAATGAAATGTACCGTTCATAGAGACGGTAAGCCATACGTGCGCATAAACGATACATTCATTTATATTTCATACTTTAATGTGATGAAAATATAATGATAAATAGTTATATTTTAATTAAAGTATAATATAATATATTAAATCATTAAATCCATCCTTTATACATCCCAGATATGGTATTAACGATTCAAATCACTTTGAGGGTGCGGTAGTCCAAACATTCTAAAATGAAATTATCGCCTTTACCCATTATTGAAACCTCGAAGGTAGGGAATAAATGAAAAATACAGAAGAATAAGGAATACATAAACATAATGTATATATCTTATATAAATACAGTGACATATTAATGGCCACCATGAGAGGTGTTAAAAGAATATTGAACAATCATCGTTTCACGAGGCAATAATTCGCCACCCACAGAAACAATATGTTCTTTAACCATTAGATGGAGTTGTGTATGAGTATAGCTGGAATAATCCTAATAACAGCATCCTAGTATATTTAAGATACTGGTTTTGTTACAAAATAAAGTAATAAATAGAGTTTAGGGGGTTGTAGAAGAAAAATAATACAAAAGAACTTAAGAGAAGACATTACCTTCAAATCAGATAACTCTTTTTGATTTGAGCTCAAAGGCTTCCTTTGAAAAACTTCTGCCTAAAGTGAGGATTCTTAGAGTAATATAGGGATGTGGAGAGACAATATAAGTATAGGTTGGATGATCCAAGGGCTTGAGAGGTGCGGGTAAGGAGGTAGAGGTGGGGGCCTTTTATAAGAGGGAGGAGGGGCACTTTTGGAAAGTCGTGAAAAGTTACTTTATTATAAACTGATTTTCGGATATTAAAGGTCCCACAATTATATATTTCGAGGATAAGGTGATAAGGGTTCGAAATCCACCCATAAAATAGTTTTCTTATAAGTGTATGTCTTAGATTTTACATTGTTTTATTATTTTATTTAAATCGTTCATTAATGAGGTAATCGCTGCATCATCATGGTGCCATAAATAAATTAATTTATTTAAAATCAAAAAATTATAATACAGATATTATGATGTAGTAAATCTTTTTATATTTCCAATGACTATATATACACAAAAATATGACCTGTATAAGCCCATGTAAAAATATTTTTTGTAAAACGATATATGTTTGTGACATTTTTATTTTAACGTTAAATAAAAAGTTATTATGTCATTTTATTACCCAAGTGGCTCCATGGGGTCCTCAAGTTTACCCATTAATTGTCTTGGTTGGCCATGACTCATCCAATAAGGGTAGGACATGTGTCATGGTCATTTCATATTATTATAACATTATCATTACCTTAAACTATACTAATTACCTTTAATCGTGATTAAAAAAACTTAAAAGTTACTATTCACCAAAAATTATTTTCATCCCATTAAACCACATTTTTTATCCTAATGACAACCATGTATGTCGGAGTTTTTAAATTCAAATCACAGTGGTGGTAAAATTTCATTTAAACGAAAAATCAGTTTTTAACTACCACTTAGTGGTTTACTATTCATCAAAAATCAATGTTTTTCAGCAAAATACCAAAAATTCCCCCTAAGATATATTTGATATTCCGAATTCAAAAATGATGACTATTTTACTAAATTAAAAAACATATATGTTGAATTAATCAATTTATTTAATTAATTCTCGTTGTCAAAACAAATAGCATTTTTTTAGAAACAAAATATTTCAAAAGATTGACACTAGATTAAGTCCAATTTCAAAGTAAAATTAATTCCAATGACCACCATTGGATTAAATGGTAAAAATATATTGTAATCTAACTTTAAAACCAATTAAAAGGATGATCTAATAATATAAATAAATTATATTAAAAAGAAGATTTGAATTAAAATACAACATTTTTCACTAATTCATTAAAAATGAACTTTATCGGAAAAAAAATAACACAAACATACACAAAGTGAATTTTGATGTCCTGATTCTAAAGAACAATTTTATTTTGTCCAATATAACATATAAAATGTTCAAAAAGTGTATTTAAAAAGGGTTCTCCATAAAAAGTAGGTTAATCAACCTTTTAAAGAATATTAGAATATTTACGCTTATAATTGGATTCATTCGCATTTTAATCCTCTATCATATATTGTAAAAAAGTAAAAATATTTGACAAACATATATAATCATTTTGTAGTTAGTTCTGTTCATTCCCTCCATTACAACGGCTAAGCATTAACTACCATTTAAAAAAATATTATTTTATTATTAGAGTGCAACATAAGATTTTAAAAAACTCGTTGTTTCTTATTGGGTACGCCATCGAGCATAGCGTTCCCTTTAGAGTAATATTAATATTTTATTCAAAAATATTAATAAATATGAAAAATTAATATTCTTTATTAACCTGGGATGTTACATGAGATATTTTATTATTTATGATAATTGTGTTAAAAAATAATGATAAAGGTTTAAAATGGAGGTTGGGGCATGCCACATAGAGTAAAGTAAGGGGAGGCACCACTTTTGGGGAGTGGGTGAAAATCGTGGAAGGAGTAATGAGATTGGAGTGAAAGAGGAGTTATAAGATATTAGTGGGGATAAAATTAAATGTGAAATAAATGATAAAGGACGGAATTGGGGATGAATTTCTAGTGCAAAAGAGACCAAATCGTGATTGATTTGGAGTTAGAACAATAAATAAATAAGTAATTAATTACAATAATAAAATATTGTTATTATTAATTTTGATGACAAAACACATTTTTTATGCAACTCCTTCATGCGACCTCAGTTTCATGAACTGTCTATGGTAGTGCGACCCTGACTTCAAGACAGAATTTATGAGTCCAATATTTGATGTCTTTTTCAGGTTTTCAGATTGGGTACCCGAAACTCTTGTGAATTAATATATTTAATATTATTATTAAATCGTTGACCCGCCATAACTCTCACGTGTGAGGTCCAATTGACTTTCTGTCAGTGGCGATGTGATCCTACCGTTAATACGGACGATTAAAGTCTAACGTTGAATATTAAATTATTGTTTGTGGCTCGGGACCATGAAACACCCAATAATTATAATATCATTATTATTACGGGATCTTGTAACCAATGTATGTCCCTCATATGGTATCAGATTGACTAACCGTCAGTGACATCGTAACCCTGAAATTATGATGGTCATATTAAGACAAATGATGAATAACTTTTTATGACTCATGTCTCATTTCAATAAAACACCTATTATTAATTAAAGTTATTATTATCACTAAACGCATTGAAACTATGTGACGTGTCATGTGTTGACCAGTCAAACAACGCAATTGTTGTACGGTCACATCTTATATTCATTAATACAGGTTGCATGCAGTTTTACCTTTTCATTTCCTGTATAAGAGAGGGTCACATGTTATTTAAGGACCCCTCTTCTTCTCTGCACGGTAACGCTCCTGGAAGACCAATAATCCTTCCTCCTATCTCCTTCATCTGGACTCCCATCGTCGATCTGTCGTTGGCTACAGGATCGTGCTGATGAGGTGAGCATCGTGCACCTCGTTCCATTCCCCATTCTTCGACTTCCTCTTCGTAGATTCCTACCTAGGAGATTGCTGATATTTGATAGGAACGACACTCTTCGACGAACATCATCTTAATGGTACATTCTACCCCATTTTTATTCCTTACTTGATCTCTTCTTTCTGTTCCTCCATTCCATTCTATTAAAAGTGACATCATAAACCTTAATGGAGTCTCTCTCGGTTGTTAGTGTAGTTGTGTCAAAACGTCCACAAGAGGACATATTCATTGGGAGGATTGATCGAAATCCTCATGGTGGTTGCTCTCGTAGAACGACATAAAAACCTGTTCAGGTAGGGATCTTAGCTTCATCTCTCTCTCTTTTGTGCATCATGTGGGGTGGGTATCCTCTTGTTTGTGTGGGATACAGTTGAACGAGTAAATAAAGATAATAACTAGTTAAAGAACGGGTTTGGGAAATTTTGTTGATATTGTTGTTTCATTTCTATCAATGCTTATCCTTTGATTATGTTGTGAATTGAATAGGCTTATGCCTACTGAAAATGTCGTTGGGGGCCTTTTCTTGTGCAATTAAATGTTTCCCTGTTTTTCTGTATTTTTTTGTTGAAGGAATTGCATGGAATGTGGAAATTGGTTAATCATGTAAAGTTGGATAATTAAATGAATACCTAGAACCCTTGTATGATCCCTGTGATTAAACTAAATGAATGAATGAATTTGTGGGTGCTAGTTGGGGTTTAATTATGGGAAGGTGTGTTTCGTGGGATGTTGTGGAACAGGTGAGAATTAGGGCTCTGGTTGGCTTGGTTGTGGCTTGGTGTGTATGATATGGTTGTGATGGGTAGTAGAGTTGCGGTAAAAGGTATCAAAGGGATGATGATGTGGTACAAGTATTGTATCTGATGTTTTGTGGTTATGGTGGTTGGCAGAAGGGCTGTAATGATGGGTTGTTCATATGAAGAAAACTGTAAGAGTTAACTATTAAATTTTGGGGCATGGTAGTCAATTAAATACGGAAAATAAATGGAATTGATTTGATGATAATAGAAAATGGTATTGTGTTGCTTGTGTTTTCGCTAACATTATTTTTGGTAGGCAGGGATATGTTTTAAGAACGATTGATCTGGTTTGGTTGTTGGTAGTTTTTTGGTAGTTAAGGAACTGATAAACTAAAACTGCTGAAGCATGAAAAGCTTAATGGGGTTTGGGGCTGTTTATTGTGTGTATACTTTTGAGGTAGCAGTGCCGAGTCATGTGCTCAGATCATTTGTGTAGAAGCCTTAGGATGGGATGAGTGGTTGATATAATTATATAAATCTATACATTTTATGATACATTACGCACCCCACCCATGTTGAGAACTATGTTCCGACCACCCATGGGAAAGGGGGTAATATTCTCAATCATCTAAAGGATGACTGGTTACTGTTTTTCCCTATGCTCCCCTTCCAGGTTCTATAGCCCAAGATCCTTCGGACAGGTTTTGAAAGATGTTTCCCAAGAGTCTTCGGGATGAGGGTGTGATATGTTACCAGGTGTCTTCGGGATGAGATGTGATGTGGTTCCCAAGTGTCTTCGAGATGAGATGTGGTTATTCCCAAGTATTTAGTTTTGGCGGGATACATTGATGGCCGAGGATTGAGTGCTACGGGATACTATGTGTTTCTTATGGCCAGGTTACGGCACTAGCTCGAGCTTCATATGGCCAGGTTGCGGCAGTGTCTCAGGAATAGGAGGAAGCATCAGAGTGTTAGGTGTGAGGGCTTGAGAAGTTTTTAGTGGGAATGTGGTGCGGGGTACCCATACTTTGATAATATTACTATACTACTCTATTGACTTGCAATATTTGGTGAGTGTGGCTTGTAAGGTTGGGTGGATAGATTCCTTGCTAGTCTTTGGTTCCTTATGTTATCTCACAGGGAATTAGGATGTCTCCCACGTGTTCATGAGATCTTTAGGTTTTCCTACCGAGTATACTTGTATCCTCACCCTACGTTTACTTTCAGATTTTTAGATTTTCAAGATGACTTTCAGTTTTTGCATTCTTTTTTTTGGTATAGTACTTTCGGGCTTCTCTTGTACATGTATTTTTGTTTTAGTGTTGTATAAAGCAAGCATTTGGGTTTGGTTTTGGGTTTTTTTTCATTTACTTGTTCCTTTTTCTTTTGGTGTTTGACTCATCCTATTTCCCGATAATAAATAATAAAAAGGGTAATGCCTCCCATATTTGTGAAAACTAATACCCTTGGTGCTAGTCGCCACTCCGGGGCATACTGGAGGCGGGACTCGGGGGGTCATTATCTCCCTTTATCCATTGCTAGCTCACGAGGGGCATCTTTGGTGGGATGGGGTCATGAAAGAATGGTATCAGAGATAGGATAGAGTATGGAGTTAGGCATAGTGAGGATTGCATGGGATGGTAGGTCTATAGTGTTTGATGATCTTGGTGCGTGACATAGGCCAGAGAAGACCGGCTACGACATGAGATTTTAGGTCCCCCCATGATCCGATGCAAGGACTCCGAGCTTACCGAACGACCAATTAAGACTACATTAATTATAGTGTATAGACCCTAGGAAAGGTACATTCATCATCATGATTTGTGTTTAACTTTATTTGGGTGTTCTGGGAAAGAAATCAAAATAAAATTATTAAATGAAAACTTGAGAAAATTTCCTTGCTACTTGGCCTTATGCGTTCATTGTTTACCATGTAGCTATGGCACCTGGAAATCGTTCATGGGTTTGTCGGGCAGTCGTGGCCCAGCAGATTCCGATGGTCGATCAGCTAAGGATTGACAGAGAGGAGGAAGATGACTTGTGGTAGCATACATTTCGTGCTTTCCAGTGACAGAGCTTGAATAAGTATGAAGGCAACACTTCAGATACGGAATCAAAGAGTTGGTTGGAGGAACTCAAGATCACATTTGGAATGATCAAGGCTCCTTCAGAGTACTAGGTTCCTCTAGCAGTAAGCCAGCTGTGAGTTGCGGCGCGTCAGTGGTGGATGCTTTACCTTGGGGAGGCTAAGGATACAGTAGTTCTATGGGCCAACATTGAGAAGGAGTTCTGCGATGAATTTCTATCCTCAATGAGGACGGCCAAGAAGAGGCAGGAGTTGTTGTCTCTCCAACAAGGAATCATGTCATTGTGGGAACTATGGGTCATGTTCAAGGATCTCCTCCTTTTTCCCCCAAATCTCTTTCTGGATGAGGATTCTCGAGCTAGACATTTAGAGGAGGCACTTCACCCCGCTATTTGGTGTGTGGTGACCCCTTTCACATTACCAACATACCCAGAAGTACATTAGAAGGCAGAGATAATCGAGAGGATGTGCTCTCAAGTAGGTCCACTTTGAGACAGGAGTCACCCAAGTTCATCCAAGAAGGAGGTGGTCAACAGTAGATCCCCATCAACCAAACCTTCCATGTTTCGACCAGTAGGGAGCAGACTTCAGCAGGTCCTATACCAATCTCACGATTTCAGCTCATTTTATTTGGGCTAGGGATTGAGGTTCTTTACATGTGGGAATCATGGGCATCTTGGCATACATTTCTCTTTCCAGACTCAGTATGAAGGGACTGTCCAGGTTCAGCCCCTGCCCCAGCAGTAGTTCCCACCCCAACCCTTCCAGCAGTAACAGGCTCCAGTCCCTCTAAGGGGAGCTAGAGGAGGTGGTGGCCAACCACAGGGAGTTCCTCAATGACCCCAACTGAGAAATTGTCGAGGAGGTGGACATCAATAGAAAGACAAAGGGGTGGGACGTGGATAGTTTCATGTAACAGAAGCGGCAACCCAAGAAAGGCCATAGACTGTGAGAGATGTTTTCGGTTTTACATAAATTCTCTCGTTTCTGTTTTTTTTAAATTTAGGAGCATCACTCTCCTTTTTTGAAACTCATTCTCACCCATGCTTTGTGTCTGGACCTTGTTTTTCAGGAGTCTATAATGATAATTTGTTTCTCTCTTTCCATTAAATGTGTGTGAAGAGTCCTAACATGTGGAGTGTGGAGGACCATATCCCTAATCAAGATGCATTAATGTGGATGTGATTAAACCCGTGAGGGTGAGTCAGTGGTTCCCAAAGCGAATAGTATCTTGACATGGGATAATGAATTCCTCAATCCATGTGTTGGGGCAGCGTGTTGCATGTTTTGTGCGGTGTTGGGGGTAGTGTGTGTATGATAAATCTTAAATTATAGGGGAGGTAGGACCTAATCACTATTCGAGACACATTAATATGGATGTGATTAAACACGTGAGGGGAGTCAGTGCCGCCTAAAGCGGATAATATCTCGACCGAGGGGAATGAATTCCCGGACTCACATAATTAAGATAGTGGTTGGATTCCAGTTATGACAAGATCCCTGAGAGGTCTCTTGCTGGGTGGTTTTTTGGACCATTCCCCTTTTTATGGGTTGGTTTTTAATTCTTGAGAACGATGATGTTTTGAGAGGTATCTGATGTAATGTCTCGGACCTCTCCGGTCCATTATTTTGTAAAATTTTATGTGGTCAAACACAACATGTGTTATAATAATAATTTTCATAATAATAATTGATAACTGTGGTGTGAAAATATTTGGTGTTAATTAGATTAAATTGTTTTAATTTAATCATTGTGAAATAAAAGAAATAAAATTGAATGTATAAAATTCAATGAGGGGAGGAGCACTATTTCATTTTTATTTATTTAAATTTTTTATAAATAATAAATTATTTGTATAATATGAGGTTGCTCGGCATAGACGTAGTGGTGGTCGGACATGGTCAACGCGGCAAATGTCAATAATAGTAATAATTATTAATAATAATTGGTGAAAAGTTAATAAATTTTAATTGGGGATTTGTTATTATTATTATACTGAATAATTATAATTATAATGTTGGCTTAAATTTTGAAAGATCTCTTCATAAAGATTTAATGAGATTTAAATTTTGAATTCAATGCAATGAGATTTGAGATGTGAGGATAGATGAGAGATGTTATTATTTATGATAGTTGTGTTAAAAAAATAATTATAAAGGTTTAAAATGGAGGTTGGGGCATGACACATGGATTAATGGAAGGGGAGGTGCCACTTTTTGGGAGTGAGTGAAAATCATGGAAGGATTAATGAGTTTGTAGAGAGGGAGAAGTTATAAGATATTAGTGGGGATATAATTAAATGTGAAATAAATGATAGAGGGAATTGGTGATGAATTTCTAGAATGAAAGAGACCAAATTGTGATTGATTGGGAGTTAGAAAAATAAATAAATAACTAATTAATAACTATAATAACATATTGTTATTATTAATTTTGATGATAAAACACCTTTTTATCCTCAACTTCTTCGGACGACCTCGGTTTCACGAACCGTCTGCGGCAGTTCGACCATGACTTCGAGACTGAAATTATGAGCCCAATATTGGATGTCTTTTTCGGGTTTTCAGATCAGGTACCCGAAATGCTTGTGAATTAATAGATTTAATATTATAATTAAAACTTTTACCCCCAAAACTCCCGTGTGCAAGTCCGATTGACTTGTCGTCAGTGGTGATGTGATCCTGCCGTTAATATAGACGATTCAAGTCTAATGGTGAATATTAAATTATGGGTTGTCACATGGGTCCACGAAACACCCAATAATAATAATATCATTATTATTACGGGATCTTGTAACCAATGTATCTCCCTCATACGATATCGGATTGACTAACCTTCAGTAATGGCGTAAACCTGAAATTATGATGGCCATTTTAAGAACAATGATATATACCTTTTTATGACTCATTTCTCAGGTCAATAAAACAACTATTATTAATTGTAGTTATTATTATCATTAAATGCATTGAAACTGCATGATGTGTCATGTGTTGACCAGTCAAACAATGCAACAGTTGTACGGTCATGTCATGTATTCATTAATACATGATGCATATCGTTTTACCTTTTCGTTTCCTCTATAATAGAGGGTCACGTGTTATTTACGGACCCCTCTTCTTCTCTGCACGGTGACGCTCCATGATAACCCATAAGCCTTCCTCCTATCTTCTTCATCTAGACTCCGATCATCGATCTGTCAGTGGATGTGGGATCGTGTCGATGAGGCGATCATCGTGCACCTCCTTCCATTGCCTATTCTTCAACTTCCTCTTCACAGTTTCCTACCGAGGTGATTACTAATATTTGATGGGAACGATTCTCTTCGACGAACATCATCTTAATTTTACATTCTACCCCATTCTTATTCCTTACCTGATCTCTACTTTCTGTTCATCCTTTCCATGATATGACAAGTGACATCCTAAACCTGATTGGGGTCTCTCTTGGTTGTTAGTGTGGTTGTGCCACAACTTCCACGAGAGGACGTAGTCATCGGGAGGAGTGATCGAAATCCTCATGGTGGTTGTTCTCACAGAAGGACATCAAAAACTGTTTAGGTAGGGATCTTACCTTCGTCTCTCTCTCTTTTGTGCATCATGTGGGGTGGGTATCCTCTTGTTATTCTGAGAAATGGTTGAACCAGTAAATAAAGATAATAACTGGTTAAATAATGGCTTTGGGGAAATTTTGTTGATATTTTTGTTTTAATTCCATCAATTCTTATCCTTTGATTATGTTGTTAATTGAATAGGCTTGTTCCTAATGATAATCATAGTCGTTGGGGGCCTTTTCTGGTGAAATTAAATATTACCCTATTTTTCTGGATTGTTTTGTGGATGGAAGTTCATCAAATGTGGAAATTGGTTAATCATGTAAATTTGTCCAATTAAATGAATACCTATAACCCTTGTATGATCACCCTGGTTAAACTAAATGAAAGAATGAATTTTTGGGTGATGGTTGGTGTTTAATTAAGTGAAGGGGTGTTTTGTGGGTTGTTGCGGAATGGGTGTGCAATGGGGCACCAGTTGTCCTGGTTCTGGCTTGGTGTGTATGATATAGTTGTGATGGGAAACAGTGCTACGGTAAAAGGTATCAAAGGTATGATGATGCAGTATGGGTATTGTATCCAAAGTGTTGTGGTTATGTTGGTTGGAAGTAGGGCTACAGGGATGGGTTGTGCATATGAATAAAAGTGGAATAGTTAACTATTGTATTGTTCGACATGGTAGTCGATTAAATAAAAAAAATTAATGGAATTGATTGGATGATAAAAAAATGGTATTGTGTTTCTTGTGTTTCCCTAACATTATTTGTGGTTGGCAGGGATATGTTTTACGAACGATTGATCTGGTTTGGTTGTTGTTAGTTTCTCGATAGTTACGGAACTGATAAACTAAAACTGTTGAAACATGAAAAGATTAATGGGGTTTGGGGCTGTTTATTGTGTGCATACATTCGAGGTTGTAGTGTCGAGGCATGTGCTTAGATCATTTGTGTAGAAGCCTGAGGATGGGATGAGTGGTTGACATAATTATATAAATCTACATATTTTATGTTTCTTTACGCACCCCACCCATGTTGAGCACTACGTGCCAAACACCCGTGGGATGGTGGGTGAGATTTTCAAACATCTAAAGGATGGCTGTATACTCTTCTTCAATGTGATCCCTATTCCAGGTTCTATAGCCCAAGATCCTTTAGGCAGGTTGTGACAGATGTTTCCCACGAGTCTTCGGGATGAGGATGTGATATGTTCATAGGTGTCCTCGGGATGAGATGTGATGTGGTTCCTAGTTGTCTTCGGGATGATATGTGATTATGGCCGAGGATTTAGTATCGACGGGAAACTATGATGGCCGAGGATTGAGTGCTGGTGGGATACTATGAGCTTCGTATGGCCAGGTTGCGGCACTAGCTCAGGAAGAGGGGGAATCATCAGAGCATTGGGCATGAGGTCTTGAGTAGTATTCAGTGAGAATCTGGTGCTGGGTACCCATACATTGATAATATTACTATACTACTCTATTGACATGCAATATTTGGTGAGTGTGGCTTTTAAGGTTGGGTGGATAGATTCCTTGATAGGAATTGGTTCCTTCTATTTTCTCATTGGGAATTAGGATGTCTCCCCACCTGTGCATGAGAGTTTTAGGTTTTCTTACTGAGTATACTTGTATGCTCACCCTACGTTTACTTTCAGGTTTTCAAGAAGACTTCAGGGACCGTGCATGACCTAGCTAGTTGGGCATAAGAGTTTTGTTGGTTGCCGTTATTGCTTTATTTTTTTGGTATCGTACTTTGGGGCATGAAAGAGCGCTGCCGTGGGCACCCTCAAATGATTAATGTGATTTCGGGGTACTTTGGTGCAGCAGAGTAGCTAACCATGATCGTCTCTCAATGGAGGATGTGAATTTAACAACTTATTAAAGGTATTCTAAAAAATTCAAATAGAATAGAATAAAAACACAACTTTAAAGGATTGGGTTTGTTATAGTTTATGAATCTAGAAGAAGTTTTCTGGAATAAGATTATATATTTTTTTGTTTTATTTTTTGAAATGAATTTTGATTAAAATGATAGAACAAGAAGATGTTTTTTTAGAAATCTATTTTATAATCTGTAATCGATCTAACTCTACTTCTTAATTAACTTATTAATAATTATTATTTAAATAAATATCCACTTAATTATGAACCCTTAATTTTTTATCCCTCGAACCCTACGAGAGTTAACTTAACCACAAAGATGAAATTACTTACACCCTAGGCTAGCTTCGGAACACGCAATCGCAGCACCCAGCTTTGATTGCTGTTCTAAGAATATCTTATGTTCAGTGGTTAGTTAGAGAACATATCCATTCTATAAATGAGGATGAATTTTGTTTAGGGATTATATTTGAACTCTATAAATTTATCCTATGTGGTCTTGTTTTACCGATTAATATCGCGCTCTCACAATTTACACAAAATCTCAACCTCGTGTGTTTTGTATTAATTGTTCAATTGCTTGCTTAGTTTGTTGTAATTTAAAAAAACAATTCATGGATCATATTATGTTAACTGAATTATCTCATTTATTCAAAATAAATTAATGGATAATGATAGAGGTTGATTGATTACTAAAAAGAACTAATCTTCCATGGGTGGCGTAATCATCGTAGAAGCGTTTTTGCATGTGCAAAGGTTTATAATGGGTATAACCCAATAAAGCTTGTACTCAAGAATTCCATACCAAATAGGAATATTCAGATAAGAATAAATTTAAACAAAAAATAATAAAATAGAATAAATAAAAGAATAAAAAATAAGTTTATTACACAAACAAAATCATTACAACATGAAGGAGAAGAAGAAGGCTTCATCGAAGGGATCCTTGCGTCAAGAGATACCCTTATTGAAATGGTAGGATAATTGGAGTGGATCCACTTCTCCTCTGACCTAAACTTCCAAATGAACGTACCAACCCCTCCAAATGATAAAAACTCCAATTTATAGAGGGGAGGGTAGAAGAGGTTACAAGTGGTTTCAACTATGAATGTGGAAATTCGGCCAAATATTTTATTCCAACTTTCACCGCCTATTTGACCACCAAAAAGTGTGAATTGGCCGGCCTTCCATTAGGATAATATGTGTGTATATGGGTCCTATATCTCCTATAAATATTTGGGCTTAATCTAGGCCCATATGAAGATGTTATGGCCGAAATACAGAAGCTTTTCCATTCTGGCGAGTCCAGCCCAACTTTGACTTCATGGAAACATTTCAACAACAAAATGCGCTCTTTATCTCTAGTGTCCTGAATAAAAGTTATAGATACTTAATCTAGGAACACATTTACAGAATTAAAATTCAAATAATAAATATAAAAATATTTATCTTCGAAATACTAGAGTAAACTATAAAGAGTAAAACTGGAATTTTCATCAAAATATTCAAATGAATAATCTAATCCCAAATACATTCTAATTAAACATATTTAACACAATGTGAGGAAATTATATCATTTATTTTCAATAAAATATTCAATAAAATAGTGTTTTATCAATTCCCCCACACTTACACTTTTGCACTCCTGAGAAAAAAATCATATCAAGTAAACATCAATATGAAATCAAAACCAATTTTAAAACATATATCATTGAGATCAAACAGTTACACACCAAGAAACAAAAGATATCATGCCTCATAAAAAACCATTATTTCAAGTTCTTAATTTTTATCATTCAATATTTTTCCACTTTATTTATCTTCCCATGCACAAAACACTTACCTCACTTGAATTTTCCCTTATCACACAAATCTCGATTTTTTTGCAATGTCTTTCTCATCCAAACTCATACAAGGGTCACCATAGGCTTGATAGATTACTAAATCGCTAACCAATGTGAGTCAAGGACATATGATTATCATGAGGACTTTTTAGGGTTGTTCTGTGGCTTTCAGTTGGTAGGATTTAGATGTGAAAAATTCTGAGGCTGAATGAGGAGGGCTTGACTCTTTTTGAAGCAAAATCACATTAATCTAATTTTCACTTAAATATGGTCTTCTCCTCAATCCCCATAGTATCAATTCAGCTCCATAATCTTGAAAAGTCATGAAATGTTTACACCATTCATCATTTTAGCATCAGAAATTTCAATCTTCTCAAACATGATTTTCTTGAAAGCTTCAGATGGGCACAGCTTTCCACCTCAATTAGAAGCTCCAGAAATGCACAACTTATTTTATCATGAAAGAAATAGAAAGGAACAACTTTCAATATAATGTTTTCCTTTAGCAACAAACATATCTCTTTATAATTTAATTTTTCACCCGATTTATCACAAAATGTGGTAGCACAACACAAAACAGCTTCCCCCGCACTCAAGCTCAACTAGATTATGCAATTTCACTTCAAGAGTTGGTTGGATAGGGAAAATTGGATTGTAATGTGGAAAACCTAATAGGATATGCATGGAATCTAAGTGATACAAGGATTAAATATTCAAGGTAGTCCATTATAAAAAATGATTCTTTGAAATAGGGGCTTTAATACCAATCAAATGCCTCAATCATTTAAACATAAGTACCTCAAACCCTTATGTTTTGACAGGAATAGATCAAATTCTGGTTAAATAAAGCATGTTTTGGTTCTCTCAAGAAGTTAGGTGAATGTAAAGAATATGAAAATAATTGTTTAGAAGACTCACATGAAAGTGATTTCAAATATAAATATAGATAGATGTGGCATGGGATTCAAAATTCAGTTTACTTTTCATGAAATTAATAAATATTTGAACTTGAAACAAAGTTATTTCAGCATTCATTTAAGCTTAGATTCAAGGGTTAAATTGTTTCACTTATTGATATGGATTTAAAAATGGTGATGAGAATCATTTCAGCTCAAAAGATTCCAAAAAAACAAAGAAAATTGTAAAATAAGGACACAAAATTTTAAAAACACACAATTTTTTATTGGGTTTTTTTAAACAGGAATACAATTGAAAATACTAAACTAAAATGTTCCCTCCCCCAAACATAAAATATTGCATTGTCCTCAATGTGAACCCATGAGATGATATATGCACATGAAATGCAGAATTTTAAAATAGGACATATAATAGAAAAGTGAAAGGGATAGGAACAGCCTGATGTGCTCAAGTGATGATGGGGTCATATATTGTGATAAAATCCACTGCTTCAGTAGGAAGACCATCAATGTATCTCTTCAAACATTTCCCACTGACTATAAAGCTCCTTCCAGTGTCCTCTTGTGTGATCTCCACTGCACCGTAAGGAAAAACATTATATACAATATAAGGACCTAACCACCTGGAATGTAACTTACTAGACATCAACTTCAGTCGTGACTTGTAGAGTAGGACTGTCACTCCAACATGAAACTCCCTTTTCTGGATCATTTTATCACGAACTGCTTTTGATATTTCCTTATAGAGACTTGTTTTCTCATATGTTGACAGTCGAATCTCCTCATGCTCTTGAATTTGCATCTTCCTTTGAATTCCAGCTTGGGCCAATTCCATGTTGCATTTCTTTACAGCCCAATATGCCTGATGCTCGACTTCCACGGGGAGATGACATGATTTCCCAAAAACAATCTGAAATGGGGACCTACCAATGGGGGTCTTGTATGCTATCCTATAAACTCACAATGCATCATCCAAGTGCTTGCTCCAATCCTTCCTATTTGGTTGCACAGTTTTCTCTAAAATTTGTTTCAACTCACGATTTGAAACCTCATCCTGGCCATTTTTTTGGGGGTGGTATAGTGTTTAGGTTTTGTGTGTCACGCCATACATTCAAAGGAGGGAAGAAAAATTCCTATCGGAAAAGTGTGTCCCTTGGTCACAGATGATGGCCTTTGGTACTCTAAACCTGCAAAAAATCTATTCTTTGACAAAGTCCACAACAACATGAGAATCATCAGTCCTCGTGGCCTTAGCCTCCACCCATTTACACACATATTCAACAACAACCAATATATACAAAAATCCAATGTAACTAGGAAAAGGGCCCATAAAATCAATTCCCCAAACATAAAAAATCTCACAGAATAAAATGGGTTGTTGGGGCATCTCTTGTCTCCTTAAAATGTTTCCTGTGTGTTGGAAACGAGAGCATAACTTACCAAACACATGGGAATCATGGAATAATCTAGGGAAATATAATCCAGAGTCTAATACTTTCCTAGCTGTCTGTTGGGGTCTAAAGTGTCCACCATATGCAAGTGTATGACAGAATTGCAAAACAGACTCAAACTCATGATCAGGAACACACCTCCTAATAACTTGGTCACTACACATGCGCCATAAGTATGGATCATCCCAAACATAAAATCTTGACTCACTCTTTAATTTTTGGACTTTATGATTCTTTAAATTTGCAGGGATTTTAGAGGAAACAAGGTAGTTAACTAAATATGCATACCAAGGATGCGTACCTGAGATGGAATAAAGACGCTTATCGGGGAAAGTTTCCCGAAGTGGTACCTAATCCAAGGTGTCATCATCTAGTGTGTGAGTAACCCTACTCATGTGGTCCACCACCAAGTTTTCTAACCCCTTTTTTCCTTTATCTCAATGTCAAACTATTGAAGAAGGAGCATCAAGTGGATAAGTTGTGGCTTTGCATCTGGCTTCTTCAAGAGGTACCTCAGAGCTGCATGGTCAGAAAAAACAACTACTTTAGAGCCTAACAAATATGAATGGAATTTATCTGAAGAAAATATGACAGCAAGAAACTCCTTTTCTGTGGTAGTGTCGTTTGATTGGGCTGAATCCATTGTCCTTGATGCATAGGCAATCACATGTGAACGTCCTTCCACCCTCTGAGATAAGACAGCTCCAACCGTGAAGTTGGAGGCATCACACATAAGCTCAAAAGTAATCTCCCACATTGGGGGTTGTATGATAGGTGGAGTGGTCAGACGTTTTTTTATCTCATCAAATGATACCCTGCATGAACCATCAAAATTGAAGTCAATATCTTTTTGAAGAAATCGAGATAAGGTTAGAATGATCTTACTAAAATCTTTGATGAACCGTTGATAAAATCCAGCATGTCCAAGGAATGATCGAACATCACGCACACATGTAGGATATGGGAGGGATGAAATACTTTCTACCTTAGTTTTATCAACTTCAATTCCATGTTGTGAGACTATATGACCTAAGAAAATTCCCTTTTCGACCATGAAATAACATTTTTCAAAATTTAAAACAAGATTCTTCTCAATGCAATGATGCAACACATCACCCAAACTAGAGATACATTCATCAAATAAGGACCCATAAAATGTAAAATCATCCATAAATACCTCCATTCAGGACTCAATGAAATCTAATAAAATAATCACCATGCATCTCTGTAAAGTACTTGGGGTATTGCAAAGTCCAAATGGCATCCTTCGGTAAGCAAAGGTTCTGAATGGGAAGGTGAATGTCATCTTCTTCTGGTCCTCTGCTTCAATGGGAACCTAAAAATATCCAGAAAATCCATCCATGAAACAATAGTGTGTCTTCCCAGCTAGTCTCTCAAGCATCTAATCAATAAATGGGAGGGGGGAAATGGTCTTTGCGAGTGGAATGATTTAGTTTCCTATAATCAATACACACACGCCAACTGTTTTGTACCCTCATTCGAAATAACTCATCTTTCTCATTTTTTACAATAGTAACACCACTTTTCTTAGGCACAACCTGAATTGGACTTACCCACAAATAATCTGAAATGGGATTGATTATACCTACCTTGAGAAATTTCTCAACTTCTTGTTTAACAACTTCCAAAAGTGTTGGATTGAGTCCCCTTTGTGGTTGCCTCACCGGTTTAGCCTCATCCTCTAAAAGAATCCTACCCATGCAAATTGAGGGTCTAATACCTGATATGTCAGCCAAGGTCCACCCAATTTCCCTAATATTCTCCCTCAAAAGATTCAAAAGTTTTTCTTTACGTTCAAAAGTGATATTGTTAGCAATGATAACAGGTAATTTCTCACCACCCAATAAGTATGAGTATTTGAGATTTGGTGGCAATGGCTTGAGTTCCGGTGTAAGGGTGGTTTATGGATGGAGACATAGAAGGAAGTGAAATATGTTCACAAACAGCATCAGTATCAGAATATACATCATCAAAATCAGAGAATAAAGCATCAAATCAATTATCATACTCAATAGCCATGTCATAATCAGAGTTCACATGATCAAAATCGGAATATGATTCCATTTCGAAATAAAATCTTAGAGAGTCTTGTTCCTTAGAAACAGGTGTGGATGTACTCTTAGACATCAAACTAGAACCAATACTCATAATCTCCATAAGCATTGGAAAATCCAATTCCATGGTGTTTTTACTTGGTGGTTCAAAATGAGAGATAACAATTGCAGAATGATCCTCTGAGGGGTACTTCATGGAATCCATAACATTAAATATCACAACTTCATCCCCAAATTCCATGTAAAGTGTACCCTCATTGACATTTATGATAGTTTTTGCAGTTTTTTGGGAAGGGACTACCTAAGATAATGGGGGCATGAGAACTTAAATGATCATCCTCCATGTTAAGAACATAGAAATCTTCTAGAAAGATCATGTCTCTTACCCGGACAAGTACATCCTCAGGAACTCCCGCTGGATATGTCGTAGCCCAATTCGCCAACTACACCACTACTCTCGTCGGCTTCAACTCACCAACCTGTAAAGAAGAGAATACAGAGTGAGGAATCACATTTATTGAAGATCCTAAATCACAAAGAGCATCAGAGAAGTGAAACTCCCCTATGGTACATGGGATGGTGAATGTCCAAGGATCCTTGCACATTGTTGGCATTGCTAGAGTTGGTGTAATGTGTACTGAGACATTCCTTCCAAGGTTGATCCTCTAATTTCCCTTGATCCCTATTCGATTGGTACAATGTTCTTTTAAGAAATTAGCATAACCAGGAATTTACATAAAAAGATTCAAGTAGAGTAATGTTGATCTCCACACGCTTGAATGCATCCAAAACCTTATTTTTCATTTCTTATTCAGCCATCTTCTTGGTTTGTACAAACCTGTTGGGAAAAGAAATGGGTTTAGGAGGAACATCATCAATCTTTTTCTTACCTTTATATTTCTCCTTGGATTGCTCATCAGTTGGTTTGGAATGCGGCTGCTCCAGAGATGAGGTGAATCCTAGTGGAATGGTAGGTACAGATGTATCATTCGTTTGCTTCCCACTTCACAATGTGATGGAACTGACATTCCCCTTTTGATTTGTAGTTGGTTGGGAAGGTAGATTTTCAGAATTCTTACTCACAAGTTCATGGAGGGCGGTGGAAATCTGGCTCATTTGAGTATTCAACTCCCTCAACTCTGAACCTTGACTCTTCTGTTCATTCTGTGGATTAAGAACAATTTGCTTCAAAAGATCATCACTATTAGAATCTACCTTGGGTGGGGGATTCCCTTGTTGCTGACTCGTTGATGTTTGAGCTTCGAATCTCCATTGGGGTTGTTGGAAACCCTGTTGGTAAGGTGGAGGCTGCTAGAAGTTTTATTGAAAATGGGGACTTTGTTGTTTCCCAGAGCCATACCTCATGTCTGATTGATCCTTCCACCCTTGGTTGAATGTTGGTGAAAATGAGTCATACTTCTTTTGGGGATGTGGTTATTGTTGTTTCTGATATGGTCTCCCAGGGAATACTGCTGCACTATCTTCTATTTCTTGTTGTTGTGGGAAATAGTCAGTTGGGTGGCTTGTCTGAGTGAAAATGCCACAAGGCCTTAAAGGAGGGGGTAGATATTTCTTTTGTTCCAAAGGAATTTTCCTCACCATAGTTGTCAATTATTTTAACTTGGTATCAATCAAATGACTCTCAAGAGAAGGACTTACCTGATCTACTCCCCTAACATGTGGTGTACCTCGATCACCAAATTGTTGGAAGTTTTGGGACATATTTTCGATCAATGCACGTGCAGCTACTGGTGTCTTTTCCACCACTGCTCCTCCAGCCACAACATCCACCATGCTCCTCTCCATAGGTGTGAGTCCTTCATAGAAGTACTGAATGAGGAGTTTCTCCCTGATTTGTTGATCTGGACAGCTTTCACACAACTTCTTGAATCGCTCCCAGTACTCATATATTGACTCCCCTTGTGCTTTCTTGATCCCCGATATCTCATTACTAATTGAAGTGGTCCTTGATGTTGGAAAAAATATTTTCAAGAAAATACGTTTCAAATCATTCTTACATGTTACATCTTCAGGTTGCAAATAATACATCAAATCTTTTGTAGCTCCATCAAGTGAGAATGGGAGTGCTCTTAATTTGATTTGATCTTCAGAAACATTTCTTGGTTTTAAGGTCGAGAAAACCATATTAAATTCCTTAAGGTGCTTGTTGGGATCCTCACCAGATAAGCCATGATACTTTGGAAGAAGATGAATTAATCCAGATTTCAATTCAAAGTCTGATTCGAGGTTCAGGTATGCAATACAATTTGGTTGATAGTTAATATATGGTGCATCCAATTCTCGAATGGGTCAATTAAGTTCATTTCCATTATTTTCAGCCGTTGGTTCTTGTTTTAATTTAGACTTAAAAGTGTTTCCAATTTCATAATTCCTAGATTGTAGTAATTCCCCAGTTGGGTAAATGTCGACACATCCCATAGACTGAGAATGACATATTCATGCCCTAAGGATGCATTCAATCTCAGGGTCAAGATCTAAGAGATCCTTGGGATTAGTTTGTGTCATAAATCAATGAAATAGAAAAATGAACTGATGAAAAGTGGACCATAATAAAATGATAATATGTTTTATTTGATGGTCACAAAAAAAGAAAATAGAAAACCAAAAACATAACAGAGAAAGGGGAAAGAAGAAAGAAAGAAGGGAAGATAAAATGTTAAAATAAAAGTAAAAAAATACCTCTAATTATTTGAATAAAATACTTGCCTCCCCGGAAACGGCGCCAATTTGAAAGAGCACTTTCGTGGGCGCCCTCAAATGATTAATGTGATTTTGGGGTACTTAGGTGCAGCAGAGTGGCTAACCAAGATCGTCTCTCAAATGAGGAAGTGAATTTAACAACTTATTAAAGGTATTATAAAAACAATATAATAGAATAAAAACACTACTTTAAAGGATTGGTTTTGTTATATTTTATGAATCTAGAAGAAGTTTGCTGGAATAAGATTTTATGTTTTTTTGTTTTTTTGTTTTGAAATGAATTTCGATTTAAATGACACACAAAGAAGATGTTTTTTTAGAAATATATTTTAAAATGCGTAATCGATCTAACTCTATATATTCATTCACTTATTAATAATTATAATTTAAATAAATATCCACTTAATTAGGATACCCTAATTTGTTATCCCTCAAACCCTACGAGAGTTAACTTAACCACAAAGATGATATTACTTAAACCCTAGGCTAGCTTTGGAACACGCAATCACAGCACCCTACTTTGATTGTTGTTCTAAGGATAGATTATGGTCAGTGGTTAATTAGAGAACATGTCCATTCTAGAAATTATGATGAATTGTGTTTAGGGATTATATTTGAACTCTACAAATTTATCCCGTGTGGTCTTGTATTACCGATTAAGATCGCGCTCTCACAATTTACACAGAATCTCGACCTCGCGTGTTTTGTATTAATTTTCAATTTCTTTCTTAGTTTATTGTAATTTAAAAACACAATTAATTGATCATATTATGTGAATTACAGTAGCTCATTGATTCAAAAAAAATGAATGAATAATGATAGTGGTCGATCGATTCCTAAAAAGAACTACTCTTCCATGGGTGGCGTAATCATCGTAGAAGCGTTTTCATGTGAAAAGGTTTACAATGGGTATAACCCAATAATTCTTCTACACAAGAATTCCAGCCCAAATAGGAAGATTAAGAGAAGAAGAAATTTAAAAAAATAGAATAAAAAAGATGAAATAAAATAAGAATAAAGAAGGTTATTACACAAACAAAATAATTACAACATGAAAGAGAAGAAGAAGGCTTCATCGAAGGGATCCTTGCTTCAAGAGATACCCTTATTGAAATGGTTGGAGAATTGGAGTGGATCCACATCTCCACTTCCCTCAACAACCCAATGCACGTCCCAACCCCTCCAAATGAGACAAAATCTAATTTAGTGAGGGGATGGGAGGAGAGGTTACAAGTGGTTTCAAGTGTGAATGTGGAAACTCGTCCAAACATTTTATTCCAAATTTTAGTTCCCATTGGACCACCAAAACGCGTGAATTGACTTGCCTTCCAGAAGGATAATATGTGAGGATATGGGTCTTCTATAACCTCTAGAAATTTGGGCTTAATCCAGGCCTAGATGAAAGATTTATGGCCGAAATACAGAAGCTTCTCCATTCTGGCGAGTCCATCCCAACTTTGACTTCATGGCCCATTTTCAACAACCAAATTCACTATTTAGATCTAGTGTCCTGAATAAAAGTTGTATATAATTAATCTAGTAACACTTTTAAAAAAGTGAAAATACAAATAATAAATATAAAAATATTTATCTTCAAAATACTGTAGTGAACTATAAAGGGTTAAACTGGAATTTTCATCAAAATATTCAAATAAATGATCTAATCCCAAATACATTCTAATTAAATATATTTAACACAATTTGAGAAAATTATATCATTTATTATCAATAAAATATTCAATAAAATATTTTTTATCAGGGAATATCTTGTACTTGTACTTTTGTTTCAGTATTGTATAAAACATGCATATGGGTTTGGTTTTAGGTTTATTTTCATTTACTTTTTCCTTTTTATTTTGGAGTTTGACTCATCCTATTTCACGATATTAAATAATAAAAAGAGAAATTCCTCCCATATTTTTGAAAACTCATACCATTGGTGGTAGTGGCCACTCTGGGACCTACTAGAGGTGGGACTCGGTGGGGGGGTCATTATCTCCCTTTCACCATTGCCAGCTCAAGAGGGGTATCTTGGGTGGGAGGGGGTCATGACACCCCCACCTCTCAGTGTTAGGTATATCCCAAATCGTTCCTTTCAATTGGTATAAAAGTGAGGATAACCTCTATTGTATTCTCTACAATGAACATATTCTCTTTTAAAGATTTGAGTTTCGTTCTTGAATTATCAATGAAGTGCACTTTCAGTGAAGATTCAGTTATCTCTAAACCCAAGTCTATATCTAACACGGCCATGGTGAATAGGAAAAAGAAGGAGAAGATAATGTTGAATAAGAAGTCCCTTCTATCTAAAGAGTATTATGTATCTAGATATCCATATCTTAAAGACATTGAAGACACACCAGACTTGGAAAGTTATGAGAAGGTGGCTCAAGCTTCCACCAAAAAGATGGAAAACCTTCCTACCTCAACTAATCAAGAGGTATGTGTTAGTAAATTTGGAAATTATCCTCACGATGAAAATGCTATCACAAGTGGTGATGATCAATCTACAACATATCACTAAATATCAGTTTATAGATAAAGAATGATTCTACATGGTATTCCTGAAGAAATTGAATCCCTAGTTTGTGGATTATTTCAATGTATGCAGGAAAATATCACTCTGCTAGAAGAAGTAACTGATGTTTTGGAGAAAGGTTTATAAGAAAAAATTGTTGAATATTTAAATCTCTCCATATAGGTTGGTGACTTTGAAGAAACCAAGAGGGGATTTGAAGTAAGCTCGTCAATGTGGCTAAAAGATGTTGAAGAAAAAGAGGGAGTCAATAATAATCTAGAAGAAAAGAACCATGAACATGAAGATGAGATGAAAAAAAAGGAAATGATGTCAAGGAGTTATATTTGGAAAAAGATTCCATGATGATCAATGAACCTGACTCTTTGTTACAACACAAAGTAAAGATGCATAAAGCAGAAGTTGAAAGATTAAAGAAGGATTGTGAAGAAAATATGACTATGATTTAAGACCAGTAAGTCATCCTCAATATGAGATGTCTTGAATTGGAATCTAATTTTACCAAACTTGAGAAGACACATATTGAGTCCTCACAAAAGGGGGAAACTATTTCTACTAGTACTCAATGCTCAATGGAGGATTCTACAGTTAAAAGACCTCCAACATGTGATAATAAGATCATGACTTCACTCACTGATATATCACAAGAAGATGAGAATGTAAATGTATCATCCATACCAACTTATACTAATGTATCTAAAATTTCCTATATCAATGTTATGGGTTGTAAGAATAATTATAAACAAGTATGTAAGAAGAAAAGTGAGAAGAAACCTACCACCATGGCTAGAGTGGATAGGGGAAAGAGTGTGGAAGATATAACCCCATAGAAAGAAAAATATACCATGAAGAAGATTCAACATCCTTATAAAGAAGATGGAAATAATTCACGTTTTGTTGGTCAATGTTGGTGTTGTAATAGATTTGGGAATTGTGCACTGGATTGCTGGTACAATCTATTAAATGTAAAAGCACAAAAAAAAGCCCATCTCAAGTGGGAGAAATCCAGAGAAGAAGAAGCAACATCCACAGATCCAAAATCATCTGTATACTATAAAAATATTTGGAATATTAGATAACGTATGTGATTTATGCAATAGGATTGGTCACATGAATTGTGCATGTTCACCTCAATATGTACCCAAAGCTGATAAGAAAAGAAGATCACAACAGCTGGCTAAGAATGAAGAATCATCCTTGGGAATAAATCCAAACAATGTTTCAAAAAAAATTATCCCATGAAGATCCCGAGAAGAAAAGCTGAGAAGCCCTTGGATTCTCTGTCCAAGGAGTTGAAGGGTGGTTCTTCCAAAAGAACCACTAAGAAGGAAGCCACTCATAAGAATCCATGTAGAAGATCCAATCATGATTCCTCAGTCCCTAATGATATTTTGGTGGTTTGGCCAGAATATTTGGAAAGAATGAGAAAAACGGAAGATACACAGGATTATAATTGTGCTAAAATCAAAAAGAAGATTATACATGAAGAAAAGGAAGTTATGTGTGTGTGGTGCAATAAGGCTAGTCATACAGTTAAAAGATGCCTTGAATTTTTTCCAGCCCAACTAGAATTCCACAAAAAGATGAATGTTGCACCAAGAGATTCTAGTGCTTTAAAATCTCTTAATGAGAGAAGACTCACACACAAGGATATGGATGTAATAGTGACTTCCACACAATCATAGTCATCATTAAATAATAGCTTTGAATGAGTGAATAATAGAGCATCTGGGATGAGAAAATCATCTCAACCTTGTTGTTCACGTTGATGGAGAAAAGAGGATCCACCTTATTCCATTAAATCATTGTGTATTGTATTTTTTATTATCATAAAATGAATTGAAGGTGAAGTAAGATCTCAGGTGGGGGAAACCTGGGATTCAGTGAGGAGAAGTGTTCCCTTGAGGGGGAGACACATGAAGAAGCTTCCAGAGTCTTTATCTCAATCAGTATCAATACCAGTTGGTATAAAAGTCAATTACTCTGAAGATTGTCTGAAGATCATGTTATTAGAAAATTTATGTCATTTCTTAATCTCTCATCCTTTTTTACTCAAAGTAAATATATTTTTACTAAGGGGGGGGGGTAACTAGGCCAATCAGTGACATAAGAATAATTAAAGTTCCCTAAGGCCACTTATCCTGCTAATTGCACTTGAATGTTTTTGATCCTTTTGTTGAAGTAAGTGCAGGAATTTCAGGATTGATTATTTCCTATCACATTAAATATCATTTTCAAGGAATGAATGTAGACATACCTTTAAGACAAGTGTAGGATATCTCATCTCATGAGGTATCATGACAGGTGGATAATGGATAGCTTTGCTGTCTAAATCATATCCTCTTGTTTTCTACTACGAGATTTGATCAAATAGACATATAGTGAAATGATTGATGGAACACTGCATATGTAAGGACTGATACCCTCTCTACCATGAACACTGTATTTATTGTCAATAAGGGGGAGAGAAAGTGAAATTAATGTTTGAAATGAAAGGGGGAAACAAACAAGTAAAGGGTAGAGATAAGATTATTATTTTGACATTGACACATTCATTTAAAGAGACTTTTTAGTATTGACAACCTAATACAAAGGGGGTGATTGTTTGGACCACTTTGTGTAGGAATATTTTATTTGTTGTCACCAGTTTTCAATACTGGTCAAAATGAAGAAGGAGATGAAGAAGGAATAAAAAGTTAGTGGAGATTGACTGAAGTGAGGTTTCCTAGTGAATTGTTATTGAATCATAGCATTGGATGTCATACTTGAGAAATTCTCTGAGAAGATTAATTCAGATGATTGTTGAACCGATACTAAGTTCAAAGAACTTGTGTCAAAGGTGAAACTTTTTTTACCACATTGATGAATGGTGAAGTTTCATCCATCTAAGGATGATTTAAGAAGAATGAGGATTTAAAGAAGGCCATGCAATGCTTCATGATTGCATTAGAACCATGTAAGATCTTACTTGAAGAAAAGAATCATATGGTTAGAATGAAGTAGAGAGTGATGGTTGATGAAGAAGAGAGATTTTGGAAGTTCTTGGCATTCTAAGAAGCTATTTCAAGAAGCTTTAAGCCTCCACTTTTGGATGAAGACAGATGATTGTAGTTCATTAGAATTAATACTCCAAAATGAATTAAGGATTTGAAGTGAGGATTAAGAAGTACTTTGGAATTCATATTCAAAAAATAATGGACAAAATCAGACGATACATTGCTGATTTTTATTTTACAATCATCACAAGTTTGGAGAACTTGTCGTGCAAGTCCTATGAAGGATATAGGGAGTAAAGAAGTGTTTGGAAAAACACATTTCAACATCATACTATCCAAAAATAAAAAAGGAAAGAAGAAGGCGCGCAAGTGGCGGTGCGCATGCGGAAGCACGCAAGTGTCTGTTCGCAAGTGCTGGCACGCAATTGCTGTAGAGGCGCGCAAGTCATATATCAAATAGCATTATTTAAAAAATATGGAAAAGGAAATAAAGTGGCATGCAAGTTAGAAAGTGTCGCACAAGTCAAGAATGATGCACAAGTTTCGGCGTACAAGTATTGGCGTGAAAGTATTGGCGCACAAGTATAAGTGGCGTGAAAGTCATATTTCAAAGATAATCCAATCAAAATATGACATAAGGAAATAATGTGGAACACATGTTAGAAAGTGTCGTACAAGTCAAGAGTGTCGCGCAAGTATTGGCGTGCAAGTCTCGTCGCAAAAGTGCATGTGGCAAGAAAGTAATATTCCAACATCATCATATCAATATATGACAAAGGAAAGAAAGTGTCATGCTAGTGATGGAAGGGCGTGCAAGTGATGAAGCGGTGCGCAAGTGATGGAGCGGCACGTAAGTGAGGAGTGCAAGCTTATATGGCATGCAAGTCACCAAAATGACTATAAGTAGATGACTTTCCTCCACATTTGTTATATGCTCAACACTTAAGAGAAAATTTGAGCTCCGAACGTGCAAGTAGGAGAGGGTGCTTTGATCATGTAAGTAGCCAAGGGCGGCACACAAGTAGGGTGTCACGCATGTTTTGTCGTGCAAGTTTTGTCACACATGTTTTGTCGCGTAGGTCCTATCCTACAAGTTTCCAGAGGCGCGCAAGTAGGGAGGTGCCTTCAAGAAGTGGAGTGTTTATAAGCCAAAGGTGGCGCGCACGTTGTGAGTTGTGAACAATTGTGGCGCGCATGTATTTGATGACATACAAGTAAGATGGTGTGAAAGTAGGTAGGTGCCCAAGCAGGGAGGCGCGCAAGCAGCATAGCACACATTTAAGGATTGGCACGCAATATGTGAGTTGTTCTAGACGTTCTTACCAACTTTTGTTCAACTGTGATGATGATATGTTGATATAGACTTCATTTTTATTACAATAACAAAGAGAAATTGTGATTCTAGGATTAAGAAGAAACAGAAGGGCTTAGTGCAGTTGGTTTTTCACTAAAAGAGAACGTGTGAAGAAGATTATATTTCAGTGTAGCTAGTTTTTCATTGAAGAAAGAGAAGAAGAAGAAGACTGTGCAACTTACAGGTTTTCCACATATAAAGAAGAGAATAAGATGAAGAAGAATAGAGTATACCCAACTGATGCCTACAATTATTTAAGTCAGTTTAATTAAGATGATGATTTGTGAACTGATCCTCAGTTTTTGAATAATCACATTGGTATATGTGATTCAAGATAAGAAGAGAGAAGAATTTTAAGTGTAGTTGGTAGTTGCACAAAGAAGAAGAAATAATAATCCTAGTGCAGTTGGTGTTGCACTAGAAAAGAAGAGATGGAAAGAAAAAAGAATAGCTTGCCTACTACTTTTCAAGTAATCAAGTGAAGATCATTAAAGAAGATCAAGATCAGAACCTGCCTTTCGAATAAGGAAGAAGACTATATCCATAGGCAGTATAATGAACCAACTAGAGGCTGTAAGTTGGACTAGGCAATCACCAGTCCCAAGAAGAGGATCAATTCCCACCCCCTCCAAAGTGTAGGGACACACACTGGCTGGGGGATTTTTTTTCTAGCCACTCAATTGTCTAAGAATATCGCATTATAATGGAGAATACATGAAGTGGCCATACATATGTATGGAAAGGACGTAGCAACTCTTATTGAGTGGTGAACCCTGTAAAAATATCATGTGTATATTTTTACTTCTTTCTATTATTGCATGCGATAGGAAAAAGGCGAATAAGAGAATTAAGATCCTAACAAGTCAAGAGGTACATGGATAATAGTTGGAATTGGGATAAATAGTTCCCAACACTGATCCCCCCTATTAGTGTTAGGTATATCCCAAACTGGTCATTTCACTACTGATCAGAGAGCATGGATCAGTAGAGAGCTTGGGATGCCTCTACATTCAGGATATCGTACAACTTCGTGGTGTTCCATCGATGATTGTCTCTGATCGAGATGCTCGTCTCACTTCCAGGATATAGAATGGGTTCTTGGAGGATTTTATATTGCATCTTCGCTTGAGCACCACCTTCCATCCTCATACGGATGGTCAGACTGAGAATACCATTCAGAATCTCGAGGACATGCTCTGTGTATGATCCTTGACTTGGGTCGCAGCTCAGAGGATCAAATAACCTTGGTAGAGTTTGCATACAACAACATCTACCACTCCACCATCAGGATGGCACATTACAACGCACTTTATGGCCGACGTAGCATATCACCATTGGGCTAGACTGACCCATGTGAGTCAGCAGTAGTAGGAAAAGAGATGGTAAAGGCTATGACGGAGAAGGTGCAGATCATCCAGGAGCAGATGATGACTGGACAGAGATGACAGAAATCCTATGATGTTAAGAGAGAGAGACCACTAGATTTCAATAATGACAACCATGTCTTCCTACGGGTCTCACCTCGACGGGGTATATGATGATTTGGCCAAGGAGGAAAGTTATCTCCATGATTCATCGAACCATTTCAGGTCCTCGACAGAGTAGGCGATGTGACTTACTGACTGTACCTTCCACCTCAGCAGCACCTGGTGTACGGCGTCTTGCACGTATCTCAGCTGAGGAGATACGTGCATGACTTGTCCCACATCATCAACCACAGGGATTTGGACATCTATGATGGGTTGACTTTCACATAGGTTCTAGTGGAGATTGAGGATCAATAGGAGCGGGTCCTACATGGATGGTGGATTCCTCTGGTGTTCATTTGATGGCAGCACAAGAACCTCGAGGAGAGCACATGGGAGCGGGAGGCTCAAATTTTTACTCAGTACCCCCATTTGTTCCCATAGTGTGTGTTGTAGCTTTCATGGATGTAAATACCTGAGGTAGGGAGAATGTAATGACCTGGAAATTTCGTGGATTCGTTTTTAAATACACAGTAAATTTACATGTCCGCAGTTTCTGACGACACTTGATTCCAAGGCCCAGTGTTCCCGGAATAAATTTCTAATGCTTTGTTCATGTACGTGAATTAAACATACATGCGGGATTTTATATCTTTTGAACTGTTGCTTGGAATTGAAATATGAGGTCACCGTTGAACTCGCAGCACCAATATTCGCTTAAGTAGACATTTACCGCATCTGCATTTCAACATGAATGGATGTTTTTAATTGGGGTTTCTAAAAAATAATAAAAATATGTGTGACCTATTTTTATTTAAAAGTTGTTTTAATATTTTAAAGGGAATATGGAAGTGGGGAACACACCCACATAACCTCCCATGGGAGGATATTATGTGGGGGGCCCACATGAGCTCAGACTGTTCAACTCCCCTTAAACCCCCATTGAACTCTTGGACTTCCCATTAATGTGTCAACACACCCTTGTTTTAAATTTTTGAATCCCTTTGAATTATTTCCAACTCCATGCATTCAATTAAGTGACCCAGCTTAATTAATTAATTTGAGTGTTTGAATTATTTTGAATCTAGTATGCCAATATTAAAATAAGGAAACATAATCTTTTATTTTGGGGTAGGCATAATCGTTTGACAACTCTTGGAAATAACACCATCCTCTAGACGAATAACTCTCCATGTCACCGCAGAACGTGAAGGAACATCTTCTATCTTCTTCAACTGAAGCAAGGAAGGGAAGCACTGCCACCACGAAGTACACCAAGGGTGTCACCTCCACTCGAATTCAACAAGGTCTACTCCCTCCGACATTGATGGAACGACGTCCGTCTTCTGCGATGTCCATCTTCCATGACACCCATCTTTTGCAACTTCAACAACGTTCATTGAATCGAGGTAGGGGGATTCGTTTATTTTTAAATGAATAAAATTATACCCTTGTTCTTTGATGAATGATTTGGTTCGTTGTTGGACAATTGGTATCACTTAATGCAGAGGTCACAGGCTGAACAAACATGACTCGACACCCCTACGTGGGTTCTTGTTGTTTGACGCTAGAGGCGGAGCCGAAAGGGCGCGGTGTCGTCGCACCGCACTGGAGAAGAACTGTGGAGACGAAAGAGGAACCGCGGCTGGGAGGGCCATGAAATATGAATAATCATGGCACCATCGAGCCATGACATGGAGCCAAAGGCCACGGCCACTTCGAGTCGTGGTGGAGGGGGTGCGGCGCTGTTGTGCCGCACTGTGGGTAGCAGGTCTCTGGCGCCGTCATGCCGCGGTGGTGGGGCGGAGGAGTCCATCCATGTCGGCCGCCGTGGAGCCGCACCGCAGGATGACTGGCCGGATGACCGGTCGACCCGCTTGAAGATGCTGCGCCCATAAGCGCTGCATGGAGGGAGACGGCGGCCCGTATCCACAGGCTGCTTTACTGGGCGAACTGGCCGGCCGCCTGCCGGCGAGGCTGGGAAACCGTAGTGCCCACAGGAGCCGCTTGGGAGGAACTACATCCTGTTGTGTGGGCTGCGTGGGCTGTGTGCGCCGGGTAGAACCGGCTGGCTATTGCCAGCCAGGCAGCAAAGGAGGTAGCGCCGCCGGGCGAACCGGACCAGCCCACAGCGCAGACCGGGCCCGCAGGTGGGTCGCGCCCCACCGGGGCAGGCCGACCCCCTGTCGGGTCGGACCCATCGAGCTTGGTCAGACCGACCCGCCAGCAGACTGGGCTTGACGGACCGGGCCCGTCTTCGATTAATTGGGCCAACCCGCTATCCCACTGGACTTGACGGGCTGGGCCCGTCTTTGCTTGAATGCAAATATCTCCTAGACCATGTGTCTGATTGACATGTCATCTACGGCATTGGGAACTTCGCAATGAGGCGGTCCTTTTTCGAAACTATAAGTTTTTTTTGGACAATTTTAGAAAATTACCGTGTTTGGATCGATCGTATATCCAACTAGGACCCTTGAACGGAAATGCCAATAACTCTCAGACACGACGTCAGATTGACGTGACATCTATCGCGTTGGGTTCCTTATGAAGAGACATAACTTCATGATACATAAAATCAGGAATTAGTGTTAATTGGTGTATCGAAACTTGACTTGAGAATCGAACCCTCCCAGAATCGTGTGTGATTTGTGCGGGAACCCTAGAGCTGGCTGCGACGCTACTGTAACAGAATCCTACATGGGTTCGACAACGATGATTATTATACCGAAATACTATGTGTGTTTGACAGTGATGAACATTGTATTGGAATCCTACGTGGTTTTGACCACCATGACTACTATACCTGGATCCTCCATGGGTCTAGCAGTTCTGACTTATGTTCCTGTATCCTCTCTGGGTCCGACAGAATAGCTGGTCTTGTATCTTATGTGGGTCTGACAGCTTAGCTGGTCATGTATCGTGTGTGGGTCCGACAGCTTAGATGAATCAGAGACTACATCTGATCATCTCTATCTCTGTACTAAAGATGTATACATGTGTGAGATGAGTCTTGTATTTCAATCATTATCATCGATGTGATTGACTTACTTCATATGTGTACTGGGATGTGTTTGGGTTTGAGAGTTAGAGTCGAACTGTGACTGGTAACTTAGGTAAATGTGTGGCCATATACCTCTGTTGGGTGGGTTGATACTTTCTGATTGTATCTTTCTACTGTGGGTTATCCTTTCGGGATTCTGGGAGACCTTCGAGGGTCTCAGGGTCCCCTGCTGAGTATTGTTATACTCACTCCTACACGGGCTTCACCCACAACTTGTTGTGTTCTGTGTAGACGATGGACGACAGTGATCGAGGCTGAGGGTGACGGACGAGAGACTACTCAGAGATGGACTGGACAGGACGTACCACCAGGAAGAGTTTCTCAATTTATGTACCTACCCTTCAGGTAGGATTCCTGGGTGGACGATCCATGAGCTATTTTCCCTTTTTAATTGTACTTGTAATTGTTGTTCAGTTGGGTTTGTATACTGGCCCACTTACATTAAGCACACCTTACTTTTCTAGTGTTTGTACTTGTTGTCTCTACTTTTTGTGTTCAGACTGGGTGTGTTATAGGTTTAAAGGTAATTTCTTCCCTTTGTATCGGGATTAAGCATTTGGTGTTAGTCGCCAGCCCCTGACCTATAGAAGTCGGGCTTGGGGTTGTCCCGGTATGGGCCCCGAGGACGGGTCGTGACATCCTGCACCTCAGGTGTAACATCCCATGTAAATAAAGAATAATACATTTTCATATTTATTAATAATTTTGAATTAAATATTAATTTTATTTTGAAAAGGGATTCAATGTTCGATGGTGTACCCGATACACAACAACGAGTTTCTTTGAAGTCTAATGTTACACACAACGTTGAGTCATAATAAAAAATTATAAAATAATATTATTTTATATGGTAGTTTATGTCTGAATGTTGTATTGGAAGGAATGAATATAACTTACTACAATATTATTATACATGTTTATTAAATTTATTTATATTTATCAAATAATATTTAGAGTCCTAAAATGTGAATGAATATAATTTTAAGCATAAATTTTCTAATATTCTTTAAAAGTTCGATTTACGGCCTTTTGATGGAGAACCCTCATTAAATCTAGTTTTGGTCACTTTTATAATTGATATTTGACAAAATAAGAATCTTATTAAGAATCAGGACATAAAAATTTACTTTTGATGAAATTTTGGTATTTTCTGATAATGTTCATTTTAAATGAATAGTGAAAATAATGTATTTTA
Source organism: Viscum album (assembly GCA_963277665.1). Taxonomy (NCBI): domain Eukaryota; kingdom Viridiplantae; phylum Streptophyta; class Magnoliopsida; order Santalales; family Viscaceae; genus Viscum; species Viscum album. The sequence goes on along the minus strand of OY728140.1, from coordinate 589,968,781 downwards.
ATTCAAAACTACATTTTAATCTCAGTAATTTATAAGTTTAATTATCTTTTTAATTGGTTTCAATGTTTAATTATATTATGTTTTCACTATTTAATCTAATTTTGCTCATTGTAAATAATTTTACTTTGAAATTACACAAAAACAAGTGTCAATCTTATAATAGGTATTATTTCTCAAAAACACACATTTTGTTTTGACAGAAAGAAATAATTTTAAATTAATTTCTGCAAATTTTGTGTTTTTAATTGGGAAAAATAGATTCTATATTTGTAATATTGATGTAAAATTTTTGTAAATAGGAAACTTTAATTTTTACACATTATGAATATTTACTTCAGTAAATATTTCATTTACCTTAGTTAAAGGGAAAATCATGTAAATATGGGTAGAAAATAATTATATAATAATATTAAATTACCCTAAAATGTGTCCTAATCCTATTGGTTGATATATGTCCTGCCATGGGAATCCTTAGTTTTATTTGGTGACCCCATGGAGCCCCTTGTGAGTTATAATGACACTATATTTTTATTAATTTAAGGTAATGACAAAAATGACTTGAAAATATATCTTTTAGTAAATAAATTTTTACATGGGGTTATATAAATTATCACTTCGACTATAAATAATCATTATAAAGATAAAACAATTTCACACATCATTGTATATTTTTTATAATATTTAGACATCATATAAATAAAATTATTTATGAAACAATAAGGATGTAGTGTGTACCTCATTAATGAATGATTTAAATAAATGAGATTATTAAATTTAAAACAATATCCCAAACCTATCCAATTATTATTGGATTATTTTATTTTGAAATAGATTCATTTTATCTTTGACATTAATTAGTTATAATTTTTTATAAAATGAAAATTATTATATAATAATATAATGTTTTCAAAAATTCTTAAAGATCCCCTCATCCCCTTATAAAAATCACTCACCTATAACCCATTACTCACACCTTTCAAGCCCCTTGGATCATAAAAAATCTACCCAATTAAGCTCCATACATCCATATATTTCTTTTTGAAGCCTTCCCCTTGGCATAAGGAAATTCAAGTAGTCCTTTCGGTTCCAACCAAAGGGAGATACCTGATTTAAAGGCAACGTCATCTCTTAAGTTATTTTCTTTAATTTTATTCTCCAACACCCTAACCCCTATTTATTCATTTATTTTATAGAATCAAAATTATCCTAAATATATTTGGTTGTTTTTATGAGAATTATTAAAACTACACTTCCACAAACCTCCATCTAATGGATACAATCATACTGTTTGTGTGGACGGAGAACTACTGACTCACGAAACGATGATTGTTCAAATATCTCAAACTGCATCTCAGGGTGGCCATTATGATAGAACTATATTTATATGTGATATATATTATATTTATATTTTCCCTTTACTTATGTAATTTTCATTATATCATACCGTTATGGTCTCTTTAATTGGTACATATGATAATTTCACTTGAGTAAGTGCGGACTACCACCAACTCAAAGTGATATGACCCGTTCATGCCATACATGGGACTAATAAAGTGTTGAGTTAATGAAATTATATACAATATTATACTGGAATTATAATATTCTTATGTATCATTATGTATTTATTCCATTATAATACTAAATAGAAATGAAAGTAGCATTCAGTCTTACGTACGACTTATTGTCTCCATGAACGGTGCATTTCATTTATTATCTCCAATTTTTATGTAATATTATAAATATATATATACTCGATATTTATGATACATATCATATCTAAATCATGAATATAATTCTAGAGGTAATAGAACTTTGACCACATGAACAACTTGTAATTATAAGAAGTAAATTTTTACTAATGTTCCAAATATCGAAAAAATGACAATTATTTACTTAAATGATTACATAATTATTATAACATGGTAATAAGTGATATAAAAGGAATAATAAACTTGAAATATATTCTAAAGAAATAATAAATTAACTTTAGTTTATTATTAATGAGATTAAATAATGAATGGGTCAAGTTGGACACAAGGTAAGGGACTTCATCTAAATCTCCTTTAATTGAGAAAAAAATTGTTTTATACACAAATTTCTTTTATATAATGTATAAACACCATTGATTTTTCATTATTATCAAAGGTAATATTTTTCTAGGAGGTGTTTTACTAAAAAACAAAATAGAATTTTTCTTTTAAATTAAGCGATGACATCGACCTTTTCTACTATTGTGAGTATAATTTGATCTAGGGATTCCATAACAAGCTGAAATGTTTTTAAAAGGAAAATAATTCCCATATAATCTTTTACATATTTTTCTATTGAAAATGATTTGGATAATGGATTTGTTATGATATATTGTAATTGAAATGAGGAAATGTTATCTTTTATTTATTTTTGTTTTAAGTTTTATGAATAAGTTACGGTTCGTAGTCATTTTCTATGTATACGGGTGGTTCCGTGATAAACCTAGGGTGGGTGAGCCCGAGATAGCTCTTCAATTCATTAGGTAACATGATGGAGGTAAATGTTTATGTTTATACTAAGAGATTTAGGGAATATACTGTGATGGGTATTCCAAATATAACTCCCTATGTAGCTGTGAAAGCTACATCTTATGTATGTTATGGGTGCCACAAGTTACCTTTAGGATTTGTGATTACTATGTGTTATTCATAAATCTTATGATTTAATGAGGTATGTTAAAGAGCTTATGTAAGGTATGTATTGATGAACTAGTGTGTCCATTCTTTGTTTTATAACCCTTATTTAACTTTTTGAGCTCATCCCATGTTTTGAAATGTTTTTCACAAGACGTAATGATGAATATGGTCAAGGATGGGATCAAGGAAAATTCATGTTGTCGAAAACATGGAACTAGACAGGAAAAGTTTTTCAAGAGTTTATATTTTATGACAAAAATAGAAACTGAGTAGAAGTGTCTACATTGTAATTTTTTCAATGTAATGTAATAGTTATGGCCTAATTCCTTAAAACTGTAGACATGAAAATATCCTTAATGTGAATTATTCCATTAATTCAAGATTCTGCAATGTTTTAAGGATGAGACCTTATAGTTGGAATTATAGGCAAATTTAGACAACTTTGGATGTTAGGATTCTGCTAAATTAGTATCCATAAATTAATTTATTGTATTATTGAAATGATATAGCATTTAATAAATAGCATGTTGCTCTGCCTAAGATATTTTTGTGTCTAGAGTGGCTTTCCACATAGGAAATTGGGAAGCTATGATGGGACAACATCAGGTTGAAGAAAACCATACAAATTAGCAACTAGAGATGGTCATAATAGGAACTGAATAGTTTATTGTAGTGATGGCATAATTGAATCAGGCTATAAATGGTGGCGATATCCATGAAGGAGATCATCCAAATCAACCACAAAAGAATATGTTAGTAGTGGAGCATTTCATGAAGCAACATCCCCCATCATTCATATGATCATCTGACCCTGTGCTTGCTGAAGGGTGGATTAATGCCCTGGAGAAGATTTTTCATGTTTTGGGGTGTTTATTAAATCAAAAGGTTAGTATCAATATTTAATATTTTTAATGTGAAGCTGATTAGTGGTGGAAGATGGTGAAAAATATATAGGAAGGTGAAGATATTGATTCTCTTAATTGGGATGAATCTAAAGGTATATTTCTTGAGAAAAATGTTTCTAAGGTGGTTCATCTTTGGATGGAAAAACAATTCTAGGAACTGAGGTTGGAGGATGATTCAGTGGCTTCTTATGAAGCAATAGTCACTTTATTGGAAAAGTATGCTCCAAATTTTAGATGAGATCTTGATAGTAAAATAAAGAATGATTACTTAGGATTAAAGATAAAGTATCAAATAGATTTAGCTTCGTGCGAGTTAAAATGTTATGAAAAACTTGTTCGATTTGTGAAGAAGGTAGAAGTGGATTTTTCCAATGATTAGGTGTTCTTTGGCATACAACATAATAAGAGGTCGAGGTGGTATATGAAAGGGAGAAACTATTCAAAAAATACTGATGGTAAGAAACTTAAGATTAATGTTTGTGAATTTTTTTGTAAAAAGTATGCTAGGGAATGTCTTTTGAATCTTGGTAAGTGCTACCGTTGTGGTAAAATGGGACCTAAGGCTCACAATTGCACTGAATATGAACAAGGTAATAGTACGACAAAATACGATTTACAATCCGTAAAATGTTTTAAGTGCAATGAAATAGGTCATTAAGCCAATGAGTGTCCAATTAAGAACTCAACTGTGGGAATGAAGTCAGACTATAAGAAGAAAGGGGTGGTGAAATCCTTTTAACCTATTTCAGTAGATGTTGGTCCATAGAATGAAGTAGTATCATGTACACTATTTGTTTGTTTAGATTATTCCAACGTGATGTTTGATTCAGGGTCTACACATTCTTTTATTTCTGAGAGTTTTTCTACTAAATTGGTAATTCCAACTAAAGACTTGAATCCTGAACATATCGTAAAAACATCTGGAGGAATGTTTTAGACAAAAAAACATAAAAACCATCCTATACTTGATTACAGAAAGAATCTACCAGAAAACCTTATTGTTTTTCCTCTATAATAGTTTGATGTTATTTTGGGTATCATTTGACTTTCGATTTATCATGCTTAGATTGATTGTAGGGATAAAGAGGTTTATTTTTAGAATGATTTTCTTATTATGCACAAGAATGAACCCTTACTTTTGATAACATATTAGGAAGCTGAGAAACTAGTAAAAGATGGAAATGAATGTTACATTACACATATTGTTGAAATTAAAGGAACTGTTCAGATTAATTATGTGCCAATGGTAAATGAGTATCTTGATATTTTTTCTGAGGAGTTTCCTAGTACTATACCTGATCAAAAAGATGAATTTACTGTTAACTTAGTTCTTAATAATAAGCCAATTTCAAAACCCCCTTATCGAATAGATCAAACTGAACATTTAGAGTTAAAAAAGGTATTTATGGAGTTATTATATAATGTTTTCATCTGACCTAACACATCACCATGGGGTGATCCTATCTTTTTTGTTAAAAAGATAGACGGTTTAATGAGGCTTTTCATTTATTATAGAGAATTGAATATCATCATTATTAAAAAACAGTATCCATTACCATATATTGATGATTTGTTTGATCATCTCCCGGGAGATATGTATTTTTCAATTATTGATTTGAGTTCGGGGTACCATTAGTTGAAAGTAAAGGATAAAGACAATCTAAAGAATGTGTTTTGTACTGGATATTGCCATTATGAATATGAAGTTATTCCTACTGTGTTAACCAATGTACCTACTGTATTCATGGATCTTATGAGTCGAATTTTCTATGAGTTCTTGGATAAGTTTGTGGTTTTTCCATTGATGATATTTTGGTTTATTATAAATTTAAAGAGGGACATGAAAGTCATTTAAGGGTTGTCTTGAAAACATTAAAAGAAACGAAACTATATGGGAAATTAATCAAGTGTGAGTTTTGGTAAAAACAAATTTCTTTCCATGGTCACATTGTTTCAAAAAATGGGGTAACTGTTGATCCTGCTAAAACAAAAGTTGTTGTAGAATGGCCAATAGCCACAAATATATTCGAGATTGGTAGTTTTCATAGATTACTGGGTTATTACTAGAGTTTTGTTGAAAAAGTTTCATGGTTTTCTAGCTCAGTGACAAAGTTAAAAAATGGTGTTAATTTAATTTGGACAAAATAATGTGACGATTATTTTCAGTAATTGAAAATAAGATTGGTGAATGATTATGTTTTGGAACATCCTTCCAGAAATGGTGTGTTTGTTATCTAGATTGGTGTTTCGTTGAAAGGAATTGGTTGTGTCCTAATGCAGAATGATCATGTATTATCATATGCTTCACGTCAGTTGAATCCTCATGAGTCATATTACCATACAACTGATTTGTAATTTTCTATTGTTGTTTTTGCTTTAAAATTTTGGACACATCATATGTATGGAGTAATATTTTAAATATATACTGATCACAAAACATTGAAGTATATATTCACTCAGAAGGAATTAAACATGAGACAAAGGAGATGTTTGGAATTAATAAATGATTATGATTGCACAATTCATTACTATCCAGGAAAGGAAAATAAAGTGGTTGATGCTTTGAGTCAAAAAAGTAATGCTACATTAATATTCTTATGTTTGTAACAAGATCCTTTGATTAATGACTTGATAAACATTGGAAGTGATGTTTTTGGTCCAGGAAATTCCTCTGTTTTGTTTCAGGTGTCAGTGAAATCATCTATATCAAACATAATTATTCAAGCTTAGAAGGAAGATAGTGAGTTGTATAAAAATGTAGAGTTGGATCAGAAGGGTATGTTTCCGTATTTAATAATGATAATGATTGCATTTTGAGATTTTTGAAAGAGAATATGTGTTCCTTGTGATTCACAGTTGAAGAATGAGTTATTATGTGAAGCTCATAGTTCCCTATTTTCATTTCATCTTGGATGTACTATGATGTACAGAGATCTTTCGGAGTATTACTTGTGGTATGGAATAAAAAGATATATGTCTGATTTTATATTTATTCATTAGACCTTTCAATAGGTTAAAGAAGAGTGGTAGTTAATGAAAGGGATATTTTAGTCGTTACCGGTTCCAAAGTGGAAATGGGAAAATATATCCATGGACTTTGTTGTTGGATTACCAACGACATATCACGGTAATAATGCAATCTGGGTTATTATTGATCGATTGATTAATATCCCCATTTCCTTCCTATTTGAGATACTCTATCTCAAGATCAACTTTATCAGTTGTATGTTAAAGATATAGTCAGTTTTCATGGAGTTTCCTTGTCAATTGTATCTTATCATAATACCAAGTTTACTTATAAATATTTAAAAGGCCTTCATAAGTCATTGGGTACTGAATTAAATTTTAGTACATATTCTCATCCACAATTAGATGTTTAGTCATAACAAAAAATTCAGACCTTGGAAGATATGCTACGTGTTTACTCAATAGATTACCATAGAAGTTAGGACTAACATTATTATTTGGTTGAATTTTCTTATAATAATAGATTCCATTCTAGTATAAAGATGGCTCCATTTGAGGAATTATATGGGAAGCAGTGTCAAACATCAGGTTTTTGGGATGAAGTATCTAAAAGTAAGTTAATGGGACCCGAATTGGTAGAAGAGATTGTAGAAAAGGTTCAGTTGATTCTGAAGAACATGAGAATAGCTCAAAAGAGGGCTGAAACATTATGCAGATAACCAAAGGAAGGATCTTTCTTTTGAGGTAGGTTTTCATGTCTTTCTCAATGTTTTTCCATGGAAAAGTGTAATCATTTTTGGTAAGAAGGGAAATTTGAGTCTGAGGTTCATTGGACCTTACGAAATCCTCGATAAAGTTGGATCAGTTCCTTACCGATATGATTTACATCTAATTTTATCCTAGGTACACAATGTTTTCCATGATTTAATGTTATTAATGTATATGCCATATCCATCTCATGTTTTGAACTCATATGTCGTTCAGTTTGACGAGAATATCACTTATGAAGAACAACTAGACCAGATTTTCAACCGTAGATGGAATGTGTTGCAAAATAATGTAATTCATCAGGTAATGGTTTTTTTGGAAAAATTATATTGTCAGAGAGGCAACATGGGAATCTGAAAATGTTATGAAGGATAAATACCCCCACTTATTTGATATGTGAATAAAAATTGTGAGGCTACAATTTCAAAAAGGGGGGAGGATGTAACATCCCGTGTAAATAAAGAATAATACATTTTCATATTTATTAAAAAAATTTAATTAAATATTAATTTTATTCTAAAAGGGGATTCTATTTTTTATGTAATACCTCATACACAACAATGGTATTCTTTGAAGTATAATGTTACACACAGTTTTTAGACATACTGAAAAATAATAATATAGTATTATTTTAAATGGTAGTTAACGTCTATCCATTGAATTGATGGGAATGAAAATAATTATCTACAACATGATTATAAAGTTTTTTAAATGTTTTTACATTTATCAAATAAAATTTATAGTCTTAAAATATGAATGACTCTAATTTTAACCATATATACTCTAATATTTTTTAAAATGTCAATTTACCACCTTTTGATGGAGAACCCTCTATAAATCTATTTTTAGTCACGTTTAGGTGTTCTATTTGACAAAATTAAATTCTTTTTTAGAATCGGGTTATCAAAATTTATATTGGAATAAATTTTGTCATTTTTCTGATAATGTTCATTTATAATGAATAGTGAAAATACTTTATTTTAATTCAAAACTGCCATTTAATATAATTTATTTATAAGTTTAGATTATCATTTTAATATATTTTAAAATGTAATTATATTATGTTTTTACCATTTAATAAAATTTTTGTCATTGGAAATAAATTCAGTTTGAAATTTGAAATAAACAAGTGTCATTCTTTTTGTAATTAATATTTCTTAAAAACACACTTTTTTTACAATGGTAATGAATTTTAAATTAAATTCTGCCACCAATGTGTTTTGAATTTGGAAAAATGGATTCCATATTTGGAATCAGGAGGTCCAAAATGTGTAAATAATTAACTTTTTTTATACATTATTAATATTTACATCTGTAAATATTTTATTTATCATGGTTAAAGGGTAAATATGGTAAATAAAGGTAATATATAATATTATAATAATATTACATTACTCTGAAATGTGACCTAATCCTATTGGTGGATACATTTGTGACCATGGAAATCATTGGGTAAATTTTGGGACCCCATGGAGGCACATTGGAGTGAAAATGACACTTTATGTTAATTAATTTAATGTAACGATAAAAATTACTTAAACATATATTTTATAGTAAATAAAATTTTACATGGGGTTATATAAGTTATCTCTTTGACTCTAAATATTAATTAGAAAGATAAAAATGCTTCCTACATCATGATATTTTTTTAAAATTTTTAGACATCAAATAAATAAAATTAGTTATGAGACAATAATGATGCAATGTTAACCACATTAATGATTGATTTCAATAAATGATATTATAAAATTTAAAAAAATATTAAAAACATATCCATTTATTATTGGATGCTTTTATTTACAGGTAGATTCATATTATCTTAGACTTTAATAAGTTATTGACATTTAGAAATCAAAAATTAATATATAATAAAGTAATATTTTCAAACATTTCTAAAGAGCCACTCCTCCCCCTTATAAAAATCCCTAAACTCTATCCCATTACTCACACTGATAAAGCCCCTTGGGTTGTCAAACCTCTACCAAATTAATCATCCTATATCCCTCTATTCCACATATAATTATTCCCTTGGGCAGAATGAAATTCTAATAAACCATTTGGTTCAAACCAAATGGAGTAACCATATTTAAAGGTAATGTCTTCTCTTAAGTTATTTTCATTTATTTTACTTCTCGAACCCACTAAAATCTCATTATTCATTTCATTTATAGAAGTACCTGAATCAAAAATATACTATTTTTTATGAAAATTATTAGAACTACATATCCACAAACCTCTATCTAATGGATACTAACATACTGTTTATGTGGACGGAATACTACTGCCTCATGAAACGATTATTGTTCAAATATCACCAACCACCTATCATGGTGGCCATTATGATGACACTGTATTTATATGTGATATATATTATATTTATATTTTCTCTTTACTTATTTATTTTTTATTTTATTATAGCTTTTTTATTTTCATAATTGGTAAATATGATAATTTCATTTGAGGAAGTGTGGACTACCGCCCCCTCAAAGTGATATGACTTGTTCATTCCATAGGTGGGTCATATAAAGGATGGAGTTCATGAAATTATATATGATATTATACTGGAATCATTATTTATCTATGTATAATTATGTTTTCATTCCATTAAAATATACAATCTAAATGAATGTAGCGTTCATGAGTACGTACAACTTACCGTCTCCATGAACAGTGCATTTAATTTCTTATCCTCAGATGTTATGTTCTATTATAAATACAAATTTATACTGGATATATATGATATATGTGATATCTAAATCATGAATATTTTTCTATAGATAATGGACCTTTACCACATGAACAACATGTAATTATAATAATTTTATATTTGACTCAAGTACCAAATATCGAAAACACGACCATTATTAACATTAATGATTACATAATGTTTATAACATGGTAATAAGTGTTATTAAAAGAATAATTAATTTGAAAAGGTTCTTAAGAATGTAGAAATTAACATTAGATAATTATTTAGGAGATTAAATAACAAATGGGTCAAGTTGGGCATTAGGTAAAGGATTTCGTCTCAATCTCCTTTCATTGAGGCATATTTTGTTTTATACATGACTTTTTTTATACAGTGTATAAACATTGTTGACTTTTCATTTCATTCAAAGGTAATCATTTTCCATGGTTTTTTTATAATACAACAAAAAAGAATGTTTCTTTTAACAAAAGCGGTGACAAAGGCCTTTTTCACAGCAGCGGGTATTATTTGATTTTCGGATTCCCTAACATCTCGAAATGTTCTGAAAATGAAAATAAATACCATATACTATTTTATGAATTTTGGTATTATAAATGATTTTTATAATGTATTTGTTATGATATTTAGGCGTTGAAATGTGGAAATGTTATATTTCCTATATTTCTGTTTTATGTGTTATGAATAGGTTATTGTTCTTGGGCATTTTCTATGTATACATGTGGTTCCATGATAAACCAAGGGTCGGTGAGTCCATGTTATCTCTCCAATGCATTGGGTAACCAGACTGAGGTAAACATGACTATTTCTCTTAAGATATTTAAGGAATCTACTGTGATTGGCATTCCAAATGTAACTCCCTACATAGCTGTGAAAGCCACAACATAGGTATATTATGGATGCCACAAGTTTCCTTTGTGATTTGTGATTACTATGTGTTATATCTAAATCTTATGATTTAATTAGGTATGTTAAAGAGATAATGTTATGTATCTATTGATGAAATAAATTTTTCATTCTTGTTTTATAACCCTTACTGATCGTTTTATGCCCTTCTCATGTTTCGAAATGTTTTTCAGAAGAATTAAAGATGAATATTGTCGAGGATGGGATCAAAGGAAAATAATGTTGTATAAGACATGGAACTAGCCATGACTATTTTTTTGAAGAGTTTTTATTTTATAAAAAAATTGAAACTGTGTAGAAGTGTCTACTTTGTAATTTTTTAGACATAATGTAATAGTTATTGTCTTTTTATCTAAAACTATAAAATTGACAAGATATTAAATGTGAATTCTTAATTTAATTCAATATTATTTAATGTTTTAAGGATCAGTCCTTATATTAGGGACCACGAGAGGGCCAGGGTGGTTCGTGACAGTATATGGGAATTTCTTATGGCTTTTTCTAGCACCTTTGGAACTGTGCACTCCGTTGTGTCAAGAACCAGGGCCTTGTGGAGGGGTCTCAAGAATTGTTAGGATCACAATATTTTTATGGTGGTGGAAAAGACTGATTCTAACATGTTGTATGGTGTGTTAGACGGAAATACATGGGTCCATGGTTTAATATTTATCTTGTTAGGAGATACAAATCTCTACTCCGTTAGTAGGTGTCCATATCTCATACTTCGAATGAGGGGAATAGATTGGCTGATTTTATGGCTTCATAGGAGGCTATTGAAGATCCATTTTCAGTTTTTTCTACATTGGGTTCTCTTCCCTCCATATGTGACAATATTTTGCGGGCCGACACACTTCGGTGCCAATACTTCAGGCCGATATGATCTTGTAATCTTGGGAAAATTCCCTAATTAGAATAAAATTTGTTTCTTTATATTAGGGTCAACAATGTTACCATAAAACTACAAGTGACATATAAATGGAAAATGGATTATATTTTAAAACATTCCATATTAAATCATTCAAATATATAATTGTTAGGAATTTCAAGAAATTTAATAAAATATTGTTCATTATAAAATATCATTAATGTCTTCTAGGACAATTAATTTTATTTTAATATAATGGAATCATTATACTAATTGAAATAAAATATAAACTTTTTAAACATAAAAATCTTGTAGTATTTAAATATAAATATCCTATAACATAATAATTGACCAAACTTCTATTCATTTTAAAAATTTTAAAAATATATTTTATTTTTTATTAATGGACTAAATATTTTTTATGTGTTGTAAATGAATTTAAGGAAATTACTCAAAACCTAATAATTAAAAATAAATTTCCATGATAAAAACATTATTTCATATTTCAAATAAATATTTTAAATAATATACAAACACTTTTTATCCTTATTGAAAATTATTTACGATATTAATATCAAGAGAGTGAAATTTTGGGTTTATTAATATCTTAATATAATATAATGGTCAATATAACTGTTTAATATATTTCTTCATAACATCCTTGAGCTTTTAAATTTTAAACTATACCATCATTTCAAGGATTAATCTATAAGACAACGAATGTTTTTCAATGAGGATGTACAATACACAACCGAGAAATTTCAATTTTATTTCTTCATTACCTCTTAATGATTCTATGATATCCATTATAAAATGATTAATATAGCTCCATTATTATACTTATATACTATTATGATTATAGGACAATCATTTTCCTCCTCTTCTCCATCCTATAGAAAGAGAAAATATCATTCATGAGTATGTATGGATTATCATCTTTATGTAGCAGTGTAAATAGTCCTTCATAATTATTTTTCATGGATGGATATAAATATGAAGTTGATATTTATATATTATATTTATAATATAATTGTTCTTTTGGATTTATAATATCATATCTATCATCTTACCTTCCAATCTAGTAGAAAATGATAACATCGCTTGTGAGTACGTATGGACTACCACCTCCACAATGTGATATGATTAATTTTTCATTTATTCATTACATGGATTGTAATAAGAATAGATTTAATGACTATATATTATGTCAATGATAAATAATTATTCTATAAAATAAATTATTTTTACCAATATTTATTTCCTTCCATCGAATAGTGAAAACAACGTCCATGTGTTTGTACGACCTACCATCTTCATGACCATTTTAGTTAATTTTTCTTTATCAACCATTTAGGAATAAAATTAAATATATAAATAATTAATATATCATTATTATATAATTATTAAAATTCTAAAGATAATGGGACCATGATAAATGTTCACCAACCTGAACTTTTGGACAAAAACGTACATTAAAAATGAGACAGTAAACACTCAAAAATGATGATGTTAATAAATATTTATTAATATAAGTTAATTAAATGTTATAATTGGATAATATATTATATTATTATATTAAATATTGTTTTGTTGGAAAATTATAATTAATTTATATTTACTATATAAGAGGTTCAATGAACATAGGAATCCTATTAGACTTGAGATAAGGGTTCTCCATCTCAATTTTGTTTCATTGAGAAATATTTCATATTATGTACTTATATATGTTTATATATTGTATATACTATCCCTATAATGATTAATATCAATAATTATACGTATTTTTGTTATATTTTATGTTTATTTTTAATTTATTCTTTCATGGTGCTTGTGATTTCAATATTTACAAAAGTGGTAAGGGTTTTGGTTTTACTCTCATATTTTGATGATATGGTTTATGATTATGTTTAAAATGAGGAAATTTTATAACATAAATCTAAATATTACCATGATTTTTCTTCTCAGCAAAATTTTTATTGGTACTACATGTTTTCAGTCCATTTTCCTCTCTTTATGATCTCAATGGATGGAAATAATGTTCTAAAAAACTAACTTAATTTATCTCTATAGTTGAAAATATATTTTATTCCATATTCATGATTTATAAAAAAAGAAAAGAATATTTTTTATATTCCCATATGATTTTTATATTAATTTTACTCATGATTTAATTTATTAAAAATTATTCAAAGGAATCATTTTATAATTTATTAAACGAGGAACTCTTTACATTTTACTGAAATTTTGAAAGCAATCTCTATTTTAACATACACATTTTGAATGGAATTTTTCACCATCATGAAAAATAGATGATTTGAAGATTCATATAAAATTTAAAATTATTCTTTTCCAAAAAAAATGTAACAAATATTCATTAAATAGTTTTTTCCAATGTGATTTTAAAAGATAAGAAGTTATTTGCAACAAGAATTTTTAATGATGTTTTTATGGTATTTATATTCATCAAAGACAGAAAAATTATTTTTATACATTATACTAGGGATATATTATAATGATTCCATCCTTTTTATATCTCTCTATATTTTATTATTAGTTTGACTGGGGAATGTATTGAAATTTTAGAGGCTAGTTCTTCATATATAGATAGTTTTTTATTAAAAAGGAATGTTGATTAAATAGTAATGTGTATTAATGTGATAAATTCATGTAATTAATAATTTATGGATGATGTTTGAATTAAAAATACACTCAATACATTAGAAGATATCATGAGATGAAAATGGATGGGTATTTGGCCAAGACCTTACCCATTTCTATATGATTTCAGGGCATATGGCCTCAATGGTAAGTATTAAATGTATGAAATTATGCATTCCATAATTATGAAATCAGTTATTTATATCCACATGATTAGTGGAATTGGTATGTAATATTTGTAAATAATTCGAGCACTTATGAATTTTATATGGAATTATTCAATCATCATTTATCTGTACCATATTTTACATGCCTTATCTATTCTATAAAAGCATCCACTATACACATTCTCCTACAAATCATCCAAGATCCCACCATTATCCTTTTTTTTAATTATTATTATAGTAATTTTATTATAAATGAAATTCAAGGAAACTTGAGATAGAATAATTATGTTCTCAAATAAAATACTTTTTTGGTAATTTATGTTTTCAAATGTTACTTGGAATTCATGCATATATCTAGATTACCAAGATTCTTAAACTATTTGGTCCTTTATGCGGTAATCTCAGGTATCTAGTGTCAATGTAATATATAAAACATTTTCTCTATGATTATAGGGTTTGAATCATTATAGTTAGTATTAGAGGATGTTTAGTAGAAACCATAGGAACTAGATTTTGTAAAATATACATTATGTTACATGACCCTATGATAGACCATGAGGATATATCTAATTATAGGATAATATCAAAATATTTTTAGTAAGGTAAGGATTAAGTGGTTTTCTAATAAATACACCACTTCATAAATAATACATGTTATTTTTGTTTTGGAATATATTTATCTAGGGGAAATAAATCTTAAATTAGTTTTTCAAGTATATTTCATCCATATTTTATCTACATGGTGAATGTTATCTTACTGTGCACATAGTTTGACACTCACATGGCTTATGCTTGGGTTAATTTACATTTTCACTATAAACCATTATAGTTAATAAGAGGACAGAACCTATGGAGTTAATTGATATTCCAGAGTAATATATGATAATAATTATCTATTATTGGTTGATAATTTAAAGGTTGATCATAATTTTATTGTATAGATACCCATTTTGAAATTTTATGTGATAGAAGTTTAACACTATTAAAGACATTTTGGGAGACATCTAATTTAATATAACCCTTTAGTATAATATATGTTTTAGTGAAATCATTATTTTGTGGAATAAATCTTATATATTTCATGGAAATATGTTTAAATATATTGATAATCATTTGGGTTAGTATGATAATTGATGTTAGGGTAATTATGGATGATTAAAAGAGTTCGTAAATTTTAGGAATATATTTTATATATAACCATGGGGTTTGAAACTAATTTGGTAGGTATGTGATCAATTTTATGTTCACTATATTGGTAATATTGTATGATCAATTTAAATCAATTGAATAAATAATATTATGATTATTTATTGAATTTTATATGATTTTATTTTGAATTTAAGGAAACAATTTTAATATTTATAAGAGTATATGTTTAGGTAATATTTACCAATAATTTTTTTTATATTTTATAAATTAGATTACAAAGTTTTCATAAAGAATTATAGAAAAAGGGGAAGAGATAATGGGGGTATAAATTAATGAAGAAAAATGGTGTCCACTTGAACTAGGTTAACTCCCACCTGGGGGAAAGACTCAAGACCTGAGAAAAAATAAATCTTCACACCATAGATTTCCTTGAAGCAAGAAAATTATTGATATTATTCCCTCCACTCCATGTATGAAAAAATCTCATGAGGTAGTTCATTAACACCTTTCAACGATGAATGGTATTTTCTATAGTTTAAGTGTAGGTTCAAGAACACACATATAATACTAAAAGTTAACAGAATAAATTTTAAAATCTAAAAGGTGGATATTATTTTGGTTTCACAGTTGGATTCTAGTGAGCATTTCTTGAGCCTTTCCATTAAGGTAATCACCTATACCAAAGAAACCAAAACAATAAAGGTATACTGAGCATCGTTCCTCTCAGACCACCCCACCACCCTACATAAGAACCATGTTACATGAACCATCTGTGTTCATTTTAGGCATGCCTAATGGGGGTACCAGTTTATCCATATCCTTAGCATGGTAGTATAAGAATTGCTGGGAGAGGAGGTTCTAGAAATAAGAGGCCTCATAGAAGGGACACCTCCTAAGTTTTTCATATATTTTCTAAATCAGTCAATACAATCCTGGTTTTGATGATAACACTCATTATTTTACATAGGTTTCCCTTATGTCTGGCTTCCTTTCTCCGTTTTCAGATACACCAGAAATATTACACAAATATGAGCACATGTTCCATTTTCTAAGGTCCACAACACCCGACCCCATGAAACCACCAATTGATGAGTGTAGTACTTGTGGCCTATTAAGAAGAATATATAGGGAAACCATAAATATCATTCCACACTAGTCTCACCAAATATATTTCAAAAATTATATGATCATTATATTTAGTCTTCAGCAACCTGTGGCTGTAGCACATTGAATCTCGGCGTACACCAATGCTATTGATGTTACCCTTGGTATGAAGTGTATTACTATATACCTTACATACAAGAAAACTAAACTAAATAGGGATATCATTATACAAGACCACTTATCCAATTTAATCACAGGCTGGAACTGCCATTTGTATTAAGTGAAAGACACCCTAAGAGAATCCTATGAAGGTATATCTATTGGTGTGGGAGTTTATGAATATGTTAAAAGATAATTTTATTTCTTCAAGATTGGAAATTTCATCTTGAATATTAATGTATTGGAGTAAGAATTGGAAGTAAACTAAATTAATAATTTAACATATTCACTATATTAATTGTAAAATAATACCCCAAAATTAGGAAAAGGATCCTAAAATTTAAAATTTATACTTTTACCTGGATTTTTGATGAATCAATTTTCTTTTCAACCATTCATGATTTATGGTCTTCTTTCCATTAAATATCTCATATCCATGTTCTATTTCACTCTATAGTAGACCGTGGGTCCTATTTTTCTCTACCATGTCTAATGTTTTTCTTCCCACATTAAGATCCCACGTTATGTATGATTTTTATTTTTTCAATGATTTATATTGATTTTCAATTTTGGTTAATGAAATATAAATACATTATTGATGAAAAAATGTTGATGAATTTATAAGGAATGATTTTTTTGATATTTTGATGAGGTATCCAAGTACGAAGTCATGATAATAATGTTGATATTGGGTGGATGTCTAAATAAAGAATAATGGAAGTGATGTACACAAGATCAATTCACTTATGTATGTTCATATTATTCCTTTGACTTTATAAATATGAGGATTATAAAACTAAACTTCATATTAGAAGATATGCATCACAATGTTCTTTCACATTAATCACTATTTAAAATAGAGAATATGTTGGGAAGGGTGATTTTTTATGGAAGAGTTATATGGAATTTATTTTCCAAAAGAAGAATAATAGGATATAAATAACTCATTCAGTTATTTATTTCCTAATGAGCTCATTTGAATATAATTATGAGATTATTTCTCATTAAGATGACTATTGAGTATTCAATGCAATAGTTTTCTTATTGGGGATGAATTGAGAATTAAAAAAAGGTCTATGTTATATTTTATTAATGCATTTGTTTTATTTTTTGTCTACGAAAAGAATCATTTTCATGATGAATATTTAATGATGAAGATGAGATAATTGTGGGTATTTATAATTTTATTTCCTCATATTCCACATATAGAATGATCCCAATTGTGTACTGAAAAGTAGGGCCAAACATATGTCAGGCAATCCTAGACCACCTCAACCACACATGTGGGACCGTTAGAGTAACCACATGGGAGGAAGTCAACCAATTACTCCTTACATGGTGGTAGGAAGGGGTATAATAGTTCTTGCATGAAGCATACATGATGGTGTCCATAAACAATATGGTGTTCTCATGTGTGATATTGTAGGTGAGGCACATCCCATGCATCACATTTTTTATGGTATTTCTAGGTGATGAATCCATTTATGGATCAAGAACATGGTAGAACACTGAGTAATATTAGGCATTACCCAACCGAATAAGAGTTAAATATTTGATGTGGATGTACGGTCATTGTTTCTCCATAATTAAAATGTGTAAATTTCTCATTCTATCTAATTTTATCAATCATGATCATCCAATCATCCCAATGTATCATCTTCTACCTCTTTGTGACGGTTTTCTTCACAACTCATATTCAGTGGTCGACAGTGACTCATGTTTTAGATGAACAATAATCCTAAAATAATCCAGAACCATGCTAAAATATAATGATAAATTTTATCAAACCAAATCCATTTATGCTATCAATGTATCGTATTAATTTGATATGTTGAATACCACACTACTACTAAATGAAAAATAGAAGATGTAGAAGTCTATTCAAGCATCTGATCTTCATGAATGCACTTTTTAATTAAAAAATCATGTTATTTTTATCATGATCTTGTGATATAATCACTATGACAATCTTTTTTATATACGAAGCAACTCCATGAATATCAGCATCAAATAACCCACATTTGAATAATAAAACTCATGGATCATTGATTATTCAAAACACACATACACACAAGAAAAAAGGAGGAATTTTTTGGGGTTCACATCTATGGGGACCACATATATAAATACCAAACCATCTAAGTAAAGATTGTTTTGTTTTCTCTCGCATATTCAACTGATAATACTTTTTTTCCAATGTTCATAGTATATATGCATTAACATTAATTGAAGAAGGAAAAGATAACAGTGATCCTCCTAGGCAACTTGAATTGGGGGGTTATGTGTAATGATTTATGGGATGCATAATAACCATAGATACTAAAATTGTGTAACCATGCACACAAACTATGTTAACATGCATACTATTTGTTTAATGAGAACTGATATTTGGAACTCATTCTTGAGTCAAATACTCTAGCTCTACTTCACAATGAAATTGTTCTATAAAGCTGCAATAGTTTTTGTGAAGAAGGATGCTTGTGAAAATGTATTGTTATGAGAAGAATAAGTTTTGAACACTCACATGGGAAATGGAAATGTGAGAGACTATGTGAAAATATCTGATTCTAATATAGAGAACCATATTCTTTATGTTAGTTTTGTATAATCACATGTGTGTTAAGAAAATTCACATGCATGATCTCATAACACAATGAAACACATGAATCAGTTAAAGGAAAAAAATAAGGATTTGTGTATATAATAACATATATATAGAATAGTTAACATGAATATTGGGAACCCGAATACAAGTAAAATAATAAAAATATATTTTGTGCAAGGGTTTACAACTTTGAGAAGGCCCATGAATGTTGTATTACACATGCATGATGATTCAAAAATACACTTGTAATATTATTTTCATTAATATTTAGCATAGAATTTTTGATAGAAACCATGTAAAATATTAGAAGAATTGAAACTCAAGTTATTAATTAATTATGTTTGTACAATATTTATTCCCCACAAGTGCAGCTGTGGTGGAAATGGGGTTTGGGGATTGGGGTGGCGGTCATGGAGTAAAGTCCTCAATACGGTTTTCTTACATTCTTGGGTTGTAATAAAAATAGTGTATATTATTGGAAGATAATTATATAATGAACTTATAATTAAAGTGAGGTTCAATTTAATTAAATAATTTTTTTTCTCCAATAAGAAAAAAGGAGACCGGATATGATATTCAATGATGAAATTTTATAGAAAAATAATAATTTAATTGTGATTTTTCTGAGATGATATTTCATTGATTAAATAATAACCAAGATAAGCTTTGATTTAATATATTATTTATTTTTTTAATGAAAGGAAAAATATAGGTTTGATGAGATACCAAATAGATCAGTTCTTATAATTTGGGTCAAATATGGATTCTGAGATTATTATTTCCAAACATACTCATGTTATTATGACTGATGATACAATAAAAAGAATAAATAGAATCATTTGGTTTTGTTTTTTGAATAATAATAAGTGATTATTTCCGACCACTGTGCATGTAAAGAGGGAATAATTTTGTAGAAGAAAGAATCAACATCGTGACATCCATTAGAAGTCTTAATAGGTGGAATAATTTTTTAGTGTTAAAGGAAACCACAAATAGTGAATACAATCTTCATTAATAGTATAAGGAACCATACAAGACCAATAAAAAATGATCTTTCAATTGACTATATTGAAACAAAAGTAGAATTTTATTCCCATCATACTCTAAACATTATTAATGTATTTGTTTCTAATGGTACTATAGTAGTATTATTTCAAGAGAATTTTAATAACTATCTACATTTATTTAGTAGTTAACCATGTAAGAACATCATGTTTTATCCTTTTTGGTTTTTATATAATTTAATTTGATATGAAAAATAGAATATAAGAATCTATATCAAAAAAGTTCTATGAGGTAAAAGGGATAAATGTTATAATTCGTGAAAAAGTTCCCTCCACTCATTTAACACATCCCCACCATCTATAGCATTCATTATATCCAAATTTGTTATTCTTACAACCAATGGTCTCATTATTTGGGAATCCAATTATGTGTTATTTCATGTAAAATTTAATTTTACATGTTTTAAATTTAAATTTATGTTTTATTGTCCCTATATGAAATTTGGGTTTGAAAAAAATTATTTTTAAATATTGACCCTTTGAAAAAAAACCTAATAATTTTATTAACTGAAAACAATCGGCCAAAAATAAAAAAAATGATAGGGGATTGGGGGGATTAAATAGTGTAATGTGATGGAGTCTATTGTTATAATGTAAATTCACCTAGGGGTAATGGAACCTATACTATTATTGAATATTGAATTATGATCGTGTGTATACCATAATTCCTGGAAGATGGGAGTCGTATTCCCTTCACTCCTAGTGTGAGAGATGTCCATCCATTTATAAATGGAAGATTTTCATTTTTGAATGATATTTTTTAACAAGAATATAAGGGGGAATATACAAATGTAGAGATTTGAAAATGTGGGAAGAGTCAGTTTCAATAGAGGTCAGCATAATACCTTTGGAGTGGAATAATTTGAGCCCATGTAGCATGGAATTACATTTTTCAAGTAGGGAATTCCTATTACTAAATGAGGCACTAAAATAATGTAGGATAATCTACTAGAGTTTTGAACAATACCTATCCCCTTAAAAGAACTTGTATTCTTAATCAATGCATATTGAGATTTAGATCCTTAGTCAGAGAGTGTCAAAGAATCCATCAATTAGGGAGAGGATGAGGCTGATAATGGACTGATGGGATGGGACCCATAGCTTCTTTAAACATCCTGAAGGAGGTAGTGATCCTAATACTACATCAAGGTATAAATATCCACCAACAAACCTCTACATTAAACCAAAAACAAAATATCATAATATTTGATATTCCCTCATCAATTTCCTTGTTCCTTGCATCATAGATTCAATAAAATCCATCCAGCAGCGAATTATATGATAAATCATTTTCAAGAATGTTTCTACTCGAACCATCAAAGAATATGAGAAGATATTTTATTTTTAGAATATCCAAGGTGAGAAAATTGTTGATGTGTCCAAGGAGGAACTAGAATATTGTGTCGCACTCACCATCAAAGAACAAATATACCCTAAATTATTCTCTTGGGGCCTGAAAGTAACATCACTTATAGGACATGATGATATCGTTATATTAAATAGTTTCTTCAGTTTTGATTTCATAATTTCATATAATCCATAAAATAATATTTTATTTTGAAGGGATTTCACTACATCATATATTTCCCCCCACCGATTCCTCATGGGCTACCTTCCTAGTCAAAATCATATAACCATATCCGTTCGATGAAAAAATATCCTCGAAGGTGGGCCAGTGGAGATGAACTTATATTTTTTTCATATAACATTATAATATTATTAAATTGATCGAACTACTGTTGGACTATGATGGATTTAATGAAAAATGCACGATTTATTTCTTACATGAATGTGAGATCTGGAATAATGAATTTAGAAAAAATGAGGGTGGTTCTTGTCCAATTGTGTATCCAACAATTAATATCACCCAATTAGATGATCTAGAATGATGGAGAATTAGAATATACAATTGGTCAAATTCGATAATGAATAAGGATCCCCTTTGGAATATTTGAAAACTCATCCATATATAGACATCAATATCATACCCCTTATTGATTTAACTTCCACCACCTCATATGAATGATTTTCATGAAGGCTATGCATTTAATTGGAGATATTTCTCTGATGAAACCCTTATTCTATAACAAACATGGATAACATTTCCCATGATTCATAATGGAATCTACTATCCACCTAAGAATCCAATATGAAAGAGTACATAATAGTTACGCTGGTTTTCATGTTTTTTTATCCCAATGAGGGTGTCCAACACATTCCTGGGGATAGAGGTTTTCACACCTTCACAAGAGTGATTCAACAACTAAATTAAGGAAACCAATTCTTACAGTAATTGATGTGATTGTATATCTTACTAAAAAATCCATGTAATTTATGAATATGATTCCTTATTGTGGATATTTGTTATCCTAGATAATCCAGGAGAAAATTCTCTTATGAACCACCAATTTTTATTCATTAATTTTTTAACATTTCATTACACAATAACTAATGATGAAAATTCTACTGTTCTCCTAATTGATTATCTGGTCGCCCCATTTTCAGTATTCTTCCATAATTTAATTGAATCCCTGAATGTATTTTCTACCTCCTTTCTTAAAGAATTTCATTTCGTTCATAAATAAAATGTGTGACAATCTATTTACGTGATTCCTATAGATTAAGGGGTGGATTCCCCCATTATTACACTATAATCAAGATGTAAAGAGGGAGTGGGTCTCCTTTCCATAATCCCTGGTCGACATGAAGAATATGAATATTTCCCATAAATTAGATGGAGATCCACGGGGTAATTAGAATCTACAAAAGTGGTTTGTTTCCTTTTCTAACAACCCATTCATGAAAACCCCATGAGGATTTAGCCCCATTCTTGCATATTGTATGCCTTATCCATATCAACCTTGATGTAAAAATTTTAATGAATCAATTTCTTTTTAAATTTGGGGATTGTATCTTTGGAGATTGTGATGGCACTTTTAGAGGAATGTTGTTTCCTAAAAAAATGTTCCTAAAATACCAATATATAAATGTATATAGATAGTCTTATGTTTGAGACATTTCCAATAATATTATAATTAAATTTTCACATATTGAAGGGTGAAATAACTTAAATATGAGCAGGTCCTTAAACATAGATATGGGAACGTGGTTAGCTGCACATGCCACCCTAAGGATTCCAACCCCTTGTAAGAAGTATTGAGTATAATCCATGAGATATCCTCTGATCAATTCCCATTATGTACCATAAAAACATTGAGAAAGACATATTGTTCTGTAAAGATATCAAGGCTGACATACTGGACATCCTTCCAAATATTCCATTCATTTAAAATATCATCTATGTACATGTAGATAAGATTTTACTCCATACAGAAGATGGAGTAAAAAAACCCAGTATAACCCATTGGAAATCCCTTCTGCATGTGAGGTATAGAACTAGATAATATGGTTTTTATGTGACACACATCCATACCACAAGCCACCTCATGATCTCTAGTGAACAATCCATCATCAATTCATATGTTTTCAATTCTTAGCTTCCTATATTCTTTAATGAAATCCTATAAAAATTAAGTATTAATATTTCCTTCTCTGATCCACATAACCATTAATGTCACCATGTATTAAAACTAATTATTCAATATAATCTATGATAATTAGGATTTCATAAATTAAGAAAATTGATGATCTCATTGTCTTATCCCTCTTCTAAGAATGACTCAGCATACTCAATTTCAGACAAGAGGTTATTAAGCTCTTGGAAACCTGACAGGAGAATAGAGAGCCATGTTTGAAGTTCCCATTTCAAGTATATTAATTTATTATAAATCCTCACCCATAAATTCTCCGGCATGGGTTTCGACCAAGAATCAAGAACCACAGAATCATATTTTTGTTTAGACACCCATCTTTCTTAGAGGAAGAAGTGAATCTTTTTGGATCTTCCTGATGCTCAGTCAATCATAATTGTAGAATGTTTAGATGAATATCAGTTCAGGTGGGATACCCTTATGTAAGGGTAAGTGGATAAGCCTTGTTGGTTTGGAAAGAATATTTATAGTTGACACTAGTTGAGGTTTTGATATTTCTAGTGTGTACAAAATTTTTATTTGTCTCGTCAGTATCCTAGGTCCATCGCCTTATTACTGAATAAAAGAGCAAAATTTTAATTGGGATTTCATATGGTAACTCCTTTTTCCTTTCTTCTCTAAAGCATCTAATATTGAGTAACATCACTACTGATGAACCAAGAAGAATCCCCAAGATTTATAGAACCTATATTTTCTAATAAATCCTCCCTATCCACAACATAGCATTTGTCATTTGTGATATAAAATAAACATCATTGAGGGTAGAAGATAACCACGGTTTTGATATGATGATGGAAGGCTTCAATCATTTCCATTGTAATTCCTTTTTCTAGAAAATAAAATATTTGATGATTGATAGGCTCACCATGAGTGAATGTGATTAAATAATCCATTATGAAATGTAATATTCCTTTATAGTGTTTTATTTAGGATTGATCACCACAACAAGGGAATTTTTTTGAATATATTTTTTGAGAAATAAATCATAAACTATGATCCTAGGACATTCTATTCCAAATTTTGAGAGAGATCATTGGAGAATGAGGTCCAAGGATCTAATTTCTGAGCAAATGAGGTATCTGATCGAGTATGAACAAGAGTAGCCTCTCACCTGGAGTGAGATATAGTGAAGACTGCACAAGGATGATCGGTAGTTTTTTGATGATATCAGGCCTATTGGGGTAGATATATCATATGATCATGTAGAAACAACCAATGGAAATAAGGATAGGAGATAGGTATGATATCATGAGGTTTGTGTTATTTTTTTCTGAAGGAATAACCACATCTTAATGAAATGACATACTATTTTGAATAAATTTTTATGAATACCGATGAATGGAGGGAGAAAAGAAGTCTTTATTTCAAAAAGAACAAATAATACCAAACATCTTCACTATACCTCTCTCTATCACCATCATGGTGCTCTCATGGCTCTCTTACAAGATATAAAATCTCTACTGTATTAACTTATGGAGTATGAAGCTCTTATGTCCCTCATTAAACTGGCATGGTGGGAGGTGTCATGTTTTACTCAACACCAAGCCACCCCAGCTACAATGGACGTCTTCCATGGATTCAAAAAATAGGGACTACACATTCAAAATGTCCAGAAAACATGATGGAATTCATAGTGAGGTAGCAGCATGATCCACCTACCATGTAGATGGAAAACACAATCATTTCTCTCCCTCCACCTTCAATCTTATTGAGCATCTATAATGTTCTATCTTCTCCTAAAGAACCACCTTTTTCAAAATATCTATCAGTTTCTCTTTTCTTTCTTAATATTCAGTAGTGGTATCAGATTTTGATCCATCACTTCATGTATCCATTGATAGAGAATGTTGATATGATTCTAAATACTCTTCTGGATCCCCCTCGTTAGTTATTAATAGGTACTCCAACTCTAAATATTTTTGTGACAGAATCCTTCCTTATAAATATCATTGAAGCTTTGAAATATTATTTTCTAGAGGTATAACATCACCTTGATCCTACGATGATTTTTTAACTTCTTTTGGAGAGGTTTGAGTCTCACCCTGCTCAATATCCCCTCCAGTTCCTCCTTGTCTGCTACCAATGATTATACTTCCACCTAATTGTATTCATTCACAGGTGGTGACAGTATAGGTGTTGGATCATGAATTGATTCATAAACACATTCATTTTGTGAAATTATAGGATTTTGAATGTCCTCAATCATATGGTTCTCATAGAACACAACATCTCTACTGCTAATCACCTTATTCTCCTTAGGTTTATTATGGATGTATCTTAACACTTCATCTCCATTGTTTATGAAGATGCATGGAGTAGAACATCTGTCAAGATTCTTCCTAATCTCCTTGGATACATGTGAAAATGAAAAACATCCAAATACTAGTAAATGAGAGTAATATGGATGTTTAAAATACCATAATCTCTGTGCAATATCAAAACTCTACTGTGTCAATGGTGATCTATTGATGAGGTTGCATGAAACATAAACATCTTCTCCCCATAATGGATTAAGAAACATATCTGAACACATCATTCTTAAGAAATTATCCATAATGGTTCTGTTCATGCTTTTGGAAACTCCGTTGTGTTGGGCGTTTGTGGGACCTTCCTCTCATGTCTTATTCCTTGACTCCTACAATATGCATCAAATTCCCTAGATGTGTACTCACCTCTATTTTCTGAATGAAGACAGTTCATCTTCTTTCTAGTTTCATGCTCCACCATGGAATAAAACATATTAAAGTAGTTTATTACTTGTCCCTTCATACACATGAAGAACACCCAGATCCTTTGATATGCATCAGTAGTAAATGATAGAAAATATTTTTTACCTCCTAGTGAATCGACCTCCATGTGTCTGTTTACATCAATGTGCACCATATCCAACAACTCCTGTCTCCTAGATGATTTATAAATGAATGGGGCCCTACAGTTATTTCCATACAAGTAGTAGTTCTAAGGATTATGTGATGCATCCTTTTTAATACTAATGTATTTATTCTTTTTTTTGGTAGATAAACCTCTTTCAATCTTGTGGACGAGTCTCCTATTCCACTTATTTTATGATTTCTTTCCATCCACTGTTTTGAGGCTGTCTACTTGTATCTTCAATGACTTTCGTAAAAAATACAACATTTGTGTCCTTATGGGATGACGATGGCTCCTTTAGTCAACTTAGATTCTCAATTGTTGAGGATGTTTTCATATCCATGTTGATCAAATACAATTCTTGATAACAGGTTGATCCAAAGACATTGAACTTTCCAAACATCCTCTTGGGTGATTATGTATCAAATGTTCATCTTGACATTGATATCACCCATGACAATAGTCTCCGCCGGGCTCATATTTCCAATCTTGACTATACCGAAGTCTCCATCTTGATATGTTATAAAATACTCAAAATGTGGAGTGATGTGGTATGATGTTCCAGTATCAACCACCCTTAATATGCCTTGGATAGAAGTATGGAAGCATGTATCTTATTCATCTTTAGAGAATATAAAAAACTCTATGGTGGCACTCACATATGTTTCGCAATTTATTCTGTTCTAGTTTCTACATTGACCATTTTCTTCTAGAATCGTTCAATAGTTCATCTTAATGTGTCCATCTATGGAACAATGGTAACATTTATATATTGGAATCCTTACATCTATGGACCTTCCTCTATTCTTTTTTCGGCCTCTGGTTCCTCCCCCTCATCTATCTACTTTTTGTATCCATAAACTTCCTCTATTCTTGTCTAGGTGCTGAATTTCTAAGGGAGACAAAAATCATATCCCAACTATTGAGAAATGTGAAGAGTTGGTGGTCTGCCTGATCATAATCATTTTTAATCTTACCCATAGTCACCAATTGGTTCACCAAGATTGGGAAATTTTTGGCATGTTTGACTATAGAGCTTCCACTCTATAGTAAAAAATTCAGTAGCTGCTTCAACAATAAGATCTAGTATTGAGTGTACTTTGACTGGTATGTATTTTCCAACATCATCCAATGTACATATGCATGAGTCTCTTGAGAAACATGGTGGTAAACACTGTAATCGATCCATTGGGTGATTTGACTATTCATTACTTTGTCCAGCTTCTTCCACTCTGACTCCTTGATGTTATCATAGGTGACTCCATTTTTCTCAATGGGGTCAAAACAATCCTTATCATTGTAGAGATCTTCCATTCGAGGCATCCCAATGGAGTAGTTTTTAGAATTCATCATGATCATCCCTTATCTAGATTTTCCCCCCATTTTATATTAGGTAATTAAATATTGTTGTAGAATTTTGAAAAAAGGGGAACATTATTGTGTCTAGAATAGTTGAAAATAGTGGAATCGACTCTTGGATAATCAAAATAAAACTCTAATTTTTCATGATATGGTCATTATAATATCAACTACCAAGATGAACAAATGATGTGTGGATGATGTGGCATGCAAAAGAAGCTACTTAATGCTTGATGGACATTTCACTAGCACCAGAACAATACCTTATTCTATTGATAGGGCGTACTATATCAACTAATTTTTGACCAAACATTGATCGAGCCTAAGTGGCTCCCTTTAGATTTATTTTCGACATTGTTTAAATTGTTGTAAATAGTTTTCCACGAACAATTAGAATCCTCATTCAAATCCAAATTCCGAGAATCATAAATTTTGATACCTCCAGAAAAACTCCACTTCTCACGGTTGATTCACTATAACCTCATCTAATAATACTAATTGTGGTTAACTTACCACTACAATTTTCAGATGGAGGTAAAACATGGCTTTTATTCCAACAATAAAAAACATACAAAAGATTGTCACTACACCACTATCTCTCACTAACATAGAGCCCACATGGATCTATTTCTAGATAAAAAATCTCTCTTGGATCAACTCATGGATTATGATTCTCCCATTATAGTGACCCTAGACTTCTACACAAAATAATACATGATTTTAAACAAAATTATACATCAGAATACTACACATGTATCATAAAATATACTGTCTTGCAAGACACGGTACATAAAACTAAAAACATTGAACTAAATAAAACATTTAATTATTTAATCTTCAAAATAGAGCTGCTAACATACGTTGTGCTCAAAAATCTGCATAGGGTACCCTAGGGAATACATGAACAAAGGGATGAGTTAAATAGCCTTGTAAAGGAATAACTATAAGAACAACACATTAGCACATGTGATAGAAGGCATGCCATAAAGATATAAAAAAGAATGTATCATAGGGGATCATAACATATAATCATGGAATCATATAAAAACGGAGTCAAAATAATGTTTAAGACACATAAAACATGACTTTAGCACAATTCAAGGCTAACGTCCAATACCGTTTCACATAATAGCATGATCCAAGTCTAACCGCCAAAACCATTGCACATTGTAGTACAAGCTAGGACTAACTGCCAACACCGTCACACATAACATATCTTGAGACTCATCATTATCCAATGGATTGGAGAACTATCTTGGTGGAACCATCTTAACTTTTCGTGAATATGTTTTCCACATAAAGAATCATATATAATAAATATTAAATAAACATAAGGGTTTCCCATGGAATGAATTGGGTACCATAATCATGTCATAAGGTACAACAAATGGGGGCAAAATAAGAATGACCAGGAAAAAAGGAACTAAAATAAACGAGTAAATTAATAAGGTAAAATTATCATGTAACATGGAATGTTTTTTCAAGTAGATTTGATAACATGAATGTAAATTATTAGAAATAAAACATTTTCCACGGTTTTAAAGAAAATACTATAGAGCCTTTAAAATAGAAAATGGAAAAATACATTATATAATACCATATGTTAACCAATAATGTTTTCATAATAAGAATTTTTTTGGAAGATAATGGTTGCTAGTAAAAAATGATAGAGTGCACTTGAAATCAGGTTAGAATTCGGGAAGTTCCCTTATAAGAGGTTTTATTATACAGATGTATTGAGGAGGGAATCACTTAAAACAATTATATCCCCCAAAGAGAGTGATGAACGGTTTTTGATAAATGAATTTGGTATATGTACAGTGAAATTATAATATTTAAATAAAAATAAATGATAAATTTATTTTGGTAAAAGGAAGAAAATGCTACCTGAGGGAACAAAGGAGGTTCGAGTAGAATCCCTTATAGATTATCGGTATGGTACTAGGTGTACTTAATAGGGATTAATGACAAATAAATGTTTTTATATTCTTTTATACGTCATGAGATTAGTGTGTGGGGAGGTGTGAAATCATATCCCATAATTATGAATTACACATAAAAGGACATATAATAAACAGTATTCTTGAATAAATGTGAGAGAGGGGATCCCTTACCTTAAGATTGGTGGTGTTCTTTTATTGATCATAATGACCTGAATAAAAAAATTATTTTCTTTAATTAATAATTTGATAACATTGTTTACATGTAATTTATTTATTATAACCTTTTTAATTTTATTCATGGCCTTTTTGATGAGTTAATAGGATAAATTTCATTGTTTGGGAGTGTTTGTGACCTCGGTTTTAATGATCATTTCACTCATTTTCATGATCATATAGACATATATGATGAGAGTGATTGTGAATAATTGATGTTATGTGACATTAGTGAACATATATAAAATTACCCCATTATTAAATTCATTTTTTTATTTGGAGTGAAGGTGAATCATTACATAGAACATTAACGATAAACTGTTAGATTAATTTGCTGATTTTTCTCACAATTTACTCATTCTGTATTATTATTTTACAACATGTCTGAAAAAATGATTCAAGAAAATATAATAAGTTAAAATTAATATTCATAAGTCCATTTCAAACTTACAAATGGTTTCATTACCATAATTTAATATGATTAATGAAATTGATAACTCTACATTCTTGAATGTGATAAATTAACACATCTTGGATAGTATTTTCATTTCTTTTGTATAAAAGTAAAAGAAAGGAGATATGATAATGAATTATACCATTATCATAACACAATTCCACTACCTATATGGTACTGGATTTTTTATACCATTCTATTGAGGAGATGTTAGGAATGAAAATAGAAAATGTAACATGAAGAGGAAATGAATGAAAAGAAAAGGGAAATTTACCTCTTGGTTTAATCTTCTTAGAGAGCCTCTTAAGAGGAGAGGATTTGGTCTTTTGTGAAGACTAAGGGCTGTTGGAAGTGGGGGAGGAGTTTGGGGAGATATTTTACCAGAATTTAGGGAAGGGACAAGTCTTGAGAGGAGTGAATAGAAGAGGGTAGGGAGGGTGATTTTTATAATGGAAGGGAGGAGGGTTTTATTAATATTTTATTCATTAGTTTTTTATTTTTTTCATAAAACAAGAACATAAGATGATTCCATGAACAAAAATAGTAATATGTTCCAGTGAATTCTAACTAAGGTTTCTTATATGATCCATGATGGTAGGAATAGTTTATTTATCTTATAATGTATATATACGGTAAATATCTATATTTCACTATTCATAAAAAGTTCATGTATTTTAAAAAAATCCCTAAAGTTCATCATACTAATTTTTCAGCATTTAGAATCCAAAAATGAAATCCTTTTTTCAAAACTAATTTTATAATATAATTATTATAAATTTCAATTAAAATAATATTTTACTTGAAAAATACATATTTTTAAACTATAATTGATTTTATAATACATTCCAAAATTACATAAGATATTTTAAAATAATCATAATACCAAAAGAAATAATGTTTCTAATTTATGAAAACTTTTTTAAAAAATAATTTTTTATTTAAATTAATTAATTAATTGTAATTAATTATTTATGAATTACAAAAATACGAATACTTTTACTATTATCATATTATCCATTATAAGATATCTAGATATTATTTATACATTCAAGGGTGTCGTTACTATTCTAGTGGATGATTTACTATTCATAAAGGTCATATTACTATTCCTAACACTAGGTTACTATTTATAATAGTAGGTTACAGTTCACAAAAAAAACGTTTGTTCCATCAGACAAAAAACAACTTACAGCTTGCAATAGTGTATGTCATATTTTCCAAATTCAAATCATAGGAGTGAAAATACTATGTTTACAGGTCACATAGTACTGAGTAGTATATTATTTTCTGAATTCATGTGATTATATGTTTTGGAAAAAATTCCCCCAAGGTAACATTGATGTATTTTTGAGGTGATTGTTTTTGTTGGAAAAAGGAGGGATCCATGTTGTGTTTGTTGACAAAGCATACCACGGTGTACAAATTTGATGACAATGGGGGTTTACTTGGTAATTTGTCAAGTTAAACAGATTTTGTCGACAATCCATGATTGATTAAAAACCTCGATAAAGGAATGGATGATCTGTAGACGGTACAAAAAGAGTAGATATAAGGTGGCACCGTTTTCCAGTGTTTTCCAAATTCTTGGGCCTCAAAATATGAAAAAGTTGATACATATTTTTGGAAAAGGAAGTTTCACGCTATATTGAAGATGGTGTGGAAACATTCGATCAATGTATGTTTTGGGATCATAACATCGAAAAATGGAAAAGAAAAGACGTGCGTGAATTTTTTGGCAATGTTCGTGAATGATGAGTTTGGGTGCAAGAAACTCTTGCACCCAATGCAGCGTCAAAAGACATTTTGTGTGCTCGAAGTGGATTTTTCTTGACATTGTGAATCATTCGTTTAGGGTTCTATGAAGACTATAAATATGTGGTGACCCATTCATTTGAAAGATCTCAATACTAAGAGAAAATCTGAGCACCGTATCACATAAGAATTTCACACAAAGGGAGTTGTGTGAATGATTTGGAGTTGCGCACAAGCTAAGAAATTTGAGTGTAAGATTTGAGTTTCATAAAATATTAAGGTTGCATGCAAGGAGTGTTTCACAAAAGAAGTGGAATCTTACACTCACATCAATAATGTTGTGTGCAAGACACATTAAGGGTTGCATGAAAGATTTTTATTTCCCAGTAGTACTGTGGTAAAGTGGTATTCATCAGTGGATGAAAGTGGGACTTCAATAGAGCATCTACATATAGTGAAAGATGAATTCATTAGAGATAATTAGGGGACCTCTAAACCTATAAACTATGATTGGATCATTTGAAGAAGCAGTTAGCTCATTTTAGTTGAGAGAGCAGTGATCATTGAAATTTTGAATGGTTGTAAACCAGGAGAGACAGTGAGTCCTCTTTGAAAATTGTAAACGAAAGTGCGCTTTTAGTGAATTAGGTACATCGCCACATCGCTTGTGAATGATCATTGGGTGTACCCCAGTGGGGGTTATCCAAATAAAAATCATTATGTCATGTGCATGATTTAATTTTGTTTTTATACTTTTATAGGGGAAGGGAGAGAAGATATCTTTTCTTAATAGCTAGACAATATCAATATGGGAAGTTGTTTTAATCTTCTATACACTGATTTCACACCCCTCTCAGGGTATCTATCCTAGTGGACCTAAAAATTGGTATTAGAAGGAAATGATTGTATTACTGTTTCTCTCTCAAATAGAGGTCACTAATCACAAAGGGGTTTTGATATTCGATGGGAACAATTTTCAGCTATGGAAGAATCAGATGAAGCACTACATCTGATCTTTGAGAATGGATGTGTTTACAGAAGCAATGCAAGGTATAATAGTCGATATTAATTGTGGAGTATTATCAAAAGTTGAGTGTAGATAATTGGATGACGATTCCAATGGAATAAATTCTTTAAGGGGGATTAATATCCTATGCTATCTATACGAATGTGATGTCATGAAAAACATCGCTTGCCATGTGGGAAATGCTATTGAATATATATGAAGGAGATACAATGTTCAGAGAGGAAAGGATGCAATTTTTGTGGAACAAGTATGAATATTTTAAAATAATCTTGAACGATTCTTTTGAGGAATTCTACGATTGGGTAAATATTGTTGTGGAAGATAAGTGGGGTCATGGAGAAGTCTTTGATGACATAAAGATTGTAAATCACATCTTGAGGAAACTTCCATCTTGGTTCAATCCAAAATTTTCAGTACTAGAAGACAAATATCCAAAGAAGCTAACAATGGACAATTTTCACAGTACTATACTTGTTTATTAAATGAGAAATGATGATAAATATCCTATGGAAAATAGGAAATCTAAGAAGGTGGCATTCAAGGCCCTGAAGAAGCTCAACATTGAAGATTATCAGAAGGATAAAGAGACAGATGAGGTGATGCCATTTATTTCTTAAAATTTGAAAAGAGGGAAAAAATTGAAGGGAAACTTCCACTAACTTTTTTTAGATGTGGAAAGGTTGGTCATCTAGCAGTAATGTGTTCCAAAAATATAAAAGAAGATGATGATGTCAATGAAGTCAAAATTCCCAAGAAGAAGTATTCAGCCTATGGGAAAGGAAAGAATCTATTCAAGAAAAAATTTATTTAATAAGAAGAATCTTCTTTCATAAGAATGTGATAGTTCAGATGAGTCTGAGGCTAAGGAGGTTAAAGAGATAGGGAACTACAATGATTTTGGATAAAATTTTACGATGGTAAATGTCAGTAGTACTCAGAAAAACTAAGAAACTAACATTGATGAAGAAGAAGATGTTGAAGGAAGAATTGATGTGAAAGATGTGTTAGAGGCTGATCATAAAGAGATAGATGTTTGGAGAGCTAAAACAACGAAATCCAACAATTTTGTTTCAACTCCATACTCTATATACTGCTGCAAGAAGAAGAGATGTCTGAGTTGATGGAAGAAATTGAAAAAATCAAGTCATCAGCAACAAAGGTATAAGAATCGGTTAGGGAGTATAAAATAAATATTCAATAACAGAAAAGGGAGATCATTGGATAAAAAAACACAATGGACTATAAGATCAATAATATTGATGAACTTGAAGGAAAAGATGTTGGTCTGCGAAAAAAAGTTAAATACGAAGAATTTTTTTTGATTCCTAACAGGTCATCAGGAAAGAATATCATTCATAAGATTGAGATTATGAAATATGAGCCTAGTAGTTTAGTAGGAAAGAAGCAAAAACTAAGATCAGATGTTAAGGTTTATTTAGGGCTCGATTAGAAATAAAAAATCAGTCATGGTTGATGTTAGAGAACAAGAACCACCTCCAAGAATGAAAATTGATGCGTGTACAAAGCAGAATCAAAAAAATCATGGAACCAGAGGAACTACTAGAAGTATATAAGTGACACACAATAATGTGCCTTTCATCAAGTGTTATTACTATGGAATTATGTGACACTCACAAAATGTTTTTATAAAGCCAGAAGATATTGAAGGGCACATGAATAGAGGTGGCGACCAAATAAAGAATGGTTCTCTAGAATGTTTTTGGAAGGAAACTATTTTCAGTGTGGAGGATTTGGGCATATTTCTAGATATTGTATGTCGACAATACAGAGGAGTATGCTACATCATAATCAAAAGGATTGCAAGAAGAAAATCAATGAACCAATAGTTGAGTTGAAAATGAAAAATATATTTGAATCTTTGAAAGATAAATTCGGTCCCTCATACTCTGAGAAATGTTATAAGTCTCAATATATACCGAGTGTGAAGAATAAAATATTGACCAAGAAAAATAGAGCACAGAAAGAAGTGGTTGCTGAAATTTCCCTTAAAGCATCAGACTGTTCTGTTGGGTGGGTCATTAAAAATAGTTGTACATATCACATGTCATGCAACAAGGATCTAGTCACAAGAATAAAATATGGAAACTAAAGCGTTTTAATGTTTTGAAATGATGGATTCCTGAAGATAATTGGATTAGGAAAGGCTAGGATTGGGGGAAAAGAAATAATACATGCTGATGTTTTGGTTGTAGAAGGTCTCAGTCCCAATTTGCTTAGTTTCAATCAACTGTGTGAATTAGTGAATTCTATACGGATTATAAAGAAGATGTTTCTTATCAAGGGATGATATGATAAAATGATCATACCAGGAAAAAGGAAAACGGATAATCTTGACATAGTAAGTGGAGAAGAAGATATGTGTTTTTTATCTAGAGAGGAAGAAAACAAGTTGTGGCATAAATGACATTGTTATTTATCCCATCCATCCTTGGAATATTTGGTAAAGTGTGATGTAGTTAGAGACCTCCCTATGTTATCACGGGTTGTTACTCATACGTGTAATGCATGAAAAAAAAGAAATATCATTAGAATGATGTATAATGAAAAGAGAAAATAAGTCTACAAGAGTGCTTGAATTGGTGCATGTTGATGTTTGTGGGCATATCACACGAAGATAAATTAACAAAAAGTTGTACTATGTTATTTTCATTATTGAATATAGCATAATGGTAGGGGTATTTTTTATTTATCATAAGTCTGATGTGTTCAGCTACATAAAATAGTACTAAAGGGAATATGAAAGGATGATTGGATCAAAAATTCTGATGCTTCATACTGACAATGGTACATAATTCACTAACAGTCATGTGGAAGAGTATATCGAGAATCATGGGATAAGGAATCAAGTTTTTTTAGGATGAAATTCCCAATACAATGGAGTGGTTTAAAGGATTAATCAAAAAATCAACAATATGTCCAGAACAAT
The DNA here is from genome assembly GCA_963277665.1 of Viscum album. Lineage (NCBI taxonomy): Eukaryota > Viridiplantae > Streptophyta > Magnoliopsida > Santalales > Viscaceae > Viscum > Viscum album. The sequence goes on along the minus strand of OY728140.1, from coordinate 589,931,974 downwards.
GCGTATAGAAAAAGACTTACCAGATAAATTTTGGAAGTAGTACTGATGTCGTTCTAAATTTTTAATAAGGCTCTGTTGTGTCCGATGGAAGTAACAAATCTATATTAGATGTGGTGTGGAAAGAATCAAACAATGAATTGCATTCTCATCTTTGGAAGAAATATCTTTATACTCAACAAAGAAAAACATAGAAAATATGAGTCATGTGGTGATGAGGTAATATTCCTTTACTACATAGGAAAAGGGAATGAATATAAACTATATAATAAAAGATTAGGAAATTTTTTTGAGAGAAATAATGTCCCTATAGTGGAGAATGAGGAGAGAATTCAACAACATAGTATAAAATTCCATGATGAAATTGATGAGGAGGAAGGGAATGTAGGGGGGACAAGTGGATGATGCTAATTTAGAAGAAGATATTGATGATGAGCATGAGGAAGTAGAATCTATATCTACACAAAAGCCAAGGATTCGAGCTGAAATTGACATGCAAAATATCATTGGTGATCATTCAACTCTAGTTCAAACAAGAAGAATGAAATCTCTACAACAGACAGCATTCCTATCACAGGTAGAGCCTATGTGTATTTCTAATGAAGCTGAAGAAGAAAACTAGGTTCAATCTATGAATGAAGAGATAGATCAAATTGAGAAGAATCTGATTATTTCAAGGAAAGAACATAAAAATGTCATTGGACTAAATGGGACTATCGGAACATGATGAGTGAAGATGGAACAATTATTTGAAACAAATCATGACTAGTGTGAAAAGGATACTCTTATATATAGAGAATAGATGTGGATGATACATTGGCACCGGTTGCAAGGCTGGAGTCAATAATATTATTTTTAGCTATTATAGAGAAATCTAAGTTCAAAGTGTTCCATATGGATGATAAATCAACATTCTTGAATGGTGTTCTAGAGGAAGAATTGTATATCAAGAAGCCATATGGTTTTTAAATTCACGAGGAAGGGAAAAAGGTTTTTTTTACTGAAGAAGGCGTTGTATGTGCTGAAACATGCACCAGGAGCATGGTACTCAATGTTTGATCTGTATTTGAATAATCATGGTTTCCAGTATGGGGGATATGATTAAAATGTCTATTTCAACAATTATAGTAATTAAAGGATGATGGTGGTAGTTTATGTCGAAGATATAATATTTGATAGACTAGATAAATATCAGTGTATATTGTTTTCTGAATTAATGAAATGTGAGTTTGAAATGTCAATGATTGGGGAACTGACATTTTTCCTTAGCATACAGGTTACACAACTAAGTAATGGCACATTCATTTCTCAATACAAATCCTCGAATTTTGGTTTGAGAATATTTTAAATGAAACATTCAAAGAATATGAAGACTCGTGTTTCTACCTAGAAGAAGTTCTAAAAATATGATAATGGAAAGGCAGTTAATATCATAAAATATAGGAAGATTATTAGGAGTTTACTGTACCAGATAGTGAAGAGAACTGATATTGTTCTTCCATATTCCAAGAAGCAAGATATCAAAGTAATACCAAATAAATACACATTATTGTTGTGAAAATAATACATCAGTATATCAATGAAACAATGGATTTTGGTTTGATGTATAATGACAAATATCAGCTAGAGTTATTGGAATATAAAGATGCATATTGGGTCGGTTCAGCGGATGCCATGAAATCAATGTTAGGAGGTGCTTTCTATATTGGTGGATTGTCTATTTCTTGGCTAAGAAATAAAAAATATTTCATTTCATTAAGCACCATGAAAGCTGAGTATATTGCGGATACTCATGATTTCACATAGTTAATATAGTGGAAGAAGAAGCTTGATGATATAGGAGTGGAAGTGAAGTCTCCGATTGAGAACTGGTGCGATTACTCAAGTGCTATAAATCATAGAAAAATCTTATCCATCACTCAAGGACAAAGCACATTGAGATAAAGTATCATTTTATCAAGGAGAATTTTGAATAGGGAATAATGAATTTAGATTATGTGCCTACAGTGCTATAGGTTGCAGAAATTCTAACAAAGGCCTTACCCAAGGATTATTTCGAGAGGCATCGACCAGATCGTGGAGTTCAGTTGACTCCCGGCACTTGAAAAAGTGTGGTCGTGTCCACCCCCTCTCCCAGAGGTGTGGATTGTTTTCCTTACTATACTAATATGGGCTCTCTACACTATTACAGACCAAAAAGAAGTGACCTTTGGGTTATTTGATAAAGGGGTAGAAAGAGTGACTCCTAAAGGGGAGAAAATGTGGCAAAAAAAGGGAGACAATGTCTCTTTCAAAGAAACGGGGAGACGCTAATAGGTGGAGTAGCGAGATAGGGGGATTTTATCAGAACAGGTGAGGAAGATGATATGGGAGCATCATGATGAGAGTATGTGGTGTTTGATGTGATCAGTCGGAACATATTATGGACAACACAAGAAACCATGAACTAAAAAAGATTATTAAATCTAAATATGCTGGAAGTGATTTATCAAGGAAGAGATATCACGATAGCTGAGTACAGTGATAAAAGAAATAGATTTTCATTGGAATAATGATTGATGTTTTCAAGTGATCTACAATTGGTATTATTTTTTCAACAGGTATAAGTTTGGTATCAATAGTTAGCATCAGAAATGAAGTGATTCGTTGATCAACTTTTGATTTACTCAAGATTCTCACACCATGCATTTCTCATGGGGGCATATAGTATATGTTGATTAAATATTTGTACTCTATTAGAATAGCAAGAGGAAAATAGGGGTAATGGTTGGAAGAAGCTTTAATTAGGTATCAAAGTGCAGAGAATTTTTATGACAAGAGTTTTCAACAAACCCATAGGGGTAGATTATTGGGAAAAAAATCCCTAAGGAAACATTGATGTATATTTTATGTGATTGTTTTTGTTGAGAAAGTGGGCCTTCGTGCTGTGTTTGTTGACAAAGTATACCATGATGTAATTTTTTTTTGAAAATGGGGGTTTACACGGTGATATGTCGAGTTCAAGGGATGTTGTCAACAATCAGTGATTGATTGTAGATTCTTGAAAAAGTAATGGATGATCTGGAGGTGATAAAAAAGTGTAGATACAAGGTTGCACCGTTTTCTAGGGTTTTCCGATTTTTGGGCCCCAAAATTAGAAAATGGTGATACATAATTTTGGTAAAGGAAGTTGCATGTAAGATTTAAGATTGTGTGGAAATTTATGTGCAAGTCATGTTTCTGGATCATACAACCGAGAAATGGAAAATTCATGATGTGTATGAATGTTTTGTCAATGTTCACGAAAATGAGTTTGGGCACACAAAACATTGGTGTCCAATACGACGTCAAATGAGGTTTTTCATGCTCAAAGAGGATCTTTCTCGACATGGTGAATATTCTACACAGGGGTCAGCGAAGCCTATATATAAATGGTGACCCTCCTCATTTGAAAGATCTCAACACTTAAGAGTAAATCTGAGCATCGAATCATGTAATAATTTCATGCAAAGGGAGTTGTAGGAATGATTTTGAGTTGTGTGCAAGATAAGATTGTTTCACATAATATTTGAGTTTCATGAAATATTGAAGTTTCATGCAAGGAGTGTTTCACAACAAAAGTGGAATCATGTGCGCAAGTCAATAAATATTCCCACAAGACGTAGTAAGGGTTGCATGAATGATTTTGAGTTTCCCAGTAGTACAATGGTCAAGTGGTATTCCTCAGTGGATGAAAGTGAGACATCAATAGAGCATCTACATATAGTGAAGGATGCATTCATTTGAGATAGATAAGGGACTTACAAGACTATAAACTGTGAGTGGATCTTCTGAAGAAGTAGTGAGCACAATTCAGTTGAGAGATCAGTGATCCTTAAATTTTTTAATTTTTGTAAAGTAGGAGGTACAATGAGTCTCCTTTGAACATTTTATACTATAGTACGCTTTTAGTGATTTAGGTACATCGGCATATCGCCTCTGTAAGATCCTTGGATGTATCTCAGTGAGGGTGATCTAAGTAAACATTTTTCTATCCTTTTCATGATTTAATTTCTATTTATACTCTGCTATGGGAAAGAGAGAGAAGAGAGTTTTTCTTAATAGCAAAACAAGATCAATAGTGGAATTTGGTTTAATCTGCCATACCCTGATTCACCCCCCACCCTCTCTGGGTATCTATCCTAGTATATCTACCAATAAGACCAAATTATAATAAGGGAATTTTCATTGATAAAATACTGTGTCATTACGTTATTCCCCCATATGAAATTTCTCCCCAAAATTTTGGTTTACATTCTATGTCATAAACATCTGTGGGAACATTTCCTTCATTTCCTTCTCCAGTTCCCATGTTGCCTCTTCATACTTATAGTTTCACCATAGTTTGTTTACTAGGTGAGTTTTCTTGTTACATAGATCATTATCTGTAGAGTCCAAGATCTTTACTGGCTACTCCTCGTTAGAAAGATCACTCAACAAATGCACCACCTCTGGAGAGAGTACATGTGTAGGTTCTATCATGTATTTTCATAAGAGGGGTAAATGACAGACATCTTGTACTTTGGGCATGGTAGGAGGAAGTAATAGTCGATACGCCACATCCTCAAAATGATCAAGAATATCTAAAGGGCCAATGTACCTAGAAATTCATATACTTTTCTTCCCAAACCTCATGACCTTATTCCTTGGAGATATGTGTAGATATACCGTGTCTACAAATTTGAACTCAAGGTCTCGTTGACAATTGTCTGCATAACTCTTTTATCGACATTGGGATACATTGATGTGTTTTGTTATGATTTTCACCTTCTCCACCATTTCATCAACCATTTTAGGTCCTAGTATATTAGTGTCACTGACTTCATCCCAAAATGTCGATGTTCATTACCTTTTTCCATAAAGGGATTCATAAGGTTCCATTCAGATGATTGAGTGAAAGATATTATTGTAGGAGAATTAGACCAATGGAAGTTGTTGGTCCCATCCTCCTTTGAAGTACATTGAAAATTCTCTCAATATATATTCTTGTGTTTGAATTGTTTGATCAGGTTGCCCATCAGTTTGAGTGTGATATGCCATATTGATGTCCAATTGAATGCATAGAGCATGATGGAGACTTTTCTAGAACATCAAGGTGAATGTAAAATATCTATAAGATACAATATATAGTGGTATTCTATGCTCCCTTACCACCTCATCGATATATAACCTATAATTTTGATCTAATGGGATGTCCTCTTGAAATGTGATAAATGAGATGTCTTAGTAAGATGATCCATAATGGCCTTTATATCATTATTTTTTATGGATGTACTTAGAATTGCAGTGAAAAATTACATGGTGGTGTTCTCCCACTTCAATATTGGTATGATTAGTGGTTTCATCATTCCCTCATACTTCTATATTTCTACCTTAACTTGTTGAAAAACAAGACAAATTGATGTATATTCAACAATCATCTTATTCATATTATCCCACCAAAAGTTCTCTAGGATATCTCGATACATCTTTGTGCTCCCTGGCTAGATAGATAAGGTTGAGCTATGTGAAACATTTAGAAGCTCCATCATTATCTCTATATTAGATGGTATACATAATTGTGACCCACATTTGACAACTCCTTCCTCAAAAAATTTAAACTCATAGGATTTCTAATTTCTCATATCTTCCCCCATTTTTGAATTTTCTTATGTTTTCTTTGATCGTCCTTTATTTTATCCCTAAGGGACGGCATGAAAATCATTTGGGAATGGATTGATGATTTTACTCTCTTAATGATTACATGTCCATCCTCTACAAATCTAAGAATATTAGATCTTTTTCAGCTTGCATCATTGATACAAATGAAGGATCCCTTCTACTCAGAGAATCAACCACCTTATTACCCTTACAGGGATGATAGTGGATTGAGAATTTGTAAACCAAGATGAGATCTATCCATATTCTATAGCACATATTAATCTAATTTTGTGTGAATATATATTTGAGACTCTTTTGATCAGTATATATCTCACACTTATCCCCATAGAGATAACGTCGCTTGATTGTTTACACAAATATCACAACTTACAACTCCTGATCATGTATAGGATTGTGCTGCTCATGGATTTTCAGAATCCTTGAGGTGTAGGTAAACACTTTATAATTTTTCATCATCACACACCCTAATACATCTTTGAAGCATCACTATACACCATAAAGAGTTGTCCACTCATTGTGATTATTTTTCATTGCCTAGTGATAAGCCTCTCTTTGTACCCTTAAAATGGAATTCACATTCTTGAGTCCAGAAAAATATCACTCCCTTCCAGGTCAGCTTGGTCATTGGGTTTTAAAATCATGATGTGTTCTTCACAAATCAATGATAATACCTTGCTAGACCCTGAAAGCTATGAATCTCCATTATAGATGTTGACCTGGGCCACTCTTCAATAGCCTTTGTCATGGAAGGGTCCACATATATCTTTTTACTAGTGATAAAATGACCCAACAATGATACCTCCTCAATCCATAACTCACATTTACTATACTCTTCATATAACTTCTCCCATCAAAAATTCATTAACATATTATTCAAATTCTCCTCATGTTCTTCCTTGATCTTGGAGTATATCATAATATCATTGATAAAGACTACGACAACATTTTTAGGTGATTTATAACGACTCTATTCATTAATTACATGAATATTTCTATAGCATTAGTGAGACAAAAGGGCATCACTGTGAACTCATAGTGTCCATATCTTATTCTAAAGGAATTCTTGGGAATATATTCCTTCCTCATAATTAATTGGTGATATCACAACCAAAGGTCCACATTAGAGAAATAACTAGCCCCACATAGCTAATTGATCAATTCATCTATCTTTGGAAGGGGATACATGTTCTTTATTGGGATTTTTACCTCATGATAATTAATGCATAGTTGCAATGATCCATTGTTCTTCTTAATGGTGGGGATAAGCGCACACCATGGTGAAGTACTCGGTCGTATAAAACCCTTCTCTAGATTCTCATGTATCTACTTTTTTAGCTCTTCACGCTCTATTGTGTCCATTCTATAAGGTTTCTTTGATATTTGTAGAGATCCATGAATACGTTCAATAAATAAATCAATCCCTCAATCGGGAGGAAGACTGTGAAACTCTCCATGGAAGACATCAGTGTAATCCATCGTAGTGGGAATGTCATCCAGAATTATTCTCTCTCTTTTCTCAATCATTTGATCTAGACCTGATTGCTCATAAAGAATAACTATCCACACTTGAGACAATGATTCTAAAGGAGATTCATCTTCCTCCTTACACTTGTATAGAATTGGAGGATGCTTCAGGATGGGAAGAGTGATCTCCCTTTCCCAATAGCTGCTACTGGATATGTAAAAAGATAGCAAATACATGCCCAAGATAACATCATACTCCACTAAAGGAATTATGAAAACATTTTCTGGGAGGTAAAGTGCCAAAAATTTACCTTGGAGGAGTTATAGACCATGGATGCAATAAGTTCCAATTTTTTTGTTCCCATAGATAACATATCCTCCATATTTTAAGGTTTTGATTGAATATTTCAACTAAACTAGCTAGATATGAAAGAGTGTGTAGAACTATAATCAAATAGTATGTTCTCTATTAGTGAATGAATAACTAGTGTACCTATCATCAAATCATTGTCCAGTTCCACCTCAACAATAGTGATAGCATATGCCCTTCCATGCTTCCTCATAGGTTGTTGTTGATTGCCTCTAACAACCCTCGGCATAGGGATATTTTTTGTATAATTCCCATGCTCATAGAAGTTGTAACACTGCACTAAAGGCTGTGTGTTGATCTGAATATTCCTTTATTCTTCCACATTAGTGGGATTTTTCATATCAGTTAAGCATTATTTTAGCCAAATGTATGAAATTTCCACGTTTGAAGCAATTATTGGTTCCCTTTAGATGGTTCCTAGGATGCTTCTTCCCAAAAAATTTACATGTGGGTTGATCGGGCTTTTTCCATTATGGAATATATTTGAGGAACTGCCACCATTAGATTCCATTTTCAGCTTTTTGTTGTTTGGATGATGATACCAATGAGAGTATCCAATCTCTATTTCAACCTTAAGGGAACAACATAAAATCTCCTCATAGATTTATATGTCTAAAATAACAAATGATTTTCACAGACTCAGCTTCAGTACACTAAATAAGAAATCCATCATGGTTTAGGTGTTCATGAAAAATCCAGAGGCATACCTTATAGGCCTTGTAATGTTTGCTTCATATATCCTAATTGAATCATCTTCCTTCTGCTTAACTCTGAGTAACTCTCTTTCCATATTAAGATGGAGGGTTCGTGGAAAATATTTGCAGAAAAAATTCTCATCAATTCAACCTAATCCATGGAATAAATTTAATCTCGGGGCATTGAATTCTGGATCAGTGTCCACCATTGATTAGATTCCATATCAAAATGACAGACAGCCACTACGACTTTCTCTTCTTACTAAAAATTGGATGACTAAGAATATTTGTTCACTCGAGTTAATCCACTCTTTCATAAGTAGGAGATTGAAATATCCACTGAACATGCGAGGCCTTTTCCACATGAAGGATTAAATGGCCACTTGTTCTTTCCTTAAAGGAGGAGGTTGTTCTGAATGATTCATGTTATTTTCATTACATGATCCAGCTGAGCAAGTACTATTTGGTTGTTTTGATCACATGTTCCCATCATATTGGTTATATCATTAGGGAAATATTCACACTCTATATCACATTGATTGTTGGAATGTCTTCTTCTATTTCCCGACATTAAATAATAAAAATAACATAAAATTAGAGGGATTGTATACTTAGAAATTGAGCATAAAAAAGGAACTATAAATATAAGAGGATAATCTTAAAGAAGAGAAGTATATCCTAACATGTGAATATCTATGTTTAAATATAGTTTATCATTTATCTATTTAATAAATCATATTATTAAGGTATTTTTGTATTCCCATTATAATGGTTTTAAAAAGCTCATGAATTTACCAATGAATTTCCCCCAGGAGTGTCTAACTAATTGTATCGCAAGGCCCGTTGTCATGCAACAGTTCCTATTCGAGTTAAGCTCAATAAGATGTTTTTGGGTTTTACCTATAGATACATATGTGCCAGATCCACCTCTACCTATTTGAATCTAGGAAGGTATGTCATATTTGGATAAACCACTTACTCTATACATACCAAAATATAGGGTTGGATTCATATACTTAGTCTCATCCTTAAGGCTCTTACTAAAGTTCTCTATTCATAATGTCTAAAAATAAGAATACTATCTTATGATACCAACTATAGTGACCCTAGATTTTTACAATAAAACATTACATTATTTTATGCATGATTATACATCCAAATACAAGCCACAGATCCTAAAGTGTAGTGTCAGGGAAGACTAGGTACATATTACTGAAAACATCAAACAAATAATTTTTTTTATTTATTTAGTCGTCCAATAGAGCTCTTAAATTCCATTTTTCTCAAACATCTTGATAGGGTACCCTAGGGAAACACATGGAAAAAGGTAACATCTAAATGGCCCAGTAAATGAATAACTATAAGAACATATAATTAGCACATGAGATAGAAGGCATGCCACTATGATATATAAAGGAATGTAACATATGGAATCATGATATATAAACATATAATCAAATAAACATTGATTCATAGTAATGTGGAAGAAACATAAAACATGACTTTAGAATGATTTGTGGCTAACATCCAACACAATTTCATAGGGTCTCACAAGTCAAGGATAGTCGCCAAGGCCATAGAACAAGGTAGTACAAGCCAAGGCTAACCACCAAGATCGTCACACATAATTCCTCATGATACTAAACTTTACACAACACATTGGAGAAATATCTGGGTACACACATCTTTACTATTTATGAATATGTTTTCCACATAAATAATCATTCAAAATAAATCTAACATAAAGAAAGGTTTACCTTTGGATAGATTTGTGTACCATAATCATGTCATAAAGCATAAACTAAGGGCTTATCATAAAAATTCCCATGAAGGAATGGGACTAATATATATATGGAAGTTAATTTGGGAAAATATTCATGTATCGTGTTATGTGATGTTAAGTAAAAGTGACAACATGTAGGAAAAGTATTATCATTAATACTAACTGTGCGGTTTTTAAGAAAATACCATAGAGCCTTTAAAATAGAAAAGTGAATAATCGTTTATATAAAACTAGAAGTGAAAAAATAATTTTTGTCAGAATAAAAAAATTCTAATGAAAATTTTGGCTTAAAAAATAAGATAGAGTACACATGAAATTTGGTAAGAAATTGGTATGTTCACTCAATACTGGTTTACTTATCAGGGTGTATTGAGGAGGGAATCACATATAAACATGTATATCACCAAAATAAAATGATGAAAGGGTCCAGATAAATTAATTTTGAACATTTATATATAATTTATTTGATTCACATAAATAGATAAAATAACATCATATTTCTAGAAGGATAATAAGGAAACCTGAGGGAACAAATGAGGTTTGGGTTGAATCCCTTAGGTTTTGTCGGTATGGTATCTGGCATCCTTTGTAGGATTTAATGAGAGATAAATGGATTTATATTCATTTATAAATCAATGGGGAAGTATGGCGGAGGTGTGAAATCATTCCCCATCATTAGGAAATACACATAAAAGGACATAACATAGAGAATATTTTAGAAGACAACTGTGCGAATGAGATGATCCGTTACCTTAATCCCTATGGTGATCTTCCCTTGATCTTAATAAACTGAATAATCAAATTAGGTTGATTAATTAAAAATTTAGGAAAATATTTTAGTTGTAATTGATTTAGTATAACATTTTTAATTTCATTCATGGCCTTTTTGATGACATAAGAGGTTTGTTTTCATTGTTTGAGAGTGTTTACTCTCATGGTTTTAATGATCAATTCATTTATTTTCATATTCGAATAATCATGTATGATTACGGTGGATGTGAATAATTGAAGTTATGTGAGATTAGTGAAAAACCAGAAAGATAAATAGTTATAAAATTCATTTGGTTATTTTTTGTGAGGTTGAATCATTACATAATACATTAATGATAAACTGTTGGATTAATGTTTTGATTTTCCTCTCAATTAACTTTTTTTGTGTTATTATTTTACAAAATCTGTTAAAAAGGATTCCCGAACATAAAATAATACAAAATACATATTTAAATGTTTGGTTCAACAATAAAATTGGTTTCATTACCAGAATTGATGAAGGTTAAAGAAATTGATAACTCATCATCCTTTAATGTGATAAATTAACACTTCTCTGACGGGGTTTCCATTTCTTTCATATAAATAGAGGAGAAAAGAGATATGATAATGAATTATCCTATTATCATAACAATACTCAAGTACAATTATTGTATTGTTTTTTCATACCATTTGGATTCTGAGAGTTTAGGAATGACAAGGGAACAAGGGAACATGAAAAGAAAATGGAAGAAAATAAAGGGGGAATTTACCTCCTGATTTAATCTTCATTGAGAGCCTATTTAGGGGAGAGGATTGGGAATTTTGAGAAGACCAATGGCTATTGGAAGGGGGTAGGTTCTTGGGGATTGATTTTAGTAGAATTTATGGATGGTACATGTCTTGATATGATTGATGTTAAGAGGAGAGTGTGGATGGTTTTTATAGTGGAGGGGGTGATGGTTTTCATAATTTTTTAATCATTTGTTTATTATTTTTCCATAAGACAAGAAATAGTGATGATTAAAAGAAAAAATATAGTTAAAATTGATATTTTATTCTATCTAAGGTTGTTGACATCATCCATGAATCTAGGAATAGTCTAATTATCTTATAATATATATATACATAGTAAATGGTCATATTTCACTATTCATTAAAAATTCATGTATTTTAGAAAATATCCCAAAAATTCACCCTAGCCATTTTTTAACTTCTCGAATCCAAAAATGAAATCCACTTTAGAAAAATACTTTGAATATTATTAATTCAATTTTTTACAAAATTCATAATTTAGTAGAAAAATGCAGATTTTAAAACTATAGATGATTTTAAAATACATTACAAAACTACATAAGGTCTTTTAAAATTATATTAAAACCAAACAAAATAATGTTGAAAATTTATGAAATCCTTTTAGGGAAATTAATTTTTTTAAAATTAATTATTTAATTGTAATTAATTATTTATGACTTACAATAATACCAATACTTTTATTATGGTCATATTAACACTTATAAGATGGTTAAATTTTATTTATACATTCATGGGTGAAGATATTATTATATTGGAAGATTTACTATTCATAAGGGTCATATTAGTATTAATTAGGGTAGGTTACTATTCCTAATGGTAGGTTGGTATTCACCCAAATAATTATGTTTGATCTATCAAACTCTAAATAACTTATTGATCGCCACCGTGTGTTCCGGATCTCTAAAATTCAAATCACAGAAGTGACAATTTTATGATTAAAGGTTACATAGTACTTAGTAGTTTTTTGTATTGTGATTTCATGTGTTTATATGACATTATTATATGAAGGAAATTTCAATTGATAAAGCATTGGGTTGTTACACCCATGACCCTCCCAAAATAGGCATGGTGGGAGGTATCAAGTTTGACAGAACTCCCACCACCCCACCTACCCTCGAAATCTCCCATGGCTTCAAAAAAATAGGGATTGATCATTTAAAATTTGTAGCACCCATGATGGATGTCATGGTGTGGTAGTTAAACCAGCCACCTACCATGTAGCTGGAAAACACCATCACTTCCCGCGGCTGGGGTAGTTCAAGATAGAGACAATGTTTTTGAATGAGACACCATGAAGCCAGATATCAGCCATAGTCTGAAAAGAAATAGCTCAATACATTCCACCCCTAGACTAAGGATTGTTCCCAAGAATCTAATGGGAGAAAGGGAGGAGGCCGAGGAGGATCTAGAAGATAATGGTTTGGATCTCCCATATTCTTTGATGGATGACCATTCACCAAGGATAGGGCATTCTAAGCAACATCCTTTGGAATTGAAAGGACGAGACTAGAGAGGAACTAGACACATGATGGGAAACCATAGCACATTCATGTATTTTATTACAAGATGAGAATGAATATAATTCAATACGACATTTTGTGAATAATTGAGCTGGATTGGTTATGTATATGGGCTGGCACCGGTAGATGACTTCACTTGCATGAAGAAAAACAATCAAAGGGACGTGGAAGAGATATCCACCAATACACACCGACAAGCTGTATAGGAGTTGACCAGATTAAGTGAGTGATAATTTAAACATATTAAGGAACCCGATGATTTTTTAATTCCCAAAAAATAAGTTAGGTTGAAGAAGGTGAGGCGAACAACAAGTAATTTTATACTTTAAAAATGCATTTTCATGAAAAATTGTTTTCATTCCTATTTGTGAGAAAATAGTGTAATTAATTTCAACCATTTAAATAAAATAATAAATAAAAATTTAATTTTTAAATAAATAATGTAAAAAAAATACGGTGAATTTTTTTTGGATTTTACTAAAAAAATTGATTTTACATTGAACAATGAAAAATGATTATTTTTAAAATACTATTATTTCATTACATTAAATCATGTAATTGAAAATTAATTTATTATTTTGAATTTTTTATTTATGTGATATATGATATTTTTTATTTTAAATAATGTAATTAATTAAATTTGAATTTTTAGTATAAAAGGATTTTGAAAATAGTTTTATTTAGGCTTAAAAATTCATTTCATCTGAAAATGTTTTTCAATGTGTTGTACACATTTCTATTAAAATTTATTTTCAAAGCATATAGATATAAAATCATGGAAAATGGATACAATATTTACAATCTTTAAGTTTAATTTTTTTAAATATGACCTCTTTTTATTATTATAAATGGTATCCTTGATTAACATTTATAACATTGGTAAGGGTAAAATGAGTAAAATATGGTTAATCCTATTGGGAAAGGCTTTAAAATTAATATTAAACTTTCATTTATCTTGTTTTATTAATATATAAAAATAATTAAATTCAAATTATTGAATATATTGGAATATGGGATTATTTTACTTTGATATTGACATTAATATTAATTTAATAAAACAATAAATTAAAATATTTCAGTGTCCTGTCTATAGTGTACGTAAAACAATTCTTAAGGAATAAAATAGGTTATATCCAATTTTAAATTTTTATTGAAATATTAATTACATTATTTATCATAGTTATTTTTTATTGAATAATTACCTTAATTTCTTTCAGAACACTGACATCGTACCAATTAATTTAATTGGAAAATATATTAAATGGATTTTAAAATAATAAATATAATTAAATTTTGATAGATTATTTGGATAAATGATTTTTCTAGATCAATTTAACATTATAGTGTTGTTTCAAATGTTTTATTCAAATACCATTATTATCTGAATGATATTAGACCCAAATTAAATAAATAGTTCCAAAAATATAATTAATAATATTTCTTAATCAAAAATATTTAATTTAATTATTTAAAAATCTTTAAAATACCATATTTTGAAAAGGGGACATTATATGGTTGAAAATATTATTAATGGTCAATAAATGTTTCACATGTCTTTTTATTTTAGAATTCTTCACCCTTTAATAGTAATAAACATTGATATTGTGCTAATTATCAATGTGGATAATGAGGGTTAAAACTACGAGATAAGGGTTAAAAAATCAACTAAACTTTTCTAAATATTACTATATTAGAAGATTTAGAATTAATGACATAATATATTTTAAATAAATCAATTAACAACAACTTTTTAATTAAAATTTATTTATATTAACGTAATACATTAAATAATTCATTGAGTGTCCCTCCCCTCACTTATAAGAGGGAACTTATTCTCCCATATTTTTCACACATTATGACCCTTCAACCACAGCCAATACCTATACAAATATATTAATATAATCCTTAACCATTCGCTAATTAAAATTTTATTTCCAAAATAAAATCCTTTCAAGGAATAAGATATACTGAAAAGTAGGATTCTCAAGGAAGAGGTAAAACTCTTAAATGTGTACTTTAAATTTTATTTCTCCTTATACCTCCTCTACATAAATGGCTTTGAATCTAAAATAATAAATCCTTAATAATAAATATAAATATTTATTATTAATATTATTATTATGGTAATACCATTATCCACCCATTTTCCATTGTATGGAAGGTGGAAACATCAGTCGTGCATACATATGGATTTCTGTCTCCACATGGTAGTGTAATTAATTTTTTATCATCAAATTAAATGAATTTTAATAAAGATATAAATAATAAATATATAAATAATATTTATGGAATAATTTTACTTCTATAATTATAGTATCAAATCTTCTATCATACCTTCTAATATATTGGAAAATGATAATGTCGCTCGTGCATACGTGTGGACTACCACCGTCACGAAGCGATTTGATCCATTTTTATTTTTAGTTTATATGGATTTTCATAAGGACATATTTTATAAATTGATATGATATATGTGGTATAATAATTATTTTTAATGTTGAAATTAATATTTACCACTCTTTTTTTCTATCAGTCAAAATGTGAAAACTACATTCATGCGTACACACTACCTAATGTCTCCATGAATGGGGTAATTAATTTTTTTCACAACATTTAATGAAAGACTTAATATAAATTGAATATATATTTGTATTATATAATTATTAAAAATTTTAAGATGATGTGTCCATGAACACCGTACAAGGGCCAAAAATGGTAAATGGATGGAAAATTGAAACAGAGATAATTAACACTATGAAACTATGATTTTAATAAATAATTATTAGTAAACTGATTTAAAATATTATAATTGGATCATATATGATATAATAAGAATTTATATGGTTTTTTAAAATAAATATAATAAATTAAAATTTATTATACAGCCAATTAAAATCATATATGGTGCAATTGGGACATGTGTTAAGGTTTTTCATCTCAATTTTGTTTCATTGATGAATATTTTATGTTATGAACTAATTTATGTTTACAAGGTGTATATAATTATCCTCTCTTAATTTTCATATTTAATTATAGTTATTAATATCATATTTAAGGTTTCATTTTATGTTATTCTTTTATAGGTATTATAATTCAAAAGTTACAAATATGGTTAGGGTTTTATGTTATAATCTCATTATTTTCTATGTTATTTATGATTATGTTTCCAATGTAAAAATTGTATGACCTACATATTAAGTTCACAATGAATATTAAACAACTTTAGTAATTTATAGATGTTTAATTTTTTTCAATCCATTTTCCTATCTTTATGAACTCAAGAGACTGATATAATGTTTTTAGAGAAATCTCACATTATTTTTCTATTTACTCAAAATAATTTTTTCATCCATATACATGTTTTAAAAAAATTACTTCAAGAAATATTTTATTTATTAATCTATATATTTTAATGATATTTTTACCCATGATCTTCTCGTTTTAAATTTTTTTTAAAAACAATTCTTGGTATTTTTCAAATGAGGTACAATTGACTTTTTCTCTAAAATGTGAAAGGATGATTTGTGTCAACATACATTGAATGTAAATAATTTACAACTATTATTACCGAAAAATTCATTAAAATCATTCAAAATTATCATGATTCATTTAAAATGAATTTTTTTCAGCTATTCTGGAAATAATTCTTTTTTAGAAGTGATTTTCAATATGAAAATGGTATTTTCAGGAAAAATATTTTTAATGACCAGTTAATGGTATATCTATTAATCAATGATAAAAACCCATTGATTTAACTATGATCCACTATTTTTAATTTTAATTATGGAATCCCCATTCATTCTCTGGTTGGTTTTTTATTAGTTTAACTATGGAAAGTATTTACATTGTGTATGTTAGTTCTTCCTACATGAACAATTTTTTATAATTATTTCTTGTTGATTAATTTTTATTTTTTATTAATATTATAAATGAAATATACTTATTATGTGAATTATTTTCAATGAATATAAAAATCAACTTAATGCATTAGTGGGTATCATGAGATAAAATAGGGTGGACATTTCTCAATGGCATTACTCTTTTATATAATATGTCTTGGTCCGAGGAATCAATGACAATTTTTAGTGTATGTAATTATGAATTCCATATTTATGAACTTATTTTTTGATTTCCATGTGATTATATGATAATTATGTCATAAAATTTTAAAATTATATCTCAAGTGATTATTTATATGGAATTATTTGGCAACAATTTATTACCAAAATATTACTGATAAAATATTCAAGTTATGATTAATTATGTAGTATGCATTACCATATTGAAAATATGAGAAATCTTATTTCTTATGTTTTCACCTAAGATTGCATTAATTATATAATAAATGATATTAAAGGATATTCTATAAATAATAATGACGTTATCAAATACAAAAATATGTTGTATATTTTATTTTCAAATGTAAATTAGGATCTATACATGTATCTACTTTACTAAGACTAATAGACTATTTGGTTCTTTGGGATGTGAACGTGTGTATCCCATGCTAATGTAATAAATTAACCAATGTCCTTATGATTATAGGGTTAAGGTCATCAAATTAGAACAGTAATATTACCTCACTGCACATCCTTCCCTGTAAAGCATGTTAAAAATCCATATGATCCTAGATGAAGAGGTTTTCTATACTAATGAAATTACCCATACATGGAAGATGTATTTTTATGGGGCTTCTCAAATTCCAATCAAGAAGATAATATAATTTTAAAACTTTAATTGGTATGGTCTTGGTATTTTTTGTTTCAGCATCCATGGAAATAATTATATATTCTTGGCTATTATCTGAAGGATTAACCAACATTGGTGTGTAATACAAAGAAATCCTTGTATGCTTGAAGCTAGAACTACCACTCTAGAGATCCCAATGGATTATTAAGGGTGATTCAGAGCTAGTGATAACAATGATCAATAGGTAATACCCATATCATTAGTTATGTGAGGCTTCTAAGAGTGTAATTCCATGTTTAACCACATTATTATCACTTCCTTCACTCATAGAATACATATTATTATGTGGTATATAATTTATACACAACCCTAGATGATATTGACCAGTAAATGACAATATTCTGCAACCCTCAACAAAGGGTAGTTTCCCCAATCATATAATGGGATACGAAAGAGATTAATCAGATCTTCACTACCCTAAGGTATGATGATCTAACATCCCTTATTGGATAAATGATCCTAATAATGGAATTCCTCCAAAATAGGATAGTCCCATCCAAATGATCAATAAAAGAATATATCTCATGTTCTGTAGTGATATTGACCATTCATGGATGAAAAAAATGAATATAAAATACACTATAAATGATGATTCCATTGAGTGATCCTTAGATATATTGTAGAATGAGATACCCTATCTTTAATGAAGGGTATCCATTCAGACTATTTCACTACTCATCTATTTGGAACCTGGATCTCCTAATAAATTAGGTGTCTTGGTTATTCCTAGATTAAAATAATAAAAGTATACATGGATGGTTCCAAAAAGCGTATAACCTATCAAATAAATAAAATTTTTATACATCATCCCCAAGAGTTTTGACACACTACAAAACAATCATAGCCATTTATTGTATGGGGAATAAATGTTATAGGGAAATATCCTCTAACTACATCCAAGTAGTTTAAGTTCAATGATAATATTACTGAATTCCTCTCCAAATAGTCCAATTAAATACCCCTGAAATAATTCAGGATGAAAACATCATCAACATCATGATGATCAATATCATTACAAGATTTAGTGTAACACAAAAAATATTGACAAAAAATGGAACCAACTTCTGTTAAACTGAGATTAAATGGATGTATTGGGATTACAACATTGAGTATATCAATTCATCTCACTATCACATAGTATAGAATAGAAATATAGAGGTCATAAATATTACAATATAAAATATAATCCATATAATGGAAGACAAAAACATGAATTCTTTGCTGGAAAATCTATTACATGCCTTGTGGTCCAATAAAACCAAAACCCCCACTACCACATAAGTGTCCCCATATTATATTATCTATCAAATATAGGAAGTATCTCCATATATGTTTTGTTATCCTCACTCCAAATCACTATTTTTTGTGATGTATTATAACATATAAAATTGTAGAAGTGTCTTGATGAGTTGGAATGATTATAATTTAATATGATTCGAACACTGAATGACCTTGAAATCCACATGAGTCTCATTATATGATCCTTAAATAAAACAGTTTACTTACTTCTTATTACATCATGGAGATTTGGTTTTGGTTCTCGAAATATCGATGATACTAAGGATGAAGCCTTAAATGGTGTATAAAAATGGGTATGGAATTATGTTATACAAAAGATCAATTACAATGGGAATTATTCCTTAAACACAATGGACCATGAATTCTTCACAACACAAGTAATTAAATGATTATCATGAAAAAATATGTTTAATTAGTTTATGTAAAATAGTATTACGTGAAAACCATTAAAATACAAATCACAAGTCTATGATTCATAACATAAACTAACCATAACAAGTGAACCAGCATGACATTAAACATCCCAGGGAATGTATGTGTTTCAAAACATTAAACATCCTAAATAAAGTTATAGAAACATGACTTAAAACATTGCAGTAAATGTTTGAGATGAAAAATTCACATATCCCTGAACAAATCTAAGAAACATGACATTAAACAACACTGATTTTTAAAATACATAGCATATTCAACACAGTCATATAAATTTAAAATACTTGACATATGATCCATCCTATAGAATTTTAAACTAATTATAGTGGGTTATACAATGGGAAATATGATCTTCATGATATCTATATACATTGAAAAGAAATTTTTTCTCCCTATATGTGTTCTAAATCAGTTCAACAACTTTCACATGAAAGAAAGATGTGTGTCTAGATTCCAAATTTTTTAATATATAGTTTCATCTAGATCTTCTAATTTTGGCCCAACCACAAACCGTACAAATAATATGTTATTTTTACCTATTTCTAAGCTAGGAATAAAAATTCCCCATCATTTTCTCAGTGATTGACCCATCAATCAATTATGTTGGGTATTTTCTTTATATCAAACAATGACATGGTTATTTCACATTGCATACATATCAAAACCATTTGAAACAAATCATAATCCATTTGATAATTTTTTTAAAAAATCATACAATCCCTATACTTACCATATGATTGTAAATTATATGGTCACTATCCCTTCCCCATTATGTTAAACTGCATCGTAGAACTCGATTATGCATTACACTAAAAAGCTCAATGTGTAAAATTCTATTGTGTAACCTTCTTCTCAAAATAAGAACATGATCAATAAAGAAGTCATTTTCACAAGGTCATTGTGTTCCTTAAATTATTAGTACAAAATCTCCCTCAAATTTGATCTATATTCATGTATTGAATTCTCTTCCATAAATGAACTGTGTTTTGGTTTGATTCTCATCGCTATCGGATACACAATATTGTCAAAGTGCACTACCATAGAGCCGATCAACATCTTCATAATAAAAATATTCATTTTATCACTCTAGCATATTATCTAGAACGGCATGAGGGATCTAAATATTGGTCCCCTCAATTATGAACCTAGTCTCAAAATAAAATTCTCAATACCATGTATATGAGTTCGGTATATTTAGGGACCCTTGTTTTTAAATCACAATAGGTGGATTTATTCTAATCCATACAGAATATGTTTTGATGCCTGAATCTTATTCCCTAGGCCCACATACAATGATAAAAATTCCCTCTCCTATATATAATTGATATTTTTGTAGGGAATTTCATTTCTACGAACTATACATGGGTTGATTCTTATTATCATATGATTCATTTTGATTCCCAGATCCTCTAATCATATATTGTCCTGCAATGCCAAAATAATAATTACCCACTTTATATTTACCCTACATATGACCTATTCCTATTCAGATGACCCATTTTTCAAAGAAGAATGTGTTTCATGATTCTTACCTAAAAATGATATGTCGTTATGCCTAAATCCTACATCCTGGGCCCAACTACTCTATGATAAAAATTCCCCCACCATTCTTAAGAGTTTTATCTGCACTCATAACTTTATCTTCATGAAAATTGTGTCTCTTGATTTGTATCAACACATGGTACATAATTATTCTCGAATACCATTTATTTTTCCTCGCTAAAATATCTAAAATAAATCCCTACCCCTATATGAAAACATGATCTATGCAGGGTTTTTCCATATAAAAACACTATGTGGTTTTATTTTTGTTTTTATGATATACAGTGAATCCCATGTATATTAAAATTATCCAATTCATAGGTTTTTAATTATCATAAACTGATCTACTTCTTGTTTAGTATCAAATGAAGTCTCCCCTATTTGGCTGAAAGGTTTTGAAGATACCACAATAAGTTATAACCTCTTCCAACATGATAGTTATTTAACATCATAATATCCAGATAACATAAACCCATATGATAGTATATTGTACCTATTTTGAGAAGATAAATTCTTAATAACACAAAATATTAGTAATATTTTATTAGGTGGAATTTATATTTAAGAATTAAATTTGGATTCAGTCCTTTCAATATATGACATGTACTAACTAATAGATTCTCCATCATCAGCCCAACCATAATTAATTTTACAAGACTACCCTTTTTTCTACAACTATGATCATGGCTTGTGTAAGGGGGCATGGATTATTTAATACAACTACATATTTCAGCATAAAAAAAATAATTATTTCAATTAACCATTCTCCATGGAGATTTAGCCTCCATCATATTATTAAATGGTCATGCAATAAGGTAAAACCACTTTTCATTTCCCCTACATATAAAAAAAAATCTTTACAAGGGACATTTCCCAATAAGAACAACATGTTTATTGATTCCTATATGTATAGGACATGTGGTGATGCTTAGATCTCCAATCCTTGGCCAGTCTAAAAAATCCCAAAAGTTTCACCCCTCTAACCATAGAGTTTGAATCTTCATGTTGAGACTTCGCTCCTATGATTGTACTGCACTACAGTAGAGGTTAATTCACATTCATTGAATAAGAGTCATATATATTCAATGAAATCCCCACAAATATTACGTATGACTCAATGAAATTCCACTCTCTCTATGTATGCGTTATATCTATATAAGTACCATAATTAAAACTAGGTGTATCTTGATTCTTATCTATATAAGATACATAGTGACTCTTGGATCTCCTTTCATGGGTATAGATGCAATATATAATGAATCCACCCGATTAAAAACAGATATAAATGGACTATTTTCATTTAATGAGTTGTATACTGCTTGATTCTTATCCTTATAAGATGAAGAGTGAAACATTGATGGTCCTAGACATAGAAATAAAATGTTACCCAAACTCACCATAGTGCTTGATTAAATATTTCATCATCTAAAATGGGTCTCTTATATTATCAACCCTAAGATGAGTTTCTTTTATCACATGTGTTAATCATATCTGTAAAAAATTAGAACCTAGAAAAGGTAATCCCACTACGTATAAGATAGATTTCCATAAGATTTATTAACATAGATTATCTCATTTTTAGACCCATGATATGGTAATATGTCCCCATATTTCTTGTCCCGCGTTATCATTAACCCCTGGATAATGCAATATGGGTTATTCTCTATCAACATCTTGTTTATATGAGAAAACATGACTCATGAATGTTTAAAGGATTATGCTAAACTATTTGGAATGATTGATATTATCATGAATAATGAAGAGAACATAAATTTTTCAACCCTTCAAGACAATAACCATATCAATAATTATCACATCATATAGACTTCCTTTTCTTACACATGGTAAGATCTATGTAATTGTTTCTTACATATTAGTCATATTTGTGAAAAAGGGCTTCAAAATATAGTTATGTATCTATAGCCTTTTGTGGAACCAATAATTCCCTCAATCTCACATCCTCTTGATATGATTTAAAATGAAATACAACAATATCCTATTCATATAACCCTAAATAGGAAAATACTTGAGTCCTTGTAGCCTGAAATTGAACTATAGGATAGTTAAATCCACATTACTTGATGTTAAACTACACAGACCTTCATTATTTATAAATCATTATCAAAGTGATACAATATCCTAACCAAATTAAACTATGATCTAGGATGCTCCAATAATTTTTCTGACCACCTCAATCCCTATCCACACATCATGATTTGAATGTCTTGGGTTGCCTCAAAATATGCATATCCTATAGAATTTATCACATTTATCCTAAAGGAACTATCTATTTTACGACTCGTGTTTTGTATATATATAAAATTATATGTAATATCTAATTTTCAAATATCTATATTGAAAATATTACTTTGATCATCCTAATAACTATAAACATAATGATTCTTGTCACCCTAGAGTGATTCACAGTCATCCCTTGCATATTTCGTCCATATCGTTACTCATGATCCAAAAATACTGATCAACAATTAATAGCATTTTCACATATTACTCTAAAGTTTGTTGGTGTATTCTTCTTATCATGTTCCATAATTATGTCATTGTGGAATTCTAATCTCTTGTATATGCTCCATGCATCCAGAACTCAAACTATATGAAATTATGTCAAATCTATAAGATCGTAAAATTTTTCCCTTGATGATTCAAATCACAAGAACCTAAAAAACTTATGAAGGATACATAAAACATATCAGGATAAAAACCCATAATGATAAATTTGATAAAATTAATAGTATATAATTTTTAATCTCTACATCTATAGATATTAATATAAATTTAGAGAAAAAAGTGGTATAAATCTCATATGGTCTACCTTATGGACCTAGTAAAATTTTATTGGTTCTTACTAGAACATGATGGTCTAGGAAAAAGTTATATAAATGAATTATCATATCATTTTTCCTTTATAACATGTTTATTACATTAAATCTATACTCTTAGGGTTCTATTAACATCTTATGATAAATCCTTTCCAATAAACTACTTCATTTCTCAAGTGTTTGAATCCTTCAGAATCCTCTATGGCCCTTGGAAAAGAGAATTTTTATCTTCAAGGGACACTATATTTTAATATGTATATTAGGCACTATAAATTCAATATGAGACACTATAATTCCAAATAAATGTGTCATTACTTTTCATAAATTCACCTTCAATTAGTAGTATTCCTAAAAGTATTGTACTGTTACTAATTACCTCAAAGGGATTTGTGTCTATCCATAGAATATATTCATCATCCTTAGTTCAAACTATTTATGTCTTTATTTACATAACCCACAATAAAATTATTAAATTTGATTAAAAATAATTTATATTTTTTCACCATATACAATTTTTTTCAATGTACCACATAGTATGGATGTGGTACCTCATTCTCGATCCTCTTAGTTTTTATCATAATGTAACATTAAACTGCATGGAATGCGATATGAGATCTTGACCCAAAAAAAGTTCTCCCTTTTAATAGTATTCTATAATAGAAATAAAATCCTTATTCAATTAATTTTTCACTTAAATAATTTTATAGAAACTATATCTAATATGATAGAATCCTCTTTGTATAACCCCTTTCCTCATATCCATCTTCATTTATCAAGGGTTTGAATCTCCGGAAGTCTTCAATGGCCCGTGTAAAGGATCATATTTATATTAAGGGACCCCTGTCTGGACTATTCGTATAATAACTAAGAACATTCATTAATTCCTTTATCAGGTCAACAAAATGAATTTTTCCATGTTAAGAGGGTCGTATAATACATGTGATCTATAAAAATATTATTTATAAACTCTTCACTTTAAGGTGATTTGAGAGTTTCCCTAACATTTATTTCCCTATCCCATCTTCCATGGGTCAAAAAAATTGATTCAAGGTTTAAAAAACCAATAATCTATATATCCATTGTGTTTAACATCCTTAATTCTATTTAAATATATATCATTCCGATGAGTAGAATCAATGATATAGTGTTCTGGAAGAATTCTTGAAAACTCATCTCAGATTCAAGGTTATCGGGGGCCAAAAACCATATGGAATATGCATTCCTCCAAGAGCCACTCCATATCTTGAGTGTCTCGATTTCTAACAAAAAAATTTCTGGCCATGGGAGAGGAGATTCATTTTCTTTAAGGGACCCATCTTCATGACTATAAATGAGTTATATATACACATTCAAGCCTCTTTCCTATCAACCAATTTAATATTCTCCTTGAAAAAATGTTGAATTATCACTATGAAGTCTAAAAATGTAGTAATTGAACTTGTCACCTCAGAGTGATTCTCGATCATCCTTAGTATGTATTTCATATTTCATTTTCCATTGTTCCATTTCCTTGATATATGGTTTACCATTTCCTTGATTCAAACATTCAATACATTTTATTCTTCTCTCATAATATGGTCCATTCTATATTATTACAAGCTACATAGATATGTCACCGTAAACTTTTGATACATATGTTCTATAATATATTAATTAAAATAGAGTAACATATGGTCTACAAAATGGGTACACAAACCTTATAATTATTAGGTCAGTTTTTTTACCTAAACCATCAAAATATCATAGGTATAACCTGAAATACTTTAAAAACCATAATGAAAAAGTTATAGTACTCATCATATTAAAAACCATAAATGGTGGTTTAGATAAAAGTTGATTCTCTAATAACAATAAAAGCACATGATCTGATAAAGTAAATATTGATCATTAAATAGAAACAAAAAATGAATAAATGTTTTTAGTTCCAAAACCCACAAAAGGCCACCTAAGAAAAATCCTTGTCTTTACCTACTAGGCCTCCATTGTAAGAGTCCAAGGAAAATTTTTTAGAAACAAATGAAAATGTCATAAGTCATGTGAGAGACATCATATAGCCCTAGAAATAGTAAACTTATTCTAGCTAGGCCCCTAGATTACGAAAAAGTCATACTATTACCACTCTGTGACATACCCACCATTGTCACCCCATTAAATTAATCAATCCATCATTATTTAAAATTGGATGGCCTTAGGGTGTTAATTATGGGAATTAAACTTCTGATTGTTTGTGATCCCTAACCAAGAAAATTTTCATTATGATCATAGTGTTTTTAAATTTTTATTGATTTAAATTTTTTGAAATTTATAAGCATTTCATGGTGATTTATAAATAGTTAGTCATCAGTATATCATGAATATTGTCAAAAATGGATTCTTTACATCATCACAAGGAATTTGAATGATTTATTTAATGATAATTCCAAAAAATAGAGGAACCTTTATATCCTATTGTCTCTCCCTAAATACAAAAAAATTAAAGGGTGAATCCTATTAAATAAACAAATTATGACAATTATGAATGAGAATACCCCTTCAGACTACCAATCATATGCTTTAGTGTGGCTATGGATGGGCCAAGTGATCTACCAATCTAGTTTATGCCTATAAGATCTATCATAGAACCTATACATTTCTAATAGCATCCTGTATACCATCATTTTCTATATCAGTGAGCTTTTATTGTTCTACCACCATCTTTTACACTATATTCATCATATAGTGTATACAAGACATATCATGTTAGATCTTATCAATCTATGTCTTACAATTGTTGCCTAAATTATTTTGTGCCTCTATTTCCATTTCGTTAAGGTAGGACTTTCTCATTACCTAATATTTAAATTAACTACCTAAATATAATGCATCCTTCACTGATAATATTTGATCAAGGGACCACTTTGGCTCCCTTAGTGGAAAAACCTCATTATCCCTAGCATCAAGGGCCTGATAGTCAATCACTCCATAACTTGGGGTTATGTATTTATACTAGTGTTGGACCAAACATACCCAAAACTATTCAAATTGGTCCTCCTCAATCAGACTCTAGATGTCCCCCCCTGCACATTCACCTTAACATCTGATGAAATGTTTAGTACTCCTAGCATCAACTCAGGCCTAGTCTAAAAACGTACGTGTATTCTGGGACCAGGTTTCAAAGAATGGAACGCATTCCTATATCCTTCACTAGAAGAGGAGTCTCCATTTGTTGAAAAAATTATTTTCCCAAAGGATATATGATGAGACCTAGTACAATTCAATAGGTCAACATAAGTGACTTAAGTAATTCAATGAGAAAATTTTACAATGTAAAGTACATGCATGATTTGTGGTGAGGATGCTTTATAGCTAACCTATCATGCTTCTTCATCATAATATTCTCTGAGGAATAACCTATTTATGGAACCAAAAATGGATGTTTTGGATGTGGTACTAATATTGATAGAAGCATTGTATCTTTTTAGATCAACAACCAAAACCTCCATTAGACCCATTTAACTAGTAGATCTCTATTCATATACTTCTTGGTCACTCTTAGAGTCATCCTTAGCCATATATCCCCCAAGAGAATATGCCATGTCTGAAATAGGAGACCTAATCACTGAAAATAAATTCAATATTCAATATAAAAGAGATAATAAAATAATTTTTGATAATGATCAAAACATATATTGATTGAAATTATAGAATCTATCTTATCTGTTCATTAGGGTCTTGTCAGCTCTCCCATATTGTCGATCCAATATCGAACTATGAATCATCATTCTTCAGACCCAATTAACATATTTAATTTGATAAATCATGTAATGGATCAATATAATGAGGTTCTGAAATATTTCCTTGACTTCATTAGACAGTTCTTCAAAGGAAATTCTTTTAGGATAACTCATGTTCCCAAATTCCTCCACATCCACCTATGTTGAGAGAAAAACACTCTTAGACTATGTGATTAAGTCCTACCTTTATTAGTTTTTCTATTATGATCATTAAATTTGAAATATATCCAAAAACTAAAAATTAACCTCATGATATTGGACTTCATTTTTAATTACTTGACCTACCATATCTGCATATGTTGGAAGTTTTATCTATGATGGAACTAACACCAAATTTCTCTTATTATCCTGGGGAATATCCATGGAAACCTATTTTTATAGAAAATATATTCTTTCCAATAAAATTTATTTAGTATACCATTATAGCCTCTACATCCTCTAACTTAGAATCTATTGGAAGCTTTGTGGCCTTTTTCATGAAAGCATGCAATTTCACGTTTGTGTTTGATTGGAGATAGGAATCAAAATTAAATATAGAGACATCAAAACATCCATCAATTAGAGGGAAGGTCACACTAAGATGAGTCTCTTCCCTAGTGAATATTATCTATAATTGTTCATCCACCATCAAATTCCATTCTAGCCAGATATGGGAATGAGAGGGGAATATTTTCTGAACACACTAAAACTTCCACCCAAATTGAAAGGCTACATATGACCGAAAAATATCATGTAATTGATTCGAGTGAATGGGGAACCCATTAATGGATAATAGATTGGATTTATCCTTAGGATCACCATTTTCATTGTTAGTTAATTCACATTTGGGTGCCCCTTACTGTATGAAGATGAACGGGTCATATCGGTTCAACCTACTCCTTATCTACTTATTATTAAATTTGATGTCATTCACCCTGCTAAACCTCTGTTAAAATTGACTATACCATGCACCCAATAATTTTTGTGTACTCAGAATCTACTAACTTCCAATATGAGACATCATCTAGTCCCCTAAAACATTTATTGTCTTAAATATTCAGAATGGATCGACACACCTCAAGATATAGCATAATTAGGGGTATAGTTATTCCAGGATAGGGATGGGAAAAAATATTTCTACCACCATTCACTATGTCTTAAATCCTGAATGTGGGGACCATCACTCTTCCCTACTGATGAATTGGTAATAAGTATCTTATCATGTACATTCTTCGGAAGCTGGATACTTGACCATTTTGGGGGACTTATGAGGTGACCATCTTCCCCTTATCACTGAATTTATTTTTTTAAATAATAATCTAGAAATGAAACTTGTTCTAATGAGATTCTCATGATGGTACTAATTGGTACACTGGGATTTGGGTCTCATGTTTGTTCTATATGAAAAAAAAATTCCATCAACTTATTTTCCGGTATTTCTACCCAATAATATGGGTCCGTCCCATTGAGTTTCATGGTTAGGATGATCAACACATTTACTATAGGAGGAGTTCATTGTGAATCATCCCATGTAGATTTTGGATGATGAAACTCATGATAATTATCTCAAAAAATTGGTTCATTATATATTTTATTGACATATCATATACTAATATCAACCTCACTACGTGTCATAAGGAATAAATATGTTTATATGATACATCGGTTGGCCATATCATCAAGAATTCCCATATTTAAATATATGAGGGCATGATAAATTTAGATAGTCTCAAATAAATTTACATTCTTTAGCTAAATATCAAACCCTATAGTAGTATGTTTTACTCACAAAAGAAATCACCAGTCTATTATAATGATTTCTCCCAATCAAGAATCTAATTGGAATAACCACGCAAATATATGATTATAAAAGGTACTCTATATTGTGGATTGATTGATGATAGGTTGAATCTTGAACTCACACTATACCCCTTAAAAATCCATTGAAATATCCTTAAAATGTATCCATGAGAGTGATCCATTTTCGGAATGAAAAGTCCCATTTTGAAATGTTTTACCAGATCATATTTTTAGACATATGGATCTATGAGGGAAGCATGATATCAGAATTAGGCAGTGTGATTAGAGAATAATTATTAAGACTATACTAGTTTAAGGTAAAACTATATGATAATAGATACTCTAATAGATTAGTCCACATAAAACGGTCAATATTAGTTGAACTTTTCTAAATGAATATTCTCTAGTAAGAATCGAAACTACTGACCATGGAATTTCTACGAGCCACGTATGCTTTATCATCCCTTCTAGGGGGAATCTACCACAAGAGAAAAAAATAAATCCAATTTAATTATAAAGGAAAAAAGATTTCTGAAGTTGAAAATATGTGTTACTAAAAAATATGTATGTCATAGGTAGTATCAAATGAAGTGTATTCCCCATGTTCAATCATGTGATCATGTGACCATAATAGGTTCATGTGATTTGAAAAACCATGGAAGCATTAGGAAAGCACATAACACCAAATATATATTGAAAATCATTTGAGCATGTCAATGATACATGAAAAATGGTTCAACTAGACAACCTTGGATGACAATTCATTTTATTTATATGATTCAGTTATGATATTGGGTTACACTATAATGAATGTGTTACATATTTACATGATCTGATCATGTTAGGTGGTGATGTGAATAGTGTAGGTGATGTATTCATTTGAAAAAAAAATCATGATCTATTGAAGCCTTTGATTCAAAAGAAAAATATCTATCTCTTTACCCTCAAATTTATAGAAAATTTCAAAGAAACACCAATATTCACCAGGTGGATGAAAACATAAATTGAATCCCAAGAGACATTGTAGGGAATTTACTTTCATATAAATTAGTCATATCTTCTTATTATGAACTTAATTTCTTATTTGGGGATTTTTTTACGTCCCCTAGAAAAATATTAGCAAAATAGTGTTTTGAAAAAAAATTTGGATTCAATGAAATTTTGAAGGGAAATAATTCATTTATCCATGATCACATTTCCACTTAAGATTCATGAAATATTAAATCACATAACCCTCAAAGAGATACACCATTGTGTGATCCTAATAATATCATGTGATGCCCGAAATCCATGTGAAGGAGGTTTTCGATTAATTATTTTTCAATTATACAACTCCTCCTCAATATGTGCAAGCACCTAACCCCCAATGGATCACTTGACAGATGCTGTCCATGTTAGGATGGTATTGTGGTCTATGTTCTATATGTGATTCTATTTAGTGTCATGTGATCTCCCAATAAAAAATAGATCATTTGATTAACTCTAGGTATAGGTTTTTCATGATTGGATTATCCCCAAATCATTGATTTTATGTGAGATAATGGGGATACATCATCAGCGACATTTATTTTTGTTATAATCAATGCAATGTTTTATGAAAACATTGTGAATAATCATATGCCATTTTAACACAGGGATGTGCCTTTTCATCCTAGTGATCTGGCGTAGATATAGGAGGGGTTATATATAAATCATTCCTAACAATCAAATAAAAAATAATTGGATATTTGGTGAGAGACTAACTACTAGAGATAAGCATCGTTCTCTAATTTTGCAGACAATTATTCTAAAAAAATTATTAGTAAAAACAAGTATGTTTTAAAAATAAATGAAAATATTCATTGAAGGCTTGGCCAAAAGACCTTATATAAAATAGTTGATCATGTAATAACCCACTGGTCCAGTATTCACATGATGAATTCTGAGTTATGGGACTTCTATAAGCCCCCTTGGTCAAAAGATCATGTCACATGACCATTATTCCTTTGTGTTCTTGAACTACATCCCTTTTACTTCATGAGATCACGAGATCCAATTTTGGGAATTCGATCACATGACCCCAATTCCATTATGGAAATCACATGACCCATACCTCATCATTCAAGGTACAAGAACCCATGGAATTCATTTGACCACCTAATAATAAAGAGTGGTACATGGACCCTCCTATTTCCATTTTGTCTTCTGCTCACATAAGTTCATACATATTAATATTATTGCAAATATTCCACAACTAATGAAAAATGTATATTTGATTTCAACAATGAATCCTTACCCACCACCTTGAAAGGAACAATATGAAGAATGAGGAAAACGATTCCTATTATAAATTAGTTACATTGGATGCTTATTCATGTCTCGATCCCTATATACAACACATCCTTAGAGCCCAATGTCATTATCCTCACTATGACAGTATACAATTTATGAAATTTTCATCATATTCCCCCATATATAGATTTCATATTTTAATATTCCTTGTGTAAGATCGTAATTTTTTTCTCATAGAGCCATATTTCTATGGGACTCATAATAATACATATATTAGTGTTTCTCCATTGTGTAATCCCCTTTCAAATAAAATCTTATATCTATATACAATTTTCCTGACATATTTTTATCTGATGTTTCTCACATAAATCATGAATAAAATTGGCATAGTGATATTAAATCGTCATTCCATAAACATAATTAAAGGAACCCCATTATGGGAATACACTATCAGTATAAGCAATATCATTATCTTATTTTCCTTTATAGGTCCATAATCTTATTGATTCATCTCATGGAATCTTCTATGCATAATCCTCATATAAATTCAATTTTAGTCTTCCATATAGCGCGACTAATCTCTTTCTATTTCTTTTTTCTTAAACTGAGCATCACTCACATTGGTTTAGAGACATGCAATAATCATGAAATCATCAAGATAAGAATTCCTCTAATATGGTTCTCCTCTTTAGGTGTATTTCATGGATATATATTCTCTTTCAAATGGACATATTCATGATAAATATGTTAGGTTAGCATTATATGCAAAAGTACCACTCAAACATCTATTTTTATCCCTTTCATGAAACAGATTATCTCAATATCAAAATTATTTGTTCTCTGATTATGGAAATCAATTGGTATATTGAATGCCCCTCTAAGGATCAATATGTAGTATCCAATATTAAAACATCGCCACATATTTACTTATGACATAATGTTAAGCTACGTGGTATGGATATGTCATATAACCCCAAACAATGTAACTAAGACTATGTGGGACATGATTTCCATATTGATGGGATACATTTGAATCCTTACTGAGGTTCAAAAAGTATATAATTAACCTTTAATTATCTTTATAATATCTCCATATCCCTCATGAGATCATTTATATCCTTTACACGGTTGACCATACTTCTATAACTCTATGCTTCCCATCAATCCATGTTATATTTTCCATAGGACAAATTATATCTACCTATATTCCCAAATAGTGAAATGCATCCATCTTCAAGGATGTATTATTTATGTGTCCCATCAATCCATCCTCATTAAACTATATGACCAATGGGGGGTGTTATCCTTGTGAAATTTAAC
Organism: Viscum album; assembly: GCA_963277665.1. Taxonomy (NCBI): domain Eukaryota; kingdom Viridiplantae; phylum Streptophyta; class Magnoliopsida; order Santalales; family Viscaceae; genus Viscum; species Viscum album. Next base: position 589,898,901 of record OY728140.1, on the reverse strand, counting down.
CCTCATCATTGGGCCATATCTTAAATCGGTAAAATATTCATGATATTAATATCGTTATGAATTAAATTAATCCACATTAGTCCATATCTATTTCAAGGTAACCAAAATGGGTGATCAATGCATAACTACCACTCTAATAAATCCAATAAACCTTTATCTGTGTCATCCTTACTGCATGACAATAAATTCTATGTATTTTTCCTTGTCATATGAACCTAAAATATATGTTGGTCCCTATTATTTGGAATCATCCTATTCATGTATAATTCTTTTAATAAGGATATGTATGAATCCTATTTATGGGATCGATCCCGATAGTATAAATACCTAATACCATATTCGAAAATAGTAAACTCTTGATAACCTTGGTGCATGTCTTTAAAAAAATAGAATACATTAAACAAGGATCACTATGCAATATTGGATAAAAATATAAGGAACCTATGATATATATAGATTATAATGTCGAATAATAAATTCATATGTATAGATATTAACATATGCATACAGAAACGGATTGTTAATTATTTAGGACACTAGTCCCACAGAAGAATCTAAGAATGAATCATGAACATATATTAAATCTATACGTGTAAACCATTGCATGAAATAATTCCACTACATAATGTTTTATGATCCTAAAATCCCTATTTTTCACTGGTAAGGAACCCCAATAATCTCATTCGTTTAGAAAGAAGATATGTAGCTCAATATAGTGATGGGAATAGATGGGTGTTACTAGTTCTAAAAGTAAACCATAATTGAAACCACATGAGAGTTAATATATATACCATCCTAAGGTTTGTGCTGTCATGATTATCCAATAACAAAAGAAGGATGTCAGGCCTCCCATCCCAAGTTGAAATAGAACACATGATAATTTTTTATGCTCTAGTGGGACCAAGGACTCTTAGATCTTCTATACTCTATGAAGTGATGTCGAAGATTCTTTCGGGTCAAGTAGAAAACCTACTATGAAATGAGGTGGAATTCTATAAGATCCCGTGTTTAAGAGAGAAGTGGAAGAGTGTGTCAACAACTGAGGTAGGGATGTATGATAGTCTGAGCAAGTGTTATTCTAGGGTTAAACATGGTATGTGTCTTTTGGGAGATTAGATGCCTTGGGGTATGATCAATGCATGAGATGAGGTCTCTACAAGAGGTAAAGAACTGACTATGGGTTTATAAGTAATTCAATGTTTTTTATATGGTTAACTAATGTGAGTGATATTTTGTAGTATTTTGTGACATGTTGAATGTAGTATGAGGACCCTCAGATCTCTATGATGCCCTTGTGTTGATGAACTCAATGTTAAGGATACCATTTTAGATAGTTCCTTAGGTATAGAATGTTGATTACCTACTAAAAAATTATTTTCTAGTGGGTATATGTTGGAATTTAACTATTTATAACATATGATTCATGTATTGTTGATAAATAGTATGCACTATGTGTTCTAACAATTAGTACTGGGTGTAAATGTTTTGTTTACTAATATGTATGGAAAGAAGTTTCTGGAACTACCATGTTATTAAAAGATTATGAATCATGGATCTAGAAATGTACTTATTATAATAACATAGGAATGTCATGAAAATAATAATGTTTATCTAGTGGTAGTTATTAGGAAGGATAATTATTATATATTGTTAATAAAAATGAACTATAGTGGGGATCACACCATGGATTGTTTGATAATTTCATGCTCGTTCAGAGTAGTTTTCAATAAATGTTGTTTAGGTTGTTTTTTAAACCAAATTTAATGTCCTTGTGGATTTCATGATTTCTATGTGACATAAGTAGTTGAGTTTGACACAAAAAATGGAAATCATCCTTGTATGGGTGTCATTTAATGAAATTTAATGAATATTACATGATCATTTTTTGAAAACAACAAGATATAGGGTACATTTGAATGACCTGAATTGGTTAAATTATCATAAATCATATTGGTAAGGTGAATGGGTTTGTGTGACATTGTTGCAATAGGGTTACTCATCCATGTAATTTATGAGTTGAGGCATTTTGTTATGATTAGTCTAGAGAGCGGGAATATGGGTTCTGTTGAGAATATCAGGAGGGGAATAGATTGTTTATCCCATTGGAATCAACCATTAAGGTGTGATTTTGGTACATTCTCAAGTTCCTGACATGCTCTAGATGTGAGGAGTCATTGTGGAGTTTTAGATAATGAGCTTCATGATGTGTGGGCAGATTATATTTTGGGAAATAGAACTGGTTTGGGTTATGTTTTGGAAAAAACATAACCAGTGAGAGGCATATAATTTGATTCATGCATTTTGGGGTAGAGATCTTGTTGTTTGATGAGATATATATGATATTTCCAATGGGTGAGAGTTGATTAAAGGAAATTAGTATGCTTGTTCTTTTCATAAATTATTATTATTTAAATTCTAATGGATATTACGAGTGATAGTTTAAAATATTAGAGGACAACATAGAATCATACACTTGAGGTTATGTGTTTTTTAGATAAACACATTGATTTTCTGTTGTCTGCCTCTATGTTTTTTGAAGTTCAGTTATATTGCAGTGATCGAACCAAGTCTCATATTGGAAAATTCATAGTGTGTTTTGTTGATTCAAATTTTTTTTTTGAAATTGATGTTTCATTGGTTTTACAAGTATTTCAATTGATCTTCCATGGTCAGGAAATTAATGAGGTGGTGAAAGCATGATTCATTAATTATTTGAGGGTGTGAATAAGTTTTTTTATATCATTTTTAAGGATGAATCATGTGACATGACATAATAATATTTTAATTTTAGGGAATAAATATTTTGTAAGTAAATGAAGTTGGTATCCTGTCTTATGAGTATAGATGAGGTCATATGTGTTGGTCTATAGTAAATATCGAGCTCAATTCTGGTACATCATTTGTGGTGAATCTAGATTCTATAGTTCATTCAAACTGGAAGATGCTCCATTTTTTGAATGTTCTTATAGTGCATGTATAGTGGAAGTAAAGAAGTATACATGAGATAAAATCTATGTGGGAGGTGGCTACGCAAGCATAGTGGTTATAGTTGGTTTCTACTGAGGCTGAGTGATATTTAGAAGATTATATCAAGGAAGAACATCTTAAAGGTGGGGAGGATGGAAATACCTAACCCTTAAATAGTATAAAAAACATTCATCTTTGATGAGACACATCTATTTTAGTATGTAATGATCTTTTCAGGGGATCTGGAGGGTCCAATAGTGACATCAGGGGAATACATGATGGGTTGTAGGTTTTAGTTACAGATTGAACATGCTTTATCCTGAGATGAAATGATTCATACCTTACAATTGATGGGTATAGGGGACGATCACCATTCCCCAAAAACCCACATCATGAATCGATGAAAAATATCCTAAATATAGGATCAAAAGGATGATGTAGATGCTCAATTACAAGAGGGTGTGAATTTTATGATTAAAAACATTTATTTTTAACCTTAAGGAGACATATGTTTAATAAGTTTAAACAAGTTAAATTCACAAGACCTATTTTAGTTCTACTAAAAACCCTACTAGGTTCCTAAAATATAGTTCTGGAAATGAATGTTAAGGAATTTTTACAATGTTCCAGAAATATGGTTCCAAAAATTAAACTTAAGGAAAATTTACCATGAAAATATTTGACCTTAAATCGTATAAAATCTTACTAATCAGAGTATAAAAAATTAAAAGATAGTATAATCAGTTTGTATATTCTTCCTTTGTAAAAATACACCAGAAAAAAACTTTAAACAGAACAAGTAACAAGTAAGAAATATTTTAACCCAAATCATAGGGTATCTAATAATCTAGGATTAAGGTCCCTTAATGTATACATTCAGGAAATTCTGTCTTACCCACACAATGTAATGCCCTTGACATGAATATTGGAAACTATCTTATTATCCCCACAAGAACTCGATCTATAAGGTATTCAGAATCTCTATCTTCCTATCCTCATAAGTACTCGAGATTTATGGTAGTTGGCACATTTATTTTCCTCTCCACCAAATCCCTTGATTTTAATCATTAATAATCGTAATTTCATAATGAAATCTAATAAATATGTTCAGTACGCACAAAGCATGAGAGTCTCTCTCTCTCGAAATCATTTTAGCATCATGTAATCTCTAAAGTGATCAATAGGTTTTCTCTATACTGAGCTCATTCAATTGAACTCCTATTTCTTGGTACTTCTCCAACATTCATCTCCCTCTTACAATGGTCATATTTATTCTTGAATCATGGAGGGACCCATATACGTGTCACTCCAACAACGGTTAGTTAGAAACAGATTGTGCGACATCATTTTATAATAATAACAAGTGTAAGGAAAAAAAGGTTTTTTTAACCAAATCTATTTTTCAGATTCTATGAAAAAAATACATAGATTAACCAAATAATCATTCATAAACTATAAATCATTGATATTCATATTCTGTTTTCCAAGGGATTCTGAACCTGAATTATATAGATTTTAGAGTCTAAAATCCAATGAATTTAGAATCTAAATTCTGAAGAATTTGGTGTCTGAATTCTGAGATATTCGAAGTCCAAATTCTAAGGAATTCAGAGCCCAAATTTAGAGGAATTCAGAGTCTGAAATATAAGGAATTCAGAGTCTGAATTATATGTAATTCGAATTCTCAATTCTAATTAATTCAGAGTCTAAATTATGATTAATTCATAATCATAATTTTGAGGAAGTTTGAGTCTGAATTCTATAGAATTATGAGTCTGAATTATAATCAGTTCGGAGTCTGAAATTCATAGAATTCGTAATCTGAAAATAGAATACTCTATATCCATGGAAATGCAATATTATTGTGGTTTGAGATATGAAACCAAATTTTTCCAAGGTAACAAAATAATTTAGAATAAGAGATACTATAAAATTAATAATGAAAACATATGTATGGATAAAATTTCCTTAGAGAAGGGAAATTTTCCTTATAGAATGGAAATTTTCCATAGAGAATAATCCTTAGGAAAAATTAATATTCATTAAATTAATGTGTTTCTGATTTTCAAAACATAGCGGAATGGAAAAGTCATAAGGAAAGCTTATTGACTCAATAATCTCACCCTTTTTGGAAAGCACTAACATTATTACAAATAATAATATAAGTACATAGATTTTTCTTTATGAAATTAAAATGAAAAACATATCTCCCTTTACTTATGATTCACGGGGAATACAAATAACTCCCCCTAATGTTTTTTAATCCCAATGGATCTTATTCTTGACTACCTTAAAGGGATTTTTCTTTTTCTTGTATAAATAAATCTACTTAAATAGAACTCCCCCTTAATTAGACTTCCCCTTAAATAGTGAATTCTATTCATTGATTAGTATTCTTTTTTATCATTCCTTTCTCCCATTTTGTGATTTTCAAAAAGAAATAAAGGGAATGGAAAAAATATATGGTACCTAAAAGATTAGTACCATACAACAAAATATATAAAGAATAACCAAAATTTCATTATGATTGAAATGATTTGTAAAAAGAAGAAAATAAAAAAAAATATTGAATAGGAAAAAAATTATCCTCTTTTATTCTTTGGCATTATTTTCTTCATGATGGTTTTGAGCTTCTTAATCACCTTGTGATCTTCATCAAAGCTCTTGAGTAGCTGATCCTAGTCTTTATTTTTCTTCTATAAGGCTTTGATCTTTTCTTCCTAAACCATAATAATTTATTCTTGAGCTTTCAAATGTTCTTTTTTCTTACCAATATTTTCTTCAAACTGAATTTTGAGATATCTATCCCTTTTATTATTCAATGAAACTTATTTAATCTTCCCATTCAGATCTTTGACTTCCTACTTTTGAGTTTTTTGTTCGAGACTGTGCTTCTGAACAAAACATACTGTGAGATCGTTGATCTTGTTATCATTGGTATCTAATGAATCCATCACAGTTTCTTGAAATTCATAAAAGACTCTCTGCTCTCCAATTTTCTTCCTTGAACACTTTTGTATTTCCTTTTATGACCTTTTATGAGCTTCATACCCACTGAATAAGGATTTGAAATCATCCTCAAGCCTAACAAAATTATCTATAAACATGGTAACTGAATCCGATTTCAGATTAAATGAGTGATGACGCATCTGGAACATTGTTTCTTTACTCAGAAATAAGGGAATGGTACAAACCAACTTCTTCAATGATTGAACCACAAATTCAGGTCCCATATAGGAGAATTCTGAATCAGACTATTTGGTTGGGGAATATTATTTCCCTTTGTATTCAACATTTTCTTTAAAGATCCACTAACATCATTACTTGAAACTATGGCTTTCCTTGGTGTATCAACCAAATTCTATTTTCCCTTATTAGTTCCCGGAATGATATCTACTACTTTTGGTGATTCATGTTCACTATCAAATAGTTAAACTATTTTATCTTCCTCAAATTTTTCTTTTTTAGCATATTCCACTAGATCTTCTGGTTGAACAAAATCATGATTGCTTCATTCATCACCAAATTGTTTATTCACTTCTTCCATCTCTTCATCCTCTTTTCCTTGTGAAATAATTTTGGTAGATTCAGCTTAAGAAGATCAGATTGAAATTTTTTAGAAGGAATCTCCTTCTCATGATATAATTCAACTTTTCTTATCATTTCATCTATATCATCACTTCCTTCCTCCTCTTCTTCTTCCACTTCCTCCTCTTGCAAAATTTTTTCTTCTTCATTAGGTTCCAGACACACCATCTTATTTCTCAGATTCTTTATGGATACTAGTTCATTGGAAACATTTTATGGTAACTGAAGCTACTCAGAAGCTATATTAGTATCCTAAAAAGATATTGAACAATCTCATCTTTAGACATATTCTTCTTTTTCTTTTTCTCTTTTTCTTTCTTTTCAAATTCCTTAGCAGCCTTCATCTTCAAGGCTTTAGCTTTAGCAGGCTCCAAGCCAAAACTAGGCTCCCCTACCTTTTTAATATTCTTATCTTCTTTCTACATGGAAAACCCTTCATATGGATAAAACTTTTGCTTCTTGGGTTTTAGAGGTGTGGATTGAGTTTTCTACACTGCAAGAATTTTTTGTTTGACTTCCGATTCATTTACCTTTATCTTCTTCCCTCGTATCATGCAAGTCTCATCCACATCTGGTTTCATTGATAAAGCATATATTTCTGATTTAGATAAACCATATAATTCCTTGGATTGACTAGAGAAACCAACCTTCATTCTCCTCAGAGTTTCATCACTCAACAACATAAGCTTGAAAATTATTGTCTTAGAAGTACTTGTGATTTTGAAAGTCTCTAGACAAAGAACTATAGTTTTGGAATGAATATCTGGATACATAATGATTTGAGATTTCAATGTCCCATTCATGATATTCATGGTTTTAATAAATACATTCTTTACTAAATTAATTTTCCTAAGGTTCACTAGAAAATACAGAATATAGATATCACTCTTCTTTAAGGAGTTTTTGTCTCCTTTTCTTGGAATAAGAAATCCCTGAACCCATAAATCAAGAATCTAGAAATTATATGGAGAGATGGAAAACCATTGTATTCTTCACTTCTATTAAACCAAGGCACTCAAAAGCGTTATCCTTATTAAATGAACCTGATACATTCAGTAACTTATGGGTACAGAACTCAGCTTCTCCCTCATATAGAATTCCAATTATGTTTTCAACCACACTATAGAAAAGATAATATGATTATCCATAACTCTTAAATGAAAACATGTCTCTCCCTCCTTAATTAAAGAAACTTATGGACTCATAGATTTCTACCAGCAACTCTGGATGAACTAGGTTATGTGCCTTCTGTTTTGATACCCACAAGCTCACTCATCCATTCAAATTGATATTCTTCGAAATAATAGAATCATAATTAGCAAAGAACATTGGATCTACTTACCTTTTGTTGTAGATCTTACATTCATAAATATCATTGATGGTTGACATTTGTTTCTGAGGAGAATCTTCCAATGACATTCAGAATTGGAAAAACAAGGAAATAAAGAACATGCTTTAAATAGAGGAGCAGAGTTTCAATATACCAAGGCTTTGAAAACCGAGGTGGGACAACCATCATGGTGGGCCTTTATATAGTCATTTGAGGTGACATTTTATTTCCTTGATTGATCCAATAGTTGAAATATCCTTTATCTAATATGATAGTTCAGATGAATGAACAAGAAGTATTTTGGTAGGTTTTGATCTTTTGTTGTTTTTAAGATAAAAACATTTGGATTTAAGGAAAATTAAATCTGAAAAATTATCTTAAACAAGATGAAAATAACTACATGTAAATAGTTCATTACTAAAATTTATGTAATGTAACATACCATCAAAATATCAAGGAAAATTATTTGTAATGAGTAAAATTTTTCTTAAAGATCTTTAGATTCTATAAATTTTTATTACAAAAGAAAAAATTTTGAATCTCAAAAATTTAGCAAATAAAAAAATTGATTCCAGAAATTTATGTTCCAAAAAAAATTGGTTTAAAAACAGAAATATTTTTACTACGAATAAAATTTGACCACGTAAACTTTTTATTTTGAAAAAATTTTGACTACCAAAAATGTTTTACTATCCAAAATTTTGACTATGAATTTTTTTTACTATCAAGGAAATGTACTCCCCTTATGAAAAGGAGTTTCTTACTTTAAGGGGATATGTTTCAATAGGAAGATAACATGAAAGATTGCCTTATGGTTATCATTTCTAACTATTGTTTACTATATTCAAATCTATCAGAGGGTATAGATTTTGTGAAAATATCATCATGTTGATCTTGCATTCTGATAATTTGAAGAATGATATATTTTTTTGACCCCTAAGAATGTTATGCCTAATATCTATGTGTTTTGAACGTGAGTGATGTGCATGGTTTTTACATAGACAAATGTCACTAGTATTATCACACAATATTTTAGTTTTGGTAAAACTCATACCATAGTTTGTGAGTGCGTGTTGCGTCCTCAACACTTGAGCATAACAACATCCAGCTGCTTCACATTCGGCTTCAGTAGTGGAAAGTTATATTGAATTTATCTTTTTTCATCACCAATAAACTAATAAAACTTTTAAGAAATAAAAAGTTTCAGAAGTACATTTCTTATCCATTATATATCCACCAAATAAATAATCTGAAAAACATTTCAAAATAAAATCATTTCCAGATGTATAAAAGAGTATTAATTGCATGTTTCCCTTTAAATAGCCAAAAATTATTTTCACTGCATTTATATGAGATTCCTTATTATTAGATTTATATCCTTCATATAAACATACTAAAAACATTAAGTATGGATGACTAGTTATCATGTATAGTAGACTTCTATCAACCTCTAAATGATGTATGATCTACTAGTTTCCCATCTTCATCAAGATCAAGTGATTTTGAGGCACCAGTGGGAGTACTTATACCTTTAGGGTTGTCATATAAATACTTTTTAAGAATATATTTAATATACTTATGTTGGGATATATATGTTACTTTTGGTTTTTTAGATATTTTAAAACCTATGATAAATTTTAACTCTCCCATCATACTCGATTCAAACATTGATTTCATTAGAATTGAAAACAAATCGGGTAAAGATTGTTGAGTTGAACCAAATATAATTTCATCAACATAAAATTGAAAAATAAAACCATTTATCTTATCATTATTTATAAAAATGTTTGGAATAACAGTTCCCTTAAAATAATTATTTTGTAACCAAATAACCTATAAGTCTATTATACCAAGCTCTATGAGCTTGTTTAAGTCTATATAAAACATTGGTACATTTGAAAACATGTTTAAGATGTTTTTTCTCTTTAAAACCCGAAGGTTGTTCAAAAAAATTCCTCTTGAACATATCGATTATGGAAATAACATTTTACATCCATTTGAAAAATTTTAAAGGTGAATATTTTTTCAAAGGCATGTAAAATATGAATAGATTCATGTTTGGCTACTAGAGAATTGGTTTATTAATAGTCACGTCCTTCTTGTTGATTATATCCTTTAGTAACTAATCTATCCTTATTTATTACAATGATTCCATTTTCATCACATTTATTTACAAAGACCCATTTTATACCAATAAAAGATGTTTACTTAGGTCTTCCATCCAAGGACCAGACATTATTTCTTTCTAATTCATTTATCTCCACTTTCAGGGCTTTAATCCAATAAACCACACCTAACAATTAATCGATGATTTTTTGTTCTAATTGAGAAAAACTGATTGAGGTTGTATTTAATTTCTCAAGGAACTACTTGTCTTTATAGGCTGATATACATCACCAATGATACTATCATTGGGATAATTCTTATGAAACCGCTGATTTTGGGTTTTGTAAAACATGTTCATCAACATATGATAAGAAATATTCTGGGGTAAATCCTTCATAAATATTTTCTTCAACATTTTTCTTATCATAAAGATTTTGTATCAAGGGTTGATAAACATTTTTTGAAAACAAATATGAAGATGTAGGTTGGGGTTGTTTAAAAAAAAGGATTAGTTTCATCAAATTTAACATGTATTGTTTCTTCAATAGTACACATATTTTTATTAAAAATTATAGAAGTCATAGAAGTTGTGGAGTAGCCAAGGAAAGTTACTTCATCAGATTTTTGTGAGAATTTATGTAACTTATCTTTAGTATTAAGAATGAATACATTGAAACAAAATACCTTATAGTAGGAAGGTCTAGGTTTTCTACTATTCCATCACTCATAAGAGGTTTTATTAAGAAAATGTCTAATCAAAACATGATTTATAATATAAAAAGTAGTACTTATTGCTTCAAACCAAATAAATTTAGCTATAAAATATTCACGCAGCATATTTCTAGTTATCTCTTAAATAATTCAATCTCTTCTTTCAACAACACTATTATGTTGAGGATTTCTTGGTGCTAATAAGTTAGGAATAATTCCTTTTATACTAAAAAAAGTTTCAAAATCATAATATTGAAATTCTCCTCCACATTCACTATGCATAATTATTAATTAAATAATTTCCTCATTTTATACTTGGGCTATAAAAATTTTCGTATTAGAAAAATCATCATATTTGATTTCTAGAAAATAAACCCATTTGAATCTAGTGTAATCATCAAATAAGAAAAATAAAAAATATTTTCTTCCAATACTTCCAGTTTGTGTTAGACCCAAAAGATCCATATGCACTAAATGTAATGCATTAAAAGTTGATACTTCACTATTTGATTTAAAACATGATTTATGTTCCTTTAAAATTTGAAAATGATCATAGACTTTTGAAGAATAAAATATAAGCTCTGGTAGATCCTTAACAAGTATTTTCTTTGAGATTTTTCATAGGTTCCAAAGGTTACAGTGTCTTATCCTTCAATGCCATAACAGAGATTGATCTTCCATTGCACTAAGGAAAGGTAGATCTTGTCTCCTAAGGTCTTTTAAGTTTAGTGTATATACATTATCTTTCCTATGGGAAAAAATAATGAACTCTTCGTTGGAATTGTGTAAAGAGTACTTCTCATTCCTAAAATTCACAAGGTAACAATCATCACATAATTGACTTATGCTAATAAGGTTGTGCTTAAGACCATTAAAAAATAAAACATTGGAAGTCAAAGTTTTTCCATGGAGAAAAATGTCACCAATACCAATAATTTTCCCATGATCATTATCTATGAAAGTTACCTTTCCTCCTTTCATTATGATAATCTGTTCAAAAACAAAATTACCAGTCATATATCTGGAACATCCGCTATCCATGTACGATGTATTGTTCTTGGTATAATCCTTATTTTCCTGAAAATAAAATTTTTATACTTTCAGCATCCAAATATACATGGTTCTAGAATTTTCAGAAAGCAATAATTTAGGTATCCATATTTTCTTAGAAAAATAAGCTTTATGAAAACATAACGAATGAGTTTTTTTTAAAGAAAATTTTTTCTTCCAATGTCCTCAACTCTAACATTTAGTGCAGAATGGACACCTTGAGGAACAATATATTTATTACTAAAAATTGGTTTTGAATGGGAATAACCAAAACCCGAACGATTACTTAAAGGATGAATTTGGTAATACATCTTTTCATAATTTTCATTACCGGTGGTAATTTTTGACAAACACTTCCTCAAGGACAATATTTCTAAAATTATTTTTATAACCATGTTTTCATCCTAAAAACATTTGTTTTAAAACTAGTTTTAGTCTCTAAAATATTTTTTGAAATTAGAGTTTCAATATCCATATAAATTTTATCCTTCTCAGAATTAAATTCATCATGGTTTTTGGAAATTCTTTGAAATCATAAATCTTCTTATCAAGATCTTTAAAAAGATATTATACTTCTTTGGTTAAAATTGAACTTTTAGAATATTGTTTATCAAACTTTTTCTTGAGTTTTGAATTTTCATTCTCAAGAGGATTAAAAACCCTAGACACTTCATTATAAGAAGGTAATGTATTATCTTCATCAGAATAAGATTATTAATATGAATACTTATAGTATTTATTATCAGTGTAATTTTGATTTAAGGATACATTGGTGATGGATTCAGCATTATGTACCTTAACCATTAGATAATTATTTTTAATGGGTAATCTGGCTAGTAGACCAAGATTATTCTATTCAAAAGATTCATACTCTAAGGATTCATTAGAAGAATCACCACAATTGTCACTCCATGTGTCATTTTCCTTCAAAACATTCTTGGATTTGGCCTTATAGTACTTATTTCTATTCCTATCAGAAATTATTTTTCCTTTCTATAATTTTTCTTAAGCATAGGACAATCTGGCTTGACATTCCATGCTCTTTTTCATTCATAGCATGTGACTTTAGTGTCTTTTTATCTTTTCTTTATTTCTTCCAATATCTATAAGGAATGTATTTATACCCAAATATCTTGTTCAGCCTTCGAGAAAGATTATCTTTCTCATTTTTTGAATGTTCACTTTCAATAGATTCAGATAAAACAGTAACGTTCTTTGACTTGGATCTTCTAACCCTTATAGGAGCCATAGATGTAGTAGTAGTAAAGGGTAAAGTAACATTTCAATTCATTTTCTTATTCAAATCAGCATCTCTTTTCATTCTTGTCTCATGTTGAAGAAAAGTTCCAAACAACTAAACAATAGTAATTTGTGATACTTTCCTATTCTCAAAAATAGTTGTTCATTTAGATTCCCACTCATTAGGCATGATATCAATAATCTTGTCCACAAGAGAATCATCATCTAAACCTTTCTCAACCATAGATTGTAAAATATTAACAATTATCATAAATGTTTGTTGCACTTTTCAAACTGGTTCTCCATGTATAAATAAAAATCAATGATATTCTACTCTAATAATGCTCTTCTAGTTTCTATAACATTGGAGGTACCATAATGTGTAACATAAAATTTCTTCTAGATAAAATTTACAACTTCAGAAGAAGAAATTTGACTATATATATATTCTTGTTCATGGAACACAACAAATTATTATATACCTTGTTGTTTAGTTGATATTCTGACATTTCATTATTGGTGAAGTTTCTGAATTCCTAATCATGAATCTTGTAATCACCAGTAAGCATGAAAAAAATTTCCACTCCAGTAATAATAAAGAAAATTCTTCATACGATCTCACTAGTACTGATAATCATTCCCCTCAAAAATAGTTCTTCTGGTAGGATTTAGGTTGTCAATTAAACTGACATTCATTCTTATCATTCTAGAAAAAATTATCTTTCCATAAAATCTTGTTTATAGTAAACAATTCTAACCAAGGATAAAAAATCCCTAAGGAAAGAAAAATTTAGAACAATGAAAACTTGAGAAAGAAAACTTATATATGCATATAAGAATTTTATAGAGCTACTCTAATACCAATTATAAGATCCAAATAATTTTGTAGATACTCAATTACAAGAGGGGGTGAATTGTATGTTTAAAGACTCTAGTTTGAAAACCATAATAGAAACTATGTTTAACAAAGTTAAACATGTTAAATTCACAACACCACTTTTAGTCAACTAAAAGAATATACTAGGTTTCTGAAATTTTGTTCTGAAAATGAATCTTAAATAATGTTTATAATGTTCAGAAAATATGGTTCGGGAAATGAAACATATGGAAATTTTACAAGGAAAAGATTATACCATAGTGAGTATAGAATAATACTTATCAGAGTGTACAAAATTAGAAGAAATTATAAGAAGTTTACAAATTATTCATTTGTCAAAATAAAATGTAAGTAAACATGAAACAAAATAAGTAACAAGTATGAAATATTTTAACTGAAATAGTAGGGTATCTAACCACATTGAATAAAGGTGCCTTTATTTATACATTCAATAAAGTATATCTTACCCAGACCCGGGTAGGCCCTTGATACTAATATCAAAAAAAGTATTGTTAACCCGAAAAGACCATGATCATTAAGGTAGTCAGAACCTCTTTCTTCATATCCCCGGAAGTACTCAAGCTTTAAGGTAGTGGGAACCTCTATCTTCATATCCCCAGAAGCCCTCAATTGTACTCAACATCAATCGGAGTCACAAGAAGCAATCTGAATAACATGTTCAGTACGCACAATGCATGCGAGTCTCTCTCTCTCTAGAAATCACATTAGCAGCATGTATTCTCTAGATTAATCAACATGTTTTGTTAGTACTAAGCTCGTTCAATTGAGTTCCTATTCATATGCACTTCTCCAAAATTAGACTCCCTTCTCCAATGGTCATATTTTTCCTTAAATCTCAGAGGGACTTGTACACATGTCACAAAAACAATGGTTACTTAGAAACAGATTGTAAGACATCATTTCATAACTATAAAAAGTGTAATGAAAAATAAGTTAGTTTAACCAAATATATTTTTGGGAGACTATGAAAAAAAATTAGTAGTGTATCAAAATAAACATTCAGATATTATAAATCCTGGATATTCAGATTTTGTTTTCCAAGGAACTCGGAACCTTAATTATATAGATTTCAGAGTCTTAATTCCAATGACTTAAGAATATGAATTCTGAGAAATTCAGAGTCCGAATTTTGAGGAATTCAGTGTCTGAATTCTGAGGAATTCAGAGACTGAATTCTAAGGAATTGGGAGTCTGAATTCTGAGGAATTCAATGTCTAAATTAAGAGAAATTTAAAGTGCATATTATGAGGAATTTGGAGTCCAAATCATAATGGATTTGGAGCCATAATTATGAGGAATTTGGAGTCCGAATTCAGAGAAATTTAGAGTATGAATTCTAATGAATTCAGAGTCCGAATTCTAAGGAATTCAGAGTCCTAATTTCAGCAAAATAGGATTCTGAAAAGAAAATACTCTGTATCCAAGGAAATTTTTGATTCTTGAGGGTTTTGATGAGCAACCAAATTTTTCATTAGTAATAAAATGAGTTAGACTAAGTGTGACTATAAAATGAACAATGAAAACACCTGGAAGGATAAAATATCCTTAGATAAGGGAAATTTTATTTATAGAATAGAAATTTTCCAAAGAGAATAATCTATTGGAAAAATAAATTTTCCCTAAGATAAAGTTTTTTTGATTTTCAAAACATAAAGGAATGGCCAATTCAAAAGGAACCCTTATTGACTCAACATTGAAATTCTATAATATGGTTTTTTATTATTTTTATTTATTTAATTGTTTTGATTGGTGTTTTTAAATTAGGATAGGGTCTCCCTCTTTTCTTGAACACTTGATTCTAACCCCTCCCCTTAGTTGTTCTACATTTTATGAATGTGGGATTCCACATTTGTTAATGAAATTAGGGAATGTTAGTTACATTGGATGGATAATAATAAATCTCACAATCCCCATTACAATATTCTAATTTTATTATACTGTATATAAACTTCATATTGATTATATGTGTTTTCACAATTTATAGGGTATTCAATTAATTTTATAATTTCCACTATATTTTCATTAATTAATGGATGATATTGGAAGAGTTTATTTCTCTAACTATATAGTGATTAGTTCAGAATAAATCATATATATCAACATTTTATTGATGAATCTCTTGTGAGATCAGACTTGCTTGACTGTGCATTCTTCCAAAAAAAGTATAATAAAATGTGGTGCAATCTAAATAATTAAATAAAACATCACAATATGCCTATAAAACATTAAGGAAATTATACTAGAACATGAGGCACTTGTGGTATAAATAAACCACCATAAATATTAAAATATTTGATTTTTTGTTTCAGGAAAATACTTATGTTCCAATTGAGTATGTTTTTAGTTTTCAAGAATTAAAGAATTATATCCTAACTCATATAATACAAAAACATATCATACAATGTGAACACATTTTATTAGTATCCATTTTTCAAACCATATAAATAATTTTAAGACAAACCAATATTTATTTTAATGAAAACTCTTCTTGAATTCCAAATTTTATTAATCCTTTCCATTAGCTATGCTATGAAACTATTTAAAAATGTGGTATGATTAAAAAATCAATATTAGAGATATAAAAAGGGCGGAAACAACTAGCCATAGTTGAGGTTTGTCTTAGTGGTAAGCTCCCTTTAATCATTCATGAAAAATGGGGGTTCAAATCCCATTGGGAGCAGGACTGTAGCACAATATAGAAGTGGAAGAACTCTAGAAACAACATGAACTATAGTGGCAACATGTCACATAAGTTTTGTAAGGATGATGTAGCAGTGGCAGGTCACTATAGCGGCGGCGGGTACGGTCTGGTAGTACAGCAGATTGGTACTGTAGCTGTATTATTCACAGAATGGGCCTTGGGCCAAAAAGTTGGGGCTATGTGACATGTAATGGGTTAATTGCCCACTGGACCTTTGTGATATGTTATGGGTCTCCCTCTATCCAGGTAAATTGGTCTTTGCATTAATTTAATAATAAATGAGGCTTCAGCCCCAACCATTAAAAACATTGGTCCATACAAAACATGAAAACAATAAAATATTTACCATTAAATTAATTTTCATTGAAGTAAATAAATAGAAAATTCACAAAAAAAATTCATGATTTTATTTAATAAATTATTCAAACCCCATAAAAAGTAATTTAAAACCCTTCTCAATAATATAGACCATCACATTCATAACCTGATTTATACTCATGTTAAAATTAAATTGGGCCCAATTAAATCCAAATGAGAAACCCTATTATAACTCCATCATTAATTTATGTTAGGATAATGAACATTACCCAATTCATTGGAGTGAAATCTAGGACCACCCATCATTTAAGCTATAATGGGCTCACCCAGTGCTATTTAGGAATCCCATCATATAGAATGTAATAGGCTCACCTAATGTTATATCGACACATTGATTTATCATTTATAATGCTTAGATACCATATAATGGATATATTTCTTTCATTTACATTTTCATAAATATTTTTTTAATAATGTTTTTTAATTAATAATTAAATCTCTATTGAAAATCATATTACATTTTTCTTTAAGAAATCCCCATTTTGAATATTAAAAATACCCTTTTCTTTTAAACACCCATTTTAAATTCCAAAATTCCCCAATTAAAAGAAATAAAATTTTTCATGGAAGGAAACCTGAATGATTGAAAATGATTCCAGAGATCAAAAGAAAGTCACAATGCTGAAATTTTCATTGTCACCATCTATGTTAAGAATATGACATCCCTTTTTCATTTAATAAAACATTCTACATAAAAAACATAAAAAATTCTCTTGAAACCCAATTAATATAAATTAAAAAGATATATAAAAGATAATTTATAAATATTTTATTTACATATAAAATATTCCCTGAAAATATATTTAAAAAATGGAAATGGGTGAGAATTATAGTTTGAATTTGAACATTAAAAGATAAATCTTTTTAAATAAAAATCCCACAATCGCATGAAAAACACTTGAGTAGTAAAACCCATTCAAGATTAATATTAAAAAATAATTTTAAATATCCTTAAAATTTTATAAATTCATAACATGACATTTCAAAGGGTTTCTATATGTATGAAATAATAGAATATAGGTTTATTGCATCAAAATATCCCTCAATGAAAGTAAATTGAGATGTACTCCCTTACCATGATTCATACTTGTCATGTGTGTCTTTAAATTTTTTGATTAATAAACTTATATAAATTATTTAATTGTTTGAGATCAATTTAAAATTTTATTATTAGTTTTATATAAATTTTTATCATGTTATATATAATTACTTAATCTTATATGTTTATGTCATATGTTTCGATGGTATTTGTCTTATAAGTAAAAAAATGACTTAGGTGGGTTGACTTGGTCAAGGAGATCATTATTTAAACGTATCTAGATTAATAATGAAGAAATAATTATAATTATTATATCTCAATTATACAATTAAATTATATTGTAAAATATGGTTATGAATAATGTTCTAACATTACCATCATGCAGATGGTAGATCATAGTTGCAAAAGTGTAACATTTCCACTTTTAAATGATAAATATGGAAAGAAAGTAAGTAATTTTTTATATTTATAGAATAATAATTAAATCATAAATAAAAATATATTTAATTAAATATACTTACATATATATATTTCTTTTATTTTATGAATAAAAAATGAATCAGATCACTTTGAGAGGTGGTAGTCCATAAATCCATGAAAGATTTTATCACTTTTTTAGTGAGTGAAATAGAAGAGATATAATCATAAATTATATTTCCGGAATGATATTATTTCACTAATATAAAAACTATGTCATCTATATCACATATATTCATTATATTTAACCTTATTACTTCCATGTAGTAAGTTAGAGAAAAAGGAATCACATCACTTTGCGAGCTTGTACTCTATCATACACACGAGCGACATTGTCATATACCTTATAAAATACAATATAAAAATTTATATGTGATATAATGACTTCCAATCTATAATTATTTTTTTTTAATATAATATTTATTATTTGGATCCATTATTACACCCAACCCTAAAATTTGGTAATGAAAAATGAACATCGTTTCGCAAGGCGGTTGTCCATTGTACACACGAATGATGATTCCATAACCTAATTTATGGAAGTTGATAGGGATAAATGTTCTGAAATAAACATAACAACATATTAATATATGTTAGAAAATTTTGAAATTTTATTTTATGATTTATTACATAACTATAAGTAAAAAATAATAAATATAATGAAATATCTTTATTAAGGCAATTACATTATTTAAGAGAAACAACCTTTAGATCTCATATAAAGGGCCTTATAGTTGGTGTTTTTTTATAAAAGTAACATATATATTGTGTCTATGTATTTTGGGGAGGTATTTTGGTAGGTCTATGTCAAGCCAAATAGATTCAGAGGTGTAAATAAGTCATGGGAGTTTGTGCCTTTTTATAAAATAAGTGGGGTGGAATTATTGTAAACACCCAAAAGTATTTACTATTGCAAAGTCAAAATTACCCCATATGGATCCCAAATTTATAAATAACGGGTTTTAGGGTCTATTTCGTTGATTAAAATATCCAATAAAAAATAAACATATTTTTATCATGTTATTCCTTATTATTTTTGTTTACTCCATTTTACTATGTTAGTTTTTACAATAGTAAAATGTTTCTTTTTGTTTACCTAGGTCATTTATCATTTAAGAAAAAAAATAATTGATAATTATTAGATAATTAAAATTTAATGATTAAAAATATTAAATCCAAATCATTAAATTATGATCCTTTATTTTTGGAAAATTAATTTTGACATTGGTGGGTAGAATCTGCAAAAACCCATTTAAACCTTAATTGATGTAATTAATTTTTAACTCTTATCACTAATTGTTATGGTAAAAAAATTTAATTTAATCATATTATAAAAATAAATTATTAATATTCTAATTATTTAATCCATTTTTTCAAATTCTTCTCATAAAATTTGTATATTTTAATTTACAACAAAAACCACAGATGTGATGGTAAAGAGAGTTTTAAATCATAGTATGTTTTTTGAAAAAAAATGATTCTTTATTTAAAATATGACAATTAAAAATAATTTCATTAAATATTATTAATATTTATATATATATATATTCAATAAATTTCATCTAAATCAATCCCCATTATGGATTATTTTTATTAATTAAAATTGTGAAACATTAATCATTTTAAGATATATTTTGTTTGAAAAAAACTAGTTTTTAAACACAAAAATAAAATTATACTAAAAACCTAATTAATGTTGATTACAAATTACATAATTTGATTGTTTATAAATTTATAAAACATTTCTTAATTAGAAATAGTAAAAAGTATATAGAGAGTTTTAATTTACTTAATCTATTAAAAAGAATTGATTTTTTAAAAAAGTTATAATATATCTATATTTATTGAAAAGTCAATATGTTCCTGAAGGCTAAATTTAAGACAAATTAAATCTTTTTATGATTATTTCATAAATGATATTAATTTTATGAAATTAATATTCAGAAATTTAGAAATTAATCTTTTAAATAATGCATTATATGAAAATAGTTCTGTGAAATCTATTTCCTTTTTGATTACATAATATTTATAACAAGTATAACAATATAATTAATGTTAACAAACATGAGATTTCTATATTATATCATTAACTATGTTAAATAATCCCTCCTCCCATTTTGGAAATGTAATCTTTTCAATTTTATTCACTTATTAAAAATCTGTTAATATCTTTACCTCATGGAATTTTCAGATCCCCATGTTTCCACTTCAACTATATAGTTTCTCTATAAAACCTTAGCAAGGTTTATCTGCTTATTCTGAAACACATTCTATCTATGATCAAGAATATAAACTTGAAATTACTCATAATAAATATTCTCCTCTAATTGAACTACTTCAAGACACATAACATGAGTTTAATATAACAAATATTTTCTTAACATGGTGTCGCGCAATATGTTGTGTGCCTGAGATAAACATCAGGTGAACCACTTAGTAGGAAACCAATCTGACACTCTCTAATATTTAATACTGTGCAATAAACCACATACTTAACCTAAATTTCTTACCAAAATTCATAACACTTTTCTATCGATAAACTTTGAAAATTACTTAATCACCAACCATGAAAGAAATATCTTTCATCTGGTTGTTCGCAAAAAGTATTCAACCTACTTTAGTATTTCGTCACATATTTTCAAATAAACTACACTTTATCTTCTATTTCCACTTCCAATTTTGGACCCACCAGACTCTATTGACCTACATCATCCCAAAATTATGGTGTTCGACACCTATTTCTAGATAATTCCCCAAATGGTTCCATCTGTATACTAGATTGAAATAAAAATTATAAGGAAACTAATCCATTGAATGATTTTTATCTAAACATAATTGGTAATCCATTGAATTATAATTAATAATATATTCCAATGTATAAATTGATAACTAATAAAATCCATTAGATGGAGGATTAAAAGTTTTAAAAAATTTATCTCAGTACCCAATTACTTTTAAATTCCCTTCCAAAATTTAGCTGTATACCTGAGATCACAGTCTGATACAATGGATTTAGGAAATCCATGTAACCTGAATATCACCTTTAGATACATTTTTGAAAGATGATCTTAATAAATTTTATCTTGAATGTGAATGAAATGAACATATTTATTTAATCGATAAATAAGGAACCAAATTGAATTTTTATGTCATGATGTTCATGGCAATACCACCATGAAATCCATTGGTATATTTTCCAATTTATACTATAGGATTTGAAACGGTAGAAGAATTTCCTTTTATTGGTTATTGTTCTATTTTAACTTTCTGAAAAGTGAAATAATTCATGGTAATTTCAGAAATATCTCTTTTCATTCCATCTAACCATTAACACTATCGAATGACTATTTAAAACAACGTGATACCTGGATGAATGGAAAATAGATAACTACGAGCTTAACACAACAAATCTTTCCTCAACTACGAATAACAATCCACAGATAATATTTTTCCAAATCATAAAATAAATTCATACTTAACATTTAAATTTAGTAGCTTACCCTTTTAAATGTATTCTATGTTTTTCTTAAAAGATATATCCTCCTCTTGAGCCTTCATAATTATTTTTTACAAATATAACTACAATAAAACTTGAAACAAAATAGAGGAGGTCCCTACAACCATACATCTAATCCAAAATTTATGAAGTCCTTGTCCGAATGGTCATGTTAAAAATATAACATGGATAAAATAGTATTATTAATTCAACTCAAATCATCATCCACTTCGTTTTCTTTTCTACGATGGAAATGAATTAGTAAATCATAATCATTGATCAGTTCCAACCATATTCTTTGTCTCTTGTTCAATTAAATTTTATTGATTATATAAATCAAATGTTTTTTATTAGTATATCTTTCTCACATTATCCATAAAAATAATGCATATAAATTTTTTAAACAAAAATCCACAATAGATAATTTAAATCATAAGTACGTTAATTTAACTCATGAGGTTTCAACTGAAGTAAAGAACATGAAATTATTTTATCATTCTTCATTATGTTACAACCAATAAAATTTAATGAAGAGTCACTGTAGATGACAAATTCATCATTTCAGGAAGGCATATGCAAAACTAAATCATTCAGCAATCTTCTTTTTAGTAACCAAAAATAATCATCATATTCTTTTTTATATTAATTTAACATATTTATAGTTTACTTAGTTAGTGTGCTAGAACGGTGAGAAACATATTCAGAAAACTATAGGTACTAACAAGATATTACAAGAAATATTCAAATCTATTTGATATTTTTGGTTCATGGTAATGTTCAAATAACATTTATTTTTGCTGGGTAAATTGTTATTTTATCTTTAGAATCAACATACCCAAGGAAAGAATGATTTTTCAATAAAAATTCAAAAATAACTAAATTTCACACAGTATTTCATTTATTTTATTGTTTTAAAAACAATACAAATGTGTAATTAATGTTCATTATACTTTTGAATATACCAAAATTTCATTAGAGAAAATAACTGAAAAATTATATATGAACTTGTGAAAAATTATATCTGTATAGTTCATTAATATTAGAGGATAATTAGACAAACCAAAACAATATAACTAAAAACTCATAGTGTCCATATCTATTCTGAAATGTAGTATTTGGAATGTATGAAATCCTTCACCTTCTAATGATGATACCTAGAACTTATGAAAACTTTCAATAAATTCCAAACTCTCGAGAGTGGTAAAAATAAATCATCGATATGAGTAAAGTGATACTTGTCCTTAATAGTTATGTTATGAAAATCTATATAATCAATGAAAATTCCAATTAAAGCATTATTATTTTTATTTAAAAAAATAGGAGCACCCTAGGGTGAAGTAAGGGGATTGAAAAAAACATTATCTAATAACTTAAGAAATTAATTTTTAAATTCTAAAATATCCACTTAATCCATTCAAAAAGGGGGTTTAGAAATCGGATTATCATAAAGAACTATTCTAATAGTAAACTAAACCTAATGATCAGGAATAACACTAGGAAAATCATCCATAATTACACCAATGTACTCATTTACTACTTGAACATCACTAGATTGAAATAAATTATTATTTTAAGAAAATATGATCAAGGTAACTTTCACTACCATCTCTAATCAATTTCTCAACTTCTTGGTATGTTATCAAAATCATGAAATCCTTGACCACAACTTTATTATCTCTTCAATCTATCTTAGATCGATAAATTGAAATAAAATTCATATAATAAATTATATAAAACTCTACTATATCTGATTCAACATGATATTAAGAAAATACCATCCCACCGATAGCAATAAGAATATTACTATAAATCGTGGGTTCTTTAATACAACCACATAGAATATTCAACCAAAGGTCTATCTTAATTTCATGAGGTGATATTCCCAATTAACATGAATATCTCTTATAAATGAAAGAAATCAAAGATCCAATGTCAAATAGGTTGTTGGTATAGTTCAAATACATATGTCAAGTTCTTGTCATTGCATCATTTGATGGACCTACATCAACTATAGTGGTAGAAAATAACTTTGATACACTTTTCTATTTCTGATCACAATGATTTCCATCAAGTGAATGAAAATTTAGAAAAATGTAAGAATAATGACAGAAATCATTGCAAATAAAAAACCATAATATTAAAATGATTTCAGTTACCCGATTCTATATTATTTAGGAATCGTTTATATATAGTTATGAGCCTTATGAAAAAACCGAACACACCAAAAACACTTCCCATATCCTTTCGAACATTATTTGAAATTTGTTTTTTCACATATGGATCACTTTAGGGGATTAACTCTATACTTATGAGATTGTTGGGGGTCCATTTCCTGCCATCGTGACTTTTTCTTATTATTATTATCTCAAGGAATAAATGTGTCAGGAACCTCCATCTCAACATTCACGGAATAACAAAAAAATCTCATAAATTTTAAATTATAATATGTTCATTTACCTTTATAAAAATGGTTTTAAAACACTATAAAACACAATAATTATCCTAAAATTTTCTTATAAAAAAAGATAGTACAAACCAAGATAGTATTGTGATTCATTATTCATATTCAGCTACATAATATTTATCATTTTTTCCACCATTTTAGGAATAAATTTTCATTTATATTTAAACAACCTTTGAAAAATACTTCCAAAGGAAAGTATCCATAATGTTTTTCCATTCCAAGGAATAAAGATTATATTTCTCTCTAGTATTTTTAATCAATGTCCACCTTCAATATGTTTCACCATCAAAGTGGTCAATGAAAAGAGTTAACTTTTTATGTACCAAACATATTTTGATATCAAATATCTTTTCTAAATAATTGATCCATCCTTTAACTACCACATCATATGATGATATACTAAATGATGGGAGAAGTTTCATCACGAAATAATCATTAATACACGTGATACATCATTGTAGATTACGTTCCCCATTAGAATGAATACCACAACAATCTATGGCATCAATCAATTAATCTATCACTATAAAAAAATTCTTCTAATTATAACCATCTTAGGATGATGATTTCAAAGGGTATTTTACTCCTCATGCTTTCCCATTATTACTTCCATATTTACACTCTTGAAAACCAATCAAATCATGTATAGTTTAGATGAAGAAACATGGTAATCATCAAATTCTATTTCATATTGTCTTCACCATATTGTAATATATTTTATGGTAATTATATTCGATGATCCTTTATGATGAAGGGTTTTAGTAATGTTTTCGAATTTTTTTCAACTAAACATTTGTATAAGAATGTTTTTATTTCATTGGAATTAGTCCTAGTATATCATAATGAGATAATCGAAGTGACCAGGATCGATGTTAGATCATTAGATTCATCTTCATTGGATTTAGATTACCACATCCAAAATATTTTGTTGTAGAAATTTTTGTTTTTTTTTTGAATTTTTATTATGTCATAATCAAAGAAATAAAAAATTTGGTATGTTAGTAAGCTGTATAATTAGTGAAGTGTTTTGAATGTTGATTTTGATTTCCTGAGTTAGAATGTATTAACACATTCTCAACAAAATAAAATGATGATTTTTTTGATAAATAAGCTCTCAAAAATCATGATAACATTCATCAGAAAATCATTTTTTGAAATTTTGGAGAGGTTTTGCAAAATTAATAATTTCAGAGTGAAGAATTATATCATGATTTGAAATTATATCTTAAAAATAATTTCATTATAAGGGGTATTCTATCATGATAAAGAAATCAATTGAAATAATAATATTATATAAGATCATATTTAGAAATAATAATATGTGAAGAAGATTAAGTTTAAATAATTTCATAGTTTATGTATGGAGACTCAATGAAAATGGGAATATCATTATAATGGGAATTCCATCATAATTAGTAGTCCATCATAATGGGAATTCTGTAATAATGAGAATTAAAAATTTATGAGGATTATATCAAACTAAAACAAGAATGAAACCGATTATAGTGAGTTGAGAAGGAAATAGATTGTAATGAGATGAGAAAAAAATAGATCATATTAAGCTTATTAAAAAGAAAACACAAAAAATATCAATTTTTTATGAAGATTTATAGAGGGAAAAATTAATTTAATTTTTTTATAAATCTTGGAGAAATCTAATCTGGATTGAGGTTGTCAATGTTGAAGTATAATTGTGATATAGCTTTAATGTTTTTGAAATTTAAGGAAGTGGGTAATGCTTTCCAGTTTCCCCTATTTTTGAGTCTCTTATAATTACATGCTTAGATCATTTGTTCATTTTTAACATTAATACAAGCCGAAAGGTGTCATGCATATGAAACTAATTTAGGGTCATTGTCATCCAAGGATCCCAATATGATTACTATGGATTTGATTCTCTGAATAACTTTATTCTTGATCAAATTCTCTCTATATGATCGATCTAGATCTGATTCTGAGTAAGTTTGATCTAAAATAAGTTTCCAAACTCAATAACCTTTCTAAATAGATTTATAATTCATAAATAGAAAATCAATGATTCATGGATATTGTTAGT
Source organism: Viscum album (assembly GCA_963277665.1). Taxonomy (NCBI): domain Eukaryota; kingdom Viridiplantae; phylum Streptophyta; class Magnoliopsida; order Santalales; family Viscaceae; genus Viscum; species Viscum album. Next base: position 589,872,401 of record OY728140.1, on the reverse strand, counting down.
GTTGTGGAATAAATAGCCACATGAAATATATATTTTGGCCAAACTTCTCTCTAACGTGAAGATGATTTTATCAATGTGAAAAAAATATTGGAAGTATAATGAGTAAATTTAGTAACTTATTGAATGTTGAGAAAGGGAATTCTCAAGATGTTAGAAGCTTTTCGAATAAATTCAATTTGAATTTTTGGTATAATATTGTGGAAGATGTGATCTGGCTGGTCATCATGCTAAAATAAGTATGACACTCTTTCCAAAACAAGTTTCTTATTATAGAAATGAAAAGAAATTTGAAAAGAATAATCTTAATGAAATAGATTTTTTGTTGAGACAACTTTGAATGCATGTAAAAGAAAAAAATTAGGGATACATGATCATGGTTTCTCTTTATATATATAGGAGATATAAAAATCATGAAAAATATTTAAGGTCTTGATAGTGGAAGAAATACCTATGATAATGAATATTCCATAAAATTATAAGAATCATAACGGATGATATTGAAGAAGAAAAGTTTAAATCAAATGGTTTTTTATTTGATTATTTTCTTAAAATAACATAATTAGTGTATGTTAACAATATGATGTTGGAAAAGAATCTATTTTTGATAATATTTTTATATCATCAAGAGTGTGAGTGATTCAAAATTGATCACAAAAGGATAAAGTACCAATGGGATGTTTTCAAAATATAAAATTTCAACAAATTATGTTACTTGAGTACAAAAGATAAAAAAAATGTGTCATTAAAGACTTGAGAACCTTGGACAAAAATGTATGAAAACAATTTATAATTTTGATTCCATTCATAATTTTCTATTATTAAAAAAATGAAGAAATGTTTTTTATTACCTTCCAAAAAGGAAAGATGACTAAACAAAGTCATATGAGAAGTTAGATTCAATCTACCAGACCTATTGAACATATTCATTCTAATTTTTTTTGACTAATGAGACATCAAAAAAATATTTATAATTTATCAAATTAATCAGTGATTTCACTCAGATGAAAAAAATAATGTTTATAAAGAAAAATTAAAAGGCTATTGAAATGTTTAAATTATTTTGAAATTATTTTGAGAATGAAATGAGGGTTTTCATAAAGAATATGAGAACAAATAATGGTACTTAATTCATAAAAAATTACTTTTGAAACTTATCTGTGAAAGCATGGAATCAAATATCAGTATAGTTCTCCTTGTACTCTAAAAATATAGCATAGAATAAAGAAATAATTGTAGTTTGGAGGAAATAGGAAGAAGTATATTAGAAGAATACAAACATTAAAAATTCAACGGGAGAGAAAATCCTAGTACATTTATACGTGATCCAAAAATATTCTTGTTTAGATCGGAAAATATCATGACTCCTTATGAAATTAGGTACAATAAAAAACCATCATTGAAATACATTTATATTATTTAATGTTAATGATTTCACAAAATAATGAATCTAGATTTTGGAATGTTTTATGAGAAAGATGAAGAATGAACTATTATGTGTTATTCACCACATGGAAGAAGATAAAATGGTGGAAAAAACATTTACAAAAGTTTGTGGACTCCTAAGATGTAAACTTAATTGAAAATAAAATTTCCTTAGTAAAAATAATTGACAATTCTAAATAGGATAAGCTAAATAATTCTGACAACACTAAAAATAATTAAAAACATTTTGATCAAGATTCAGAAGTATTGTGTAATGAGGAAATTTCAAATTGGAAAAACCATGAAATTTCTAACCATTCAAAACTTGGTCAAATCCAAAAATATTATTGGGAATCAAAATGCTCCATTCCAGACAAGATGAAAGTTGAGATTAGACAATTGGACACCACTAATCACAAAATATGAACCTAAATCTATTTCATAATCTATTAAAAAAAATAATGGGTGGATGATATAAATGAAGAGTTGGATGAGATTGAGAAAAATGAAATTGGGAAATTGATTCATGGCTGGCAATAAGAATGTTGTCAGAACTATGTGGGTCTATAGAAAAAAATTACACTAACAAGGAGTTGTTTCAAAAAAAAGATAGGCATGTTAGTAAATGCTATGCACATATAGAAGGTTTGTATTTTGAAGAAACTATTTCATTAATTGAAAAATAAGAAACGATTATAATTATTCTTTCATTGGTCAAACAACGTTATTACATTTTTTCAGATGGAAGTAAATCCATATTTCTTAAATAGTGAGACTGAGGAAGATAATTAAATTGGACAAACTTGTGGGTTTCTAAATGATGAGGATGAAAACAATGTTTTTAAATTGAATAAACCATTGTATGTGATTAAACTATCTCCCAATTATTGGTATTAAAAACATGAATTGTTTTTGAGAACATTGAACATTTATAAAGGAAAACTTTACAGCAACTTAAATGTCAATGATTTTGACTCTAAATATTTAATTTTCATTTTTTATGTGGATGATATGATTTTTTTCAGACAGATATGATGTTTCAAATACATTTAATGAGGAGATGAAGAATAATTTTGTAATTTATAAGTTAGGAGAATTAAATTTCTTCCTTTTCATACTTGTTATACAAAACAAAAAATACATTTTCTTATCTCAGGAAAATTATTCTAGGGAATTATTAATGAATATTAGGATGGAATAATCAAAATATGTTTCAAATCCTATTTTAGTTAGCCCAAATTTGAGTGAAGATGATTCTATAAGAAGTGTGAATGATAAATACTTTTGAAAGAAGATAAGAAGTCATCATTTTATAATATCCTCAGGGAATGATATTGTTTATGCTATGACTCTATGTGTGAGTTATCAATGTAATACAAAAGAATCACATATGTTGGTAGTCAATAAGATTATGAGAAATGTCCATGGAATAACATCCAATGGTTTTTTATACAAAATAAATAATGGGATGTAGTTTCATAATCATACTCATGCTGATTGGGATGGAGATTGTAAAGATATAAAATCAACCTCAGGGGAAACATTTTTATTTGGTGAATATTGTGTGAGTTGGTATAGTAATAAACAACGATCAGTTACTTTGAGCATAGTAGAATTTAAATATGTTGTAGCTACTCAAGCTCATACAAAAATGTTGTGGATGAATTTTTAGATAGAATAAATGAAGGTAAACATTTCTAATACATTAAAGATATTTTGTGATCACCAATGTGTAATTGATATTTCTACATTAATGATTTAAAAAATGATATTATTTTTTACTTTATAAAATATAAATTTTCTTCAAGAGAAGTTTTGATGGAATGCATTTCCACAATGTATCATACGGCTGATATCATTACAAAATAAATTAAAAATGAATAGTTCATTGAATTGAGGATGCTTATTCCAGTTGAACCTCCTCCCACGTATTTATTAGCCTTATTAGAATGAACCCCCACTATGATTTTTATTATTTTCGAAATGGGGGAGAGAAATCTATAAACTTTTACTTTCGGTGAATGTTTAGTTATCTTTAACATATGTAATAGAATATATGGTTATCATATAATGGGGAAAGAAAATGAAAACCTGAGAGAAAACAAAAAGTGAGATAAAATTTAAATCCATAGATTAAATGATAAAATAGATGGGGTGTTTTTATTTACATGGAAAACAAATTCCCTAATGGATTGAATTCCTTCAAAAATATTACATTGTCTATTATTGTGGTTTCAGGACACTCTCTTTTTAGAAATGTTGTGCATTTATAAAAGTAAAAAAATAAGAGTTTAGAAAAGGTTCACAGAGTTGGAAATGTTGTTAACAACGGTTTTTAAAAAACTCAAAGGGGTATATTTAAGATCATTTTTATGAATTGTTTTAACAATGTATTTGTATTTTATGGGAACTACTCTTTTGTATAAGAATGTTTTTGTTTTTTAGGAATCAGACCCAGTCCATTGTAATGAGATAATCAGACTTACCAGTATCGATTTTAGATCATAAAATTCGTCTTCATTAGATTAAGATCATTAGATCCAAAATAATTTGGGGCAAAAAGTATTGGTTTTGAGAAGTTATCCATTTTCATAATAAGGGAAAGAAATATGTTTCGGAGTGAAAAAGGTATAATATTACTAATGATTTTTGAAAGAATATTGTGATTTAAAGAGTTAGAATGTTTTAATACATTCTAAACCAAATTAGACAATGATTTTATATTTAATTACTTCTCACAAATAATGAAAACCTTCATGATAAAATATTTTGTAGAAATGATGGAGATGTTTAAAGAAACTCAATGTTACAGAGTTAATAATTCCATCATAATGAGAAATTATATCAATATGATAATCCATCATAATAGGGATTCCATCATTATAAAGAAATCCATCGAAGGTAGATTTTTTTGCAAAAGATCATATCCAAATGTCAGAATATGTGAAGCTGCTAATATATAAAGAATTTCATAGCTAAGGAATAGATATTCCATTGTAATGAAAATTTCATAGTAATGGGAATTACATCATAATGATAATTCCATCATAACTTTAATTCCATATTAATGGGAATTCAATCAATATGAGGATTCTATTAGACTGAGCTGAGAAAGAAACAAATTGTTCTGAGATGAGAATGTAACAAATCCCAACAAACTAAGAGGGAAACATATCATAATGTGATGAAGATGAAGAAGACCCAAACAGGAAATTCCATATGTTTTGTTATGATTATAAGAGGAAAATATTTTATTTATATTTTTCATAAATCATAGATAAATAGGAGTATTGAAAAGGTCAAAGTTGAAATTTAAATATTTGATATCATAAAATATTTTGAAAGTTATTGAAGAAAGGAATTTTCTCAAGATTCCTTCTTTTATTTTCTAATTCAACTATAAAATACTTTCCCAGATCATTATTTTAGTCGTAACATTCTTGAAATATGAAAAAGGAGAGCAATGATTTAATCAATTGTGAGTCAGTATTGGCCTAATAACTCTAATGGAGGACTACACACCTAAATGTATTTTACCATATTGATAAAGATCATATTGAAAATATGGTATTCAGTCAATTAGATTGATTCAATCAGGATGAATAATTTTGTATAGGGAATTTGATAAGAGTATTATTGTTTCAGTTATAGAAGGGTTTCATTGCATTCAGTCCATCATATTGAGAAAATCAGATCCAGACTCATCATATTGAGAAAATATGATCTATAAATATCGTAATGATAGAATCAGATCGAGACTCATTGTATTGAGAGAATCATATCCAAAATCATCATAATTATAGAATCTAATCCAGATTATCGTGTTGAGAGAACAAAATCTAAGATGCTTGGATTGAAAAAATTAGATTCATCCAAATCAAACCGGGGATTCAGACTAATTAATTGTGGAGAAGTTTCAACAAAAAAAATCTTTTGTTTAGATCAATTATTTTATAAGAAAATATTGTAAACTAACCAGATTTAGAATAATCATTCATATCAGGAGATAGATGGTGACTAACAAGATTTTACACAAGTTTTATTCACTTATTCATAATAATATACTTTCATAGACTGATAAGAGTGTCTATGGAAAAGACGTAGGATCTCACTCTGAGGATGAACCTTGTAAATCATATGTGCTTTATTTTATTTTCTACTTTTTTCATGCATATGTATTTACGAAAACATGATAAATATATAAATCATAAAATGTTTCAGGGGTTATGTTTTGAAATTTTTTGAAACATATATAAATTTAACAACTGATTCAACACCCACCCCCACCTCTTCTCAGTAATTATTTGATCCTTTGGAACATCAGTATTAATATTATCCTAAACATTAATGTTTTCTTATGTGACCATTGATACCAATTACATTGACTAAACCATAAATGTTAAAAAAAACATCATGTTCTACGTAATAATATAATTTATTTCAATTTTATTATATTTTTATTATTAGAGTTTTACAGTTGTAGATGATTACATATGAACTAATACATTATAGAAACATATAATAAAAAGTGGACACCTCAGATAAGTTTCTATTTATCCTTGCATATAAATTTTTTTAAAAGAACAATTATTTTTTCATAAAAACTATTCAATAATTTCAACTTAACATCAACATTTCCCTTAACCATCATGTAAAATACATTTAAAAATGGGATGGGAAAAAACTCTTAGTAAGGGATATAAAAATGAAGGAAACTAATTGTCCAGTGAAGACATGAAAACATGTGAAATAATCCCTTTTTATAAATGTTTTTCGATTGAAATAAATAAAACATTTTCATATGAAAATCCAATACATTATTTTATCAAAGAAATATTTTAAAACCCATATCAAGAAATTAAAACCCTTTCTCATTAACATAGAAAATCACATTCAAAACCCATTTTAAATCCATGTTAAAATTAGTTGGTGCCTAATTAAATCTATAGGAGAAACCCTTTAGTACATACCTCCTTGTTGATTCTTAAAATAAATAATGTTACCCAATGAATTAGAGAGTTATATAAGAACACCATTCAAGTATCCTATGATAATTTCTCCTATCTATATCTAGGCCACCCCATTTTATAGGCTATAATGGAAACATGTAGCACTATCTCAAAACACAAATCTCACATTTAAAATGATCATGTACCATATCATGAATAAAATTTTTTCTACTAGAGCTTTATCATCACAAAACAATTATAACACCTCTTTAAATTCCTAAGGAAATTTCTTTTAGAAATAAAAAAAATTAATAAAATCCCATTTTTAATATAAAAATAAAATTTCCTTTTGAAAACCCATTTTGAATACCAAAATATCCAGTAAAATGGAAAAGATTATTTCATTGATAGAAACAAAAAATCATACATAGGAATCTTGAAATAAATTAATGGATAAGAAAATTGGGTCTCTAGGGTCTCAAAATTCATTTGTGGTCATACTTCCCAAGTAGATACAACCTCCCACCTATTTTTTTGATGAAGAGTATGTTTCCAAAACATGGATATCCTTTCGTAATTTTTTTGGTTATGAGTTAAAGGGTCCATGAAAATCATATTTTCATTTCTCAAGGTTACCCAAGTTAGGAAACTAAAAATATGAAACCAAGGAAAAAGTGTTTTTCATAGTATTGGGATATTAAATTATTTTGGCTACAAGAAATAAGGCTTGATTTGAAGGCATTTCATTCTTGATCATGGAATTGGTTGTTAGGTAAAATTGGTTGGTTGGGGAGTTTATTTATCTTTTAATTCATTGGAATATAGCACTATCTATCATAATTTTCATGGATAATAGTAGGGATTAGCCTCCAAACGAAGCAATCATGATGTAAGGAAGAGAGAATCTGTGGGTTTCACCTCACAACTAATTAATAATCATTTTTTATGACTCCTTGTACATTGGTATCATGTTCGAAGGAATGGTTATTGACCAACTTTGGTCTATGATTTTCTATTTCAGAAGTTTTTATTTATCATGGAGAACTCATGGGAGGTTGAAACTATTTCAATTTTTAAGGGTCTGGAATAATTTTGTTCTCTTAGTATCACTCTAATATCAATGGAAACTAATTCTTTTTGGATTTATAAATCCTTTAATTAAAACAAAACCACACCTTGTCAATTTTATAACTCATTCATTGATGGAAGAACATGATCAACAATTGGGTTTACATCTATCACATATAGCATTAAGGTAATAAAGTAGTAGAATTTTTAGATTCAAGTGCTTATCAAGGGAACTTTTTTACTAGTTTTCCACAATGTATTCACTACTCTATGAGTGTGTAGGTTTATTTCGAGTGCATTCAAATCGTTAGTATTATATTATACCTCCATGATTCTTTTGACCATTAAAGCCTTAATAAATTAATTGATGATGGTATTGTTCTTATTATTGTCATTTTCCAAAACATTTCATATAAAACACATAATATGATTCTTTTTTAAAACAATTGAAAAAAAATAAAAATAAAAATAAAATTTAGTTTTTATATATATTTTTCAATATAATAATTTTGATAAAATAATTTTAATAACATGGACCTCAATGAGATAGGATGTTTGTATGAAAACATTAATCCCATTATTGATTTTAAAATAAAAGTCCAATATCAATTGGGATACACTTGAATCATTAAAAAAGATAATTAAAAAAATTAAATAAACTTAAATATCCTCATAATAGAAAAATTAGTTATATAATAAGTAAAATTGGATTTATATTAACCATATAAATGAATATAGGTTCATGACATCCAAATATGAATCAATGAAACAAAATTGAGACAAAGTATCTTATCAGGAGTCAAACTTGTCAGATGTGTCCTCATCATCCACAATAATAAACTTTTGTTAATTATTAAATTAATTATGAACCAATTTGAAGCTTTTAATTATTTTTAATTTTCTTATTATTATAGAATATACAATTACTTACTAACTTAAGTTTTTTTCAGATGTTTCGACATTATGTGGAATATATGTCAAAAAAACAACATAGGTTGGTTGAATATGGTAAAAGAGATAATTATTTAAACATATACAGATTGATAAATGTGAAATAATTATAATATATATACATAAATTATAATTTTAAATGTTTTATGTAATATTGTTTTGAAAAATTAACTAATATTATGATCTTGGGGCCAGTAACCTTTATGTACACACGACTAACATTTTCCATTTTTTAATGGTCATTATGAATAGAAGGTAAGTATATTTTATATTTCAGGAATGTTAATTATATCATAAATACCATTATAATTAATTATATATATACCTATATACATCATTCTTGTGATATGGTCAAGAAAAATGGAATCGCATAGTTTTGAGGAGGCAATAGTCCAAACGTCTATGAAGGACACTATCACTTTTTTAGTGAGTAAATATATAATATATAAAATGATATATTGTATTCATAGAAATATAAATACATAATTAATATTATAATATTTCATTTACCTCAAATATATTAATCATATTTACCCTTTTTACCTTCCATGTAACACGTCAGTGAAAAATGAATCATGTCTCTTCGTGAGGTTGTAGTCCTCCGTACACACCAGAGATGTCATAATTTCTCTAATGGAATAAAATATAAACATCTATATTTTTTCTAATTACCCCATATATATAATTATTATATAAAATTTATAATCATCATGACACCTAACTTTGAGTGGTGGTAATAGAAAAATGTACGACATCAATTCATGTGGCAGTAGCCCGCCATTCACTTGAATGATGATTTCATAACCCATTTAATGGAAGTGGATAGGTATAAATATTATTACATTAAAATAATAACATATAATTATATATAATACACTATTATTATTATATTTTAATTTATAAGGCATATTTTAAGGTGAAAAAAGAAGACATAAAATGAAAGAGCATTAATAAGACAATTACTTTCTCTAAAAGAATCCCCCTTTAAATCTCGTCTTAAGGGAGGTAGAGTTGATATTTTGGATTGAAAAAACGTCTATAATGTGTGTAAATATTTTTTGGATGTATTTTAGTGGGTTTTGGTCGAGATAAATGGCTTGAGAGGTGTGATGAAGTGAGGGGAGTGAGTTCCCACTTCTAATGGAGGAGGGGCGTCGTTCTTGTAAATACCAAAACATATTCACAACTGGGAGGTCAATCGTGCCTATTAGGGCACATAAGTTTAAAACTAATATATTTTATGATTAATTAAGTCAATCCAAACGTCCATAACACACACAAAAAATCATATTTTATCATGTTATTCCTTATTCTTTAGGTTTAATAATGTGTACCCTTTTAATTTTTACCACGGTAAATTGTATCTTTATATTATCCTAGGAAATTTATCCACTAAGTCAAAAATTTAATGAGTATTATTAGATAATTTATACCTACTGATTATTTATATAAAATCTAATTTATTTAACTAAGATACTATTTTTATGGAAAATTAATTTTTACACAAGCACATGCAATGCACAAAAACTCTTTTAACCATATTTATGGTAATTATTTTTTTTATTTTTGCACTAATTATTATCATAAAAAATTAAGTTTAAATTATAATAAAATAAAAATTAATATTATTATATATATGGAATAAATTTTATAAAATTAATCTCTCAGAATTTGTGGAATTTAATTTAAAAGAAAACCCAAAGAGGCAATGTAAAAGAGGGTTTTTTATGGACAGTATTTTTTTTTGATAAATATGTTTTTTTATTTACTCTATGACTAATAATAATCATTGTATGAAATTAAATTATTATTTAATGATATATAATATATTAACATCATTTCATATATTCCCCATTAGGGATTATTTTTATTAATTAAAACATAGTAATATTATTCATTTTAAAACATTGTTTAGAAGAAACCTATTTTCAAACAAAACAATTATGCTAAAAACCAATATATGGTTGATTAATAATTAATTAAGTGGAATAAATAAAACTAAATAATACATATATTACTTTAAAAATTATTTATGACATATTCAAACTTTTAAATTACCTAATTTATTAAAAATAAAATATCTTTTACGAAAATGAGTAATTTTCATTATTCTCTGAAAAATCAATATATAATTACTAAAATTAAATATTTAACCGAATGTAAACTTTGATATTATGTTTTAAGGAATGATAAGATTTTTTGAAAAATTAATACTTTAAATTTTTAAATTAATATTTTAAAAAATAAATCCTTATTAAAAAAGAGTTTAGTTAAAACTATTTCTTTTTTTATCACTTAAATGTTTTACAACTAATATAATTGCCTAATTTATATAAATAAATATGAAAATGATTTTTTCTATCATTACATGAGTTGTTATATCTTTACACCATTTTCAAAATTTCACCATTTCAATTTTATTTAGTATTTAAACAAGTTTTGATGTATTTACCGCATAACATTTTCATATTCCTAATTGGCATCCTAAACCATATAGTTGTCCATAAAACCATAACATGTTAAATCCCATTATTTTGAAAAACCTTTTATCTATGTTTAAGAATATAAAATAGTTGTTCCCCATAGAAAATATTCTTCTCTAACTAAACTACTTCATAGACCAAAAATGTTTTGAATTTGGAAAATATTTCTTTAACATTAAGACATCAAAATATGTCATGTACGTGGGATAAACTATGAGGACCCAGCCTGAAAACGTTACTTAATATTTAATTAAATGAATAATTCGCATTGAGGATTTTTTTCGGTTTAGATTTTTATAGAATGAGGACATAAATATTACATCTCAAAAGATTTTAAAGTAGACACTACTACTATAACCAATTTTTCACAATAATAAAAAATCCTTAAATAGAAAAAGAGTTATTATCTTGATATAAATCTTCTTGAATACTTCCTTTATCATACACTTCCTTATAACCTATGAAAAACATTTCAAAAACATGGGATGAGAATAAAAAGCGATTAAGGGTTATAACATAATGAAAGGAATCATTAACCTGCGGATAAATACAAATCAATTAAACCATAACATTCAATCATAACATACCTTCGGAAATCATAATATTTATGTATAACTCATAGAAATCATAAGACATAAATGTAAGGTGAGGCATTCAAAACATTATTACGTAGGGAGTAACCCTCATGGTTATGTTTGGAATACCCATCACAGTATAATCCCTAAATCTCATCGAAGAAACCGTAGATTTTAACTCCTTCGTGTTACCCAATGCATTGGAGAGCTATCTCTATCTCACCCGTCCTTAGTTTATCATGGAACCACTTGATTTCATAAACATTTCCCAAGAACCATAACATAATCGTATCACATAAAAAATTCATTAAGGAAACATCACATGATATCAACACAACACATTAATATAATAAAAATATTTTAAAAAACATTTTCGATACCAAAATATATAAAAGAGTATATGGTATTTATTTTTCTTTTAAAAACATTATGTCTTGTTATGGGAGCCAAAGATCACATAACACTCGTGGCGGAGGAAAGGTCATTATCACCGTGTACGTCAAAAAGAAACATACTTTTTGTCGTCTAGTAAAACACTTCATAGAGAAAAAAATCATTTTGAATAAAAGTGAAAGTCAAAGAGGATTATACACCATATAAAATAATGTTTTGTATTAAACAAAATATACCTCAATGAAAGGAGATTGAGATAATGTTCCATACAAAGACTGTATCCTTAGATTAAGAAAAAATAAATAACATAATTTATGTGTGAAAAATATAAATACAGACAGTATAAGTGGATATTATGTGTAAAACAATCAGAGTAATTAACAAATATTCATATAATGACATATTCAAGGAGTACAAGTTTTACCCAAAGGATTGTAATTGAGTTAAGAAGTTCACAGCCTAATTGCGTCACTTTAAAATTCATAAAATGAGTTGATGAGAGATAAAATGGTATCTCATCACTTGGACATAAAATTTACATCAATAAGGATAAATAAGAACATATCCCAACATAATATAATGTATATTAAAATACATAGCAAAATAATTATTTTAAAAAGAGGGGGGTTAAAGGTTCCCTTTCCGATTTGGGTAACTTTCGAAACGTAAACCCCATGAAAGAAGGGTCATACAATGAAGATGTAATTACCCATAAATTGAATTATATTATACAAAGAATACTATCATGGTTAGTACCTAAACCCCACAAAAGTAAATAGTGGAAAATGTAGCATGAATCTCACGGGAACAAAAAGTGAGATAAAAACCCCTTACCTCGTCGTGATCAATCAAGTCGTATGAAAAAAAGATAATATACACCAATTTAATCACATAATACCATGAATATAAATAGATTCATGATAATATATATCAAATTTCAGTACAAAATATACAACATGCAATAAATAAGTGGTGAACAATAGAAATCTCATTGAATTAAAAGTGAGCTAAGAAATCCCGTTCGAAACTTCGGCAGCCTAACGCCACCAATTAAAACATCCAAAAAATAGATTGATGAGATCAAATAGTGTGTCTAATCACATTAACATTAAAATTATAGTAATTGGAATATAATATATCATCCCCCAACATAAGAAATAGGAGCATAAATGAAATGACTTAAAAGAGAGTACATAAAAAGAAAGAGAGAGGTAGGATCCCTTACCTCAAGTCTGACTTGCCTTCTTCGCTTCTTTATATTCTTTTAAAATAATCTTTTTTCAATTTATAATTTCTTAAGGACCTCCTTTAAATTTTATTATTCAATTAATTTCACATATTATAATTTTATAATAATTATTTAATTATGTGAGTTCCTATCAGACGTTTTTGTCGATCTTCGGTACATGAGTCAAAAATGAACTTGTTTAAAAAGAATTGTCCATGTAGTTATTAGTACACCATCTCCAAAATATTATTAATGATTTAAATATCATATATATACAGTATATATTTATTTTATACTATTTCATAACATTTGGAGACAATAATGAAATGCACCGTTCATGAAGACAGTAGGTCGTACGTACGCATGAATGCTACTTTCATTTCTTTGTCATATTAATGGAATTAAAACTAAATGAGATATATATATATTATAATTACAGAATGATATTAATCTTTTAGATGTAATATATATCATATATATTCATTATATATATGTACTTATAATAGTTCATAACATTTCGAGATAAGAAATGAAATGTACCGTTCATGGAGATGGTAAGTCGTACAAACTCATGAACGCTACTTTCATTTGTATTTCATACTTTAATGGAATGAAAACATAATGATACAAAGTTATATAATAATTAAAGTATAATATCATTAACTCCATCCTTTATACATCCCACATATGGAATTAACGATTCAAATCACTTTGAGGGGCGGTAGTCCGCACTTCCAGAAATGAAATTATCGTGTTTACCCATTTTGGTAACCATAAAGGTATGAAATAAATGAAAAATACATAAGCATAAGAAAAACATAAGCATAATATATATATCATATATAAATACAGTGAAATATTAATGCCCACCATGAGAGGTGTTAAATGAAGATTGAACAATCATCGTTTCGCAAGGCATTAATTCTCCACCCATAGAAACAATATATTCTTTAACCATTAGAAGTGTGTTTGTATGAGTGTAGCTCAATTACTTCTCATAAAAAATCATTGTATATTGAGGATACGGTTTTGATTAAAAAATAAAGTAATAAGAATAGTTATGGGGTTGGAGAAGAAAAATAAAACAAAAGAACATAAGAGAAGACATTACCTTCAAATCGGATAACACTTTTTGATTTGAGCCGAAAGGATTCCTTGGAAATAATTCTGCCCAAAGAGAGGATTCTAGGAGTACTAGAGGGATGTGGAGAGAAAATATGAGTAGAGTTTGGTCAATCGAAGGGATTGAGTGGTGTGGGTAAGGGGGTATAGGTGGGGCGTTTTATAAGAGGGAGGAGTGTCACTTTTGGAAAGTCTTGGAATGTTTCTTTATTATAAAATTAGTTTCGGATTTTAAAGTTACCACAATGAAATATTTAGAGGATAAGGAGACAAGGGTTATAAATCCACCCATACAATAGGTTTTAGACAAGTATAGTTCTTAGATTTTACCTTATCTTTTTATTTTATTTAAGTCATTTTTTAATGATGTAATTACTATATCATCATGTTGTCATAAATATGTTTATTTATTTAATGTATAAAAATTATTAAAAAAATACCATGAAGTAGTAATTTGTTTTATCTTTCCAATAAAAATTTAAAGTCTAATAGATCATTTATTTAGATAAAATTAAAAAAAAATTACTTAGGTGTTACATACTTTTGTTATATTTTCCTTTCTTTAATAATAAAATGATAAAATGTCAATATCACCCAAATGTGATTCCATGGGGTCCTTAAGTAGGAACGAGGCATCCCATGGTCGGAAATGACACAACCAATAGCATTAGGACACATGTTGGGGTCATTTTATATTATTATGACATTATTTTATTACCCTTAACTACCCGATTACTAATTAATCATGATAATTAAAGATAATTACCATCGTTACTATTCATAATGTCCAAAAAAATCAAGTCTTAATTATATAATTTGGAACTTATGATTCCAAATTTGGAATCCATTCTACCATAATCCAAAAATATAAAGTTCGGTAATTAATTTAAAAATAAATTCTGTTGTCAGAACCAAAGACAAGTTCTTAAGAAGTATGTTCTATCAAAAGATTGATTTGTTTTTACATCCAATTTAAAAGTGAAATTACATATAATGACCAAAATTGTATTAAATGATAAAAACATAATTATATTACACCTCAAAACCAATTAAAAGGACAATAAAACTGTATAAATAAATTGGATGAAAAGGCAGTTTTGAATTAAAATGTCGTATTTTTCACCATTCATTAAAAAAATGCACATTATCAGAAAAATACCAAACATTCACTTGAAGATAAATTTGTTATTAAAAATTAAAAATAATTTCCATCTTACCAAATTCAGTGCATAAAAGTTTTATTAATATATAGTATAGTTAATTCCCACGGTCAAAACAAATAGCATGTTTTTAAGAAACAATATCTATCAAAAGATTACCACTTTTTCTGTCTTTTTTCAAAGTGAAATTAATTATAATGACCACAATTAGATTAAATTTCAAAAATATATTCTAATTAAACTTTAAAACCAATTAAAAATATAATCTCACCATATAAATAAATTATATTAAAATGAGGTTTTGAATTAAAATACAACATTTTTAAAAAAATGAACTTTTTCGGAAAAATACCATAAATTTACACAATGTAAATTTCGATGTCTTGATTATAAAGAAGGATTTTATTTTTTCAATTATAACATATAAAAGTGACAAAAAGTTTATTTAAAAAGGGTACTCCATCAAAAGGAAGTTAATCAGCCTTTTAAAGAATATTATAATATTTATTCTTAACATTGGATTCATTTGCATTATAAGCCTCTAACATTTATTGGAAAAATGTAAAAATATTTAAAATATATATATAAACACTTTTTAGTTAGTTATGTTCATTCCCACCATTACATCTTCTAGGATTTTACTACCATTTACAAAAATATTATTATGTTATCTGTGTGCATCGTAAGATTTCAAAGAAACTCGTTGTTGCATATAGGGTATGCCATCAAACATAGCATCCCCTTTAAAGTAATGTTAATATTTTATTCACAAATATTAATAAATATAAAAATTATATATTATTTATTACCTGGGATGTTACATCCTTATCCCCTTTTGGGAAATGCATCCTCAAAATTTTTTAAAAAAAATTTGGGCTCAGAAACTTCATTGAATGCCCCACATCAGAAAAGGAGTCAATAAAAATATTAGTTTAAAAGAAAGAAAGAGAAGTACAGTGGTCACCTGAGACAACAGATACTAGGATTCTATGAAAACATGGATATGGAGGGAAAAAAACCATCAAGGTCTGAGGGAGAGTGATTGAAAACATGTCCAGGAGAAAGTTAACCACTAAAAAATCACAAACTTTTGATCAGTTAAACGGTATTTGATTCCACATTAGGAAACGTTAAAAAGAAACATTTTTGTTTTAAGATACATTTCATTGAGTAATTCATTTATGAGATTAACTAAAACATAAGGAATCATACTTACTTATCATGTAGACTTTCTACTTTTACTAGATTTCTGAAACTAACTCATATTTTCTCCAAACGATGAGTATTTAGGATGACTTGTTCACATTAAGAGCTCTATAATCATCTTCAATAGAATCACATAACTCGCAATTGATGAACTATATATTTCCACTCTCTATAGACATTAACCAAAACCATAATTATTTGTATAAGATCAGATAATCCCAAAAAAAAGATAATCTTTTACAAAAAAGAAATAAATCATAATCTCCAAAAAATTTCAAACAAACCAAAGTTCAACAAAGACAATTCAATAAAAAATTTACCTTAAAATTCATCAAAAATATTCCATCCTATGATTGAAACCCACATTTCTAAAGGATTTAATATCATAGTCTTCTAAGGTAAATCTTAACATTTATCTCCATATAACATCAGTTACTCATAATGTCTGATACTGAAAAGTAATCAGTCTAATCACATATCCTCCGTGATAGGTCAATCATTTCCATAGATAACCCAAAATAAACTTATTCTTGATTCATAAAATAATTTAACTAAAAATAATTTGTCATAAAAACCAGGGACATCACGTAATCCAGTGGTTGACGATAAATACCAGTCACACTTTGGTTGTGTGTTCGATTCCCGCAACTTGTTTTTACGCGACAGGTTGTCAAACAGTCTGCATGTTGTACCTTTTTCTAAAAAAAATACAATTCTTAAAACATTCACCAAAAAGAGATAAAATCTTAAAAAATAATGATAACATAATTTAACCTCAATTCTATCTCATGCCTTTCATTTTCCATCATATAGTAACACATAATTACCTCAAAAGTAAGGATCATATAAACCCTAATGGTTACCATTATAAATATTACCTGAAAATCCACATCAAGTTGGTTATCTCGTACATGATGCATTAGATAAATCACCAAGGTTCAAGTGGTTAATCATAACTCCTTGATAATTGGTTTAGAATAACCACAGGATTCCTCATTGAATCCCCCATTTCATCCAGTCTCTAAATCCGAGAACCACCACAGTTTCCATCAAACCCATTGTCACATTGGTGCCTGCTAGATCTATCCATTAACTAAATCCAAAAATGTTAGTGATAGTATATTAACAAAAACCTAATATACTAATGAGGAAGATAAACACTAAGATATACTTATCCAAGTTATCTCAAACTCATTCCAAATTTCAAAAATAACAATGATGACATCTAATATACTAACCATTGTGGTTATACAAAACTTGTAACTTATGCTTAAAAAACACTCTAACCTATAATGTTATCTAAACTGATATTTGATACAAATTATGAGGACCCGGCTTTAAAACATTTCATAATCTTGAATTAAATGAATAATTCACATTGATGATATTTTTTGGATTAGAGTTTTATAGAATTGGGACAAAACTATTACATCTCAAAGATTACAAAGTAGACACTACTACTATAACCGATTTTTCACAACAATACAAAAAATAATTAAATAGAACAAGAGTTATTTTCTTGATATAAATCTTCTTCAATACTTCGTTTCTCTTACCCTTCCTTATAACCTATGAAAAACACCTCAAAAACTTGGGATGAGCATAAAAGGCTCAGTAAGGTTTATCACATAATGAATGGAAACATTAACCCGTAGATAAATACAAATCAATGAAACCATAACTTTAAATCATAACATACCTTTAGAAATCATAATATTTATGTATAACTCATAGAAATCACAAGACATAAAGGTAACTTGAGGCATTCATAACATTCTTACACAGGGAGTAACAGTCATGTTTAAGTTTGGAATACCCATCATAGTATATTCCGTAAATCTTTTCAGAGAAACCATAGCGTTTAACTCTTTCATGTTTCCCAATACATTGGAAAGCTATCTCGGGCTCACCCGCCATTAGTTTATCATGGAACCACCCGATTTCATAAACATTTCCAAGGAACCATAACATAATCGTATCACCTAAAACATGCATAATGAGAACATCACAAGATATCAATACAACACATTGATATAATCAAAACATTTTAAAAACCATTTTAAATACAAAAATACATAAAAGTGTATATGGTATTTATTTTCCTTTTAAAAACATTATAGCTTGTTAAGGAATCCAAAGATCAAATAATACTCACAGCGGCGGAAAGGTCATTATCACCACGTACGTCAAAATGAAACATATTTTTTGTCGTTTAGTATAATGCTTCGTAGATAAAAGATTTCTTTTGAATAAAAGTAAAAGTCAAATGGGGTTTATACACCGTATAAAATAATGTTGTGTATAAAACAAAATATACCTCAATGAAAGGACATTGAGATGAAGTCTCGTACAAAGGCAATATCCTTAGATTAAGGATAAATAAATTATATAATTTATGTGTTAGAAATATAAATACACCCAATATAAGTGGATATTAAGTGTAAAACAATCAGATTAATTCACACATATTATTATAATGACATATTCAAGGATTACAAGTTTAACCCAAAGGATTTAAATTGAGTTAAGATGTTCCCTTGCAAGAATTCGACAGCCTAACAGCGTCACTTTAAAAATCACAAAATGAGTTGATAAGAGAGAAAATGGTATCTCATCACTTGGACTTAAAATTTACATCAATAAGAATACTGAAGAACATATACCAACATAATAATATGTAAATTAAAAGACATAACAAAATAAGCCTTTTTAAAAGGGGAGGGTGAAAGGTTCCCTTACCGATTTGTGTAACATTCGAAACGTACACCCCATGAAAGAAGGGACATACAATGAAGGTGTAATTACCCAAAAATTAATTTAAATTACACAAATAATACTATCACAGGAAATAAATACACCACAAAAAAGGAAATACTTGAAAATGTATCATGAATCTCACGGGAACAGAAAGTGAGATAAAAACCTCTTACCTCGTCGTGATCAATCGAGTCGTATGACCAAAAGATAATATTCACCAATTGAATCACATAATACCAAGAATATAAATAGAATCATGATAATATTTATCAAATTTCAGTACACAATACACCACATTCAATAAATTAGTTGTGAAAAATAGAAATCTCACGGAATTAAAAGTGTTCCAAGAAATCCCTTACGAAAATTCACCACCCTAACGGTGCCACTTAAAACATCCAAAAAATGGATTGATGAGATCAAATAGGGTGTCTCATCACATTAACATAAATCTTAAATTAAGAGGAATATAATTGAACATCCCCCAACATAAGAAATAGAAGCTTAAATGAAATGACATAAAATAGAGTACGTAAAAACAAAGAGAGAGGTAGGATCCCTTACCTCAAGTTTGACTTGTCTTGTTCATTTCTTTATATTCCTTAATAATAAACATTGGTCAATTAATAATTTGTTAAGGAACTAATTTAAATTTTACTATTAAATTAACATCACATATTATAATGTTATAATAATTAGTTAATTATGTGAGTTCATATCAGACGTTTTTGTCGATGTTCGGTACATGAGTCAAAATTGAACTTCTTTGAAAATAATTGTCCATGTAGTTATAATTACATCATATCCATAATAGTATAAATGATTTAAATATAATACATATCAGGTATATATTCATTTTATAATATTCCATAACATTTGGAGATAAAAATGAAATGCACCGTTCATGGAGATGGTAGGCCATACGTACGCATGAACGCTACTTTCATTTCTTTGTCATATTAATGGAATTAAAACTAAATGAGATATATATATATTATAATTCCAGATTTATATTAATAATTTATATGTAATATATATCATATATATTCATTATATATATGTACTTATAATAGTACATAACATTTGGATATAAGAAATTAAATGTACCATTCATGGAGATAGTAAGCCGTATGTACGTATGGACGCTACTTTCATTTATATTTCATACTTTAAAAGAATTAAAACATAATGATAAATAAGTATGTTATAATTAAAGTATAATATCATTTATAATATCATTAAATCCATCCTTTATACATCCCAAATATGGCATCAACGATTCCAGTCACTTTGAGGGGGCAGTAGTCCGCATTTCCTAAAATGAAATTATCATGTTTAACCATTTTGGAAACCATAAAGGTATGGAATAAATGAAAAATACAGAAGAATAAGGAAAACATAAAAATATTATATATATCATATATAAATATAGTGACATCTTAATGTATACCATTATAGGTGTTAAATGAAGATGAACAATCATAGTTTCGTGAGGCAGTAATTTGCCACCCACATAAATAGTACGTTCTTTAACCATTAGATGGAGGTGTGTATGAGTGTAGCTCAAATAGTTATCATAAGAACATCCTAGTATATTGAAGATACTGGTGGTGTTTCAAAATAAATTAATAAAAAGAGTTTATGGGGTTGGAGAAGAAAAATAAAACAGAAGAACATAAGAGAAGACATTACTTTCAAACCAGATAACTCTTTTTTATTTGAGCCCAAAGGCATATTTGGAAAGACTTATGCCAAAATTGAGGATTATAGGAGTAAGATAGTGATTTGGAGAGGCAATATGAGCCGAGGATGGGTGATCCAAGGTCTTGAGAGGTGTGTTCAAGGGGGTAGAGGTGGGGGCCTTTTATAAGAGAGAGTAGGGTCACTTTTGAAAAGTCTTGGAAAGTAACATTATTATAAAATATGAATTGGATTTTAAAGGTCCCACAATGATATATTTCTAGGATAATGTGATAAGGGTTATAAATACACCCAAAAATTCGGTTTTAAGCAATTTTAGGTCTTAGATTTTACCTTATCTTTTCATTTTATTTAAATCGTTCATTAATGAGGTAATCACTGCACCATCATGGTGTCATAAATAAATTTATTAATTTATTGTATAAAAATTATAAAAAAAATAACATGATGTAGGAAATATGTTTATATATCCAATTAATATTTATAATCTAAGAGATCATTTATGTAGTAAAAATAAAATTATTTTACTTAGGTGTTACATACTTTTGTTATATTTTCCTTTCTTTAAAAATAAAATGATAAAATGTCACTATCACCCAAAAGTGATTCCATTGGGTCCCTAAGTTGGCAAAAAGAATATCATGGTCGTCCATGACAAAACCAATAGCATTAAGACACATTTTGGGATAATTTTATATTATTATGATATTATTTTATTACTATTAACTACCCAATTACTAATTAATCACGATAATTAAAGATAATTACCGTCGTTTCTATTCATAATGTCCAAAAGCAAGAGTCTTAATTACATAATTTGGACCATATGATTACAAATATGTAATCAATTATACCAAATTCCAAACACATATATTGCAGTAATTAATTTAAAAATAATTCTCGTTGTCAGAACCAAAGACGTGTTTTTAAGAAGTAAAATCTATCAAAAGATTGATTAGTTTTTACATCCAATTTAAAAGTGAAATTAAATCCAATGACCAAAATTGTATTAAATGATAAAAACATAATTAAATTACTCCTCAAATCCAATTAACATGACAATATAACTATATAACTAAATTGGATGAAAAGGCAGGGTTGAATTAAAATGCTGTATTTTACACTATTCATTAAAAAAATGAACATTATCAAAAAAAATACCAACAATTCGCACCAAGATAAATTAGATATTCCAAATTAAAAAATTATTTCCATATTAGCAAATTAAAAATAGTTAAGTTTCATAAATAAATTATATAGTTAATTCTCGCGGTCAAAACAAATAACATGTTTTTAAGAAACAATATCTATCAAAAGATTGGCAATTGTTTATGTCTGTTTTCAAAGTAAAATTAATTATAATTAACACCATTGTATTAAATGGTAAAAATATATTCTAATAAAACTTTGAAACTAGTTAATAATATAATCTAACCATAGAAATAAATTTGATTAAAAGGAGGTTGTAAATTAAAATACAACATTTTTAAAAAATTTATCTTTATCGGAAAAATACCAAAAATTTACACAAATTAAATTTTGATGTCTTGATTCAAAAAAAGGATTTTATTTTGTCAAATATAACGTATAAAAGTGACTAAAAGTGTACTTAAAAATGGTTCTCCATCAAAAGTCTGTTAATCGTCCTTTTAAAAAATATTAGAATATTTATTCTTAAAATTGGATTCATTTGCATTTTAAGACTCTAACATTTATTGGATAAATGTAAAAATATTTAACAAACATATATAATCAATTTTTAGTTGGTTATGTACATTACCGCCGTTAAATCAACTAGGATTTTACTACCATTTATAATAATATTATTATATTATTAGTGTGCATCGTAAGATTTCAAAGAAACTCATTGTTATGTATAGGTTACACCATTGAACATGACATCCCCTTTAAAGTAATATTAATTTCTTATTCACAAATATTAATAAATATGAAAATGAAATATTATTTATTTACCTGGGATGTTACTTAAACATGGGATAAAATCTACTCGGTAGGAAACTAATATGAATATCTCATGTAATTTATAGGATCCAATGAACCATATAGTTCAATAACATTTATACTAAAATTTAATTCAGTACTGAACGACATCTCATGTTCTTTCAAAAAATTATTTGTTCTCATTGGATCATGTTAGGATAAAATATAGTGGTCTACTTTATATAAACTAAATATATAATCTAGATATATTCAATAATGATGATCTAAAAACATTGTATCTCAAATTTTAAGTAAATTTTAATATTTAGTTAATGAATCAAAAATAACCCATATAAATATTTTTTTCTCCTCATATCCTCAGAAATATCTATACTAAATCCATGGATATATTTTCACATTTCCATGTCCTAATTGGAATTTTTTAATGCATTCCCATCATTGGTTTTTATTTTTCATTAACCAACTAACAAGTGAAACACTTCATGGTAACGTCGTTAACATCTCTTTTAATTTTATCCCACCAGTAATACTCATGAAGGTCTTTATACATCGTAGTGCTTCCAGAATGAATTGAAAATGAAGAAATATGAGCCTTACTATTCAATTATTTCGTCAAATGGTAATCACAACCCGTACATAATATTTTTCAAAATCATAAAACAGATTCTTTGTCAATATTAAAATCCAAAATCTTACCCTTATTAACAGTAACTTCCTTTTCATACAAGGATTGTTCCTCCTATTGAGCTTCCATAATTCTTTTTGAAAAACTCTACTACACTAAAACCCAAATATAACATATGATTTCCGTGTATCCACAAATTTGAGGATAACATTTAACAAATCATTGAATAAATTTATAACTTCCAAATGTATCATGCTTAACATAGCATTTTTTTTGCTCAAATTATTACCCACATTGTTTGATTTTCCATGATGGTAATTAATCAAGAAATCATGATCTTTGATCAGTTCCTTCAATGATATATGTAACATTTTCATTTAATTATAAGTGATTATAAACTAAAAACATTGTGTTATATAAATATATTTATATATATATCACACAATACTCCATACAAATTATTCGGTAAAATTTTGAAAGAAAAAACCAAAGTAAATAATTCTAAATTTTTTCTATGTTACATTTACTCATTAGGTATAAAATAATGTGAAGAATAAGAAATTACTTGATCATTATTTATTATGAACCATCCATGTCCTATCAATAAAGAATCATTATAGATGACAAATTTACAATTTCTGGAAGGAACGTCCAAAACTGGGTCATTAACCCATATTTTATTTAGTTTCTAAAAATAAACAACACATTATTTCCTCCAAAAGTATTTAACTCCGTTTCAGGTTAACATAGTTAGTGCGATAGAAAACTAAGGAATGTTTTGAAAAACAATTTGGTAGTAAATCACTAATCCATGAAAACTATGAATCTCTGTGATATTTTTCACTCATACACATTCAACACAAACATTTTTATGATGGTTAAACTTTTATACCATATTTAGAGATAATATATCCAAGTAAAGAATTTTTTCGCAACAAAAATTCACATATGCTAAATTCCCCATAAAATTTCTTTTATTTTAATATATGAGAAAAATATTGAGGTGTATTTTATGTTCCTCTTTCTTTTTGAATATACCAAAATTTCACCAACAAACACAACCACATACTTTTCTAAGAACTCCTGAGAAACTATATTCATATGGTCCATAAATATAGAAAGTGGATTAAAAAATTCAAATATAAAAATTAAAAACTCATAGTGACTATATAGTATTAAATAAATCCTTTGGATTTTATTATTTCTTCACTTTCAACTAATGGTACCCCATCATCAAGTCAAGCTTAAAAAAATACTAACCTCCATAGAGATAAAAAAATTAAATAAATGAGGAATATGATACTTTTTATTAAATTTGATGTTAATCAAGGATATATAATCATTTAAAAGTCCCACTAAACTAACATTGTTTTTAACAAAAAAAAATAGGAGTACCCCATAGCGATGTTGTATGTTGGATGAAACAATTATCTAATAACCAATGTAATTTATTTTTTAATTATGATTCATCCAATTAATCCATCTGATAATGGTGTTTGGAAATATTCTTAGCATAAGGTACTAAGTCAATAGTAAACTCAACATCACGATCAATAATAACACCTGAAAAGTCATTATGAAATACATCAATGTACTCATTTTTTACAGGAACTCCACTAATACGAAATGTTAATTAATTTTCAAAAAAATGAGCTTGGTAACATTCAAAACCATTTATAAAGAATTTCTCATATTCTTGGTAAGTTATAAAAGGCATGAAATCCTTGAACAAATCATCCTTATATCTGAAATATGTCATTGCATGATAAGCTGAAATATAATCCATACCAAGAATGATATAAAACTTTACTAAGGCTACTTCAAATAGATTTTTTGGAAGGACCACCCCAATGATAACAATAGGAATATTACTATAAATATCGGTTGATTTAATACATTCACTGAGTATCTTCACTAAGAATTTTATATTACATTCATGTCATGATATTCCCAATACATTAAATTTTCATAGAAACAAAAGAATGTAAAAATACATAGTCAAATAGGGTATTGGAATAATTAAAATACGTAAGCGACATACCTGTCACTACTTTATCTGATGGCCCAACATTAACTATAGTAGTTGAAAATGAATTTGTTAGACCATTATGTTTTCGACCATCAGATTTATATCCTATGAAACTAATTTTGAACAAGTTATAAAATGTCTCAATTCATTTAAACTATAACACATCATGATTTTATGGATATCCGATACCCCAAAAATTGGTTGTGTAGGACTCTTTTCATTATATTCATGAGCCCTATGACCAAAATTACCACACTGGAAATACTTCCTCGATACTATCAAGAATTACTTGAAATTTAATTTTCTTAACATGGAATATTATTTAGTCTTACCTCCAAACTTATTATATGGTTTTCTATCCATTAACTGTCACCTTGACTTTTTTATAGTATTTTCTTCTCAAGGAATAAATGTTTCAACAAACACAATCTCTTCTTTATTAGTATAAGTGACAACTTTGAAAAAAAATTATCAAATAGTTTATGCTCTTCATATACTTGTTTTTAACCATGATTAAGACCTATTACTTTTTAATCAGTGTCATGAATATAATCTATAATTTTCTAGACCATTATTGTGATGTTTTATTCATATTATTCAATATAATACTTATCTATTTTCCCTCAGTTCTTGGAATCTGTTCTCCATCGAGAGTCTAAAAACCTTAAGGAAATATTTATTAAGCAAAATACCTTTAAAAGATTCATACTCCATGAATATATATCATCATTATCTATATTATTCTTAACCAAATACCATTATCAATCATATTACCCACCAAAATGATAAATGAAAAGTGTTTATTTCTGATGTTATAAACATCCCATCACATAAAGTATATTATCCATAACATTATACCATACATCAGCTACTATCGGTTCAGATGATCCAATTGATTATGGTGGATGTTACCTTATGAAATTATCCATAATTAACATATTCCTTCATGGTATATCATTTTCTACTTTAGCATGGATACCAACACCATTTATGGCTTGTGCCAACTAAGCAATCACTACAAAAAAACTACTATCTTCCAATTCCATAAATAGTAGGATGCTGATTTGGGAGGATATTTTTTTCTCAGTTCCATCCCACTAAAACATTCCTCTTTAAATTATATTAATAATTTCTTAATAGATATATTATATAATAAGAAACATGGTAACATTCAAATTCAATTTCATTGTTACTTGACCATAGGGTATAATACTTGAAGGTCACAGTATTAACATTATCCTAACCTCTAAAGTTATCTAAACTAACCATTGGTACCAAATATAAGGACTCAACCTTAAATGTTCTAAAATATTTTTTCATGAATATAAATTATATCACTTCTTTGAACTTTTAAAATTTAATATTTTAAGTAATTTGTACACAACTCATGCATTAGAAAACCATATAATACAAAGTGTACACATCTGAACAGTATCCATTTTTTCATCCATATAAATTATTTCTAAACAAAAAATTATAAATTTTCATGAAAATATTCGAACCATTTCACTTGACTTCATCCTTTACCTTACCCATCATGTGAAAATCTTATAAAAACAAGAGATGAGAAAAACAATCTCAGTATAGTATTTAAAAATAAAAAAAACTATTAGACTAGTTAAAACATGAAATCTGATGAAATATTTTCCTTTACATAAAATTCATTTAATCAATAAAAATAATACATTTTCACATGAGAAACACATACACATTATAATTAAATAAATATTTTAAAACCCATATCATTAAATAAATATCCTTTCCTACTATCATAGAGAATCAAATTTATAAGACAATTCAAACATGGGTTAAAAGTAATTGATGGCAATTATAATCCATAGGAGAATACATATAGTAACACCCTTTATATTTCTCATTAATACAATGAATATTACCCATTTTATTAGAGTGCTATCTGAACACACCCATCATTTAAGCTATAATGAGCTCACATATCACTACTTGGGACTCCCAATAATATAATCTATAATAGGATCAATTGTTGCTATCTAGTAGAACCCATTTCCCATTTCTAAATCTGAAGTACTATATCATGAATAAAAAATTTTATACTTTCAATTTTCATCCTATAAAATTTGAATAAAAATCAGTCAAAAAATTTTGAAAATCACTTTTATAAATCAATATAGCTTTTTTAAAAAATTTAGTTTTCAATGTAATAATACCATTTTATTCTAAAAAACCATTTTCAATTACAATATCACTAAATATAAGGGAAAAGGGTTTTTATTGAAGGAAAAATGAAATATTTAAAAAAAATCTAGAAATAAAATAATTGTCACAGCAAAGGAAACGTCATTTGTTATCGTGTATATTATGAATATGGCATTCCTTTTATTGTTTATCAATATGTAATGTATAAAACATGTAAAATTATTCCTTTTGAAAACTATCGAAAATAAATAAAAATGATACATAAAATAAACTTTATAAATATTTTATTTCCATATAATGTTTTTAAAACATATTAAAAACATGGACATAGAAGATAAAGAGTGTAAGAAGGATAAAATTAAAAGACGATTCATTTTAATAGAAAAGTACCTTCTCATGTTAGAAACACTAGTATCATAAAAACAATTTATGAATAAAATTAAAAAATAATTCTAATATCTTGATAATAGAGAAATTGTTTACATAAAAAGTTAAAGGCTCCATGTATGTACCATAGAAAATAATATATCTTAATAATATCAAAATATATCATAATGAATGGAAATTGAGATGAAGTCCCTTAATTTGAGTCTCACATGTCAGATGTGTATTTATCTTAATAAATAATTAAATTGTGTTAAATATTTAAATTATAGTGAACCTTTTAAAATTTTATTAGTAGTATATTTCACATATTATAATGTTATATATAATTAATTAATGAATTATGTTTGTGTCACATGTTTTGAATTTATTTGGATTATGTGTTAAAAAAACATAGGTTGGTGGAATATGGTCAAAGTGGTCATTATTTAAACATATCTAGAATAAAAATAAATACTAAGTATAATATTAATATATATTTTTATAATTTTAAAATCAATCATGAAAAATTATTATGAAAAATGAACTGATGTTATGATCATGGTGAAGGGAGGTTGTATGTATTCATGAGTAGCATTTCAATTTTTCAATGATCATCACATAAAGAAGGTAGGTAATATTTTTTCATTCAATAATTATCATTAAATTAAAATTACCATAATATTTAATAATAAATATACCTATATATTTCGGTCATGAACTCGTCCCCACAAAGATAACGTAATGAGGGGAGAGAGATGGGTGAATGTCGAAGTCCCGAATCTCCTAGGCCCTTGGTTGGAAAATAGCACTAAGGGTATATTAAAAACGAAAATGGTAGGAATTACCCTCTAATAGAAATACGTCAAAGAGAGAGATAATAATGATACTAAAACCAAAACATTTTCACATATATATATATATATATATATTACCCATGTAGAACATGAAATTATTTAAAATAGAAAATAAATGGATGGTAGATTACAAGCAAAAAAAGGAAATTTCCCAGTGACCATGAAGCCCAAACATATCCTAGAAAACCATTATGTATTAATATCTTCCCGGATAATCAACCTTCTCTAGCTGACCTGAAAATTGTTTATAGATTCTTTTTTTGAGAATAACAGTATACTCAGATAAAGAAATCATGAGAAATACCAACAAACAATAGTTAAAATAACTTATCCTCTAAACAGGTGTAATATGTTCCTAGCCAAACCATGGATAACTCTCGCAAAGTATCACATAAAAGATTGTACACAACATAAAAATTAAAGAACAAGGGCACCGCACTCCTATTACCTCACATGTTTTCCACTCTTCCCCAACATCAAACGTAAAGCGTTATCTCCCTCCAAAAGTAAGATGTCCTGGAAACACATGGGAAATGTGTCACAACATGCACCTAATTCATCACATCACTACATCATCAAACATTACACAAACATTTATAATAACCATATAGATTCTAGGAGGCACCATAGCCCTTATTACATATTTCAAACATCATGTATTATACCACGAGCCATTACAGTCCATACACCAAGTAAGTACCTCAATCCATCAAAACCAATACGTGACATACCAATAACAGTAATTTGGATACTATAACTGGTAATACATGTGATTGAAATAACCAAAAACCATCACAACCATCTACACATATATAAGAAAACTAACCTCTTGAATATTAGAACAAGTAACTAGCAAGAGGAAAGAGCGGGGATAGAGGGGGTTGTCATCCATCCATCCTCCCTTCAGGATGTTGGGGAAAAACACTCTTATATTCTACTAAGTGTTAGTTTCCCTAATTGAAATGGGTAGGGTGGAATATGAAATCATATAATTTACATGATATAATATATCTCATAACCACATTTCAGAGATAACCTGGTCTTAGACTCAAGTGAAACTAACATCGCTCAGATTTTTTGTTGCCACTATTTAGGCCAGATATCTTATAAGAATACATGAATTTAAACTAGATACACTAATTAAATCATTCCTTTCAATCCCTTTATTATTTTTATTAATTCAGTATCTGTTAGTTAACAATTTACATTATTCAATATTACATTACATAAATTATTATCGAAAATTTCATGAGCACTAGAAATAAACAAAATCATATCAATGGATTATCAAGATTAACATATTTTTTAAGAATTTTTATTCTATTAACACCAACAACATTAATTTTGAATTATTTATTCTCTATTAGCATCAATCCATAATCTAATTACTCTAGGAAATCCATCCTAAGTTAACATCAAGCGGAATCCTGAAACCAATCACCTACAACAACCACAAGTAGTGGGGAAGGAATGGAAGATAAAACAAGTAGCCCGTTTATTGAACAATAAACTAACACACAAGGGATCATCCCAACTCTAAGCATCACATCAATGGGTAAGCCTAGATTTATCCCATTCTTGTATATCTAGTTCCATCTCTGAAACACACATGCATATATTGATGCATATTACCATCACATGCCTCATCCACTACAACACCACTTATAGGCCTCCCCTCCCCATATAACAATAGAAATACTTTGATCATCGATCCCCAGATCACACAAAATTCAGTCATCTCCACCCTATACTAGCCATCCCCAGATTATTGATCCTAGGCTCACATCATTTCATGGACCCCCCGCCCTATAACAACCATCCCTGGATCAGTCCAATCTGGATCCCCCTAGAATGATCATATCGATATAACATCATAAAATCCATAGTACAAATAATAGTTCAATAGGGATATAGGGCCCTCAAACATGGAATTGATCCTCACATGAAAATGTGCTCTCACGGATCCAAAACAAATCACTCAACCTACTCAAGAAAATAGGAAACATAGGCAGTAACAATTATGTTTATCAAAAAACTGGATCTTATTCTATATAAAATTAACATATTCATTATTTACATGTTCTAACTATGGGAAACATAAGGAATTGTGCTATAAAAATATATCAAAGGAAAACATGATTTTATAATTTATTCTAGTTTCAACAACCCTATGAAGGTACCATTATCGAAAAACATGCCATGTATTATTATTAAAAATAATATTCAAATTATTTATCAGTTACATTAATCATATAGAAGAACATACTTTCAATTAAAGACTCATAAGCAGGTTGCATGTTTTTAAACAGTTATTTTACAAGTAGTGAATTTTAATGCATATTTTTATCTCCCAAAATATTACATCCCTCAATTCTTTGATGGTGTAATCTTGTTACCACTCCTTATTCTACTATTAAAATTTTATTTTAATAATTTTCTTAGTTTTATGGATTGGGTGAACAATTTATCTCTTATTTTAAAAAAAAAATTTCAATTAATAATGTGTGTTTCACCAATTTGATTAATATAAAATATGAAAACCCCCTAGATTACAAACATGAATCTTCATTAATTATTCTTAATGTATTAAATTATAAAAAAATTATATATTTAAATTCATTAAAAATTTCATCAATATATTCCAAGCATAATAATTGGAATAAAATGATAACATAGATAATACACTATATAGAAAATCATGAGGAAAACTGATATCAAGATATAAAGAAACAACATCACCAACATGCGATCAGAACCAATTTATTTAATCTAGTTAAAATAATTATTTGGTTGATTTAATTTCCTTGAAAAGGACCACGATTTGAATACCTGATCACCTATCACTTAAGGAACTATATGCATCCATGGAAACCATAGAACATAACCCCACTGAAAATAAAAAATAAAAACACAGTTAGAAAAAACATAGATCAAACATGATAGAATGTCTATAAGATATGTGAATAAATGAGATAAAAATGGTAGACACCACTTGAAAATGAGGAAGGAACACACCTTGGATCCACTCGAGTCACCACGACTCGAAGAAGGAATCCCAAGGATTGATTTTCATCGGATGGATCTCAAAACAAAAATCAAGGGAGCCACTAGCTACTAGAAAATGTGAGCATCTGCTGGGTTTGCGAAACCTGAGTGGATGAAAACATTTATAAAATCACTACACATGAAATTTACATGATGTGTAAACCATTTACTCATTATGTAAATTTTTAGTGTCGGATATTTCAAAAAACATATATATTTTTATTATTTAACCAAAAAAATATACATATTGTGTAGAATCCCATGAAAAAAACATAAAAATCATAAACCACAATTACAGAGTGTGTAATCTTTAGTCATAATTTATTCACCCTACATCTAATATTTCATAGCAAAATCCCTCTGGACCTCTTATTGACTTCCTCCAAACACCACACCCCTTAGAAACATGAAAAGTGTTAGTCTATATGGATCTAGTCTCTTACATTTGATTTATATCAATGAATTCATGTCTAAAAGAATTCAAAAACAAAAAATATAGAAAATAGAAAGGGGTTTTCTAAAAACCCACCCAAATAGATACCTCTTAATGATCACACCATCACTGGAGAACAACCAACTCTTCATAGGAACATGTGTAAAGCCATGACAAAAACAAAAACAAGCTCCTAAATAGACTTCCTATGGAGATACCTCTAAAATGAGAGTATATACAAAATAGTAAACATGTGGAAAATATCTAATTAACCATATAGTTCAACATCCACAAAATAATGGCATTTCTTGAGATTAGGTAATCATCATACAAAGTGGAGAAATAAGAGAATATATACTACAAGCATTTTTAGGTACTCTCTTCCACACCATCATTCCACAAAAATACACAAACCAATTTAATAGAGTGACTATGAAACACTATATCTTAGATGTAGTGGATATCTATAGTTCACTCCTTGATGGTCGCATCATCATCAACATTGATTTCACCCTAATTGATAAAATTAGATTCGCCCAAAACATAACAATGAAGCTATAAGATGGAAACAAATATCAGGTATCTTTCTCATCTATGGTGGAAGTGATATCTGGTTTGAAAAGGTTATACCATCATCCAACAAGTCATATGGTGAAATAAAATGAATTAAAATCTTATACCATTGTCGAAAATGTCTCTATCGATGATGAGGATTCACCCTATAAAACACATGATTTCTAAAATAAAATTTCATAGGTCCTCTATAATGATCAGCATATAATTTATGACAATCATGTTATTATTTCAACCTCTTGTAAATTGCCCAAACCATCCCTATCATATTTTTTACCATTTCATTCCCAATAATTTCTACCTCTCTGACCCCAACCGAGAACAACATATTATTACAAGTTCAGATGTAAAAAGAATCAAATGTAATCATACCAATGGTGGAGTAGAAAATGTTATCATAATAAAACTCTAACAATGGTAGGTTCCTCACCCAAGATCCTCCAAAACCTATGACATATGAACCAAAAATGTATTCAGGAGCCTTGATGGTATACTCTCTCTAACCATCCATATATGGATGAGAAATAGTTCTATAGAATAACTGAGAAACAAAAGAATAATAGATACCTATACACACATTGGAGGAAAAAATTGTATCCCACTCATAACTGATCATCCATGGGACTCCATCGAGTCACACCACCTCCTCTAGATACTCGATAAAATATACACTGATCATGACTACTTAATCACTATAAGGTGGACTGATTTTGTCAAATAATCCAGAATCACCCATATACCATTATCGCATCTTGGTGCTCAAATTAAACAACTAATTAATTCTATAAAGATGTCCTCTCACACTCATTTGGAAATATATAATTCATCGAACATACCATCAGGATCATGGTGCTCGACCTTCACCTTTTGGAATACATTGCATCAAAAAACAAACATTGAAACTCTGTGCCTAAACCTATGACTCCAAAGATAACCTATCAGTTATCATTACATATTTTTCACACTTAGATGTATGACTAAAGGTGAAATTTAAAACACATATAGAACCACCTCATGAATTTCTAATTGAATGAACAACCTTCCCTAGAACAATAGCCAGTGGTTTTCATCCTCACACCAACCATTAGTTGCATCACCCAAAAACATTTTACCTCTCCAAACCTAAACCATAGAATCCCCCAATTGGGGCTCATCCATATTTTTCACCAAATATAGTTCATTTTAACCTTTTAAAGAAATCATCATCTTTAAACTGATCCATATCAAGATGAATCGCTGAGAGTTATTTCATCACTCTCGTAGAATCTGTAGATTCACACACGACATCACTACATGAAATCATGCTCAACACAACATCAATAAAATTATCATTTACTAGAATATAAATAATTTCAAAGTCATAATCCTATAATAATTACATCCACCCACACAGACGCAAGTTCAAATCATGCAAGAAAAATGAATACCCTATTCTCTTATGGTCAGTAAAAACTATAAAATCCAAGATAATGAGATAATGTTTCTCCAAATTCACTGAAAACACCAATACTTATAACTCAAGATCATGTCTATATTTGTTATACTAATGTGGACATAAATTCTCTAACCCATAAGAAAAAATTGATATACGCTACATGAGAATGAATCCAAAAAGAAGAAATGAATCATCATAGAAAAGATCAAAATAAATTCTATATACTGGGGAAAAAATAATTTGAGAACTAAAGAATATTTCATTCAGTTACTCAAAAGCTTCTTGACATTTTTTAGTCCATAAGAATGCATGATCCTTTCTATTCAAGGTACTTAGAGGAGTCAAAACCCAAAAGAAATTAGCAAGAATCCGCATGTAATAGCATGGAAAACCAGGTAAAATCTACACCAATTCCACTATCTTCAGGGATACCCACTACCCGACTACCTCTATCTTTGAAGGACCTAGAACATCTCCATATTTGGATACCTCATACCCCATTATATTTACATCGTGATCCCAACACTAACACTCGACACCTTCCGGAAAAATTTATCATGATTATGACCTTCCAAAGCATCACACAAACTCTCTGCATTCCCCTCTTATGACGTAGAGTACACAAGGATTTTGTCAATGAAAATCACTACATACGTATCCAAGAACACTCTGAACAATCAGTTCATTAAACACATGGAAACAACTAGAGAATTTATCACACCAAATGGAATTACATTAAAATAATATTCTTGTGATGAAAAAGTATTCATGACATGGTAATATTATTTTACTTGAATGGTATATGATGATATCTAGACCATAAATAAATATTAAAAAACCAATATGTGCCTTTCATCTAATCAAATAAATCATAAATCTATGGGGATGATAGCGGTTCTTCACTGTCAGTTGTTTCAAGTGATGATAATCAATGCAAATCAAAAAAATATATATCAAATTTCATTACAAACAAAACTATCACTCACATAGGTGTCAAAATAGGTTGAAAATAATTATTCTAAATAAGATCATCGAGATATACTCATAGATATCATGACTCAGAAGTTTCAATAATATACAGAAACATTGATATCAGAGGCACACCTAAATATAGTTCAATCCTAAACTCAATCACTCTTTGAGGGGGTAACCCTAAAACATATTATAAAAAAACCATGATACCCTTCTACAACTATAGGAAATATCGACTACTGAAAAACTAAATAAATCATCATAAATTCATTCATTAAAAATGTTATGGGAAAAACACACCACAAACTGATCTGAGGGTCTCACTCATTAAAAACACCACTAGAATACTATCAACATCATATAACAAAAGATCCCTATAGAAAAAATCCACAATGTCCAACATCAAATAAAACCAATCCATGTTGAGGACGATGTCTTGTGGATGTATCTGAAAACATGGTAAATATTCCCATGTGTGGCACTTCCCCAGTAGTAGCTCATAGTCTACATAAAATACACTCATATTAGCTGAACCTCCAACTAGAGTAGTCAACAGTAAGGGAACTGGAAGCTTCTCTACCTCATGTACCAAATCATGAATGAGTTTAGGTGATATAAAGTATGGAATCACTCCTAAATCCAAAAATGAATTCTCCCAATTAGAAAAGAAGAAATGGGTACCTTGAAAATTGTTTTTTTGCTTGGTAATGGAAAAAATAAAGTAGGAAGTTGATAATGATCATATCTGTGACCTCTCTGGCTCTGCTAATGACCCCACCCATTATTGTTCTATAATATCTGAGGATGAGGAGAATACAAGAGATATAACCTACCAACCACATCTCATCTCTAATAATCCAGAACTGGATCACCCTGCTATTGCCACTACAACTGAAATTGCCTCAAAGGATGAACATGAAAAAAACACCTTCCACATAATGACATCTCATATAGTCTATGAAATCTCTCAACTAATGAACTCATCCCCCACAATAAAAACATTTTAATGATCCCTTGGTATTTTCTAAGAGCTACCACCCCTAGTTAAATGTGATAATGAAGAATGACACCTACCCTGGGCTGAATGAAAACACTTATTTCTGAAAAAAATAGAAACCTCATACCATATCCATTGTTTGTGAGGAATCATAAAGACTCCCATATCATAATGATCGTATTTTTGTTGGTGTACTATCAATAACCTTTTCTCTTTCTAGAACCTTGAGATACTTC
Organism: Viscum album; assembly: GCA_963277665.1. Classification (NCBI taxonomy): domain Eukaryota; kingdom Viridiplantae; phylum Streptophyta; class Magnoliopsida; order Santalales; family Viscaceae; genus Viscum; species Viscum album. The sequence continues at coordinate 589,835,684 of OY728140.1, read as the reverse complement.
TTCAATATAAATTGGGACACCTGGAATATGATCTATGGATTTAAAGCCTTCTCAAAATGAATCTCCCTAGCCTTTTCATCTAGAAATAGGTCTAAAGCATATCACATAAGGGATATAAAATAGATCTCACACTCAGACACAGAAACTGCTCGACTGAATGATTAGAAGATCTAGGAATCTTGATGCATTCTTAGTTGAAGAAGGAATATCTACACAGAACTGGTCTCAGAACTTCTACTATGAGACGTCCATCTTCCCATGATCCCCAGGGAACAAGAATCACCACTTCCTAAATGCTCAACACATCATCATCACATCATATGAAACCAAGTACTCCTTTAAATAAAAGATTATACTGAAATCTATATCTACCCCATCGAACCAATATTCTATTAATTCAACTAAAATACAGGACTAATACAATTTTATTCTTTGACTCTAAATTTTTTGGATTTTCCTACTCCATGTTTTTCATTTTTAACCTCAAGTCATTGAAGATCTCTTATAAATCCAAATGAATGTACTCAATATGAACCTGATGAGGATGTCGACTTAGATCCTTTCCTTATATGGGAACAAAATTTGGGAGCTATTAAACCAAAAAATTAAATAAATACCATTTATTAATTATCCAATATATTATCTTGTATATTTTATAACCTATCATAATGTCTACCCATTTCAAAAATTGGTAAAATGGGTAATGATGCACAATCCTTTATATGGCCTACACGCTACAACCACTATCACTTCTTATTATTATGAAAAGTAAAAAAATAAAGGTTCTTAAATTAGATCATTGGGGGACCTAAATACCCATTTCAAAGTAGTTAACCCATGTTTAAATCGATTACTAGCCATATCTAACATAGTTGCCCTACCAACCCATGCACCCTCACCTATGCCTAACTCCAAAATTAATTCAATCTCTCAAAACTGAACCTCTGATACTAATCTACCATAACCTTCTCCCCCAAATCATACCACAACGGGTGGATATAGATGGTGACTACCCATATCCGGCTTCCAATTGGACTCATTTTGGTTACTAGAACTTTGGGTATAGTAAACATGAAATCGGAGGCCTTACCCTCTATGAAAAACACGGGGATGCAAGATATTTTAACGATAAAGAAAACAAAACATGATCAGAAATATAAATATAAATAGAGAAAACACATCTGCATTATGAAATTCTATATATTATTGAACTAATGGAATGAATAATAAAAGTACCAAAAATTTAAAGATGATAGTGACAAAAACTACCGAATAACACCTGTAAACCCACAAGTTAGTAACATATTCTGTGATCTACAACCTACTCCAGCTAACCAGAAATTATTTATAGACATGTAGGGTTATCATACTAGTATACTTACTAGCACCCTCCCTTAATCCTCTTTGGGAAGAGATAATGAAATCATGAAAAATCATAATGAAAGAACAGTGAAACTGACTTTTCACCTAAATAGGTATACTATGTTCCCAACCTTAGCATGGATAAATCTTACCAAGAATCACATATGTGAGAGAAAAAAATAAAATAATTAAACATAAATAGTACCCTTCCCCCGCTTCCACACTATTTTGTTGTTTTCCCCAGAGTCGCATGTCCTGAGCCATCTCTCTCTAAAACTAATCCAGACAAAAAATAATTGGGAAAGGCGTCACAATATACACTACATGCTTCACATCACCACATCATATCAAATAAAAAAACCATATAAAAAACAAGTTGTGTTCATGAGTAACCATATTAGGTATGATGTATATTTTACATTGTTTATTATAACTCAAGACATTACAACCAATATACAGTGTATGTACATAAATATATCACAATCTATACAGGTAATACATATAATAAAAATTTGGATATTATATCCAGTAATAAATGTGTATGAAATAACCATAATCCATTATACCCTTCTATACACATATATTTGAAAACAAACCATTATGCATACCAGCACCAGTTACTACCAATATAAGAGAGTGGGGCCAGAGGGGCTAGTCATCCCTCCATCCTTCAACTAGGATGTTAGTGAAAACACCTCATATAGTCTACTAGATGTTAGTTTCCCTAAATGACATGGGTGGGATATCATATTACATAATAGAATATACATGATATAATATTTCTCACAATCACAATATTGGAATAACATAATCTTAGACTCAACTATATCTAATGTTGTTTGGACTCCCGACTACAATTACTAGGAAAAGATATCCTATAAATTAAAAATTATTTAATAGATATTCATTAATTAATTATTTAATATTAATCACTTTATTAGGTTATTTAATTAATTAGACAATATTTTTCCATTAACATTATATCACATTAAATTATAGTAATTATCCTAGAAAAGTTCATTCCCTCCATCCATAAACCAAACAAACTACATGTTTTATCATGATTAAAATATTTTATGAATTTTCATTCCATCCACACCAACCCCATGGGTTAATAATTATTTATTCATTATTAGAATCATTTAATAAACAATGTATTATTGGAAAACTTTCATAAGCTACCATCAATAGGAAATAGGAAACCAGGAACCTCTAGCAGCATCATGCAGTGGAGAAGGAAAAACATATAAAACAAGAAACATTTCCATATGCCATTAAATATATTCGTATGCTTGTATAACAAATCTTAAAATATTATTAGAGGGTAATCCCAATATTAACCTATTACATTTTATATGGTGCCATCTCAAAAACCTGTATCCATATACAAATTTATACCACCATCACATGTGTTAACCACTTATACATCACTTCTGAAAATCCATACCCCATATCAAAATATCCATCATATTTCTAGAAATCCTTGTCTCACATCACATCTAGGCCTCCCCTCCCTATAGTATCCATCCTTGGCTCATCCATCCTAGGGTCACATCACATCCAGGCCTCCCCTCCCCATAACATCCATCCCAGGCACATCCATATCCAGATCACACCATAAAGATTGTATCTAGAGAACATAATAAAAATAACATGAACAACAAGAAATCAGTAGGGAATCTGTGCCCTCAAATACGACATTCAACTTTCATATGCAATCCCAATATCATAGCTCCAACACATAGCGCTCGACCTTCTGAAAAAAAATTAGAAACTCATTCCATAACCACTTTATTTATTAGAAAACTATTTCTTCTTCTATATTTATTTAAATGACTAATTATTTACCTATTACAACAATGTGAAAACTATGGAATCAAGCTATAACTAGCTATTAAGGGAAACCATGATTTTAGAATTTATTCTCTTTTCAATAACCCTAAATAAGAACCTTTCTCATTTAAAATAAATTTTATTATTATTAGAAAGAATAAAAATTATTCCCATTATTTACCAATTCCATTAATCATATGGAATTTATATTTATTAATTAAACATTCACATTACACCAATTTGATTGACATCAAATTAAAAAAACCACTTGATTGCTAACATGCATATTATTTATTTATTCTCATTCCAATGAATTATCAATTAATTAAAACATTAAATTTTTTATCTATTTAAAAATGCTAATAAATAAATAATAATGTAATAACAAAGAATATCTTAGATATCACACTATCCAGAAAATCATTAGGAAAATTGATATCACGGTTCCAAGAAACAACATCGCAAACATGTGATTATAACCAATTTATTTCATCAGGATTAAATAATTATTATTTTAATTCCATTTCCATATAAAGGGATAAATAATGATCAATTTATTTTTTATTGAAAATAATCTAAGAGGATACATAAACACCCAATCTCAAAATACATCAATTTTCATTGTACAATAATGGACCACATTTTGGATCTCTGATCACCGCCACCTACAAGGTCAGTATCCATCCAAGGACTCCACAGAATGAAAACTCAAAAAAAACCATGATTAACCACATTAGAAACAATGGAGATGAAATTTCATTGCATGGTGAGAATATATGGTAGGGAAAATTATCAAAATAAGAAAAATCGCTAGAAAATAATGAGGGGACACAACTTGGATCAACTCGGGTGAGCACAAATCGAAAACATAAGACCATGTATTGATTCCCATTAAAGTGATCTCAAAAATACAAGAGTGGGAGAAAACTTTCCTTGAAATATAAGGTTATATATAAGGCTTTATAATCCTATGTGGATGAAAACATTTATGAAATCATTGAATAGGATATTTACACAACATGTAATACATTTAAAATTCGTGTAAATTTAGGAGGCCAGAAAAAGAAAAAAATCATTAATTTTTATTATTTTACAATTAAAAAATAAAATTCATTTATCATCCCATTAACCACCCTTAGAAATACATTAATTGAACATACATTTTGTGTAAGCTTTATACGTCATCTATTCTCCCTACTTCCATCATTTCACAACCAAATCCCTTCAAACCTCTTCCAGGACTCCCCGGAGAACACAGATCCTTGAAAATAGGAAAAGGGTCATTCAACATATATTTGTTCCATTAAAATGTCACTCTTATGATGTTGTTATTAACAAAGTAATCATATCGCTTTGAGGAGGTAGTGGTCCACATGTCCATGAATGACATTATCACTTTTTTCATGAGTTAAATTGTAAGTAGGAAAAGATGTATTATACATAAAGAAATATAAATATTTTATTTATATTGTATGTATTCATTATATGTATCCTTATTACCTTCCATGTTACTTGTTATTGAAAAAATAATCACACTGCTTCGCGGGGTAGTAGTCTGCCGTGCATAAGAGTGACGTTATCATATACCTTACAAAATGAAATATAAAACAGTATATATTATTTTATGATTTATGTGGTATAATAATGTTATTAATATAATAAATAAACTTCATATCCATCATTATACCCATGTGTGAAAAAAATGACGTTGGTTCGATAGGTGGTATTTATACACACACACACGAATGAAGATATTGTAACCCATTTGAGGTAATTAGATTGGAATAAATATTATTGCATAATATATAATAAGATATAATTATATTTAATATATTTTTTATAATATTTAATATTTTAAATAATATTTTAAGGTTTAAAAGAAAAAATAAAATAAAAGATCTTCATTAACAAAATTAACTTCTCCGAGAGAAACTGCATTTAGATCACCTCTAAAGGTCCCTTTGGTTGGTATTTTTGTTTGAAAATACCTCTATAATGTACATAAGGATGTTGGAATTTTATTCTGGTAGGTTTGGGTCATGATAATTTTCTTGAGATGTTTGAATATCTGAGGGTAGTGAGCAATATTTTATAATGGATGAGGGGTGTACTACATGTAAATACCCAAATGTATTAACCACATAGAGGCCATTCTTAAATTATGTGGATCAAAAAAATAATGATAATGGAGCTTAGATTTTATTTTTTCAATAAAATCCTCCCACACACAAAAATAAACATTTGTTTTAATGTTATTCCTCATTCTTTCAATTTTCTCAATTTTACCCTTTTAGTTTTTTCCACAGTCACATGCATATTTTTTTAGGTAATTTAAACGTCAAGAAGAAATATAAAATAGAATTATTAGATAATTTTTAAATAATTTTTCTATATAAGAAATAAAATTTATTAATTTAAATTCCCATTTGTATGGAAAATTATTTTTGAAAAAAGCGCATGCAATGCGTAAAACAAGGGTTTTACCATAATCGTGATAATTAATTTTTTACTATTTTCCCTAATAATTATGTTAAAAAATTTATGTTGATGATATTAGAAAATATTATTTATTCTGATCCAAATATTTAATCCATTTTATCAAATTCAACTCATATAAGTGGGTAATTGTAATTAAAAACAAAACCTACAGACACGATGAAAAAAATTATTTTATAGAGAGTATTTTTTGAAGAGAAGATGAGTTTATTCTAACTATGTAGATAATAATATTTGTTTGTTTGAAAATAAATTAATATCAAATTATATATTATATATATATTTAATTTTAATAATATCATTTATTTATTATTTTAATTAATTAATATAGAAAAAAATTATTTAGTTTAAAACATTTTTTAGAAAAAGCGCATTTTTAAACCCATAAATAAACATATCCTATACCAAATATAAATTTTTTTAAAAAGTTATATAGTGTTTTAAATATAACTAAATAATATATATATTTTTTGAAAATATATTCAAAACCCATTGATACTTTTAATTTACTTAATTTATTTAAAAGAAAAGCCTTTTCAAAAACTGTTATTTATCACTATTCACTGAAAAATCTGTATTTTCTAAATGATCCCAAAATTTTATTTGATATATATTATAAAATTATTATTCCAAAAATAATATTTATTTCATACATTTAAAATTATAATATTTATAAATTATTCTTCTACATGAAACCTTATAATCAAATATTTTACATAAATTTATTTCATTTTTTGATTACTTAATACTTTTATAACTTATATAACTAATTTTTTTTAATAAATAGGTAAATGATTAATTCTAAAATTACATGGGTTGTTAAATGTGGGGTGATTTGAATTAGATAAGTCATTTTTTAAATTAAATATGCGACCTTAGGGTTTCCTTTGATGTATGATGGGTTGTGAGGGTCTGGATGTGACCTTATCCAACACTTAAGGTTTCATTGAATTTAAAAAACTAAGTAGTAATAAAGGGGAGACTATATGGGATTTTTGACATATGTAGTTTATTTTCACTATAGTAGGGTATACATAGTATTTTCACTAGCTCATGGGGTATGTTCTTGTTATATGAGACTTATTTTATAGGAATCTAATGAATTTATAACTATGGTTCTTACATACATGGCTATGAAAAAAGATGGATTAAGATTACAAGGGGAAATAAAAAATAAGATCATCCAATTAAACATGGTTTGGGATTCCATTGGGAAATAACCCATGGGATTATAAGATGAAACCCAACATAGGAAATTGTTTATAAGTCTTGCATCAGTTCTTATGATGAATTATGGCTTTGAACATTATAGAGAAGTCCCAACGAGTTCACAAAATGAATCATGGTATGGGAAAGCATGGGGAAATAGTACATGGGTTTTTTTGAGGAAAAATGGTTTTTGACAACATGGGGATATCCCCCATTGGTTTAATGAGGAAACATAGTTTGGTACATTATGGGGAAATCCACCGTGGGTAGTAACATATAACATAGTCTGGAATGTCATTGGATAGTCCCCCTATGGGTTCAGATGCTGATTTATAGTATTGAGTATCTTGGGTTTCTCTCTGGGACACATTATGATTCAATCTTTGGCGTTCCTTTTGGAATCCCCTCATGGCGTCATTATGAGTTATGGTTTTGTGTACCTTGGGGAAACCCCCCTTGGACTCGTTTGTGCATTTATTAGATATTATTCAGAGAGAAATATAGGATAGGTGGAAAAAAGTATTTTCAATCCTTTGTGTCCCTATAGAACCCATGGTTTAGAGATAATTTTATTTATTTATTCTATTTCATTATTTATTATTTATATCATCATGCACATATTTCTTAGAATGTATATTCTTATAAAATCTAATTTAACTGGCCTAGAATGGTAAATTTACACAAAGATCGGGTCATAATTTCCCATCGGAGAGAACATCATGTTGCATGACATGATAAGGGAAATTACCCCATGAATTATTATTTTTTGGGATACTAGAATGAATCATTGGATTTTGGGACCGGGCTATGACTCATGACAAATTTCTAGGCTTCTTCAATTTTTACCTTTTGGTCTTTACTTTTTTTATATATATTATATTTTTCTGATGTATAACTACCTAAAATGTGTTGGTTATTTCTTTTTGATATTGAAAGTGTTTTTATTATTTATCAATGTTTTCTTAGATGTTTATTTTCTAACATATTTATCCGGACATTTTACATGAATACTTTTTTATTTTCGCTATATTTTTACTCTAATTTGATGTTGTAGTCTCACCACTATACCACCATAGACATATATTGTTAGTCGTCAGCTTCTCAATAGTGAGGATGTGTTCCTAAGGGACTATGTAGAAAACTATTATTATAATCTATCAGTGATTATTGGGTGTGGGATATTACACTTAAATTATTTGAAACCCAAATATCTAATTGTATAATCTCATTTGGATACGGTATGGACACTTATAATAATTGAAGTAGTGATGTCACTTAAACTATATATTTAACACCCTCCACAATCTAAAGGATAATTGTGATGTGGGTGTCTCATTCTCAATAGAATACTAGTCCAAAACTATAATAAAAAATAAATACATTTTCATCATGGTGAGCATGAATGGTTTTATTATATGACTCAGTAGGTATAACCATGATACCCTATTAAAATATAGTTATATCTATATTTTTTCTTGTTATCATGTCATTTGATTTAATGTAGTGAATAACCCATGGTGTACCATGTACAACACAACACCACCCAATAATAAATAACTGAAACTATTCAATTTAAAAATTGGTAGAAATAATCAATGATATACAATAGTAAAAACAGGTATATATCTTCCATTTTGGGTCAACCATGCCACCAAGGATCCGGATCAATCCTTCTCTATTGATAATTATAGAATAGTTTCATAAACATTTTTAAAATCCTCAATCGCTATAATATGGGATAATATAAGATTAATACATTCACTAACCATGATAATATATAAAATAAATAATACTAACAAGATACATTGTACTCATGTAATCTTACCATTTTATATCACTCACCAATTCATGCTAATCATATCTAATATATTATAGAATTTTCATTACATACACGGAAACTAAATAATAGATCACATATGATATATATTTACATTATACATAGAATAACAACTAAATTAACCATTCTCACTAATATTTATTTCTAACTTATGGAATGAATATATATTTTTACATGGTGGACAACAAGATATAGTCACGGCTAGAATAATATTCTTATTGAAATAAATGTACAAAATTATGTAACACATGGTATACTAATGATATTTTTACTTAATGAAGTATAATATACTATATATATAATACCATACTAATATTTAAAAACAACCATTATGAAAACTATATAATATAATAAATCTCAAATAAAAAATACCTTATTGATAACATCTGAATATAACAAACTGACCACATTTTTGAGTTCTTAAACAAATATTTCACCTAATAAAAAACAATATTCCAAGTCCCCTTAGATTCATGTAATATTTTAAAAATATACTAAGGACTATAGATATCCTACCCCCCAAGAGGCTTATATACAAAAATTTCATTTTGTATCTCTATGTAGCATATTGTTTTAGAAACGTGATAAATATTATGAATGTACTAGAAAATCTTTCCCATCATTTTTATTACACATAATTGATTTTATGATTCTATATTCAATCAAAGTCTTTGTGTAAATATTTATTTCTATATTTTCATTCCAATTTATGGAGTCACTATATCATCTATAAATCTAAAAGATATTATAAATGAAAACCTATGACCATATTGGTCCTTATACATCACATTAATGTTTTCATAATATTTTTTATATCCAAAATAAATATTCCGGTTCCTTTATCTTCTAGATTAATTTTTTATTGCTATAATCAGAGTTTCTAAATTATATATTACCAAAGATATATTTTCCTTTTCACCTGAATCATTATATATGAATTATTTAAAAAAATGGATGCACTAATGTTGAGCACGTATTTACTTCTATCAATTTTTCACTTAGCTCTGTATATGGTTATGTTATTAGATTTCTAAAAAATAATTCATTTATAGAATGGTAGAAACATTAGTCCCGTCATACCACTAATTTATTTAAAATAAAAATTAACATCCAATGAATCCATTTGGGTTACATTTTTCAATTCTCAACCCTGATCGTATAAAAAAATTGTTAAAACTAAACAATATTGTTAATTTCTGATAACTAAAATGTATTTCATCACTAGTATATTGAATTTCATTAGTTAAATCCATATAACTAAGGTAAATATTATGAATATCAAAAAATTTATAATAGCCATTAATACACCTAAATGTTAATGTGGGAGGTGAAATGATGAAAACACAATCGATTTCTTTAATCTTGAAACCACGAACCTATTTCCATGGATGGATCATGATTATGAAACTCATTTCTGAACTACTAAAAGAGAAAAAGGAGGTAGGAGATGTGATAGGATCCACCCTTGTAGATAATATTAACAACAATAATCATAATCATCATAAAGATAAAAACATGATAAAATTTTGACAACATAACCATGTATTAGATATATATATATATTTATATAAACATTCAGAATATTTAAAATATTATTAAAAATAATAATGTTTTTTTTGTTAATTATATTATAAATAATAATAAAAATTTTATTATTAACAACATCAATAACATATTTACATAAAATAAAATCACATACATGTACGAGTATTCTCATTGGTCTCCCCGCATCATCTATCTCTTCAGTGATTTAGGAATTCACATAACCTCATGCTAGTCAAAATATACTTTCTTAGAGATTCATATCCTTCCTCGCATGCGTATATTATATATAGAATTATTTTCATTATTATATTTTATATGGTTTACAATTTAAAACATCTCTAAATTTTTTCCTTTATCACCTTAGTGTTTCATCATGTTGGTGTTTCTTAGCGATTAATGCCTTTTGATTACTCATCCTCCTTAGATTTTTTTTATATATTTTTTGGAAAAAAATTATTAATATAATCATAGTTTAAAAATATTTCCAAAACTAATAAATAATATTGATAATTCCATTGACGTATTTAAATTTTTTTTAGGTGGATCCAAAAGGCATTAAGGGCCTTAATTCTTTTTACATAGACTAAAAGAAAAATGTATTAATTGTAAAACTATGATGTTTTTTTGAAATATATTTTTATATAATTTAATTTCATTGGTATCGTGAATTTATATTTACACCATGTTAGGATATTTTTATACACTATACAAATTTAAGCTTCTGCTACACACAATACTATTATAGCTTGTGTTACATGTAATATCCAGTTTCTACGAAACAACGTTTTATTATTATAATTATTTATAAAATATCGTTATAAAATAATCATTTTAATGAAGGGTACAAATAAGATTAATATATTTATAAAATTTTTGTTTACGAATATATATATAATGAATTATTTTGTGACATAAAATTTATAAATGAAAATAAATCCCTTTTCAAAATAAAAGGAAATATTTTTATTAAAACAATTTAAATGAGCACAATTGTGTTTTATAGCAATAAAAAAAGAAATTATATCTTGTTGGATTATATTATCTATATATATTTATAATATTAAATATATTATTTAACATTCATCGTAGGAGTTTCTATGACTTGATACCACCTATTTTACACCTAACAACTCTTTTCTTCTTATTAAAATGAGTTTCCCCCTTTTAATTTTACAATTGTTTTAAAAATAAATAATGAAAATTTTATAAATTTTATTTTAAATCATAAAATTAATTTTTTAAATATTAATATCAGAATTTATATTGGATGATTTTTTTTATTTTTCTAATAAGTTTCATTTTTTGTTGAATAATGAAAAATTCTACCTTCTAATTGCGAACTACATTTTCATCTAAACAATTTATAATTTAAAATTATATTCTAAAATGGTTTTAAATTATATTAATATCAATTATAAATATATTAATATATTAATATATTTTGTGTAATTTAAATATTTTTTATATTAAATTTGGATATAAAACCATTTCAAACATTTGAACATTTTCACTTTAAAAACATGTTTTCTCAACCCATCTATGGGATTAATTTTTAATTAATGTTAGACAAATATGTGTTTTTAATTTTGAAAAATATGTTCCATATTTTTAATAATAAGTTCCAAATTTATTAAATATTTTCTTTTTAATTTTGGACAATAAAATAGTAAAGGTTGTAATTTTATTACCACGATTAAGGGTATATTGAGTAATTAAGGGTATAAATAATATTATAAATATTATAAAATTTCCCTAAAAATTTTCCTAATTCTATTTTGTGATATATTTTCATTTTTCTAAATTTATGACCTATTTTAGCCATTTAATTACTTTATTCCCCATATATAAGTTTATTTTATAAAAATTCAATATTGTTAGACTAATGTTTTTAATAATAATATAATTTTTAATATGTTTTTATACATAAGAAATATTAAAACCTAAATATTATTTTTAAATATAATATATTTATTTCATCATGGTATTATAATACTATCTTTTAATGAATAAATAATCATCTTAAATAATTAAAAAACTATGATGCATTAATTATTCAATTAATTAAACAATCTAATAAATGATATAAAAAATATTAAATGAAATATAATTTGAATGAATTAATGTTCTACTCAGATTTTATATAACTTCATGAAATTTTGGGGGTGTATTGAAGGTTTTTTTCAAATGTATCTTATTTTATTTAAATTCTTAAAGTCAATATATTGAAGAGTGTCAAAATTAACACCCAATATATTTTATGAAAATAATATTTTAGGAAATTATGAAAAATTGTAAAAATATTAAATCAGGATACGAGATGAGATATGGTTGAAAATATTGGAAATTTATTGTCCGACAAACACTTTATATAAACAAATTACAACCATTTTATATTAAATATTTTTACCATAGTTAAAATAGAAATATATCAACTAATGGTTAATTAAAATGATAAGGTTTAGAATAACACAAAATCTTGCCAATAATATTATGGTTGGTGATATTAAAATATTATTTTATCTTATACATTAATAAATGAAAATTTTAAGGTATTTATATTGATATTTAATTTATTATAAATTAATCTTCTGAGAAATTCCAAAAGCACCCTCTCCACCCTTATAAAAGGGAAGCTATTATTCTCTTTTTTTCACATGTAAAAAAACCATTTTCTTTTGGAAACCGTATAAAAAATCCTTAAAAATTACATCTATTTATCCAAGAATAATTAATTTGGGAGGAAATCCAAGAATGTATGTACTTTGGTATGAAACAAAAAGAGATTCGAAAAGAATATGTAACATTCTTCAACAAATGTTTTGGTTTTATTTCTTCCCTAAAAACAATATATTATTTTTAAATAATGATTATGTAATAACCAAAATATGTTAAATATAATTTTATTTTTATGTGTTAATTATATTATGTACTAATTTACACACTTCCAAAAAATGGGATACACATTCGTTGTTCGTGTGTACGATGGACTACCGCCTCTTGAACCGATGTCATTAGTTCCTCCATTATAACCTTTAATGGTTTGGAATAATGATGGATTTATAGTTTATATATGATATATATGATATTTATTATTTTAATATGATTTAATAATATTTATATCGTACATAACTTCATGCTTACTATTTTGTGGGAATACGATAACATCGTTCATGTGTACGGTGAACTATAGTATCATGAAGTGATGTGATTAATTCATTATTTGGGTAGAATGATTTAAGTATTGTTTTACTAAAAATATTTTATTAATATAAAATAAAAATTATTCTAGTATGATAACACATCATACAGTTTTCATTCTTCAATCTAACATGAAAATGAAAACAACATTCATGCGTACCTATGACCAACCATCTCCTTGAATAGTGTATTTTATTTTCTACCTCTAACATTTATGTATATAACTAAATAAATATATACTGAATATATATGATATTTATATCATATTTTTAATTATATATATGATTTAATCATGATCTATATATGTCTACCAACAGTAAAACGTCAAGGCATGTACGAAAAAAAACTATTATTACCCAAAACATTAATTTAACATATAATTTTTAGTAAGAGATTAATATAATGTTATTAGTAAATAATAAATTGTATTATATATAAAATATGGTTCTATGGTGTATGTAAAATAAAATTATATTCATTGTACATGATTTTTTAATATTTATCAAGGATGTCAAGACTTACGGTAAGGGGATTTATAGTCTCACTATTTTTTATATGAGGCTTATGCCATATTCGGCACTTATTTATTTTTGGTGGTTTATATAATTACTCTGAATTTAATATATGATAATTATCTGGATATTTATGACTATTTAAATATCAATTTTATGATCTCTTTTTATTTGGGGTTTATAATTCAATATTTACCAGATCAGTATGGTAATTTTTTCTCAATTTCCTTTATTTTAGGAACATGTTTTTTCTTGTATCTATATTATTTTACATGGTGTGCATACTTCCCTCTGACATATTTTATCATAAATATAATTAATTTTTATATTAAATGTTTCATGTATTGTTATTCTCTATTCTAATAGAAAATTATTTTATCCAAAAACTATGTTTTCTATAAATGTTTTGAAACATGTTTTTAAATGGACTTTTATTAATTATCAAGGAAAATGATGTAACAATATATTTCAAAATTATTGTACATATAATATGAATTCCATTGGTGTTACTAATTATTTACTGAGGATAAAATCAAATGATACCGTTCTTATTATTTCCCTTAATGGTTTATGATTATAATGTAATGATGTTTATGGATTCTATTTCTTTTCCATGAGTTATGTTATTATTAAATATTTATGAAACATATTTCTTTTTCTTTTGTGTTATAATGTAATAAAGAAATTATATTATTATTTTACACATATGTATGGTCTTAATAATTAGATGAGTAGGAGATATATATCCCTATAATTCACTGGGTAATTATTATGGTTCTAAGGGATAGAAGGTATATGGGTAGTCTGTCGAAGCCTAAAAAAAAGGTTACATGGGTTGTCATCCCAAGCCCATAACAAAAGGGTACATGGGTGGTGAGATCAATCCCACAACAAGAGGGTTCACTAGAGTTCATCCTAATAATAAAAATATAGGGTACATGGGAGGTCATCCCGAGAACGAAGCTGTTAAATGGGGGATAATCTCAAGACTAACATTTTATTAATGTCTCAGTAGGTATCATTGATGTAATATTTTATATACTTATTTTTATGCCACAAATCCAAATAACCATTCAATTGTTACACACTCATGTCTTATGTTCTTTCATTGTCTAATGACTCACATCTTATGAACTTCCAATCTTTCTTCCGTGATTCGAGATTATATTATTTGATATGAAACAATTTTTTTCCAACTGTTATGATCATATTCTTATACACCTATATTCATATTATACTTGATTATAAATTATGATCACCCTTACTATGAATATTATATCACTATTTCTTATGATTCATTTAACCAAGAGTATAAGAAAGGTTTCAAGAAGGATTACTAAAGTTGAATATCCTTTTGGGAAACATTAATAGCCTTCCACCCAACATGCCATTTGTGTTCCAAAATTCCAAAAGCACTAAAAATTTATATTATTCATAAATGTGTTTGTGTAATGTAATTAATATTCTTCTGAAAACATGAAATATACATGTATAGAAATCATGGGTCATTATAGTAGCCGGTAGGGGAGAGGTTTAGTCAACCATTAAAAATAAGGGTTATGAAACTGTAGTAATAAACCTGTATTTAATCTAGGATAAAATAATATGGTTATGGTATCGATATTCACTAATATAATATTAAACCTGTGATTTAATATATTTAAATTTTATAAGAAATTTCCCTTAATTTTGATGTTTTACTACTATGATTAGTGTTTCTCACGCTATGGTTTCTTTTTTTTAATGGATAGAACTCGAAGGGACCAAATTAATGATTAATGTGATAGAAAATTCAATGATTATCCCCCTAATAAAATTTTTTTATAGGATTTGGAATGAAAAGTATTGTTTCTATGCTCACAAAAATTATATAATATATTTCTCATGCCAGATTTCAAAATTAACTATGAATGGAAAAAAATTATCTCGAGTCCTTCTTGAGGTATAATCCACATTCTATCTGTGGGTCACCTTATCTACCAGTGGTAGAGAAATTGATCAGTAAAACAATCTAGAATTTTTTAGTTCTCCAATGTTTAGAAAATAAGAAGTTCATTTTGTTTGTCAATCATTTGGAAGGTGAAGAAGAACAATGGTGTATTCTTGTCAAAATTGTGAGGAAAAAGGTATAAATTTTATCCATTTGAATGGGATCAGTTCAAGAACATATTTTCTATTAAGTACTTTTCTTGTTTCTTCCTATGAAAACAATGTAGTAATTCCATGAGTTAAATAAAAATGAGTCAGAATCAACTGGAACCTATGAAGAAAAAAATACTTGACTTGAAGGGTTTCTTGTAGCATTATTATCTAACAGGAATTTATGTTTTTAATATTTTTAGGTGACATCAAAACAAGTCTCTAAATGGAATTATACAAAAGGTACTTTGGTTTCCATGAATAAGTTGTTTTATGTTCACTAAAGGTGAAAATAAAAATTATATATTCCCACCATTCCTCTTATTTTTATATTAAAACAAATATCAAGTGTCAGGAAATAATAAATGGTCAAATGAAATTTATAGTATCATTATTCTAGAAATGTGGGAAGAATCAATCTGGTGAATTCCTAAAAGGGATAAAATATTGTTTCAAGCATGGAATATAATTTCATTAAATTATTGGATGTTAAAGTTATGGGAATAATTTATCTAATGATGTGAATAATGATAAATCACAAAAAAAAAATACACCACCCGTGCTTTAGTGTTTAAATTTCAAGGAGTTTGGGAACTATGTTAACAACAGCCCGAATACAAGGACTAATGTGGTTGGTAATCCAAAAAAACGTTTTGATTATAAAGGATAAATTTAAATACAATTCTATCATAATGGATGTAGTGAACCATTATTATTGAAGAATACTTATCCTTCTCTCAGTTTTTGGTAATTTCATGTTTTATTTTGAATGAATGATCCCTATGAAAATCATATAGTTCTTCCATTAGTGATAATTAATGTGATTATCTACAAGGATTATAGAAAAAATGAAATCACATATCCTATTGATCCAAGGACGAACCCAATTTTACTATGATTTTTTTTTCATAAAATGGAAGTAATTAAATAATGAATTAAGTAGAATTTATGTATCCAATATGGTTTTATAGTAATTAATTTTATTTCCATGTTTAAATAGAATACATGATAATGGTCTTCAGATGTTTGGTGTTTGAAAATTAAGAGCTAGATCAGGTTGTTTGGGTGATTAATGATATGTTGATTTTTTGGAATTTAGTAACCTTATTTTAAATGTATTGGATATTAATATTTTGTATGGTTCAGAAGGATAACCATTTATGAAAGTGTGTGTGTTTAGTTTGGGTAGAATTTTTAGTGATTAATATATTAATTCGCCCAATAAAGATTTATATGTATTGGATATACTGTTTGAACAATTTGTTTATGATGATAATAAGAGATATAATTAATAAATTGAATCTCATTATGTATATTAAATTCCTACTTGTTATTTAATAGTTACATTTTTATCATCATTTAGTTCAATAAGAGATGAAGAAAAAATAGATTCATGTACAAATAAAGAGTTAGATTATACTTATAAAATGAAATCAAGAAAGTATATCTCCTCAATGGATTTTGAAATAAAAATTTATACCATTGTCATCATTTTATGATATTAATTACGTTTTTAAAATCTATATGGTCAATGGTTTTTTGTTAATTAACCTTATCTTCATCATGTTATTTATCACTCTCTATTATATCATTGGTATTATTTTTCCCTTGCAATCCATTTTTTAATGTTTTTCTTATGTGGAATCTTAGTTATTAATTACATTATGTGACCTTTAGATTTCAAACATTTCATTTCTATGGTAAGTTATATTATTCATTTTTATGAGGTGGTTTTCTATGAATGAATTAAAAAATCTTAAAGCTTTGATAATTAACAATAATTTTGAGGGTGAAATTCATTTCAAGGGGGTCAGACTGTATCACCCTTATATTTTTATGAAATAGACTTTTTATGAATTTCATTTCATTGATTTAATAAGTTTCATTATACAAAATTTCAATATTTTTTTATATAATAAACAATGTTAAGCTTGTTATATACACAAACCAAACTTAATTTTTGTTATATCCAACACTGAGTTTCTAAGGAATTAAATTTTTTTACTAGAATTATTTAAAAAAATTTATAAACTAGCCTTTACAGTAGAAGGTGTCAACCCGATTAACTAAATCATGAATAATTTTTTTACTAATTTATATATAATGAATTCATTAGTGACTAAATAATTATAAATTAAAATAAATCCCAATTAAAAATAAAATAAACTCTTTTTCTGAAATAATATGTAAATGCGCACAAGTGTGTTTTAAACCAATAAATAAAACAATCACACATTCTCTAGTATATTAATTATATATATATATATTATTTAAGATAATTTATTATAATCATCAAATGTTTTTCAGGGCCTGATAAATCCATTTCTTTGTTTAAAAACAGTTTTATCTTTCTAGAAATTTTTTTATCACGTTTTAATGACACACTTTTTTAAAAACTAAAATATGACACTTTAATAAATTTTAATTGAAAAATATATATTCATTTTTAAATTTTAATATCCAAATTTAAATTGGTTGAATATCGTTAATTTTTATGATATGATTCATTTTATGATGAATAATGAAATACACTGCATTTTAACTGGTAATAGACTTTTCATCTAGATAATTTATAATATTGAACTATATTTAAAATTGGGTTTAAATAATTAAATATCTCAATTAAATATCTCTTAATATAGTTTAGGTCATTTTAATCATTTTCATATTAAAATTTATATAAAAATATTTTATTCTTTTGAATATTTTAACCTCAAAACCCTACATTCTTAGCCCATCTAATACAATAATTTTCAATTAATTTAACCCATTTATAAGTTTTGAATTTTTTTAAATAGTTTCGTTATTTGGAATCATAATTTCCACATTTATTAAATAAGTCACTTTTATTTTTTAAAAATAAGAATACTAAACATAGTAATTGTATTACCACGGTTAAGTGTAAATCAGGTAATTATGTCTAATATAATATTATAAATATTATAAATTTACCATAAAAATTTTCCTAATTTTCATTGATGATTAAATAAAGGTAAAATTATCATTGCTTCTAATTTATAACCTATTGGAGCTACTTGGGTGACTTTAGGCCATTAATAGTATTTTATTTTAAGAAAAATCAATCTTATCAAACTATGGTTTCTAATAAGTATAAAAATTTTATTATGTGGTAATAAAGAATATATATTCAACCATAAATAGAATTTGTAAATATAAAAGAATTATCTTAATCATGGTAATTTGTTTGTAATATTTACTGATTAAATAAGAACCTTAAATAACTAAACAACGATGATGGAATAATTTTTCAATTAATGAGACAACTAAATATATGATATTTAAAATTATTTAAAGAAATACACTTTGAATTAATTCATGTGTTAGAATAATTTTCTATTTTATAAAATAATATGGGTGTATTAAATTATTTTTTACAAATAAATCTTCATTTATTGAGTTTCATAAAGTCAAATAATGAATAGTTTGAAAAGCGACATTAAAGAAATTTTATGAAAAGATTTTTAAAAAAAAATTATTGAAAAATTATAAAATGTTAAATAAGTATAATGGGATTATATATTTTCTTAAATATTATAAATTTTATTTTTGTAGTCTAATTGATAATTTATATTCAAGTAATTAAAACCTTTTAATATTGAATATTTATTATCTTATTTAATTTTAAAATAGGCTAATTAAGGGTTAATCAAAATGATCAGGTTTAAAATTACACCAAAGATTCACTATAATATATTATAAAATGATATTACAAGTTTATTTTATATTATATTTGAAAAAATATCCTATTTAAGAATTTAGATAGAGATCAATGTTATTATAAATTAATTCTTTTAGAAAATCCAAAAGTGTCCCTCCCCTATCTTATAAAATGGAAAATATTAAACTCTTTTATTCACACATTAAAACATATTTTTTGCCACAACCTATAAAAAGTTCCTCCCATATTATTTTCATTAATCCTTAAAGCCTTTTTTGGGAATAAATCCAATCAAATTTGTTCTTTTATGAAAACAAAAAGAAAATACCTCCAGAAGATGTAACATTCATCAAAAAAAATTATAACTTTCATAAAACTATTTAATTAATTTATTAACATTTTTAAATAATAACCTTAGTATATTATATATAATTATATGACTTCATGTTAAGGTTTAAACTGACAAATCCAAAACTTTCCAATGAATGGGATACACTACCATCTTGCATGTGTATGGCAGACTACCACCTCACAAACCAATGAAGATCATTCTTCCATTATAAATTTTCATGGTTGGAAATAATTATGGATTAATATTTTATATATAATATAAAATTTTTTATTAAGAAATTTTTATATCATATATTCTTTCATGATTACCATTCTTTGGAAATACAGTAACGACGTTCATGTGTACGGTGGACTACCGCCTCATGAAGAGATGTAATTTGGTCAAACTATACATGGAATGTATAATGGAAGGTTTTCATAATTTTTTTTATTTATATTAAATAAAAATTAATATTTAATTTTAATATATCTATAAATTTCTTTATTTAATCTAATAAGGAAATGAAAATAGCATTCATGTGTACGTACGACATACCGTTTCCATGAATCATAAATTTTGTTTTATTAAAATATCATTTATAAATCACCATAAATACATATACAATAAATATGAGGCATATTTATATCCTGGATATAATTATAAGTATTATAAAATCATGATCTACGCAAGAGTATCAATAATAAAAATTCAAAACATGTATGAAAAAGAAAGCGGTTATTACCTGAAACATGACTTTAACAATGAATTTTTTACAAGAGAGTAATATAAAGTCATATGTAAATAGTATATGGTATTATAAATATTAATATCTTTATTATGTTTATGTATTTATAATAAAATTATATTTATTATATAGGAGTACTGAATTTGTTCGAAGGATGTCAGGACTTACCCTAAGAGGATTACTAGTCTCACTTTTATTTGGGAGAGGCTTATGCCATATTTAGCCATAATTTATTTTCTGCTTCATGTATACTGACCTTTAATGTAATATATTATCATTATATTTAAAATCTATTTGTATTTACATATCCAATTGATCATCTCTCTTTCACAGGTTTTACGGTTTTAATGTTATCAAATCGGTAAGGTAATTTTGTCTCAAATTGCCTTCTCTTCGACACATAGTTTATGATGAACCTGTATTCTTTTACGAGGGGTATATACATTCGCTGACAGGTTTTATGAATAATATACTTATTATCATGATGTTATATTTTTCATTTATTATTATTCTCTCTTATGTTGGAAATTGTTTTATTCAAAAAAGAATTTTTCTAAATACATTTTCAATTTTTTTAAAATGATTTTTTAATGATATTAAAAGAAATAGATTTTAGAATTTTTAAATTGGGCTTTAATGAATAATTTATATATTTTAATTTATATTCAAAATTAAATATGTTTTTGGTCTATTTTATAATTTAAAAAGTATTTTTCATTGTGGAAATGAATTCATTCAAAAGAAATTTTTAAAAAGGGTATTTCAAAATTATTTCTAATCTAAGATGACTTATGATGCTGTTACTCATGACTTAATTGGGATATTAATAAATTAATCCATTACAATTCTTTCTCTTAGCACTTTATGATTATGATTTCATGATGTTTATCAACACAATTTCCTTTCTGGGAGTTATGTTATGGTGAAATTTTTATGGAACCAATTTCCTTTAATGGGTATTTATATCATGAATTATTTATATTATTATGGTACACATATGTATAATTTACATTATGTGACGTTTTGGACATATATCGACCACAAATTTATTGGGTAATGATAAATGTTTTATTCGATCAAACGGTAAGCTGGTGTTCAACTCAAGCCCGTAATGAAAGGGTACACTGGTGATCAGCCCAAGCTCACAACAAAAGGGTTCATGTGTGGTCAGACGAAGCCCCAAATAAGAGGGAACATGGGGGGTAATATTAATACCTAAACTAAGTGGTACACATGAGGTCAACAGAATCTTGATCAAAAACACAGGTGATTGTCCCTAGCCTAACATTCTTTGAATATCATGGTAGTTATCATTGACATGAGATTTTCTAAACATGTATCTAGGCCAATTTTAGACTCTCGTGGCTCGTTTTCATCTAATATCATATGATTCTTGACTTATGAACTGCCAAAATTTCTTCCATTATTTATTATTATGATCATTAATATGAAACATGTGTAATTGAAATTTTATTATCATTTTCTTTTATCCATATGTTCATATTATACTTATCTGTCTCTTATGTTTATCCTCAGTGAGAATATGATCTCACCAATTTTAATGTTTCATTTCTCTAGGTTATGAAGAGATTTTTTATGTCGGATTATTAATGGGGAAGATATTTTTTTGGAATCATTGAAGATCTTTAACCAAACAATATGTTTGTGTTCGATGTTTCCAAACGAACTACTCTATTACGGACCTTGTGCATCTTTTATTATAATGTAATGAATATTCATCTAATTTTTTTTAATATCAATGCATAAAAATATTGGGTCATTATATTAAGGCCCTCTTGCCTTTGTTTTGCGTTTTTTTAGTTTAATTCTTTTAATATATAAATGTTGTATAACTATGAATTGTTTTTATTTTTTTTTTGTTTTTTAGTACTATGAAAAGTTTATATATATATATTAGATAAAAATATATATAAAAAAATTATTTATTCATACCATTATTATTATTCATTTATTTTTTAATATGGAAATTTTAATTAATATTTTTTCTGAAATTATGTTGTTATCTACTTTAATAGTTAGTTTTATAATTATTTTATTTAAATTATTTCTAATATTTATTATCTTAAAATATTTATATATTTAATGAAATCATTAATATTTAGTAAAAATAAAATTTCCAATTTTTAATTATAATAATATAATTAAAAACATCATATTAATTTAAATAGACATATATAACTTAATAAGAATTTTTTCCATTAATATTTAAATGTTTAAATGTAATGTTATTTAGATGTATATATTTTGAGATATAAATTTGTATTTATTTATAATATTTACGAATTTTTTATCTTCAATAACGTTTTATATATTGAATCATTTGGTCAAATTTCTTTTAGATTTTATTTAAATTATATAATGTATACACATCAAATTGTTTACATAAAATATATTAATGTCTCAAGTAAGTGACCATTAATATCTATAAAAAATAAAGTAAAAATTGAATAAAAAATTTGATACACTTACAAAAAAATTAAAAAATAATTGAAAATTACCATAATATCATAAAAATGAAGAATGAAAAGTATTATTAGTGACACAATATAATATTCGACTAAAACATTATATTTTTATTAATATATTTTCTTAATATTAATTTTTTTTCAAATATTTTTTATATGTTTTTTCAATGTTCAAAATATAATTTAGATTTCTGTTATAATATAATTTTTGTGTATATATTTTAAATATGTAAATATTATGTTTTTAATCAATAATATTTATGTCATGTAAATTCATTCAGGTTTATTATATTGACGAAATTAGTTTTATTTTCAAAAAAATTATATTTTTAGGCTATATTTCATGTTTTCCATAGATTTTTCTTAGGGTTTATATGATATATGATTTTAAAGTTACCTACTTGGTATTTAATTAGTTTTCCTATTTTTCAAGTAGTCGAATTTGAAAGATTATAAAATTTAAAATGTATGGAAAATGTATATTAAAATTAAAACACGATATAATCATGTAAAAAATTTGTAGAACGTAAAAATAATTTCCACAATTAAATTGTAAGAAAATAATATAGAGTATAGAATACATTTTTTGTTTAAAATACTTTAAGATAATGGAAATCATATACATGAATAAGTAAAATCTCAATCTATCAAGTGGCCATATACGAAATTCTAGCCTGAAAATTGGATGCCTATATCTAGAATGACAACCTCTATGATTGGGTGGGTTTGATGAGATATATAGTGATCTTATAGGGGTGTTGGAACATTGAATGTATAATTATCTACCTATACATCTTTAGAGGGTGGTGGTATATGGATGTCATCAAGTGAACCTAATCTTTCTCCCACTACATAAGTGGAAGAACCATTCAATATCTAAAGTGGTATCCATAAGGATTATAAAAGGACCAATCATGAAAGGTGGAGGCATTGGAAATGAAACATGATATGAGATTAGATAAGATATACATGGAGAAATTTATGGACATCCTGATAATATAAATTGAAACCAAGCCTCTTGGTTTACACCCCTAATCAGCTGAAGGTTGTCTTTTATAGGTGTGACCTTTTCCTGTGGAATAGATAAGGACTCATTTGCACCACAATTAGGTCTATTTGATCACCATCATGGCTCCACGTCATCATCATCCACTATAATAGGTTACATAGTAGGAAATTCTTCTCCCTAAGAAGAAAAATCATATCCCTGAGGTGGGAGGTCAAAGATACAATAATGTATAACCTGATACATTGGTATCATCTCCTTAGTTAAAGCATGGTACATTTCCTTGATAAAAACTTCACCCACATTATGAAAAAACATAAGAATAACTTTTGATATTCGTGTATGTTGTAATTAGAATAAAAAATAATTTAAAAAGTATAAAAACAAACTAATGTAGTTTTATTGACTTAGAAAATCCTAAAACCCTCTGTTGTTTGGGGTAAGATATAATATTGAATTAAATATACAACATGGATCATACTTGACCTATGATTATTGATTGGATCACCTTATATAATATACCTTGATATGATATGATATACATCACTCCAAGATGTTAATATAATCAGCATTTCATCAGTGTTAGTCGACATCTTTCCTTGCAATCAGCTTCATGGAAGGAAGCACTACTTAGTTTCTCAGTGGAACTGGAATACATTAAACCAGTCTAATCTTTCATGTTACTATATCCTGCTGGTCCTGCTCAAAAATATTAAATTTTACACGAATCACAATAGTTATGTAATCATGAATACCCTTGGTACAATATGTGAGAATCTTGTGTAATTGATCCCAATATGGTACCAATAATATCATAAATGACAGTTAGCATTTGATAAAATAGTTATTATGAATTTTGAAAAAGGATAATATTTTGAAATTGATTAGTGAACAAAATAATTCATATATTTACATTAGTGTGAAGTAGACTATCCAAAGTGATACGGCATGCAACCAATTTTTTTATCTGAGTCATGATGAAATTGTGTTCCTAAACACACCTATAACATTAAAAAAAAGTGATAAATAATAATAAATAAATTATAATAACTAAAATTTTCATTAAAAACAATAAAATTGACTGATGATTCTACCATCCATGTTGAGTTTCACGTATAACATCTATATGAAGATATAGACCAGAAACAATATGGGTGAGGTGAGGGATTCTCACACATTCCTGTATCTAAATAAGGATGAAACATCCCCTGAAATCACAATGATCTGATCAACCATTCATAAATAATTCTCTATATGTGTATTACAAAAATATAAATCCATAGTTTCATCTCCCAACTTAATTAATTTCCTTCAACAGCCCCACATATATCATATTGACATGTATACCATAATGATAAATGCTCAATGTCCCTCCAAAGAGTCTTAATGTATTTGAATAGGAATGAAAAATGACAGTCGGATTGATAGCATTAGTGGGTAAATGGGTGAATTTCATGTACATTCAGTACATATACAGTGACCAACCATCTTTAGCATAATCATCCCCTATAATGTCGAGACCAAGAAATCATTTTATCAGCTCTTTCTTGTCTCTAAAGGTGGGTCCTATAACTACAACAATCTGAATATGTAGACCAAGAAGGACTACCACATCCTCATGCGTGATGGTTAACTCTCCCTATAGTAAGTGGAATGTGTGAGTCTCGTGCCTTTACCCCTCTGTGAGGGTTGCAAGGAGTTGATGACCTAATAATTTATAATCAGATACAATGATTCCATAAATGACAATACAATATAGGTATAGTACAATAGAAATTATAGGTAGAATATGATGATAATGGTTCACACTCTCACCAATATTCATCGAACCTCATGACCAATAAGAACCTTATGTGGAAAAATCCTATACTACTTAGTGAGTAGAGTAGTACCCTATATCTTCAAATATAAAAATTAAAAATATCTAAAGTAAGAGAAAAATATAAATATAACATTATGGTAAGTATAATTTTATGGATGTTATAATGTAAGATATCACATAAATATTCCCATTATTTTATGATATTGTTTTACCAAAATAATAGGTCATGTATTCGTTTTTCTCAATGAATATTTAAATTTCTTTTATAAAAGTAGTTTTTATCTATGTCATCATTGTTTGATTATTTTCATATTCCCCAATCAATGTTTTCAAAGGTGATTAGTTGTTCCTCTGTTCATATTGGAATAGAATTATGTTTTTAAAAGGGGTTTTACATTTAAACCATATTTTTAGACACATATGTTTTATTAGTTGGATCAAACTTATATATTGAGGTATTATTTAATGTATAAATGAATACCAATATGATAGATCCAAAATTTTGTTCTTTTTCATTTATTTAAGACTTATCACATGATGGTATATTTCATGGTTATTTTAACACATGTTTTATTTATAGTGTGTTCATGGATAGTCTATTATGATTTCATTTCATCTCATAATATCTATTTTCCCTTGTAATGGGAATATAAAAGGACAATTATAAAAACTAACAGATGATTTAAAAAATGGTTTCATCATGTGAAAAATATTTTTAAATGGAATCATATTTTATAGAATAATGTTTTATTTTTTAAAATAATGAATCCATTAGGAATGTTTAACATGTGTGTGAATTATGTTAATAGTTATATAAATTATCATTTATTATTATTATATTTTAGAATTATTTAGAAATAAATCAAATTTCAACAAAATGATGTAGTTAATATTAAAACCATGTAATTGAAAAAATCAAAGAGTTCGCATTAGAGTAAATACATAATAATGGCTGAGAGTGTGAACTTGATCCATCGATGTTAGGACATCATATCCTATTATGAACTTCCTAATTAAATATAAATGATCTCAAATGTAGCACTTATTCTTATGGTTAGTACATATCATTTCGCATACTTCTGGACTTCGGTCACCCACAATGTCTCAACCTATTGATGATAGATATCAATATTGGCATGTATTCGGGCATTAAGAAATGTCATAACTCCCTAATAGGTTTCTATGGTGTATCATAATATTTTTAAATGGTTTCAATCTAGTACACTGGATCAATTTATGGTTCCCATGATACGTTCAAATATACACATGTTTCAATGTTGTGGGCTCTTGGAAACTACAATTCCAAAATTTTCTATATTGGAAATTCCTTTCTTTTAGTAACTCTCTACAAATCAACCATTAGTACATGTGATGAGTTACTAACACTATTTTGCTTAAAATTTAGAGTCTTTTTAGTAGAAAAGGTGTGATTGATAAGTATAATATTTTTAAGGTTCTTTTTTATTTCTCAATGAATGAATTTTCTGAACCATAGTCGTTGATGAATCCCATATGCAGCCTATTTTCCAATTTTAATGAACTACATGACACAATTAAAAATTAAATCCTGCAATAGGGAAATTATATTAAACCTGAAAATACCCTTGAAGACCTCATTGATGTAATCTACAATATTTTTGGTCATGTGTCCATTCCACTTCTCCCAATTGTATGATAATTCACTTTTATCTTTTCTTATCTTCATCATATAATCATACACTCGTGAATTATCCCTGTAGATTTATTATAATAATATTTCATAAATTTTTTTATCCAACTCGTAAACTACATGAAATTGATCATATTTAAGACAATTTAATTTTTTCATTATGCTAAAATAGTCAAAAATAATAAACAGTTTGTATACCATGACTCATTGTATCATATATTTTTGGCTCATCACAGAATTTCTGTCACATGTTTCTAGAAATGGGTCCGGTCCAATATGAATGATTTGAATTCATGGGTTTCTATATAATAGGGTCTATATTCTTTTTGACATTGATTTCTCAATGCTAATCAGATATCAAATAGACACCCTGAATGTTGGTCAAATAATTTTTGATACATGCTGGAAACCAACTCCAAATTTTTATTTTTTCTTCTCCTAAATGGAAAATGAAATGGGTAGAGTTGAATGGTTTTAATCTTGGGATTCCCCAATCCACAATAATCCCATTTATTTTCAATATAGAAATTTCACATCATTTATTATGAAATATGTATAGAAATGTAATGTATAAATACACAGATGAAATTCCGAAAACAACCAATGAAATTTTCCATGAGATGGATCAAGTCAGTTCTTTTGAAAAACATGTTATTTTTTATAAATATGGAATAAAACATGGTTATTTTTATTAGTATCAACAGAAATTATGAAAATTCTAGATTTATTTCATGCCAATCACCATGGACCTATAAAATTTCCATCTTTTTCACTATCCATGACCCTTTATAAGAAATATTATAAAAAAAATTATGTTATATCCTCTCATTCAAAAGGGATATAGGCACATTTTAACATGTCTTATCTATCTCAACAATAATATATGACACAATTTCTTCATCCAATATGTATGATATTGTGTTTTTTTATGTATAGAATTATGAGTATCTTTAATTATATAAATTCTCCAACATACAAATTCCATGTTAAGAATCACCCTCAATAGGAATCTATAGTTATCCCATTATTTGTCACATCATATTATGTATTTTTTAGGATTTAAATACTTAACAAAATATTTAAAATCTCCCTCAATATTAAATTTTTTGAGAATGTTTCTCAGAAAATATATTCATTCATAATCACTTCTAATGTATAATGATATTTCAATTTCACTAATTCAGTTCTATAAAACTCTAGGAAACTTTATTCATGGTTTGATAAAATTCCATTTAAATTATGGAAAACATTACTTTTCTTCTGACCAATTTATGAAGATTAGTGGGATGATTTATTATGTGTCAAGGGTGTTGTCCAACTATACATTTATAAAAACATCCACACCAACATAATCAGATTCCTCCACTTAAATATTGTTATCTCTATCTACTCCATCATTGGAAACATCCTAATCATCCAAATTATATTTCTGTATAACTAACACATCAGTTTTATTATCTTCTTCTACATAGAATAGCCTTTATTTCTTTGGATGGACCTTATTTAACCAATTTCACATCTGTATATTGTCACATAATAGGTTGTTTTTGTTTTACACTAGAAACCTCAAAATATTACGTTACTATGGAACCATCATAGAGTAGGGAAAATAAATTTGTTTCTTGGTTTAAGTCCTAATCAACATCCAATGAACAAGATAGATCCCATAGAGTATCCTAGAATTAATAATTTCTATAGATAAAATACAGAATCTATTGATCATATCCAAAATATAAATTACCAAAAATACATTCATGATGTTATCTTAGGGTTAAAAAATCATATTTCATAACCATTTTTGTTCATTTTGTACTCTAAGATTCTCCTTTCACTCTTTGAATAACATCCATGTAGCAGCAGGAATAAGGAAAAATGATTTTCTATGTGAAAAATGTGTTCTGATCTTGATTCCAATAGTGTAAAGAATTTTAACAATGATAAATACTCATGTACAATTGGACACAAAATCATTACATTACAAAAAAAATTAATGTCCTCTTATATCCTCAATAATGACAGAAATTATTCATGTACTATAGATAATGTTCCTATAGATATGAGCAGAATTATATAAATAGAATGTGAATCAGATAAGTCGTATCCCCCATGAGTTTCAAATTGGGTTAGAAGTAGGGATTTCATTATGAGCTAGTCCCTGATAATGTCTATCTCAATATAGTTTTTATTAGGATATACTATTAGTTAAATTCATGCCAGATTCACAATCATTTTTAGTATCCATATTAGTAATTCATTTCATAGATAACCACACAATCAATACTCTAGTGAAATTATAGAATATATTCTTTTATCCTCAATGATGACACTAATGTTTTGGAGTATAATTTTTAATGTTTTTAGAGGTGATTTTAGTACTTTATAAAGATAATGTGAATCATACAAATTACATCCCCTAAGGTTGTCAAAATAGGTGCACAACAAGGCTCATTTTCGTCCACCAGTTACTAATTGAGTCTAGATCGATACTATATTTTTGGTGTTATTACCCTTAGTACATATGTGACAGAGCCACATCCCCTTGTGGTATATAGACAAGGATTTAATTTCTTAAATAACCACATATTATTTACTTTAATGTGTTTTTAGATTGTATTCTTATATCCTAAAAGATGACACTAACATTTAAAAGTATAATTTTTAATCATCTTAAAGTTACATTGAGATGTTTATAAATAAAATGTAAGTTATCTAAAACATATAAAGTGAGATTGTCAAACCAAATATGTGACTTGTTATGAATCATCTATACCACGATATTAACAAATCATGTGTCCAGTTAAGCCTCTATATCTAGCATTAATCCCTCTTTCATTATATAACAATTCTACATTAATTCGATGATAATCAATAACTAATTATTATTTAATCCGATGTTAATCCTTAGTTAATTATCACCTAGTCAGTAGTTATGCCATCATTAGTTGATAGATATTATGTAGTTAGTTCAAAGATAAATAATAATTTGTCATTAATTAATCCTAAGTTAAGAATTACTTAATCCTAAGTTAAACATTTATTATTCATATGTTAATAATTCCTTAATCATTAATTAATGATACACTAGTCACTCTTTAATAATTCATTAATTAATTGTTTTTATGTAGTTAGTTTATTGTTAATTATTATTTAATCGTCAACTAATTAATGTTTAATTATTACCTTATCATTAATTATTTCTACTTTAATCAGTACTTAATAATTGAATAATCATTCCTTTATCTTTAGTTAATCATTCTTTATTCATTCATTAATCATGTGTTAATCATATGTTAACCATTACATAATCACTTGTTAGGGAATATTTAATCCTATGTCAACTATGACTTAATCAATCATTAATCACTTAACAATCATTCATTAATTAATTATTTAAAGTAGTTATTGAATTATTTTTATTAATTCATTTCTGTTTATTAATTTTCTAAGATGTTAGTTTATAGATAATTTATTATTTCTCATTTATTATTTATTATTTATTCATTACTTCAATATTAATTAATCAAATACTAATAACTCGTTAATAATTACTTAATTAATAGTTATTAGGAATGCACTTAATAATATGTTATGGGTTAATTAATAGTTCTTTATTATTTTATTTATTAGTTAATCAATACTTAATGATTAATTAGGCATCATTTAATCATTAGTTAATCATTATATTAGAATTTGTAAATATTAGGCTAACTATGCCTTAATCAATCTTTAATCAATCTTTAATCATTACATAAATAAATGTTACTATGTAGTTATTTTATTAGGTAATTATTATTTAATCATTATTTAAGTAGTCAGTTTATAGTAAATTAAAATTAGACATTAAGTAATAATTAGTTATTAATAACATCGTAATTAATTAATTCTATGTCAATTATTAATTAATCATTTAAAAATCATTCTTCAATCACATATTAATCGTTATTTGACCATTTTTTAATCATTTACTACTCATTAGTTAATTATTATATATTCATTCGTTAAGAATATGTTAATCTTCAATTACAAATGAATTTATCACGGGTTAATCACTTTTTAATCATTAGATAATTAATATATATTATTTAGTTTCATTGTAGTTCACTATTAGTAAATTAATATCTTATCGTTAAATAATTTTGTGTTAATAATTACTAAATCATTTGTTAATCATTTGTTATTCATCAGTAAATTAATATTTAATCATTAAATAAACATTATTTAATCCTAGTTCAATTATTATTTATTCATTCTTTAATCCCACATTAATCATTACATGATTGATATTCATTAAGAACATAATTTATAATTTGTTTTTTGTTAATTAATAGTTCATTGTTATTTCATTATTAAAGGTTAATCATTAATCTGCAGTTATTTGATCTAATTTAGCCCAAATTTAATATAAGGTTATTTTTTATCTAATCATTCATTAATACAATGTTATTCATTGTTATTAATTTGTTTTAATTACTTACTCAATACTTTAGAATTTTTAAATCATTAATTTCTCAATAGTTAATGATTATTGAATCATTTTTTCTCTATTATATATTAATCATCTAGTTAATATTAATTCATACTTATGTAACTAATAGTTAAAAAAACTATGTTATACAAAATAATAATATTCTAAAAATAATGAATATATTAATAAGAATAATAATAAATTATTTACTCAAATTCCCTTATTAATTAATAAAATTTTTCTTAAAAACATTTACTATTTTTTATGAATTATAGCTAACTAACTAAAAAATTATATTCAAATTTAAAACTAACTAAATCTATACTAAATAATCAAATAAAATTAAAATAATTATCAAAAAATAACTCTTATGATGCTTCTCAAATTCCACACTTCCAAAATTTATCACTGATTGTTTTCAACAAAAAATGTGACACAAAAGAGCTCAAACACCAGGAAACAACGAGAGGGAGATGGAGGAGAACTAGAGAGATGTGGGATGAATATTTTATTGTTTCCTTTTACTTCCTGCAATTCATTGGTCTTTCCATCATGATTGTCTTAAAAAATATATTCTAAAAAATGTCTTTTCGGGTAGTTTTCTCTGGTGTTAGTGTATGTTCTAGTGGAGACAGTATACCAGTGAAGAATAAATTGCATAATGGGTGTTGGATATAGAATCATCATTTTGGTAGTTTGGTGGTGTTTCTTGTATATTGATCTTGTCTTAATAGTGTGATGGCTATGTGATATTCGGAATTTGTAAGGCATCTTATAGAGGTATTTTTGGTCATTTATGTTAAATTTAATTATTTATTTAGTTTTTTACTTTTTAGTTAGTTATAAATAATTTATTTACATATTTTCTTAGTCATTTAGATATAATTTATAAATAATAGTTTAAATTATTAAGTAATATTTTATTATATGATAATGACATTTTAGTAAATAATTTATAATATGTCTTAGTAATAGATTTATTATGAAAATAAGATATTTATTTAGTGTGACTTGGTGGTTTTAAATATTCGTGAAATAGTTAAGAGTGAATAATAACTAGATTATGCATAAATATTAGAGAAAAAAATTCATTAATAATTAACAATTATTAAATAATGACTAACTAATTTTAAATTAATGATAAACAATTGATTAACTAATGAATAAAAAATGAATTGGGATTAATGAATGATTATATAATAAATAACCTAGGTTTAACATAGTACTAACATAGAATTGAATAATGATTAAATAATGATTAACTAATGATATACTAATAATTAAATAATTATTATCTATTAATTAAATAATAGCATACTATAAAGAAAGTACATAATAACTATTCATTATGTAATGACTAATGATTGATTAATGAATGAGTAATGTATATTTAACTTATGATAAAATAATATTTAAGTAATGATTCACTAATAATCACGTTTTACATGATAAATGACTAAATAGAGATTAATGAATTATTATAAAATAATTATATAACTATTAAGCATTAATTATAAATAATAAACTATAAATTAACTACATAATATCTATTAATGAAGTAGTGATTAACGAGTTGTTATAGAATGATTATTGAATTCTTAATATGTTATTTACTAATTCTTATTTAATGATTACATAATAATTAACTAATTATTGGTGAATGATTTTTGAATGGTAAAAAAGGATCAATGTGTGATTAAATAATTATTAATCAATGATTAGGGAATAATTAACCTACGAATAATTAATGATGAAGTAATGATTAACCAATAATTATTTTATGATTGACCGTTAATTAAAAATAAAGTAACTAATTTGATGATGATTAAATACTAATCAACTAATAATTGACATTAAAGTAACTATGTAGTAACTATTATTTAAGTAATGATTAACTAATTTGATGATGATTAAATAATAATTAACTAATTTGATGATGATTAATTAATTAATTACTAACGAGTTATTTATATAGTATAAATTATTGATGATGGAATTAATAACAGACAAATATTTTATGATTAACTTTTTTTAACTATAAAAAAACTACTTAAATAATGATTACATTGTAATAAATTAATAGTTAATTTAATGTAACTACATAATAATTGATAATTAATGAATAATTAAGTATACATTCTTAATTGATTAATAAATAATTCACTTAGGATTAACTATTACACAATGAATGATTAAGTACATATTAACTAATGATTAACCAATGATTAATGAATGAATAATAAATGATTAACTTATTATTAAAAAATCAATAACAAATAATTAAGGAAAACTTATTCAGTGTATGAGGAATGATTAACATAGAAATAAATAATTGTGCCAAACTTATATGATACTAAATACTTAATGATTAATTTTTAATTAAGTTTAAACAATGTAACTTGTAAGAACTTGGACCTTCTTTTCAGGTATGAGATGTTATTTTCTGGTGTTTTTGAGAAATATAAGGGAATCTAGAAATTTATAGAGTACATTCCTTGTACATAAGAGTACACACAGGGTACCCGGTTGCCACAGATGACTATGTACTGGTCATATAACGATCGAGTACATAGCCGTGTGGGGTGACTTGGAGACCACCTAAAGCAGAGGTCGGTTAAGGCATGTACGTGTCACATACATTAAATGAAAACACCATGTACTTTTCTTTTTTTTCGTTAAATTGGACTGTGGTCACATCTAATTGGATGAAATTCCTTCTTCTCGACTTGACTTGTCCTAGAGCGATCGTTGGGTGTGACTCTTCTCTGAGGCCCCGATCAACCATCTATTCTTCGAATCAAACCCCATCGATTATGTTGGAATAACCACAGTGAGTTATTCCTTCTTCTAGAGCCTTGTTTTATGATTTCTCATCTTTCATGATATAACCATGGTTGAATGTTTTTGAGTTTTTGTTTAGATCTACGTCATTCTTGGCCGATTCAACGACTGACGTATGAGTATATCGATCATACAGCACCGAGGTAAGTGGTTTGTTCATTTCTATAGTTAGTATTTGAATTTTTATGTGCAATAATGCACAATACCCTAAATTGGGGTATTTTGTGTTTATGTATTTTAACCATGTTGATGTATACTATGCTAGTTTCCTTGAGTTAGGGACCGTGTTTGTTAATAATTTTATTTTTTCATTCTATAGATGTTTTTTCCCATGTTTGTTTTGGTATTTATCTGTAGGTCTAGTTTTTTCTATTAGTCTGCTTGCTTTCTATTCCAAGTTTTGTTAATACGGTGTTATTTATCTGATCTTGTGAAATGCTTTGTAGCTATTTAGCCAAGCAGTTCTTGAGGTTAACTTTGGCTGTAAAACATCTTTTGTGCAGGATTTCATTAAATAGGGTTGTGGGAACCTGGTGTAGTGAGACCATATGAGGAATTGACGTTGAGGGCTTTCCTTGTAACAGCCCAAGATTTTATGAAAAATATTATTTTTAATTTCACTAATGTCTTTTGTTGTACGCTACACCAAAAGGAGCTTTCACAACACGCATCCTTGACTTGCCTTGCATTACACGCAATCACGAACTTCCTCGATAGCGTGTGTAGTACGCAATAACGAGTTTCGCTAAACAACGATATGCTATTAAAATATTATTAAAACTAGCCGTTATGAATAGTAATAACCACTTTTTGAAATTTTGTAAATTTTATTGTTCAAAATGGACTTCATTTTTGGATTCAGAATATCGAAATTAGCTTAGGGTGAAAATTTGGTAATTTTCGAATAACTTTCATATTTTGATGAATAGTGGAAATTACTAAATTTTAATTAAAAACAACTCTTTCAATAGAAATAATTAATAGTGATAAATTATTAATTTTAGTGGTTTTAAAGTATATTTAGAATATATTTTTACAATTTAATAAAATGATGGTCATTGGATTTAATTTCACATTTAAACTAGTTATAAACAAGTTTCAATCTTTTGATAGTTATTATCTCTTAAAAACACGCCATTTGTTTTTGACGACGGGAATAAATTTTTAAATTAGTTAATGCAACTGATATGTTTTGAATTTGGTAAAATAGACATCATTTTTGAGTTCATAATATCAAATATAGCTTAGGCCTAATTTTTGGTATTTTTCTGAAAACTTTAAATTTTTGATGAATAGTGAAACCACTAAGTGGTAGTTAAAAAAAACTGATTTTTTCATAAAACTTAATTTTACCGCTTCTGTGAGTGGAATTTCAAAAATCCGAGAGACACGGTTGATGTCAGTAAGTAAAATGTTGTTCAATGAGATGAAAATAATTTTTTGGTGAATAGTAACTTTTTACCTTTTTTTCCACGGTTAAAAGTAAATAGGGTAATTAAGGGTAGAAATGATATTATTATTACCCTAACACATGTCCTAATTCTATTGGACAAGTGTAATTCGACCAAAAACAAACTTAGGAATAAAATATGACCATTTAGACCCACTTGGATTAGATTAGGACATTTATTATTAATTTATTTAAAGAAGGGTTAAAATAGTTAAAATCAAAGTATAATAAGTAAATAATTTTTAATATGGGGTTATACATAAGATAAATTCAACTGTAAATATTCATTAGAAAGATAAAAAGATTTCCTACATAATGGTATTTTATTTGTAATTTTTAGACATTAACTAATTTAATTTATTTATGACACAACAATGATGCAGTAATTATATTATTAATGAAATATTGACATAATTGATGTTATAAATACCCAAATAAATATAATTTCCGACTTTTTATGAATTACACTAATTTTATAGGTTAATTTGACATGTTAGTATTGATTTAATTAACTTTGTTCGAACTTATCATTCTGTTATGATTTTCAAAAAAATCAATTACTAAATAGTGTCAAAATTGACATAAAATAGTTTTTAAAACAAATATTATATTATTAATTGTTATTTTATTCCTAAAAATCTAAGGTTCATCCAAATGACTTAGATAAGGTTATATATATTAATAATAAACAATTTTGGGTTCGTTTGTCTTCTTATAGTAAGTTTATTAACCTTATAGTGTAAGAACACAAGAAGACACGGTAAAAGTAAAATTATTTAACTTAATGTTAAATCTAAATGATAAGGTTAAAATAGGAACCTAAACTTGTCTAAATTCTATTCGATGAGAGGATTTCGACCCATCCCCACCTTAGCCACGAAATAAATCAATTTAGATCTATTTAAAAACGAACATGACTTTATAATAAAATAATATTTTTAGTTTTCCCAAAGGAGCCCCTCTCCTCCCTTATAAAAGGGCAACTCCTCCCTCTATTCCTCACACAACTTTGAGCCTTCAAGCTCGGCCAAACCCTGCCAAATTCTCTTCTCCACTTCCCTAGAAACATCCTAGAGGTTCTGGTCTTCCTCAAAGCCCAATTTTAGTGCCCTAAGAGGAGGTCTTAAAGAGGCGCTTCAAAGAAGAGGAGGTTCGGACACTTACGAAGCAAATCAGACCTAAGGTAAGGGAAATATCACAATCTCATTTTTATCCGAGATTGTTTATACATTGGAATTTACTGGAGTGCATTTTATCATCCACATTCATGTTTACTCGATATGACATATTATTTACATCCACCTATAATGTTTTAAATCCAATTTTACCCTTCAGTGTGTTTTTAGTAAAATATATGAAAGGAATCTTTTGTCGTTTTTCGTACGAGGTAATTTTTTGACTTTTCCAAAAAAAAGTAAGAGAAGAATGCTTTTTTAACTTATACGGCATGAATGAATTTTTAAAACATTATTTTCAAGAAGCTTCCTTTACAAGTTTTCATGTTTATTTTTAATCAACTTCTTTTAGTTTATAATTGTACGACATGTTAAGAAAGGAAAAGTGTTTTTGAAGCAGAAAGGATATTTTCCTCAAGAATGGAGTTCAAGTGTTTTATCAAAATTATTTTCCATCTAAGATAATAAAGGGTTCTGTTTTTATCCCTATTTATTTGATTATGTAGTGATGGAATTATTTTTAGGAATTCCTTTATCTTATATGAATTGTTTTATGATGTCACGTTGTTTAAGATTCCCATTTTTATTACATGGGTTATGCAATGATGTATGATTTGTGATTTTGTGGAACACATAATAATGGTATCATTATGAGATGGTTGTGACCTATATCTCCCTCCAATGCATTGGGTAAAGATTTTATATCTCATGAGATAGACATGGCTGGAACGGTAGGTTATACCGGTTCAGTGAAACAGGACTGTAATGAGGGTGACTCGGTTCAGAAAGGGGCTTTGTCCACTAAGATAGTCTTGGCAATGAGTCTTGACTAACATGAAATGATTCTCTATGATTATGTGTGTATGCCACAGAGTTTCATGTTTTATGTTATGATTATTGTGATTACATTTCACTTCCCTGATTTATCTCTTGTTATGAAATTATGATCTCTTTTATAGGTTAAGATTTCCAAAAGTTATGTGCTTATATATATGATGTGATTGATATTTCTTTTGTTTACCCTTACTGAGCATTTGATCTCACCCTTTTATGTTTTCTTTTCCCCAGGATATAAAGAAAGGTTTTAGGTATAAAAAAAGGAAGATATTTATGGGAGATGTTAAAGATCTTTCACCGGGATTAGAAGATTATATTCCGAGTTTCCAAAGACACTAAACTATTACGATCCTTGTGTGTGTGTTTTTGTTATGTAATAAGTATTCCGCAAATGTAAAGTAATGTCAATGTACGTCAAGATACGGGTATCTACAGTTGGTATCAGAGGAAAGGTTTAGACAAGCTTTGGAAACTAGGATGCAAAAACGTTAGTGAGATCCCAAGAGATATTTCTAAGGTATGTCTAGGGATGTCCCTAAGGTTAAGTATACGTATAGGTTATAGTACTAGAATTACGCTAAAGATCATAGAATTAAACCTAAGATGTTAGATATTGAAGGTACTCCCCCTTTATTATGTTGTTTCCCTAGCATGATTTTTTCCTCTCACACTATTCTTTTTGGGTTTTAGACGATGGCTGAACCCGAAGGAACCGTGTTGATCAATGCAATGGACAATGCAATAATTGTCCTCCTGAACAAACAAATGTTATGGGAGATGGAGTGCAGGATCTTATTGCTATACTTACACAAGCTATGAGTCATTCTGGACTTCCAAATGAGCAGAGAAGGGAACAATATTCTATTAAGTCCTTCATGAGGCAACGTCCACCTTCTTTCAGTGGGTCTTCTGGTCCACTTTTTGCTGAACAATGGATCAGTACCACTGAAAAGATATTTTCAGTTCTTCAGTGTTCTGAGCATGATAAAGTCATCTTAGCAGTGTATCGTTTGGAAGGTGATGCTGATCAATGGTAGAATCTCATTAAGAATACGAGGAAAAGGTATGAAATTGAGTCCATGGAATGGGACGAGTTCAAGAACTTATTTTTCAATAAGTACTTCCCTCGTATTCTCCGAACAAAGATGGAGAAAGAGTTTCTTGAACTAAAGCAGAAGGATGATGAATCTATTGGTACCTATGAAGAAAATTTTACAAGACTTGCAAGGTACGCTTCTGGTATTATTATCCAACCTGAAAGTAAAGTTGATCGATTTTTCAGTGGCTTAAAACCAAGTCTTCGAAAGGCATTATCTATAAGAGACTTCAGTATATATGAAGAAATTGTGCGTTGTGCTATGAATGTAGAAATGGAAGTTGGTGTTACATATCCATCTCATGGTTTTGAAAAGAAACGAAAGATGGAGTTCAAGGAGAAATCTCATAATAATGGTGAAAAGAAAATGAATGTTTCCTTATGCTCAAAGCGTGGAAAGAAGCATGGGGGAGATTGTCTTAAAGGGACTATAAAATGTTTTAAGTGTGGAAAAGAAGGTCATCGAGCAGCTGAGTGTCGAAGTAATGGAGAAAGGTTTTCTAATGATGTGAATAAAGCAAATGCACCACCAACACTTCAATGCTTCAAGTGCAAGGAAATGGGGCATTATGCTTATAAATGCCCTAATCCAAGGGTTAGTGATGATCAACATGAGCAACCACTTAAGGCAAAGGACAAAGGGAAGTCACATGCGATCACTATTGGTGATGTTGAATATGACAACGATGTGGTGGAATGATTAAGTGTTTATGTAATGGGATTCCAAAATAATGTTGTATATAGTATCGTGGAATATTGGAATATTTATGTTTTGGTCTATTGTGGTTTCCAATAATTTTATGGTACCAGTAACCATGGAAAGTGATTGAGATATTTTTGGAAAAAGAATGATATGCGCATAATGAAGGGAAACGAGAAAATGAAATATTTGACAGTATTCATGAGCTCATGATTGATATAAGGACTAAGTGATATCATGGTTTGAGTATATAGAATTTTGAGGATTTTGGTATGTGGAAAGTGTTAACTTTTAACTACATTCGTGTTTTCACTAAGGATCAATGGGTATTCAAGAGAATACATGATTAATGACTTTGAATGTTTGGAATGTGACCAACAAAACATATCTTATGATATATGGGGATCAACGATGGTATTAAATCTCCGGTAATCGTTTTCACTATGATATGAGAGTGGACTGCAATATTATGGATAAGCCTAAAGATTGGAATGGATTATGTTGGACATAAGTTAGTATTGTTTAAGGATAGAAGTTTTTTCGATATTATTGATGGGATGTTATAGTTTTAGAAAAAGGACAACCTGCAGGACGGGCGACAGCCCATCGCGTCGGACAAGGCTGTGGGAATCGAACCCACAACCGAAGTGCGACTGGCCTTTATCGCCTACCACTGGCCTACAGGAAGTCCCTGTTTAGTAGAAACTAGTTTTATTATATTAAGCAGTATGATATATGAAGTATAAGTCCATTTTAGGAACTATATATGATTAATCTCACTATAGAATGACTTATGTATATTTAATAACTTTTGCAAACCTTTTGTTTGAGACAGATGGAATGACCTGTCATTCTATCACATGATCTGCTAACACTTCATGAATAACAAATTCAACTTCATTTATTTAAGAGACGAAGTGGAAATTGTTCAAGGCACGAACAACAGTGAGATTGTACCAAAATAAAGTAAGTATTTATTCTAATTCAAATTCTTCAACTTTAGGGAAACGATCTTGAAAACCAAAAATGTTTTCCTAGTGCTCTTATATCTGATTAATCAGATGGTACCTTAGATCGTCACAAATTTATGGATTTGTGATTGTCAGATTTTCCATAGCCATGTTCTCTACCACTCTCCATCAGAACATGATGGTTAGATTTTTCTTCCATATCATTATTTTCACCTATGTGGAAACCCGGTGATTAGTTTATTTGGGTTACCGTTACGTTTCATACTTTCATTTTTAAAGATTGGTTTTGGTATTCCTTTTTACGATGTGGGTTTCTATTAAAGAAACTTTCGAATAGTAAACCATTTATAACCCCAACGAATTTCGAGGGAGAAATTCATTTTAAGGGGGTAGAATGTAACAGCCCAAGATTTTATGAAAAATATTTTTTTTAATTTCACTAATGTCTTGTGTTGTACGCTACACCAAAAGGAGCTTGCACAACATGAATCCTTGACTTGCCTTGAATTACACGCAATCGTGAACTTCCTCGATAGCATGTGTAGTACGCAATAACGAGTTTCACTAAACAATGATATGCTATTAAAATATTATTAAAACTAGCCATTATGAATAGTAATAACCACTTTTTGAAATTTTGTAATTATTATTTTTCAAAATGGACTTCATTTTTGGATTTGGAATATCAAAATTATCTTAGGGTGAAAATTTGGTAATTTTCGGATAACTTTCATATTTTGATGAATAGTGGAAATTACTAAATTTTAATTAAAAACAACTTTTTCAATTGAAATAATTAATAGTGATAAATTATTAATTTTAGT
This sequence comes from Viscum album, assembly GCA_963277665.1. Lineage (NCBI taxonomy): Eukaryota > Viridiplantae > Streptophyta > Magnoliopsida > Santalales > Viscaceae > Viscum > Viscum album. The sequence goes on along the minus strand of OY728140.1, from coordinate 589,793,456 downwards.
GGTTTTAAAGTATATTTAGAATATATTTTTTCAATTTAATAAAATTATGGTCATTGGATGTAATTTCACATTTAAACCAGTTATAAACAAGTTTCAATCTTTTGATAGTTATTATCTCTTAAAAACACGCTATTTGTTTTGACAACGGGAATAAATTTTTAAATTAGTTAATTCAACTGATATATTTTGAATTTGGTAAAATAGACATCATTTTTGAGTTCATAATATCAAATATAGCTTAGGCCTAATTTTTGTTATTTTTCTGAAAACTTTCAATTTTTTATGAATAGTGAAACCACTAAGTGGTAGTTAAAAAGACTGAATTTTTCATAAAACTTAATTTTACCGCTTCTGTGAGTGGAATTTAAAAAATCCGAGAGACACGGTTGTTGTCAGTAAGTAAAATGTGGTTCAATGAGATGAAAATAATTTTTTGGTGAATAGTAACTTTTTACCTTTTTTTACCACGGTTAAAAGTAAATAGGGTAATTAAGGGTAGAAATGATATTATTATTACCCTAACAAATGTCCTAATTCTATTGGACAAGTGTAATTCGACCAAAAACAAACTTAGGAATAAAATATTACCATTTAGGCCCACTTGGATTAGATTAGGACATTTATTATTAATTTATTTAAAGAAGGGTTAAAATAGTTAAAATCAAAGTTTAATAAGTAAATAATTTTTAATATGGGGATATACATAAGATAAATTCTACTATAAATATTCATTATAAATATAAAAAGATTTCCTACATAATGGTATTTTATTTGTAATTTTTAGACATTATATAATTTAATTTATTTATGACACAACGATGATGCAGTAATTATTTTATTAATGAAATATTGACATAATTGATGTTATAAATACCCAAATAAATATAATTTGAGACTTTTTATGAATTACACTAATTTTCTAGGTTAATATGACATGTTAGTATTGATTTAATTAACTTTTTTCGAACATATAATTCTATTATCATTTTCACAAAAATCAATTACTAAATAGTGTCAAAATTGACATAAAATAGTTTTTTAAACAAATATTATATCATTAATTGTTATTTTATTCCTAAAAATCTATGGTTCGGCCAAATGACTTAGATTAGGTTATATATATTAATAATAAACAATTTGGGGTTCTTTTGGCTTCTTATAGTAAGTTTATTAACCTTATAGTGTAAGAACACAAGAAGACACGGTAAAAGTAAAATTATTTAACTTAATGTTAAATCTAAATGATAAGGTTAAAATAGGAACATAAACTTGTCCAAATTCTATTGGATGAGAGGATTTCGACCCATCCCCACCTTATCCTCTAAATAAATCAATTTGGAGCTATTTGAAACTGAACATGACTTTATAATAAAATAATATTTTTAGTTTTTCCAAAGGAGCCCCTCTCCTCCCTTATAAAAGGGCACCTCCTCCCTCTCTTCCTCACAGAACATTGAGCCTTCAAGCTCGGCCAAACCCTACCAAATTCTCTTCTCCACTTCCCTAGAAACATCCTAGAGGTTATGGTCTTCCTCAAAGACCAAATTTAGTGCCCTAAGAGGAGGTCTCAAAGAGGCGCTTCAAAGAAGAGGAGGTTCGGACACTTACGAAGCAAATCGGACCTAAGGTAAGGGAAATATCACAATCTCATTTTTATCCGAGATTGTTTATACATTGGCATTTACTGGGGTGAATTTTATCATCCACATTCATGTTTACTCGATATGACATATTATTTACATCCACCTACAATGGTTTAAATCCAATTTTACCCTTCGGTGTGTTTTTAGTAAAAGATTTGAAAGGAATTTTTTGTCATTTTTCGTACGAGGTACTCTTTTGACTTTTCCGAAAAAAGTAAGAGAAGAATGTTTTTTTTAACTTATATGTCATGAATGAATTTTTAAAAAATTATTTCCAAGAAGCTTCCTTTACAAGTTTTCAAGTTTATTTTTAATAAACTTCTTTTAGTTTATAATTGTACGCCCTGTTAAGAAAGGAAAAGTGTTTTTGAAGCAGAAAAAATATTTTCCTCAAGAATGGAGTTCAAGTGTTTTATCAAAATTATTTTCCATCTAAGATAATAAAGGGTTCTGTTTTTATCCCTATTTATTTGATTATGTTGTGATGGAATTATTTTTAGGAATTCCTTTATCTTATATGAATTGTTTTATGATGTCACGATGTTTAAGATTCCCATTTTTATTACATGGGTTATGCAATGATGTATGATTTGTTATTTTGTGGCACACATAAGAATGGTATAATTATGAGATGGGTGGGACCTATATACCCCTCCAATTCATTGGGTAAAGATTTTATATCTCATGAGATAGACATGGCTGGAACAGTAGGTTATACCGGTTCAGTGAAATAGGACTGTAATGAGGGTGACTCGGTTCAGAAAGGGACTTTGTCCACTAAGATGGTCTTGGAAATGAGACTTGACTAACAAGAAATGATTCTCTATGATTATGAGTGTATGCCACAAAGTTTCATGTTTTATGTTATGATTATTGTGATTACATTTCACTGCCATGATTTATCTCATGTTAAGAAATTATGATCTCTTTTACAGGTTAAGATTTCCCAAAGTTATGTGATTTTGTATATGATGTGATTGATATTTCTTTTGTTTACCCTTACTGAGCATTTGAGCTCACCCTTTTATGTTTTCTTTTCCCTAGGATATAAAGAGGGGTTTTAGGTATAAAAAAAGGAAGATCTTTATGGGAGATGTTGAAGATCTTTCACCAGGATTAGAAGATTATATTCCGAGTTTCCAAAGACACTAAACTATTACGATCCTTGTGTGTGTGTTTTTGTTATGTACTAAGTATTCCGCAAATGTAAAGTAATGTCAATGTACGTCCAGATACGGGTCTCTACATTCCTATAGTGTCTATTATTTGTCAAGCTATGAGACTATAAGTGGTATCTACATTGAGTGATCCCTCTGAGTGTCTATAGTTACTGTTATGTGACTATAGGGGGAACTGACATTGAGTGCTTCGTCAAAGTGTCTATAGTTTATCATTAAAAGGCTATAGGGGGAATTCACGATGATTTCTTCCTCATAAAGTCTTTGTTTTCATTAGACCAAAGGGGTTAGACCATGTGATCTTACCCAAGAGGGCATTATATCCTTGTATAAGTTGAACCAGAGGGGTTCGGATGTGAGAACTTATCCATAGGGTTACATGAGATTGATTGGTTTAACCATTGGGTAAATGTTGTGAGAACTTCCCATAGGGTAAGTTGTATTCATTTGGTTGAATAATTGATGAGTTTAAATGAATGTAATTGAAACAATAGGAATGATTACATTTGAGTACTCCTTGTTTATTGCTTCATTTTTCTTATTTCCTACCATATATATATTCAATTACTATTAGGCGCAGATCTTTGGGTGGTAGCCTACTAGGATTCTTCTCACACTCGGTTTGGGTCATGCTTTTGGGCCCAAATAGATTATATTTTTGCTTTTATAGATAAGGTCAAGCACCCTTCTACCTCAAGTACTTGATTGTTGTGGTACTGGAGAACATGGGACCAAGGTGAGGCTTGCGATGATGTTAGAGGTTTTTACCTATTTTTCCTTTATACATTGTTTTAGAACATTATTCCAGCATTGTGACTTGTTTTTCTTCTTTCCAAGATATTTGTGACATGTGTGATTATTAATATATGTATATATATATATGTTGTAGATGTTTAGTTTCTCAATCTTCTATTGTTTACCATTTTATGGTATTATTATTACATCCCCTACTATTATATGCATCTTTACACTACATTAATATGCCAATGAGGACATAGATTCCCCACTATCACACCGAAGGCCCTCACTACTAGTCAGTAGTCTCTGGAATTTGGGGAAATTTTCTTGAGGCCATGTCACCAACCAGGTACGGGGCACCTCTGGGAGACACCAAAAACCGAAACATTAAAAAGTTGTATCAGATAATTATTTTCTTCTTAACGTAATATTTGGAGCATATATCTATGTATAGTAAGGAATATGTAGTTGTTAACAATATATTCATGGTATTAGCTAACTCGTGTATATGGAAAAGGTGATTTAACTAGATTATTTCAATTTTTTTGGCCACTCAATTTTACAATTGATTTGATTTCACAATTGGGTAATTCTCTTGTTTCGGGTTATGATTTATGCTATTATTGAGGTTCTATTTCTGTTTGAACCTATTGATATGAGTTTATTTTGTCTCATGCATCATATAAGAACTTCCTAGAGATCACATTTCATACATTCATGTCATGCCATTTAGGGTGATTTACTGATTGCATGTTGTTATGATAGATGTTGTGCTAGATATGCATGATTTTTTGATAGATGCCTCGATAGAATACCTGCTATTCGATAGGGTATTGTAATGTGTAAGGTTTCATTTCAATGAATGCTAAACATTGGTTCTTATGGTGTTATAGACCCACACAGGTCATAATTTTGGTGAATCGTTTCCCTTTTAAGCTTATATATGACATGTATAGGATTCCAAACATTGATTCTCGGGTCATATAGGCCCTCACGGATCGTAATTTGAAACTTTAATGTTTGTGTCACTCTTTTTTGGGTTCCAGAGTAGTTTTTAAGGCTTACTGTCCAGAAAACCCATAATACATGGTGTGTATAACTGAATACACACCTTGTATCCTAATATTCAAGAATGAACTATTTTTTTAAGTTCATACCGTGTACTCTATGTACACGCCATGGATTCTCTAACCATGTCATTGGTTGTGTGGCAGAGACGCAGGATTTGGAAATCCTTGGAGAAAAACGTTGTGTATCAGACATATAGGTTGAGTTGTATGGACCATGTGTCCACCCTTGTGACAAACGACAAGGATGGATGAAACTTATGTTATACACAATGTTCCAATATTGAACACACTATGTAGTGTAACCCATGTACCCAGCCTTGTGACTAACAACATTGGTCCGTGAAATCCTTCTAGTTCACAATGTGTCTAGCTTGAACACACAGTGTAGTATTATTCTAGGAGAATCGTGTGGGTTAGTCATGTACAAGAACTCGGGTATGGGAAACGATTCAAGTACATGCCATGTCTTGGGAGACATTCCATGTGTATGGGGTGATACACAACCAGGGTTGGCAAGATTACATGCTCAAGTAAAGGATTAATGGAACATGTCGTGTAGGGGTCATACATGCAATGTATCCTTGATTTGAAAAACATGAAAGATTTATTTATCATGTTACTTTATTGATATTCTATGTTTCAATCCATGATAATCATGGAATAATGTTTGTGGTTGACCATACAAGAGTCATGCCATTCAGAAATCATCCGGTTGAACTCCAGATATAGGGAAATGATCAGGCAGTTGACATAGTAGATCAGGCATTACTAGAAGACCATCCCATCGTGCTTGTCTTGGAACCAACCATCATTCCGTATAAAGGTTCAAATTCATAGTTCTAATACTTTTAGGGACAATAAAGCATGAGATTTCATGAGTTTGGAGTAGGGTACCCTCTTGGTCATGGAGTATTCTTCTCACGTCAAAGAGTTGCAACATTTAAAACCCATTCTAGGGGTGATGAGGTCTTCCTAGAAATGAAATTTGAGGATGATCTTAGGAATGACATCTGATCGCAGGTGAACATCATCTGATTGATGACCATATCATCCATAGCCAATCAGACACTGATCACAGAGTGCAACCTGAGCGATTCTTGAGCTATGGGACAGGGTGGTTCAGCATCCAGTATTGGTTCTTCTTTGGGTGATTGTATGAAGATACATAGAGAGTCTATACATGGTGATCCAAGATGGAAAGATACACCTTCAGGTAACCAGGTAGAATGCTACTAGTGTGGGAAGGGAAGGAAAGTAAGACCACATTACCCAAGAGACCTAGTGGAGTGCGGATTTTGAGGAATGATGGGCCATATTAATTGGTTATGTCATTTTTTCTTACCAGCATATAGTTATAGGGGTTCACCTATTAATCCTCATTCAGGAGCAGCACCAACAGTTTCTCATTAGTCTAGGAACAGGAGTGTGTCTGGCCATTCAGACCGAGGTGGTGGTCGTGGCCATGGTAGCCAATCACCATGCATTTAGTGAAAATAGGGTGAATCTGCTCAATGTGGTCATGCAGGGTAACATAGCTACATTATAGGACAAACTTTTGTAGTGGAGAAGGCCTAGAAAGAACAGGATCATGTACTCTCTATAGTTCGAGGTATGCTCGTAGTTTCCTCTGTTATAGCTTCTGTACTTTTTGATATAGGATCATATCATAGTTTCATATTTGTTGTTGTTGTGGAGATCCCTAGGCTATGTATATTTACTTCTGCATATGTATTGACAATGGACACTCCGATGGGGACTATATAGGATATTAAACGTAAGTGTATGGAGTGCCATCTTGAGGTTGGTGGGTTTCAATTCTCATGGGACCTTTATGTCATAGAGATGACAGGATATGACATCATTCTTCGGATGTATTGGTAAATTCCCTTCCAATATTTTTTTGAGTACTATTGGTGTAGGTGAGTTTCAGATCACCAGATGGTGGTTTGTTCTTACATAAGGTAGAATGGGTTGTCCATGAAAGAAGAGAAGGACCCGAACTTGATGGGTAGAGAGGAGTTACATCCCATATTACTTGTCTATATCTGGATGACCAGGGGACTTCAAATTTGTACTTTCCTCCAGTGGTGTATCATTACAGAAATGTTTTTCTAGAGGAATTTCCAGGTTTGTCTCCAGAGGGAGAGGTGGATGTTTTTATTGAGATTGCGCCAGGAGCAGCACTGGTTTCCATTCCTCCTTAGAGGATGGCTACACTAGAGATACAGGATCTCAAGAAGCAGTATGAGGAGTTGTAGGTAAAGGGTTTCATCTGACCTAGTACACCTCCTAGGGGTTCACCTATCCTATTTGTGAAGAAGTCAGACAGTTCTCTCAAACGTTTTGTGGAATAACGAAATCCGAACCAGTTCACGGTTAAGAACTGATATTCCTTTCCGAGGATTGATGATCTCTTTGATCAGATTCGAGGAGCCCTGGTGTTCTCGTACATTGAATTGAGATCTAGTTATCATCATTTGAATGTTAGACCATTAGATATACCTCAATCAGACTTTTGGAGTAGGTATTCTCTATATGAGTATGAGGTTATGTTGTTCGATCTTGCGAACCTGTCTACAGTTTTCATAGTACTAATGAACCAAGTGTTCCATCCATACATGGATTCTTTCTTGGTTGTATTCCTGGATGATATCTAGGGGCACTCTCACATGCGACCTGACCATTCCACACAACTTAGCATCATTTTGAGTATACTGAGAGAGCATTGATTATATTTTAATCTCTCAAAATGACTCTTTTGGATTGACTGAATTCACTTCTTGGGTCATTTATCTCAGAGACAGGAGTATCAGAAGACCTATAGAAAGTGAGATCAATAGTTTTCTGGGAGAAATCGAAGAACTTATTTTAGGTGTATAGTTTTATAGGGCTAAATAGTTACTACATATGTTTCAAACAAGACTTCTCATGCTTAGCAACGCCACTGAAGGGGATCACTAAGAAGGGTGTGAAGTACTTATGGCTAGATTCTTTTGAGTCAGCCTTTTAGAAGCTGAAAGGGATGTTGATTGAAACACAAATACTAGTATTTCCAGAGTCAGGAAAAGTTCTATACTGTTTAATGGGATGCTTCAGGTATATGGATGGTAGTAGTGCTTATATTGGGGGAGGACTCATTACGTACGAGTCCCAGCAGTTTAAGCCACATGAGAGCAATTACCTGACACACGATCTATATTTTGATGTAGTTGTTCATGCTCTATGATGTTGGAGACATTATCTTCTAGGATATCATTTGGTGTTTTTCACCGATCATGAAATTCTCAAGTATATCTTTACCCAGCACGATCTGAATTAGAGATAGTGAATGTGGGTTGAGTACCTTCAGTCTTTTGATTTTGATATTTCATACACTCCTGGGAAAGGCAATACAGTGGCTGATGCATTGATCAGGAGAACACAAATATAGGCAGTTCCGGAGGCCAGCAGTGAGTGGCAGCTTAGGGCTCTATTCTCTAATATGCATTTTGAGGTGCAAAACAGATAGGTGAAAATGTTTCTTATTTTTTTAGTTGTTACCTATACTCTTCCTGAATGAGTGAGAATGGGGAAGATATCATATTTTGAAGGCCTAGACTTATGGGAGAGTGTGTCAATGGGGGAACCTATTCCTAGATAGACCGTAGGATAGGATAATATCTTCTGATTTCATGGGCACATATGGGTGTCAGTAGACAAACGTGAGGAGATGATGTAATACTTTGTTTTCTTATATTGGGCAGTTCATCCTAGTGTCACCAAGATGTATCGAGATCTTCGCCATCATTATTGGTGGACATGTATGAAGAGAAATGATGTTGGGTTTTTTATGTGGTGTTTCACATGTCTTTAGGTGATGGAAGAGCATCAGCGACCAGCACGGCTTTTGCAGCAGTTACCCACTCTTGAGGGGTGGTGGAATGATGCCTTGATGGACTTCGTGACAGTTTTACCGAGGTCGCCTTGAGGGAATGATGTAGTTTGGGTTCTCATTGACAGTATCCCAAAGGGTTCTCACTTCTTTCAGATCAAGGAGACCTCTAAGGTAGATGATATGGGAAGTTTTTACATCTTGGAAATTGTACGCTTACATGAAGTTTGACACACTGTTTTATCTGACATGGACGCCCGTTTTACTTATCGGGTCTGGAAAAGACTATAGTGGGATTTTGGTACACAAGTACTTTTGAGTAAAATTTACCAACCCCAGATAGATGTTCATTCCAAGAATACTATTATGGTGCTAGAGGAAATGCTTTGAGCATGTGTCCTAGATTTTGTAGGTTCCTGGGAAAATCAGATACATCTTTGGGCGTTTACCTACAATAATTGTTTTCAATCAACTATTCAGATGGCACATTACGAGGGTTTGTATGGTAGCCCATGCCAATCACCTCTATGTTGTCTGGAAACAAGAGAGGAAACTATTCTGGGACCTTGTCTTGTCTAGGAGACCATAGAGAAAATAGAGTTCATTCAGAAGAGGACAGATACTTCAAAGTCACGAAAAAAGTCTTATGTTGATTGATGGAGATGACCTCTAGAGTTCGAGGTCAAAGATCAGGTTTTCCTACGTGTCACACTGAGGTTGAGAAAAAATAAAATTAAGAGATAGGGGAAGCTTTCTACGAGATATGTTCGACCGTTTTCGGTTTTGGAGAGAGTCGGTCCGGTTTCCTATCGGTTGTAGCTACCTCAAAGGTAATGGGCTATGCACGATGTCTTCCATGTTTATAAACAATGATGTTACTTCTCATACCCATCTCATGCTTTTCAACCAGAGGAGGTTGACATAGAGGTGGATGCATCGTTCGAGGAGCATCCTATCTGGATTTTTGATCGCAATGAAAAGGTTCTCTGTAGTCGATCTATTCCTATGGTACAAGTGCTATGGGAGCACAGTCGAGTAAAGGATGAGACTTGGGAGAGGGAGGCCAACATACGAAAGTGGCCGGAGATATTGGAGGATTCTTCTTTTACGCTGTCTTGATATGGAAATTCATTGATGAATTTCATTACGGGGGGATGTTTGTATGAACCCAGACCATATTTTGAAGTATGAGAATTTCTTTTCTTGTGTTGTTGAGAAAAATAGTGGAATATGGAAATTTATGGAGTACACTCTGTGTGCCTGTTTGACGCGGGTGACCATGTACTGGATGTGTAATGGCTGAGTACATGACCATGGGGTGACCTAGGGACCACCTATAGTGGAGGCCATTTATGTCATGTACATGGCATGTAAATTAAATGAAAATGTCTTTTACTTTTATTTTTATTTATTAAATTGGACAGGGGTCTTGTCTAATTGGCAGAAATTCCTTCTTCATGACTCATCTCTTCAGGGAGTGACCATAGGGTATGATTCTTCTCCAATCCCCCGATCGATCGTCCATTCTCTGAATCAACCGCTGTCGATTGTGTTGGAATCTCCACGATGATTTCTTCCTTCTTCTAGAGCCTCATTCATTGATTTATCCTCTTTCGTGATATGTCATTGGTTGAACATTTTAGACATTTTTGTAGATCAATTTCATCCTAGGCAGATTCATGGGTTGATGCCAGAGTATATCGATCATACAACATTGAGGTAGGTTATTTGTTACTTTACATAGTTAGCCTTTGAATTTTTATTTCAAAAAATTCCCAATATCCTAGATTGGGGTATTGAATGTTTAGGGATTTTAACCCTGTTGTTGTATGATATTCTTGTTTTCTTGAGTTAGGGATCTTGTTTTTGAATAGGGTTATTTTTCCATGCCATGGAGGTGTCTTCCCATGTTTGTTTTGGTATTGATCGTTTGGTCTAGTTTTTCCTGTTAGGCTGCATTCTTTCCATGCCTAGTGTTGTTTGGATAAAGTGATTTATCTGATGTTGTGATATGCTTTGTAGTTGTTTATCCAAGTAGTTGTCGTGTTTTTCATTGGCTGTGGAACATTTTTTGCACATGATTTCATTACACATCGCAGTAGGAACCTGGTGTAGTGAGACCATAGGGGGAATTGACAATGATGGCTTCCCTAGAGTGTCTGTTATTTTTCATGCTGTGAGACTATAAGGGGGTTGACATTGAGTGCTTCCTCAGAGTGTCTATTGTTACCATTAAAAGACCAAATAGGGAATTAACATTGAGTGATTCCTCAGAGTGTCTATAGATTATCGTTAAAAAACTATAGGGGGAATTTACAGTGACTACATCCTCATAGAGTGTTTGTTTTTATGATACCTAAGGGGTAAGACCATGTGATCTTACATAGGAGGACATTATATCAATTTATAAGTTGAACCAGAAGGGTTAGGCTATGAGAAAATATCCAAGGGGTTATATGAGATTAGTTGGTTGAACCAGAGGGGAATGGTTGTGAGAACATCCCAAAGGGTTTCTTGTTTTTGTTTTCTTGAATAAATGACAAATGTAAATGAATGTAATTGAAAATGTAGGAATGTTTTCTTTTGAGTACTCATTGTTTATTGATTCATTTTTCTTATTGCATGCCATATATATTCACTACCTATTAGGCACAAATATTTGGGTGGTTTCCTACTGGGATACATCTCATATCCTGTTTGGTCCATGCTTTTGGTCCCAAGGAGATTATATTTTTGCAGGTAAAGATATGGGAAAACACCCTTCTACCTCAGGTACTTATTTTTGTGGTACTGGAGAGCATGGGACAAAGTTGAGGCTTGTTATATAGCTGGATTTGTTTACCTGTTTTTCCTTTGTACATTTGTTTAGTACTATATTCCATCGTTGTGACTTGTTTGGCTTCATTCCTTGATATTTTTGAAATGCATCAATATTGACATATATTTAAATATATATATATATATATACTGAGTTGTTTATTTACTCAGTCTTCTGCTGTTTACTATTATGTTGTATTATTAATGCTTCCGATATTGTTATCTGTTTATTTATGTTGCATTACTTTTCCAATGAGGGCATAGTTTCCCCACTATCACACCTAAGGCCCTCACTGCTAGTCAACATCCTCTAGTGTAGGGGGAAATTCTCTTAAGGCCATGTGACCAATTGGGTATGGTGCACCTCTGGGCGGAACCTGGAACTGGGACGTTACATAATTAATAACTGTTAAATAATGATTACATAATGAATTATTAATAAATGGATAATTATTCATTTAGTAATTATTACTTATTTATTAATGATGGAATAAGAAATTCACAATTTAGGATTATGTAATTATTATCTCATGATTAATTTTGTGATTAATTATTATTTAAAAACTAAATATTTAACAATTATTAATTAATGAATGACTAACTACTAACTGTGTAATAGTTAATTCAGGATTAACTGAGTGTTAAGTATTGATTAAATATTTAATAACATTATATTAACATAGAATTAACAAAGGTTAATAGAAGACTAAATACTCGAAAAAGAGAATTAACTACACACTTGATTTGTTACTCTCATAATTTAAATGATTCATACCTAACTGTACACCTAGTTTTACACTACAACTATATATGATTTAGATAATACCTATTATCTTTATAAACATCTAAACATGCCTTTAGGGACATTGAATGTCATAATAAAAAACATTACTATCATAATTTCTAATATAAATAGATGATCTAAAATTTTAGTAATGAATATATTAAGTGGTTATCTGATAAATGAAATACTTTTCTTTATATTAAAACTAGATGTTTCTCTATCACATATGTTCCTAGTGTAATAATCCAAAAATATCATATTGATCATGAATTGATTTGGAACCGGTGCATGAAAATGGGCCTTACTTCACACCATGTTTTGAACTCCATGGGGATATTCATTAAATGACACACATTCTATTTATAAACAACTAAACATATCATTGGAAACATTAAAAATTGAACTACGAAACATTAGTGTCATCTTTGAGGATATAAGAAAAATGTATAAAATTTTGGTAAAATAAATATTATGTGGTATTTTGAGTATTGAAATCCAAATCTAGATAATACAAGTGGAGGTGGTTCTTGTTCAGATATACCTTTGGGTAACAACATTTAAAACACAATGTTGAGCTATACTCAATCATTAATTGGTTCATGAAAATGTGCTTACATCCCATCTAGGTTGAACCTCCCTAGTGATATGCTTTGTATGATTCAAATTATATTTATAAACTACTGAGCATACCAATAGGAAGGCTAAAAAATTTACTACGAAACATTAGTGTCATCTTTGAGGATATAATAATGCATTCTAAAATTTCAGTAAACTACTGTTTGTGTGGTAAATAATATATTTTTATTACTCATTGTAATTATTATTTACATTATTGGAATATTTATCGAAAATAACTTTTTACATAAAAATCATTTTTTTCTTGGGTCTACTACCATGAGGAGGTTATTAAAACCAAGTTAAGAGATTCTTATAGTAAAAACCTGTGAAAACATATAGAAAATATGATTTTTTAAATCTAAGAGAACATTTGGATAGAATTTTTGGTCATCAAAGTATTGTACCTAATGAAGAGATTTATAAAATTATCTATATAACATTTTAATTAAATTCTATGTTATTGCATCTAGGTAATGCATTGCCTACTTGTGATAACTTGTTTTAAGAAAAAAAATTTACATTCCCACTGGTAAGATAGTTCCATGAGGGATTTATATATTGAGGTTTCTAGTATATAGTAGTAGCACCCAATTATAAAATCATATAGGCTTGAAATAATAGTTGGAGAAGATCCATCCCAAGAAAATGTATCCATTAACTATGTTGTGGAAGTAGAAAACCAAAAAAATCTAGATCTATAGAAAGAACATTTTAATGAGGAGGAAGTTCCCAATGATGGAAATAACAGAGACAAAGATGATGAGTTGAAGTGTAATGACCCGAATCTGGAGCCACATAACTGGTGCCCCATACCCGATTCACCACATGAACTGAAGTGTGTTTCCCCAAATACCAGAGGCTTCCAGCTAGCAGCGAGGGCCTTGGTGAGTCTGTGGGGAAACTATTCCCTCATTTGGTAAGTATACAGTAGAAGAATAATCATAAACAATAGCGGAAGCAGCAAACAACATACAAAAACTGAACTAAAATTAGAAGCAATGTCTGATATAATAATGATGTAGTATGGTACTTGTATCTATGGAAAGAAGTAAACAAATCAACGTGCTAAAATACAACTAAAACCAACGTATTAAACATAAAAATAAAATCCATCAACATCATGAGCTAAAGCCCAGTCCCATGCTCTCCAGCTCCAACCAGCAATCAAGTACCTGAGGTAGAAGGGCCACAATCCCTTTCTACACCTGCAACCATATAATATGTTTGGGACAAAAAGTAGGACCAAAACAGGGTGTGAGACTAATCCCAGTAGGAAACCACCACAAGATTTGGGTCCTACTGTCAGTGAGTAATATAGAAAAAGTAAAGGAAAATAAATACAACAATGAACTAGGAGTACACTACTATATAATCCTAAAAATTACCATTCACATTAATTTAATTAAACGAACGAGGAAAACTGGCAAGTTCCCTATTCCAAGGTAAAGAAAGTATCACAATAGGTATCTCAAAAGACAACCTAAACACAAGCAGTACAAAACCCAAGCTTGATCTTTGGCTTGGTGAGCTCGTCACAACCATCCAACAAAATTCAAACTCACCCTCTGGTTGTCTCAAACTAGTAGACCCTTATAGTCCAGCAATCAAACAAGGCACAGACACTCTGGGAAGCTCTCATGTCAATTCCCCTATGGTCTTGCATTGATAGCAACATACTCTCTAAGGAAGCACTTAAGTTTAATTCCTTTTATGGTCTTGATGTGTGGGTAAACTAAGAACATGCTTGGGAAGCACAAAGTCTTATTCCCATAGGTCCTTCATATGAAACTAAAACCAACATAACCCTTAGAGAAGCACTTAATCATATATTCCCTCTTTGATCTCCCGCACCAGGTTCTCACAGCCCAGAGCAGTCCAGTAGTGCTTAATCGACTTTCATCAGCCCTAAGTATGTTCAAAAACTACTTGGATAATATCTACCATGCATAAAAACCATTTAATCAGCATGAAACACATGCAATCAGTGATAAAAAGTAAAATAACAATTGCAATATGGTTTTCCTCACAGGCAAATTGTGCCAAACTGCGATAAACAACCAAATAGGGAGAGACACCCATTGGGTGATCCTCAAACATGAAACTGAGCATATATTAGCAACAATTAATCATAAACTAACAAGAAATATTGGGAAAACAAACAATTTGATCAAAATCCTAATCCCAGGATACCCGATACATGGGTATTCAGAACTTTGGCAACTAAAACTCAAAGAAAATCAATGCAGGACAACAAACCACCTACCTCGATCCGCGAAGATAGATATACTTGAACCTCTGCCTGTGAATCTGCCTAGAATGGAGTAGATCTACAAAAATATAGAATGTTCTACCTCAGATAACTCACATGAGAGAAAGAATCCGGAAATGAGGGCAAAGAATAACCAAGAACTCACCACTGCGATTCTTCTGCAATCGAAGGAGTTTTATTCAGACAACCTTTGATGGATCGATGTCTTGGAGATGAATCAGCCTCCTCTGACACTCTGTATGGAATTAGGTAGAGAATAAGATGTTTATGAGCATTATTCATGACCCCGGTCTCATTAATGAAATAAAAAGTAAGTACAGTGCATGTAATTTTAGAGTACATGGCGTGTACTAGGGTTTTCCATACTGTACTTTAAGAGGCCTCCACATCACCCCCACACATCATGTGTGTAGCCCGGACACGCCCAGTACACGGCTTCGGGCGGTAGAGGAGTACACAGTGTGTACTCATAAAGTACATGGCATGTACTATGAAAATTTCCAGATTCTCCATTTTTCCTTAAAAATCCCATAAAATAGATCTGTACCAGAAACTGATGATCCGGGTTCTTACAAGAATGATTTCATAGAAGTTGGGGAAAAATTGGTAGAAATTTAGTAATTGTACAACATCCTCAAAACACAATAAATCTTTCACCCTATTCTCATCACAGTGAAAAAAAATTAGGTTCTATTTTATTCTACTAGAATGTTATCACACCATCAATAAAGCTTCCTAGAGTTGAAGAGGATAAATTTAATGAAATAGAAAAGCCACTATACATTGGACGATATTTTCCTTGAAAAAATGAAATGAAAAATATACTAAATATATTTATATTTAGAGAAACTTTAGATATATCATTGAGGATTCGAGAGAAAAAAATACATTATATATTGTGAAAAATATGGGGATTATTGTATATTCCTCTTGAGGGCGGTTCATGACATTTCTTTCAGAGGATAGATAATTTATAAATTGATGAAACTCACACTTATATTCAATAAAAAATGATAGCCGATCATACATCCAAAAGTGGTAAATTTATTTTATCTATTATTATTTTTATGATAAGGAACTACCATGATTTTTCGTTATCCTTTGTGTATTAGAGGATACAAGAAATTTTTATTTATAATATTTCCTATACAGGCGCATGGATGTCTAAAAAGAAAGAAAATTGTAAATTTCTACATTGATTGAGATGACTTGTATCAGGTTGTGTTAAAATTTCTTTCCATTCTAGGACACAAAAACCACGTTTTCTTCCATCTCAATACAAATGAACATGTGTCTAAAGATAATAGACTCAGTCCAGCTCATGTGAACCTTAAACAATTGTTATAGGAATTCCTTCCATGTATTTCTTCCATTAATTTCTTTAAATGGTTAATAAAATTTGATGGGAAATTTCTATATTGAAAATAAATGGGTGTATTGTTTACTGTGGAATACTAAGATAAAAATTATTCCCCTCCACTTATTTCATTTTTTATTATGTGGAAGAAAATTTATGAATCATATATTAAGTTTTTAACATATATCAAGAAACATTTCAACGGAATTTGAGGTGTCTATTTTATATATATTCATTATCATGAAATTAATGTGGAAATCAATATAGATCCTTTAATATGGAGATCATAAAATGGCCATAATTGGTAATGTACGAGGCACATTCATAGAAATTTTGGAAAAACATTCCATGATGATCCTATGAATAAGGTTTTCATGAGGCTTGGTATAAAATATATTTAATATTTGTTACTATTTAAAACTAATTATAAAATTAATTTTTGTGATATGTGATCAATTTCTTGTAGAATATACACCAAATGAATAAAGGTTTGAAAAATTATTAGAATAAATCCCCATGGATAATCAATGATTGTATTATTATGTAATGTCTTATAAATTCTATGTAATTGTTTTATTATGTGGAATTATTCTGAGACCACATGCTTTGAAGAAATGTGATTCTGAGCCTAGGTGAGCCCAGAATGAAATTATAAACTTTTTTTAGTTCACTTATGTAAGGGTGCAAGAAGGTACTTCTAACTTTTGAACCGGTGATCATATTGAAAATACAAGGGTACCATGAAATTCCAAATGCCAAGATTCACTTATAAAGGATTTATTTCTATTTTCAAGGGCCAAAATGAAATGTTTATTTTTGGAATTTTCAAAAAAAATAACAAAATAACATTAAATAGTTATTTTCTTTTATTTTTTCATACATTGAGCTAAAGACAACAACACTATGGTGCAATGACGAGGCCCATTGATGAGGCTTGTTAATGGATTGTTAACACGTAGTGTAATGATACTTTAATGATGTGTAATAGTGATTTTATTTCATAAATACAATAGTGTAATGACAAGATGCTGTAGTGTAACAGAAATGTTGCAATGCGTTTTCCTTTTATTTTGGTTGATGTTTTGGGAATGGGGAATTAAAAAAAGAGTATTATCTAATGAACCTATTAAGAACTTCATCTCCAGTGAAGAAAAACAAATGCATAAAAACCTCAAACATCTTTAACGAACCTCAAATAATGGAGTTGGAAGTAACAATCCTTGTCGACTTCTTCAAACCTCAAGGACGTAACACTCCAGAGACAAATATAAAAGAGGTTGGGGTTATTTTATTTAAATTCCTAATCCATTATTTTTATAGAAATTACAAATTCATATCAATCCATGAAAAGGTTGATTTGTGAATCGTGTGTTTATGCGGGAGGGTGAATTTTTTGGAGTTATTATACGGGATTAGTTTATCTCTAGTTTGTTTGAGCCTTAATCATTTAGAAACTCCTTGATTATAAAATTCTAACATGGAGGGTGGGGTACTGACATGAACAAGGCTTGAGCCCCTCCACATGTCCTCTCTTTGTGAATGGATTTTCTGAATCGACAGAAAGGTGGGTTTGAGACCTTCGTGGTGAAGAAGGAATTCCCCATAGGCTATTGACACAAGCGGTGTGAAGAACAGACCAATGTATTGCATCTGGTGGTCTGTTGAAGAATGTATAGGTTTTGACAGTGGAGAAACATAGTGGAGGAACATTGCGGTTCCAGCCATGTGTCGGGAGGAGGAAGAATATGCCGCTAGCTATGCCAGTGTTTGGGTGGAGTGGGGTGCCCATCAGCGCATTGTGGTGGAAGAAAGAGCGGTGAAACCTATTCCCACGTAGAGGGGTGGACCATGTTAAGGTGACTTAGGTGGATAACGATCCATAGTCACCCGACCATGGATGGAGTAGACCTGGGTGTTTGCATGGATGGTTAGATGTCAGAAACGGCCGAATGCTGCGTCCCCAGAGCACCACACCGACCGCCCATGCGGCCGGTCTTCAAGAAAGCGGGCCGCACCCCCAGCCACCAGGTTAGGCCAGTCCGGTACCTAGTGTGGTAAGACCCTTGACCCAGTGGGGAAAACCCATGATGGAAGGCCATACCTCCACCTAGAGGGTTGGGACGGAGTAGACCGGGTTGTTGGGAGACCTGGTGAGCTGGACCCCCGGACAAACTAGGCTGAGTCCAGCGAGGCCCCTTGGGCCTGGCCCACTATCTAGGCAGGACCGAACTAACCAAGACTGAACTGGGTCCGTTCAAGTCGGTTAAATTTAAACATGGGTATGGTGTACCACCAGACCGGGATAGTCGGGTCGGTCTGACTAGGTCAGACCGGGCCCAGACGCAATCGACCCCTCTTTTATAAAACAGTTGTATCATTCAAACCTCTCATCATATTGTGAATACGTTTTGGGAATTGAGACCCTCTCCATTAGGAGGATCATCATCCATGACCTAATGAGGCTTTAATGTATTTTGATATGTGACTAATGGATTGAGAATCGGTTCTCCTAAGAATTCTATATAAGGAACCATATGGTTGGATAATACGTAAAGACTATTGACTGTCGACTCTGTGTGACTCAACAACGACCTAGTGGGAAGTGGCGCTATGTGACCCGGATGGCCCATAGTGGGGAGTGGATGTGTGACCTAGAATACCCACGATACATTAGCCGAGATGTATCTCAGTATGGCCAAGGTGGGAAGTGGCCTTAAGTGACTCAATAGGCACACGGTGGGAAGAAATGTTGTGTTAGCTAGCATATCCACAGTATTCATCATGGATGATTTCTATAGTAGTCTAAGGTTAGAGAGAAGTGTCTTCTATCATACCTGGAAGACCCACTATTCACGATAGAGGAGGAGTTCTCCTACTGCCTAGGAGTTCGATAATGTGACTCGTTATTCTTCTATCACTACTCTAAATGAATACCTGGTGTGAGCTTTCGTGTACTTCATGCCTTAATTTTTGGATTGTTGTGTGGTCTTTTCTTCTTATTTTGGTTTCTTTACTGAGTATCTCATTACTCACCCCTATACATGAACTTCCCACTCATTTTTTTGTCCCATGCAGGCGAGCTGAATTTTGATAATGAATTTGGTTAACTGGTACCCCGAGGGGCTCAAGGAGACGAGACTGACAGATGCTACAATGGTGGACACGGTGGCCTAGAATTATGTGGGGCCTAGTAGGATTGGGTGCACAGGAAATTCTACTTTTTTCTTCTAATAGCTACACGACTATCATGATCGGGTGGGGTTTTTGTGGATGTCCATTATAGTTTCTTTCTCATACATTCCTATTTTCAGTTCTTTTGTTGGGTTTGAATTCTTCCACACTTGTATTAGTCGTACTTGTACTCATATTTGTTTTAGTGATACTTGTTTTCTTTTTAATGTGTGGGACTCGGTTGGGAGTGTTTGTGTGTGCGCGTAAAAGTACTCAGAAAAATGCCTCCCACTTGTAATTTGACGCTTCCAGTGCTGGTCACCAGCACATGAGCATCAAGAGGCGGGTTTGGGTTAGTCACGACACAGACCCTAGGGGATAGTGCTTTACAAATTTGTATCCTAGGGTGGTCGGTCTTACCAATGTTACTGGGATTCTGTGTTTTGTTTTGTGGAAATTATGTTAAGTGTTTTGATTCTGACTACTAGATTTGGAGTGTCCAATGTTGGTACGGTAGCTGACGTATCCATACACCTAGACTTTGAATTCTTCTTTTCGGATCTATGCATGAAAAGACTCGTTTCATAAGTGTATCCTTATGTTATTTTTGAATAAATGCCATCTCACCAGGTATAACCTTACAGTGAGGTACATCTTGATTTATCTCAAGATTCCTCCACATGGACGACCATCTAGGATCCAAATACAAGTTTGTGAGGATAGACCGCCGAGCGATGAGATGTCCATTCAGTGACCAATTCTAGAGATGGCGTCGTTGGGTGGTGCCCTGGTTTTCCCACCACCTGTTAATTTTTGGTTAATATCAGATGTACTGGTAGAATACGTGCATAGGACCAGTTCCTTGTACTTATTCTAGAGATAGAGTCCTCCTAGGTTCATGGGGGAGACAAATCCTCAGGTAGATGAGGACTTGTTGGAGGTAGTGATGTGGGTCTTCCTCTTAGTGAGGAATCTAATTGACCATATGGCGATCTTAGCTATGACCCATATTCATGGATATGCAGGGAGATGGTGGAGTCTGACTACTTATACTCATGATGAGGCAACCCTCACCTAGATAGTCTTTGAATGGATTTTTCGGGATGAGTTTTCCCCCACAACCTTGCGCTCTATGTGCATACAAGAGTTTCATCACCTTTAGAGGGTAGCCAAGCAGCGCTTAACGTGCGTCTAGTAGTGACACATGGATCATGACTGCTCGAAATGCTGTATAGATGACCATAATATGGTTGACGGGCTACTGAGGCAAAGGCAGTGGTTTGAGCAAGGAGGTCTGTTGGGTGGAGGACATGGTAGGGGAGTAGGCCAGCCATCAGGCAGTGGGAGATGGTTTGAGGTGTTACTACCACCACCCTCATGTGGTCCACGCTGACCTCAGGGAGCAGATGGCCAAGGGAGAGAACAGATTTAGGAAGCGGAGTCTCATGACCATGACGCTCCAGATATGATATGAGGTATGATCTGCGTCTTCTCCACCCTAGATGCAGTTCTTATCTACACAGGTTCTAGTCACTCGTTCTTTTCCATGTCTCTCATTCGAATCTTGGATATTTCATTAATGCTGTTGGCTCGATCCTTATGGATAGAGACTCTAAGAGGAAGGGATTTTATGATTACACACTGTTTCTGAAAGTATGAACTAACTCTTGGAGGCGAGATCTTCAGCTGGGATAGCCTAGTAGTAGCATCGAGTCCTTACAACATCATCTTGGGTATGGACTAGTTATCCACATTCCATGATCGGATTGACTATTTTAGGCATACAATGCAGTGTTTCCATGGAAATGGGACCAGGTTCTCCTTTACTGGTGAGAAGGAAACCCTTGGAGAAATGGGAGGACTTTCTGGGAGGAGGGTGCAACCGATCACTCAATAGTCGGCTAGCCCCACCCTCAGTGATATTGATGAGAGGAGTCCAATATTTTTGGGTGTGGTGGACGAGTACGAGGATATTTTTCTTATGGATGTTTGAGCACTACCTCCTCAAAATGGGTAGAATTTTGAATTTACCTATACCCTAAGAGGACACCAATATCTATACCGACATATTAGATGGCTCTCGTGGGACTTCATGAGATGAGGGTACAACTGGTGGACTTGCTGGAGAATGGGTTCGTAAGGCCCAGTGCTTCACCATGGGCAGCCCTAATGATTTTTTCCAAGAAGTAAAATGGTACATTGAGGTTTTTCTTAGACTTCCAGCACCTACACCAGGCAACTATGAAGAAAAATTATCAACTATTTAGGATCGATGAACTATTCGACCAAATGAAGGGAGTGAGGTGGTTCTCAAAGATAGACCTCAAATCGATCTATCACTAGATTCAAGTACGGGATAAGGATATACCAAAGATAGCCTTTAGGTTCTAATACGACCACTTTGAGTTCCTTTTGATTCCATTCAGCATGACCAATTCCCCAGCTGTGTTCATGGGACTCATGAACATGATCTTCTAGCCTTACCTCGGTCAGTTCTTCAAAGTCTTCACTGATGAAATCATTGTGTAGTCAGCGTTGGAGGAGGAACACACTACACACCTGCAGATAGCCCTGGATACACTTTGATAGCAGCATCTCTATGGTAACATCTCAAAGTGTCATTTTTGGACATGGTAGGTCAATTTTATAGGACATTTCATCTCAAATGCTGAAGTCATAGTAGATCTGGTGAAAATAGAGGTTTTTTTCTTGGGAGGCACCCAGGAGTACTACTGAGGTGAAGATATTATTAGGGTTTTATGGATATTATCAGAGGTTTGTGATTAAATTTTCCAGAGTAGCAACACCCTTATCAGCATTGACATAGAAGGGACAACCCTTTGTGTGGATGGAGAAATTTCTTTAGAGATTCTAGGAGTTGAGGTAGAGACTGATTAGTTACCCATTCTTGAGACAACCAGAGGAGGGTGTTGGGTATTTAGTTTACTAAAACCCATTTGGGATTGAACTGGGTTGTGTCCGTATACAGGAGTGAGCAGTAATAACCTTCGGCTCACTCTAGTTAAGGAAAATTGAAAATAATTATGCAACCCAAGACCTGGAGTAAGTATAAGTGGTCTTTTCCATAATGATATGGAATCACTGCTTGATGGGTGAATACTTTACAGTTTACTCCAACCACAAGTATCTCAGGTATATCTTCTCTCAAAAGAACATAGACCTGAGATGATGGTGATTGCAAGAGTTCTCCAGGATTTTAAATTTGAGATAGTCTATACACTTGTAAAAGGGAACACGGTGGTAGATGCGCTCAGTAGGAGGACCAGTTTGCAGATATTTATTGAGGTTGTGGAGTAGTTGTCCATGATTTAGATATCCTTCGTGAATGATGGTGGAGTTTCATACCGTTATTTTATGACTATTACTCCCACACTCTTACAATGAGTATGTGAGGCACAACTAGTGGATGTTAACTATGAGTCCTGATGTTCATAGTTATCCTTAGGATAGTATACTAATGGATTTTTGATATGTAGGGAGAACATGACCCTTTTCAGATGGAGCACAATAGTGCCCGTGATGTTGTGGGAAGATGGGTTGAGGGAGTTCTATAAATACACTTTGAGGTACATCATGTAGTGAAAAAGATGTACTAGGACCTTCGATGTCAGAACTTGTTTCCAGGGATGAAGAATGAAATGGTCGAGTTCATTTGACGATGACTCACTTGTCAGAAAGTGAAGGCCGAGAATCATGTTCCAGTAGGCTTGACCCAACCACTGAACATACTGGAGTGGAAATGAGATGGTATCTCGATGGACTTTGTGAAGGGGTTAACACATATATCTATGGGATATGACTCTCTACGGGTGATCATTGACCATCTCACCATGTTGGATAACCTCATACCCATCTGAGAGCTGGGGCTGGTAGAGGGATTGGGACTCCTCTACATCCAAGAGATATTGAGTCTTCACGTGGCTACTTCGACGATCGTCTCAACTCAATATTCTCTCTTTACATCCTAGTTGTGGAGGGGATTATAGGAGGCATTCGGGAAACAACTATTCTTGATCATAGCTTTTCATCCCAAGATGGATGGTTAGATAGAGCGGACCATATACACCTTGGAGGTCATGCTACATTCTTGCATCCTGGATTTTGGTTGTAGTTGGGAGGACCACCCACCACTAGTGGAGATTTCATACAACAACAGTTATCACTCCACCAATGCAATGGAACCATTTGAGGCCTTGTACGGACGGCCTGGTAGATCACTCATATGATAGATAGTCGATACTCCTCAGTCCAGATTCAGTATGAGCTACCACCAAGAATTTAAAGATAATCCAAGAGTATATGAGGACTGCACAGAGAAGGAATAATTCTTATGCCAGCAGGAGACAAAGACCCATGGAGTTTGAGGAGGGTTATCATGTGTTCTTTCAGGTCTCACCCCAATGAGGATTATAGTGATTTAACCATGACAGAAAGATACCTTCTAGGTTCATCGGAACTTTTCATATCTTCAGCAGAGGTGGAAAGGTGGAATAGCATCTAACTCTTCCCTCAATGATGCACCAGGTGAACAATTTTTTCCACATGTCGCAGCTGGGGAGATACGTGAATGATCTATCACACGTCATTGACAGGGGTGAGATAGACATTGATGATGGGGTGACATTTTGGGAGTTCTAGATGGAGATAGAGGATAGATATGAGTGGGACCTACATGGGTGGTTGATTCCTCTTGATCAAGTTTGGTGGAGGCATGATAATCTCCAGAAAAGAACATGGGAATGTGATGCTCAAATTCATGCTCAGTACCCCCATTTGTTTGATTAGTGTTTTTGGAATTCGGGGATGTAAATATCAATAGTGGGGAGAATGTAATATCTCGAAAATTATTTGTAATTTTTTTTTATTATATGGATTTATTATGAGACCACACACTTTAGTGGCACATGATTTTGAGGCCTGGTGATTCCGAAAAATAATTCTGAACTTTTTTTAGTTCACATAAGTAAATATGTGAGAGGGTTTTTATAACTTTTTAACTAGTGCTCAGATCAGAAACTAGAGGGAACCGTTGAATTCAGAACGTACATATTCACCTATAAGAGACTTAACTTTGACCAGCAAGGGAAGAACAAAAATTTTAATTATTAGACAATTCAAGAAATAATAAAATAACTTTAAAAAATCATTTCTTTTCTCACCCATTTAGTGGAGGATGACAATGCTATGGTGTATCAAAGAGGAACATTGATGAGATTCATTAAATTGTTGTTAACTCTAATTGTAATAAAACTTTAATGACACGTAATGACATGTAATGAAGTGATATTGTAGTGTAATTGAAACACTACGAGGTGTTTTCTTTTTATTTTGGTTGATGCATTGGTGGAATGATATAATAAACTGAGAGAATTCATTGACGAAACTCTGATGAATATACTCTCTAATAAATAATGACAATACCAATGAGCATCAAACATCTTCAACGCACCTCGAAGAACGGAGTCAAAAGTGAAGAACAAGATCAACTCCATGAAACCTCATGGATTTAATATTGTGGAGACCAACATTAAAGAGGTTGGTTTTGTTTTATTTAAAGTTATTCCTAGTTTTGTTTCTAGAAACAATGAACATGAATCAACCCACATACATTTTGATCCATGAATTGTTTGTTTTTATTTAAGGGTTAATTTTATTTTAAGTGTTATTATTAGATTAGTTTAACTCTAGTTTGATTAAACAACAATCGCCGATCCTCCCCATGATTATAAACTTCTAATGCCAAGGGCACGTGCTGACAAAAATAAGGCCCAAACCCCTTTGCATGTGCCCTCATTATGAAAGCATTTTCTGAATCGATGGAAATACGGGGTTTAGACCTTCGAGGTGAAGAAGAAGCTCCTCAGAGGTAGTAGGTACAGGGGGAACGAAGAACATACCACCGGAGTACATATAGTGTTCCATCGAAGAATCACTCTCTATGTCGGTGCCGATAGTGGAACACGACAGCATAGGATGATTTCTGGACAGTGGGGAAATATGCCGCCAGCGATTCCGGTAGTCAGTTGGACTGGTGTTCCCATCAATGCACCGCAGAAATAAGAAGCCACGTAAAACAAGCTGTGATGGCAGAAGTAGAAGTTCAAACTTGCGCCCCGTAGAGGGGTGGCCTGCGTCCAGGCCACCCAGGTGGCTGGTGAGCCATTGTCTTTAGACTATAGCTAGAGGATCCCCACACATCCATAAGTAGGAAGAGAGCCAGATGAGGCCGGCTGCCACATCCCAGGAGCACCCCACTGGCCGCCCATGTGGCTGGTCTTCGGGCTAGCTACTCATGACCCCATCTACCGTCCCATGCCCCGGGACACCATGTCGGGCCAGACCTATGCCCAGTTGGCTGAACCCATGTTGGCATGCTAGACCTACACCCTTAGGGCTGGTCCGACTAGACCGGGTTGATGGGTGACCTGGTGTGCTGGACCCTCAGCCCAACCGAGCCGGGTCCATCAAGGCCCATTGGGCCTGACACACAGGTCAGGATGGACTGGACCAACCCAATCCAAAATTAGGTATTGTCGAGTTGGATGAAATTATAGTAGGGTATGGGGGACCCTCAGGTCGGGTTGGTTAGGTCGGTCTGATCGGGTCGAACTGGGCCTAGACACAACCATCCACTATTTACTAAAACTATCATATCTTGCAAACTGCGAGTCTGATCGACAGGAAGTTTGCGGAGTTGGGACCCTCTCAATGAGGTAGATATTTTGGAATTCCTTTAAGATTATGTCATGGATTTTTAGATGAGACAAATGTCTTGAGTTTTGGTTCTCCCAAGCATGCTATATACGGAACGTTATAGTTGGCTAAGACCTAAAGACTGATGACTATCAAATCTGTGTGATGCAAAAACAGCCAAGTGTGAATCAAATCTATGTGACCCGGTATGAACATGGTGGGGAGAGGATTTGTGTAACCTGACAGACCCATGATACTTGAAAGGCGGGGTATCTCAGTAGGGCCAAGGTGGGAAGCGGCTCTGTGTTACCAGGCAGGAACATGTTGGGGAGCGGCTTTGTGGAAACCAGCATACCCGTGGAACTAATTAGGGATGAGTACCACCCCAATACAAGGTTAGTGGGAATGTATTATGTGTGACTTGGATGTTCCAATTTACTTGAAAGAGGAGGATTTATCCGTTAGATGAAGAGTTTGATAATGTAAATGATTAGTATTCTATCACTACACTTGATGTATGCCTGGTGTGATCTGTCTTGCAATTTGTGGTTTACATTGAGGATTGATGTGTTTTCATTCCTTTGTTTGGGTTCCTACTGAGTATCATGTTACTCACCCCTACACGGTCTCTACCCTCTCATGTTGTGTCCCATGCATATGATCAACGTTTCGAGAGAGACTTTGGTGAACCAAGACCCAGAGGTGCTCAGGGATACTAGACCAATGGATGACATGATAGTGGACATGGTGTCATAGGACCTGGTGTAGCCCAGTAGGATTTGGTGTACATGATGTTGTATGATGGCTTCCAGTAGCTACACTTCTCTCACGATCAGGTGGGGTTTTCCATAGACATCCATCATAGTTTCCTTTTTGTAATTTTTTTTTTCAGTTATTTTGTTGGGATTGTATTCTGGCCCAAATGTATTAGTTGTAATTATAATAATCATTGTTTTAGTTATACATGTTTCATTTTCAGTGTGTGGGACTTGGATGTGAGTGTTTGTGCATACATGTACATTAGAAAATGCTTCCCACTTACAGGTTGACGCCTCTGGTGCTAGTCGCCAGCCCAAGGATTTTGAGAGGAGGGCTTAGGGTATTCAAGACATGGGCCCCAGGGGATGGGTCATGATAGATAATATGATGCAGATTCCTAAATAAAAATTAACATTGACATACAATATGGTAAAGATGTATGAAACATGACCACATAACATTTTACAATGCATCAATGGAATCTTCAAGGTGATATACATGTTAACTAAAACATGTTTAGTTTATGATCAATTTTATAGTTGTGTCAAGTACATTACTGAAAGTAGAAAAAAATTTCCAATAGGATTTATCATGGGTTACAGTATAAAAAAGACTTCCTACAAGAGTATGAATAGATCATTGAATAAAAATCTACTTATTTAGTGTTCCTTTTCAACAAATAATACTATTTATTTAAAGTATCATAGTATCAAAAACACATCATATATATTATCGGTTGAGTTTGGAAGGTATAGCATGAATTGAGGAATGATCAATGCAAAAACATATTGGAATTGGTGTTTCCATGTGCATACACCATTGAAATATGTGCCTCTATGAACAATTCATCGGAGTAATATTTTAATCCATTTTACTAGTTGGACAAAATTTAAAACTATTATTCTTCTCCATGGATGCCAATTTAGTTGTTTTTACATTTCCCAATGCCTAAAGACAATCTCTTATTGATACCTGATATCAATAGGTAGAGATAGTGAGAGATACCAAAGTCTAATAGTATGTAGAATGAGATGAAATTTCCTATTGAGAAAGGGAAATTTGTGAGATATTTCATATGTCATTAGGGATGGCATAAGTGGAGAATATTCCCTAACAGTGTTGTATTAGGTACCCATTCTCAGATATGATGATGTATTTCCTCTAATGTTAACTTATTCATTTTATCAATTACATGGTGTCAATAAAAACACATTAATTTAATAAATTCTATGAAATTTAAAAATAATTAAACTATTTAATAATAAACAGTTGATAAATTATACGACCATTTACATAAATCACACATAATATATACATTACTAAATTTCATATCATAATAATTAATAAAATATACATAACTACCTTCCCAATATAATATTTTTTCACGTGATATTTTCTTTAAATCATAATTTTTTTTAGTAAGATTTGTTTAATATTTATATTATAAGGAAAATATAAAATACCTATGAGTTTTCATCAAAACATGATAAATTTATCCATGTAAATACCATAAAACCCGAATACAGGAAGATAACCACAAAATATATCGTCATGTACAAAGTCATCCTTAAATAAAAAAACTAACCATTTAGGCTATCACCTATTGGTGTACAATATAGACTTGAATGAAAGCCTCAATCCATGTAGTGGATCCAACCGATAAAACCAATGCTGGAAAATATCTATTTTTAATGTAAAACATATTTAAAGTCATGTCAACATTCTAATAAGAATAGCCGAAAAACTAGTAACCTTCAAAAATGGTGATCAGAAAATATGAAAATAATAAAAGGATATTGACATAGATTAAAACTACTTCTCTAAATGAAATCTATATATTCTTTTAGAAAGATGAATACATTTCCATTTATTTGAGTAGGATAGAGTTCATAAAACAATGGGTGTAGGAATGTTATATCTTACATTTTATTAACAATAACATTATGATTACTATAATGTTATATTTGTATTTTACACTTACTATATGTTTCATTTTTATACCTAGAGATGGAGGATACTACTATACTCACTGATAAATACATTCGTTTTTTCAAATGAGGTTCTCATGGGTTGTGAGGTTTGAAAAATTATGGTTTGTAGAGGGAACCACTATCATCACATTATTCTCAAACTACAGTTAGACCAAACCTACTCCATTATATATTCTATGTCATTTTTGTATCTAATTATACATTTATTGATCATCGCCTCCTTACTATCCTCACTAATAGATAGAGACCTGAAACTAACACATTACACTTTCCCTAGAGAGAGATGGACATCACCCTTGAGGATGTGGTAGATTATCTTGGTCTAACATTCAAGGATGTTATAGTTATAAGAACCAGCCAGAGATACTGTCCTGATCTCATACAACAATTTCATCGTGTCTACATTATGGGGGATGAGAGTAGTATATATGGTGGGGAACTATCTATGAGTTCACTGGACATGCATTTCGTGTAGTTACAAATTGATGCTGATGAGCATACTATTATGTGTTACACCTGTTCATATTTATTACGACTCATTAGTGGGATTTTTGGTTTTTATCACTCTGGTATGCATCTATTAATGATGTATCTATGGCTACTATAGGACTTTGATCCTGTTGGTCGATATAACTAGGGATCTTCATGCTACAAATCAATGTAAAGTTCATTATGCATGGATTTTAAATCCAATCATATAGGTATTTGGGGATGTACGATATGTATTTGGACATGGTAATGGGAATGAATCCCTCCCTTCACCCATATTGTTTCTAGTCTATAGATTTATATAGATGTATTTCTTGATGCTCTCTATGGACGTTGGTATGATCACTCATCATTATTGGTCTCTATAATAATTTGATTTATTATAACAATTTTATTATTATTTATCACATTCAGCAGTGTGCATTATAGGTTCAGTCAGGCACACAACATCATCAGGGCTTCAATACACAAATTTCATGCACACCATCTTGTGTTGGATAATCTACTACCCACTGATGTAAGTATTTAAATTCTACGTGTTGACTAATTAATTTCATAATATTATCGTTTTTTTAATTAATGAAAAAACATTTTAACAAATGTATCATGTTATTTTAGATATCATGCTTACGAGACAAGGCTCTATTAGACCAACTTCTCGTATACTTCATCGATGTGCTTAATGATTCAACAAAAGCACTTCCTCTCATTCAATTTAATATTATTGATTTCACCAACCGGATTAAGTCACGTGACAATTAATATTTGTATAGTTTATTATAGTACCTCCCAAATAGTTAGTATCACTTCATTCTATGATGTTGATAGGGTGGTAGTATATCAATTGGCACTAACTTCATGCTGATTATCGTGACCATTACAATAGTCATGCATGGTTTCATATTGTAGGCATGTGTACCATGTGATTCCATCTATCCAAACAAGTCGAGTATGATCAATGGTATAGACTGAATTTTATACTATATCTTACTCGACATGGTCAATGGATTCAATATATAGAATGTAAATAAATTTACATTAGTTTTTTATCTTTATTAATTCATATTTAATATCTTTATATAACACATGAATAAATAATATTATCCACATGTCTGATCAAATTGAGGGTGAGGTTTTCAGCCAGGCAGCATACCATACTATAGTATAGAAGATGTGGTCAGTATATCAAGTTCTACATGATATTATCTTTCATCTTCCACCACATGGATATGATTTTTCTACCAAGGGAGGGAGGGTTTAATCATAGGAACCTCCTTCAGCTGATACTATGTTTGAAGAACCATGATGATGATGACTTAGAATGCATTGTAATGAACGTGAGGCTAGAAAAATTCCATAGAGAGATGTCACATCTCTAGCAGTCTATCCTCAACCAATTGCAGGTGTACACTAGGAGCCATAGAATCCATTTTTATTGTTATGATATCCACAACCTTCCCCTGAGTATATCTGATCTGATCTCATATTATGTTTAGTTTCTCATGCCTCCACCCTTCATGATCAAGCCTTCACAGGCCATATAGTTCCCCCAAATGATTATAGTGAATCCTTTTACATACATAGTTGTAGAATGATCTAGTTTAAATGACACCATCCAGATGCCAACACCTCCTAATTAGTCATAGTAAAATCTTCTGACATTCTATGTTCCAATTCCTTGGGAAGATCCCTCTTCAACTCATTATACTCCATCCCAGAATAGTGGTCAACAATTTCAATACAGGCATCCAATTCTAATTATAGTTTGTGGGACATGGCCTCAAGATAAACAATGATTACACACATTCAAATATATACATTGTATTTACATAATGTATTTGGAATGATAATGTAATTTAGCCTATATATTATTTCTTTTCTACTAAATTGATAAAATTATTTTTATTATAATAAATTTTTACATGTTTAACTAGTGTTTTAACTTTCATTTATATTTTACTTACTGTTTAAATTTTATAATCTTTCAAAGTTGACTACATGAAACAAAAAAAAACTTATTAAATTTAATGTATGAAAATTTAATACCTTATAAAATATAAATGATAAAAACAATATGATTAAAAATAAAACATAAACTAAATATCAATAAATTTTTTTAAAATAAAAAAAATCATCAATATAAAAAAACATAATTAATTTACATGAAAAATACTATTGATTAAAAATATAATTTCTACACATATAAAATGTATTCAAATAAATTATTTTATAACTAAAATATAAATAAAATTTATAATATTTAATAATCATATAAAAATTATTTAAAATACATGTAATGTCAAAAAAATTATAAATTTGAATGTTATGTTTTAAAATAAAAATATATTGATCCATTAAAAATATTTTTCATTGATTTTTTATGAAATAATTTTAGTTTTCAATTATTTTTTATATGTTCATTGAGTTTTACAAATTTCATTTATATTTTATTTTTATATTATTTTTTGTATACATTGAAAATCACTTGCTTTAGACATTATTGATCTTCAGGTAGGATTATTTGAAATAATTTAAATTATATTGTTTAACTACAATGTAAATTTAAATTCAAAAACTGACTAAATATATAAAAAATAATTGAAAATAAAAAAATTATTAAAAATAATAAATGAAAGTTAATTAATTTATCACAAACATTATTTATTAGAAAACTAACATTTACAATTTAAAATATCAGTGTATATAATTATTATTGATTAATATATTATTATTTAAATTACTATGAACTACCATTAATTATATTTTTATAATTAAATGTTAGTAATTAAATTATCAATAAATATTAAATATATTTTTTCTTTGATCACATTTCTATCAGGAATTAAATTTTCATTGAATGTTAAATCCTTATGAAGTTGGAAATATCTACATGCATAATTTTTAGAATTATGACTTTTCCCAGGAGTAAAAAAATTTAGGTGTGGGGGTGTGAACGCATCATGATTCAGTATTTCATTTTCACCCTTACACTATTGTGATAAACTTGTTTTATATTGAAAATTAAAAAAATAATAACAAATCGCATTCCATTTTTGAATCATTTATTTTTTTATCATTGTTAAAAATGTAAATGTTTTTTGTTTGGATGATTCTATTATAGGAGGAGGTGAGTTAGAGGACCCAAGAGGATCTCCATGAAAAATGGGACAAACTATGTAGGATCCATGCACACCAGTGACTCATTCGCGCACTTCTCCTAAACTGTGCATCCAAATGGATGAATTTTTGTGTGCAGATCCATAATTCATTGGGTTACATTTCATATGAAGGAACCACATACTCATTCAGCCATCTGGTGGCCCAACCGACCAAATCTATCTAGCACACCGAATCTACACGAAGTAAAAAGTGGTGTGTTGTGATCTGTCCCTATCACATGCTCTAGTTGTCCAAATTTTTTCAATCATTCAGTGGATATAGAAAATAATTTGGGCTACAAATTTGGTAGTTTTTTCCCAAGTGAGTTACAGTTTTATGGAGGCCGAAACCCATGTGACAATTGGTTTTATGAAATCTCTGTGCTCAAAACCACCATCTCATTTTCCTATAAAATAGAACCTTGCACTCCCCATTTGTAAGATTAACTAGAAGGAAAATCTGTCGTATTTTGGAGACCCAAAAGAGTCCTATCCTCATCCCAGAAGTTCTGGAGGCCCCTATCATCATAGGGGGGACAACAGTGAATAAAGAGTTTCACCTTAACCTTCTCCTCCTCTTGATGGAGAGATAAACGGTGGACGATCATTTCGAGGGGGCTACACATACCTGTGAGAGAGTTCCGGAACATGATACACTATTGGTTTGGTATAATTTATGTATGTATTATTTCACTTATGTTTTATCTAAACATTTTTCTCCTCTAATTTCATTTCTTAGGTTTAATTAAGTGAACCAATTTTCATTTAAACGTCGATTGGTTTGAAATTTTATGTGGTAAACTATGGTTGTTCTGATTGAGAGACACACAGATCCACTTTCTCACACACATAAAAATGATATTAATATTCTTTGTTATCCATTAATCTATTCTTTAATTCCAATCATTGACAATATAATTATTGTGTCAAGTTTTGGTACTTCATGCAACATTTTGAGGGGAAATTGGGGAATCCAGATTTTGACAACCCTCAACCAAAGAATTAAAAAAACCACGTAAAAGATTTCTAACAATGAACTATACAATATGTGTAGTGAACATGAAATGATCTCATTATCTCATAATTATAAAACTCTAATATTATTTTTCAACTATTAAACTCATTAAATAAAGTCATTTTCTTAAAACTGTTTTCAAACCACCCCGTATTTTGTTCTTATTTAAAATTCACACTATAAAACCACCAATTCTCCTTGAGAGATGATCTAGGGTCTTCCCTATACTATAAAATCTTATTTAAATCATTTTCAAATTGACATGTCACAGAAACGCAATTAGGAGGTTGATCAATGGAGGTTCTTAATTAATAACACAAAGACGAAGGAAGTAATTGAATAGATAAAGTAGGAATACATTAATAAAATATTTCATAAAAAGTGTTTACCTCGAACTCTTCAAAAAAATATGGAGAGAGAATTTACAGAACAGAAGAAAAAATAAAGTGAATTTTTCATGGCTTATGAAGATAATTTCATATTTTTTATAATGTCTTCCTTAGGATTTATGTGAGTAATGATACAAAAATAAGTATATTATTTAGTGGATTAAAACCCCTCCATAGAAATGCTCTAGAAATTTTAGACTTTTGGAGTTATAAAGACTATGTTTGATGTGATATCAAAGTGGATATGGAGTTTTGATAATGGTCACATGGATATAGTGATAAGAAATAAAAGATGGAATTTATAGATGGAGGATATAATGAAAATGGTAGAAAAAAAACTAAAGCACTCACATTTAAAAATTGTGGGAAGAAGCATCCTAGGAATTTCCTCAAAGAGATGGGGAATCCTTCATGTCTAGGAGAGAAGGATACCAAGCTCGTGAATTTCTCAGATACACGAGGAAGAAAAATAATGTGGTGGAGGAGATATGAGAACCACCTATGGTTAAATGCTTCAACTGTAGGTATCGAGTTAACTATGAATGCTAGTGCATTAATCCTCATGTCCTAAATGGTAATCAGTGCTGGCATCCCTTAAATATGAGAGAGAAAAGAAAAACTTATTCCATAAATACTAATATGGTGGAGTCCAAAAATAATGTGGGGATAAATATGCAAGTTATTTATTCAAGATTAGTGAAGGTACTCTATTGTTCAATTTCTTTTAATTTTTTCATATCATGTAAATTTAGTAGAACTATACAAACAACACCTCAAAATATGGAGGTTGAGTTATCTATGAGAACAGGAAATTGTGAAATTATTACATCCAATGTACATAACTCTTCCCTTTTTAATGTTTGTGAATAAAACCTCCTAGAAAATATTATCTTACTTCCTTTAGGGGATTTTGATTATATATTGGTCATGGATTGGCTATCTTTGGCCAAATCCAGCATAATATATCGGGCAATAAAGATCATTTTTCACATCTCAAGGCACCATACAATCCTATTTAAGTGTAAGGTTGTGGATGAATCACACTCAGAATTGTTATCTCATGTGTGGATATTATTTCCTTATGAAAATTTATATATTTCTCAAATTATTAAGACAAAGGACAGAATCAATCTCAAAGACATGCCCATTTTGAAAGACTACATTGATGAGTTCCCAGAAGTGTTTCCTCGTCTTCCTCCAAATCGATAAGTTGAGTTATCAATTGAAATTATTGTTGGAACTATTTCTATATCATATAAACCTTAATGAGTGTTCACCATTAAGTTGGCATAACTGAATAACCAGTTACAAGAGAATCTGGGAATGAGTTTTATATGCCCGAGTGCTTCACTGTGGGGTGTACTAATCCTATTCATCAAGAGGAAGGATGGACCGATTCTCATATACACTGATGATCATGAACTCTCCAAAATCATGATAAATAAAAAATTTCCCCTTCTAGGAATAGATAATTTATTCAATCAACTATGTTTGGTGAATTATTTCTCTTAGGTAAACCTTTGATTGGTATATCTCTAATTAATAGTGAAGAAGGAAGATATTCCAAATGCCACCATTCGAATGAGGTTGGGACACTATGATTTTTTTCAATTCCCTTCATCCCCTTTAATTTTTCATCAATATTCATAGACATAAAGAATCACATCTTTAGATATTTCCTTGGGAATTTTGTGGTATTCTTTATATATGGTATTCTAGTATACACCAAGCGAAAGGGGGAACAAGAAGATCATTTGAATATTATGCTAAATACTTTTCAATGGGTCAAATTTGTGACAATTATATTAAATGTGAGTTCTGGATGGAGGAAGTTTGATTATAAGAGAATTTTATCACCAATAAATGAAAATCTTGTGGAACCTTATAATAAAAAAGTAATCAAAGAAGGGCCCAGACCACCATTTTGAGGTAGATCTCTAGTTTCCTTGGTCTAGTTTCATATTAAAAGTGATTTGTGATGATATCGTCATGATTTTATAACCCACTAAACAAGATGACTCAAAAGGGAGAAATTTTTATCTAGACAAGTGAATATGAATACTGCTTCAATGAGTTAAAAAGAGGCCTATCACCGATCTAGTAGCCACACTTTGGAAAAGTGTGGAACAATTTGTGGTATACACTGATGATTCAATGATGGTATTAGGTAGTGTAATGATGAAAAACGATAAAGTGAAATCCTACACCTCAAGGTAGTTGAATATTAATGAGATAAAACCCCACTAATGAGCTAGAGTTGGAAGGTATGATCTAAAAGGTAAAAATCTAGTGGCATTATCTCTATGTGAAGAAGTGTGAAATATGTATTTAACACTGGAGCCACATATATATATTCACCTAAAAGGAGCATAATATGAACCATAAAATATTTTTAAATCTCATCAAGGATTATGAATTCTCAATTTAGTACCATCCTAGTAAGGAAAATAATGTGGAAAATACTTTAAGTATAAAGAATATTGAAACATTTTAAACGAAGATAAATGAGATGAGTCCAATATTCCTAGATTTGAAATGATCAGACATGGGAATAATTTGAGAAGGAACATCATCAAAAATTTCTCAAAATATTTATCTACCATCCCACATGGATAAAATAAAGGATTCTCAAATAAATGATGTGGAATTTCAGAATAAGGTGGAAGATATGAAAAAAAGGACATCCTCAATGTTGAAACATGATGTAGAAGTATTTTTATGATGTGGTTCATTTCTATGTGTACCATCCATCAAGAGATAAATAAATAGCTTACTGATGACGTTCATAGATAAAGATTTTCTATTCACCCAGGGATCACAAGGATATATCAAGATCACCGAGAGAATTATTGGTGGGACAATATAAAGAAGGATATCACTAAATATACATCAATGTTCCTGGTAGGTTGGTTAGAGAAGGATAAAAGTAAAATTTATGAAGGGATGATTAAACCATTACCCATACCAACATGGAAATGAGAAAACATTACCATTTAATTTTTCAAAATAATTCTGAAGACACCTAGAGGAAATAATGTTTTATGCATTTTTGTGGATCATCTTAAAACTATAACTCTCTTTATCGAAATTCGAAAGGACTTTTCACTAGATCAACATTCATGAATAAACATCATATAAGTGGTAAGGTTTCATGGAGTACTACTATTGATTTTATCATATTAAGATATGAGATTTACTTCTAAGTTATGGAAGAGTATCCAACATGCTCTAAACAATGAGCTGAACATCAGTACAAATTTTTACTATAATACTGATGTCCAATTAGAGTGGAATATTTATATATTAGAAGACATGTTTAAATAATTTTTTTATAGAAATAAAATAAGGATGTGGCTATTATCTTCCTCTGGCTGAATTCTCTTAAAATAACACTTTCCACTCGGGTAGCCAAATGGATCCATATGAAGGTCTTTATGGGGAAAGATGCAGAACACTGACCTGTTGGGATGATGTTAGTAAATTTAAGTTTCTAAGTCATGAAATGTTCAATGAAATGGTGTAAAAAGTAAAAACCATTCACCATCACATTAAGGCATCCCAAAGTTGACAAAAGAGATATGGAGACAATCACTGATGGGACCTAGAGTTTTAGGGTGGAGACAAGTTATTTCTCCACATATCTCCATGTGATAAGAACATGATATTTGGGAATAAAGGAGAGCGAAGTTCCATGTACTTCATCCCCTTTAAGATTTTTGTCCATGTGAGAGAAATGAATTCTGGACTATAACATCCATCAACCTTGCATCAAGTACATGATGTATTCTATAGATACCTCTTGAAAAAGTACATACCAGATCCTTCACATTTACTAAATTCAGTGGTATTATAGTTGTAAAATGGTCTATCTTACGAGGATTAGTTGGTGAATATCTTAGACCATAGAGATAATGTTCTATATAACAAGACTACTCACCTAGTCAATGTACTATGGTAAAACCATACGTACAAAAAGGAAACATGGGAATAAGAGGAAGGTATTAATGAGAAATACCCTCACCTATTTATGAATAATGAAATTTCAAGGACGAAATTTCAAAAGGGGGATATAAGGACCATATCTTTTATTAATGTAATTTTTACCTTATTATAGTTATTTTATAGTATAAACCACATATATCACATAGATTTCCCAATAAAAACATCATTCTCATAAATTACTAATTAAATTAAAATAATTTAAGGAAATTGAAGAACTCATACCAATGGAAAAGTAACATGGCCTTTAGAATAGTAACCTGACCCTTTGAATAGTAACTTGACCATTTGGAATAATAACTCATCCTATAGAATAGTAACCTACTATAAGAAACTATAAATAAAATTTAGTAATATTATAAATGATTATATTATATAATTATATCATTATATAAGTAAATAGATGTTTTGAAATTTATTATGTAAGAGTTTCTATTAGGATAAAACATAAATGTTTATTTTCAATTTCATAATTAATATAATTTTTTAAAATAAAATGTATTTTCATAAAATTTAATCATACATTAATATTTTACTGTATTATTATTATAATAGATTTTTATGAGACCACAATTACTTCTTTAAAGTGTCAAAAAATAGTTATAGTTTAAAAACATTTATTTTTTGAGTTAATATCAATTTAAATTAAAAATTATATTTATCATATTTATAAAATTATTTTCATAAAATGGAGTTATTTTTTGAACTATAATCATTCAAAAAATGTTATGGGTGATGTTTTTTATTTTTCTAAAATACTTTTATTTTTTGTGAATATTGAAATACGGTAAATTATGGTATTGAAAAAATACATGAATATTGAGTCATATATATTTTATTGGTTATTTTAGATGATAATATTGAAATATACTTCATTATTTAACATATTTAGTTATATGTTTGAAAAATTCCTATTCCTGAGCCAAAATTATAAACTAATGAATAAAATAAAAAAAACACATCCTCTCTTCCCCTATAAATACCACCCTCCCCACCTATTCTCCTAACACCATTCAAGACATGAATATTATCTAGTTTTTTCCAATTACTCTTATAAATAACCTTCCCTAAACACAATAAAAAAAATTTCTAAAAAATATTACAAAATCCAATTTTCTTTAAGGAGTTCCCTAGGAGAAGAATTTAACTGGTAAAATCCTCATTCATTTTCTTTACATTTATTTTCAATATATTTTCTTTTCATATTCGATCCAACCTACCCATTAACAAGTGGATCGATAACTCTAATATCCTATTTATACTATAATTTAATCATCTTAATGGAATAATCCATCATCAAAAATCCTCTCCTCTCACTTTTTTAAAAATAAAAACGTTGTTCCCGAGTTTTTTATTTATAGTCGTCGATGATGAAAACTTTTTATTTTTCTTTACCACCATAAAAGATGGTAATAAAACCAATATAATGGTTTATAAATATGTAAAATGTATCTTATAACTTTTTTTGGTTCTGTAACTAACATATATACATAATACTAAATATCAATACAAAATTAGTTCATCATTATCGAAAAACCGCAAAATTAATCTAAACAATTATCATTAACATTTTACCTAATGCATCATCCTCACAGCTAGAAAAAATAATATATATGACCATTTAAATTTATTTAATTTCATTAATGATATATAATTTCAATTCTAGAAAATTATTATCATTTTAGATGATCTACTATACATATATACAATAGAACTAATCATGATATCCAAGAAACGAAGACTCTCTAAATAGTTGAATTGAACAATATAACCCATCATAATCTACATAAATTAACATAATAAAATAATAATAAATAAAATAAATATATAAAAGGTTCTGTATTTATTAATTAATGAAGGTAATTTTATTATACATGATATTAAAGTGAAGAAATCTTTTAGACAAAAGGTAATAGGATTATCAAACCCAGTTTCCTTTCTTACGGTTATTCCTCTTTCATGAAAAATTTAAGTCTATATGTTATTTTAATATTACACACATATAATTTATTTGTTATTATAGTTTTTCATAGTATATAATGGTTTCTAATATTATTTTTTTAAAATAAAAATATTTTTCAAAAACAATTTTTTTTTCTAAAATAACATATTTTACTTCCCTTGATATTGATTCTTCATCACTCAAAATTGACGATTCATCTATAATTTATGTCATTAAATATTTATTTTTGGATCCTAAGGTTTTTTAATAAATTTATTATCTATAATATTCTCATGAAGACCATTTCCTTTCCATAGGATATTTTATGGAAAGTATTTTTATACGTTCTGTGTGACACCATTATTATGTAAATGTTTTGATGTGACGAGTGAACCTATAATTATATATAACTCCAATTCATTTTTAAGGTGATGTATTTCATGATATAATGTGAAATATTTGTGAACATGACATTATATTTGTTCATAATTATTATGTTATCGTGACGTATATATGTTATGCGTGAACATGATGTTCACTTTGTTAACAACTATGTGTTGTATTTGACCACTAAGACAAGATATTTAATTATTATGCATTGCCACATTACATGACATTATATATTTTTTCCTATAATGATTACAATAATTATCCCATGATTATGATATGATGATGAAGATTATGGCCACCCATGTTATATTGATTCATTTTATTATCTATAATGTGACTGGGCTTTTAGATCAACCCTTTATTTGATGTATATTCTTAGCTGACTACTTATACTAAGGAGTACATGAGGGCCATATTGAAGCTATAAGAGAAGGAATTAAATAATGTTCATGTTTTATTATGTAAGTTTCATGTTTGTTCCTAATTCACTCTTGACACTAATCCTTTGGATCCTGGTGTTGTAACACTATTATTTTGTATATCTTTAAAATGATGCAATAGTCATGTAAGAAAAAAAGTTCACTATATCAAATCTATTCTACGTGAACCTACCCTGATGCCTGAATAACCAAGTCCTAACCACCTTGTGGATCTACACAATCCACCATCCACTAACCCCACAGATGGGTCCCACATTCACTTCCATGATCCTCACATTCCACTAACTCTTAGCTACCTTCTCGATGTACAGCTCTCAAACCTACCATAGATTCTTGATTCTAAGCCAATACAAGGTTCTGAGATGTCCATCATGGATTTATATAAAATCTATAAATATTTCCCATCTATTCACATGTTTGAATCTCCTTTAGAGTCTATTCTCACTAAGTCCATACATGTTATGGATACCCACAATGGATGAAAAATGTTGAATTCTTACTTCTCGGTAGTCTACCTAAATATTCATCTTTGTTTTCCTATTTAAATTCTTCCCAACCCTACTTCCAAATACATGAATCATCGCCACTAAAATCATCTGACACCATCACTCTTCTCATATAAGAATGTTCTATATAATTTCCCCTATCTATCAGCACATAATTCACTTATCATGAGAATGAGGTTAACATGTGGATTTTAAACTAAACCCTGATGGTGTTTCATGAACCCCCCTCGAAAGTCCCCACTCTCATGGTGTAATCATCCACCATACATGGTGTGAAATGAGACCATTCTGTGAACTTGGTTTCGTTGTTCGTGACTGATGTATCTCCCTACTAAATGTTTAAGTACATGTAGTCTCATTATTCCCTTAACATATCTAGGAATAAATTCTAAAATAACCTATCCTTAATTTCCATTAAATCTAGTCCCACATGTCTTACCGCCTATACCTATAAATCCCACCAACGAGTTTTCTTTCCTAAGAGAATGTACATCACCAACATCACCATCCATCCTAGGGGTTCTTCGATCTTGTCAAAGATGATATTGACTACCTCAATATTTTTCTCAGTGTCATGTGGTTAATCCTTTCCCTAAAATAGGTGTTGGAACTACAATTGTAACTCCCAATTTAGGTACTCAACAAGTTGATCATCCCCTATAGATTCCCTATTGGTACGCTGGATAACCCAAACCAGGCTCATCCTGAGATGATCATCCTACCATGGCCCAAAATATTCCATATCATGACTCTATTCCTCATTTAGTGGATCCTATAACGGTTCTTATACCTATAGATCCTTGTCATCCCTACCCTCGTGGGCATCATCCTTACCCTCAAGGTCCTCGACCTATATACCCAGAAGAGGGACCATATCATTGTCATCCTAATACTCCACCGAATCTCATCCAAGTGGCATCCCACTGAATACCAATACAGTATAATACATCTAAAATAGTATGAATATAATGTAGATAAGGAAAGTTGTAACAATCATTGAAAGTTCCCTGCCCTTACACTCCCCTACCGCACCTTGTCTCATAACATCAAGCCTCAAGGATGTTCATGATCCCTAATCAGAGTCAGGTGTCAAATGTATCATCTGACCTCATGGACCCCAACATACCCACATAAGAGTTAGGAATCACAAGTAACTAGACCAGATGGACCCTTTCCTTCACACATTGGGGTCATGTATTGAACATTGTCCTACCTCAAAACTGCTCACCTCTCCATGGCAGGGTTTGGCAACACATATCACATATCAGAGGGTAGCTATGTTCAATTCCACCAATGAGGAAATATAGGAAAACTATATTAAGCTTATATATTTAATATTTAAACAAATTACCCCCTTTTAACATCCCTTAATTAACCTATTATATCAAAGCCCATATATGTCATTT
Organism: Viscum album; assembly: GCA_963277665.1. Taxonomy (NCBI): domain Eukaryota; kingdom Viridiplantae; phylum Streptophyta; class Magnoliopsida; order Santalales; family Viscaceae; genus Viscum; species Viscum album. The sequence goes on along the minus strand of OY728140.1, from coordinate 589,750,742 downwards.
TTATATTGAATTACACATAGAATTAAATGGACCCAAATTTGTGGGTTGGATGAGTAGAATGTCACCAAAGAGTGGCTATGAATGGAAATATTTTTTTGCTTCCCTTGTTGAAACTTTATACAACACAAAACCTCTTAAAATTCAGGTTCCCAATGATCATCACAAGGAATTAATCACAAGAATATATATATATATATATATATATATATATATCAATTATCCTATGTTCCTATTAAGATGGAATAAATGATCATCCATTTCCCTACTAGTACTAGGGTCCATATATGCTCCCTTTATATACTGGAAAAAATTGTCATGTCATAATATATAATAATCCCACCCATGTTCACCAATTAATGTAAAAATTATATCAATTGTAAAATCACATTGAATAACATCTATTTCTCAACCATGGAAATGTGGTCTCTGCCCCATGTATGCGTCTACAAGCAGCCAAAAATTGGATCTATAACCTGCTCTAACAACATCCTATTATCTGGTATACCATAGACCAAATTGTAAAACAAAACAAAAAATAAATAATTTGATTACATTACTATCCATGTAAACACTCCTACTGATTCCCAATAGTGAACTACACTTACACTATTTGTATCACTAAGAACTGGATGGAACATTTAACATTTCTCAGGGACGATTGACCAATTGGACATTGATGTGACTCTCCATATTCCAAATTATACCAACTAAAATGAGGATGGGTTGTGTGGGATTTCTATATTTTCATTACCCCTACCCCTACCCATGTATCCATGGGTTGGTGATAATCAGTTTCTTGCATCTATAGCTGGGGTCCTGTAAATTAGGATGTACATCCATTGTCACAGTTAGTTGGAAAACAATAAAGAGTGTGCCAATGCCATTCAGTATCCCATGGATGGATTGAATGATCCATAATGACAACGTCGTAGAACCAAATTCACAATGATTAAGTGCCCTAAAAATTAGTGGCATTCACGCCAGGCAAACTATTTTCTTGGTGGGACCTATCACCGGATAGCTGGATCGGGTGACACACTTATTTTTTGATTCACCAAATGTTACTAATCAATATAATGAGGAGAATAGATTCTCATTTGGTTCAACATTTCTATTTTTGATGCTTTTACCAAGGTGCGCATTATCTGATAGGATGCGCTAATTGTTGTCCTAAATTTCCTCTTTTTGAGGGTGGGTGGAATCCATCGCTTCTTTATGTAATTTTTCTCCTTGATCGAAATGGGATGATGGGATGTCAGACTCTCATTCCATAAATTAGTCCTTTAAAATCATTACCTAGTCCAGTTCTCCCTTAATGATTTATATGGTGTTTTTAAAACACTTCCCAGTTTCATAACTTTGTGGATTATGGTTAATTACACTGCTTCTATCAGAACATTCCGTGGGGTCAATTCAAGGATGCAACATTTTGTCATAGGAGTAGTCTTGTTGGGGCATCTCTGGTGTTTCTGGATGCTCATACATGGGTACAACGAAATTTCTTCACCTTACGATAGGGCTTCTTAGGGGAATGAAAGCCCGACCCATCCCACACCAAATGTAGGGAATTATATGCTAGCGGTATGTCTATAATCTTTTCTTAGGCTTCCCATGTTTAACATAATTATGATGCGAGTTTTTTTTTTGAGATTGATCCGAGGTAGCAGAACAGTGATAAGAGTGGATTAGATGGGTACATCCTGAGGAAAGAACACCTAGAAATTTTACCATACAGATGGATCAGAAATCCCCAAAAAGTGGCAGACCTAGGGTGGTGTGTCTCAAAAAGGGAAGATTTCACACCAAGAATGCTGATCAAAAAACAACTAAGGGTGGATTAGGGATGGTGAAATCCTAGGTTGGGGAACCAATGTTTTCCATTGGTTGGGATTGAACCTTGTGGAGGCTTCCTACATTCCCTATATAGTATATAAGGGTCAAAACCCATATAATTCAAAGGGGTGAGGCATAGGATCTGGGTGTAGAAAACGGAACAAATCTTAATGCATGTTGGGGCTTATGCATGGTTAACTTCTTGAGTGCTATTAGGTGAAGCGAGGAAGTGATTGAGATGATATCATTTGGTTGTGTTGGCCTTGGTAAAACTAGGATGGATGATGGATGATTTGATGATGTGGATAAGATTAATGGGATAGAACTTACTTGAAGATGATAGTGGTGTTGGGATTCAACCTAAGGGAGGATTCCTACGTATCCAAGTGAGTGATAATCAAAGTCCTCTTAGTTCAGTGGGGTGATGAGGAACCTTAGTTGGCGGCTCATGAGATTTGATGCATGTAGGGGACCCAAAGGATGTATAACCTATGGGATGGGGAATTACCTTCTTGAAACACAATGGCTCAAGGGAGAGTCCAATATGGGACATGGATGGTTGGATATGGGCTTGAACCTTAGGGAGGGTTCATACATATCAATGTTGTATGAAATCAAAGTCCACATAGTTTGTGATGGATCTTTGAATTAGGGAGTATATAAAGGACAGTGACCCATAGACATTTTGGGGATTACACATGGTTAGCAGCCGGCCATAAGGGGGACATTCTTTGTTGGAAGAGTATGGATTGATTTTGTGGATTATGAACGTTTAGATGCTCAAGAACTCATATAACACCACTAATGGGAGGACCAAGGACATGGGTCCCAACAAAGGGGACACCAATGATTACCAGTGTTTGAGGTTGAACCTTAGTAAGGGTTCCTACGTGCCCTGTCAATGAAATAGGGATCAAAACCCACATAGTTCAAAAGCATATATTTTAGCATCATGAAGGGAAAAATGGCAATACAGTTTAATGTCATACGGGATGAGGGTGAACCGATGTGAAGTGGTTGGAACTAGTGTATTATGGTCTTGAACATTAAATAGGATTCCCACATACCTTGCGTGAAAAGGGAAGAGATCAAAGTCTACTAAGATCGGTTAGATGTGGGATGGGGCTTACACACTATAGAGGATCGTGAGAATGTCATAGTTGTTACATACTATAAACTTAGGTGAGTCTTGGTGAGTGTGAGAAACAAGAGGCAAAAAATACATGATGATCTCGTCGCAAAAGGTTCATCCACGAGGGATGGAGTGGGTCTTACACATAGTTAGTGGCCCATAGAAAGGAAGGGTGGGACTTACTCTAGGATGGAAGCACGATTAGGGGTCCAGATGTACGATGCGGATATAGAAATATTATGCGGAGAACCCTATCAAGGGGTGTCATGGGATATGCAAGGGATTCCCGAGAAACACATGGAGAGAAAGCGTAGCATGAGAGGAAAAGTGAGATGGTGGTGGTGGGAATCTCGTTCTTGGTACCCATGGACTTATCACTCATGTATTGATCACAATTTAATGTCATGTGTTGAGGATGTGGATTCATGGTATCATAATGTACAATATCTTGGATGGGGAGGATTCTCTCCTCACCCCTATGACTTACATAGCTGGCGCACTTTGAAACTTGGTGAATGGAATGAACCAATAATGTTGTATGGATATGGGGTTGTGGAGTGATCCGTTGAGGGGTTCACGTTAGAATATCTATGAAAATGAGAAATATCCATTAGTGAGCCTATGTGAATAATCATGAGGGAAGGAAACGCTACATGAAGCACCGCCCAAAGGAATTTTAAATCACATTGTACAAGCCTGGAGGGTTGCAATGGAGAAGTGTTCACAAAGAAAGAATCCTCATAGAGAGGGGCCTCACAATGCTCAGTGGATTTCGGAGCATAGTGGATCACAGAGCACATGGATTCAAAAATCTCTTGGGATCATAGAGCATAGGGGCTCGTAGAGGATATGACTTTGAAAATAGGGGAGATTTTTGAAGCATACTGTCCCACCCTAAGCATGGAGTATACATATTTTTGGAGGGTGCTCAAAAAGTTTGGGTTCTTTGAGAAGTCCCAATTAATCAAAGGGGTCTCTTTTCAATGTGATAGCCAATATGCTTCGTGAAGGTAATCCCTTCTTCAAACAGTGGCAGATCTGAGTAAAGGAAAAGGGTTTTAACAATGCTCAAGTTCCTCTTATGATTCACTTTTTCAGTTGGTTCAAAGAGAAAATAACACTTAATGATTTGAGAATTTTAAAGATTAACGGTTTGGGTACTGATCCTTTGTAATGGGGGGTACTTTGTAATTATAGGTTCCAAGGGGGCGCGATTCTCTAAGGGTGTTCCATGAAGTAACTTTCAATCTTCCATCATAGGAATATTTTGTTAAGTTTCTCAGAGTCAAAATGTCTACCATCATCCCCCTCATAGAGAAAAGGCTTCTTTTGTTCCCTCCAAGGCGGTCATAGAGGATACAATCAATTACAAAGGACTCCCAGAGGTAACTATCCTTCCATCCACAACACAGAGACATCTGTCAAGTTTATCATAGCCACATAGTTTACCATCACATTTCTCTTTGAATGTGTCGAGAAGGCCTCATCTTTAATCTGACCATGCTACCGAAGGGATTTGTGTCGTTCACGGTGTTGAAGGTCATTGCGATGGTGCATCAGGATGCGACCCATTTGGCACCATTTAGTGCCCTCTACTTATTTTTTTCAATAGTACATATTTTGGCCCCAACATATGTGTGTGTGTGTGTGTGCATTCATATATATATATATATATATATCTCTATGTGTGTAAAAATATGTGTGTGTGTGTGTGTGCATGTTTTTAATTACATTTTAAAACGTATAAATGTCACTAAATGTAACCATTTCTTACAAATGTGACTAAATTTTAATTATTTAATTGTATTATGTTTAATATATATATATATATATATTAACACGCATTTAAATATTTAAAATTTAAGAATTTATATATACATATATTATATATATGTGTGTGTGTATTTTTTTTATTTTATATTTATATATACATATATATATATATATATGTTTATATTTTATGATTATTTTTATTTTTATATTATGTGTATGTGTGTGTGTGTTTATATTATATTTTTATATACTTATTACATATATATATATATATTATGTTATATGATTATCTTAATATATATATGTGTGTGTGTGTGTGTTTATATATATTATCAATGGTTAGGGAGGGGGGAATTATAGATCTAAAAACAGAATACACAACATAAACATGCAATAAGATATGGAGACTCAAAAAACAAGAGTAAATTTAAAATATTTAATTGTATTATTATATAAATATAATATTAATTTACATATATTAACATATATGTTTAAATTTTATATGTTATGTTTATATAAATATGTGTGTTCTTATATTATATTATATTTTTATATATGTTCACATTTTATATTATATATATATATTATATATATATGTTTAGGTTTTATACCACATATATGGTTATATTTTATGTTTATATTCATTTTATATATGTGATTATATTTTATATTAAAATTTAAAACAAATATTTTTTTAAATATATAAAAATATGATTATATATATATATTTATATATTTATCTATATATGTGTGTGTGAGAGATATAGAGAGTTTATATATATATATTTGTTTATTTATTTTTTTATAAAAATATATATGTTTATATAAATGTGTATTTGTTTCTTTATACTAATACACACACACAAACACACAGATATATATATATATTAAAATATATATTTACATCGATGCAGCGAAATGATCAATAAAAATGTTTTTATTTTTAGCGACATTTCCTAAAAAACATCTCTAATTTAGCGACCTTCTTTAGAAAACATCACTAATTTAGAGATGTTTTTTATAAACATTGCGAAAATATTGATGGTTTTCAAAAAAATCTCTATAAATGACACTATATTAAAATAATTTATAGTAACAATCCACTATTTTTATGGGAATGGGAGGTGATATCATTCCACTATACAATGGGACTATGTCCACAATGTAATGTTGATCTTGGATGTAAGCCTTGCCTAAAGAAATTATTTTCTATGATTATATGTGTGTAATATTCTTATTCTACATTTCTATGTTATGTTACTTGGGCTTATGATAATTTTCACATGATTCCACATTCATATGTCTCAATTTTCATGTTATTTGGAAATCCTAATGCAATGATTCATGATGTACGGAACTTGTTTTATTAGTTATGGTTTCTTTATTTACCATCATGTGCAATTATTATTTTATCATACCCACGTGTTCATATTATATTCACTAAAGATCTTGGATTGATATTTATTTTGTTAAAACATTTTTGAGTGTATAATATTACCATATATTTTGTTTTAATTCTCTATTTAGTGATGAAAAACATTAAATATGGTTTGTATAGATGGGTATCATGTAAGAATATTATTTTTGGGAGATGCTGAAGAATGGTTGTAAAAAAATTTATTTATTTATATACTCTTCAACAATACTGAACTATGTTTTTCTTAAGTGTGATTAATTGTTATATATAATGAATATTTATTTAAAATGATGTAATATGTATATATTTTCTGGTTGGATTTTTTAGTTGGTTTCAAAGAGTTTTTTGATAATTTGAGTGATATTTTTTAAAAGAATAATAGGATAGATCATAAAAAAATCTATTGAACCAAAAGTGATGTATGATGATCCTAAACTATCATAGTTTGAAATTTTGGTTTAATAATTTAGGATATATTAGGATTGATTTTCCTTGTCATATTAATTTTTTCAATCATTATTATTTTATGACATTCACATAAATTTGATTCTTTTATTCAATGGATAGATCTACGAGGAGTGAGTAAACATCAAGTGAAATGGAAAATGTAATTATTATCCCAATGAGAAACCAAATGGGATACTGTTAGAGTAAAAAATTTCATAGTGATGCTCACCCATATTTATAAATCTCTAGACAACAGCTTGAAACATGCATAACTCAAAAAATCACTATGTAAGGAACAAATCGATATTGAGTCCCTCATATAGAATTTACAACCCTCCTTTAGTGGGCCTTTTGATCACCTAATTTCTAAGTAGTGGATCAGTATGATATAAAATATATTTTATATTACCTAATTCTCAAATCATGAAATGGTTATTGTTTCCATTTATCTTTTGGTATTTAATGTAAATAAATGTTAGACTGTAATTATGAAAATAAGGAAAGGGGAAGGAATTAATTCCTGAAATCATATGATTTTTACAATATATTTCTCAATAAATTGTTTCCCCGAACACCTCATGCAAAAAATGAGAGAGAATTACAATATGTAAATCAAAATGAGTATGAATCCATTAATACCAATGAAGAAAACGTGAGAAGACATTCATGGTAATGTTATGGTTTTATCATTGACCATGAAGGAGAAAATTATCAATTCTATTTACTATTAAAACAAGGTATCCAGAAATAATTAGCTATAATGGACTTTAGTAGTTTTTTGAAACAAAACATGTGATCTCAAGGTGGAAATTGAAATTGGAGACTCCCATTATTCAAATAGTTTTAGGTATTAGAAGGGAAAAAATGATTTTTGTGTATAATCAAGGATAAAACCTATAGAGTAAATACGATTTATATTTTTTACAGGATGAAACATTGGGATGATTCATGTTTTTAATTTCCTCAAATGAATTGAAAAAATTTTCAACTGTGGATTGGAAGGAATTGGAAAGAGAAACCGTATATTTTTTGATCCATTTAAGAAGAAGGATATTGAATAATAACTCTGACTAACCAATGTAATATTTATATATATATAGTTTTCCTATTTCAGATGGATTTTATCAACTCTTTTTGTGAAATTTCATGACAGTATCAAATCCGTTATAAATTTTACTTATAAGGGTATCAAGTTCGATTAGAAAGATAAATATGGAGTAAATTACAAAGAACATAAGATCATGTTTGTAATTTTAACTATTGTAACACTACTATAAATTAGATAATGTTTTATTATATATTAAGATGAATTAAATAAGTTATTATGATGTTTCCTCAAGAAAATGACATGGTGGTCATTTTTTCTTCATTTAAAATAAACATTTATAAGTGATATTACCTGATTCCTAATCTAAATTTAGTAGTAGTGATATTTCAGTAAAGAGATGGAGGAATTTTATCTATGGTGAAAATTATAATATATATACTAATCATAGTTTCTTAATTTATATATTCATATGGAAAGATATGGTTAGAGTTGATCCAAGACCATGACTTTTTAATATATTTCCAGCATGAGAATTAAAAATGGAAGATAATTCTCTATGTAGGAATTATCATGATATCTTATCAATGATAAGTATTAAATGGGATCCAATACTAATGCATTTCTTAAATATAGTGTAACAACCTAATATTTTATCATGTTTCCTTTTAAAAATAAATTCATTCACTTCAATATCTTACATTGCACATAACACAGGGATTAAACGAAATCCAAAATATGATTATTTTAACATGACCACAATAAAATGTACATAAAAATTGAGGGTGTGAATAGTATTAACTATATAATGATATAAATATATATATATATTAATTTCATGTTCAAAAAAATATTTTTTCTTTAAAAATAATCACATAATATTTTGTAAAGTCATTTTTTTCTTCCAGTATACATTTTATTTGAAAAGATATTTCCATATCATTCTATGAGAAAATAAATATAATAAAATTTTTAAAATATAAAATAATTTAATTTATAAAATGCAAATAATTTTTGGATTTACCATTTCAAAATTATCATAGGATAATTTTTTAATAATTTTTTGAAAGATTTTATTTTTTATTGAACTTTAAAAAATAAATATTTTTTAAAACCATCAATTTCATTATATTTAAATGTCATTTTATGATTTTAAATTGATATCAATGTAAAATGAGTATTTCTTTAGTGAGATTTAATCTAATTAATAACATGCAAATAATATTTATACCATATTTTTGTATAAGTACATTATTTTCCATAAAAACACATTTTTCTAAAAAAATATTCGTCATTCCATTTTCAATTTTTAGTTTTAAATGTTTTTATGAAAATTATGTGTTTTTTATATAATAAATGGATTAGATATTTGTAATAAATTTTTAAAAATTATTTTATAATTTCATTTTCATTTTTATAAATGAAAACGTTAACATGGTAAACAAAATATTTACTAAAATATAGGTGGAATAATGTAGTAGGAGAGGGAGACATATCCCTTGATGTGATGATGCTCTCTAGGGTTTCTTTTTCTCATGGTGATTCCGCACTTCTTCGTTTTTTCACTTATCCCTACCACTAACGGATATGATTTGGTGACTCCCTCTTCATTTATCCCATGGTCGGATGCTAGCGTTCTGCATGACTCTATTGATGTTCATAGTTGTTGGGATTAGAAGTTAATGATCGATCTCACCTGTCAATCGACCTCAGATCCTATTTTAGTTTCCAGATTTAAAGGTTCTACAAAAACCAATTTACCTAGATCTATTATTAAGGATCCATTCACCCATAAAAATGAAACAGCAGTGAAGCCTCTTCCTATAATGAGGCATTATCGGATTCTCAGGCGACTCCTGCTCTCTCTCGAGGTAATGTTTCATTCAGAACCTAATCAGATTCCATGAATAAATCATATAGTAGTATGAATTTGGGTGTAGTCAGGGAATTATCTTTTTTCGTGGATTTATATCCTGATATAATCCTTCACAATGGCTCATCATCCCATGTTGAAGCAAATCCTGCCACATTTTCTGAGACAATGGAAATTGGATATAATTCTCTGATTGTACTCATGGTTTTACCTAAAGGTGAAAACCCTTGGAAACATTATTATTTTGTTAGTAGCATCTCAATTTCTTGGGGTTTCTCTGTCTATAAATGTGTCTCTCTTGGGCGAGGATATTTTCACTGTATGTTTGCTTCATAAGACATGAAACTTCAAGCATGGGTGCTTGGTTCCGTACTAATGAAATCAGGATGGCTCCATTTTCATGAATGGTCCCAAGACATTAATGTCTCACAATAACAGGATTATTTTTTTCAAGTCTAGGATCTATTTCATAGTATCAATTGGGTTCTATGGCGTCTGATGATCTTTCTTGACGTTGACATGGAAATTGTGACTTCTATATCTCTTGACAAAGAGACTGAGGATTTTTTTTGGGAACATCACTAGGATTCTGGTGAATATTGATCTCATCTCCACCCTTATTGATATGGTAAACATTTTAAATCTATCTAATAATATACAAAATGATGTTGACTATGAAAAAAGACTCTTTTCTATTTACAGTGTATGGCTATAGGGACTGTTTAGAGATGTGTCGGAATAATATCTCATGTGATGGATGTGGGATGAGATGTCACCCTACTAATCTCGCTCGAAGGAAGTAAAATATGATGAATTGGGACTTTCCAAAACCTACTGACCATGATGGAGGACATCTTGTTGAGCCTGTCAACAAAGTCGTTGAGGTGTAAATTCCCAAATCCCATGATACCAATGGAAAGAGGTTGCTTGTTGAGTCTCTGATTAGAGTATATAGTGTTTTTTCATAAAATTTAACCAATGATGTCACTTAATCAAGAATCAAGAAGAAATCTTTGGTTGTCATCTTCATGGAAGAGGAAAATGTCAATGATGCAGATACTTCTAGCATGGAAAAGGTGCTAACACACAACAAGTTAAGTCCCTAATAGAAAGCAGTGACAATGACATAACAGTTGAAAAATTCAATGAAGAATAAATACAATAATTGGTTGATCATTAGCTCTCTTATGATAAAATGGAATCTTCAGGTAACTAAGAGTGTAATAAAATTTAAGAAGTTCGATCACTTCTAAAATATTCTCTATTTATTTTAAATCCTTCATGGAAAATGAGGGATTTCAACCTGTATAAAATAATAATAAAAGGTCTTTGGGGGACCCCCATGTGGTGGTTGAGCAACACATTGCAGAGGCTATGCATCAGAAAAATGATTATGTCCTATAGTTGTAGGATGCAATGTTGGGCTCTCCTATGAAAACGTGTCAGGAGACTGCTTCAACTGATGAAATGAAGGCTAAAGGGATGATGATCCCAGTGACAAGAGACACTTTTCATTAACATTTCAGATAGTGTTAGGAGGATAGCTTTGACTCTGACATCATGTGTTCTGAGAATCTTCTTAAAAGGCATCAATCTCTTCCTCTATGTTGGGGGAGAGAGAGAGGTCAAAGGGCATAGTCGCAGGGCAACATATCCTATTATGTGTAAAGAAGAAAGAACGCTCACTGAACAGATGAAAAAAAAATAGGTAACTAACACTTCCTTTTGTATTTTTAATAGTGTTCCTATACATTCTTGTGAACATATATTTTGTTTTTTTAATAATATAGGCACTACCTCCATCTTTCATTAAAAAATGTAGATGGTTAAAGACAAAAGACAAAAGAATAAAATAATAAAAAGTACACAACAAAATTGAAGGTTGATATATGTATCTATTAAGAGAATAATTCAAAATGATAATTAGAAGAAAAAAAATTGTTTGTAATTAATGCCTCCTAAATGTGGTTGTATTTAAATATAAAATAATCTTTATCTAATCATTTAAAATCACATATCTTCAAATATAAATACCATCCCTAACCACCCCCTTTCTTCACAAAATCCTTGAAACTCATAAAATTATTGAACATATATCTCCTACCAACTCTACCCACTTCTATGTGCATCTAGTCTCACCTAGATGAAAATTCCATGTTCTTTAAGGGATCCTTCAAGGAGGTGATATTGAAGTGGTAACTTTCACAAATAACCTATCTTAATTTCATTGATTTTTTCCACCTTCCTTTCAACTCATTAATGAATAAAATCAGAATTAATTATGTATTATATATATAATTTAATGTTATATTGATAATTTAATATCTTCAATCCACCCCTTTTCTCATCTCCTATTATTCAAAGAAATGATACCATTGTCCAAATTATGGCGGTCAACCATCTCTATGGATAATGATTTTACATATTCCATTACCTCTATCAAGGATAGTAATAAAAGTACTATTCTTGTTGAATAATATTTTAATTTGTATATTATTAATTATTTATCTTTATGATACTAAAATATATACATTTTATTTAATAAAATGAATCTATTTTCTGATGGTTGCAAAACCCGCCAAAATAAACCAAACATTTATCGTTAAAATTCTATGAAATAAATCATCATCATACTAGAGTGAAAAATTATATCTGTGAAATCTTACACTTCAAAAGTCAATTAATACAATTTTACTTCCCTTATTGAGTTTTATTTCCATTGTATATGAAAATAAATAATTATTCCCAAACAAACCAACCATGAAACCCATGAAATGAATACACTTAAAACAATTAAAATAATAAAATATAATTAATGAACAAGTGGTACGATTTAATAAAAGTATCATATAAGGTATTTATAAATGATTATAGTTCTGTAATTAATTAATTACATTATTTAATCATTTATATAGGAGGTTATTATCTATAAAACATAATCTAAGTGTGAGGTAAGTGTTTCTCATCTAACTTTTACTTTAGTGAGATATAAGCTATATTCTCCATTTATCTTTTATGTGGTGTATGAAATTACATTTGATATGTAATATAATTAAAATCATTATCTTCATGGCATTAAATGATATTTTTTATAATTATTACATTTATGGGGAATATGATTCGACTGATTACAAAGTGGTAATATATTTCATAACTCAATTTCTATTCATTATCTAAAACTTATACCTCATTGAATGTTCTAGGTAAATATTATGTGTGAGATGAATTTTGATTATCATATTTTTTATATTAACTTTTTTATTTTGATTTACTAATAACACGCATAATCAAATAATTTGGTTAATTCATACTTCAATGATAAGATATTTATAAGGTTCTTTTATATACATATTTCCTTTTAAAATTTTCCCTTAAAAGTCAGTTTTCCTTCCATTCCCATGTTTTCTTAATTTTTTTCTAAAAATGTTTTTGCATTTCTATTATTATTTTTTAAATTCATTTTAACTCATTTTTTAATTTTTATAAAATAGTTTGAAAGAATACTTTTTGTTTTTTTCTAAAATAGGTTCTTTTTGAATTTTATAACAAAAACATAGACATAATTTTTTTTTAATAATACAACATGAGGGTATTTTCCATCCATCATGATTCCATAATGCTTTGATATTTCCTTTATAGAATTACATGGTTATTTTTAATGAAATTATTTTCCTTTATAATTGGTAAGACCATTGAGAATATATGATTTAGAATTTGAAATTGTATATTTTTCAAGAATTATTTAAAGTGATATTTTAAAATAATTTACCATTTAAGATAATATTTTTTGATGTTTCATATTCATTACTAGATATGTTTTTCATGGAAATTATCCTTATTATTTTAATAGAATATTTATTTTTATGATGGCATGACTTTTATGAAACCCATTTATTTTCTATAGGTTATCCTATGATGAAATGTTTATGAATCCTATTTCTTTTAATGGGTTCTAATATAAAGAATGATTTATGTTTTTGTGGAACACATATGTATGGTTTTAATTATGTGATGGATATGACCTATATCTCTCTCTAATTGATTGGTTAATGATTTATATCTCACGAGATAACAGTGGGAGAAAAGATGATGGGATGGATTCACTACAGGAATCTAGCATATCTCAATCCACTATTTGAAACAGATGTATCGACACCCACTACGTTGAAGGTCTTGGTAGTTAATCTTAACTTTTTAAATGGATTTTCTATTTTTAGGATGTTTCCACACATTTAAGACATAAGATTATGGATCATGATATATTTCTGATGATTTCTCACTCTTATGGTCTATGTTTTCTAAAATGATAATGTTTAAGTAATAAATCATGTTTATAATCTATGAAAGGTTTTGTATAAAATTTATAAGGTGTAGTAATGATCACATAATCTTTTTATTATCGTATTCTTTCAAATGATTATTGATTTATATATCATATGTTTTTCCTTATTTAGAAAATAATCTCAAGATTTCTTATATTTCCTTCCCTAGGATATTAATAAATGTATTAGTTATGATATATGAAAAATGGTTATAGTTATGAATGAATAAGGGAGAGTTGATGTAGATGTTTTATGATCCAGTTTTATATGTAACCTAGTTTCCAATGAATGTAAACCCATACAGTTATGGCGTGTTTTTGTTATGTTATGTAATTTATATTCACCACTTTAGATGTAATATCTATGTATGAAAAGTGTTAGTCATTATAGTTGGTATAAGATTACAGTTTAGTTACCCTTTTGAAACTAATATGAGAAAACCTTAGTATGGACCCTTTGGGTAAGTCTAACTTACAATCCTAGAGTTCCGGTAATGATCATGAACAACCTAGTATTAAACCTATTGTGTCACTGATTGGAATTTTATAACTAATTTTGCATGATTGTATAGTTTCCCAGTATGATTATTATTGAAGGCACTATGATTTTTGTATTTTAAACAATGGTTGGATGCATGAGGATTAAATTTAATATTTAATATAATGGAAATTGTAATGATCATCCCGGTGAAAAATCATTGAAATAAGATTTAATTAAAAAACCATGTTACTATGCCTAATTAGAAATATCAAAATATGATCAATAATGTCAACATTTATGAGTTTCTTGACCCATATATTAAGAAAAAGTTTTTGTTTCATGGTTACTATAGAAGAAATAAAGTTCAATTTTACTCATATAATGATTATGAGAAGTGGAATCAATTAAGAATGTTTCAAAGGAACTAGAAAATTATTTGGGTGTGGAATATAAGGAACCAATATTATTAATTTCAACTAAAAGTGAAAGGTTTAGTTAATGAAATTAATGAGAATAATTTTATTCCTAAGGTATCATTGGTAGTGAAATTTTTTAAATGAGAAATGTTTTGGAATTTTGAGAATATATTTTCTAGGGGGAAACTCATGAAGATAATAAGAAATGTCGTATAAGTAATTGTTATTTTGAAAATGATGAAGAGACTACGAATGATGTATGAGATGATAGAATTATTAAGGAATAAAATTTTGAATATTGGTTAATGGATTAAGAATTAATTATAATGATTGATATTTTCTATATTGTAATTCATGAATAATAATGTAGAAGTAATTTTAACGTAATGGAATAATGAAACATATAAGGATTGTTCCACTATAGTTTTTCATTAATTATATGAAAGTATATGTATAATGGTACTAGTAAACTTGAAAAGTGATTGAGGTGGTAAGGTGATATTTTTTAGAACACGTGATTAAGGAAAAAATAACCATTAATATGGGCATGATTTTGGTATAATAATGAGATAAAGTGATGTTTTATTATGATAAAATTAATGTAATAATATTGATAGACATGGAATATATTAGTAATATGATGAGAAGGTGGTTATTGGATTATATTTATTGAATTTTTTGATTTTCATAATGAATAAAATGTTAATTTTTGAAAGAATACATTTTTTCACTAGGGTATTCCATAAATTAACGTTATTCCCAAAATTTAATTGAATGCATGATAATGATATTCATATGTTTTCTGCAAGACGATTAAGAGAAACATCATGTTATTTGTATGTTAAATTATAAGTTAATTTTGCAATATTAGTGAATGTTATTTGAATGTTTTGTATTTTAATCTTTTGGAAAGATCATTAGGGTAACCATTTAAGAAATTTTATATGTTTAAATTTTGATGATATTTTAGAGAATAATTTATTACTCAATCACTTGATGATTTAGGTGTATCAGAAGACCTACTATATCAATTTTGTTATTTGGTAAATGGAGACATAAGTATTGACTTTACATCCTATTATAGATCTTATGATCCACCAGTTCTCTAGGTATTACAAGTTAAACATAATTTCTTGGAGTAAGAAATGAAGAAAACATTGATCAAGGTATAAAAAAGGAGTGAGATTTTACATATGAGATAAAATAAAGTATTAATATATTCTAAAAAAAATTCAATAAAATATTTTCCCAATAACATCATTTCTAATAATATCAATGATGTTTTTCAGAAATTGTTTGTCTATGGTTTTTTGGTCATTATTCATATATTTAGCAGGTTCCCTATCCTTTTCCATCAGATCATGGTACTAAAAATTCTCTTCCATGTACATTTTTTCACATTACACTAATGTTATCCTATTCAGAATCCTAGTTAGGTGTTGAACATCACATTTTACTTACCCACTTTTTATGAGGAATTTTTATTGAACCTTTCTATGGTGTGGGTTTCCTAAAAAATAAAGATCAAATTTAAAAGAGAAATTGTATGTTAAGAGAATTAATTTTTTTTATGTTCTTAATTATATCGAGTCAGTGGCTTATTGATTGGTTCTTCCAATAAACATCTCTCAATTTTATGATGTGTTTCATGTATCTATCCTATGAAAGTACATATGTAATCCTTAACATATAATGAAATTAAGGGTCATATAGCTATAGAAGGATCACTCTTTGTAAGATCAACCCGTTGAGATTTTGTATTATAGAGAAAAAAATTATTTATTGAAACCACTCAGATGGTTAATGATTTTTGGATAAACATCCAATTTGGGGAAGCTATGTGGGATCCTCAGGATGTAGTGAGGCATATGTATCTTCATCTCTCTGTATCTAAGTGATGAATTTCGACAGAAATATTATTTTAAATGGGGGTTTAATGTAACATACTAATATTTTATGATATGTCTCCTTTTTTTGAAAAAAAAAATAAATCTCTTCGATAGCTATTATTTCATGGAACACTGAACATAAACGAGCTCCAAAATATTTTTATTTTAACAAAACCACTATAAACAAGCTGTTAAATTGGTGGGTGTGAATATAATTAACTATATTAAGAAATATTTATTAATTTCATGTCCTATTCAAATATATTTATTATGAGTATGTACACACATAACTTTTACTAATGTCATTTTTCTTCAAATCTATATTATATTCAAAAAGATGTTTTTATTTATTTTTAGGACAAACTAAATATAATTTGTTTTGAAATTAATGAAACATTTATTTTTTATAAAATTATCATCATATAGAGATTCAACATGTAAGAATTATCTTCGGTATATTTTTTGATAATTTATTGAAAAGTTTAATTTTTTTAGTGAATAGTAAAAACTACTTATTTTAAAAAAACCCCTCACTTTGATTATATTAAATTCATTTAATGATTTTAAATTGATCTCAAAGTAACATAAGTAATTTTTTATTTAGATATAATATAATTAATAACATTTATACAATATTTATATCTTATTTTTTATAAATATATTTTTGGGCTTAAGAACACATTTCCCTAAAAAAAATCATTTCATTTTAACTGTATAATTTTAAATATAATTCTGAAACTTTTTTAATTTTTAATTTATATAAATGGATTCCATATATAAAAACATGATGTTGAAATTATTTTGTTATTACATTTTCATTTATAGGAATATATATGATAGAATTGTTAAAAAAAGATTCATTGTGATATTGGTAAAATAATGTAGCGGGTTTAAGTTATGAGGTAAAATCTAAAAAAAACTACAAAATTAAATTGTGGTTTTGTGAGTTTCTTGAACTTAAAATACCTTTTAAAAATTAATTATGAGTAATATTCATTGTAATTAATTCCACCCAAATGTGGTTGTCTATAAGTTAAAAATAATCATTATTCAATCAATTAAAACCACCCTCTTCAAGTATAAATATCACCCCTTAGAACGCCATTTCTCATAAAAATCCATAAAGATATTAAATTACTTTAAAACATATCATCATCACTCTCCCACATACAATTGATTTTGGTCTCACCCAAATAAAAATTCCATCTTCCTTAAGCGGTCCATCAAATAGGTGATATTCAAGAGGTAACTCTCTTAAACAACCTCAAATAATTTCTTTTCTTCTTTTTCAATCTTTTATTCACCTCCTTCACTAATAAAATCATGATAAATCTAGTATCATTTATATATTTTAATTTTATATTTCTAATTTAAAATATTATATTCAACCCTTTTCTCATATCATCTTATTCAATGAAATGAATCCATTGTCCACATTTGCGCCATTAAACATCTATGTAGATAATTATTTTTCATTTTCCATTACCACCTTCTATTTTGGTAAACAATATTATTACTGGTAAATATGATTGATATATATATATATATATATGTATATATTATAACTTTTTTCATATTCAAGAACTAATATATATATATATATACACATAATATTAAATAAAATGAAACTAGTTAGTGATGGTCGAAAAAACCACCAAAATAATCTAAACATTTGTCATTAAAATTTTATCAAAGGAATCATCCTCATACCAAAAGTAAAATTTATATATTATAGGATTAGAATTTATGTAATTTCATGAATACAATTTCATTTAACATTTAGAGTTCTATTTTTATTTTATATAAAAATCCATAATTATACAAAAATGAACCGACCATGAAAAACAAAAAATGAAGAGACTCGAAGCAAAGAATATAATAAAATATTATTAATGAATAGGTGTTAATATTATATAAAATTGTCATATAAGGTATTATAAAAATTATTATAGTAATTGAATTAATTATTAACATTATTTAATCCATTGTATAATATTATAATGTATGTAAAACTAAAGGGAGGTATGAGGTAAGGGTCTCTCATATCAGTTATACTTTTTGGGATTTATTCCATATTCACCACTTATTTATTTTGTATGTTGTATATAATACATGTAACTCCCGAACCCAAGATTCCAATATCTATTAAATTATTTTATTAAATTGGCATGATATAGGGAATAAAGTCTCAAAGGACCAACCAGTTTATCAAGCTTGGAAAATAGATTTCACACATAAACCATTTATTACAATTCAAGACATAATATATGACATAGTCCATTCATTGAGAAGGCCCTCATTCTTCTATCTTAACAAGTCATATCAATCATAAAACACTTCCTCTAATCCTAGGAAAATAAAACTTATGAAAGGGGTGACCTCAAATGCTGAGTAAGGTTAAATAATAAAGAGAAAGCTATCATAAATAACTATAAACTTAAAGGAAAATATAAAACTAAAATAAAATACTTTTAATCATAAACATGAAAATAATATAGCAATAATATATCGAATAATTTCATTTAGACATTCGCATGGATATTATACTATTCAAATAATCACAAGTAATATCAACAACTATTCTCATAGTGATGGAGTTCATAATGTTAGATATCTGAAACATACCATCAAGCCCTCATCCAAGATATCTATAAATAAATGGTTAAGGCCTCATTAAAATCCATATCTAAAAATAGATGGGAAAGGTCGCGGTCAATACCATGTCTAGTTTCTCTCATGAGACCTACCGATGCATCGAAGGGCTATAGTGCCCCCCCCCCCGTACAAGTCCCCATCCTTAAATAGTATATAATCTTGTATTAAGTTTATAATTCACATTGAGGATATTTATAGGTGTATCATTTTAGAAAAATATTCCATTAATATTACATAACATTTCCGAAATTACAAACTAGACACTTCTACTCAGTATCCATTTTTTCATAAAAATAAAAATTCTAAAAAGAAAACAATAATTGTTTTCTTGATATAAATATTCTTGAGTTCTTATGTTCTCTTAACCTCCCATATACAATGTTAAAAACATTTCAAAAAACCTGGGATGAGCATAAAAATCTCAGTAAGGGTTATAATATAAAGAAAGAAAACATTAGTTCATCAATACAAATAGAACATAACATCTTTAACATACCTCATTAAACCACAAAATTTTGGAATAACACACATTAAATCATAAATCATGAAGGTAACTTTTGGCATCCATATCAATCTTACATTGTAAATTTCACAGATACATCGGGAGTTACATTTATAATGTTCATAATACTGTATTACCAAAATCTCTTAGGAGAAACATTCACATTTACCTCTGTCACGTTACCCAGTGCATTGGAGAACTATCTCGGTCTCACCCGCACTAGGTTTATCACAGAATAACCTGTATAGGTGAAACATTTAAAATAAACATAAATAATTTATAACACATAAAACAAACATAAGATAAAGAAAAAATTTCCACATTGAAATCACAATATATCATTTCAATCTATTGACATAATCAAAGGCTTGTCAAACCATTTTCAAAACATTTAATGAAAATATTTTTTTAATCAAAGTGTCCCATACCAATTTGAAGATTTTGAAAGAAATTTTAATTTCAAAACATTAACTTCCATATAAATAAATTCTTTAAAGAATTTTTAAAACATGTACATTAATGAAAATGATTTAGAATAATACATCTTTAAAACATTTAAAACGATATTTTAGTTAAAGTGTTCCTAACTAAATGAGAGATGCTTGAATACAAATATTTGAGGAATAACATTAATAAAAGCTTTATGATATCATGAAAATAAGGGTATTTATGATATAATATTATAAAGGGTAGAATTAACACCATATAAATGTGAGTTGGTTCATAACAACAATGAAGTCTTAATGGAATTAAAATTGAGACGAAATCCCTTATAAAAACTGTATCCTTAGATTCAGGATAAATAAATTACATAATATTGTTGGAAAAATATAAATACACAAAATATGATTGAATATTAAGTGTATATCAATCATAAGAAATTCACACATGATCTTTTTAAAACAAAACCAATGACTTTGATGTTTAACTCAATGAATGGAAATTGTGTTAAGTTTACCCTTATCAAGTTCATATCAATGACTTGACAATTAATCAATGGATTGATTATGTGAATCAAAAGTATATACACACAAAGGATAGTGTAAATTTAAACATAAATAAATAAACATTGATTACACAGATAATCATATCATGACATAATTAAGAATTAGAATATTCACCCAAGTAATGAAAACTGGTATAAAAAGTTCCCTTAACGATTTGGTAACTTACGAAACATACACCACATGAAATAAAGGTCATACAATATTTATTTAAATAGCCATAACTTAAAGTAAATTACACAAATAATGCAATCATGGGCAGTATATACACCACACAAAAGGAAATAGTGGCAAAAATAGCATGAATTTCAGGGGAATAAAAAGAGAGATGAAAACACATTACCACGTTGTAATCAATCGAGTTGTATGACCAAATGTTAATAACCACGAAATGAATCACAGAATACCATGAATATAAATATAATAATGATAATATATATCAAATATCACTAAAAAATACACAACATTAAATAAATAAGTGGTGAATAAAGGAAATCTTACGAAATTAAAAGTGAGATTAAAAACCCCTTACCTCATGTCTGACATAACTCGTATGTTCAGTATTCTTTTGGAATAATATAATTAAGTTTATTAAAACTTACATAATAACTTTTATCAAATTCAATACTCATTTTATATCACTTATTACCTTTCTATAATAATTAGTAAATTATTTGAGTTCACATTGGAGATTTTGTCGATGTTCAGAACATCAGACAAAAATGAACTTTTTATAATCACAAATTGTCCTTGTGGTAAAAATTAAATTATCTACATAAGGATATTCATTATTTATATATCATATATATAAATTATGTCAAGTTTATATGTATTTATAATATTCCATATCATTTAGAGTTATGAATTGAAATGCACCATTCCTAGAGACGGTAAGTTGTACGTATACATGAACGCTAGATTCATTTATATTTTATAATTAAAGGAATAAAAACATAATAATACATAGTTATGTTATTTTTACATTATAATATCTATGTTATGTAATTTAATTAACCCAATCTTTTATATTCTCCACGTATGGCATGAATGAGTCATATCACTTTGTGGGGGCGGTAGTCCGCACTTCCTCAAATGAAATTGTCGTATTTACCAATTATGGAAACCATAAAGGTACGATATAAATGAAAAATACATAAGTATAGAGAAAATATAAATATAATATATATCACATGAAAATAAGGTTCCATCTTAATGGACACCATAAAAGGAGGTAGGAGAATATTGAACAATCATCGTTTCATGTGGTTGTAGTTTCTCATCCACAACAACAATATGTTCGTATCCATTATATGAAGGTGTGTGGAAGTTTAGTTCGAATAATTCTCATAACAACAACCTAAAATATTTAGGATACGTTTTTTATAAAATAAAGGAAAAAATAGATTTTAGGGGGTTGGAGAAGTAAAATAAAAGAAAAGAATATAAAAGAAGACGTTACATTTAAATCTGGTAACTCGTTTTGGATTGAATAAAAAAGATTTATTGAAGTTCCATATTCCAAAGGTAATGACTATAAGTGCAATAGAGGGAGTTTTAGAGATTATTTTTGTAGATATTGGATGAGCCAAGGGGCTTGAGAGGTGTGAGTAATGGTTAGATTTGAGTACTTTTTATAAGGGGGAGGAGGGGATCTTTAGGAATGTTAGAAAATATTATTTTAATATATAATTATTTTATGTTTATAAATGTCAAAAACTCATTAAAGTAGAATATAAGATGAGTCTTGTTCGAAATAAAATCATCCAACAAGAATTGGACAGGTTTTGGATATTTTTTTAATCTTTATAATATTATTTATTTAAATCATTCATTACTAAGGTAAAGATTGCATCATTATTGTGTCATAAATAATATTATTAATATGATATCTAAAAATTATAAAATGAATACCATGATGTTTTAAGTTGTATTATCTTTCAAATGAATATTTATAGTTGAAAATATAACTCATATGACCCCATGTAAGAATTTATTTACTAAACTATATATGTTTAAGTCATTTTTGTCTTTACTTTTAATTAATTAATATAAAGTCTCATTATCCCTCCCAAGTGGCTTCATGGGCTCAAAAAATAGACTAAAGGATTCAAATTTTCAGAAATGTATCAACCAATAGTATTATGGAACATGATAGTGTAATGTCATATTATTATAATATTATTTTTACCTTGAATTACCCAATTTACCTTTAACCGCGGTAAATAAATGTCCAAATTTACGATTCACCAAATATTATTTTCATCTTATTGAACCATATTTTATTTACTAATAACAACCATGTATTTCATATTTTTTAAATTCAATTCACATAAGTGGTAACATTTCATTTAAATGAAAAAGTCGTTTTTTAACTAATACTGAGTGTTTTCACTATTGATCAAAAAATGATGTTTTTCAGAAAAATACCAAAAATTCTGCCTATTTAATATTTGATATTCTGAATTTAAAAATGATTTCTATTTTACCAAATTCAAAACATAGACGTTTGATTAATTAATATAAAATTAGTTCTCATTGTCAAAACAAAAAACATGTTTTTTAAGAAATAATGACATTGAAAAGATTGACAATTGTTTATATCCAATTTCAAAGTGAAATTACTTCCAAGGACCAATAGTGGATTAAATGGTAAAAATTTAATCTAAATAAAATTTAAAACCAATTAAAATTATCTTCTAAACAAATAAATAATTATATTAAAAGTCATTTTTGATTTCAAATATTGTATTTTTCGATATTCATTAAAAATGAATTTTATCAGAAAAATACCAAACATTTACCCACAGTAAATTTTGATATCCTGATTCTAAAGAAGAATTTTATTTTGTCAAACATAACATATAAAATTGACCAAAACTATATTTAAAAATCTTTCTCCATCAAATTCATTAAATCAACATTTTAATGAATATTAGAGTATTTATTCTTAAAATCGGATTCATTCACATTTTATGCTTCTAACTATTATTGGATAAAAGTTAAAACATTTAACAAACATGTATAATCCTATTATAGTTAGTCTAGATTATTCCAACCAATACAACGAATATGTGTTAACTACATTTTAAAATAATAATAATAATATATTATTTTTTGGTATAACATAACATTGTGTGTAAGGTAAGAATTAAAAGAAACTCATTGTTACGTATCAGGTACACCGTCGAACATGGAATCCCATTTAAAGTAAAATTATTAATTAATTCAAAAATATTAATAAATATGAAAAATCCATATTCTTTATTCACCTAGGATGTTACATCCTTCCCCCCTTTTAGGAATTGTGTCCTCACAATTTTAAAATTGGGCTCGAAAACTTCATTAAAAGTCTAACATCGAAAAAATAGTTAATAAAACTATCACTTTAAAAGAAAAAAATATAAGTACAATTGTTACTCTATATAACCCATATTGGGATTCCAAGTATGAAAAAATGGATATGGAGGAGAAAGTAAGTGATAATTTATGATTGAGAGTGATAGAAAACATGATTAAGAGAAAGTTAACCACTAGAAAATCACAAACATGTGATAGGTTAAACATTCATGGATTTCCCATTAGAAAAATTAAGCAGACATAGTTTTTTGTTTTTATGTTAATTTCCATAAATTTGGAGAATATTTTTATGAGATTGACTAAGTACATAGATAAATATACTTAATTTTCAAGTATAATTTCATCTTTTAATAAGTTTCTACCAAAAACTCATCTTTTCTCCAAATGATGAGTATTCAAGATGGATTTTTCACATATGAAGTGCTAGAATAGACCTTTACAGAATCAAATAATACAAAAAAGATGAAAAATATATTTCCCATATCTTTATACATTATCAAAAACCAAAATGGTTAGTACAAGATAAGATAATCCACAAAAAGGATAATCTTTTATAAAAAAGAAATGCTACTATTAGTCTCCAAAATTGAATAAACAATACCTAAATCTCCAAAAAAATATTCAATAGAAAAATTTACTTTGAATTTAATTAAAATAATCTAAATTATGTCAAAAACCAGAATCTTGGAAGGATTTGATCACATAATCATCCATAGTAAATCTTAACATTTATCTCTAAATAACATCGACTATTCTTAATGTCTCATACTAAAATGTAATTAACCAAATCAAATATTCTCTGTGATAGGTTAATAATTTCCATAAATAAACCAAATCTCTATATGTCTATAATAAAAACATATATTCATCCAAAATGAAATTCCACCATGACTCATCAATTAAATTCCCAAAGTATTCTATTTTCCTTAGGCATATAGTTTCCCAAAAAGAGAAAATATCTTCCTAAATAACATTTATCACTTAATCCCGAAATCATTTTCCTAAACTAAGGATATCCATTTAATAAAACATAATATTCCAAATAAACTTATTATTGATCAATAAAATCATTTAAATAACAATAATAAGTCAAAATAATCAGGGACTTCACGTAGTCCGGTGGTAGGCAATAAATCTTAATCTCACTTTGGTTGTGGGTTCGATTCCTGTAGCGTTGTCTAACACGACAGGTTGTCACACAGTTTGTGTGTTGTCCTTTTTTTATAAATAAAATATAATTTTATATAATTCCCAAAAAATGAGATAAATACCACAAAAATAACCATAACATATTTTAACCACAAATGTTATATCATACATAGTATTTTCATCTCAAAAGTAATAACCTGTAATTGCCTCAAATTCAAGGATAATATAAACCCAAATTGTTATTTAAAACAATATCCTCAAAATAAAAGGTAATTTTTCTATGAATAACATTTTCATATATAAAACGTTATGGTTACTCATATGAGAAAAAGTATTCTAAAGTAATCTCATAATCTAAAAAGCCTTACTACTTTTAAGCATTTCATCATCCTAAAATCTACCATAATTCTTTAATCTATTATGTGATGACTTCTTACTCATTCAAAATTCTTCACTATATATTAACCATTATTTTCCAAATTATTCTGAAATACATATTTCTTACAAAAAAATTCATTAATCATTTCTAAAGATTCAATAATGCCAAATCATCAGTTAACAAATAATCCATACCTTTCATTGGTTATTGTTAGTTTCTTCATCTTAAATTAGAATGGAATTAGGTATGGATAAACATATATTTATATGATCTTAGAGATCCCATTCATGTACCTTATTTTTAGGACATAGTATTGTATAATTATCATGCATACAACATTTAAAACATTAAATTGATCCCTCATAAAGAACTTTTTCCCTTTCCTAGAGTCAAATGAGTGCTTTCTTTTTCCATGGCAGGTTATTTCTTTATCAGCTTCATTTCCATATCCATAGAATCTTCCCATCCCTTTGAATGATTTTTCAAGGTGTTTTTTCCACATCATTGACACATTGGTTTTTTGAATAATCTTTTCTTTATGATTATTACCTGAACATCCATATGTATTTGTTTCCCACATATACAATTCCTTATAAAAATCACTAAGGTTCAGGTGGTCAATCATGACTTCAGATAGTTGGTTGAGAATAACCACATGAGTTCTCATTATAGCTCCCATTTCATTCATTTTCTCATTTAGAAAATCATCATAGTTTTCTTCACATCAACTGTTACTTTGGTTTTTACTAGATCCATCCATTTACTAAAACAAAAAAAGTCAGTGTATGTATATCTGAAAAATAATCATATAATATTTTATGAGGAGGTTAAATGCTAAGATAAACTTGTTCATGTTATCATAAAGTTCATCAATTTATCTAAAATAACTATGAATCTTTCTAATATGCTATCCAATATGGTTATGTCACCTATGCTTAAATAACACCCTAACCTCTAAAGTTATCTAAAACAACCTTTGATACCAACTATAAGACCCCAACCTTAAACATTACCATAATCTTGAATTAAGTTAATAATTCACATTGAAGATATTTTTAGATATTGATTTTTAGAGAATTAGTCCACATCTATTACATTAGATCTCAACAAAATTACAATGTAGACACTTCTACTCTATATCCATTTTTTCATAAGAATAAAAATTCTTAAAAGAAAACAATAATTATTTTCTTGATATAAATCTTCTTGAGTTCTTCATTTCTCTTACCCATCCTTATCACTTATGAAAAAATTTTCAAAACATGGGATGATAATAAAAAATCATTATGAGTTGTAAAATAATGAAAGAAAATATTAGTTCATCAATAAAAAAAACATAAGCTCTGTAACATACCCCAGGAAAACATAAGATTTATGAATAACACATAGAAATCACAAATCATAATGGTAACTTGTTGAATCCATATCAAACATACATTGTAGATTTCACAGATACATAGGGAGTTATATTTTCAATACCTATCAAAATATATTCCCTAAATCTCTTAGGAGAAACATCCACGTTTACCTCTGTCACATGACCCAATGCATAGGAGATATAAATCGGGCTTACCCACCGTAGGATTATCACAAAACCACCCGTATGTGTGAAAAATTCTCAAAAAAAATATAATATATTTGTAAAACATAAAAATATCATAAAGGAAAGATAATATTTCCACATTTCAATTACAATATATCATTTCAATATATTGACTTAATCAATGATTTATCAAACCATTTTCAATACCACTTAAAACATTTAAATGTCCCATACCACTTTGAAGATTTTGAAAGAAATTTTTATTTAACAAAAATTCACATCCATATAAATAAATCCTTAAAATCATTATCAAAACATGTTAATTAATTATAATGATGTAGAAGAATAAATCTTTAAAATATTTAAAATGATTTTTTAGTTAAAGAGTTCCTAACCAAATGAGAGATGCTTGAATACAAATATTTGAAGAATAAAATTAATAAAAAAATTATAATATCAATAAAATAACGGAATTCATGATATAATATTCCAAAGGATGGTTTTAATACTATATAAATGTTAATTGGTGCATAACAATAATGTAGTCTCGATGGAATGAAAATTGAGATGAAATCCCTTATAAAAACAGTATCCCAAGATTAAGGATAAATCAATAACATAATAATGTGTGATAAATATAAATACACTCAATATGATTGGATATTAAGTTTAAATAAATAATAGGACATTCACACATGTTATTTTTAAAATGAAACCAATGACTTGTATATTTAACTCAATGAAAGGAAATTGAGTTAAGTTTACCCTTATCAAGTTCATATCATTGGCATGAGAATTTATCAATGGATTTATTATGTGTTTCAAAATTATATCCACACAAATGGGAGTGGAAATTACTGCCTAAATAAATTAATAGTGATTCCAAACATAATCATAGCATGACATAATTTAGAATTAGAAGATTAACCCAATGAATGGAAATTGGGTTAAAAAGTTTCATTACTGATATGGTAACATAAAAAACATACACCAGAAGAAAGAAGGATCATAAAATTAAGATATAAATACCCATAAATTAATGTATATTACACAAAGAATACAATCATGTTCAGTAAATACACCACACAAAAGGAAATTGTGATGAACATATCATCAATCTCACGGGAATAAAAAGTGACATGAAAACCCCTTACCATGTTGTAATCAATCGAGTCGTATGACCAAAAGTTAATAAACACCAAATTAATCACAAAGTAACATTAATATAAATATAATAATGATAATATATATCAAATTTAAGTACACATTACACCACATGAAATAAATAATTGGTGAACAATGGAAATCTTACGATATTAAAAGTGAGATTAAAAACCCCTTACCTCGTGCCCTACATGACTCGTATGTTCCATGTTTTCCTGAATGATAAAATTACATTAATTTATACTTGCATAATATAATTTTTAAAATTTATTATTCCTTTTATATAACTTATTATCTTGTTATCACAATTTTTTAATTATTTGTGTTCATATCAGACATTTTGTCGATGTTCAGAAATTTAGTCAAAGATGAACTTGTTATAATTACAAATTCTCCATTTGGTAAAAATTACATTAACTAGAGAATTATATTTATGATTTAGATATCATATAAATCATATATATATTGTTTTTTATGTATTTATAATATTTCATATCATTTGGAGATATGAAATGAAACACACAGTTCTGGAAGACGGTAAGTCGTACATTCGCATGAACGCTACTTTCATTTCTATTTTATATTTAACAGAATTAAAACATAATAATACATCATTATATTATAATTAAATTATAATATCTATGATATCTCATTTAATTAACTCCATTAGTTACACATTCCATGTATGTCATGAAGGAGTCATATCACATTGAGGGTGCGGTAGTCCACACTTCGTCAAATGAAATTATCATATTTACCCATACTGGAAACCATAAAGTTATGATATAAATTAAAAATACAAAATAATAAAGACAATATGAATATAATATATTTCATATTTAAATATAGTTCTATATTAATGGCCACCATAAGAGGTGGTAGGAAAATATTTAACAATCATCACTTCTGGAGGTAGTAGTTTGTCGTCAACAGAAACAATATGTTCGTATCCATTTAATAGAAGTGTGTGGAAGTGTAGTTCTAATAATTTTCATAAAAAAACCTAATATGTTGATAATAATTGTTATTTTATAAAATAATGATAAAAACTAGAGTTTAGGGGGTTGGATAAGTAAAATAAAATAAAAGAACGTAAAATAAGACGATACCTTTAAATCGGGTAACTCCCTTTGGTTTGAATCAAAAGGATTTCATGAAATGACTTATTCCTAATTTAAGGATTCTAGGTGTAAGAGAAGGATATTTAAAGAATTATTGGGTAGTTTTTGGATGATCCAAGGGGCTTGATAGGTGTGAGTAATGGGTTAGAGGTGAGGGCTTTTTACAAGGGGGAGGAGGGGCTCTTAATGAATGTTTGAAAATATTATTACATTATATAATTATTTTCAGTTTCTAAAAGTACAAAACTCATTAAAGTCGAATATAAGAAAAATTGAGTTTGTAATCAAATCATCCAATAAGAATTCGACAATTTTTGGATATTATTTTTATCATTATAATTTAATTTATTTATATCATTCATTATTGAGGTAAACACTACATCATTATTGTATCGTAAATAATATTATTTATTTGATGTTTAAAAATTATAAAAATGTTACCACGATGTTGGAAATTTTTTTATCTTTCAAATGAATATTTATAGTCAACGAGATATCTTATATAACCCTATATAATAATTATTTTACTAGAATATATATGCTTAAGTTATTTTTTCATTACTTTTAATTAATTAATTTAAAGTGTCATTATCACTACCAAGTGGATCCATGGGGTACCAAAATCAACCCAAGGATTCAAATGGTCTGAAATTTATCAACCAATAGTATTAAGACACATGATATGGTAATTTGATATTATTATAATATTATTTTTATCTTGAATTGCTCAATTTCCGTTTAATTGCGGTAAATAAAAGTCAAAAGTTACTATTCACCAAAAAATATTTTCATCTTATTGAAACATATTTTTCATAATAATAAAAACCATTTATGTTTTATTTTTGAACTTAAATTCACAGAAGTTGTAAAATTTCATTAAAATGAAAAAGTCATTTTTTAACTACTACTTACTATTTTCACTATTGATCAAAAAATGATGTTTTTCAAAAAAAATACCAAAAATTATTCCTAAGCTATATTTGATATTCAAAATTAACAAAAAATTTTGTCTATTTTACCAAATTCAAAACATTTAATTGCATTAATTAATTTAAAATTATCTCCCACTGTCAAAACAAAAAACGAGTTTTTTGAGAAATAATATCTATCAAAAGATTGACACTTGTTTATGTCCAATTTCAACGTGAAATTACTTACAATGACCAAAAATTGAATAAATAGTAACAATATAATCTAATTAAACTTTAAAACCAATTAAAAATAATAATATAAACATATAAATAATTATATTAAAAGGTAGTTTTAAATTAAAATACTGTATTTTTCACTATTCATTAAAAATGAATTTTATCATAAAAATACCAAATATTTACCCACAATAATTTTTGATGTCCTGATTCTAAGGAAAAATATTATTTTGTCAAATAAAACATATAAAATTTACCAATATGATATTTAAAGATTTTTCTCCATCAAAGGCATTAAATTGACCTTTTAAGAAATATTAGAGTATTTATGCTTAAAATCGGATTCATTCACATTTTATGTTTCTAACATTTATAGGATATATGTAAATATATTTAACAATCATGTATAATCATATTTTAGTTAGTCTATTTCAATTCCTACAACAAAACAACTACAAGTTAACTACCATTTAAAATAATAAAAATATTATATTATTTTTCGGTATAACATAACATTGTGTGTAACATAAGATTTCAAAGAAACCTATTGTGGCGTATCGGGTACACCATAAAACATGGAATCCCATTTAAATTAAAATTAATATTTAATTCCCAAATATGAATAAATATGAAATTTCCATATTCTTTATTCACCTAGGATGTTACACTACGCCACTGAAAAAGTCCAATACCTTCTGCATATGAAAATGGTGAAACATAACATAAAAATTCATATTATAACTAGGGTCTGAAGTGTTAATACTTTAACCATAAACCATTAATGGTAAAGAAATGGAACTTCCACATTCAAAAATATCATAAGATCTTTAATAAAATATTGTATATTCTATCATAAGAAATCAACATCAATCAAGAATAAAATCTAACATATTATATTGACATAGATGAAAATGCTTTAATAAATTTTTAAAAACTCTTTGAGGGAGATATCCTTTTTTTACTTTGATGTCATTGAAAAGCTGCACAATTATAAAAGAAAAAATTTCTTTGCAAAATAAAAATGTGATCTTTTAAGGGAATATTTAAAATATAAAGGCATCATAATGGTGGAAAATGGCCTCTTTCACCATATAAGTTAAAAAACATTCTTTCCTTGAATTATTGAAATGGTCATAAAGTACCTTGTTTGGAAAACAATGGGAAGTATCCTTTCTAAATGTTTTATAAAAAAGTAAAACATGGGTAAAAATGACTTCAAAATAAGTTGATAATATTTTTAAATTCATTTTATGAAATGTGGACTTGAATGATAAGAATGTACTAGTAGATACATATAAACAATCTCTGATAATAAAGAGATTGGAAAATTAACCCTTAACTTGAATTTTCTTTTTGTTAAGTGTGCATTAACCTCATGTATAATGGTTAAATCATGTTATGAAAGTATAACAGAACCATATACATATTCATGATATCTTATATGATCCTCTTATAATATTTTATTACTCACTTGTTAGTAACAGTTCACTATTTTAACAATTTTAGGTGTTAATCACTTAATATGTCAAATAAATATTGACTTAATATTTTTTTTACCATTAATTAGATCATTGTTTCATAATATATATAATTTAAAAAATGATATAAATATTTTATATATATCCATTATAAATTTATTTATAATAATCCAAAATACTTGGGGATAAGAAATGAAATGCACCGTTTATGGTGACTGTATGATGTATGTATGCGTGAACACTACATTGATTTCTTTGTTGTATAATAATTCAATGATATACTTGTATATTATTATTCCAATATTATATTAATGTCATATATGTCTTATATGTTTAATAAATCCATCTTTTATATGTTCTATGTATAGCATCAACAAGTCAAATAACTTTTATTGGGTGATAGTCCACAATTCCTCGAATGCTATTAGCTTATATACTGAAACCAAGTAGGCTAGACCAATAAGTCCAAAGTTGACCCCAAAAAATAATATCAAAAGTTTCAAATGCTCCATTCCAACCGTAAGACTTTTCCAAAATACTCTTCTCCAAATTCTCATTCTAAAAACGCCACTAAATTTTGAAAATCGATAATAACATCAATTTCCCCAAACAACGTAATGTATCTCATATTGACAATTAACTTTATAAATTCAAAATATTTATTGAAATATTTCCTGATTTTAAATACATAAATAATTTTTAATGTATTAAAGTCTTTATATATTACATAATTTTTATAACAAAAATATAATAACATAATTATTAAATCCATTAATTGTTCCACTTAGACTGTAGTAACAACCTAAGCTTGACCTTGATCCATTTGATTCTTTTTACCCATATTTCATTTATTATTTTTAATGTCATTTTGATAATGTCCCATATCTTTAAAATTATAGAATTTGATATTTGTAGATTCATTCATTCCCTTACAACCATGATCATGATTTTATTTCTCACCACATATGAAAAAAACAGCATTTTCTTTTAACTGGACACCATGGTGTTTTCTTCCACAATTATCACTTGTTGGAAATCCATCATTCCCTTCATCCCATTATATGTACCTTTCTCCACCATTCACTTATTCTATTTATTTCTATTAAATTCATAAAACATAAAAAAAAATTTCTCTATCTTGATTACATATGAGACTATATCATCGTCTGATAAGAATATTTCGAAGATCAATGAATTTCCGAGAAATGGATTTAACCCATAAATTAAATGATCAATATTACTTATTTGGTTACATATATAATATTATGTATTCCTTTTATAACCCTTTTATGTTGGCTTTATATTTGGAAAAAATTTCATCCTCCTTCTGCCTCAGACTGAGAAATAATATCTCCATATAAACTCATTGTTCACAAAGAAAGTATTTTTCTAAGAAAACTTTTTATAAAACCCTCAATTCTATATTTTTTACTTGTTCTCCCACCTTAGTGTTTCGAATTAATGATCACCAATGACTTACATCTCTTAGAAGATGATAAAGTGCCACAATAACTTTTTCCCTTTCATTACTTCTCAATGAAAGAAATATTTTCTCTAAGGAACTTATCTATTTCTCATATAAAAATGGATTTGAAGTCCCATTGAATGATTGAGGTTTTTTTTCTCATGAAGTGATATAACATTTATCCTCAGCATAGTGGATTAGGTTTCTCCACATGGGTATAGTTATTTTTCATAACCTGAGTTAGTTATCCCAGTACGGTTATATGTTGTTCAGCTTTAGTGGTATCTGCAGCTCGATTATAATTGTCTTTTATATAAGGGAAACCCATACATGGATTACGTTCCTTGATATAGTTTATGATCCTTCCACTAGTGATAATTTCTAAACTATGTCATACACTATATTATGTTATGAATCAAAATTCATAAATCAAATTTAGTAAAATAATTAACATAAATTGAAAATTATATGCAAATAAAATCCATAATCATATAAATGGTTTCATTGGGGACAATTTTACTCATAAAAAATTTATAATGGTTTATAAAGAAAATGTAAATTATCAAATGTATATCACTAAGGAGTGTCAAATTAGGTGCACAGTATGGCCCGTTGTCCTGTACTAGGTTACCGTAATTACACCCCGGAACACCTTTCTAGAGTGGTTACTCCTAAGTATATCTATTCCAGAACCACTTCCACTTTTATTATCCAGATAAGGATGTATTTCTGGAAAAATTCACATAAATAATATTTAACCCAAATTCTAAGATTTATGTCCTTACTTATTCTAAAAGACTATCTTAGGGTTATGATCCCTAATTTAAGCCTTCAAAATATAATTTCCAAGGTTGTTGGTATACTTATTCTAATACCTATTGTAATGGCCCAACCCCAGTATCCCAAATCTAGTGCATTATTTTAATAAATTTTCATGATATAAGGAATCAATTCTAGAAGGACAGATCATTTTAGTAGTCTTGTAAAATAGATTTCATACGTGAACCATTCATTGAAATTCAAAACATAATATGCAACATAATCCATTGTTTGAGAACACCATTATTCTTCTATCAGAACCCTACAAATAAATCATAACACAATTATTTGTATCCTAGGAAAATAAAATTTACGAAAGGGGTGAGCTCAAATGCTCAGTAAGGATAAACAATATTATGGAAGCTATAATAAATAACCATAAAAATTAAAGAAAATATAACACTAAAACACATGTCTTTTAAACATAAACTTGAACATAATACGGCAATAATGAATCAAATAATGTCATTTAAACAATCACATGGATATTATACTAGTTGAATTGTAAATAAATTTTCAAGGCCTTAGCCTAGTCTATATCTAGTTTTTTCTAATAATACATACTGATGCATCAAAAGGATATAGAAGGCCCCACCCATAATTTACTATGTCCAATTCATTCCTAATATTAAAAGTGTGAGACATATCATAAAATTTGAGTATTTAAACAATCATATGAAATGTTAATACGTTAGTCATAAATCATGAATGGTCTACAGACATGACATCTATAGTCCACCATATCAGAAAAACATTAATTCAATATGGATGATAGTATCATAATAAATAGACCTCAATCAACCATAAAATCCTATAATTAATGTTGACATAGATGAAAATACATTAATAAATTTATTAAAACTCTTTGAGAGAGATTTCCTTTTTTACATTGAAATAATTTAAAATTAGTGAAATTGTAAAAGAAAACATTTCATTATAAAATAACCTTATAATATTATAAGGGAGGATAAAAAAATTAAGGCGTCATAATGTTGAAAAATGGCCAATTGTTCCCTATAAGTTATAAAACATTATTTCCTTAATTTGTGAAAAAAGTCATAACGTAATTCATTTGGAAAACGATGAGAATATTCATTTTAAGATTTTCTATATAAAAATTCAAAACTGGGTAAAAATGTATTTAAAAAATTTCGATAATATTTTGAAATACATTTTAAGAATCATGGATTTGGATGATAAGAATTTCAATGTAGGTACTTACGTATAAACAATCTGGGATAATAAAGAAATAGTAAAATTAACCCTCAACTTCTATTTTCCTTTAGTTGAGGGTGTGTTAACCTCTTGTATAATGGTTAAATCATGTAATTAAATTATACCTGTATAAGTCCCCAGCCATAAACATTTCTTAATCTTGAGATATTTCAAGAATACACATTGAGAATATTTTCAGGTTTAGAGTTTTAGAGAATTAGATCATAAAACATGCATTCCATCCCACATTTAAACAAAGTGGTTACAATAAAAGATAGTATTCATTTTTTCCCATCAACGGAAACATATTTAAAATAAAACATGGATTCTTTCTTGACACTTCCTTGACACTATCATCATATCATGTACCCTTCCCTTGATCTGTTAAAAAACATTTCAAAAACACGTGATGAGCATAAAAAGCTCAGTAAGGGATATAAAAAAATGAAATGAAAACATTTTTCCATGAATAAAATCATACTTTACTCATAAAACATAATCACATACCTCATCATGTCATGAATAAATCATAGAAATCCTAAGACATAAAGGTAACTTGAGGCATTCATAACATTCTTACGTAGGGAGTAACCCTCTTGGTTATGTCTGGAATACCCATCACAGTATATTCCCTAAATCTCGTCAGAGAAACCTTAACATTTAGCTCCTTCACGTTACCCAATCCATTGGAGAGCTACATCGGGCTCACCCGCCCTTAGTTTATAACGAAACCACCCGTCTTCATAATAATTCCCAAGAACCATAACATAATCGTATCACATAAAAGATGCATAAAGAAAACATAAAATTTCCACATTTCAATCACAAGATATCAATACAACACATTGATATAATAATAACATTATGAAAACCATTTTCAATACCAAAATAAAATAAAATTAAAACATGGTATTTATTTTTCATTTAAAAAAATGCTATGGCTTATAGAGGAAGCCGAAACTTAAATAATGGTCACGGCGGCGGAGAAGTCGTTGTCGCTGCATACGTACGACAAAAACATTCCCTTTTGTCATTTAGTAAAACTCTTCATATAAAAAGGATTCATTTTGGATAAACATAAAATTCAAAGGGGTTTCTACACCGTATAAAAGAAGGTTGGGTATAAAACAAAATATGACTCAATGAAAGGAGATTGAGACGAAGTCCCATACCTCGGGTCCGACTTGACTTGATCATTCTTTAACCTCCTGAATAATAAACTTGAGTTAATTTCTACATTCTTAAGAACCTTTTTCAAGTTCATAATTCCTTTTATATCACTTATTACCATGTCATGAACACTACGTAATTATTTAAGTTAATAACTGTCGTTTTAACGATCATTGGTACTTGAGTCAAAATTAAACTCTTTATAATTATAAGTTGTTCATGTATCCATTATATCCAGAGTTATACTCATGATTTATATATCATATATATCATATATATCCAGTACATACATGTATTTATAATATTACATAATGTTTAGAGGTAAGAAATGAAATGCACCGTTCCTGGAGACGGTAAGTCGTACATACGCAAGAACGCTACTTTCATTTCTATTTCGTATTTTATGGAATGTAATAATAATGATATAAAGGTATATTATAATTCCAGTATAATATCATATATAATATCATTAATTACATCCTTTATACATCCCACATATGGCATTAACGAATCAAATAACTTTGAGGGGGCGGTAGTCCGCACTTCCTAAAATAAAGATATCGCGTTTACCCATAATGGAAACCATAAAGGTTTGACATAAATGAAAAATAAAGAAGCTTAAGTAAAACATAAACATATTATATATCATATATAAATATAGTTTCATCTCAATAGCCACCTTTTAAGGTGATAGAAGAATATTGAACAATCATCATTTCGTGAGGCAGAAATTCACCATCCACGAAAACATTATGCTCTTTAACCATTAGATGAAGGTGTGTGTAAGTGTAGCTCGAATACTTCTTATAAAAACATCCTATAATATGTAATATACTTGTTTTGTTACAAAATAAATGAATAAAAAGTGTTTATGGGGTTGGAGAAGCAAAACAAAACATAAGAACACAAGAAAAGACACTACCCTTAAATCGGGTAACTCTTTTTGATTTGAGCTCAAAGGCTTCCTTGGGAAGACTTCTGCCCAAAGTTAGGCTTCTAAGAGTTATAGAGGGATGTGGAGAGACAAAATGGTCAGGGGTTTTTTGAGCCAAAGGCATTGGAATTGTGGGTAAGGTGGTAGAGGTGGGGGCCTTTTATAAGAGGAGAGGAGAGGCACTATTGGAAAGTTAAAAAATGTAACTTTATTAAAAATTTATTTTAGGATTTTAAAGGTCCCAGAATTATGTATTTCGAGGATAAGGCGATAAGGGTAATAAATATACTCATCCAATAGGTTTTTGACATGTTTAGGTCTTACATTTTACATTATCTTTTCATTTTATTTAAATCGTTAAATAATGAGGTAATCGTTGCATCATCATGGTGTCACAAATAACATTATTTATTTAATGTCATAAAATTATAAACATATATCATGATGTAGTAAATAGTTTTATCTTTATAATGACTATTTATAGTAAAAAATATGACTCGTATAACCCCATGTAAAAAATTTTTCAGTAAAACAACTCATGTTTGTGACATTTTCATTTTAACTTTAAATAAAAAGTTATTAATGTCATTTTCCTACCAAAGTGGCTCCATGGGGTCCCAAAGTCTACCCATGGATTTTTTGGGTCGGAAATGACACATACAATAAGGGTAGTACATGTGTCTAGGTATTTTCATTTTATTATAATATCATTTTTACCTTAAATCGCACTAATTACCTCTAATCGTGATTAAAACATAAAAGTTACTTTTCACAAAAAAAATTATTTTAATCCCATTGAACCAAATTTTAATTATTAATGACAACCATGTATGTTGGATTTTTGAAATTAAAAACACAGAGGTGGTAAAATTTCATTTAAACAAAAAATCAGTTTTTTAAGTACCACTTAGTGGTTTCACTATTCATAAAAAATTGAGGCTTTTCAGAAAAATACCAAAACATCACACTAAGCTATATTTGATATTAAAAATTCAAAAATGATTTATATTTTAAAAAATTCAAAAACATATAAGTTAAATTAATTAATTTAACAATTAATTCCCGTTGTCAAAACAAATAGCGTGTTTTTAAGAAACAAAATGTATCAAAAGATTGACACTAGTTTAAGTCCAATTTCAAGGTGAAATTAATTCCAACGACCACTATTAGATTAAATGTTGAAAATATATTCTAATTTCACTTTAAAACCAATTCAAAATATAATCTAATCATATAAATAAATTAGATTGAAAAGTGGTTTTGAATTAAAATACAACATTTTTCACTATTCATTAAAAAATGAACTTTATCAAAAAAATACCAAAAATTTACCCAAAGTAAATTACAATGTCCCAATAATAAATAATAAGTTTATTTCTAAAAATAGTGATTATAAAATTTTCAAAAGTTTGATTTATAAATGGTTTTCCATCAAAATCCAGTAAAACAAACTTTTAAAAATATTAGTGTATTCCATGCTTAAGATTGGATTTATTCTCATTTTAAGCCTCTAAAACACTATATAATTCATTAATAGACATAGATAAAAATATCTATTATTCATTACTTACTTGGGATGTTACATTCTTCCCCCTATAAAAAATTATGTCCCCGCAATTTATTTTCTTATCGAATAAGTGGGGGTATTTAGCCCTCGTTGCATTTTCAGATTCCTATGTTGCCTCTTCAATCATGTGGTTTTTCCACAAAACCTTTACCTGATGAATCTCCTTATTCCGTAACACTTTCTCCCTATGGTCAATAATCTGTACCGGTTGTTCCTCACAAGATAGGATCTCTTCCAACTGAACTACCTCTAGACTCAAAACATGAGATGGATCTGGCATGTACTTCCTTAACATTGAAACATGAAAAACATTGTGTACCTGAGATAAACTCGAAGGTAAAGCCACTTGGTAAACAACTGATCCAACTCTCTCCAGAATTTCATATGGTCTAATGAACCTTGGACTCATCTTTTTTTTCTTAACAAATCGCATCACACTTTTCCATGGTGAGACTTTGAGAAAAACATGATCACCTACCTCAAAAAAGAGATCCTTCCTCCTATTGTCCACATAACTCTTCTGCCTGCTCTAATCTATTCTCATGTGTTTCTGTATTAGCTGAACTTTTTCTACCAACTCTTCTACCAATTCGGGTCCATTCAGCTTCCTTTCACCAACTTAATCCCAGAAAGTTGGAGTTCGACACCGCTACCCATATAACGCCTCAAATGGTGCCATCTGTATACTGGAATTAAAACTGTTATTATATGGAATTTCAACCAAAGAAAGATGTTGGTCCCAACTTCCCTGATAATCCATCGAACAAGCACGTAGCATATCTTCCAATTTCTGAATTTTTCATTCTGACTTCCCATCTTATTGAGGATGAAAAGTTGTAATAAAATTTAATTCAGTACCCAAAGACTTCTGAAGTCCTTTCCAAAAGAAACAAGTAAACCTGGGATCACGATCAGATACAATGGAGAGAGGAACTCCATGTAACTTGACTATCTCATTAAGATACAAAAGAGAATGTTGATATAGGGAAAACGTATCTCATATAGAAAGGAAATGAGCAGATTTATTCAAGAGATCAACAATAACCCAGATTGCTTTATTACCTCAAGGTGTCTTCGGCAATCCCACAACGAAGTCTAGGGATATATTGTCCCATTTCCACTATGGCACTGGTAAAGGCTGAAGCATCCCTTTCGGTAACATCCGCTCTTAACCAGCTGACAAGTCAAACACTTCACTG
Source organism: Viscum album (assembly GCA_963277665.1). Taxonomy (NCBI): domain Eukaryota; kingdom Viridiplantae; phylum Streptophyta; class Magnoliopsida; order Santalales; family Viscaceae; genus Viscum; species Viscum album. Next base: position 589,710,246 of record OY728140.1, on the reverse strand, counting down.
TAAAATCTGCAATATCTCTTTTCATTCCATCCAACCAGTAATACTCCTGTAGATCTCTGTACATCATAGTACTGCCAGGATGAACTGAAAACAGAGAACTATGAGCTTCACATAACAACTCTCTCTTCAACTCTGAATCACAAGTCACACACAATCTCTTCCTAAATCTCAAAACACAATCATTATCAATGTTGAATTCAGGCAACATACCCTTCTGAACCAGCTCTACCTTTTAATGCAACTCACTGTTTTACTCTTGTGCTTTCTTGATTCTGTCTGATAGAAAAGATTTCACTAATACCTGAAAAAAAACAGAATAACATCCTGCACCAAAAACATCTATGCCAAAGTTCATCAAATCATTAACCAAAGGATCACGTTCCAAATGCAACATTGTTCATGAAGCATTACTTTTTCGACTCAAAGCATCAGCCACTTTATTTTCTTTTCCCGGATGGTAATTAATTGTACAATCATAATCCATGATTAATTCAAGCCATCTCCTCTGTCTCATGTTCAATTATTTCTGAGTGAATATATACTTTAAACTTTTGTGATCGGTATATATTTCACACTTTACTCCATACAAATGATGCCTCCAAAATTTTAAAGCGAAAACTACATCAGCTAATTCCAAATCATGTGTAGGGTAATTTACCTCATGAGTTTTCAACTGTGATGAAGCTTAAGAAATTACCTGATCATTCTGCATTAGGGAACAACCAAGTCCTTTCAATGAAGCGTCGCTGTAGATAACAAACTCACCATTCCTGGAAGGTAGTTCCAGAACTAGATCATTCACCAATCTTATTTTCAATTCTTGAAAACAATCATCACATTCTTTTGTCCAGATAATCTTAATAGACTTCCGAGTTAGTTTAGTCATTGGACTAGATAACCGTGAAAAATTTCTAAAAAACCTTCGGTAATATCCTGCCAAACCAAGGAAACTACGAATCTCAGTTACATTTGTGGGTCTTGGCCATTCTTCAACAACCTTTGTTTTTGTAGGATCAACAGTTATACCTTCTTTAGAAACAATGTGACCAAGGAAAGAAATTTTTTGCAACCAAAACTCACACTTGCTGAATTTCCCATACAATTTCTTTTCTTTTAATGTTTCAAAAATAACCCTTAAATGTCTTTCATGCTCCTGTTTAATTTTAGAAAACACCAATATATCATCAATGAAAACCACCACAAATGTATCTAACAACTCATGGAAAATTCTATTCATTAAGTCCAAGAATATAGTATGTGCATTGGTAAGCCCAAAAGGCATTACTAAAAATTCATAATGGCCATATCTTGTATGAAACACAGTCTTTCGGAACATCTACTTCCGTTACCTTCAGCTGATGGTACCCCGATCTCAGGTCAATCTTTAAAAAATACTGAGCTCCCTAGAGCTGGCAAACAAATCATCGATATGAGGCATAGGATATTTGTTCTTAACAGTGATGTTATTCAAGGTTCTATAATCAATGCAAAGCCTCATTGAACCATATTTCTTTTTAACAAATAAAACAGGAGCACCCCATGGTGATGTGCTAGGTCGAATGAAACCTTTCTCTAATAAATCATGCAATTTCTCCTTCAACTCTAAAAGTTCAATTTGAGCCATTCGATAAGGGGGTTTTGAAATTGGCTTAGCCTCAGGAACTAAGTCAACAATAAATTCAACTTCCTGATCTGGTATTATTCCAAGAAACTCATTAAGAAAAACATCAAGATACTCATTTACCACTGGCACATCATTAATCTGAATAGTTCTTTTGTTTTCAACGATGTGTGCAAGGTAACATTCATTTCCATCTTTTATAAGTTTCTCGGCCTCTTGATAAGTTATCAACAGTAAGGATTCATTCTTGTACACAAACATAAAGTCTTTCTGAAGAGAAACTTATTCAGATCTATAGTAAATCTTAGTATGGTAAATAGAGATCCAATCCATACCCAGGATAACATCAAACTCTACTAGAGGTAAAACAATAAGGTTCACAAGTAGGTTCTTTCCACGGATAAGGATAGGAATATTCTTATAAGTTCTTTTTGCCTCAACATTTCCCACAGGTGTTTTTACCACAAGATCAGGAGTCATTTCATGAGATGGTATTCCCATTTTACTAGAAACGTTTTCAGAGATGAAAGAATGTGTAGACCCCGAATCAAACAACACACTGGCATAATCTGAAAAAAAAAAACAAAGTATCTGATACAAATTCATTTGATGGCCCCAAATCTGCTGAAGTAGTTGCAAAGGATTTCACCACCCCTTTCTGCTTGTAGTCTAACTGCTTCCCATCACTCGAGCTCTTTGTCACACACTCGTTTTCATAGTGACCCATCTCATTAAACTTAAAACATTTCACTAACTAAAATTTAAATTTGGACATACCATCACCTTGATATTTTTCAGTGCAATCACAAGCCTTATTTTCCATCTTATAACATCGGTAGAACTTTCCAGAATTAATAAGACATTCCCCAGAATGCCTTTTCCCACATTTATCACAAACTGGAAACTTAGTTTTCTTACCATCACACCTTTTTGAAGAATTCTTCCCCTTCTCATTCCACCTCGGTATCTTCTTCTTTTGGTTGTTATAGAACACTTGATCATCGGAAAACTCCATTTACACCTTCTAATCACATCAAACAAGATTTTCATAACTTTTGAACTCATGAGAAGCTAAGACCTTCTATATTTTGGCTATAATCCTAAGTAAAAACAATTGATTTTACTATCAAGGTCTCAGATAAAATTTGGAGCATACATTTCCAATCGAGTGAACCTTTCTTCATAGGCAGCCACTGAGTCCTCCTCTTGCCTCAATTCCAAGAATTGCTTTTCCATCCTATGTCGAACAGCCTCAGAAAAGTACATCTCAAGAAACATACCTTTAAATTCATCCCATTCAAGAGCATCAATCTCATCAGCGTCCCTGATATTTTTAACCATCGACCACAACTGATCTGATTCACCCTCCAAATGGTAAATATCAAGACTAACCTTTTGATTGTCTGAACACCCAATGACATCTAAAATCTTCTCCAGTGCTTTAATCTACCCTTCAGCTATCACAGGGTCATATGTTCCTCTGAATTATGGCGGATGTTGCCTCATCAAATGTTCCACCACTGACATGTTCCTCTGTAGTTGATCTGGTTGATCTCATGCAAGGATACCTCCACCATTTATCACTTGAGTCAATTGTGCCATTACTGCAACAAACTATTCAGTTCCAATTTGGACCATCTCATGATGCTGATTCGGAAGGTTATTTCCTTATGTATGCCTTCCTAGCACTACTTCCATGTTTCCTCTGTGGAAAACCATTCTGAACAAACATGTCTTAGATGAAGAAAAATTGTAATCATCAAATGCTATATCATTTCAATTTGACCTTAAAAATAATATTTTTGGATAATAATTTAATAAAATTATAACTCCTAAAGTTATCTAAACCGACCTCTGAAACCAAGTATAAGGCCCTACCCATAAACATTACTTAATCTTGAGATATTTCAAGAATACACCTTGGAAATATTTTCAGGTGTATAGTTTTAGAGAATTAGATCATAAAACATGCATTACATCCCACATTTAAAAAAAGTGGTTACAATAAAAGATAGTATTCATTTTTTCCCATCAACGAAAACATATTTAAAATAAAACATGTATTCTTTTTTGACTCTTACTGGACACTATCATCATATCATGTACCCTTCCCTTGACCTGTGAAAATCATTTCAAAAACTTGGGATGAGCATAAAAAGCTCAGTAAGGGATATAAAAAAATGAAATGAAAACATTCATCCATGCATGAAATCATACTTTACTCATAAAACATAATCACATACCTCATCAAGTCATGAATATATCATAGAAATCATAAGACATAAAGGTAACTTGAGACATTCATAACATTCTTACGTAGGGAGTAACCCTCTTGGTTACGTTTGGAATACCCATCATAGTATATTCCCTAAATCTCTTCGGAGAAACCTTAACGTTTAACTCCTTCACGTTACCCAATGCATTGGAGATCTATATCGGGCTCACCTGCCATTATTTTCTCACGGAACCACCCGTCTTTATAAAAATTCCCAAGAACCATAACATAATTGTATCACATAAAACATGCATAAAGGAAACATACAATTTCCACATTTCAATCACAAGATATCAATACAACACATTGATACAATAAAAACATTATGAAAACCATATTCAATACCAAAATAAATGAAAAGTAAAACATGGTATTTATTTTTCATTTAAAAAATGATATGGCTTGTAGAGGAAGCCGAAACTCAAATAATGGTCACGGCGGCGGAGAAGTCGTTGTCGCTGCATACGTACGACAAAAACATTCCCTTTTATCGGTTAGTAAAAAACTTCATATAAAAAAGATTCCTTTTGGATAAACGTAAAATTCAAAGTGTTTTATACACCATATAAAAGACGGTTGTGTATAAAACAAAATATGCCTCAATGAAAGGAGATTGAGACGAAGTCCCATACCTCGGGTCCAACTTGACTCGATCGTTATTTAACCTCATGAATAATAAAGTTGAGTTAATTTCTACTTTCTTAAGAAAATTTTTCAAGTTCATTATTCCTTTTATATCACTTATTACCATGTCATGAACACTATGTAATTATTTAAGTTAATAACGGTCGTTTTAACGATCATTGGTACTTGAGTCAAAAATAAACTCTTTATAATTACAAGTTGTTCATGTATCCATTATATCCAAAGTTATACTCATGATTTAGATATCATATATATCATATATATCTAGTATATACATTCATTTATAATATTACATAACGTTTAGAGGTAAGAAATGAAATGCACCATTCATGGTGACGGTAAGTCGTACGTACGCATGAACGCTACTTTCATTTCTATTTCATATTTTATGGAATGGAATCATAATGATATAAAGGTATATTATAATTCCAGTATAATATCATATATAATATAATAAATTACATCCTTTATACGTCCTACATATGGCATTAACGAATCAAATCACTTTGAGGGGGCGGTAGTCCGCACGTCCTAAAATGAAGATATCGTGTTTACCCATAATGGAAAACATAAAGGTATGCAATAAATGAAAAATACAAAAGCTTAAGTAAAACATAAACATATTATATATCATATATAAATATATTTTCATCTTAATGGCCACCTTTGAAGGTTTTAGATGAATATTTAACCATCATCATTTCGTGAGGCAGAAATTCTCCATCCACGGTAACAGTATGATCTTTACCCATTAGATGAAGTTGTTTGTAAGTGTAGCTCGAATACCTATTATAAAAACATCCTAGTATATGTAATATACTGGAATTTTTACAAAAGAAATGAATAAAAAGATTTTAGGGGGTTGGAGAAGAAAAATAAAACATAAGAACACAAGAGAAGACAGTACCTTTAAATCAGGTAAATCTTTTTGATTTGAGCTCAATGGCTTCCTTGGGAAGACATCTACCCAAAGTGAGGCCTCTAAGAGTTATATAGGGATGTGGAAGGACAAAATGGGCTGGGGTTGGTAGAGCCAAAGGCTTTGTAATTGTGGGTAAGGTGGTTGAGGTGGGGGCCTTTTATTAGAGGAGAGGAGGGGCACTCTTGGAAAGTTATAAAAGGTAACTTTATTACAAATTGATTTTCAGATTTTAAAGGTCCAAAAATTATATATTTAGAGGTTAAGGTAAAAAGGGTTCGAAATATACTCATCAAATAGGTTTTTGACAAGTTTAGGTCTTAATGTTTACATTATCATTTCATTTTAGTTAAATCGTTATATAATGAGGTAATCGCTGCATCATCATGGTGTCATAAATAATTTAATTTATTTAATGTCTAAAAATCATAAAAAATATCATGATGTATTAAATATTTTTAGCTTAATAATGACTATTTATAGTCAAAAAAATTACTTGTATAACCCCAGGTAAATTTTTTTTAGTAAAACAACTCATGTTTGTGACATTTTTATTTTAACATTAAATACAAATTTATTAATGTCATTTTCCTACCAAAGTGGCTCCATGGGTTCCCAAAGTCGACCCATGGATTTTCATGGTCGTCCATGACACGTAAAATATGGGTAGGACATGTGTCTAGTTATTTTCATTTTATTATAATATCATTTTTTCCTTAAATCGCACTAATTACCTCTAATCACGATTAAAACATAAAAGTTACTATTCACCAAAAAAATATTTTAATCCTATTGAACCACATTTTATTCTTAATGAAAACCATGTATGTTGTATTTTTTGAAATTCAAAACAAATAGGTGGTAAAATTTCATTTAAATGAAAAAATCATTTTTTAAGTACCACTTAGTGGTTTCACTATTCATCAAAAATTAAATCTTTTTAGAAAAATACCAAAACATCACCCTAAAATATATTTGATATTCCGAATTCAAAAATGATGTCTATTTTACAAAATTCAAAACATATAAGTTACATTAATTAATTTAATAATTAATTCCCGTTGTCAAAACAAATAGTGTGTTTTTATGAAAAAATATGTATCAAAAGATTGATAGTAGTTTAAGTCCAATTTCAAGGTGAAATTAATTCGAAAGACAACTATTGGATTAAATGGTAAAAATATATTCTAATTTCACTTTAAAACCAATTCAAAATATAATCTAATCATATAAATAAATTATATTAAAAAGTATTTTTGAATTAAAATACAACATTTTTCACTATTCATTAAAAAAATGAACTTTATCGAAAAAATACCAAAAATTTACACAAAGTAAATTTCAATGTCCCAATAATAAAAAATAAGTTTATTTCGAAAAATAGTGCTTATAAAATTGTCCAATGCTTGATTTAAAAATTGTTTTCCATCAAAAGGTAGTTAAACAATCTTTTAAAAATATTAGTGTATTTCATGCTTAAGATTGGATTTATTCTCATTTTAATCCTCTAAAACACTATCTAATTCATTAATAGACATAGATAAAAATATATATTATTCATTACTTACTTGGGATGTTACAACCAGAACCATATCCTTATTTATTAATTCATATATGATTTTCTTATAATATATTATTACTCGTTTGTTAGTAATCATTCATTATTTTTTCTATTTCGGGTGTTAATCACATAGTCTATCAAGTAAGTATTTACTTATTATTTATTGTTCCCATTCATTAAATCCTGGTTTCATCATCTATAGAATGTAAAACATGATGTTAATATTATATATATATATATATATATATCCAGTGTATATTTATTTATAATAATCCACAATACTTGGAGATACAAAATAAAATTCAGCATTCATCTATACTGTATGTCGTACATACGCATGAACGCAATAATAATTTCTTTGTTGTATAATAATTAAATGGTATAAAAGTATATTATAATTAGATTAATATATTAATGTCATATATGTCTCATATGTTTAAAAAAACCATCCTTTATCTGTTTCATGTATAGCGTGAAAGGGTCATATGGCTCTAAAGAGAAGTAGTCCACACTTCCTCAAACAAAATTATTCTATTAAAAAAACTTGGAATAAATAATGCTATGTTTTAAATAAAAATTTCAGAAGAATAAATAAAATATAAATAACATATATATGAATAAATAAATAGAGTTTCTATCATAATATTAATTCATTAATCTCAAAAAATTTATAAATAAATTTCTTCATGTTAGGAAATTATTTTAGCTTTCTAGATAATACATATAATAGATTTTATCTTCTTTGTATTCATATATTATAATTAATAGACTATTATAAAATGAGACTGGGACATTTTGTCACATTCATTTATTTTTATTATATCTGTTTCATATTCATGGGAAAGTGGCCATTAACTGATTCAATTTCGAACCATAGATGATAAGGGTTGAATTTAGTCATCTAATAGGGCTTTTATAGTCGGTAAGGTAAGTTATAAGATTATTCTTAACATTACTTACAATAATTACCCTTAAGAATGGTCATAAAAATAATCACTAATGTTTCTATTCATAATGATCAAAAATAAAATGTCCATATTTACATAATTTGGACCCACTGATTCCAAATATGTAATCCATTTCTAAAAATTCAAATCAAAAAATTAGCAATAATTAATTTAAAAATTAATTCCGTTGTCAGAATGAGAAACATGTTTTTAAAAGTTAAAAACATTAAAAATAATGTAGTGTTTTTACTTCAAAATTAATATTAAAATTAATTCCAATGAAAAACATTATATGAAATGATATAAATATATTCAATATATTCTTTAAAACCATTGAATAATATAATTTATCCATATAAATTATTTTGATGAAAAAATTTGATTTTCATTAAAATTTAGTATACATTTACTATTCAACATAATATAAAACTTATCAGAAAAATATAAAAAATTCCACTATAGTAAAATTTCATATCCCACTTCAAAAAAAATATTATTTTCTTAAATATATTATATTAATGTGTCAAAAAAATTATTTAAAATCGGTGCACAATCAAACGACGGAAAAACTACATTTTTTTAAAAATAATTCATTTATTTGAAAATTTGGATTTTTTCCTATATTATGTCTATCATATAAATAAGCTAAAGGTTATAGATATATGAAATATATAAAATACAATATTTGGTTAACACTGTTCATAATTGGTAATAATATTTTATTAATATATTGTTGTTCGGTAAAACTGGGTCTTGTATGTAACACAAGACAACTCATTGTTCTATGTAAAATAATTTTAACATACTGTTTCATAAGAAACAAATAAGAAACAAAATTAAATTTATTTTTAAATTAAAATATTATTAATTCATGAGGTGTTACATTCTCCCCTTCTTCAATAAACTATTTCTTCACAATTTATACTTAGGATTGAAAATTTGGGGTTTGTTATTTCTAAATATCATCGTCGAAATCCAAATATATAAAAAGGATTAATGAGACCTCTATTTTAAAATAAATAAAGGGAAGTATGATGGTCACCAGAGATAACACATACTAGGGTTACATGTAGGAAAATATGGACATGAAAGAAAAATATAACCATCAGGTTATGATAGAGAGTGATAAGGAACATGATTAGGAGAATGTTAATTGTCACAAAGATAGAAATATCCAATGACATAAGGGATCTAATGATTCATTAAAATAATAATAACATATCATTTTTTGTTTCAAGTTCCATTCCCTAGGAAGAATTATTAGGCAAGAATTTTATTGATTTATTTCTATATCATAAGTATAATCTCATCCTTTGGATGTGCTTCGATCTATTTTCACTTAATCCATTACACCTAGAAATGAATGTTCGAAATGATTTTTTTACTCTTGAATCATTTTTAATAAATCATAAGGCCCATACATATTTCCTTAATCCTCAATATTTTTACTAAAATCAATATGGTTATCCATATAAATCTTACATTAAGCTCAATAAGTAATATCCAAGGTTTAACTTACTCCACTACAACATTATGACATTTTAAAATTAGTCTTGTCCAAATTCACAGTCTAAAAAGGTCTCTAAATTTCCAAAATCAATTGTAACAAAAAATTCACCAAACAACATGATGTATCTCTTATATAAAAATACATTTATTACCTAAAAAATGTTAATGAAATAATTTATGATTCTAAATCCTTAAAGGAGATGTACTAAATTACAATCCTTATATATCACATTATTTTTACAATGAAAATATAATAACATAATTCTTAAGTCCATTTTTTATTTCTCTTCAATTGTAGAAACATCATAAGCTTGACCTTGATCCATTTTCTTATTCTGATACATTATTTACTTGACTCTTTGGACAATCATTTTCATAATGCTATATCTCTTTACAATTATAGCAATGCACATTTTCTGCTTATTTCATTCCCTTAAAATCACAAGCATGATGGCCTTTATCACCACACTTGAAACCCACTCCTTTTACTTTTATGCAGGCACCGATTTTTTACCTTCCATAATTGTCACATGTGGGAAATTCCTTTTTCCCTTCATCCCATTATCTATCACCTTCTCCAATTATCTCATCTTCTCTTGCTTTCCCTTAAAGTTATAATACTTAGAAAATTCTTTCTATGTCTTGTTATCACATTAGACTATATCTATTTATCATAAGAAAGTTTGGCAGACCAACATATTTCAGATTAATGGATTTAAACCATTATAGAAATAGTCAATCATAATCATTGGGTTACATATGTAGTTTACAGCATGCCATGATATCCTTTTGATGTTACTTAATACTTTGCAACATTTTCATCCTCTGACTGCCTCATAATCCGAAATTGTATCTCCATTTCACATCTTTATTCATAAGGAATCTATTTTTCTAAGAAATGTTAATCAAACTCTCTTCATTCTATGTTTTCTTCATCTTCACCCTTCTTCGTGTTTTGAATTAATGACCACAATTTATCCATATCTACTGAGAAATGATAAAATTCCATGACAACTTTTACCCTTGTATTACTTCCCAAAACTAGAAATATTTTCTCTATCAAACTTAAACATTGCTGAACTACAATTGGATTTTTACTCCCATTAAAAGTTGATGATTTTTTCCTTGTTAAGTAATCTAACATTGATACTCTGCATTGTGGATCAGGGTCCTCCATACGGGTAATGATATTATACATTACCTAAGTTAGTTGTCCTAGTATGGTTATAAGTTATTCAGCAGTAGTTGTATCTCCGAATCCACTATAATTATCTTCCATTGTAGGGAAATCCCTACAAGGACTATGTGGGTTGATAAGGTTTCTATTTCATCAATGATGAACCTTTTCAAAACATTACCATACTATATATTAGGTTATGAATCAAAATGAATAATTCTGAACTAGTAAAATTTATAAAATAAATTGAAAACATTATGCATATAAAATCCTCAATCATAAAAATGATTTCCATGGGAAATACTTACTCATAAATAATTATTAATGGTTTATAAAGAAAATGTGATTTATCCTAAGTATATCCTCTGGGAGTGTCCAACTCGGTGAATAGTAAGGACCACTCTCATGTACCAGGTTACCGTGCGTTAGGATAGAAACATCTTGTCGGAGTTGTTACTCCTAGGTACATCTATCCTAGGACTACTTACACTCATAGTATCCAAACAAGGATTTGTTTCGTGGAAAATCCATATAATTTATATTTAACCAAAATTCAACAATTTAATTAAATACTTATTCTCGATGTCTATCTTAGGTTGATGATCCATAATCCATGCCTTCTATATCTAATTTCCAAGGTTATCTCTAAATATTATCTTCTACCAGTTGTAATTCCCTAACCCTAGAAGCCTAGAGCTGGTGCATTATTTTAATACATTATCATGATATAAGGAATAATTTCCCGAAATACTGATCAGTTTAGAAGTCTTGGAAAATAGATTTCATACATTTTCCATTCATTACAATTCCAAAGATAATATACAACATAGTTTATTCATTTAGAAAGCCAATATATTTCTAGCTTAACACTTCATATCAAATAGAAAACACTTCTTTGAATCCTGGGAAAATGAAACATATGAAATGGGTGATCTCAAATGCTCAGTAAGTTTAAACAATAAATCTGAAGCTATCATAAATATCCATAGTCTTTAAGGCATGTATAAAACTGAAACAGATTCCTTTTGAATAGAAATTCGAACATAATATGGAAAGAATAAATCAAATAATTTAATTTAAACAATCAAATGGATATTATACTAGATAAATAATCACATTTATATCAATAGATAATCTCATAATTTGGGAATTCATAATGCCAGTCATCTGAAACATATCATCGAGGCCTCGATCAAGACATCTAAAAATAAATGTTTAAGGCCTCATCCAAATCTATATCTAAAAATAAATGGTCAAGGACTCATCCAAGTATATATATTATTTTTCGAATGAGACATTCTGATGTATTGAGGGGCTATAGTGGTCCCCACCTATCAATTACTAAGTCCAATGCATTCATCATATGAAAAGGGTGAAACATAACATAAATATTCATATTAAAAATACCAAAAGAAATGATAATACTTTAACCATAAACCATGAATGGTAAAAAAATAGAACATCCACAGTCAAACATATCATAAAACCTTTAAAACAATATTGAAGATTTTATAATAATAAATCAACATCAATCAAGCATTAAATCCAAACAATTATGTTGGAATAGATGAAAATATTTTGATAACTTTATTAAAACTCTTTGAGAGAGATATCCTTTTTTTAATTTGAAATAATTTAAATGATTCCCAAATATAAAAGAAAACATTTCATTTGATAACAACCTTTTATGAATGTAATGGAATCTTCAAAATTTTAAGGGTCCATAATGGTGGAAAATGGCTACTTGCACAGTATAAGTTGAAATATCATTATTTTCATAATTTTTCAAAAATGTCATAAAATACCTCATTTGGAGAATGATAGGAATATTCCATTCAAAACATTTTATATAAAAAGAAAAACATGGGTAAAAATATATTTAAATTAATTTCAATAGTATTTTTAAATAAATTTTAAGAAACATGGACATGAATGATAAGAATGTTATAGTAGATACTTATATATAAACAATATCAGATATTAAAGAGAATGTAAAATTAACTCTTACCTTGTATTTTCTTTTAGTCAATGGTGATTCAAACTTATGTATAATGGTTTGATAATTTTATTAAATTATCAAGAACCATATCCATATCTATTATATCATATATAATCGTATGATAACATCTTATTACTCGTTTGTTAGTAATATTTCATCATCTTCACTACATCATGTTTTAATTGCTTAGATTCTTGGGTATGTTTTGACTTATAATTTTTTGTTCCCATTAATTAGATCATTCATTCATCATATATTGAATATAGAAAATGATGTAAATGTTATATAGATATATCCAATATAAATGTATTTATATAAATCCCTAATATGTGGAGATAAGAAATGAGATGCCTCATTCGTGGAGATTGTAGGTCCTACGTACACATGAACACTACTTTCATTTTGTTTTCATATAATAATTCAATGATATATATTTATTTTATAATTACAGTATTATATTGTTTTCATATATTTGTCATAGTATTAATAAAACCATCCTTTATGAATTCCACATATAGCATGATCGAGTCAAATCACATTCAGGGGGCGATAGTCCACACTTTCTCAAACGAAATTACGACATTTACACGACTTGGAAATAATAAAGGTATATTTTAAATAAAAAATATAGAAGAATAAATATATTATAAATAACATATATTTGATATATAAACAGTGTGTCCATTATAATAGTAATTCTTTATTCTCTAAAAATTATAGATAAATTTCAATGATGTAAGAAATTATTTTAGCTTTCCAAAGAATTCTTTTAAACGATGTTATCTTCTGAGTATTCAAATATTAATATTAATATAATTACATAAAATGAGAATGTGATATTTTGTGACATTAATTTATTTTTATTTTATTCATGACATATTCATGGGAAATTGGCCATTAAGTGATTCCATTTCAAACCATAGATGATAAGGGTCGAATGTAGTCATCCCATAAGGTTTTGACAGGTGTGAAGGTAATTTTATAATATTATTTTTACATTTAATTACCTGATTTACCCACAAACATGGTAATGAAAATAATTACCAAATCTACGATTCATAATTCCAAAAAATAAAATGATTCTATTTACATAATTTGACCCCAATGATTCTAAATATGGAAAAAAAATTAAAATTCAATTCCCAATAGTTATAGTAATTAATTTCAAAATTATTCTCATTGTCAGACTGAAAAATGTGTTTTTAAAAGTTAAAATGTTGTAAATGAATTGAATTGTATATATCAAATACCGTGGAAAAATTATTACTAATGATACAAATTATATTAAATGTTAAAATTATATTAAATTTATTCAATAAAAACATTAAATAATATAATTTATCCACATAAGATATTTTGAAAAAAAAATTCTTAATTAAAATTTACTATATTTTTACTATTCATCAAAATTTAAAACTTATTATAAAAAATACATAAATTTTTCCAATGTAAATTTTCATATCCCACTTCAAAAGATGAATATTTTTTTATTAAGTATAATATTTTCATGTGTAAAAACATGATTTAAAACTGGTTTTCCATCAAATTGTTTTTAAACAACATTTTTTAAGAAATACTTCTTTTATCCATAAAAAATTAAATTTGTTCATATATTATGTATAGAAAATAAATGAGATGAATTTTAAAGTAAAATAATATATATATATATATATATATATCAAAATTTTGATAATTCTATTCATTACCACTAATAATATTTTATTAATATATTTTTGTTCATTAAAACTAGGTCATGCGTGTAACACAAGACAACTCATTATTTTGTGTAGTGTAATCTTAAAATGGTGTTTCATAAAAAAACCAACAAACAACAAAATAAAATTTATTTAGAAATTAAATTTTTATATAGTCTTAGGGTGTTTCAATGCCCATGGATATATCATCAAATTAATCTCACTATCTTCATGTAATTCAATGTTTTATTTGATAATTATTACTTTTATGAGGCATACTATTTGAATGATTAGAAATTGGTAAAGGATTTATAAAATAAATTCCATTCATTCGATTAATCTTCTAATTCACTGAATATTCCTTGTTAATATTATGTCAGATTAATTTTGACTATATTATTTTTTTCACTTGTTTTATGAGTATTTATTTCAATTGCACATAATCAATTCGTTTGATTAAATTTCACTTCAAAGATATTATATTTAAAATAGAATTTATGTTTAAAATTATATTTAAAAAACATCTCTTAAAAATATCTTTTTCTTCTATGTTCATTTTTTATTTAATTATTTCTTAAAGTGTTTGTACGATTCTATTATGAATATTTCAAACTATTTTTAACCTGGTTTTGATTTTTATAAAACAATTTTAAATAGTTTTTCTTGTTGTTTAAATGAGGTAATTTGTGAATTTTCCAAAATAAATATTGAAGGAATGTATTTTATCTTATACGACATCAAAGGATTTTACCTCCATTATGATGCCTTAATGCTATGATATTTACATTATAATATTACATGTTTATTTTGAAATTTAATTTTTTTAAGAAAATTAAGTGTCCCTATAAAAATGTTTTTTTTGAAAATTGAAATGTTAGTTTTTTTCATGAATTATTTCTTATGATCCATTATAATTATTAACCATCTAAGATTAAATTATTTGATGTTAATTGTTCATTACTTGGGATATTTTTTCAATGATATTATCCCTTTTATATTTATGTTTGTTTTATGTTTATGATGGAATTATATTTATGAATCACATTTCTTCTCAATGGGTTATTTTATGATGAAATGATTATAAAACCCATTTACTCTAATGTATTCTGAAATGATAAATGATTTAGGTTCTTTTGGTACACATATGTATGGATTTAGAACCTCATGTTTGAGGTATTCAACCTTAGTTTATGAATTTTAATTTATGTAAAGTGGTTGGGTAATGTATGGGAGAGTTTGGAAGGGTTTTGGGAAGGTTTGGAAGCTTTTCTAAGAGTGGACTATTTGATCCCGGTAAGTGTAAACCACAAAACAAACCCCAGAAACCTTGAAATCAAATGTAATGAAAATTTCTCATGGTTGGAACGAAGTTTGTCTGGCCATGTGAGGTAACCATGTGGGGCACCCATCGTCACAATATCAGTTACACGGTTAGCGTACAATTTGTCTTACCATGCGAACTAACTATGTGTAGCTTTAAAAATGGGGTTTTAAAAATTGGATCACTCATGATTTAACCAATGGAACCCATTTCTTCTCCCATAAGAACCCCACTTGGATTTCTTCTTCTCAGGGGTAAAGGGGATCTCCCACACATTTTGGGATAAAATCACAGGATTTTCTTAGTGTTTTGAAGGTGATTCTACTCAATCAAGTCTAATATCTTTCTATTTCCTTTTCCCCCATATATATTGGTTTCCCTCTCCCTTAGTTTTCTAGATCTACACCCACTTCATGTAGATCTCATGATTTTGTTTCTTAAATTATGAAAGGTGGTCTTTTTTTGTTAGAAAAATATAATTGAGGTAGTTTTGTGGAATTTTCACCCAGATTTGTGGTGTTATTGCTTGTTGGTTGATTTTTCTGAAACCCTATGGTAAGTGGCTTCTCTCCCATCTCCATTTTGGCATAACTAGAAATATTAATTTTAATTTACTTGGTTATTACTGAAATTAGTGATGATTGTGTTGTGTGAATCTTGTTTGGAACTCATTTTGTGATTCTTTGTGGATTAGGGAAAAAGGGGTTTCTTGTGCAATGTGCATTGTTAACAATTTTAAAATAGTTATATTTAAATTAGATGGTTGTATTGTTATAAGATAAATGGGTTACAAAAATAATTTTCAATAAAATGTTGGTTTTATTGAAATGGGATTGGGAATGGATGTGGCAACATGGTGTTTTCAATAAATCTGAATTTATTAAAAGGTTTTGGTAGAAGGGTTATTTCATTGGAAATTTTCTTATTTTCATTGTTTTTTATAAATATTGGTTTATATTATGTGGTAATGTTTTTTTTTTGGAAAATGATGTTATGTTTTTGGAAATTCTAAAATGGCATGTAATTGTGACTTGATAGATTTTTTGGGCAAGGGGGTTAGATTATAGGGTTAAGCATGATTGGGAAAGTATATATAGTGGGCGTAAAGGACCACCGTAAAATTTATGTGGTAATGAATTACCAATATAAAAAATAGACAGGGTTGGATGTGAAGTTCCACCATCAATGGTAACACCGAGCTCGGGTGTGCGTTATTTTTAAACTCAGGAACATGGTTGAGATATGTATAGAGCAACACCAATTGGAATGGGTTGACAATATAAAAGGTGATTTGGGATAATATGGTGTTTTTTTAGAATTGGTTTCCTTCCTTCTTTCGAATTGTGTTGATTTGGGTGATTTTCATAGGGTAAAGATGTGTTTTCCTTGTTGTTAATTGTTGAATTGCTTTAATGTATTTATATAAACCGTTTTTATAAATTGTTCTAACTATTTTTTTCCTAGTGGCATGTGTAGGGACATCATATTTGGAAAACCTACTTAGTATTATTACTCAACCCTTGATTTGGTAATTTGGTGCTTTTGCAAATGTTGTACCCCAAGACACCAATAAGGTTAAAAAAATATCATTTACTTAGTAGTGCACCGTGATTCTTGGGAAGTCTTGTGGTCCATCGATCTTAGTGCTTGGTTTATAGCTATAAAGATATGTTGTAGCATCTTTGTGGTGTATGGTTTAGTCTTCCACTTGGTAATTTGATTTTGGATGATTATGGTTTGGTTGTGATTTTATATCAGTTGTTTTTGTATTTTTTAACACTCGTGACATTAACAATGTACTGTTTTTTCGATAAAGTAATGTTTGGTTGGTTAATTTAATTTTGATAAAAAATAGTTCACAAACATTTCTTAAAGCACTCGACTTTAATTGTCAACCTATGGAATCTCGGTGATGTCTCTTAAGGCCAAGTAGCATTCCATTGTCCCCCCAAATCAATCGGTATGTGTGGGACATTACAACTGGTATAAATTTTTTCGGTGCTTGAATACATGTTTGTTCGATTATTTGGCAGTGGTTGTCATTCTGGGAGTTGAAATTAATTCTTAGTGTATTACTTGAGTTGGGATGGTAGAATGGAATAGAATTTTTTGAACATGGAATGTATAGTATAAGAGGATATAGCTAACCCTTTAATGTTGAACAAGAAGTGACCTGGGAGTTGGGTACATAAGTGTTTTGGAGACACTTATAGGAACATGATCTCATTATAGTGGGTATAACCAATGATATTAGCATGATATGAATGTTATAAATGCTTTCCCACAATGATTGCATATTTCCTTTGGGATAATGATTTATGTTATGATATGAATGAATGGATTCTTTAAAAATCAAGAAGTTATGTTCAAACGTGAGATTTTAAAGATATATCATTTTTTAGTATTTTTAAAATGGGACAATTTTCAAAACATAGTGATTTTTCAAAATTGGACGAATATGGGAAAATGTAAATTTCCGAAACAATGGATGTGATAGTTGGAATGTGATATCATTTGAAATTTTTAGCCTACAGTTTCAAGGGAGTGAGACTTATGGTGACTTCTGTGTTGATAGAAATTGAACTGGGTAGATGTTGTAGAGACCAAACGAAGGATGCTGAAGAAAATGTGGTTGCACCTAACCCCCAGGTGAACCAACAACCATTGTAGAGCATACTGAAATATTTCCATGCTATGGAATGTGGGAATAGAAGCATTGAACTGAGGCATGTGGATTACACAGTTTTATTTCAAAAGTATAACCCACCCATTATCGAGGTGATTCATATTCATAAAGGGAAAAAGTGCGGTTTAATATGATGAATCACATATTCAATTTAATAGGAACAGTGGAAATTTTAAAAGTGAAACTAGAGGCATACATGTTGGAAGATCATGCACATCAGTGATGGGAATTGGTGGTCCAGGATAGAATGGACTATTTTATGACATGGAAGGGTTTTGAGGTATTTTATAACAAATAATTTAACCCACATATGTTAAAATTCCGCACACAATGGATTTATTTATCTTGAAGTAGGTGAATATATCTGTGAGAGAATTTGAAGCCAATTTTATGAACATGGTGTGTTTTTCAACCAAGGTGGTGTCTAGTATGTCCGTGAAGGCATGGATCCTTAAAGCAGGTTTGAGGTAAGAAATTCATTCAAAAATATCAGTTTTATGTATAAGTGATTATACAGAAATGGTGAATTTAGAATCAGGGTTCGAAATGGATATCTTATGGGATACATGCGGGGGAAGCATGTTAGTACCCATGGGGAACATTGGGAACAGAAACGTTTGGATCAAGCGAAAGAGTGACACTTTTTTCTAGGTGAGAGTTGGGATCTGAATTTGACGAAATGATATGTGAGTATTTCTATAAATACTTAGACCATGAAATGTTGATTTCAGTGTGGTTCTATAGGACACGTCAAGCAAGATTGTACAGAACAACCTCATAAATGTCATAAATAC
Organism: Viscum album; assembly: GCA_963277665.1. Classification (NCBI taxonomy): domain Eukaryota; kingdom Viridiplantae; phylum Streptophyta; class Magnoliopsida; order Santalales; family Viscaceae; genus Viscum; species Viscum album. The sequence continues at coordinate 589,691,098 of OY728140.1, read as the reverse complement.
ATGTAAATAGAACATATTTAGCATTATTGATATAATTCCTTGATGACGGGTGTTCATGACACTCCTTAGGGGTCGTAGGAATTTTATGACTCAACTGGATGGGGGAAGCAACATACCCTCCTTAGTACAGATGAGTTAGTTATGGTGATTCTAGGAGTACCATGAATCCTTGGATGTGGAAGTTTCAGTAGGTTAAAAAATAGTATAGTGTGGAAAAAATGATGTTTTTTTGGATCCAATCAAGTTAATTTGGATGATTAGTGGAAACAATCCAAGGTGTGAGGAATTATTCTTTTTAATTATACCATTATACAAGTTTTTTTTGATATAAGTGCATCTCATTCATTTATTTCCTCTCATGTGGTTTATTTACTAGCATTAAGCGAGGAAATTATTTCTTCTATTTTAAAACATTTAACTCATATGAGCCAATGATAGTGTTGATCCTTCTTGTGTGTAGAATGTTATATAGATGTGTACGAGGTTGAGTTGATGTGGGAGTTTTCCGTTCATGATTTGGATGTGTTTGATATAATCATGTGTATGGATTGGCGGAAAATGTGTAATGACTACATCAACTATTATGAAAGAATAATAAGTTTTATGATGACTGATGGTGTCAATAATCTAATTAGATAAGAGAAAATTGTGAAGTTGGTAACAAATTTCTTATTGGAACCAAAAATTGGGATGATATCATATCAGTTAGTGGATTTTTCATTGGAATCAATAGAAGTTTTTGGGATAAGTAGTTTTCTGAGAGTGCTTGATTTGTTTATTTATGTATATCCTAAATAATTCTCTAGGTTACCACCCTTGAGAGAAGTGGTATTTATGATTGATCTCCTTACTAAAAACCAATCCTATTTCCCTTTTGTTCTTACCAGAGTGAAAAAATAGAATTAAGGGAATGGAAACTACAGTTTGGGGATCTAGAAAAAAAAGGTTCATCTGGCCTAGTACATCTCTATGGGAAGTGTATGTTCTATTTGTAAAAAATGAAGAAAAATATCATATACAGTGTGTTGATTATCATAATCATAACCATGTTATGACAAAGAATAGATATCCAATTCCTCTCATTTATGACCTATTCTATTAGTTGAGGGGAGCTTAGTGGTTCTCCAAAACTAACTTGTGATCAGGATATCATCGGTTTTGGATTCGGATGGAATATATTTCCAAAAAAACATTGAAAAGTTTATATGGACATTATGAGTATGTGGTTATTCGATTTTTTCTTAAAAATTCACAAGTGGTGTTCATGGAATTGATGAATCAAATATTTCAATGTTTTCTAGATTCTTTCATAGTGATATTCATGGATGAAATACTGGTGTATTCAAGGATAAGGTTTGAGCATTATGAACACATGAAAGTTATGTGGGGAATCTTGAGGCATCATCAGTTGTATGCCAAACAATCGAAGATTTATTTTTCTGATATAAGTTGTTCATTTAAATGGACATTTTTTCTGAAAGATGTGTTTCGGTGGATCCAGAGAAGATATAGGTTTTTATCTCCTGGAAACCACCAAATAATGCTTTTGTGATACATAGAATCCTTGATTTATTTGGGTATTATCAATGAATTGTTCATTAATTCTCATGACTATACTCACCTATGAAATCATTGACAATAAGTAATATATAATTTCTATGGTTTGAGATGTGCCAGAATTTTTCTAAAGAGCTTAAGGACCGTCTTACATCATCACACATCTTTGTTTCTCTAGAACCAGTGAAATGGTATGTGGTGTATTTTGATGCATCAAAAATAGGGTTGTAGTGTGTTCTCATGAAATTGAATCATGTGGTTCCATATGTCATACGCTAGTTGAGGATTCATGAAAAGAACTAGCTGATGCTTGATATGGAGTTGGCGGTGGTGGTTCACTCTTTGAAAACATAGTTTCACTATCTCTTCAGTGAGAAATTCATATTGTATTCCTATCATAATATCTTGAAGAATATTTTCTCATAGATAGATTTTAATTTCTGGAAATATAGATGGATGTATTATCTTTAGATTTTCGGATTTGGCTTGATGTACACACCGGGTAAGGCCAATTTAGTGGCAAATGAATTGAGTAGATCTTTACATGTTCATGTGGAGAAACAATAATCAGATTTGTGGTAGTTAATATTTGTTATATACAACATGAGTTTTGAATGTGATTATATGGGTGATATAGTCATTTTATTTATGGTCTCATTGGTTCCTTACTTGATTGGTTTTGGTTAGAAAGGATAAGATGTTTGATTCAGAGTGTGTGGTTATAAGGTCGAAACTCAGTGGTGGGGAGACCATTAAGGGTTGGAAACTGGATGTGAATTTATTTTTGTGCTTTTTGAATCGAATGGTGGTACTAGTGGTTTTTCAAAATAATCTTCTTAAAGATTATAATCATTCCATATGAGTTGTCCAGTCCTAGAATTTAGAAAATGTATAAGACATTAAAACCATAGTTTTATGGGGTGGGTATAAAAAGTAATGTGACAAGTTTTTTTTGAGATGTTGGACTTGTTAGAAAGTAAAATAAGATCATTCTTGACTAGAAGGTATGTTGCATTTAATACCTATTTTTGTGTGGATGTGGGAGCATATGGCGATGGATTTTATTTTAGGTCACCCAAGAATCGTCTAGAACCATGACGTCATATCGGTGATAGTGGATAATCTCACAAAGTCATCCCATTTAATCTCGATTTGTGAGTATCATATGGGGGAGGATAAGTCAAAAATTTAAATCCATGAGATTGTAAAAAGTCATGGTGTAATAGTTTCTATTGTATTGGATAGAGACCTACGGTTCATATCTCATTTCTAGAAATCCTTACAATATGCTCGGGGGACTCAGTTTATGATGAGAACGTCAAGTCATCCTCCGACATATGGGAAATCCAAGAGGATGATACATATGTTGAAAGATATGTTATGGTCTTATTTTTTGGATTTGGGTGGCTCATGGGACGATAAAATGACATTGGTGGAGTTTTCCAATATTAACAGTTATCATGCCTCCATACACGTGGCTCCGTTTGAAGGATTGTATTGGAATCCATGTCATTATCCACTATATTTGGTGGAAAATGGCGAGATGTCATTGGATGGGAAACCCTTTTCCTAGAAACAATAGAGAAGATTATATTGATTAAGAAGAGGATAGATATGGAACAAGTTGTCATAATTCATTTGCAGAACACCTTTTATAACCATTATCATTCTAGGTGGGTAATCATGTGTTCTTGAGAATCTCTCTGATGATGAAACATTATTGATTTGGAAGGTAGGGTAAGTTATCTCTGAGGTATATTTTCTCTTCTGAGATACTTGAGTAGGTTGGAGGGGTGTCATATTAGTTGGATTTCCCCTATGGTTTAGTACAGTCAACATTTTGTTTCATGTGTCATAGTTGAAAAAGTATCTACCAAATTATGATCATGTGATTCGTTGGGATAAAATTGTGCTCGATCCAGAAGATTCGTTGGTGCACGTGCTAGTGAAAATATTTAATAGGAAATAGAATTAATTTCTTTCTAAAAACACTAGTTTAGTTCAGGTTTTTTTGTGACTAGGTTAGATTCAAGAGGAGACTTAGGAGTATGATAAATAGATGGTCGAACAATTTCCTTATATATTTCGGAAAAGCGATGGTTCTCTACATTCTAAGGATTGAAATTCCAATTCTTTATAGAATGTATCACCTCCATAATGATGTAAGATACCCTTTTATATTTCTTTTTATCTATTCAATGTGGTTGGGTAATCTATGGGAGAGTTTGGAAGGTTTTCAGGAAGTTTTTGATACTTTTCTAGTGGTGCACTGTTTGAGAATGGTTCGTATAAACTGTGCATCAAACCTAGATAACTGTGAAACATCAGTTAGTGTAATTTCACACAGTATGTGTATGGTGTGTCTAACAATGTGAGGTTACCATGTGGGATACCCTTTGATATAGTAGCAGTTGTAGGGATAGCACACAGTTTGACTAACTGTGTGACCGAACTGTGAACAGATTTAAAAATGGGGTTTCAAAAAACAAGATCACTCAATATTAAACCAAAAGCACCCATTTCTTCTCTCATATAAACCACAATCAGTATTTCCTCTAATCAAGGATTATAGGGTCTCTCCCACCCATTTTATAAGAAAATTGAAATGTTTTCATGGTACTTTAAAGGTGATTCTTAACTGGTAACTATCCTCTCTACTTGTTTTCTTTGTTTCTCAAAGATCTAGGTTTCCATCTCACTCAATTTTATAGATATGTACCCATCACATGTACATATAGGGGTTTTGTTGCAAAAAACTATGATATTTGGTCTTGTGCATATTTTGATAACAGATCTAATGTGGTTTTTTGGATGTTTCACTCAAATTTGTGGGGTGTTTCTCATTATTCAATTTAGTTTCAACCCTAAGGAATGTGTATTCTTTATCATCTCCTTTTTATAGAACTATAAGGATTTATATAAAATTACTTGGTTTTTATTGAATTTTATATTTTCATGTTGATGTGTCAATCTTGTCTGGAACCCATTTTTTATGCTTTGTGGATTTGGGAAAAAATGGGGGATTGTTGTGGAATGTGATTCATGTAAGATTTTAAATTGGTGATTTTTAAAATTGTGGGTTGGTTTGAATTATATAGAATAGCATGTGAAAATTATTTTCAATAAAATTGTGTTTTTATTGATATGAGATAATTCATTTATGTGGCATAATGGTTTTTTCAATAAATGTGATTGTGGAGAAGGGTTTTGTCTTAAAGGGTTGTTTGGTTGGAAATTGTTGTCTTGGAAGGATTGTTTACAAATGATCGTTTATATGATTTAGTAATTGTGGTTTGGACAATGTTGTTATGTTTTTTGGAAACTGTAAATTGGCCTGGTGTTGTTACTTGATTGATGTTATGGGAATGGTGGTGGGCTTACGGGGTAAAACATGATTCGGAAATGATAGATAGTGGATGCGAAGGACCACCATCAAATAGAAGTGGCGGTTAAGTACCGCTATAAAAAGTGGAAGGGGTCGTATGTGATGTTCCTCTATTAATGGTCACAACGATCTCTAGTGTGTGTGTGAAACTTCGGTACAAGGATGGGATATGCGTGAAACCACGCTAGTTGTAAGGGGTTGACATTATGAAATGGGAATTGGGATAATGATATTTTTGGTTGCATTGGTTGGTTTCCTTATTTTTAATTTCTTTTATTTTAGTGATTTTCATTTGGTGATGATGTGTTTGGATTGTTGTTAATTGTTTAATTGTTTTAATGGATTTGTATAAATTTTGCTAACAGGTTTTATCATAGTGGAATGTGTAGGAATGTCATTTGAGGAAATCATACTGAGTATTATTACTCACCCCCTACATTGGATATTTGGTTGTTTTGAAAATATTGTACCTCGAGATATAGGTAAGGGTAAATAATATAATTTCATGAGTGTTGCACTGTGATGCATGGGTGGTTTTTTTGTTCTTGGAGCATGGAGAATAGTGTAGAGCTATGGAGATATGTTTTTTAATCTTTGAGATGTATTGTTTAGTCTTCCACATGGTACTCTGATATTGGATGATTTTTATTTGGTTGTGTTCGTATTTTGGGTATTATTGTATTTTTTAACACTCTTGATATGCAACATGTAGTGGTTTTTGATAAAGTAATAGTTGGTTAGTTGTTATTTTTCAATAGAAAATCATTCCCAAACTATTCTTAATACCTTCGACATTAATTGTCATCTTTTCGAGTCTTAAGAATTTCATTTAAGGCCATGTAGAATTCCATATCCTCTACAAGTCAATGGGTAGGTACGGGATGTTACAATGGTTTTCATTATGTGATTGGTGGAACCTATATCTTTCTCAAATTCATTGGGTAAAGATTTAAATATCATGAGATAACCATGGGAAAAAAATGTATAGGCTTCATCCCCTATGGGAAATTTGTGCGTCCTAATCCACTGTGGGAAATAGTTCGGTCTTAATCCAATATGTGGGTGGAATTGGTAGTTAAAATTTAAATATGAAATGGTTTTTCTATATTCATTATGGTTCCACAATATTATGACAAATATTATGGAATAGGATCGATTTATGATTATTTCACACACTTTTGGTCCATGATTTCTAAAATGATAATTTTTAATCCATAAATCATGTTTATAATATATGAAAGGATGGTTATAGACATCGAATGTTATAGTCATGAAACAATAACCTTATTCTTATCTTATTCTTTCATATGATCATGGATTGATATATCTTATGTTTTCCCTTTCTAATAATTTGATCTCACCCTTTATTAGGATTATTTTCCCTAGGATACGAAGATAGGTATTTAGTATGATATGTAAAAAAGATTCTAGTTATGAAGAAATAAGCGGGTAAGATATAAATGTTTTATGAATGAGATGTTTATGTTTTCAATTTTTCAATTACAATAGACCCATGTAGTTCTTCTGTGGTTTTTATGTCATGTAATGAATATTAATCTATTTAGATGTCATATATATGTATGAAATTTATGATCCATTATAGATATAACATCTACTCGTATGAGAAGGGGAGAAATTATATATTTCAAAATTTATTTCTCATCCATCAATCCATCAAAGAATTTGATTGAATAAAAGGAGGATATGAAGCTACATGAGAGGTAATGAATATTCTTGAGTACAACCTTTATATTGATGGAATTATAAGATTTGAGATATTAATATGTGTCAAATAAAAACAGTAATTCAATGAGTTATTTAATGATTCACATATCTCATTATTTTTTAACCACACAAAAAGAATAATTATGTGTATATATATATCGATGATCATTTATTTTTTGTAAAACATGAAGAGGGATATTGTATAGTATATATCTTAATGTTTTCTAACCAAAAGTTACTTTTGAATTTTAGAAGACAAAGGTGATGTTGAAGCAATTTCCCATGTCAACATGAAAATAGGAAAACATCACCATATATTTTTTTATATGACATCCCAAGATACATAAGGGCTGAAATTCCATTTAGGTTATAGTCTAACTTTGTAAGAAGTTGGAAAATTTCATTGGAATTTGATAATATTTACCACTCAATCAATAGATCGATATATATATAAGGGAATAGTTACAGTCTCATGGATATCCATATTTGATTATATAGGATCAATATAAAATGTTTAACTCAAAGTTATAAATAATTAAGGAATAATAATTAAAAAAATTGTTAAGACTTATCACAACATATAATCCTCAAACAGATGGAAAAAATAAATAGACGATTCTAAATCTGTAAGATACGATGAGATCACGTTCAATGGATTTTGATGGAGGATTGGATCAACAAAATCTCCTTGCAGAGTTCTCAAATAAACAAAGATTCTATTATAAAATTAAAATTCCCCCATCTGATTCTCTTTATGTGAATATTTGAAGAACATCGACATGTTTGGATAAATATGGAGAGAATAATATTCTAGGACCCAATCTTCACCATGAAATATTAGGGAATAATCAAACTATTAAAAAACATATTAAACTACACATACTAAAAAAACAGATATGATGATAATCATCATTGGTATTTGGAGTATAATGTAGGGGACATGGTATTACATTGAATATCAAAATGGAAGAGTGTTATGAGATTTTGGAAAAAGGAAAAGTTGATACCAAAATACATTATCCATTTAAAATTCATTGATCTTTTAGGGATGGTAGATTATTTTATTTTACTTCCACTATACCTCTCACAAATTTGTTATGTGTTCAATGTATCATTTTTGTGGAAGTATATACCAAATACATTACATTTGTGGAACTTATAGGTCATATGGATATAACATATCTCTTTTATGAGAAACAAGTAGTAGAAATCTTGAATTGTAGAGATAGAATATTGTGAAATAAGACCAATCACCTGGTGAAAGTTATATTTGTTTACCATATGTTTTAGGAAGCAATCTGTGAACATCAAAATGTAATAACACAAAAGTATCCTCAATTATTTTCATCAGAGTAATGAAATATTGATGTAGAAACTCGTTTAAGGGGGTATAATGTATCACCCCAAAACACTATTTTTAACTTCTATTTAGAAAAATAATATATATCCTATAGGTTTTGATACACATAAATCTGAACTAAAATTAATAATAAATTATTTCCGTAAGGTAAAAACATAAAATGGAAATTGATATACATTAATTTATAACTAAATACAGCATAATTAGAAAAATTACTAAAGGAACAACATTAAAATTAAATCAAAATACTAAAATTTTGAAATTATCATCTCCATGATCTACTGTGAAGAACATAATGCCATTGAAAACTATAAAAAAATAATAATAACCATATGAAATATGATAAATATATTCAAAAAAATTACAGAATACAATGAATGATTGTAATGATGTATATAAATCATTATATTGGATTGTAATAAACCATTTATATATATTTTCATTAGGAATATCGTAATTAGATATATAATTATTGAATATTCTTCTATCCAATAGCTAAATTTATGATGTGTATTTTTTTAGAAATACTGTAAAAAATATAATTGTAATGTAATAAATTACTCTAGAATGAAATAAAAAGATAAACATTAATTAAAATGTTTTTTTATAAAAAATTGTTTTTTTCGTTATATATTTTCACTATTCTTAATATTATGTAATGATTTTATAGTTTTATATAATTTAAAAAAATATTCTAATACGAATGGATTGAAAAAATAATATGGCTTGAATAAATGTTCCAAAAAATCCAGGGTCTGGAGAAAGTCATCCATAATAAATTACAAAATTATAAAGGGAGAGAGAGTCAGAAATACAAGGGGTTATTCTAAAAATGAGAGTGTGTAACACCACATATATCCACTTCAACAAATGAAGCATAGTAATCTGGGGATCTTAAATTCCACATCATATCCATTGTAATGATCTCCCTCTTTTCCAGAGTGTCTTCCACATTATTGGATTCCCGATAGGCATGTGACACGGAAAAATAACTTTGAGTGAGGTTTTTAGGACATTCAATCCAATATGATAACACATTCCAAGCCATGTTATTCGTCTTTGTCATCAAGGCATGAAAAAAAATCTGAGAATCAGATTCAATCCATAGCAATTTCTAATTTGACTAGAGAGTGTACATGATTTCATGAATCATTTCCCATAATTCAGCTTCATAAGCATTAGATACTCCAAAAAAATTATAAAATAATACTTTTAAAAACACATGGTAATTCCAAAACACCCCACAACAACCCAATAGAGCTAGTGCACTCAAATCATCCCCATAAACATTCACCATAAGGAATTGCACAATCGGAGGTATCCACTGAATGTAATTTAGCATCTGTGGCTTTCATGGCCGACCAGAAACTCCATGAAATCTGAGAGTTTTCAAGTCAGAAATAATTTTATTCATTTCAACCCCATGGACAAGTGAAGAAGAATACACATCCTTGTGGATAGCCACCATTCTTTATTGAAGATCATTATGTGCACTTCCAAGAAGCTCAATATTCCTAGCATCCCAAATGACTATAATGGTTTCAACAGCAAATACCAATAGAATGTGATGAATTTACTCACTATAATGAGTAGTTGAAAACCATTCTAGCATATAAATGTGTGATACATAGGTAGCAATGGTCATCCCAAATAGGAATGAAATATAGTTCCATTGTTTTTTGTCCTGGGAACATTCCAAGAACAAGTTATGTATAGTTTCGTCAGCACACATAGACAAATGACACACTAAATCAAGTTGGAAACCAGCCCTTTTGAACTATTCTAAAACCGAGAGGCAGTTTTTCCAGATTCTCTATATTAAAGTGAACTTGAAGGGCCAGATAAAGTTTGGCCTAAACATTATAATCCAGGAAGGTTGGTGAATGAGGCCCCCACATTCAAGCTAATAGTATTCTTTTCTATTAAATAGACTAGACCTTTTATGAGTCCAAAACAAGGTATCAAGATACATAAATGTGTAATCACTTTTTTTAGACCTACCATGGGGTAAAATAATGATGTAATAAGAATGAATTTTTGATATAAATTATGAGATAGAAAGATTATCTGATTTAACTATGACACATAGGTCATTAAGAGAGTAGTCAAGCCATCACGTATTCCAATAGTTGTGGTTAGAGTACCTACAAACCATCCACTCATGTCATATAATATTTTCATATAAGAATGGTTGAGAGAAGGACAAAACAATGAGGCCACGTAATTTTTGAAGCAACTAAATGGATTCCTTATAAATATATATGAAAGGAAATCATTAGATATATCTTTAAATATTAGGCTCCATGTAAATTTCCCAATCATCCCATCGTTAAAAGTTCTGATATCCTTGATTTTAAATCCCCCAAAATCAACTAGCCTATTACATTCTTTCCAAGAAACAGTGATCAGCTTCCTCTCATGTGCTGAGCCTATCCATTTAAAATTCTACACCATGCTTTGAAACTCTTTGAGAGGGAATATGGGCCATATATAAAGAGAGATGTATTAATAAAATTTGGAAGTTATCATTTAATTAACCAGGAAAACCCACACAACCAGGTACATTTCCTTCACTTTCCAACTATCAAGTTGATGTATGATAATAGCATATATTCTCTCTAGATGATGACTTTTCACTTTCACCGAGAATAAGGGAACACAAAGATACTGGAATGATAAAGATCTTATCTTAAACCCAAGGTCCCTAAAGACCCTATTTTTCATTCCTATTGAACATACATTACCAAATACAATAACAGATTTCTACCAGCTGATTTTCTGGCCAGAAATCTCCTCATAATGATTAAAGATTGATTTAAAAGAGGATATGGTTCTATTTGAGGCCTGACCACGCAATAAAATTTCATCAACATACAAGTAGTGAGATGGAGAATAGTTATTCATACCATCCTTAATTTTTCTATAGATACACTTGTGAGAGATATCATTGATCCATCGACTTACGTAATCCTCCTTAATAGAAAAAATATGACCAGATTGTAGGTCACATTGTCTCACACCCCTAGTTCATGGAAAGGATCCTCTAGGGGCACCATTTACCAGAATGGATAGCCTTGAGAATCTAAGGATGGCGCTAATCAAGTAGATAAAACCACTAGAGAAACCTTATCTCTAAAGAACATCAAGAAAGAAGCTCCATTTAAGTGTATCGAAAGCCTTTGAAATGTCAATTTTAAGATAAAAGTTCCCTTCCTTCATCTTCCTCCTCATTAAGTTGACACTTTCTAAGGTCATGAAGAGACACTATCAAATAATTATACTAGGGATTATGACAAACTGGTTTACGATAATTTTTCACTGATCAATCACTCCATCCTACTCATGAGAATCTTGTTGATGATCTTGGGAATTGTTTTACATGTGCAACTGGCATGATGTCATTGATATCAAGAGAATTATCTTTCTTAGTAATGAGAGAAATTAAGTGGGAATTCATTACACGAGGTATATATGAATGAGGAAATAAATCCTTAATGTCTTGAGTGATTTCATCTTGTAGAATGTCCCAGTATAACAAAAAAAAATATTGGTAAACCCATCTGGGCTAGGGGAACTCTTATGATTAAGAGATGTTTGGGAATCCCTGATCTCCTCATTGTATGTGGTGGTGATAATAAGTTTAATTTTGAGATCATCAATGCATGGATTTATATTATCCCCCATTCTATGAAAATTGAATGCCCATGATCAAAATATATCCCCTTGAAATTCTTCACAAAATCCGAGACAATCACATTTCCATAAGTATATAGGTGACCATCTATACCGATCACCATATTTCCTGCACGTTCCCTCTTCTCCATATAAAATCTATGGAAGAACATCATCTTTATGTATTTTTCCTTTAACCATATCACATTTGGCTCATTATTGACTAGTATTTCTTTAATAATTAAGAGGTCATCAATATTATTATGATCTATAATTTCCTCTCTAGTTAAGGTGGGTTGATGCTCATTATTAACATAAATACAGGATAACTCTTCCTTAATAGTCCTGATGTCTTCATCAATTTTAGAAAATTATTATCTATTAAATTCATTAAATAGCCCCTTAAGATGTTTTAGGTTTACATCCAACTTTTAGAGTAGGATTCCAATGGGTTCCAACTTCCAGGCCTCCAATACAATCTCTCTACATTTCAGAATCACATGCCATCCATTGTTAAATCGAAAAGGGATTAGGGATGACCTTGTCTAGTGTATATTGACATCAATAAATATTGGGTTGTTATCAGAATTATGCGTAAGAAGTGTGAATACATAAACCCCATGGGTAGCATTGTGGTCTTGAATTGGGACAAAACATCGATCAAGTTTTCTTGCTTGTTTCCCATTCTATTTGTATGTGCTCCATGAAAAGTCAACTCCAGCAAGAGGGACATAGGCCAAATGAAAATTATCAATGCACTCAAAAAATTTAGAACCAGTAATCCTATTGTAGTTATTTACAATTTATCCATAAGGTCACAAAGACAGTGTTGATGTCACTAATAAGCACCCATTTTTGAACCATCCTACCAGATGTTTTTTTATGTTCCTACCATAAGACCCTCCTTCTAATATAAGAGTTAGAAGTAGACAAACACGATATTGATAATACCTGACCTGAAATGATGTAAGTGATCAAGATGCTCTGAGACCCACTAACATTGGAACAAATCTGAATAATTTCATTCCTTTAAACCCAAATGTAATTAGAAATAGATTCATGATGACTTCCAGACACAAACTTGTCTCCCAGAGAGTCCCACTTGAATCCTTTTTAATTATTAGCGAGATGATTTGGATTATAAATACTTATAGGAATAGGTTTTTAGGCCATGATATAATGTCTAAGGGCCCTGGCTGTATGGGGATTACCCAACCCTTGACCCTTCCAATATAGAATCCTAATTTTTAAGGGCCTTTCCACTGTTCAAAGGGCACCCCTTGTTATCCAGTTAAATTTGGACCTTACCTTTTTATCCTTGTGCTAATTACCCACTTCTTTCAGGATAGTTCTAAGAATAGATTAATTGCTGGCATGATCCTCTCCATCCATGTTTTCTGAAATGCTATCAACTAGCACTCATGTGTCAGTGAGGCCAACATGCTCCACTAGTCCAGCACTGGACATAGTAGCATATGCCCTTGGGTTGATTCCCACTGCAACAGGAGCCTATGTATCTTCAACATCATTTGACTAGAATCTTTCACTCAAGGGAGTGAATGTGTTCCTAGAATTTAGATGTGAAGGGGCACTACCTACATTTTTCTTCCTTCAGGAAGCCTTAGTTGGGGAAATTTGTGTGAAGTTCCCTCCTTGATCGGATGCAACCAAGTGTTGTTCCTTCTCTTTTCTACTTTCATTAACGTGGATAGGTGTCCTAGGTTAGACAATTTGAACATCAGCATGAGCCTCCATCCCCATCGTCCTCGATGTGTCCTCTAGTGAGGCATTGACACTACATGTTTTGGGGGTCAACCATCTTATCAGTTTCTTTAACCGTCATAGCAGTTTCATTGCATAAGGGAAGTTCCACCAATTGAGTACCAACATCCATGCCTTCAAAAACCTTTATCCTTGATTCATGAATTGTCCTAGAGGGGCATACAACCTATTCTATTTCATGTCTAGCCTTATAGAAATTACGAGTAGAGGGTACCCCCTTCAGATCATTCTTCCCAATCATGACCTCTTGGATAGATACACTAGTCTCATAAATCTCTAGAGTGGTATTTCCTTTACCCTTCTTCCTTCTATATATAGTGTCATCGTAGAATTTTTTCTTGAAAAAATATCACTCCTTGTCGCTTTTAAATTTTTTAATGTGATGTCCAACGAACAAAAAATTCATGCATATTTTTGGCTTCGTTTTGTATAAAATATCTAACATAATATTGTCATCTCTAGTTGTGACAATTACCTCTTAAACTAGTTTACTTTCCATGTAAACTTCCACGAAAATTTGGGCATAGTTCCCAAACCTCAGATCGTCTGTCTGTCAATCCATCAGAATGGGATTGCATACTACTAGGGAAATGTCCTGAAGAATCCTTGGGTGCCAGTGTACCCAGTTGAACTTACATACACTAATTCATAATTCATCATGGGTGTTTTGGTCAATCATGGGATCAAAATTCCAGTCCTATTCATGAATGTTAAAAAAACTTGGGTTAAATGAAACAGTACCTTTAATCCACGCTCTCCTCTTATTTTCATATATGGGAAATATAAAATGATAGTACCCCCTCCTCATTGCAATCATTCTCCAAATATCAAACCCCCAAACCTACACAATCCACTTTATCGACTCATTGAATTTCCATAGTATATCAGATTTGTGAATGAGGACTCGATCAATGATCGAGTACCAGCATTGGTTGGCTCACTCTTCAACCACCTCCTGGTTAGTCGAGAGATGAGAAATCCTTCCCTTCCTTTTCACTCTCTCAAGAGGAGGCGATCAAAATCAGAGAAGGGTGGACCAACAACATCCTTCACCGCAGCTGTGAAATTCTTCCACAAATAAACTACTCCATAGGGGAAAATCACATTGACATATTCCTCCTTTTTACAAGAGATAACATCTACTTATGACTAACTCATACCGCAAGGGATCCCAAACTACCAACATTGATTATGAAATTCCCCAATCCTTGATTCTAACAATCATCGAGTTCCCTGGATTTAGGGTTCTCCCCCAGGTCCCCTTGAGCTTCCATCCTATATGTATCCACAGACTCTCTTAGAATAAATGTAATTTTAATGGAATGTGAACAAAATCATTTAATGTAAAGAAATGATTTGTTTTCAAAGATTTGTTTTTTTCTAAGTGTTGTGTATTTTTTATTATAAATTTGTTTCCTCAAAACTTTTAAAAGAAGATTCTTATAAAGGGAAATTTTTCTATCAATAAAGATTATATAAAAACTAATTTAATTATTAACTTGTGAAAAATAATATTAACAACACTTAATATTTTTTAAAATAAATTTAATATAATTTCATAATTATATTTTTTTAATTAGAATAATAATTATATTATATTTAATAATTAAATTTGATTATTTATTGTGTAATTTTTTATTAAATACATGAATATAAGTTGACAATATCAATTTCTTTTTTGGGAATAACAATAAGTTACCAAGTTAAAGTTAGTCACCAAGTTAAATTATAAATAAGGTAAAATGGTTATATGTGAGAAGACCTAAAATATCATATATATATATATATATATATCAATTAGTGTATGAGGAAATTATTGAACTATACTCTTTCTGTATCGATTTTTTTTCCACTTCGGTTCCACATTCTATGTAAAAAGTCACTCCTTACAAATTAATGAATTAGGGTTTTTTAAAATATCACTCAAGCTCACATATAATATGATTTATGTTCTCCCCACATCAAACCCCACCTTTATTTATATTTTCTCTTTAATAAATTTCTAAATAACCCCACATAAATTCTTAATAAAATTTTCTTAGCATTTGGTTCCAACAAGAAGTCATAAATCATTCATTCTAAAGGATATTGTTTTCACAAGGAGTGAACTCATCTATGTATCTATTTATTCAGAATATTTTTACATTACCTTGCAATACATAATATTTTTATATATAACCCTACACATTAATTATGATATAAGAACATCATAATTCATATATATAAATTAAATTATTATTTTATAATCTGACACCCTTACTTATTCTTTAGTATAGTATATTCCTGTTTTGTTCAGTTCCACCACCTATATGAAAGATGTTATACTATCCTCACAAAATCCAATATTAATGAGTGTTATGAAATTAATACTACTAACATATGATATGAGAGAGTAATTAATTTTATAAATATGGTTTTTTAATGGTGAGATAAAGAATACCAGTAATTATAATGAAACTTTTTATAGTTTGTGAAGTACATAAAAGAAGCTCATAGTGTATTAAATTCTCATGAACCATACCCATACCATAAAAAAGTGAATATATGAGAGAAAAAATAATCATCTAATATGTATTTTTTCTATAAAATAATGAGGATTGGTATCTCTATGGTAATTTTTAAAAAAAAATTAAAACCTACATACATCTGATGATGAAAATACATAATAACTAATTGTTATATAGGTAATAAATGATTATATTTATAGAGTATAAAATCAAATAGATATTAATAATTTTATCAAATAAGTTATTATGATGGTTATCAGTATTAAACAAGTTTCTAATTGTATTTCCTGGTAGTTATGAGTAAAGGTAATAGTATAATTTTGATTCTCACTTTGAGACTGTTTCTTTTGGAAATGGGGATGACCTTGTTTGTTTAAGGTTCAATCGTTCCAATTGGTTTCAAATGGGTTTATTCATAGAATCGGAAACATCCAATGATTTTATATCCATTGGACCTACTTTCCAAATTTAGGTTCCCATTATTTGTGAACTGGTGAGACTTAAGAATTTTCATTGGTCGAGAGGATGGTAGGTCAGACTCATCACACCTTTTTGGGGGGAATTTTTGTCTACTATGGGACTCTCTTATATATTTGAGTTATGTTCGTGAATACTTATTAATTTACCAATCATGAAAATGAGTTCTTCCTTTAGATCTTGTATTCAATGATTGATATGATTGGGATTTAGAGAATATTTTATATGTATTTGAAATTCTTCATCGATAGAGAAACATCCGTATTTATTAGAGATTCTAACTCAATGGTATCCTTCAACACATTATATACAAATATCTTGGTCATTATGATGGTCATACTGGTATTAAAGACACTCAGTGGGGTAGTTGAAGTTTATTTTCATTCAGAAGGACATGGATTATTTCAGAGTTGGGATCATACCTGCAGATGGGCTACCTACGTATCCTTGTTAAAGATAAATTAGAACCCATGTAGTTCGAGAATTAAGATATAGTTTTATGTCATATGGGATAGATGAGAATTAATGGGTGATTGGATTAAACCTTAGAAAGGCATCCTACTTACTCTAATTTTAAGGCAAATATCAAATTCAGCGTAGTTCGATTAAGAATTGTAGGGCTTACCTAGGATTAACGTCCCAAAGAGATGTTTCGGGGTTACTTTTACACTCTATGATCACGTGTGTCATGCTCAGTGTGAGAAATAAGAGGTATTAGTAAACCTGAAGATGTGTGCCATGAATGATGTGGTCACAAGGAATGATTTGGGACTTATGTATGTGTGGCTTTCCATGTAGGTGAATACTAGGATTTACCCCCGGAAAAAATCCTAGGAACAAGGTCCATAAATATATTCGTGCTTTATGGAGATTTGGATACTCTAACGTGGGGCCTAATCCTGAGGAGGATGCCAAAATTAGGGGGGAACTGGGGCTTATTCCTAAGATTTATTACCATTAATTGGGTACATAATGGTATTTGTGCTTTATGGAGATTTAGATTCTTAATTCGGGGAAAACTCCTAAAAAGGAGGCCCAAATTTAAGAGGGACTTATGATTGGGTTTTATTCCTGAAAATGAATACCAAATCAAAAGAAACTAAGACTGGGGCTTACTCCTAAAAAAGGATGCCTAGGTTAAGTGTTCTTGAGACTTGGGGATTACTCCTATAAAGGATTCCCATATTAGGGATCTTGGGACTTATTCCTGATGTGGATTCCCAGATCAGGGAACTTGGGGCTTACTCCTAAAGAGGATACCTAGATTAAAGATCTTCTCATCTTAAATGATGAGGTTTAATGAAGTAAATCTCTAAAATTAGTGACATAATGTTATGTAAACCAGAAGGTTTTGAGAGATGTTCCATAGAATTTCTTTCAGATAAGGAATCCAACAAAGCAACCATGCTATGAATGGATTTGAAGAGGTTTTTGAAGGGTAAATCTTGAAGAGGAGAGGTGAATTTGAGGTAAGGAAGTGAATTGGAAGGAGGCGCGCAAGTATTGTTCTGGCGTGCAAGTCCTGGTCGTGCATATATACTTGCATGACATAAGTTCACTTGGGAAACAAAGAACCTATGAAGTGATACTTGGGTGACTTTGAATTGAAGCCCTTAGTATCATCCTTAGAGGCTTTCAGATAGGTGGCGCACAAGTTTCCTTGAGAGGGAAAGACTACATGAAAGTTTCATTACTTCACTTAAGGTCTGGACACTTAGGCATGCATTTATTGATGAATTTTAATACTTAGGCCTTATTCATCCTCTTTAGTACATCCTTTCTAGGTAAATAATTACCATATAAGTGTTCAGAAGACTTCAGATGCAGACTTGGGTGACCAGAGCTTGAATTTGAGTTTTGGATTTTTCATCCACGAAATGGGGGGCCCATAGGGGGTATTTATAGGCCACCTGAGGACCTTGGGTTAAAATAGAATAGGGAGCGCAAGTGACATGCGTGACCCATATGTGGTGCGCAAGAATACTTCTGCGACCACAATGAAACTTGCACGACCCATGCTTAAAGAGTTCCTTGTACATGCCTTTGCCAATTTTTGATATTCTTCAAAGGATGAATCTCTTTATGGTTAAGGTATTCTCTTTTTCCATTCTTTAAAATCTGTGATGGAAAAAAGTGTCAACAAATGTCCCCTTCATAGTTGTATCTGAAAAAGGAAGGAGGATCTGACTCTAAGGAAAATGAGAAATAAGGTACTGTGGTGCGCATGTAGTAGGTGCCCAGGTATGCTCTTGTCGCATAAGGTCTGGAGCGTAGGGGTATGGCTTCGCCTATAAATAGGCTGCACCACTTCGTGCAATCCACTCGGTTTCAAATGAATCCGAGCTTTCGGCGCACAATTGGTCTCTAGTTCGCACTAGTTACTTGGATTTCCGCTTGTTCACGCATCTTTTCAGGTCGTGCTTCTATAGTGACTTTCTTACTTGTGCGACTGTACTATCATGGTAAAACTTGCACGACCAACATGGAATTTTGTGCCAATATGAGAATTGTGCGCCTTAATTCCTTAGACATTTTTTTTGAATTTCTTCACAAAATTTTATGAAAAATAATCATACATAGAAAGTTAATTATTCGATATTTGTGCAGATTCAATGGCTCCCCGAAGAATTGGATCTGCTGATGAACTGGATAACAAATGGATTGATGACATGATGAACATTTTTGGCCACGATTACTATGATATCTATGACATAACTCTTTCAGATATGGCCATGTACTTAAAGAAGTATCATCTTAATTTCCCACGGAGCATTTACTTGCATATATGTGGCCATGGTCATCTGTAAGGAGTCAACAATGGTGTGAACTTTCAAATTTTTCCTCCATTCCATTTTGTTGCTGTTATGAAAATGGAAAACCCATGGGTTGATATGTTTTCCACTACTGGTTGGTGGAGAGAAGACTATCATGACATTAGAGCAATATCTGAAAAGAATACTCTCTCCAAATAGATCATTACTTCCAATCCTCTATTCTCAAATCCATGTATCCATCATTCATGTCTCTTGGCCAGAAATAGAGTCACTGTTTGATCAGTAGAAAATTTTCTCAAATCGCACTCAAGAACATTATTTTAGAATTGTTTCATGAAGATCTGGTATCATTGGGTCTCTTATTGTATCCAGTTGAATGAATGGATTCCAGGTGGTTGTTGATGAAACTCGGGATGTCATAAATCAAATGAAGGTTTATATTGAAATCATCTTGTAATTCTTGAAAAAGTGAAGAGACTCCAGTCTATGGATGTCCTTATAACTCTTGTGCATAAATAAAAAACACTTTCATCTTCAATCATTTGTGTCTGCATTCTTTTGCTAGATGCTTTAAATTTTTACCTAATCCAAGGGGCCTAATAAGAATAGTTTAATTTTTTCTAGGATTATAAAAATAACCCTACAAACATTGAATCTTTTTATTTCTCAATATTACCTAAATTATACAAAATTTATGTTTATTTATCCAGTACTAGACTTTTTTTTTCAGAGTTCCCTTGTCTTTCGTGGGCAGTTTAAAGTCATGCGCGTCGGACATAAAAAGGCCAATGTTTACGGTCGAATAGCTTTGACCGAATGGATTTACATTGACTCAATTCCATGATAATTTGTCTGAAAACATATTACCACATTCATGTATGGGGGAAAACATGTAAACAATGACCTTGGAAATTTTTAATCATAGGGATTATTTGAAAAAAGTGGGAAAAGGTATTAGAGGAAGTATTTCCTAAGACTGACATTACCACTATTTAACAAACTTGTTCGGGGGTTGAATTATGCAGGGCCACTTAAGGGAATTGGTTTCATAGTCGAATAGAAGGATCTTTTGGCTGACAGGGCCTTTATGTAGACTACTTATGAAAGGCCACCTAGGGGCACGTTCTGCCTAGTCAGGCAAAAGAACTCTTAGAAATTTTACTTCTCTTTTTCTAAAATCCAATTAATGTTTATGGAGATTCAAATTTTCCCAAGCATAGCGTCTGCTGTATGGAGAGGGGTACTTGAATATGGAGTGGATATTTCCAGTCAAGATTTTCAAAGAATTGGATGAATGTCACTCCTACGAAGGTCTGACCCAAACACAGTGAAGGTAAATATAAACCATAGGCTTAAATATTTTCAAATAATGAAAAAGAGTATGGGAAAAATATGATAAGGATGGATATTTTTTGGAGATCCCAACATACTGATGTTAAGACAAATAAGGAGAAAAGAGGTTTTCCTCCCAAGAATGAAGATACCACTATTTGAAAAACCCATTAGGGGGTTGATTTATACAGGGACACTTAAGGGTATTGGCTGCATAGTCAAATAATAGCATCTTTTGGATGAAAAGTCTGTTAAGGAGACTACTTAAGCAAGGCCGCCTAAGGGCACGTGCAGTATAGTGAGGAAAAAGAATTCTTGGGTATCAAACATTTTGTGGCCAGAAGTCAATAAAATGGAAATGGAGATATGGAATTATTTAAGGTTAGGAATATGATACATCAAAATGGGAATTGTCCAATGCATAAAGAAGATACACGAACCAATGCTAACTATAATCATGTTGTGGCTGGGTCTTGAATTGAGATGATGGACTTCACTACATATCCCATAATGATGGGAATCAATCCATACTTAGTTCTTTAAATACAGTTTAATTCCATATAGGATGAGAGTATAGAAGATCATGGTTAGGGTCATAGAGCTCTGACCATAATGGGGAATACACATTGTGTGTTTTACAAACCCGATGTCAATCAAGACTAGGGTTTTTATACCACATTCATGTTTTCACAGGGGGACTTTTCAGCCAAGGGACTAAAAGTGGAATTTGGGGTTAGGTCGAAAGACTTGGTGTTGGATTCGAGGGATTCTCGAACCTTCCAATGTATCCCATAAGGATGGGAATTGTTCCATATGTTGTTCATGATATACCTTCTGCACAGATTTGGTTCGTAGAAGTGAAGGGTGAAAGGTGACTTTAGTGAAATGATGGATTGACGTAAGATTAAGGGTTCATGCATTACCATGTATGCTCGTAGTCGTTGAAATATGGCATGATTAGGGATCAATGTCAATGATGATTCCCTCTCAGGAAAGGGATGATGGGGGACTATATAGTTTAATGTCATATAGAAAGGATGATGGTGCTGCATAGTTTTGTGTCATGTAGTCGGGACAAATGGGACATAAATAGTTTAACGACATGTGGGACAAAAGAGAACCAACATGAAGAGATTGGTTTTGGGCTACATCACGGATCAACATCGTATGAGATGGAGGTGAACCGACGTGAAGAGATTGGTTTTGGGCTTAAACCTTGACAGGTTGCCTATGTACCCAACCTAGAAGTCAAGGATCAAAGTCCATGTAGTTTGATTAAGAATGAATTGGTGATCAGGTTGTACATGAGGAAAACCCGAAAATGATGTTGGTACTTACGCATGGTTAGCAGCCCAGAGAGGGTGCTATGGTTGAAGCTTACTCTAAGCTCACGTGAGCCATACTCAGTTTGAGAAACAAGAGGAAACAAAAACCCTAACAATTCATGGTTTAACGTCATGTCGGACAATTGAGGTACTATGAATTTTAATGTCTTGCAGTGAGGACTATGGGGACTGTGCAGTTTAAAGTCTTTCAATAAAGAATAAAATAGTTTACGGTCATATGCATTGACCAATGCTGCATAGTTTAGCATCATGTAGCCAGGAAAACACAGTTTAACGTCTTGTTGGATGAAAATGTATTTGTGTTACACAAAATACTTCTTCAAGAATCTTGAATTAGTTGGAGTGGTGATGAGTTCTCCATCCATTGATATTAAAGAATAAGCTCCATTGGAGTAGACCTTATGTATTGAGTAAGGTCCATCCCATTTTGGCTAAATATTTGGAGGCTTCCTTCCTAGTATCTTTGGAGTTCTGAAGACCAATACCAATTATCCATGAATGAATGAATGAAGGCAGACCTTTTTGTTGAAAGCTCGTGCTATTCCATTCTGATAGACTTCCATGTGGTGTAGGGTGCACAATCTTTTTTTTCTAATCGTTCCAATTCATTCAATCTCTTTTGAGATTGTTCATCTATAGATGACTGATCACAAATGGCTACTCCGATCGAGGTTAATTGAACCTCCATGGGCAAGACTACTTCCGTTCCATATACCAATGAATATGGAGTTGACCACGTAGTACTGTGGGTGGTGGTTCGATAAGCACATAAAGCATGAAAAAGTTTATCAGGCCATGATTTCTTGTCTTTATATAGCATCATTTGCAGTATGTTTGAAATATTCTTATTGAAGGCTTCTATTTTTCATTGGCCGCTGCATGATACTGAGATGAATGGTTGGATTTGATGTTGTATTCTTGATACAACTTCCTTACCTCGGATGAACACCATTGTCCGTCAATATGGTATGAGGGACACCAATTCTAGTAATGATTTTAGAATTGATGAATCTAACAATACATTTAGAACTAACTTATTTGAAAGGTATTTCCTTTTCCCATTTGGAAAAGAAGACAGTAGTAGTAATAATATACCTAAGCTTCTTAAATGTAGCCTAAGGGTATGGTCCTACTATATCCATTCCCCATGTGGAAAATGACCATGAGTATTTAGCTGTATGAAGAAACTCTGGGGGTTGATGAATGAATTTGGAACATACTTGGAAAGAATGACACTTTTTAGTGAAATCAGCACAATCTTGTATCATTGAAGGCCAAAAGTATCCAAGCCTTAAAATTTGATCAGACAGTCTGTGTCCATATTGTTGGGCACAACAGAATCCTGCATGTACTTATTTCATGACAACCATTTTCTCTTCACCATCAATACATTTGAAGAGATTTTCATCACAACATTTCTTGTAGAGAATTTCTTCTAAGTGATCTAGGCTATCATAAAGAGTAAAATTGACCACACATCTCCAGACTTGTTCTTTCTTGGCTCTATCAAGTGTGAGTGTTCTATTTTGAAGTTATACCTTGATAGGTGTAATCCACCCTGTAGTATGACAATATAGTTCAGAAATGGGACTAATTTCATTGATTTTCACTGTACTAATTTGAACATAAGGTGAAATTCTACGTAGGTGTACAATACTGATGATTGTTTCATCCTGATTTGGATCTGCCAGAGTTGTGACTTCATTAGCGAGTGAATCAGCTTGATCAGTTTGTGATCGTGGGACATAAGAAAATGTTAGTTCTGAAGGAAATTCTGCCATTAACTCTCTAACATAATTATACAAAGGGATTAACTGTTCTTTTATGATGGCATAATCTCCATTGACTTGTTTGATTAGTTGGTATAAATCACCTTTAACCTTTATGTTATTCACCTATTCCTGAAATTCCAACTCCAATCCTACGATGATAGCATGATATTCTACTTCATTATTAGTACAACCTTCCAACAATAAGAAGGAATAGGGTAGCACTGCCTTTTCTGGGGAAGTAAGCACAACTCCTAACCCAACTTTTTTGAATTTAGGATCATCCATTTTCTTCCCTGCTAGACTTTTGGAAGCACCATCAAACTACATTTCCCATGATTGAAGATGGTCTTGAATATAGAATACTTCTTCATCAGAAAGTTCAATATCTAAAGATGTTTCTTCGACTAAAGGGTGTTAGGTAAGGAAATCAACTAGATCTTGGCCCTTTATTTCCTTTTGAGACACATACTAGATGTCAAACGTCTATAAAATAAATGTCCACCTTGCCAGACATCTTGTAAGCATTGGATGACTAATTATAAATTTGAGTAGGTTATTGCGAGATACCAATTGGACCTCATGATGTTGCAGGTAGTGTCTCAATTTCTGAACTACAAAGATTAATACTAGGAAGCACTTTTCAATACATGAATATCGAGTTTCTTCCTCAATCATAGTTCGACTGAGATTGTAAAGGTTGTTTTCATTCCCAACATCATTCTTTTAGGCAAGGAAGGCACCCAATGATTGATCTAAAGCAGTCAGATAAAGAATAAGAGGTCTTCCTTCAATAGGTGGCATTAATACTGGTGGACTCCAGAGATATTTCTTGAGAATATTGAATGCCTCTTGAAATTCTTTAGTCAACTAGTAAGTGACTCCCTTCTTCATTAATTTGGTGAAGGGTAAACATTTTCCTGCCATATTGGTGATGAAACGCCGAATATAAGCCACGTTTCCTTGAATACCTCTCAATTTATTCACATTTTGAGGAGGTGACATACCAAGTATTGATTTTTTCTTATCAGGATCGACTTTGATACAATGATAGAGTACAACAATTCCAATAAATTTTCCTGAGGTTACCCAAAAAGAACATTTCAAGGGGTTCATCTTCAAATTATATTTTCAAAGTTTGTGGAATGTGATTTCCAAATCAGACAAGTGATTATAATGTTGGTTGGATTTAACCACCAAATCATCCACATAACATTCAACAAATTTCCCTAAAAAGGGTTTGAAGATACGATTCATGGTACATTTATACATTTCACCTGCATTCTTTAGGCCAAAGAGCATTACCCAATAGAAAAACACACCTTGAGGGGATCTGAATGCTGTAGATTCTTCATCTTCTGGAGCCATTCGGATTTTTTTATACCATGAATATCCATCCATGAAGGAAAGTGCTTCATAGCCAGCTGTTCCATCAATTAAGAGTTCTGTGATCGGAACTGGAAAATCATCCTTGGGACAATGCCGATTAAGATATCTGAAATCAATGAAAACTATAATTTTTCCATTCTTCTTTTTCACAAGGACAATATTAGACATCCAATTGTGATATTGAAATTATCTGATGAAGTAATCCTTGATAAGATTATCCACATCAGCTTCAATTTTGGAGGCATAAGTTGGATATGTTCTTCTTGCAGCTTGCATGAATCCTCTATGTTCTTCGGGAAATCCCAAATGATGTGTGGCAACATTAGGATCAAGTCCTAGAATTTCTGTATATTTCCAAGAAAGTATATCCAAATTTTTATTTAAAAAGGAAATATACATTTCTTTCCCTTCAAGATTCATGTCCGCACTAATTAAATTAAGGCATGGATCTTCTTTTGTACCCAGATTTATTTCTCTGAGTTTATCCACAGTGGTAGAGATACCTTATTCAAATGATGGAGGATAATCCCTGAGATCTTCCTCTTCTACTTCGATATATGTTACTTATTTTGTTTCTACATTCATAGTAGATGATAAAACATAATTTCCATGATCAGGAGAGAAGTAAAAAATTGAACATCTTGAAGAAGAGGCTACCATTTCTGACTCTATTAATGATAAAGTGTCTTCCTTGGGTAATAAAGAGGAGATGATGAATTGTGAATCGACATCATCATTCACCTCTGACATTTTAATAACTTATTCTAGCCTAGCTAACTAAGTATAGAATTGTTGGATTTCGGTGGATGAAATGAAGACATCTCTATTTGAGCCTTCATCATTGATTAGTGAATCACCAATTTCTCCCATGCTGTCTAGCTTGGTTTTTGTAATTGACATTATAGAAGTTTCCATAAGAGTATTTGGATTTGGGTCTATCCTGTCAATTTGACTGATAGGAAACACATAATCTGTACTCACATATATGAATGGGTTTACTAGAATCTTTTCCAAACCACATGGAGTGTTAATTTTGGCAACCTTATTTATTTTGGATATCTCTTTTCCCTAAATGTGATATAATGTTGCCTCAATATATTGAAATTAACATGTTTTGAATGGGGCTTTATCACTATACAATGTCCCAATTTGATCATTGAAACTATATTTGAGACATTGACGATATAATGAAGGGACAACCACATGTTGATGTAGCCAATGTATTCCAAGAAAAATGTTGAAGGATATGTCATGACGAACAACCATGAAATATGAATTGGATACAAGGTCTCCAAATAGAGTTCTGAGTGTAATCTCACCCAAAGGTTCTTGTTCATTTTTATCAAATCCATGCAACATCAATGTAGAAGGAGATAAATCAAATTCGGTGAGGCCCAATCGACTAAGTGTACAAATATGGATGAGGTTGACTCCTGAAACATTATCAATCAAATCTCGTCGGATGTCTACATCATTGACCATTACAGATAAATACAAAGGTCTAATATGTCCATGCACAACATCATCTTCATCTTTATCTGTAAAATATATCACTGCATGGAATTATGCAGGTTTATTCTTTATATGGTAAACTTCAGCCATAGCAATTTCAGTTTCAAATTCATGAGGACTCGACAAAGCCTCAATGAGTGCCTCCCAAAGATCCTTTGATAGATTCAAGAAATCCAGAATTGATAACTTGGCCGGTACATGGTCCAAACGTTTCATGAAATCGTAATTTTTGTCCAAAGGTCAGCGTTTCCCAGCAGGAATATGTGATTTCTCAGGTTCCGTAGAAGTTGATGCTTTGGAAGTAGATGCATCATGTATCAGGGATGAAATTGTAAATACTCCTGGATTTGGAAGATTACACCAACTAGTTATATTTTTTATCTGATTGGAAGAAGGTGTAACCTCCAACCAATCCTCCAAAATAATTGTTCCAGGACTGAATCATCCATGTGTGGATGAACTTTCATGTTCCTTTTGAGCCTGGTGAAGGGCTCTGCCAAGAGTTTCTGCTACATATACAGTTCTGGAAGGGGTAGGATTGGAATAGTGGCTTCTAATATATCCATGTCTTCCCCTGTATCCTAGACCTCTGTAACTCCCTCTAATTCCTATGTTTGATATAGGGAACTCATGATCATCATTATAGAAACTATTAATAGAATAAGGATCTGTTAAATGAATCATATTAATAGAACCAAAGATCAACTCTTCATCTGATGAATATTCTTCCTGATTATCCAGTTTAGGTTGTGCCATTTGGTGGGGAGGTGGCCGTTATTTTGATGTAGATGGCATAAAATCTTCCATAGTCAATGAAAACATAGTCTTTGACACAAACTCATCTTCTTCATACTTATCTTCATTATTCTAATTATGACATCTCTTTGAATACTTTCCTTCTGATGATTTGGGTTTTGTTATGGAATTCATAGAAGAAGACACAATTTTTTTCTTCAATTGCATTCGAAAAATGGAATGAGTTCGGTTGATCGTTTTCCTAACCATCCAATCAT
Source organism: Viscum album (assembly GCA_963277665.1). Taxonomy (NCBI): domain Eukaryota; kingdom Viridiplantae; phylum Streptophyta; class Magnoliopsida; order Santalales; family Viscaceae; genus Viscum; species Viscum album. The sequence continues at coordinate 589,663,498 of OY728140.1, read as the reverse complement.
CATATTTCTATGCATTTTTTATTTTCACTTCATTCCACTCACCTTATTCCTCTAGATCAGTAGGACTAACACATGCTACCTGGGCTGATGAACCTTTCAGTTTTACCTGTCCAGAGTCCACCATCTTTTGCAGGAGGACTTTGAAGATGAAACACTCTTGAATGGGATACCCTAACATCCGATGAAATGGGAAATAATTGGAAAGGTATTCATCTCCTTCCATGTTCGGATTTTAGGCCTTGGAAACTAAACCTAATTCCTTTCCAGATCCAAAATGAAGTAACCAGGAACTTTTTCATTACAAATAGAATTAACTTTGTTCTTCAAATCATCAAATTGTTTCCGTATTTGATCCCTTTGATCATATTGATGAAACAGCCTCTGTTGTTGATGCTCAGGAGCAGGAGCCCTTCGATAAGGTGAAGGTTTTGAAGTGTAAGAAGGTACATGTTCTTGTTTAATCGTAACTGTATCAGTCTATACATTCCCCATTCTCCTTACTAGAACTAAGGTAATTACATGATTTTTAGACATAGTCTTTGTAAGAGAGTCTTTAATCTGCTGAGCGATTTAATTATGGTCTCAAAACGCTCCTGTGTATTTCACATTGATCAACGATGTGCATAATTCATCCTGTAAAGTTTCCACGCAAATTGGAAACAATTCTTCTTGAGGGAGTGATAATATTAATGAATATGTTAATCCGTTCCAGTGAGTAATGAAATCCGAAATGATTTCATTTTCCCTTTGATTACAATTTGTAAGATCAAAAAATGTCATCTTTGGATATGTTGAGCTTACTTAAAGAAAGAAATCATTGATGGAGATCTTCCAACCTAGTAATTGACCTGGATTGCAAGCTTGTATACCGGACAAAAGATGGCCCTTATAATGACTCTACAAAACATCTGAGCTTAACTGCTTCTTTTTGTTGAGGATTTCACATCATTGGATCACAACAAGAAACAAAATGTGTTTAGTGAGGTTCTGGATGTCCCAAATCCTTAAAAATTGGGAATGTGGTACCTACAAAATTTGACAGGGGAGTAATTGCATCTACCCATTAAGGGTAAGCTCTCTTCTCCATTTGAAATGGTGCATGTTTTCTTTCCATAGCTTCAAACTGATCTGTTAATGAATCAATGGTAGTCATTAATTTCTGATAAACAACTGGTTGAGCTTGGACTTGAGCAGGTTCAATAACAGGAGTTTGGACAGGTGTGGCGACCAGTACTATCACCGATGGTAGTACTGTCGGTTGTTGTCACGTACGACCCATAGGATTAGACCTGGGAGGGTGTACTTGTAATAGGGGATATTCTTGATCTATCCGAGTAACTTCAATAAACTCCCTTGAGTGATTCACTCCAGCATGTTGGGGAGGAAGACTACCTTGAAGTAGTTTTGCATTCGACCTCCTTAAATCCTTCATTTTTTCCTCTTGTTGCACGAACCATTCATCTAAGGAGAGTGATTGGACTTCTCCAGAGTTAGGGGTAACCTGACTTTTTCCCTTTCCCCTTGTTGGAAACCTTTAAGAGATGGGTAAGTTGGTTGTTTGAAGGAATACATAAATTCTTGGGTAAGCCTTTGATTCCGGGTACGCACACCTTCCTCATTTTTTTCAGTGCGTACAGTCTCCTGAACAGGAACTTCTTCATCTGATTCCCCTGATTGAGCCACATGTTCTGGGGGATCGGTGACAATGGAATTAATGAAATTTATCGATGCATAACGCATTGCATCCCTTCTATCATAATTTTGGCGATACTGTCTTCTTCCATGTCCACGATGAGACATTGCCTTCTGTTGAGTTTATCTCTCAAGAACTTCTTAAAGAACCTTAATGTAGAGGGAATCTCTGGATATTTTGGATCTACGTTCCTCTTTTGGATTCTTCATTAATTGAGAGAAGACTGACTTTCGCTGTGGAAGAGATTGAGGATTTGAAAAAGCCCCCAGTCTAGTGGACTAGGGCTGTTCCTGCTTTCCTTGGTCAACTCCTTGAATCCCATCTGTTGATCCCAAGGGTTGAGCTAAAAGATTCCCTAGCCTGGCAAGCTGAGGTGGTTCTTGAGCTAGTACATCATAGAATTTATTAAAATATCTCCTTATTTTGCGGATTTAAGTCCGGAAATTGGCCAGATGCATTGACCTAAATCCATTAAAATCACCTATCTCAAATGACCATTGGATGATTTCTGACACTTCTGTCACCTAATGTTTCACATGCTCTACACAAGAATCATGTTCGACATTCTCATTTTCATGACAAAAGAGTAATTCGACAACTTTTTCTTTGTATTCCTAACTTTGGGAATAACTTGTTGAGGCATGTTCCTGAGCAAGCCTTTGATTTACACACAAAACTAATTGGTTGTGGCTGGCCATGGGAAATAACATTGCATGAGACCATTTTTGGAAGGAATGGTTGACTATAGAGTACAGTGAAATGCAGTGCTCCATGAACACCCCATCCCCTGATATGAATACCATATTGGGAATTGGAAATTAACTAGAGAAATCTTTTTAGTGCGCCAAGGCATGAATGTGGAAGGGCTCTCTACTGTTTTTCAACCTTTGGATATCAGGAAACTAAGAGACATTCCAAATAAATTTTTCATTGTAACCCTTCTATTATCATGACATGATTTTCATATTCATCATAAGATAATATTTTCTATTTTATTTGACAAAGAGTTTTCTACATGTTGAGACGAATATTGGGAATAAAATATTCTGTCAAAATTTCTGGAATATCATACTGAGAGTCAGCCAAAGGCCAAAACATGACTGGTACTTCACATTTTTCCTGTTGTTTTCTCATATTCAGCACATCCTCCTAATCATTTGTTGAGGATTCTTCTACCTAATTAGACTAAAGCTGGTTCTTCTTTGTGGCTTTATCATATTCAACAAGATTTGTAGAGAATTAATTTGTCAAATTAGATGATAAATGACCCAACGGTGGTTCGGAGAATGACCTACACCTCGGGCTATCTTTTGATTGAGAAATTATTTCACCTACTAGCGGTAAACAATCATACATGACTGGCTTCACATTTTCAAGTGCCTCAATATAAGAGGGCTTTCTCGTTACAGAATTTTTGTTTAAAGAATTTTCTGGGCAATGCGAATTACTATTATATAGAGGACTTTCATAGCTAAATTCATCATCATGGGGAGGACCACCATGGTGGGTTACAGAAAATGATAAAACCTTTTTCTCCTTGATCTTCTGGCCACACAAAGGGTTATCGTGGCTCTCATATGAAGATGATACTTCAAGATCGACCGAACACTAATGAAGAAAGCCTCCACGAGGAAGTGTCTAATGAAAACCATCTGAATTATTGTTCAAACTGTTGGGAAATGAGAGAGTAGAATCATAAGTTGAAACAAATAATTGTTTGAGGGCGTCAAGAACTCCAACATCGAGCAAGGCCTTATTACCGATTGGGTCTTGATTTCTTGACTGTGCTGAACATGTCTTTTTCTTAGACACCTTCTTACTCATCTTGGGACCCACTTTTTGACAAAAGTTTTTATTATCGTCAGGTGTATTTCCATAGTCAGGAGAAATGGTCAGGCTAGACTGCCTTTCTCCATTCAAATCTGGTGTATGTGCCAAACTTGATTATCCGTATAACATGGGGGAGTATTCCCCACAACCCTCCTAGACTGGTATAGAGTTGTGTCTCTGTTCTAGAGTGATATATTGATGAGTCACTCCACTAGTAGGGACAAATTTTTATTTCTTTCCCAGTGATGCTGGTGAAGTTGTTATAATATTCTGACATGACTCTAGAATATGGGCATGTATTTTCTTTTTCTCTTTCACCATTGTCAGAATGTGCATGGTGACATCAGCTGCCGGAATGAGAATATACGTCCATTCCATGATTGTAGTAGGTGTGTATTCCTACTACTATCCTCTTTTTTTCAATCAGTGAATTCTAACAGTACTCATGTGTGGGGGTAGAGAGTTGAGTCTCTTCCAAATTTGCCATCGGAGCTTTCCGACTGATTTCTTTGGGTGCTACCAAACAATACTGATGGTAGGCTTGATTAACATTGGCAGGTGTATGTGTCTGGTGTGTATTATTCATCATGTATGGCTGACGAATTTCCTTCAATACTGGTAGACGAGACGACTGATAGAATTGTTGATTGTAAGTAGGTGTATCCTTCTTACCGGTTGCCACCACATTAAATTTGACAACTTATTTGGTTGCACTCAGATGAGCCTACTGACTAGCCGATGAATTATAAATATGTGTATATTCCCACCTATAATACTCCACCATAATTTCTTGGTGTGATTTGGGTGTTACTTCCAGATGAGTCTGTTGGGCAGTAACATTAGGACGGACGGGTGTATATGCTCGCTCGTTTTTTTCCATCAAGATGGCTTAATGCACTTCTCTAGAGGGGGCAGAAGTAAGAACCTACTCTATGTTGACCGGATTTCACCTCTGATGGTTCGTCATGCATGCTCGAGTCTGAGGAACCTGAGATGAACCCCTATAGGTGATACCCTCATCATGTTGAGGGTGCACTACCTCACGTGTCTAGCGGCGATTGTTGATGGCAGTCCTCAGGAAAGGCTCATGGATTCTTGTACCGTGGCCTTGAGTGACCTATTCATTCACCAGATGGTAATATGGGAGGGACTGGTTGTTTCATTCTGGGGATAACGACCTGAAATTGTTGGAATCAGTGGTTGTAACCACCTTCTTCTTGACCACTGGTCGTCGATGTTCGGACAACCAAGGTGAGTTGTTAACATGGAGGGATTTTTGAGTGGCCTCCAGACTCGGAATGGTAATGTGTTGACGGTATTCCTTAAAAAATGCATTTTATACCCAGCATTGAAGACACTGAGTAGGTGATGTCGTCCTCAAAGCAGACGAGGATCCAGCAGGAGTAGTAGTTGAGGCATTCACAGGTATGAACATTAAAGAAGCCATTTCTGTAATGCAAAGAGATCTTGGAGAAGAGTTCATGTTTGATATAACAGATATAATCAAGATAAGTTCATCCACTACATCTTTTGGATGAACACATTTGTTATTGTTTATTTTGTTGGCCCTCACATTAAGTTAAATAGGGACCTAACAAATAAGTAAAACATCATTTATCTTGGTTAAGGATTCACATCTATTTCACCATTTTTTTTCTTCTGTAAATGGGGATGACCTTGTTTGTTTAAGGTTCAAACATTCCAATCGGTTTCTAATGGGTTTATTCATAGAATCAAAAACATCCAATGATTCTATATCCATTTAGACCTACTTTCCAAAGGTAGGTTCCCATTAGTTGTGAACTGACGAGACATAGGAATTTTCATTGGTCGAGAGGATGGGAGGTTATACTCATCACACCATTTTGGGGGGAATTTTTTTCTACTCCAGGACTCTCTTATCAATTTGAGTTATGTTTGTTAATCCTTATTAATTTACCAAGCATGAAAATGAGTTCTTCTTTTAGATCTTTCAATAAATTATTGATATTTATAGGATTTACAGAATTTTTATATTTATTTCATGTTCTTTATCGATACTGAATAATTTTTAATTATTAGAGCTTCTTAGTCAACAGTATCCTTCAACACATTATATAAAAATCTCTTGGTCATTATGATGACCATACTGGTTATAAAGCCACTCAGTGGGGCACATGAAGTTTTTTTTCATTCAGAAGTATATGGAGTATTTTAGAGTTGGGATCATACCCACTGATAGGCTACCTACGTAACCTTGTTAAAGAGGAATCAGAACCCACAAAGTTTTGGAATTAAGATATAGTTTAATGTCATATAGGAAATATGAGAATTAATGAGTGATAGGGTTGATCCTTAGAAAGGCATACTACATACTCTACTTTTAAGGAATAGATCATAGTCCATGTAGTTCGATTAAGAATTGTGGGGCTTACATGTGATTAATGGCCCAAAGATATTTGTCGTGGTTACTTTTACACTCCTAGCTCATGTGAGTCATGCTCGGTGTGAGAGACAAGAGGTATCATTAATCCGAACAATTTTTGTCATGAAAGATGTGGTCATAAGGAATGATATTTAAATAATGTATGTGTGACTGTCCAAGTAGTTGAAGACTAGGATTTACTCCTATAAAGAATCCTAGGAACATGGTCCATAAAGATATTTGTTCTTTATGGAGATTCAGATACTATAACATGGGGCTTAATCCTAAGGAGGATGCCAAAATTCGGGGGGACTTGGGTCTTACATTTAAGCAGGATACCCATTAATAGGGTTTATAAAGGTATTTGTGCTTTATGTGGATTTAGATTTAGATTCTTAATCTGAGGCTTATGCCTGAAAAGGAGGCCCAAATTTAAGAGGGACATATGATTGGGTTTTATTCCTAATAAGGAAGCCCAAAATTAAAAGAAATTAATATTGGGCATACTCCTAAAAAGGATTCCCAGGTTAAGAGGTCTTCAGATATGGGGCTTACTCATAAGGAGGATGCCTGGATTAGGGAACATGGGGCTTAATCTTAAGGAGGAAGCCTAGATTAGGGATCTTGGGGCTTACTACTAAGGAGGATTCCCAGATTAAATATCTTCTCATCTTAAAGGATGATGTTGAATGAAATAAATCTATAAAATTAGTGACATAAAGTTATGTAAATCAAAAGTTTTTGAGAGATGTTTCACTGAATTCCTTTCAGATAAGGAAGCCAACAAAAGAACCATGCCATGAATGGCTTTGAAGAGGGGTTTCAAGGCTAAATCTTGGAGAGGAGAGGTGAATTTGAGGAAAGGAAGTGAATTGGAAGTAGGCGCGCAAGTGTTGGTCTTGCGCGAAAGTCTTGGTCGTGAAAGTATACTTGCACGACATAAGTTCACTTGGGAAATGAAGAACCTATGAAGTGGTACTTGGGTGACTATGAATTTGATCCCTTAGTATCATCCCTAAAGGCTTTCATATAGGTGGCGTGCATTTTTCCTTGAAAGGGAAAGATGACGTGCAAGTGTCATTACTTCCCTTCAGGGATGGACACTTAGGCACACATGTATTGATGAGTTCTAATACTTAGGCCTTTTTCTTCCTCTTTAGAACTTCCATTATTGGTAAATAATTACCTTATAAGTGTTCAGAAGACTTTAGATGGATACTTGGGCAACCAGAGCTTGAATATGAGTTTCGGATTTTTTGTCCATGAAATGGGTGGCCCATAGGGAGTATTTATATGCCACATGAGGACCTTGGGTGAAAAAAGAATAAGGTGAAAATGTGACTTGCGTGACCCATATGTGGCATGCTAGTATACTTGTGTGACCATAATGAAACTTGCACGAACCATTATTAAAGAGTTCATTGTCCATGCCTTTGTCAATTTTTTATATTCTTCAAAGCATGACTCTCTTTGTGGTTAAGGTATTCCCCATTTCCATTTGTTAAACTCTATGATGTAAAGAAGAATCAATAGAGACTGAGATTGTTTACTAAAAATTCACATAAGGATTATTTTATGTTATATCCCTAAAATCCCGTATATTTTACCCTCCTTAATTTATTTTATGTTTTTACATGTATTCTAACCATTTCACATCCCATTATATTGTAATTCACGTAGAAGGATCCTTATAAGTTGAGCTAGCCTTATATATTATTTTTGGTGGGGAATATTTCTCCTCCATGTCCATATTTATCATATCATTTTATGGATATAATTATCTTTATTTCATGGATTTATTAGGGTTATTTTCATTTTAATTTTAATTACATTATATTCTTATTATATGAAAACTCTTTAACTTTTTTTATACGGTCTCCTTCTCAAACTTTTTTTCTTCGATTTTCTTTTTGAAGTACCCACTCAACATTTTCATGGTTATGTAAGGTTTTTTTTACTTTACCATTATTTTTATAAAAATATTGATATTTAAATAATATATAATTATAAAATAATTTCAAATTTTAAAGAATATTCCTTCCAACTTTTCAATGAAAGTTTATTATACTCTAATTAAAAAAATTCGTCTATTTTAATATCCTATAATGATTTTTATGATTCACTAGGTATATTATATATTAATTCCATACACATTCTTTATTTTCCTATATTAAGAGAATTTATTATGGAAATTTCCATGAATCCCATTTCTTTTTGTTAGGATAATTATGATACGATGTACTTATGAAATACTTCACATTTATGTGTCACACATATGTATGTATTTTTATTATAAAATAGGTGGTCATGGAATTATATAAACCACATATTCATTGGGTAAGTATTTATAACACATGATATTAATTGAATGGGATTGGGTAGTGAACCCAATCTAATATGTTAATAGGAATGGAGAGTAGACCCAGTCCACTGTATTATGGGAACCTATCCACTTTTTGATAATGGTCATGGTAGTTTGACTTGAACTAAGTAGTGATTTTCTATTCTTATGTATGTTACACATTTGTATCCTAAGTTTATATGGAGTACCAATTTCATATGTTTCTTTCCATATATTATAATAATTTTCCCATGATTCTACATTTATATGATTCACTTCACATGTTATTTTAAGCCTTATGTCAGGATTCATGATTTATGATTCATGTTTCACTAATTATTATTATTATATGTTATATAAATTTAACTTGATTATATTACCATACCCACATGTTCATAATTTTCTCAACAATTAATTTTAATTGATATTTGTTATTTTCATGGACTATTGTGCATCAATGTTTACCCTTTCTTATGTCTCCTTTCCGCTAGTAATAAAGAATGTTATTAAATATGATATGTCTAGAAGGGTATGATGTGAACAAATTATTTTGAAGATACTTTGAATATTATTGGTAATAGAATGTGTTTATGGATTTCATATTGAAAGGCTCTAAACCGATAGGATTTTTGGTATGATTAATTATGATATGTAATGAATTTTTATGTAAAAGGATGTAATATTTATGTATTTTTGGGATATTGTTTTCACTATAAAGGATTATTTTTTATATACAAATTTCATAACTATTTAATTTTGGTATCCATATCATATTTTTAACCTTTGATCTCTTTTCATAGGGTTTTATGGTGATGTAAATGATTTCTCTAACCTTGGTCCCTTTATAGTTAGAGGGGGCTAGTTAAAGGAACTTGATTGTCTCCTCTACATAGATTCAATCCATAATCTAATCCAAATATTCTTCCTCGCATTTTATGAATATATCACTGCCTTAACGTTTTTATATATCCCAATTAAGGCATGTATTTTCTTATTACTTCCTTAGAGTTCTCAGTAGCCTCTTCCTATTATGGTTTATCACTTGTAGAGTTGTTCTGATGATGAAGACATTATGTTGGAGATTTAGAATTATTTTTTAAGGTTTTATAATTTTCTAATAATTATGTGATGTTATGGATTCTATATTCTAGATACAATATCATTCACATTTCAATAGAAGAATACTTGATTTTTTTATGTATAAAACTCCTCATTTTTTCAAATACTATTAATAATTTATGTTCTAATGATCATTCAATTTCTATATGAGTTTTTATTTATCATTATAAACAATTTGGGTATGTCACCCTAAATTACCAATTCCATTTCAAAATCCTTATATTATTAAGGTTTTAATCAATATGATAGGGTGAATTTTTTGATTGGATAAGTGAACCAAGATAATGAATAATCAAATTTCCAATAATATTATCATTAAAATAAATGTTTCCAAATCACCCAGAATTTTTTCTAAGTAGATATTAAAGTTTAATATATTTTAAAATAAAATATTATATATGAATCATGGGTTGATTTTTTTTCATCATCTTCCCACAAAGTGAATATGTCTCATTGATGTAAGAAGTGAAACATGGATGCTCACCATAGTGGTGAACATGATATTAGGATTGTGAAATAACCAAATATATTGGATGAATTACATCATGGTTATGTAATGGTAAAGATCCATAATCTATCCATTCTGATGGAAATAAAAAAGTAAAAGTATATAGACATCGAAGTCCATACCATGCCTCATTCATTGATATTGTGAATTTGTTTTTCCTAGAAGTGGGGCTTACTATGTCTCTTATAGGGTACCTATAGGAAGTCCAAAAATAGTCTATTTATCAAATTTTGGATATAGGCCATTTAGAAGTTCTATTTTGGGATGATGATTCAAAGATATAGAAGGAAATAATTCCACTTTGTACAAAGATAAAATAGGATCTACAATTTGATGATTACTAATAGTTGACTATAAAAAAAGGAATGAAAATTATGGTAGATTAGAAAGGAATTACCACTTTTCATAGAAAGAAGTGGATATTGGGGGTGATAAATAATTATGCTTCCTAGGATATCATATATATGATCCTCTTGAAATTATTCATCAATATTAGAGGAAGATATAGGTTTTTCTTTACCAAAGGAAACTGGGGTATTCATTCCTATCAAAATTATAACAAAAACAAATCATGTGGATGAGTTTTAGTCAAAATAACCAATTATAGAGGAAAACATTTTTAATTAGAGTCTAACAATCTAAGCCATAATTAAAAGGGTGTGATACTTGAATTTTATATTCAAGGGAATTTTATGAATCTTATACACCTCTTGAAAATTATTAAATATGTTTTAAATAATTATTGAATGTCGGAATGTGAGAAATTCAACAAAGATAGGTACTCCAAAACAAAACCATCACTGGAGGTCTAAGATAAAGTTATGTTGGAGATATTTCCACGTGTCTACAATGAGGAATGGATGGATATGTATGAAAACTAAATTGATATTTATTTTATATAATTTTTAATTTTTATTTTTATCAATGATGAATAACTCATAGTCTTAGACTTGATTTCCTTTATCATTGAAAAAACTCTCACTCAAACCAGTGCATGATATCATAAATTTAAACTATAAATACCAATAAAATAATCTAATCATGTAACCAAGTGATTCTATATTGTTGTTTTTTTGGTTGTTGTTTTTTTTAACTTCACATCCTATTAGAATTCCCCTTTAACCCCATAATTTTGATTTAAAAAAACACAAAATTAATTAGAAGGATATTCATGTTCATTATCTTATATTTATATAAATTTATATGTTTAATAATTTTATTATATTTCCTTCTATCCATTATTTATATTGTTTTAATTTTATTTCAACGATATTTTATATACATAAAAAATATAGATATATTTATTCAATAAATTTCTATAAATTTCACTATTACTAATTAGGATTCCTTTTTAATAAAATTGTATCTATTATATTATCCAAAAAATTATCACCTTTAAACCATTTTTTATTTTTAAATTATTCATACTTTTTTATATTTTCTTTAAAATTATGTTTTCATTATTTTGGATTTTTTTACATTCTATAAAAACTAAATATCTTTTTTCTTAAATCTTCTTATAGTTTCTAATCTTAATTTTATGGATTTTTAATCTATGTAAATAAAATATTATATTTAAATATTTTAAAATTACTTATGTTATATAATAATCCATTATATTTTTTCATAAATCATTTCAAAAATGAAATAATCCATTGATTTATTATCATTATTCAAATATATCCAAAATTATTTGGAAATGAAATATCTCGGAGAGGATGGATCCAACATTTCCTTTTTCCTGAATTGTCATAAACTATAAAAATAGAATTTTTATATTGATACATATCCATATACACCACATTATGAATACCTTATTCTTATTTGTTCAATTTTAAGGGTATTCACCATGACAACTATACCATTCAATGGAATTCAGAAGACTATTTTTGTATATATATGTGTATATTTATTCTATAATGGGTAACCTTGTAAATAAAATCATTGATTATTTAGACATGTTATGTTATTAATTATTTTAAATTATAATATAACAAACTTATTTGAATGATTTATATAATACATGAAATGAAAATTACATATCCCTCCAATGAATTTTTAAATCTTTCAATCTCATGTGGTTAAAATGACTATGGGATTTGGATGGTTAAAATTGTTCAATGTGATATGGGGAATGGGTTGTAAACCTAGTCCATTATGTGATTGGACATGGGTGGTTAACCCATTGAAAAATGTTACAGGACAATGGAAGTTTCCCATTTCCATAATGATTTAATTTCATTTGTTTTTTACCGTGAAATATGTTTCTGAAATCTTATTATTATATATGATCCAAATCCTTACTCCAAAATATATTTCTATAAGAATATTTTTATTCATTTACCTAGTTTTCTAATCATATTTATATGTATTTGTTGTTCTTAGTTATTATAAATTTATTTTTTTCATTCCTATATGTCTGTTTTATGATCCCTCATCCTTGATATTTTTCATTATCAACTATTTTACTTTAATTGATATCACAAATTCTCTCCCTTACTGGCTATTTATCCCACCCCTTTCATTATTTTTGTATCTCCTTAGGATTTCCTATATAGTGATATTTATAAAAGGTAACCATATATAGAGTAATATATAGAATATAAGATTGTTCTATTGTGAACTATGAGTGATATATATCTCGTCTCAAAAAAAAATAAACATTTGGATTTTGGGTATGTGTTCTTAATTTGTGTATTTTATTTATAATCATGGATACAGATTTAAAATAAATTTATATTATGTATGGTTTTCCTCAGTTCTTATCATAGAATCAATGAATATTATGTATTTCTAGAACCATATCAAATAATGTGGTTATCATGCACATTAGTTGTTATCAAGGTATATTTTAGTGGATTATAGGGGTTACATTAAGAAGGATAAGATGATAAAACATAAAGTAACCAAGGTTGAATCTAATTTGGTATAAGTTATGATATCATAGGATTATTTATTTTAATTTATATAATTGTATAAAAGAATTTCATAGAAAGCAATAATTTTTTTACCAACCATTTTTTATAAAATTTCTAGAAATCAATAGGAATAACTCATCATTATATCTTTTATATTAAAACATCCATAATCTTTGATAGGATATTTTTTCCTTTAAACATAATGAAACATATAAATATAATAGAAAAATATTTAGTTCATACTTAAATATTGAAAATTTTATATTATTCTCTAATATTTTGGAATGTTAAGTGAATAATTGGTGAAAAAGTAATAAAACAAAAAATATAAGTATGGTTTAATGGTGTTGAAGTATTTCAAAAGGGTATTTATTAACAAAAAATTAGCATACTCTCCATTTATAAATATTGATATAATTCCTTCAACATGGGAAAATAATGGCCAAATATATTAATCTTTTTGTAAAAAATATCATATGATTCTAGAGGTAAGTAATTTGAAACTCCTAAAAATGTATGAGTCTCATTACCTAAAAATAATACTTATAAATAATATGTGATACTAAATTAAATCTCAACATATAAATATAGTGAGTGGAAATGACTAGTTTCTATCTATTACACTTAGTAATTAGGTTATTTTTTATAAGAAAATATATATAAATCCATATATATTTTTAGTGTACTGTATCTTATTATTCACAAATGAGAGAGAATTAAACTTTTTGAATGAATTTTATTATGGAAGAGATTGTAGAACCCCATATATTAGTATAAAATGAATTTTATATCAAATAACATGTTTCATGTGCAATTTAAATCTAATATGAAACATTATTTTTTAAGGTTGCGGCTGAAACCACATTTTATTATTAAATCAAAGAACACTTTTTTGTATGGGTAGAGGGAGACCCATTACATATCCTAAAGGACCAAGTCCAAGTGGTCTGAATACAAGGCTTGAAAGCAAATTTTTTATCCCAAAGGGCACTTTAATGAATTGTACTGCTATTGTAGTCGGTTTACTACATTACTGACTATCGTATCGATGCCACTACAATTCTTGCAATAGTACTACCACTGCTATATTTCCACCGTTTCTACAGTACCTCCACTACTATATTGTTGCTCTAGTACTCTAGAATTCCTCCCATATCTGGATTTGATGATGGGACCTTTGGAATCCAAGCAAGATCCTCCACCACATCGGTACAGGCTTGTTGGAAATTGAAGATAAACCATGATTTATTTCATAATGGTATAATGTTTCAACATAAAAAGAGATAAACATTATTATTACAAAAAACATATATGGGAGAAATTTAGGAATATTAAAAAATAACAATAAAACTAGTAAATAGAAATCCTTTCTTGAAATATTTCCCCAATATTAAAAATGAAAATAAAATGACCATATATAATTATAAAAAGAATTAAAATTGTTTTAAATGTGGTAAATATTTTTTAGAAGGGGATATAAGAAGTTCTTTTAGATAATTTTGTATGGTTATATATAGGAATTTAAATTGGTTAAATGGTCATAATATATTTGTTGGGTATATAGTTGTGGGGTATACATATATGATAGTGGAATATAAAATCTATTATAATGGGCATGTGTTCGTTATATCGATGTTTTTATAACATTTGAAGTAATATATCATCTAAGAATAAATAAATTGTAAATATTTATGGAACTATTATGGGATGATATGAAATAAAAATATAATAATATTTGTTAATGAAATATATTTAATCAGTTTTTTATGTATTTGATATTTTTGAAAACCTATTTTTTATATTAGATATTGATTTTAATAAAAAATATTTTCTATTTCGAATCATAACATCAAAATTAAGTCTAATGTTTTTTGTTAAAAAACATTTAAATAACAAGGTGTTACAATATGTAGTAAAATTGTTGTGTAAATAGTGTTTTTATTGAAAAATTTTAGTAATGTTTATAAATTTTAGTTTTAATTAATCTTTCAAAAAAATTAAAACATTTATTTTAAATATCAATATATAAATTAATTTTTTTAAAGTTTAAGAAATACATTTATTTTAAGTTCATTATAAAAAATAATTGGATTTCATATTCAAATTTAATTCTACTAAATATAGTTATATATATATATAGAATGTTGTGAAATACATTAAAAATAAATGAAATGTTTTATATGGGTTGAGATTTATATAATAAATTTTAATTATTATTAATACAATATAAATTACTTTATGTGATAGGATAATTATCCAACCACTCATAAAATATTTATGTAGTTCTTGTGTAATAGTATAAAAGTAAGAATTGGGAGATAAGAAGTTGTTTCATTATAAGGATTTTAGGGAATAGTGTTTTGAATTTTTTTGTGATATATTAGATAAAAAATTTAATTTTAAATAATGGATTGAATTAAGGTAATTAAAAACATTACAATAATCCAAATTTGCATGCAGTGTTGATTCAACAATTTTAAAGTATATTGAAAATCTAATATGGAGGATTGATTTATTATATATATGATAATTAGGAGAATAATAATCAATGAATGATTCTAGGGGGTATTTTTCATTACTAATAACTTATTTAAATGTTAAAACCTTAATTCCCAAATTTTCTAGATATATTTAAATCCATATTCTAGTTTTAAACATGAAAATAACTAAAAATAGGATATAATGATAAAATTGATATATAAAATAACAAAAAATAAAAATCATTAACTTATGAAATGTTTTTATTTACAAATTAACATTCAAATTAATGTTTTCTCTTTATTATTTTTATTCTTCAGAAAAATTTCATTAATCATTAATAATTTTGTATTGGTAAAAATGTTGTCAAGTTTTGTCTACAAATGGGTTCTACCTCTACCCATTCCAAACCCAAACTTATGTATAGTTTTATAAACATAATCTGAAAAAATAATTTTATAAATTTTTTTATCATATTTGTCATTCTTTGTTCTCAAATATTAGTCTCTAAAAATTCAAAATAAAGAATCTCCCTTAGTGAGGAATTTATCATTTCAAATTTTGTAAGAATACTTTCATTACTTTTTCATTTATATTTTTCTTCTATATATTATTAATATTAATTTATCACATTAATAAATTAATATTATATCAATATAATTCAATAAAAATCGAATAATAATGAAAGCTAAATAGGATTATATTCATTCTTTCTTTATTGTAAATTCATGTTTGGGACGGCCCACCAACCTCTGTGAGTTATACATTTTCTCCATTATTGTAATCAAGGAGAGTTAAAAAAACAAAATTCTGTAATATTTATTATAATTAATATAAATTATATTGGTTTTTATTAACCTAGAATTGTAAAAGTCAAAGGAATATTCATTAATAAATAACTATTCAATATTTTTAATATTATCTAAAAAGTGTTTATTATTTATTTAATCTTGAAAATTGTACCTATACCTATATAGACAAAACATGGAAATTTGGATATAATTAATTTGGTACCTTTAATTTATTTAATATGATGAACTCTTAACTAAATAATGATTATCTAAGAAACTATGGAAAAATAGGCATGAAATTATACCAACTTTTAATATTAGATGATATATTTAAAACATATATCTAATAAATAGTAAATAAATTAATATAAGTGATTAATAATAAATTTAATAAATATAAATTAGATTATGAATTTGTTTATTAATAATTATATGTCAATTATTCAATGGGTTAAATCAATTTAAAGTGATATGAAAGTTAACATAAGTTAATTTATGTCTCAATATCACTCCTTTGAGATATGATTTCTATTATTTATATATATTATTTTCTATTAGGTATGAATGGTCCTTTGAAAATTTCTTATTCCATTTAATATTGAATTATTATTTATTTGTATTCCCTTCTCATATTCCCTCTTTGATTAATCTTTAATCCATACTTTAAAAAATAAAAAATCTATTTGGATTTTCTCTCCCAAATTATAATCTTTTGGAATAAATTTTTATCTTATTTTACATTCTTCTTTTATATCTTATACTAAGACCTATTTATTTCATTTATCATATTCATCCTCGTATTTTTGGACTATTTCTTTTCAATAACCATTTATATTGAGTATGATAATTTTAAGGGTTTATATCTTTATTTCACTCTTCAAATGATCCTTATCTTTTATATCCATGATATTTTTAATATATCATGTCATTTTCTATGATTTCATTCACTAGTGCAGAAAACGTTTTTTACGTCGGTTATTTATATTTTTTAACATCGGTTTCTAGCCGACGTTAATACATGCGACATTATAAATATGGTTGTTGAAGTCGGTTATTTAAAAACCGACGTCAAAAAGCATAAAATCGCGATGTTTATCACGTCGGTTATTTTAGAACCGACGTGATAAAAAGCCTGGAGAATGGTTTATCACGTCGGTTATTTTAGAACCGACGTGATAAAAGGCCTGGAGAATGGTTTATCACGTCGGTTATCTAAGAACCGACGTGATAAACGTCCTGGACAATGGTTTATCACGTCTGTTCTTAAACAACCGACGTGATAAACAGGGGTGAGGGGGTTTATCACGTCAGTTCATATAGAACCGACGTGATAAACTGGGGTGAGGGTGGTTTATCACGTCCGTTCTATAAGAACCGACGTGATAAACCGGGCTGAGCGTGGTTTATCACGTCCGTTCTTAAACAACCGACGTGATAAACAGGGGGTGAGGGGGTTTATCACGTCGGTTCATATAGAACCGACGTGATAAACTGGTGTGAGGGTGGTTTATCACGTCCGTTCTATAAGAACCGACGTGATAAACCGGGCTGAGCGTGGTTTATCACGTCGGTTCATATAAATCGACGTGAAAAACCAGGGGAGGGGGGTTTATCACGTCGGTTATTATATAACCGCCGTGATAAGCCGGAGGGAGGCCGTTTATCACGTCGGTTATTCAATAACCGATGTGATAAACCATTGTCCGGGCCGTTTAACACGTCAGTTATTCAATAACCGACGTGATAAACCATTCTTTAGGCCTTTTATCACGTCGGTTATTAAATAACCGGCGTGATAAACCATTCTCCAGGCCTTTTATAACGTCGGTTATTAAATAACCGACGTGATAAACCATTCTGTAGACCTTTTATCACGTCGGTTATTAAATAACCGACGTGATAAACCCAATTTATTTTTTAAACAGAATGCAGTGATCTTCTCTCCACCAGAATCAACCAGAAAACAAATCAAGAAATTGTACCACATAAACAGAAGTACATCAAAATTAAGCATATACATAGATAACATATAAAACTTACCCACTAGACAGCATCCACCCTCATTTATACCCCATGGACAGCCCTCCCCCACCCCGTTGGAGCCCTCACCCTCATGTATACCCCCTCGACAGCCCTCCCCCACCCCGCTGGAGCTCCCACCCTCATGTATACCCCTTGGACAACCCTCCCCCACCCCATTGGAGCCCCCAACACACTCCTGGACTGCCCCCGACCCCCGGACACCCACAAACACCCCTCGACAACCCCCCACCCGCCTGAACAGCACCTCCTCACCCCCTCACCCCACTTGACAGCCCCCACCACAACCCTGGACAGCCCCAAACACCCCTGGACAACCCCCCACCCCTGGAAAGCACTCCCACACCCCTGGACCGGCTTCCCACACCCCTGGACATCCCTGCCACCCCCCAGGATTGTCCCCCCACCCCATCAGACAGCCCTCCCGGACCGCTGGACACCCCCAACCCCACTAAACACACCCCCACACCCTTGGAACCCCTCCCCCACAGACCCAAATCCATACCAGAAGAACCATCAAAAGTAGACCAAAACAAGAAGTCGAGAAAAATTAAACATTCACTTATATAACATTCAAAACTTACATTGTCAACTTTAAAAAAAACTAAATCAAACCTAAACAACTACAAAATACACAATTAAAACGACAATATTCAAAATTACATTTTACATTACAAACAACTAAAATTCAATCAAACCTATAAAATAATTTGACCACTCCACTTGTACGCGTTTGATGTCTTCAGCAGTATAGGGTTGAGGGTCATCAAAAAGCTACAAATGAAAAATAAGATAGTTAATGTGTATAATGAATAAATCAAATTGAAATATGATGGCAAAGTTTAAGAGGAAATCGTACCAGTTCAAAATTCACAACTGTCCCAGTTGTTATTATTTCATACATAAATCTTAACATATAATATCCGCATTCGATGAGGCCTTGTTGTTCATGAAAATTCTGTTTTGAATGAGTGTAAATTCAATATATTATTTTTATGTAATAAATCAAAAAGTACAAATTATAAATGGAAATTTACCTTCGCATTTACATATTTGATCTTTGCATTTCTTTTCTTTGTGTTTTTTCGAAAGTAGACCCATTCACTGTTAGAAAACAATACGAATGGGGTAAATTTAAAATTCATTATAATATATAAAACTATTGAAAAATTGAAACTTACTTTTCCAATATATTCTTAAAACTTTCCCGCACATCTCCAAGAACAGAGCATATCCAATAAAGAGCTTTCTCCCTTGGGAAAAAAATCCCTAACATCCAATGATCACTGATAAAAGGAAATTTAATGTTAGTGGTTTTTTATGTTAAAATATAATTAACTATTTGAGAGAAATGTGTTTCATACCTCTCACAAAAAGGCATCATCCAACATTATTGGATTATATTCTTTTCAAATCTTTCAGCAATATAAACCATTCTTTGTTCCTTAGTCAATGGACATGCTTCAGGGGAAATCAATTGCGGGTCCATGAATCCATATACATCTGTCAGTTCATTCCTCTCACAAATTTTATAAAGATACCTAATACAAACATATATAAGTATACATTTTTAATAAATATAACGCAGGGAAAAGGTGTTAAGACTTGCATGGAAAAAATTTGCACCACGTTGATTCCCAAGTTATCTCTAGTAACAAGATCCATGATATCAGATTTTGTAATCCCCACAGTTATTTCACGTCCACAAACAAGAGATTACATTGGAAACTCATAAAAACCCAACAAAAAATGTGAATATCTTGACAATCTGTCAAGACCACTGGAATCTGTATCTGATGCCATAGCATGTTGTCTTTGTTGTTGTCTATACAATATTTCTTTACCTTTGAAGTATTCCTGTGAAAAAAAAATTGAGAATTATAGTAGTTTTCAAATGATAAAACAACTTTAATAAAAAAATAAAATAAAAGATATAACATTCATACCTCTATGGTAATGAGTCGAAGAAGTCTGGATGGCCAAACTAAAAAATGGCCGATACTCTGTCTAACTGTCGCCACCTCATCTGTAGGTATTGGTACCCTAGCTGATTTATCTATAACATCATGTACAGTGACCCTCTGATTCTCTACCTCTAATTGTTGATGATGAATTGTATCTCCTATAAAATATACCAACCCGTATGCTACTATATGATGTTGAGAATCATCAACATACAACTCGCAATATGTAGGAAGCTGCGGCGGAGGCATAGGATAAAAAATGGGGTCCGCAGGCTGAGGTGGGGGAGTGGGAGCTACTGGCGGAGGTGGAGGATAAATAATGGGGTCTGCAGGGGGAGGTGGAGGAGTGGGAGCTGCAGTCTGAAATTGTTTTTGCATTTCTGCAAACATAGACTGCACCGAATCTCTAATCTTGTCTTCCATCGTCGCATTAATATTTTGAACTTCAGCCTCCAAGGATTCTATTTTTTTTATAAACCCCCTCAATGTTAGAATTTGAAGAACATGGAAACACTTTTCTTACCGATACACCTGTCGGATATCCTCTTACACGACCAGGATGTTCGGGCCTTCCCAATACTGCAAATAAAATACCTTCCCTCCCAGTAGCTTTAAATGTCCCCTCTGAACTTTTCTCCTCAAGAGAGTCTTGTATTAATTAATTGAACATTTCTGTAATTATTGAAACTTATATGAAGAAAAAAGTTAACTTAAATAAATTAAATAGATATCTTACAATCCTCTCAGCTACGATTCTCGATTCTTCCGAAAGATATTGCCCCTTTTTCCCCTTCCGAGCTCTCTTCCATTTTTCATGTCTAGATGGAGGGGATGGAGGGGCCACCTCTCCAAAGCCTGAAGACTCAGCTCTTAGTTGTTGAAATTTTTCTGCTATCATTTTTTCTTCCAATAATGTATACCCTCTCTGAGATAAACTATGAGGGTATACATTTTTAGATTGGATCTCCTGATGAGCTTTCCTTGTTTGCTGTAATTTAAGAATAATAAATCATTAACAAAACATTAATAAAATCATTTATATAAGAAAGTATATAAAATTTTACATTGCCCTTACCAGAAATGACTTTTTTTTCTACTTTCAAAAAACTGTCTCCATGTGTCTTCATCTATAAAAGGATATATACGACATGGATTTTCATGACTCCTATGACCATAAATGAAATCAGATGTGAGGGTTGATTTGAAATCCCTCCATCTCATGGCATCCAACGATAATCATTTCTTCCTGACTCCTCCAGTGTCAGGAATATCAAATGTCATCTGATAAAGAAGAGGTTAAACATATTATATATACCAGAAACATTAAATGAGTGGTCAAACAATGACAAAAGATCTTACCAAAATCATCTCCCACAAATGAGAGATAATAGCTTTATCCACACCTCTCCAATCATCGTACAGAATGCTTAATTTGGTCTTAGCCTGAGTTGCAACAAAACTCTTAAAATCATTGGCATTCGGACCTCTAGGAATATCATCATCATCAAACTCAACTACTATCCTCTGATCCTGCGTACGGGCAAGTGATAATTTTGGTAAACATGTGCAACCAAGTTTACCAACCTTTGAACTCTTTGTCGTAATAGGAGCATGTGAATGTTCATCCCCAGAGGTATGACCAGCAATATGCTCCTCCCCAATCATGTGGTTGATCATCTGAATGATCTGTCATTATCCTTCAAATCAAAAAGACAAACGTCAGTTCACAAATATACAAATTCAAATATTTTAATACTACTGTAATCAGAAAATAGAAAAGTGTACTAGGATACATAATAGTAAACATTGGTAATATGGTAAGCATGTTAAACAATGGTAAAGATGGAAAAGATGGTCAAAATGGTCAAGATGGTCAAGATGGTAAAAAATGGAAAAAATGATAATCCTGGTAAACGTGGTAAAGTAATTGTCAGTGAACAAATATTCAAATTCAAATATTTTAAAACAATTATCAAATCCCAATGGCTAGTTAGACTGGGCACACCGGCGGGCCGGTGGTGTCTCCCCAGCTGGCTGGTGGTCCACCGGCTGGCCGGTGCTGAGCTCCCGGCTGGCCGGTGGTCCAGACAGCACGCTTTCTGTCTGGGTTCCACCGGCCAGCCGGAGGACCCAGGCAGTAGGCTTGCCCACTACCTGGTGACACCGACCAACCGGTGGATGACCACCGGCCAGCCGGTGGAACCCAGAGAGAGGGGTACAACAATAAACATGATAAAGTAAACTAAACAAACTTAAAACAAACAATAACATATACTTATTTTATTTTAAAACATGTTTTAATAAATAAAAAACTTACAATATCTAACATTAATGGAAAAAATAAATGTAAACAAGAAATAAACATATGTTACCTGTAATTTTAGGAATGTACAGATGGATTGTTTTCCCAAATTCCTTCATCGTGATCGTTCCTTATGGCACAAACTATGTCTTCAACATGGTCGTCATTATGTTCTGTTAATATTTCCATTGAAGTATGGATCTCACATAAATCAGCATATTCATCAAGTTCATCCTCACCAACATATTGTTTTTCCCTTGTAAAACAACAGCCCACCGCATATCTAATTGATCTACTACATAAAAAATTTGTTTTGCATGTGTTTCCATTATAAAAGAATCATCTGTGTCTTCCAATCTATTTAGATTAACAAGTGTCATTCACAATTCATCATGTCTGACACTATTGTTACCGTTAAACCATTTACAGTTAAAAACGGGAACTTTAATTTTAAAGTAATCAACCTCCCATATGTCTTCAATCACTCCATAATATGCATTTGATGCAGAAATTGGGTTTTTGTCCTTAGCACTCGAAAAATGCATTGCTTCTGCAAATACCAATACACCACTATTCTGAACTGCACTTCTATTGTCCTGAGATTTTGTATGAAATGTATAACCATTAATGTCACAACCTAACCATGTTATCACATTTAAACATGGACCACCCACTATCCATTTTAATATCTCTGATACATCTGATCTACCAAGCAAAGTCTTTTTAATCCATGACAAAAATGTTTGGTTGTGCTCATTCAAAATCCACATTTCTTTCTTCTTTGGATGACATTGTTTCAACTCATTAATATGCAATGTGATATATGGTTGAGCATCAGCTATGTTTTTCAAGATGTATGATTCTAACTTCTTCATCTGTTCAGCTGACAATGATTTGACTTTCAAGCCACGAATCCCCTTTCCCTCATTATTAACTCGTTCATGGCGAGATGGAGGCAAACCTATGTGTTGCGCCGCAGCCAAGTAGCTCGTACAAAACTCTGCTACCTCCTCAGAAATATACCTTTCAAAAGGATACATCCAACGAAGATATACAGGTCCACAAAGATTTATTTCTCGAACCAGATGAATCATTAAATGCACCATTATATCAAAAAAAGTTGGAGGAAAATACATTTCCAATTGACAAAGTATTAAAATTGCATCCTTTTCCAAAATGTTCAAAGCATTCACATCAATCGCCTTGTTACAAATTGAATTGAAAAAATAACACAACTTCATTATAGTCTTTCTGACACGAATGGTCAATATTCCACGCAATGTAACTGGTAGAATTTGTTGCATCATGACGTGACAATCATGTGATTTCATACCTATCAACATCAAGTCCTTCAATGAGACAAAATTTTTTACATTAGAAGAATAACCTTGAAGCACTTTGGTATCATGAAGACACTGACAAAAGCTAATTTTCTCCCTCTTCGAAAACATATGACAAGCCGGGGGAAGAAATGTTCGTCTTCCTTTAGGAGTGGGAGATAACTCTAAACGTATTCCCATTGATAGTAAGTCTAATCTTGCATTCAACCCATCTTTAGTCTTTCCTTTATTATCTAACAATGTTCCAATCAAAGAATCACATATATTCTTCTCCACGTGCATGAAATCAATATTATGTTTAACTTCATGATACCTCCAATATGGTAGCTCAAAAAATATTGACCTTTTCTTCCAAATATGTCTATCATTACCAGATTTCTATGTCTTTCCCAATGTCACGTCAAGTTTTTTCACCCTCTCAAAATACAGATCATGGGATAAAGGTTTTGGAGCAGTATCAAATTCTTGTGAGCCATTAAATGCCTTTTTTAGTCTTCTATAAGGGTGTTCTATAGGCAAAAACTTTTGATGACCCATGGACACTGTTTTCCTCCCATGATGCAATTGACAATAGGACGTCTGTTGTTCGCAAATTGGACATGCTTTATGCCCTTTAACACTGTATCCAGACAAATTTCCATACGCTGGGAAGTCATTTATAGTGAACAGAAGCACTGCATGCAATTTCAAATATTCCATTTTATAAGAATCATACACCCTAATACCATCAGCCCATAACAGTTTCAAATCATCAATCAACGGTGACAAGTAAAAATCAATATCATTACCAGGTTGCTTTGGACCAGATATCATTGTACTCAACATGACATATTTGCGCTTCATAAAAACTTCAGGAGAGAGGTTGTAAATTACCAATAAAACAGGCCATGAACTATGTGTGCTACTGAGTGTTCGGTATGGATTCATTCTATCTGTGCACAACCCTAGTCTGAGATTTCTTATTTCATTTCCAAATGTAGAATACTGCGCATCAATTTTCTTCCATTGTGGACAATCAGCTGGATGACGTATTTTTCCATCACATACCCACTCTTCAGCATGCCATCTTAACCTTTTTGCATCATGTGAATTATAAAATAAATGTTTGAAATGATTAATTATAGGAACATACCAAAATACCTTTGAAGGGAGCTTTGTAATCTCTACATCACCCTGTGATTTTTCTTTCACCTTATACCGTGATGTCCCACATTTTGGACACTCTGACAGAAATTCATATTCCTTCCTATATATAATTTAGTCATTCGGACAGGCATGTATTTTCTTGTATCCCAATCCCATCGGGCATAATATTTTCTTGGCTTTGTAATGTGAATCTGGAAGATCGTTATCTTTTGGAAGAATGACTTTCATCAATTGTAGCAGCTCTGTAAAACTTCTGTCACTCCATCCATGCTTCGCCTTTAGGTTAATAAATCTTAACACCGCCGACAGAACTGTAAAATCTGTACAACCGGGATATAATGGTTTTTCAGCATCACCATATAGACGTGCATCTGTCGGTTCTATCTCAATTTGTTCTGCTACAATATCGCGAATCATTTCTTCAATTCCATCGGAGTTACCATCTTACGAATCATCATCATCAGTGAAATTCCATCCAGTTTCACCATGCCAAATCCAAGGGCTGTAACTCGGATTAAAACCATGACATATCAGATGATCTTTTATCTCTCTACTTTTCAACTTCTTCATATTCAAACATTTCAGGCATGGACAGAAAAAAATGTCACTACTTGGAACATTCCGTTTTTCAAATTCCAAAAAGGCATCAACACCTTCCTCAAATTCAATGCTCATTCGATGTGCCGTAATCCAACTTCGACTCATTATTACCTATAACAAATATCAACAAAAAATATATATTTTTAAGATAATACAAAACATGTTTATATGAAAAAAATCATAATTTGAATGTAAAATAATTTAAAATATAAAACAAATCTTGAAAGTAGTAGTAGTTTTCATAAGTACCCAACACCAAATAGCTATACATCGTAAGTGTCATGTTAAAAATATGAATATCGACCATTTGTTTTATGTTTAATAATATTGTCATATTATCTGATCATTCTGATTATATATTAGAATTACTATATCCTTTTGATCCGATATATAATCTAAGGACATTAATATTTCTTTAGAAAAAGTAATGTTAATATCATGGTAATGTTAAAAAAAGTATATTTCAAACTATATATATGTAATACCAATAAAAAAATACATATGTGTTTGGCCTGGGTTTCACACATAAAACAACTCATCTCACAGATTAAATTTTTGAATCATCCTACATAATACTTATTTTTATAACTTAGGGAATGAAAATAATAAATGTTTTGATTTATGATACTCATTATGGGTAAACATGATATATATAAATATAATATCTAATCTCAGAAAAAGATATCCATGGGGGTATAAGAGCATAAACAAAGCACATGATCAAAAAGATAAGTGAAACAGTTCTATATAATCATAGATCATAAAACCTGAGTCCAAGTATAACAATTTTAGCATAACATAAGACATGATTTATATGATAGTGGGAACATGATATAAAAAACCTTATTCACAAGATCACAACATTGGTATGTGGAATAACATAAGAGTGTGGAACAAACATAATCATATAAGTCATAACATATGTCAATGGAAAACATAGTTTCATTCACCTCATATTGGGATATGTTAATCAGCTTTCCTATAATTTATTATAATATTTCTTACCAGGCACA
The DNA here is from genome assembly GCA_963277665.1 of Viscum album. Classification (NCBI taxonomy): domain Eukaryota; kingdom Viridiplantae; phylum Streptophyta; class Magnoliopsida; order Santalales; family Viscaceae; genus Viscum; species Viscum album. Next base: position 589,637,011 of record OY728140.1, on the reverse strand, counting down.
TCACATAACACATTGGACATGGTATAACCATTTGTATCCCATATTTATCTATGATATATAATGCATTGTCGAATGCATTATAAGGATATTATGGACCCAAATGTCACATAATGACTAACCATATATATGGGTGAATCGTGATCATCAAATCATTTATAACACTTTCGTAGATCAATTAACTAACAAAAATGAAATGGGGGTCATAATTGTTTTTACAAAACATAATAATTATTAATACATAAAAATGTGTTTGGATGGTAAGATAAGATAATATACCTAATTCAATCTAATTATCATTAAATTATTTCTACCTAGATAGAAAAGACCTTTATAAAAAATAAAATTTAACTTGAGAATGAAAATAAAGTACCCTTTACCTTTTTTATAATGACAAATCTGAAAAGGATGATAATAATATTTAGGTATTATAATTTTTTTATGAATTATTAATAATAAAAGAAATCACCTCAGTTGGTTTTGTTGAAAATCGGGCATACCATCGTATTCAAGAAATCAGATACACTTTGCATGAAAAGGTCCATCATTTTTAGGAGATGACTGAAAGAAGAAATGTATTATCAGACTCACCATGAGTCCAGAATGAAATATTTGATTGTAATAGGTATGAATTGATATTTTTATGAATGTAGATGAAAACAGATGATGGTTTTCTGATCTAGGAGTTCTAAAAATCATAATTTTTTGAAAAAATATTATGATGTAAGAATGTTGAATGAAATTTTAAGGATAGGTATTACCGATTGTACCTGGTCCAATTTCATTCATGAAAATAATTTTCTGGACAATCATATTGATAATATGATTTTAAGAAAATATGTACTACCAATCTTGATCCAGAAAGACACATTCTAGCTAAGTAGGAAATAATAATGTTGCTGGAAAAATGGAACATTACAGTACCACCCATTATTTTTCAGATTTTGCTGAAGCTAATCCACAATGTTTTAATAACCATTTGCGAGTTGAATGTTGCGAGTTGAATGAACATAATAACCATTTGCAATAAAAAAAATTCCACGAGATTCAAAAACGAACGAAAATCACATCATGAATCGAAACAAAAATGAACGAAATAAATTCGTGGAAGGCTTACTTGAATGTCACGAGTTGAGATGATAGATCCGAGAGCAGTGAAGAAGAGAAACAATGAAGCCAAAATGAGTGTAATGCAGGCGATCGACGAGCAGATTAGGGTTTACCGCATGAGAGAGAGACGAGCCGGCGACTGTCAATCGAAAAAATCGTAAATGACAGAAGACGGGCTTTAATTTTTTTAAATTCTTTATAACGTCGGTTATATAATAACCGACGTTATTAACTATTTTTTAGCTTTTTTACGTCGGTTATCTTAAAACCGATGTAAAAAGGCTCCCGCGCTTTGATTTTTTACGTCGTTTATAACAAAACCGACGTAGAACACACCGCGCTTTGGTTTTTTACGTCGGTTATTTGATAACCGACGTAAAAAACGCGTTGATATCGGGTTTTTTACGTCTGTTACAAAATAACCGACATAAAAAACCCCCCGCGCATTGGTTTTTTACGTCGGTTTTTTGATAACCGACGTAAAAACCCAACAGGCGTGATTTGTAACGTCGGTTATTAAAATAACCGACGTGAAAAAGCTACTCGCCGCATTGTTAAGTCGGTTATATATAACCAACGTAAAAAATGGTGACGTAAAAAACTATTTCTGCACTAGTGATTATATTTACTTTTATCATTTATTAAAATTTCATTAAATTTATTTCTATTATTTTTTATTTTATATGAAAATGGGGATGATATTTATTCTATATTTTCATATTTATTTTATCACATTCATCTTTATTAATTTTTAATGACATTATATATATTATATATTCCAAATAGTGAATATAGATATATAAAATAATTTTTATATATTTTTTTTAATATTATATCATTTCTAGAAAAATATATTTTTTGTCTTTATTTTAACATTTTATAAATACTAAACGATTTTTTTTCATAACTATTCTATAATTTATTATATTCCACTCAATTATTTTCTGTCTATGTCAATACTTTTATTTTTAACGCTTTAGACATTCCTTATATTGTATTCACTATTATTACAACTCTTCATCATCCCATTCATAGATTAAATAATCAATTGACTAATGGTATATATTACTTTAAATTCATAATGGTGTAGAACTGAAATCCCCTTGTGATGATTTATCCATCAATGCCTATGTCTTTCATTATTATCAATTATACATAAATATAAGCGTTCTTTCAAGACCATTACATATACATTTTTTTGTGAATTCCCCCTTACTCGTTGCTTTTATTGATGGGAGTTCGAAAAGGTAACCATGTCACTATATTTTATAAGTAATAATATTGATTTTTGGGTATATACCATCATTTCTATGGGAAAACCTTGTACATAAAATCATTTATTCTTACTCCAAGAATAGATAATTTTTTCATTATTTATCATTATGATAGGATAAAATCTTAGAATTATTTATGTAATGGATGGACATATAATTATATATTACTTCAATGCATTGGGTATATATTTACATATTTTGATATTATAATGTTTTTGAGACATGGTTTCTTATAAAATACCACTATGTTATGGGATGTGGGTGGTTATATTAATCCATTATATTATATAACCTGGGTGGTTAATATAGACTACTTTGATATAGTATCTGGTTGATTTTGTATTCTACAATGATATAATTACTTCAATGTTTAACCATGACATCAACTTATGATATCCTATAATTATGTGTGTACCACATTCCATGAAATGACCCACTAATTCCCTACCTTGGATGGAAGCCACGCTATGTTTGGAACCCCCCAAGCCTTCCTCCAATGGCCATGTGGTTGGTGAATTTCAACAAAAAGGAATAACACAAATATAGTAGTCCTAAAACCTAATTTATATATTCAATGAACCATATCACAATAGTGCACATATATAAACTCAATAACCAACAATATCATCGATAATAAAACAATAGTAGAAAATGCATGCATAAGGTACCAACTCTATAATAAAAATAATAATAAAATTAAAAAGGAAAATAAAAAACATGGGAATAATATATTATAGTATTATAGTCCTATGAAAAAGGGGAGAAAACACCACATATGTACAATAGATCAAGGTACAAACTCTTGCATTAATTGTCACCACATAGTACCACTAAACTCTAATTCCATGAAAGTCACCTATAAATGTTTCATCATTTCCATAAACTCAAAACATGTGGGAATGATTAACCATTCATTAGGAAGCATAAAATACTCATCAGGATACCCCAATGATAAAAATGGTGCAAAAGAAGACAATAAATCTCAAAACCAAAAGTCATGGTAAAGACCAAAAGAATTCATGATATGTCATATGATTTGTGATAACTAGTTCTATAAATAAAAACACAATTTGATAGCCCAAATATTAGTATAATCATTGTGTAACCCATGAGAGTAAATATCTTTTAAGACCTAAAATAACCAAACTACCCAACTATCATAACATCCACATTATCTCTCTAAGATTTTAGGGGGCCTACACCTTGTGTAGGTATGTATACCAGTCATGGAGGTCACTAGACCACATAGGGGAACCTCTCCAAATCAAGGGGAAATATTATTGATTCATAGGTATATCTTATCCAAAGATCCTATTAGGTTCCCACTCTTCGTTGAGGGAAGTTTTATATAGAATAAGCGGTGTTAGTGATCCTTATATCGGACCCATGTCTTTTTATGATCAAATATGATATGAATCAATGTTGAAATACACAAAATAGAGGACCCAAACCTCATATATGTGTGTGTGTGTGTGTGTGTGTGTGGGAGTTATGACTGAATAATGTTTATATAGAACCTTATCCCTTTTATTTGTAAGTCAATAATGGGTTTCCAATCTATTATAACTCTGAACACCTCGCTCAAGCCATGTCATCCTTTCTACATAGCTACGACCCTAAAAACCTCAAAATACCTCATAAATAGTCCATGGTGATGATTAAGATCACATCATCATGTACTGCATAAGAAAATACTATGAATATACTATTTCCTTATCATATTATGAAACCCAAAAGATAAGATATGATGAACACTATTGAACATTCAATATAAGACATGTACTTTACTAGGCTCGGTATGTGAACCTTGAGTAGAATTAATGTGTGTGCTTGGATTTTACACTCATTTAAATCTTGTATACATTGAATTTAAAAAATGTGACACAAAATACTCACTAATAGGGTTATTTGGGAATGTACCCTATGGAATGTGATGTGTGACTCGACCTACACTGCATGTCCCCTCCTAGACACAACATGTCAAGATCAAGTGTTAAGGGGTGTGTACTTCCAAGACCTGATTTTTTTATTTTTGTTAGAAATAGTGTATTAACATAAAATATATGGGTAGTGTTTTCTAGGAATTTATTCATTCATGTAATCCATTACAAATTGTGTAGTGTGATGTTGTGAAACATTGTGTGTTCTTTAATAAAACACATCTTGTGTTATTTTACTCTACCATATAAACCAGTTCTTTAACTGATACAGGGCATGGTGTATTCCTAATAAATATATAGTAGATGGTATTTAAACATAATTAAAAACCCTATAAACTATAAGGATATGTGAAATTATGGGTTTATTACAAATACACTCTGTGTGATCACAACATATTTTTTAAATCCCCTAACATAGACAAACCCACTGGGAACCCAAGGCCGATAGTAAAATGGGTATGAAACCTCAAGCTTGTCTCAAATAGGATGGTGGATGGAGACTAGAACTATGTAAAAATATAAGTTAAATTGTAAGGCTTATCCTAATGTACCTATATGCATCTATCAAACTATATTCATGAAACAATGCTGAGAAACATTAAAAAATGAAAAATTTAGAGTATAATGAATGAAAGAAACAACCATAGGGAAACACATCAGTGTACGAAAAATGTAATATAAATGATAAATGGAAATTTAAATTAAAAAACAAAAATTAGGGCCCATCCAAAAAATCATTAGAAGGGAAAACTGAAGATATCCCCACTCATAATCTTCAAGATAGACATCGAACATGGCCAATGCCTCCATGTACATCTTTGCTCCACTGATACGTAGTCCAATGAAGTCTCCACAGATATTCGTATAATTTGTATAAGACACAAAACATTCATGTACATCCAATTTATGGGTGAATGTATAAATATACAATATAATTTACAAAAACCCCTATAAGGAAGTAATAAAATTAATAAATCATTTCAACTCATAAACCATGACGGAATGGAAACCCAATTGTCATAAATGCTCGTACATAAAACCCTAGTCTCAAAGGAGTGGTATCTCAATCTCCATATACATATGAGGGTGATTATGACTATTAATATATATTCAATGGTATCATATTCATTTACCAACACCATGAAAAAATTTAGAAAAATAAAGGTATAGGGCCCACTCTTTACTATAATGCTCAATAACTGAAGAAGAACTATCTCAAATGGAGGAATCACTCTTCATTGTAGCTCGATGATGGGGATGTCATTGTCTATAGATAGGGGTTTTTTAACTCTAAATTATGGGGTTACTGACTCTACCTCTATAAGAGAATGGGGGACCCACTCCCAGGTACTCTATGAAGGTATCGACCCTGACATCTCTCTGATGGTCAAACCCGATCAATTCCATCATTCAAGCATCGCTAGAAAAAATATCTTACTCATAATTCCTCATTTCATAAAATTAATTTCCAAAAAGAGGATATTAACATATATGTTTTAGAAAATAACTCATGATAGAATACTTATGGAACCAAACTCATGTCCTGAAGAATGAGATACACAATGTTGAGGTTCTTAGGAAAAGTACACAGAATGTTCATTGGGTTACACAATAAGTGACTCCATTAGGACACCTAGATGTGTAGTACCATAGAAAAAACAAGGATATCAATGTGTCTCTACATGGTGTAACCTTTTTGATACTTGGGTGTCAGTCTACTAAGGGTCTTGGGCATGTACACTCCGTGCATGAAATGGGTAGTCATATTGTCTCACATGGCGTGTCCCTAGTGGAACATGAAATGTCTCTCCACCCATAGTAATGGATGTGTTCCATTATCACATATTGTGGTTATAAATTTTCAGTAACATAGTGCGTTGTCCCAATAATATGTTTTTTGATACTTAACTTGTGTGAAACTCTGGAATCTACGAGGTTTTGAAGAACATCATCTGTGTTCCTTCTAAGTACGCAGCATGTACTCACATTTTTCACTGGTAGTGAATCATAGTGTTCATGAGAACACCATATACATTTTATAAAAAAACATATTATATATTTTAATCACTCAAAAATTCCAAATCCAATGGGTTTCACCTTCGATCAACATTTATTGGCCTCTTAGGTCTGAAAATGGAATTCATGATTCCTGGGTGGTAATCATTGCACCAGCCATCACCGTTAGAGGTCCCAGGACTCATAGAATACACCCATATCACTAAATACATCTCAATAAATCCAAAAAAACATGATACATATGACATTCAAGAAACCATCATGAATTTAGGAGTTTTATCATGCTTAAATTTGACCCAAAATTGTTGAATCACATCCTTGTAGTCCAACAATGATGAATGAGAATAACAGTGTTGTAAAATCATAATAATGAAGTGAAACACATCATTGGATGATATGATACTAAAAAACATCATTATTCGTAATAATAGGTGATTTGAAGAGTTTCAATGATATGAAATGTAGGTTTAATAACTCTATTAAATATTATGCTCATTTAAAGTATATAAACGACATATAAAAAATAAGCTAATATAAATCAATGCTCATCAATTAATTCAAAGGATAGAAAATTACCAAAAAATATTTAACCCTTTGTAAGGAATAAATTGATCATTAATGAAGAATGAATCATCTGGATCAATTAGTTAAAGATCTCACAATGTTTTTCATTCATCTGATGATTCTCCTCCATCAACATCATCAATCTATGTTACCGAATTTCCAATTCCAATGAAGCTCTCACTCCCTCATCTCTAATGTACTACGATAATGTGAATACCCCAAGTGATTTATTATAATGAAATATTTAGAGAAAAATATTAGGTGTTAAAATATTTAATAAATTAAATAAATAAATAAATTCATTTATATAACATACCTACCTATGTACTTCTTCAAACGAATCCTTGATGTCAGTCAACTTTAGGTTTCACCTAGGATAAACCCCACATATTTGAATCAATATTAGTTTTAGTTTTCAATTCAACATATTAATCAACATTAAAAATGTTTATTATTAAAATATACATTACCATGGTATAATTTATATTAATATTTCAAATATATTATTTTTTCGTCCAGAGACGCCCATAACACAACCCCACTAATGAGGAAAATTTCTAATAAATAAATATATATATATTCAATGGATAAAATGATAAAAATGTGATTTCTTAAAATCTATGCTCATAGTATTTTCATCCTAAAAAGAAGAAGCTACACAAATAGGTGGGGTGTTGTTCCCGCATTTCACTCTAATGCTCCTAGTTTGTCTCTTACATTCTCTAGTGCTACCAATGTACTCAAATTAGACGTATGTTCCATCCATGCAAGTTATTCAATTTCCAATCCTAAGTCATCTTGGTTTAATCCAAGAAGGTGGTTCCATACTTATTTATTATATCACCTTATTCAACAACATTTCATAGAGAATTCGCGCACCTCCTTAACTACAACATAGGGGAGATGACATCCACTCTTTTTAACTATCAGGGTAGCACCGGGTAGTAAGAAAACATGACTACCCTACATAGGATGAGGAATACACCAACGAACATTAGCTGTAGATTTATTCCTAAAAATAATCTCTCCAATCCCCAATGTGGGGAGACTCATAAGAATATGTGGTCTGCAAACTAAAACTCCAAATGTATATGATGATGATCCACCTAATATTTCTTCTGACACTTAGTTGTCATCATATGATCATGAATCAAATTTATCATTTTTGTTATTTTATGTTACAACTCTACCCCAATTAGTGATGTCTCTCTAATATCAGTCTGTCATTAGGATGACCAACGATGTATCATTTACAAGACATTGAAAGGTGGCATATTGGTTGTAGATTGATAATAGTGATTTTAAGAAAAATCCACCAATGGTGAGTGATCCCCCCATATCCAACCAACTTCCCACACAAAGGTGATTAGTATATCCAATAACCCATTGATATTCTACCCATTCATGCCACCAATTAGTGGTTGAGATGTCATGATCATCCATAATTGTGTACCAAAATCCATTTTCATGCCAATCCACAATTATTATTTGAATCGACCATCACAATCAAACACTATGTTTAGGTGTACTCCATGAACCTAGGTGATCTCACACATGTACAACTAAAAAGAAATATCAATCTAAATATATTACCTTATATATTGTAAGTGTCTTTTCTTTATGAGTCAGTGAGAAATCACTAATATATCATCATATTCTTTCATTTCATGTGGAAGACCTATCAAAAAATCCATTGATATTCCATCTCACTTTCATTCTGAGATCCCAAACGGTTGATTCAAACCTACTGGAACATGATGTTCTTCCTTTACATACCAAAATATTCTACATCAAGAAAGAAAATTAGTTATGATCCACCACACTACATCCCATAATAATTAACACCGGATATCCTTGTACATCATTTCTACACCCATATGTACATCTAATTATAAGGTATGAAACTTTATCAACAAAACCTTAAATAATGTGAGTAGAACAACTATCCTAAACTGTAAAAGGATGATGTATGCCTCACATTCATAAAATTCATCAATGGAATCTTCTAGAAGATATCTTATTAGAAGAACTTCATAGTTGAAATCTCCCAAATGATCTTCTATGACATCCTATAGAAGTGGTGGAGTCACCACCATTAACTGTATGTAATCTGCAACCCCCTCCCCAATAAGGGTTTGTCGTAAAAATTATAAATATTTATATGTTACCTCCACCAATAATTAATGGTATGTCCAACTACGGAAATCTTTCACAATGATTTACTTCTTGAGAGTTTATATTTTCACAAGGTCAATGTCCTATAAGAACTCTGAAAAATTTCTCCATCTCAGTATGAGATATATGTTGGTGAAGATGTATCATAGACTTTTGTTGACTAAGAAAACAATATCTACAACAAATTGATCCATTAATAATGATATAATTAGACTTTATTAGCATGAAAAAAGCATTGAGTGCTGGAGTTCTATTTAAAGACCTAGGATTTTATTAGAGCTTTTTTTAGTGCTAATAAATGGCCCATATATCAGTTCATTTAGAAGAAATGATAAAAGATACCATTTTCAGTATTGATAAAGGGGTTCTTTATTAGTGCTACTAAAATCACTTATAAATGAATCCTTTATTTGGGATTTTAGTAGCACTAATAAAGGGGAATATTTTATTGTGTTGTAACAACACAATGAAGCGCTATAAACAGGGAATAATATTGTGTGTGGTAGAATAACACTATAGAACTAGAAACATCACCATAAATTAGTATATTTAGGTAAAAATATAGAATAAAAATGAAATAAAGCATACAACCCAAATACATGAAAAGTTCAACATATTATTGAGAAAAGGAATTAATCTGTATACATGAAAAACCACCCCTTCCCAAGAAAAATTACACTGGTATATGAAAAAAAATCTTACATTAATAATAATATAAAGAAATAAATTAAGTAGAAAGTATTAAATTTAAACTTATCATTATGTCATAATAGGACCAATGTGTTTCATATTGAGTTGTAGTTAATTCTTCTATGTCACCCCCTTTCTTGTTCGCCTTCAAGAACTATCTCCCTGAAAATTAATTAAATATATTTATGTTAAAAATGATAAGAAAATTAATAAATTAATAGATAATAAAATAATGAGACATAAATCTTGGATCATTTTCTAAATTATGGAAATTTCATGCATGTTTTAATCAAAAATGACACTTATATATTAAAAATATGCACTTTGAGTCAATCCAGTCACACCATGCATCAGATTGAGGTGATTCTAGTTCCTACATGACCCAAATGACTTATGGGTCATTTTTATAAATTATAAAAATTATTTGAATATGTTTTATTATATTTAAGTACATCACTTGTGTTTTTTTTCTAATGTTTCATTTTAACCTAGAAACTAGAATGTGTTCTCATTCTGGTCACATCATGTTTCCATTGGACTTGAGACTAATTTATACAAATCCCAAATGACATATGAATAATTTTCCAAAATTATCCTGACAATCTGAGCATATATTCTTAGTTTTCAATATGTGAAAACTATTGAACAAAATGTCAATTTTAAACTAATAATGGACACTTTGAGTCATACCAAGCACATCATGTATCAAATTTAAGGTGTGGATGAACCCTACATATCATCAATAACTAATGGTTTGTTTTCCAAAATTATTAATAAAATACTAATGAATTTTCTTAGTTTTGAGTATGGTATTTCTCATATTTACTAACAGTTAAGTAAATTTTAAATAAAAAGATACAAATGGATTTATACCGGTTACATCATGTGTCGGATAGAGGTGAAGAAAATCCATCATGTCCAAACTGACTTATATATCGTTTTACTAATATATCAAAATAGTATGAATGTGTTTTTTAGTTTTAATTTTGTCACTTGTTTTTTTAATAAAGTGTCATTTTAAATTAGAAACAAATACTTTATGCCATACAGGTTACATCGTATATTATTTTGATGTAAGACTATTTCCTACACATTGCATGTTATATATGAATTGTTTCCCAAAATTATCAACCCAATTTGAGGGTGTTTTAATTGTTTTTAGTGAGTGACAATTTTTAAACGAAAATGTCATTTTGAAATTGATAATGGACACTTTGAGTTATAATAGTTACATTTTGTTTTGGACTGAGGTGAAGATGATTATTAAATTTCACAAATGACTTGTGGATTATTTTCAAAAAGTCTAAAAACAATCTAAATGTTATTACATGCTTTTGAGTTTGTCAGTTGTATTTTCTACAAGCATTATTGTCAAATGTTAATAATAAGTTTCACATGGATTCATACCGGTCTCACAGTGAGTCAAATTATGGTTTGGTTGATTCATAAAAATCCCAAATGTATTTTGGTTCATTATAATGAATTATTAAAATAATATGAATGTGTATTCTTGGTTTTAAGTATGTCTGTTGTATTTTTTACCAAAATGTCATTTAAAGCTATAAATAAGGACTTTGAGTCATACTAGTCACATTGCATGTTGGATTGACATGAGAATAATTAATACATTTAAAAAATTACGTAAAAATAATTTTCCAAAATTATCAAGACAATCTAAGTGTGTTTTCTTAGTTTTCAGTGAGTGAATATTTTTGATCTAAAATGTCAATTTGAAATAAATAATTAAAATTTATAGGCATACTAGTTACATTGTGAATCCTATTGAGGTATGAATAATTACTACATGTTATTGATGAATTATTAATTATTGTTCGATTGTATGAAAACAACCTGAATGTGTTTTCTCAGTTCTGAGTATGTCCATTACAGTTTTTTAATAAAATTAATGTCTATTTTAAGTAAACAGATGCACTTAGATTTATATCGATCACACCATCCATCAGATTGAGGTGATTCTAATTCCTACACATCCCAAATGACATATGGATCGTTATAATAATGTATCAGAATATTCCAAATACATTTTCTATGTTTTGAATAATTCACATGTGTTTCTTACTCAAATGTCATTTTAAACTACAAACATACACTTGGAGTCATATAAATCATATAATGTGTCATTTTGATAAGATAATAAATAATATATGTTGAAAATAAAATTTAAATTATTATCTTAAATTATCAAGACAAACTTAGGGTCCTTTCTTCGTTGTTAGTGAGTGACACTTTTGGAACTAAAATTTCAATTTTCCACAGATATAGAAAACTTTGAGTCATCCCAGGCACATTTTGTATCTAATTGTGGTGTGGATGACTCATAAACCTCCAATGTTACTTATGGATAATTTCCATAAAATATCAAGACATTCCAAATGTGTTTTCTTGGTTTTGGGGATGTAAGTTTTCTTTTTACAAATATTAATGGAAATTTTTAATTATAAGATGCACGTGGAGTCATACCTATCACATTAGGAATAAAATTGAGGTTAATATGATTACTAGATATAAAAAATTACCTATGGGTAATTTTCCTAATGTAATTTTGTTTAAATCTGTTTTATTAGTTTTGAGTATTATACTTGTGTTTTTTACTAAAATGTCATTTTAAATTGAAAACATGCACATTGAGTCATACTGGTCACATCACATGTCAGTTTGATGTGAGAACAATTTCCTCATGTCACCAATGAACATTCAATAATATTAATAAATTATCAAGACAATATAAGAATGTTTTTATTATTTCTAGTGAGAGACACTTTTTGAACTAAAATGTCAACATTAAACTGATAATGGAAAATTTGAGTCATTATAGGAACATCATGTATCAAATTACTGTGAAGGTGATTCCTAAATTTTAAAAATGTTTTATATATTATTTCCTTGAAGTATAAAAACATTATAATTGTTTTTTATCAGTTTTTTGGATGACATTTTTTATGTTAAAATTAATGTCAACTTCAACTAAAAATACCCATTTGGAGTCATACTGGTCACACTGTGTTCCGAATTGAGGTTCAGTAGATTATTATAAGTCCCAAATGATGTATGAACCATTTTACTATATAATAAAAATATTATGAATGTTTTTTCTTGATCATGATTATGGCACTTGTGTTTTTTCAAAAATTTCGTTTTAATTTGGAAACATGCACTTTGAGTCATATCGTTCACATCGTTTGTCAGTTTCATGTGAGCCTAATTCATACACATCAAATATTAATTGTGAAATGTTTTAAAAAATTATCAACAATATATGATAATGTTTTCACCATTTTCAATGTGTGACACTTTTGAGATAAAATATTAATTATAAACTTGTAACAGGCACTTTGAGACTTACCAGGCACTACATGCCTCAAATTGAGTTTTAGATGATTCATAAACATCAAAAATTAATTATGAGTCATTATAATAAATTAAGAAAATAATCCAAATTTGATATATTGGTTTTGAGTGTGTTTGATGTATATATTACAAAAATTAATGCCAATTTTAAATTAAAAGACACACTTGGAGCTGTACAGGTCACATCGTGCATCAGATTGAGGTGAATCTGATTTATAAACATATAAAATGATTTATGGATCATTTTAAGAATGTATAAAGACAATATAAAAGAATCTTATCAGTTTTTAGTATGTCACTTTTTTTACTAAACTGTCATGTTAAATATGAAACTTTAACTTTGATTCATATCCATCACATTCTGTATTGGATTGATGTGAGAATGATTTATATACATAATATATGAATAATGAATCATTTTTTCTAAATTATCATGATAATAGGAGTGTGTTTTCACTATTTTTAGTGACAGAAACTTTTTGGACTAAAATATAAAATTTAAAATGATAATAGATACTTTGAAACATATCGATCACATAATGCATTGGATTGAGATGAAGCTAATTCCTACACATAAAAATTCCTTACAGATTTTTTCCCCTAAAGTATAAAAAACAATATAGATTTGTTTTCTTATTTTTGATTATATTATGTGTGTTTTAAACTAAAAATGTAAACTATAATCTAAAAACATACAGTTCAAGTCATACATGTCACACCGTGATCAGATTGAGTTGTGGATGATTGATTATGTGATGTTTGTTTCATTAAAATTTCTAAAACAAGAAATAGAATAATGAAATTTTCCATTTTAATGAATTTAAAACCCCACACTACTTGAAATGGCTCATCCAAAATAAAAAAGTTTTCCCTTTTTCATCTTGTTGAAAATGATTGAAGAAAAACATCCAACTTCCCAAATGATCTATGTATAATGATAATTATTTGAGAAAAATGTTATGTAAACTAAATTAACAATAATACATATGATGGTGAATAAATTAACTAAATAAGTAGTTGGAATTAACCTTTTTATGATAGTTTTATAAATTCTTAACCCATTTACTTATTGTTGTTATTTCAGTTACAACCTTGAAGTCCAATCTCTCACAAGAATGAGTAGCTTTAACCAAACCAACCCAACTCAAAAAAAAGATTCCCCATGTATAAGAAAGAAATTTTTATTTCATTAAAAATAAATATAATAAAATTACACTTAAATATAAAACAATAAATTTCATCATCATTAGTGAACAATCCTTACTAAGTCCCAGATAAAAGTACACGAGGGGATCATCCTTATTTATGAATTCATTTAATCCTATAAAACAACAATTATTAGTGTGAATATATTAGTGTTCATTTATTGAACTAAAATAAATATTTATATATGAATTTTTATGGAACATAATAAAATTTATCTTTCCCTTTCACCATAATAGATAGTAATAACTCCATGAGAAATCATTTAATTTCATTGATGTAAAAAACAAAAGTTTGACCCATTATGTATTTTTAGATGACACTAAACTCCATTATACATTTTTTACCCCCTTTTAAAATTATTAAACATAATTATCTCCCTTTATAATATCCAAATGACACTAAATTCTAGTGAATCCATTACGTCATCCAGAATTGTTCTGTAAATTAGTATATCCATTGAAATATTCAATGTGATGAAAAAATATAACATAACATCATCAATATTTTTCCATCAAAATGGGAATATCGGTATTCTCAAATTTTTTTGAGAATTATGATGAGTTTATTTATTAATGATCTTATAAACAAGGATCTTTTAACCTAATGAATGTGTTCATGAATAATGAATGTTACTTGTATGTATTTCAAATGAATTTTCTATGTTATACCATCTATTTAAATGATGATCAAATATCCCAAATAATTCCACCACCCACCATAGTGACTGAACTGTATTTTTATTTTATGAAAATTCATGATTCATTAAATGAAAGTTTATATTTATTTATTTTTTATAGTTTTTTGATCAAGATAATATAATCTTTCACAAAGGTTTCTTTGCTATTATTTTCGATACATCATGATATCATTTGAAATGGGGTTTTTTATTTTTGAAATTTATTCATTATGTGGTTTCATTATATTTGATGGAATGTTTCCTTTGACACCAACACTCCATGATGACTATTATCTCTCAAAACATTTTTTACTCCAATACTTATCTCCTACCCCTTCTGGAATTAGTGGTTGATTACACACATATTTATTCAATAATTTTACTAAAATTCAATCACTCTTATCTTATGTGACAAGTGATGTGCGCACATTTTAATAATTGTTCTCAACCACAACCATGGTACCATCCCCATTCTACTAGTTTTCCTAAAAATATTCTTATTTTCTAGCCATCTTTTAATATCCTCTTCCACCTAATGCTTCACCTCTACCTACTTCTTTACCTCAGTCTCGATATCTAACTCTACCTCTACCTCCCACTTTTCCACTACCTCAGGCTCTGCCTCGTTATCTAACTCAACCAACACCTCCTCTATTTACTACCGACTTTATTATTTAAAGGCCATTACTTCTAAACATATTGATTTCCACGATTTTATATTTCCATGATAAAAAGAACAAAAATAATATATAACAATTGTGACAATACTACTTCACACCAAAAATATATTTATAAGGTCATAAATAGTATTAGATCAGAAGCATAAAAGGTGATCAAATATATCTGTTTTTAAAAAACATTCAGACACCATTTACATTGGACACCCATCACTAAAAAATTTACTTATTCTTTTGAGTATGAAGGTTTTTATAAATCATGGTAGTACAAAAAAAAATACAAAAAACAATTAAGAAATATTTTTAAGGAAATTTTAATTATATATGGAAATTAATAATTTGGGGGTGTTGTTCTATTCATGGCTTATAATCTCTCTTATACATTTCAAAACATAATATCCACAATCAATGCTATTATCTTATTTTTGATGATGCTGAAACATTGACCAATATATGTTAATTGTTTTTAAATTTGTGTTGATAGTAATGTTTTTTTATATATACATTAATTTGTTTCTATTTTTTGAAATATGTTTTCTTTTAATGTTCAGACATTGAATTCAGTCCATAATTTATTCTGTATTGTTTAACCCCCTATTATACCAAAATTCTCATCAGAATAATAAGTGAAACAAATAATTCAAATTTTATTTATAAATTTATTATTTCAATGTAACAATTGAGGTACATATAAAATATATTTTTTCAATCAATGAATTATAATTTAAATTCATTATAATGTATAATGAAATAAGTAGTATTTATTGAATTAAAGCAAATAATAATAATTTAATAATAACTTCGTTTATTTGAGTAAAAATAAAATCTATTTGTCTTATTTGTAAAAATTTGGTATATTTATATCATGGATTAAGTAAAAAAATGAATCAAAATGATAAATTAAATTTTGGTATTTTTGTGACATAAAAATTTCTATTTATGATTTCATACATAATATAAATATTTAAAAGAAAATATATCTTCATAAATTCAATTCATAAATTACTATTTTTTTCTTATGATTGTAGGATAATTTTATGAGGCATTAATTATTTTTTCAAAGTGTTATAAAATATGTTATAATTTTAAAATTGGTATTTTTATTAATAAAAAATTAGTTTAATTAAAAATTAAGTATCTCATATTTAGAAAATTATTTTTATGAAATGGAGTTTATTTTTGAATTCTACCCATTAAAAAAATTCTATATGAAATTTAGGGATTTTTCTACAACACATGAATTTTTTATCAATAGTGAAATACAACAAGTGAGGGTATTTGAAAACATTTTAAATTATTGAGCCGTAGATGATATATCGATGATGTAAGACCAAATTCTTGAAAACCACTTTATTATTTTAATATATTTAATGATAATATCTAAACAATTCAATGTCATGAGCCAAAATAATATACTAACAAATAAAATAACAATAAATCACCCTTATCCTCCACTATAAATACCACCTCATCTCGTCACACTTCAAAAACTTGTATCTTGTTTAATTTATTCCAAACACCCTTACCAAGACTCTTCCACACATCTAACCCTCTTTAATGTCTATTTTTACTAACTTTTATGGGAATATTTTTATGAATCATGTGTTCATGTTTTAAGATTATTTTTTGGTTGTTGGGATTTTTTTATGATGAAGGGTGTAACCTACCTCTCCCCCAAATTCATTGGGTATGTTTATGTTTGAAGTTATCTTTAATAGTTATTCCATGTGTAACTATGATGGTTACAACATAAGTTAGTTTTTTTGGTTTACATTTTCATGTATCCATGATGATTACAAAACATATGGTAGCCACGAGGGTTACAATCTAATGTAAGCAACTCCCATGTTTCATAAATGGTTTATTTAATGGTTTTACATTTTATGGAAATATCTTGTTTTAACAATGTATTCTATGATACTTTATGTGTAAGAATTATGTATTTGTAAGAATGATTTCATATATTTATATGTATGCAAAGACTAATTGTTTCCCTATTTTTTATTTTTCTTACTATGATTTTTATACACATCCCATGTTATTAAAGGTTTTTTATAATATTTATGGATGTGTAAGAGAAAAGAAGAATCACAAGAAGAATTTTATGTAGAATTCATGTTTTATTAAAAAAAATTGGTATTATAGAGGAAAATGATATTGTTTTCGTGATATACACTTTGTATGCTTGTAGAATATCATGAAATTTTTATGAACTAATTCTCTAAAACATTAAAATAAAATGATACATGGGAATGTAATAACTGTATTATGTCGTGTTTAAGTTCAGATCTTCATAGTTGGTATTAGGGCATAATTTAGATAACTATAGGGGTTATGATGATGTTAATAGAATGTCATAAATTATTTTTTGATTATGGTTCAATTGAAATGATATATGATTTTATGGTTACCATGTTGCTTCATCAATGATATGTCTATTCAAAACGGTTTTCTACAGAAGAAACAAGGAATATGTAGTAAGACGACACAAATAAGATGATATATTTATGAATATCCAACATAAACTGGTGGGACTTGGAACCAATAAATTTGTGATAGTAATGGATCATTTGATATAGGATATATATAATGGTGAAATCAATAAAAGATAACAACTATAACTACAACAAAATAACATGATGATAAGGGGAATATTTTATAGTGCAACACCATCCCTCTTTCAGTTGATATTACAAACTAGTGGTGGATGAAGGGTGGATTAAATAACTTGAAAAAATATTCATTATCAAGTAATATTCAAATAATTAAAAGTTTAGTATTTTTCTTTTTTTTAATGCAAATCCAACTAGTGGTGGCTAATGGTCAAGAATTCTAGGAATATCCTGGATATTTATGCCATGGAATTGGGTGAATTTAATAACTATTCTCTTGTAAAATATTTTCCAAAGATGGTTCAATATAGGATTGAAAAGAACTATTGGAATTAAAAAAATAAGGAAGATTCAATGGTCGTTTATGAAGAAAAAAGTGACCTATTGGAAATGTACAATCCAAATAATATTCAGTATCTTTATATAAAAACTAATCATTTTTATTGAGGATTTAAGCTATGATATCAAAGAGAATTGGGCTCCTGTAAAATAAAAAGATAATATAAACTTTCTCTATTTGATGATAGGGATGAAATGGAGTTTTTTGAAGATCGCATGTAATTTTAAAATAATAAGATGAAAAAATTTAGATGGAAGGCAATGAGTAAGAATTAGTCAAGGAAATATAAAGGTAATAAAATCTAGTGTTTGTTAACAATATTGTATTATCAACCTGAGGGAACACCATAAAAAATAAAGATTTGTTCTAGTTGTGGAAATTTTGGACATATGACATGAGATTTTGATGAAAATTATATTAATATTAATTTTGATAAGAAAACAGTAATGTGTTTTAAATGGGGTGAGATGGTTCATTTTGAAAACTTATTCCCAATAAATGATCTGAATGATAGGTATCCATCAAATTATAAGTTAAATGGTGTAGTTAAATCGTTTTCTACTACTTCATTAGATGTTAGGGCAACCAATGCAGTGGTATAAGGTACATTGTTTGTTTAGTCAAATTTTTCTAATGTCTTCTTTGATATGGGGTATACACATTCCTTTATATCTGCTAATGTTTCAAGTAAATTGGAAATTTCACCATAATAAATGAAATCATAACTTACGGTAAAAAAATTAGGGTGGAAATATTAACACAAAATGGAATTATAAGAATCTTCCTTTTTTTATATGGGAATTAATTATCTGCAAACATTATTTTTTCCCCTTTGTAGAGTTTTATGTTATTTTGTGTATAGAATGGCTTTCTTTTTATAATTTTACCATTTATTTTAGAGATAAAAGGTTATTTTTATGAAAGATTTTTATTTTTTATACATGAATAAACCCATACCATTGCTAGCATATCAATAAGCAATAAAACTATTAAATGATGTAAATTAATGTTATCTTTCACATTTTTTTAATAATAAGAGAACTATTTAGTTTAATGATGTACCAGTGGTAAATGAATACTTGAATGTTTTCCGAATGAATTTCTTATTGGTATACCTAATCGGTGAGTTTAATTTACTATTTACTTATTTCCTAATTCTAATCCCACTTAAAAAATCCCATATCGAGTAGATCAAGTGTAACTTCATGAATTGAAAAAATAGTTACTGGAGTTGATTAATAAAGGATTCATTCAACCTAGCACTTTGCCTTGTGGTGCTACTATTGTGTTTACTAAAAATAAGGATGGTTCC
This sequence comes from Viscum album, assembly GCA_963277665.1. Lineage (NCBI taxonomy): Eukaryota > Viridiplantae > Streptophyta > Magnoliopsida > Santalales > Viscaceae > Viscum > Viscum album. Next base: position 589,617,053 of record OY728140.1, on the reverse strand, counting down.
ATGAGTATTTTCATTTATTATTGAGATTTGAATGACATTGGTGATAAGAATAAGTATCATTTGCCTCATATCCATGACATGTTTTATTAGCTCTAGGGAGATAACAAAATTTCCACGATTGACATGACATCTGAGTACCATCAACTGAAGGTGAAGAATGATGACATTCCAAAAACATCATTTCATACTAGATATGAGCATTATAAATTTTTTTTATACCCTTTGGTTTTACAATTTCCCTTAACTTATTTATGGATCTTATGAATACAACATTTAGTCAATATTTGGATATGTTTTTTATTATTTTTATTGATGATATTTTTGTCATTTCAAAAGTTATGGAGATCGTGGAAAACATTTAATGATTTTCATGTAAAATATCAATTAAGGAAAAATAGATGGATAATTTTAAATGTTTGAATTTGGGTGAAATAAATTTCTTTTATTCAAAACATTTTAAATAAGGATTTAATAATAGTTTATCCCTCCAAAAGAATTGTTTTTGATGAATGTAAAATACCTATAAATATTATAGAGTGTCATAGTTTACTTGGAATATAAGTTTATTACTAATTTTTCTTATAAAATTTCAATAGTTATATGGATTGACAACTATGTTAACACAAAAGGGGTTCAATTTAATTTGACAAATGACTATGATTTATTTTAAACAGAGAATAATATTATTTAAGGCTCTTGTTTTGTCCCAACAATTAAGAAATGGTGATTTTGTTCTCTATAGTAAATGATTCATTTCATGGACATGGGTGTGTTCTGATACAGAATGATCAAGTAAATTTTTATGCTTCCATACAACTATAACTTAATGATTAAAATTATACCACACGGGATCTAGAAGTACTAATTGTGGTTTTCACATTAAAAGTGTAGAGAATTCACTTATATGGAGATAAATGTGAATTATATGATGACCATAAAATATTTAAGTATATATTTACTTGAAGTAATTGAATAAAATGAAAATAATATGATAGACCTAATAAAGGATTATGATTGTCTGATCAATTAACAATATGGAATAACACAAAATGTGGAAAAATCCTTCAGTACAATGCATCATGGACAATTAAAAATGTTATTTTTTGAACATGACCCATTATTTTATAAATTTATGAATTCTTTCTTGGATGTTTTTTTGTTGGAAGTTTTTTTATTTTGTTTTAGGTGTTACTTTTATAATCTCTCTTAGAAATAATTAAACTAGAGTAAAAGGAATATATAGAGTTATATAAAAAGGTAGAATAGGTTAATAAATGTAACTTTCATAATGTTACTATTGATAATGATTTTTTCTTGAGATTTGGAAAGATATTATGTGTGCCTTGTTTTCCCAGCTAAAGAAACAATTTTTAATTGAATCTCATAGTTCTCCATTTTCTGTTCATCTTAGTAGCACTAAAATATACAAACACCATTATGAGTATTACTAGTAGGATGTAATGAGAATATATTTTTCTGATTTTACCCTAAAATGTTGAACATTTCAATAGTTTATATTATAAAAAAATTACAAAAGGGGATACTTCATCCTTATCCAATGCTATATTAAAAATGGGACAATATATCCATGAACTTTGGTGTGGGACTACCAAAGACTTCTTGAGGTAACAATGTAATTTGGGTTATATTTGATTAGATAAGAAAATATTCACATTTTATTCCTATTCTTGTTACTATTTCTTTATATCTACTTTATTGACATTACCTCAAATAAATTGTCATGTTATATAGAGTTACCCTATCTATTTCATCGGACTGTGTTTATGGGATCACATATAACTTTTGGAAAGGCCTTAAAACGTTTTTGAGAATGAAATTAAATTCAAACATGACTTTTAATCCCCAATATGATCGACATTCAGAGTGAACAATTCTGAAATTGAAGGATATTCTTTGATCTTGTTCTATATATTACTATGGATGTTGGGATCAATATCTTTATTTAATTTTTTTTCTTATAATAATAGTTTTCATTTGTGTACACATATGGCACAATTTGAGGAATTTTATAGATAGTGGTGTCAAACTCAAACATTCTGTGATGAAGTTGGGTAACAGAAGTCGGTGAGACCATAATTTTTAGAATAAGTGTCTGGGAAATTAAATATGATCTAGCAGCACATGAGGACATCTTTGAGTCGGCGGAATAGTTATACAGATAATAAGAGGCAAGACTTTTCTTTTGAGGTATGTGATCATGTTTTCCCTAAAATCTCTCAATGGAAAAGCTTCATGAATTTTGGAAATAAAGGAAATCCAAGTTAACATTTTATTTGACCTTTTGAAATCCTGGAGAATGTTGGACATGTTCCCTATAGAGTAGCTTTGTCTTTGAGTTTACATCGAGTACACAAATTTTTCCATGTTTCGATGTTATGGAAGTATGTGTGAGATTCATATCATGTTGTGAGCCCATAATTATTTCATCTATAAGAGAATATTTCTTATGAATATAATATTATTTAGATTCTTGATCCTAGAGAGAATGTATTACTAAATAAGGTAATTTACAAGGATAATGTTTTTTAGAGAAACGATATGGTTGAAAAAGCAACATGGGAATCTGAAAAAGCTATGATGGGAAGGTATACTCACTTATTTAATATGTAAATAAAAAACATGAGGATGCAATTTCCATAAGTAGGGGAGAATTTAACAACCTGGGTACATATTAAATAATTTATTTCAATTTTGGAATAAAAAGATAAATTCTGTATAAAGGTATAATGAAATATGTAGTATTTATATAAATTAAAGAATTTATAGTAAGAGAATATTAATATAACGACCCATACTTTACATACATTGTTATTACATCAGAATTGAAGCACACTTATTACAACATATAACAAAACCAAGAAAGGACTGTATAGGTATAGTGTCTTTAGAAACTGGGAAACATAAACAACTGGTTCATAAAGCATCTACTTTGCCTCCAATTTATTTCATCATATCTAGAGTCCCTTTTTGGCATATTCTACTTAATAACATTCTTCCTGACCTGAGGAAATAAAACATACAAAAGGGTGAGCTCAAATGCTTAGTAAGGGTAAACAAAAGAAATATCAATCACATCGTATTCATAAGAACATAACATTTTTGAAATCTTAACCTGCAAAAGGGAGCATAATTTCATAACATGGGATAAATCATAGTAGTGAAATGAAATCCCAATATTCATAACATAAAACAAGAAACTTTGTGGCATAACCACATAATCATAGAGAATCATTTCTTATTAGTCAAGACTCATTGCCAAGACTATCTTAGTGGACAAAGTCCATTTCTGAACCGAGTCACCCTCGTTTCAGTCCTGTTTCACTGAACCGGTATAACCTACCGTTCCAGCCATGTATATCTCATGAGATATAAAATCTTTACCCAATGCATTGTAGGGAGATATAGGTCCCACCCATCTCATAATGATACCATTCTTATGTGTGCCACAAAATCATAAATCATACATCATTGCATAACCCATGTAATAAAAATGGGAATATTAAACATCGTGACATCATAAAACAATTCATATAAGATAAAGGAATTCATAAAAATATAATTCCATCACAACATAATCAAATCAATAGGGATAAAAACAGAACCCTTTATTATCTTAGATGGAAAATAATTTTGATAAAACACTTGAACTCCATTCTTGAGGAAAATATCATTTCTGCTTCAAAAACACTTTTCCTTTCTTAACATGTCATACAATTATAAACTAAAAAAAGTTGATTAAAAATAAACATTAAAACTTGTAAAGGAAGCTTCTTGGAAATAATTTTTAAAAAATCCATTCATGCCGTATAATTTAAAAAAAACATTCTTCGTACTTTTGTCAGAAAAGTCAAAAATTACCTCGTACGAAAAACGACAAAAGATTCCTTTCATATCCTTTAATAAAAACTCACCGAAGGGAAAAATTGGATTTAAACAATTGTAGGTGGATGGAAATAATATTACATATTGAGGAAACATGGGTGTGGATGATAAAATACACCCCAGTAAATACCAAAGTATAAACAATCTCGGATAAAAATGAGATTGTGATATTTCCCTTACCTTTGGTCCGATATGATTTGTACGTGTCCGAACCTCCTGTATAATGATTTAAATAATGTTATTGACTTATTCCAGAATCATAATTATTTTTATGATATCATATTTGGTCATATTCTTAGCTTCTTAGTAGTAATATTTCATTGATACTTGTTATTCGGGTGTTTATAACTTTTTGTTCTTATGCGTGTTTTGTCGAATAAATTCTTATTCATCTATTTAGGTTATAGATAACTCATATACAGAATGGTATTTGTGTAATATATATCATATTCTTTCATTAAATTCATTTATATAATCATTATGAAATGAAGATCATGTAGAACAAGTTGCATCACATCGTGGAGACGGAATTCCGTACGTACGCACGAGTGATGATATCGTTCCTATGATAGTGGAATTGTATTGGAGTGTATGTATACTATTTCAGAATCAGTATCACTTTATAATAGTCATATATAGTCATTATTTACACCATTATACCCATCCAAGTAAGGTGGTGGTGGAAAATAGATTATATCACGGCGTGGAGACGGTATTCCGTACGTACGCACGCGCGGTGATTTCTTTTTCCGTAGGATGGATAGATGGTGAAATATGGCTGTTTCATACTTATAATAACATATCAGTATATTAGTGATACTGATGTTATTACTTCATAATGAAACAACTAAAGAAGAAGAAGTGGAAGAAGAAATAAAGATGAAAGAATCGGTAGCGGACATTACCTCTTCTTTGAAGTGCTTCTTTGAGACCTCCTTTTAGGGCACTAAAATAGGTCTTTGAAGAAGAACAGAACCTCTAGGATGTTTCTAGGGAAGTGGAGAGAAGAAATTTATAGGGGTTGGCCGAGCTTGAAGGCTCAAAGTGGTGTGAGGAAGAGGGGAAGGAGGTGCCCTTTTAAAAGGGAGGAAAGGGGCTCCTTTGGAAAAACTAAAAATATTATTTTATTATAAAGTCATGTTAGGTTTTAAATAGCTCCAAATTGATTTATTTCTAGGCTAAGGTGGGTATGGGTCTACATCCTCTCATCCAATAGTACTTATACAAGTTTAGGTTCCTATTTTAACCTTATCATTTAGATTTAACATTAAGTTAAATAATTTTACTTTTATCGTGTCTTCTTGTGTTCTTATATTATAAGGTTAACAAACTTACTATAAGCAGCCAAATGAACCCCAAGTTGTTTATTATTAATATATATAACCTTATTTAAGTCATTTGTCCGAACCTTATATTTTTAAGAATAAAATAACAATTACTAATATAATATTTGTTTTAAAAACTATTTTATGTAAATTTTGACACTATTTAGTAATTATTTTTTGTGAATATCATAACAGAATGATTAGTTCGATAAAAGTTAATTAAATCAATAATAACATGTCATATTAATCTATAAATGTAGTGTAATTTATAAAAAGTGTCAAATTAAATTTATTTTGGGGTTTATAACATCAATTATGTCAATATTTCAATAATAAGATAATTACTGCATCATCATTGTGTCATAAATAAATTAAATTATTTAATGTTTTAAAATTAAAAATAAAATACCATTATGTAGGAAATCGTTTTATATTTCTAATGAATATTTATAGTCGAATTTATCTTATGTATAACCCCATATTAAAAATTATTTACTTATTAAACGTTGATTTTAACTATTTTAACCCTTCTTTAAATAAATTAATAATAAATGTCCTAATCTTATCCAAGTGGGCCTAAATGGTCATATTTTATTCCTAAGGTATTTTTTGGTGGAATTATACTTGTCCAATAGAATTAGTACATGTGTTAGGGTAATAATAATATCATTTTTACCCTTAATTACCCTATTTACTTTTAACCGTGGTAAAAAAAGTAAAAAGTTACTATTCACCAAAAATTTATTTTCATCTCATTGAACCACATTTTACTTACTGACATCAACAGTGTCTCTCGGATTTTTGAAATTCCACTCACAGAAGCGGTAAAATTAAGTTTTATGAAAAATTCAGTTTTTTAACTACCACTTAGTGGTTTCACTATTCATCAAAAATTGAAAGTTTTCAGAAAAATACCAAAATTTCACCCTAGGATAATTTTGATATTCTGAATCCAAAAATGAAGTCCATTTTGAAAAATAAAATTTATAAAATTTCAAAAAGTGGTTATTACTATTCATAACGGCTAGTTTTTATAATATTTTATTAGCATATCATTGTTTAGTGAAACTCGGTATTGCGTACGACGCAAGCTATCGAGGAAGGTTGCGATTTCGTGTAAAGCAAGCCAAGAAAGTGTTGTGTGTAGAAAAATATTCCTTTGAAGATTTATATAACATAAAAGTCTCTAGTGTTACATTCTACCCCCCTTAAAATGAATTTCGCCCTCGAAATTTGTCACTTTGTAACAAACAGATGAGGATACCTCTCCCTCATCATATCCTCAAGCTCCCATGTAGATTCTTCTAATTAGTGGTTCCTCCATAAAACTTTCAAAAATCGAGTGGTCTTGTTTCGTAGGACATTTTCGCTACGATCTAGAATCTCTACCAGTTGTTCTTCATAAGAAAGATCTTTCTCCAGCGGTATAACTTCTGAGCTGAGTACATGTGAAGGATCATGTATGTGCTTTCTCAGGAGAGATACATGGAACACATCGTGAACTTGAGAGAGATTCGGTGGAATCTCTAATCGGTAAGCTACCTTCCCAACACGATCCAGTATTTCGAAAGGACTTATATATCTAGGGCCCAACTTCCCCTTCTTTCCAAATCTCATAACCCTCTTCCAGGGAGATATTCGTAAGAACACTTTAACACCCACTTCAAACTCTAGTTCTTTTCTTCGGTTGTCGGCATAACTTTTCTGTCGACTCTGAGCTGCTCTTATGTGTTGTTGAGTATATCTGACCTTTTCTGCCATTTCATCAACGAGATCGGGTCCTAATAGCTTTCTTTCCCCAACTTCATCCTAGCAAGTTGGAGTCCTGCATTTCATTCCATAGAGAGCTTCATAAGGAGTCATCTGAATACTGGTGTGAAAGATATTATTATAAGAAAATTCCACCAAAGGTAGGTGTTGATCCCAACCACCTTTGAAATCCATAGAGAAAGATCTCAACATATCTTCTAGAGTTTAAATTGTTCTCTCAGACTGACCGTCTATCTGAGGATGATAAGCATTGCTGAAACTCAACTCTGTATCCAGAGTATGCTGAAGACTTTTCCAGAACTTCGAGGTAAATCTCAGATCCCGATCAGATATAATAGAAAGTGGTACTCCATGCAATCTTACCACTTCCTTTACATATATCATGGCAAGCTGATCCAGAGAGAAATCCTCTCTAATAACAATGAAGTGTGCTGACTCTGTAAGACGATCAACTATGACCCAGATAGCATTATTGCATTTGGATGTTTTAGGAAGTCCTGTGAAAAAGTCCATAGTGATGTTTTCCCATTTCCATTCAGGTATGGGTAATGGTTGTAACATCCCCTTAGTCTTCTGTCTCTCAGATTTAACTTGATGACAAACCAAGCATCGAGAGACATATTCAGCAACATCTCTTTTCATGCCATCCCACCAGAAGTATACTTTCAGGTCCCTATATATCTTCGTGCTTCTAGGATGAATAGAGAATGAAGAACTATGAGCCTCATCCAGCAGCTCCTTCTTTAATTCGGGTATTGGAGGAACACAAACCCGATTCCTGAACTTTATTATCCCATCATAATCAAGGTTGAATTCAGGAAAATTTATCACCTTCTTTTGTAACACGACATCTTCTTTCTGTGCCTCTTTAATCTTCACATGTATAGATGGTTGAACATTCATTTGAGAAAAATAAGATTTTTCCCCTTTCATTATAATTCCAAGATCCATCCTTTGTAAATCCATAAATATTGGATCTTTTGTGATCCTCATCGTGGATTAACTAGCATGGTCTTGTCGACTTAATGCATCTTCCACCTTGTTTGCTTTCCTAGGGTGGTAATGGATTGAGCAGTCGTAATCCTTAATCAGCTCCAACCATCTTCTTTGGCGCATATTCAGCTCCTTTTGTGTGAAAATATACTTTAAACTTTTATGATCTGTATAAATATCACACCTTTCACCATAAAGGTAATGCCTCCAAATCTTTAATGCAAAGATTACCGCAGCTAACTCCAAATCATGAGTTGGGTAATTTTTCTCATGTATTTTCAACTGTCGTGAGGCATAAGCTATCACCATATCATTTTGCATAAGAACACACCCCAATCCCTTCTTGGATGCATCACTGTAGATTAGAAACCTTTCCCCACTGCAAGGCAGTGTGAGCACAGGTGCACTGGATAACCTTCTTTTCAACTCCTTGAAATTATCTTCACATTCCTCCGTCCAAACAAACATAACTCCTTTCCGAGTCAACTTGGTGAGTGGATTAGATAATCGTGAAAAATCATTCACAAAACGTCGATAATATCCAGCCAAACCAAGAAAACATAGGATCTCGGTTACTATTGTTAGTCTCGACCATCTTTCGATAACCTCTGTTTTTGCTGGATCCACTGATATCCCCTCTTTTGAGATTATGTGACCCAAAAATGCAACTTTTTGAAGCCAAAATTCACACTTGGTAAATTTGGCATAAAGCTTCTCCTTTCTCAGGGTCTTCAATATAATTCTCAAGTGATCTTCATGTTCTTCCTTGCTCTTTGAATAGATAAGAATATCATCTATAAAGACTACCACAAACTGATCAAGATAGTCTCTAAAGACTCTATTCATTAGATCCATGAAGATAGCAGGGGCATTAGTAAGACCAAATTGCATCACTATAAATTCATAGTGTCCATACCTTGTACGGAAAGCCATATTTGGAATATCCTCCTTTTTGACCCTTAATTGATGATACCCTAAACGAAGATAAATCTTGGAAAAGTATTGATATCCGCATAGTTGGTCAAATAGGTCATCAATGCGCGGGAGATGATATTTATTCTCGATAGTGATCTTGTTAAGTCCTCGATAATCAATGCAGAGTCTCATTGATCCATCTTTCTTCTTAACAAACAGAACAGGTGCTCCCCAAGGTGACGCACTAGGGCGTATGAACCCCTTATCAAGATTCTCTTGGAGTTGCTTCTTCAATTCCTGCAACTCGATTGGGGCCATTCTATAAGGTGACTTTGAAATAGGCAAAGCACCCGGTACGAGTTCTATTGAAAACTCAACTTCACGATTCGGTGGAAGACCCGGTAATTCCTCCGGAAAGACATCATCAAACTCCTGTACAATGGGCATATTCTTAATCGTGAGTTTCTCACCAACCATTTGAGATAAATAACCTTCATTTAGTGGAATCAATACCCATAAAATGGACGAAATTTCCACTGGAAGGTTATGTTCATCCTTGCATCGATAGACGATCATAGATTGTTCTGGAATATGAAATGTGACTTCCCTTCTTTGGCAATTGATATGAGCTCCATGTAGAGAAAGCCAATCCATGCCAAGAATCACATCAAATTCCACTATAGGAAGGATCACAAGATTTTCAGGAAGCACTTTCCCACAAACATCAATCGGAGAAGAATTATAAACTTTTGATGCGACTATTGTGCCATTAGGTGTTGTCACAACTAACTCAACATCTAATTGTTGAGGTAATACGGTGATACCCTTAGAAATTTCTTCATAAATAAAGGAGTGGGTGGATCCAGAATCAAATAAAACATTTTCTACTTTAGAGTGGATGGTATGTGTACCATTCACCACATCGTTATCGTACTCCACATCGCTGATAGAAATTTCATGTGACTTTCCTTTGTCTTTAGCCTTAAGAGTTTGTTGACGTCGACCATCATCATCAACCCATGGATTAGGGAATTTAATGGCATAATGTCCCATCTCCTTGCACTTGAAACATTGAAGTGTAGTAGGTTCATTCTGTGTATCCCTTCCTTTGTTTTTTATCATTAGACATCTTCTTCCCATCATCGCGGCATTCAAATGCCTGATGACCTTCCTTTCCACATTTTAAACATTTACTTGTCCCTTTAAGACAACTCCCACCATGTTTCTTTCCACACTTTGAGCATAAGGGAAAGCTCATCTTCTTTTCAGTGTGCTCTTTAGATTTTCCTTTGAATTCCATTTTCCTCTTTTTATCAAACCCATATGACTGATGGGTTACTCCAATCTCCATCTCAACTTTGAGAGCACATCGAACAATTTCCTCACAGCTATTGAAGTCCCTTATGGCTAAGGCCCTTCGAAGACTTGGTTTTAAGCCACTAAAGAATTGATCGATCTTACTCTCAGGTTGGATAATAATACCAGAAGCGTACCTTGCAAGTCTTGTAAAATTTTCTTTATAGGTACCAACAGATTCATCATTCTTTTTCTTCAGTTCAAGAAACTCTTTCTCCATCTTTGTTCGGAGAATACGAGGGAAGTACTTATTGAAAAATAATATCTTGAACTCGTCCCATTCCATGGACTCATTTTCAGCCCTTTGCCTCGTATTCTTAATAAGATTCCACCATTGATCAGCATCACCTTCGAAACGATACACTACTAAGATGACATTATCATGCTCAGAACATTGAAGAACTGAAAATATCTTTTCAGTAGTACTAATCCATTGTTCAGCAAATAATGGATCAGTAGACCCGCTGAATGAAGGTGGACGTTGTCTCTTGAAGTATTCAACAGAATGTTGCTCCTTCCTTTGCTCGTTTGGAAGTCCTACATGATTCATAGCTTGAGAAAGTTGTGTGAGCATGGAAACAAGATTTTTCATTCCAACTCCCATAACGTTTGGTTGCTCAGGGGGACAATCATTGCATTGCCCGTCGCATTCCGCATTAACACGGTTCCTTCGGGTTCCAGCCATTGACTAAAACCAAGAAGAATAGTGTGAGCAACACTAATTATAATAGGAAAACCACATAATCAAGAATAAAATTTCACACTTAATGTATTATCCTAGGTTATTCATGGCCATTTCTAAAACATTAAGGTCGTGTTCTATGCTTAGACTTATCCATAGGGTTCTTACTAAGGCTTTCACATCCTAGTTTCCAATGGTTGACTATACCTTTCCTCTGATACCAACTATAACGACCCATACTTTACATACATCGTTATTACTTCAGAATTGAAGCACACATATTACAACATATAACAAAACCAAGAAAGGACCGTATAGGTATAGTGTCTTTAGAAACTGGGAAACATAAACAACTGGTTCATAAAGCATATACTTTGCCTCCCATTTATTTCATCATATCTAGAGTCCCTTTTCGGCATATTCTACTTAATAACCTTCTTCCTGACCTGGGGAAATAAAACATACAAAAGGGTTATCTCAAATGCTCAGTAAGGGTAAACAAAAGAAATATCAATCACATCATATTCATAAGAACATAACATTTTGGAAATCTTAACATGCAAAAGGGAGCATAATTTCATAACATGCGATAAATCATAGTAGTGAAATGAAATCCCAATAATCATAAATTAAAACATGAAACTTTGTGGCATACACACATAATCATAGAGAATCATTTCATATTAGTCAAGACTCATTTCCAATACTATCTTAGTGGACAAAGTCCATTTCTGAACCAAGTCACCCTCGTTTCAGTCCTGTTTCACTGAACCGGTATAACCTACCATTCCAGCCATGTCTATCTCATGAGATATAAAATCTTTACCCAATGCGTTGAGGGAGATATAGGTCCCACCCATCTCATAATGATACCATTCTTATGTGTGCCACAAAATCATAAATCATACAACATTGCATAACCCATGTAATAAAAATGGGAATCTTAAACATCATGACATCATAAAACAATTCATATAAGATAAATGAATTCATCAAAATATAATTCCATCACAACATAATCAAATCAATAGGCTTAAAAATAGAACCCTTTATTATCTTAGATGGAAAATAATTTTGCTAAAACACTTGAACTCCATTCTTGAGGAAAATATCCTTTCTGCTTCAAAACACTTCTCCTTTCTTAACATGTCGTACAATTATAAACTAAAAGAAGTTGATTAAAAATAAACTTGAAAACTTGTAAAGGAATCTTCTGGGAAATAATGTATTAAAAATCCATTCATGCCGTATAAGTTAAAAAACATTCTTCGTAATTTTGTCAGAAAAGTCAAAAAGTACATCGTACGAAAAACGACAAAAGATTCCTTTCATATCCTTTACTAAAAACTCACCGAAGGGTAAAATTGGATTTAAACTGTTTTAGGTGGATGGAAATAATATTACATATTTAGGAAACATAGATGTGGATGATAAAATACACCCCAGTAAATACCAAAGTATAAACAAACTCGGATAAAAATGAGATTGTGATATTTACCTTACCTTAGGTCCGATATGCTTTGTATGTGTCCTAACCTGCTGTATAATGATTTAAATAATGTTATTTACTTATTCTATAATCATACTTATTTTTATGATATCATATTTGGTCATATTCTTAGCTCTTTACTAGTAATATTTCATTGCTACTTGTTATTCGGGTGTTTATAACTTTTTGTTCTTATGCGTGTTTTGTCGAATAAATTATTATTCTTCTCTTTAGGTTATAGATACCTCATTTACATAATTGTATTAGTGTAATATATATCATATTAATTCATTCAATTAATTTATATAATCATTATGAAATGAAGATCATGTAGAACGAGTCGCATCACATCGTGGAGACGGTATTCTGTACGTACGCACGAGTGATGATATCGTTCCTATGATCGTGGAATTGTATTGAAGTGTATGTATACTATTTATGAATCAGTATCACTCTATACTAGTCATATATAGTCATTATTTACACCATTATACCCACACAAGTAAGGTGGTGGTGGAAAATAGATTACACCACGGCGTGGAGACGGTATTCCGTACGTACGCACGCGCAGTGATTTCTTTTTCCGTAGGATGGATAGAAGGTGAAATAGGGTTGTTTCATACTTATAATAAAATATAATTATATTAGTGAAACTGATGTTATTACTTCATGATGAATCAACTAAAGAAGAAGAAGTGGAAGAAGAAATAAAGTTCAAAGAATCGTTAAAGGACATTACTTCTTCTTTGAAGTGCTTCTTTGAGACCTCCTTTTACGGCACTAAAATTGGTCTTTAAAGAAGACCAGAACCTCTATTATGTTTCTAGGGAAGTGGAGAGAATAAATTGGCTGGGTTTGGCCGAGATTTAAGGCTCAATGTGGTGTGAGGAAGAGGGGGAGGAGGTGCCCTTTTATAAGGGAGGAGAGGGGCTCCTTTGGAAAAACTAAAAATATTATTTTATTATAAAGTCATGTTAGGTTTTAAATAGCTCCAAATTGATTTATTTCGAAGCTAAGGTTGGGATGGGTCGACATCCTCTCATAAAATAGAATTTAGACAAGTTTAGGTTCCTATTTTAACCTTATCATTTAGATTTAACGTTAAGTTAAATAATTTTACTTTTACCGTGTCTTCTTGTGTTCTTATACTAAAATGTTAATAAACTTACTATAAGCAGCCAAACGAACCCCAAGTTGTTTATTATTAATATATATAACCTTATCTAAGTCATTTGGGCGAACCTTAGATTTTTAGGAATAAAATAACAATTACTAATATAATATGTTTTTTAAAAACTATTTTATGTCAATTTTGACACTATTTAGTAATTAATTTTTTTGAAAATCATAAAAGAATGATTAGTTCGCAAAAAGTTAATTAAATCAATACTAACATGTCATATTAATCTATAAAATTAGTGTAATTCATAAAAAGTGTAAAATTACATTTATTTTGGTGTTTATAACATCAATTATGTCAATATTTCATTAATAAGATAATTACTGCATCATCTTTGTGTCATAAATAAAATAAATTATTTAATGTCTAAAAATTACAAATAAAATACCATTATGTAGGAATTGTTTTTATATTTCTAATGAATATTTATAGTCTAATTTATCTTATGTATAACCTCTCATTAAAAATTATTTACTTTTTAAAATTTGATTTTAACTATTTTAACCCTTCTTTAAATAAATTAATAATAAATGTCCTAATCTAATCCATGTAGGCTTAAATGGTCATATTTTATTCCTATGGTTTTTTTGGTCGAACTACACTTGTCTAATAGAATTAGGACATGTGTTAGGTTAATAATAATATCATTTTTACCCTTAATTACCCTATTTACTTTTAACCGTGGTAAAAAAAAGTAAAAAGTTACTATTCACCAAAAAATTATTTTCATCTCATTGAACCACATTTTACATACTGACATCAACCGTGTCTCTCGGATTTTTGAAATTCCACTCATAGAAGCGGGAAAATTAAGTTTTATGAAAAATTCAGTTTTTTAACTACCACTTAGTGGTTTCACTATTCATCAAAAATTGAAATTTTTCAGAAAAATACCAAAATTTCACCCTAGGATAATTTCGATATTCCGAATCCAAAAATGAAGTCCATTTTAAAAAATAAAATTTATAAAATTTTAAAAAGTGCTTATTACTATTCATAACTGGTAATTTTAATAATATTTTATTAGCATATCATTGTTTAGTGAAACTCGGTATTGCGTACGATGCAAGCTATCGAGGAAGGTTGTGATTTGGTGTAAAGAAAGCCAAGAAAGTGTTGTGTGTAGAAAAAGATTCCTTTGCTGATTTATATAACATAAAAGTCTCGGGTGTTATAATTAATCATATATATGAGAGAATAAAAAAATTATTTATCATATAGGTGAAAATAGGATATATTTATATCATGGATTATTTAAATAAATGGTTTAAAATGACTTATATAGCATTGGAATTTTTGTCACACATAAATTTTTATTTAGAAATTTATAAATAATATAATAATTTTAAAGAAACAAATTCTTCATAAAATAGATTCATAAATTAATATTTTCTTTTCATACAATTATAAGATAATTTTATGAGACATTAATTAATTTTTCTATGTGTTATAAAATCAGTTATAATTTTAAAATATGAATTTCTCGAATAAATAATGATTTTAGTAAAAAATTAAATATCTAATATTTAGAAAATATTTACATAAAATAGAGTAAATTATTTAATTATACTTGTCAAAAAATTGTTGGGGTTAATTTTTTTTATTTTTTAAATGTAAATGAATTTTGGGTGAATAGTGAAATAAGATAATTTTTGGAATTTAACACATTCAGGAATTATTAAGTCATAGATAATGTAAGGATGATGTAATCTAAAAAACTCAAGCTATACTTTATTATTTTAATATATTTAGTGATAATTATAAAACTATGCAAAGTCATGATCCCAAATAATAAACTAAGGAATAAAATAATAAAGAAACACCCCTCTCCTCACTATAAATTCCACCTTTCACTACCTCTTATCCTCACATGTCAAACACCTGTAGATTTTTTATTTTTCCCCATATTCCCTTCCAAACCCTTTTACACACATCCAAGATGCATGGGCCTCACCAAAAGGTCAAATCCAAACACCTTAAGATGATTCCCATGGATAATAATTCAAGTGGTAAAATCTTATTTTAGTTTCTTTTATTTTATTTTAAATTTAATTTATTTTCTTATTGTCCCATCACTACCCTATCCAAAGTGACATAATAACCCCATTATCCTATATATACTGAGATATAATTTTTTAATGTAATATCCATCAGCATACCCATCAACTTCTCCTCTTGTTCTAGAAAATGAAAGCATCATCTGTGATGTGTCAATTCACCACCTTTGTGGATGTGGAATTTTTCATTTTATTTTAACACTAAAAATAATGTCCATAAAACCATTATTATGATTAAATAAGAATTTATTATACATATTATAAATTATATAATGTTCTAGAGCCATTATATAAGCATTATATTACATAAAATGATATAAGTACCTGATGGACTCAAAAACCTCCAAAATAAATGAACTATGTATCATCAATGTTTTATATAATAAATAATCCTTTAATTAGAAAAAAAATAATATATGTATTCATTTAAAACTATGGAAAGTTATTAATACTATTTCTTTTCACTTATGATTTTTTCTCTTCCATTCGACAAGTAAACCTGCAATGAACCAACCATGAAAACCCTAAAAAGAACGCACCCTAAACAATGGAAATCAAAAACATTATTAATAAATGGGTGGAATATTCTTATAATATGGTCATATATGTTAATATAAGCATTATTAGTTTTTTAATAATTTATAACACTCTTTAATCAATTATACATGAGGTTTTAACTTGTTTGAAGTAAGAAAAACCATAGATATGGGACTTTTCTTTTAAAAATCCTTGTTAAAGTCTCTTTTTAAAAAATTAAAAAGGATTATTATTATGAGGAAAGCTTTAGAATTTTATTATTATTATTGGTTATTAGAAATTATTTATGATGAATGTTGGGACCTGTATCTCCCCCCAATTAATTGTGTTTATTTATGTTGTATGTTGTCCATAATGGTTATTCCAAATGTAACTGTGACTGTTACAATATAAGGTAACCTTAGGGTGAAATTGTAAGGTATCTATGAGGGTTACATATCATATGGTAGTTACAATTTTTGCAATATAAAGTATAAAATTTCGCAATTTATATAAATGTTTTATTTTTTTCTTTTATCAACGGAAATATCATGTTTTCACAAATTAGTATGTGATAATTTATGGGTAAGAAGTATGTCTTTGTGAAAATGATTTCATATGTTAATAATGATTCATCGACTATATGTATCTCTTCTTTTTTAAATACCTTAATGGGTGTTTTTTCTCATCCCATGATTTTAAATTATTTTCATAGGATATAAGGATCTATAAGAGAAAAGAAGAATCAAAATATAAATGTGTGAAGAATTCAAGTTTTATAAAAAAAAATTATATTAAGGGAGAAATTGATACTATTTTAGAGGTATCTAATTTGTATTCTTCTAGGATGTCATGTACATTTTATGAAATAATTCTCTATATCTCTAAACTGAAAAGATTTTTTGGAATGTATTAAGAATATTTTGTAATGATTATGTGAAGGTCCTTATATGTACTGTATTAAAAAATCAAAATACACATCATTTTTTTGGTATATCTATGCATTTGATCCAAAAAATAAACATTTTGGGTATCAATATTGAGTTCAATCAAAATCTAGTGATGACTAAAAATTAAAAACAAAAAAAACGAATGTAAAAAATAATTATATATTATATGTGATTAGATTTTAGAGTTTTACTTTTGAAACATATGCATTAAAAAGAGTCTGTCATTTTTTTCTCAAATTCATTGAGTAGCTCATCTATTTTCTTCTAAATTTATTTCTAGTATAAAATGATTTTTTCCATAGAAACGATACTGGGATTAATGAAACCAAATTGTGATTTACATGGTTTCCCCTTTATATTATAGTAATATAAATTCTTATATAAATTATGAAAATTAACTAACTTTAATAAACATATTAACTCACTATTTGGAAAGATGTAATATTAAAATGTAACTTGTTTCTATATTCGCAACGGATACTCCCAAACATTCATGCTTGATAATCTCATTAATTCACTCTAGACGAAATATGTATGTCATGAAAGTTCCATATATTTATTTTTCATACTGATGTAACACATATTTGAATATTTAAATGAGGAATCCACATGAATTAGTAATGATAATACACATTTCTATGGAATTTGCAAGAAGAAATTACTCCAGAAGGTTCGTTCAATTTCATGGTTGATTCACTAGATTTTCTTGATCCGACCTTCTATTTCCCTCATTTCATTATACATCTGTAATATCAAACCTCATTTTATACCATTTTTCATCAACTGATATAGGTTTTTATATGAAATAATTTTTTAACGTCATATATCATATATATATATATAATGACCCATACTTTACAAACATTGTTATTACTTCATAATTGAAGCACAGTTATTACAACATATAACAAAACCAAGAAAGCACCATATAGGTATAGTGTCTTTAGAAACTGGGAAACCTAAACAACTGGTTCATAAAGCATCTACTTTGCCTCCCATTTATTTCATCATATCTAGAGTCCCTTTTTGGCATATTCTACTTAATAACCTTCTTCCTGACCTGGGGAAATAAAACATACAAAAGGATGAGCTCAAATTCTCAGTAAGGGTAAACAAAAGAAATATCAATCACATCATATTCATAAGAACATAACATTTTGGAAATCTTAACCTGCAAAAGGGAGTATAATTTCATAACATGGGATAAATCATAGTAGTGAAATGAAATCCCAATAATCATAACTTAAACCATGAAACTTTATGGCATACACACATAATCATAGAGAATCATTTCTTATTAGTCAAGACTCATTGCCAAGACTATCTTAGTGTACAAAGTCCATTTCTGAACCAAGTCACCCTCGTTTCAGTCCTGTTTCACTAAACCGGTATAACCTACCGTTCCAGCCATGTCTATCTCATTAGATATAAAATATTTAACCAATGCATTGGAGGGAGATATAGGTCCCACCCATCTCATACTGATACCATTCTTATGTGTGCCACAAAATCATAAATCATACATCATTGCATAACCCATGTAATAAAAATGGGAATCTTAAACATCGTGACATCATAAAAAAATTCATATAAGATAAAGTAATTCATAAAAATATAATTCCATCACAACATAATAAAATCAATAGGGATAAAAACAGAACCCGTTTTTATCTTAGATGGAATATAATTTTAATAAAACACTTGAACTCCATTTTTGAGGAAAATATCCTTTCTACTTCAAAAACACTTTTCCTTTCATAACATGTTGTACAATTATAAACTAAAATAAGTTGATTAAAAATAAACTTGAAAACTTGTAAAGTAAACTTCTTGGAAATAATGTTTTAAAAGTCTATTCATGCCGTATAAGTTAAAAAAACATTCTTCGTACTTTTGTCGGAAAAGTCAAAAAGTACCTCGTATGAAAAATGACAAAAAATTCCTTTCATATACTTTACTAAAAACTCACAGAATGGTAAAATTGGATTTAAAAAATTATAGGTGGATTGAAATAATATTACATATTGAGGAAACATGGATGTGGATGATAAAATACACCCCAGTAAATACCAAAGTATAAACAATCTCGAATAAAAATGAGATTGTGATATTTCCCTTACCTTAGGTCCAATATGATTTGTATGTGTCCGAACCTCCTGTATAATGATTTAAATAATGTTATTGACTTATTCTAGAATCATAATTATTTTTATGATATCATATTTGGTCATATTCTTAGCTTCTTAGTAGTAATATTTCATTGCTACTTGTTATTCAGGTGTTTATAACTTTTTGTCCTTATGTGTGTTTTGTCGAATAAATTCATATTATTCTCTTTAGGTTATAGATACCACATTTACATAATGGTATTATTTTAATATATATCATATTCATTCATTCAATTCATTTATATAATCATTATGAAATTAAGATCATGTAGAACGAGTCGCATCACATCGTGGAGACGGTATTCCATACGTACGCACGAGTGATGATATCGTTCCTATGGTCATGGAAAATAGATTACACCACGGCGTGGAGACGGTATTCCGTACGTACGCACGCGCGGTGATTTCTTTTTCCGTAGGATGGATAGATGGTGAAATAGAGTTGTTTCATACTTATAATAATATATAAGTATATGAGTGATACTGATGTTATTACTTCATAATTAAACAACTAAAGAAGAAGAATTGGAAGAAGAAATAAAGAGGAAAGAATCAGTAACGTACATTACCTCTTCTTTGAAGTGATTCTTTGAGACCTCCTTTTAGGGCACTAAAATAGGTCTTTAAAGAAGACCAAAACCTCTAGGATGTTTCTAGGGAAGTGTAGAAGGGAATTTGGCAGGGTTTCACCAAGATTGAAGGCTGAAAGTGGTGTGAGGAAGAGAGGTAGGAGGTGCCCTTTTATAAGGGAGGAGAGGGGCACCTTTGGAATAACTAAAACTATTATTTTATTATAAAGTCAAATTCGGTTTTAAATAGCTATAAATTGATTCCTTTAGAAACTAAGGTGGGTATGGGTCGAAAGATTCTCATCCAATAGAATTTTTACAAGTTTAGGTTCCTATTTTAACCTTATCATTTAGATTTAACATTAAGTAAAATAATTTTACTTTTACCGTGTCTTCTTGTGTTCTTATACTATAAGGTTAATAAACTTACTATAAGAAGCCAAACGAACCACAAGTTGTTTATTATAAACATATAAAACCTTATCTAAGTAATTTGGCCGAACCTTAGATTTTTAGGAATAAAATAACAATTACTAATATAATATTTGTTTTAAAAACTATTTTATGTCAATTTTGACAATATTTAGTAATTAATTTTTGTGAAAATTATAACAGAATGATTAGTTCTAAAAAAGTTAATTAAATCAATACTAACATGTAATATTAATCTAGAAAAATTTTTTAATTCATAAAAAGTTTCAAATTACATTTATTTGTGTGTTTATAACATCAATTATGTCAATATTTCATTAATAAGATAATTACTGTATCATCTTTGTGTCATAAATAAATTAAATTATTTAATGTCTAAAAATTAAAAATAAAATAAAATTATGTAGGAAATCATTTTATATTTATAATGAATATTTATAGTTGAATATATCGTATGTATAACCCCATATTAAAAATAATTTACTTATTAAACTTTGATTTTAACTATGTTAACCCTTCTTTAAATAAATTAATAATAAATGTCCTAATCTAATCCAAGTGGGCCTAAATGGTCATATTTAATTCCTAAGGTTGTTTTTTGTCGAATTACACTTATCCAATAGAATTATGACATGTGTTAGGGTACTAATAATATCATTTTTACCCTTAATTACCCTATTTACTTTTAATCGTGGTAAAAAAAGTAAAAAGTTACTATTCACCAAAAATTATTTTCATATCATTGAACCACATTTTACTTACTGACATCAACCGTGCCTCTCAGATTTTTGAAATTCCACTCACAGAAACGGTAAAATTAAGTTTTATGAAAAATTCAGTTTTTTAACTGCCACTTAGTGGATTCACTATTCATCAAAAATTGAAAGTTTTCAGAAAAATACCAAAATTTCACCCTAGGATAATTTCGATATTCCGAATCCAAAAATGAAGTCCATTTTGAAAAATAAAATTTATAAAATTTCAAAAAGTGGTTATCACTATTTGTAACGGCTAGTTTTAATAATATTTTATTAGCATAACATTGTTTAGTGAAACTCGGTATTGCGTACGACACAAGCTATCGAGGAAGGTTTCGATTTCGTGTAAAGCAAGCCAAGCAAGTGTTGTGTGTAGAAAAAGATTCCTTTGATGATTTATATAACATAAAAGTCTCGGGTGTTACATTCTACCCCCCTTAAAATGAATTTCGCCCTCGAAATTCGTCACTTTGTAACAAACAGATGAGGATACCTCTCCCTCATCATATCCTCAAGCTCCCATGTAGCTTCTTTTAATTGGTGGTTCCTCCATAAAACTTTCACCAATCGAGTGGTCTTGTTTCGTAAGACTTTTTCGCTACGATCCAGAATCTCTATCGGTTGTTCTTCATAAGAAAGATCTTGCTCCAACGGTACAACATCGGAGCTGAGTACATGTGAAGGATCAGGTATGTACTTTCTCAGGAGAGATACATGGAACACAACATGAACTTGAGAGAGATTCAGTGGAAGCGCCAATCAGTAAGCTACCTTCCCAACACGATCCAGTATTTTGAAAGGACTGATATATCTAGGGCTCAAATTCCCTTTCTTTCCAAATCTCATAACCCTCTTCCAGGGAGATATTCGTAAGAACACTTTAACACCCACTTCAAACTCTAGTTCTTTTCTTCGGTGGTCGGAATAACTTTTCTGTTGACTCTGAGCTGCTCTTATGTGTTGTTGAATAGATCTGACCTTTTATGCCATTTCATCAACGAGATCGGGTCCTAATAGCTTTCTTTCCCCAACTTCATCCCAGCAAGTTGGAGTCATGTATTTCTTTCCATAGAGAGCTTCATAAGGAGCCATCTGAATACTGGAGTGAAAGATATTATTATAAGAAAATTCCACCAAAGGTAGGTGTTGATCCCAAACACCTTTGAAATCCATAGAGCAAGCTCTCAACATATCTTCTAGAGTTTGAATTGTTCTCTCAGACTGACTATGTGTCTGAGGATAATAAGAAGTGCTGAAACTCAACTCTGTATCCAGAGTATGCTGAAGACTTCGCCGGAAATTCGAGGTAAATCTCGGATCCCGATCAGATATAATAGAAAGTGGTACTCCATGCAATCTTACCACTTTCTTTACATATATCCTGGCAAGCTGATCCAGAGAGAAATCCTCTCTAATAGAACTGAAGTGTGCAGACTTTATAAGACGATCAACTATGACCCAGATAGAATTATTGCCTTTGGATGTTTTAGGAAGTCCTGTGACAAAGTCCATAGTGATGTTTTCCCATTTCCATTCGGGTATGGGTAATGGTTGTAACAGCCCCTTATACTTCTGTCTATCAGCTTTAACTTGTTGACAAACCAAGCATCGAGAGACATATTCAGCAACATCTCTTTTCATGCCATCACACCAGAAGTTTTCTTTCAGGTCCATATATATCTTCGTGCTTCCAGGATGAATAGGGAATGAAGAACTATGAGCCTCATCCAGCAGCTCCTTCTTTAATTCGGGGATTGGAGGAACACAAACCCGATTCTTGAACTTTATTATCCCATCACAATCAAGGTTGAATTCAGGAACATTTCTCATCTTCTTTTGTAACTCGACATCTTCTTTCTGTGCCTCTTTAATCATCACATGTATAGATGGTTGAACATTCATTTGAGAAAAATACGATTTTTCCCCTTTCATTATAATTCCAAGATCCATCATTTGTAAATCCATAAATATTGGATCTTTTGTGATCCCCATCATGGATAAACTAGCATGGTCTTGTCGACTTAATGCATCTTCCACCTTCTTTGCTTTCCCAGGGTGGTAATGGATTGAGCAGTCGTAATCCTTAATCAGCTCCAACCATCTTCTTTGGTGCATATTCAGCTCCTTTTGTGTGAAAATATACTTTAAACTTTTATGATCAGTATAAATATCACACCTTTCACCATAAAGGTAATGCCTCCAAATTGTTAATGCAAAGATTACCGAAGCTAACTCCAAATCATGAATTGGGTAATATTGCTCGTGTATTTTCAACTGTCATGAGGCATAAGCTATCACCATATCATTTTGCATAAGAACACACCCCAATCCCTTCTTGGATGCATAACTGTAGATCACAAAGCTTTCTCCACTACAAGGAAGTGTGAGCACAGGTGCACTGGATAACCTTCTTTTCAACTCCCTGAAATTCTCTTCACATTCCTCCGTCCAAACAAACTTAACTCCTTTCCGAGTCAACTTGGTGAGTGGATTAGATAATCGTGAAAAATCTTTCACCAAATGTCGATAATATCCATCCAAACCAAGAAAACTTCTGATCTCGGTTACTGTTGTTGGTCTTGACCATCTTTCGATAACCTCTGTTTTTGCTGGATCCATAGATATCCCCTCTTTTGAGATTATGTGACCCAAAAATGCAACTTTTTGAAGCCAAAATTCACACTTGGTAAATTTGGCATAAATCTTCTCCTTTCTGAGGGTCTTCAATATAATTCTCATGTGATCTTCATGTTCTTCCTTTATCTTTGAATAGACAATAATATCATCTATAAAGACTACCACAAACTGATCAAGATAGTCTCTAAAGACTCTATTCATTAGATCCATGAAGATAGCAGGGGAAATAGTAAGACCAAATGGCAACACTCTAAATTCATAGTGTCCATACCTTGTACGGAAAGACGTCGTTGGTATATCCTCCCTTTTGAACCTTAATTGATGATACCCAGAACGATTTTCAATCTTGGAAAAGTATTGAGCTTCACATAGTTGGTCAAATAGGTTATCAATGCGTGGGAGAGGATATTTGTTCTTGATAGTGATCTTGTTGAGTTCTTGATAATCAATCCAGAGTCTCATTGATCCATATTTCTTCTAAACAAACAGAACTGGTGCTCCCCAAGGTGACACACTAGGGAGTATGAACCCCTTATCAAGATTCTCTTGGAGTTGCTTCTTCAATTCCTGCAACTCTATTGGGGCCATTCTATAAGGTGT
Source organism: Viscum album (assembly GCA_963277665.1). Lineage (NCBI taxonomy): Eukaryota > Viridiplantae > Streptophyta > Magnoliopsida > Santalales > Viscaceae > Viscum > Viscum album. The sequence continues at coordinate 589,592,753 of OY728140.1, read as the reverse complement.
CTTTGAAATAGGCAAAGCACTCGGTACGAGTTCTATTGAAAACTCAACTTCATGATTCGGTGGAAGACCCGGTAATTCCTCCGAAAAGACATCATCAAACTCTCGTACAATGGGAATATTCTTAATCGTGAGTTTCTCACCAACAATTTGAGATAAATAACCTTCATTTAGTGGAATCAATACCCATAAAATGGAAGAAATTTCCACTTTAAGGTTATGTTCATCCTTGCATCGATAGACGATCATAGATTGATCTGGAATATGAAATGTGACTTCCCTTCATTGGCAATTGATATGAGCTCCATGTAGAGAAAGCCAATACATGCCAAGAATCACCTCAAATTCCACTATAGGAAGGATCACAAGATTTGCAGGAAGCACTTTCCCACAAACTTCAATCGGAGAAGAATTATAATCTTTTTATGAGACTATTGTGCCATTAGGTGTTGTCACAGCTAACTCAACATCTAATTGTTGAGGTAATACGGTGATACCCTTAGAAAATTCTTCAGAAATAAAGGAGTGGGTGGATCCAGAATCAAATAAAACATTCGCTACATTAGAGTGGATGGTAAGTGTACCTTTCACCACATCGTTATCGTACTCCACATCGCTGATAAGAATTGCATGTGACTTTCCATTGTCTTTAGCCTTAAGAGTTTGTTGACGTTGACCATCATCATCAACCCTTAGATTAGGGCATTTGTTGGCATAATGTCCCATATCCTTGCACTTGAAACATTTAAGTGTAGTAGGTTCATTCTGTGTATCTCGTCCTTTATTTGCATCATTAGACATCTTTTTCCCATCATCGCAGCATTAAAATGCCCGATGACCTTCCTTTCCACATGTGAAACATTTACTTGTCCCTTTAAGACAACTCCCTCCATGTTATTTTCCGCACTTTGACCATAAGGGAAAGCTCATCTTCTTTTCAGTGTGCTCTTTAGATTTTCCTTTGAATTCCATTTTCCTCTTCTTATCAAACCCATATGACTGATGGGTTACTCCAATCTCCATCACAACATTGAGAGCACATCGAACGATTTCCTCGTATCTATTGAAGTCCCTTATGGCTAAGGCCCTTCGAAGACTTGGTTTTAAGCCACTAAATAATCGATCGATCTTACTCTCAAGTTGGATAATAATACCAGAAGCGTACCTTGCAAGTCTTGTAAAATTTTCTTCATAGGTACCAACAGATTCATCATTCTTTTGCTTCAGTTCATGAAACTCTTTCTCCATCTTTGTTCGGTGATACTAGGGAAGTACTTATTGAAAAATAATTTCTTGAACTCATCCCATTCCATGTACTAAATTTCATCCCTTTGCCTCGTATTCTTTATAAGATTTCACCATTGATCAGCATCACCTTCCAAACGATACACTGCTAAGATGACTTTATCATGCTCAGAACATTGAAGAACTGAAAATATCTTCTCAGTAGTACAAATCCATTGTTCAGGAACTAATGGATCAGTAGACCCGATGAATGAAGGTGGACGCTGTCTCATGAAGGATTCAACAGAATGTTTCTCCTTCCATTGCTCGTTTGGAAGTCCTGCATGATTCATAGCTTGAGAATGTTGTGTGAGCATGGCTACAAGATTTTTCATTCCAGCTCCCATAACGTTTGGTTGCTTAGGGAAACAATCATTGCATTGCCCGTCGCATTCCGCATTAACACGGTTCCTTTGGGTTCCAGCCATTGACTAAAACCAAGAAAAATAGTGTGAGAAACACTAATTATAATAGGAAAACTAGATAATCAAGAATAAAATTTCACACTTAAGGTCTTATCCTAGGTTATTCATGGCCATTTCTAAAACACTAAGATTGTGTTCTATGCTTATACTTATCCTTAGGGTTCTTACTAAGGCTTTCACATCCTAGTTTCTAAAGGTTGACTATAAATTTCCTCTGATACCAACTATAATGACCCATAATTTACATACATTGTTATTACATCATAATTGAAGCACACTTATTACAACATATAACAAAAAAAATAAAGGATCGTATAGGTATAGTGTCTTTTGAAACTGGGAAACCTAAACAACTGGTTCATAAAGCATCTACTTTGCCTCCCATTTATTTCATCATATCTAGAGTCCCTTTTTGGCATATTCTACTTAATAACCTTCTTCCTAACATGGGGAAATAAAACATACAAAAGGGTGAGCTCAAATGCTCAGTAAGGGTAAACAAAAGAAATATCAATCACATCATATTCATAAGAACATAACATTTTGGAAATCTTAACCTGCAAAAGGGAGCATAATTTCATAACTTGGGATAAATCATAGTAGGGAAATGAAATCCCAATAATCATAACTTAAAACATGAAACTTTGTGGCATACACACATAATCATAGAGAATCGTTTCTTATTAGTCAAGACTCATTTCCAAGACTATCTTAGTGGACAAAGTCCATTTCTGAACCGAGTCACCCTCGTTTCAGTCCTTTTTCACTGAACCGGTATGACCTACCGTTCCAGCCATGTCTATCTCATGAGATATAAAATCTTTACCCAATGCATTGGAGGGAGATATAGGTCCCACCCATCTCATAATGATACCATTCTTATGTGTGCCACAAAATCATAAATCATACATCATTGCATAACCCATGTAATAAAAATGGAAATCATAAACATCGTGACATCATAAAACAATTCATATAAGATAAAGGAATTCATAAAAATATAATTCCATCACAACATAATCAAATAAATAGGGATAAAATAGAACCCTTTATTATCTTATATGGAAAATAATTTTGATAAAACACTTGAACTCCATTCTTGAGGAAAATAGCCTTTCTGCTTCAAAAACACTTTTCCTTTCTTAACATGTCATACAATTATAAACTAACAGAAGTTGATTAAATATAAACTTGAAAACATGAAAGGAATCTTCTTGGAAATAATGTTTTAAAAATCCATTCATTCTGTATAAGTTAAAAAAACATTCTTCATACTTTTGTCGGAAAAGTCAAAAAGTACCTCGTATGAAAAATGACAAAAGATTCCTTTCATATCCGTTACTAAAAACTCACCGAAGGGTAAAATTTGATTTAAAAAATTGTAGGTGGATGGAAATAATATTACATATTGAGGAAATGTGGATGCGGATGATAAAATACACCCCAGTAAATACCAAAGTATAAACAATCTCGGATAAAAATGAGATTGTGATATTTCCCTTACCTTAGGTCCGATATGCTTTGTACGTGTCCGAACCTCCTGTATAATGATTCAAATAATGTTATTGACTTATTCCAGAATCATAATTATTTTTATGATATCATATTTGGTCATATTATTAGCTTCTTAGTAGTAATATTTCATTGCTACTTGTTATCGGGTGTTTATAACTTTTTGTTCTTATGCGTGTTTTGTCGAATAAATTATTATTCTTCTCTTTAGGTTTTAGATACCTCATTTCCAGAATGGTATTAGTGTAATATATATCATATTCATTCATTCAATTCATTTATATAATCATTATGAAATGAAGATCATGTAGAACGAGTCACATCACATCGTGGAGACGGTATTCCGTACGTACGCACGAGTGATGATATCATTCCTATGATCGTCCAATTGTATTGGAGTGTATGTATACTATTTAAGTATCATTATCACTTTTTAATTGTCATATATAGTCATTATTTACACCATTATACCCATCCAAGTAAGGTGGTGGTGGAAAATAGATTACACCACGGCGTGGAGACGGTATTCCGTACGTACGCACGCGCGGTGATTTCTTTTTCCGCAGGATGGATAGATGGTGAAATAGGGTTTTATTAATACATATAATAACATATCAGTATATGAGTGATACTGATGTTATTACTTCATAATGAAACAACTAAAGAAGAATAAGTGGAAGAAGAAATAAAGATGAAAGAATCGGTAACAGACATTACCTCTTCTTTGAAGTGCTTTTTTGAGACCTCCTTTTAGGGAACTAAAATAGGTCTTTGAAGAATACCAGAACCACTAGTATATTTCTAGGGAAGTGGAGAAGGTAATATGGCAGGGTTTGGCTGATATTTAAGGCTCAATGTGGTGTGAGTAAGAGAGGGAGGAGGTGCCCTATTATAAGGGAGGAGAGGGGCACCTTTGGAATAACTAAAACTATTATTTTATTATAAAGTCAAATTAGGTTTTAAATAGCTCTAAATTGATTACTTTAGAAGATAAGGATGGGATGGGTCTAAATCCTCTAATCAAATAGAATTTAGACAAGTTTAGGTTCCAATTTTAACCTTATCATTTAGATTTGACATTAAGTAAAATAATTTTACTTTTACAGTGTCTTCTTGGGTTCTTATACTATAAGGTTAATAAAATTACTATAATTAGCCAAAAGAACCCCAAGTTGTTTATTATTAATATATATAACCTTATCTAAGTCATTTTTCCGAACCTTAGATTTTTAGGAATAAAATAACAATTACTAATATAATATTTGTTTTAAAAACTATTTTATGTCAATTTTGACACTATTTAGTAATTAATTTTTTTGAAAATTATAACAGAATGATTAGTTCTAAAAAAGTTAATTAAATCAATACTAACATGTCATATTAATCTAGAAAATTAGTGTAATTCATAAAAAGTGTCAAATTACTTTTATTTTGGTGTTTATAACATCAATTATGTCAATATTTCATTAATAAGATAATTACTGTATCGTCTTTGTGTCATAAATAAATTAAATTATTTAATGTCTAAAAATTATAAATAAAATACCATTATGGATAAAATTCTTTTAGATTTCTAATTAATATTTATAGTAGAATTTATCTTATGTATAACCCCATATTAAAAATGATTTACTTATTAAACTTTGATTTTAACTATTTTAACCCTTCATTAAATAAATTAATAATAAATGTCCTAATCTATTCCAAGTGGGCCTAAATGGTCATATTTTATTCCTAAGGTTGTTTTTGGTCGAATTAAACTTATCCAATAGAATTAGGACATGTGTTAGGGTAATAATAATATCATTTTTACCCTTAATTACCCTATTTACTTTTAACCGTGGTAAAAAAAGTAACAAGTTACTATTCCCCAAAAATTATTTTCATCTCATTGAACCACATTTTACTTACTGACATCAACAGTGTCTCTTGGATTTTTGAAATTCCACTCACAGAAGCGGTAAAATTACGTTTTATGAAAAATTTAGTTTTTTAACTACCACTTAGTGGTTTCACTATTCATCAAAAATTGAAAGTTTTTAGAAAAATACCAAAATTTTACCCTAGGATAATTTCGATATTCCGACTCCAAAAAAGAATTCCATTTTGAAAAATAAAATTTATAAAATTTCAAAAAGTGGTTATTACTATTCATAACGGCTAGTTTTAATAATATTTTATTAGCATATCATTGTTTAGTGAAACTCAGTATTGCGTACGATGCAAGCTATCGAGGAAGGTTACGATTTCATGTAAAGCAAGCCAAGCAAGTGTTGTGTGTAGAAAAAGATTCCTTTGATGATTTATATAACATAAAATTCTCGGGTGTTACAATATATCTTTAAAAGATTAGAAGGCGATGCTACAAAAGTTTTAATAGCCTAATTGATTGATTTAATATATATATCATCCAGTGGAATAGGAAACTCAGTAGTCACCTCATGAGATACCTCAATAACCACACTCATGTGATATTCATGGAGTTATTTATGTTTTATATTGTCTATATTGATATTATACCATGCACCCCTTGAAAAAAGGTGGTGTGCGGTTGTTTACACAAAGAAATCACATACAACTATACCCTACAGAATTTCAGTAATATAATGTTACCAAAATATGTTTTATTCACATTATGAAGAAAGATTAATTATTAAATTTCTTATATCATATAAGGTATGTGGTTTATGGGAATGAAAATCGTCAAATATAGTGGGGTAATTTGGTTCTTTATGTGTGGATCTTTGTTCTACTATTGGTTCACTTTGATCATATTTCATATATTTTTCTGCCAAACCAAATCATTCAATAATATGTTAATGAGAATCTATTTATTTAAATAGTACTTGAAAAACATTATAGATATCTTCATGTTGGTTTATCTTCTCAAAATATGTTTTAGGAGACACTCCAGAACTCAATACTCTATTGCAACCATATTGTTTAGGGCAGATTAAAGTAATTGAAAGTAGATTAACTTCTAATATGATCATTGTCGATTCCTTTTTCTCAGTAGTATAAAAAAATATGAACCTAAATATATATTTTCATGTAATAATATTATAATGAAAAAAATAATTTCTATTAACCCAAGCATACACATGTTTCCCATACAACTCTTGTGTTTTAATCAACTAGTTTACCCTCTTTATTTATGTGAGCCTCTATCCATATCACATAATGTGGGATAGAAGTGGATTTAAATTTTTATTAATTAATATTAATATAAAAAAATTAACTTATGTTTTTTCATATCACATAAAAAATTAAATCCTTATTTAAAATACGGACCAATTTCTTCCCTAGTGAGGAGTTCACATCCTTTCTTTGCAATAGGGGTAAATTGGTTTTGATGTATGATCTATATTTTCATCACTCTTTTTTCGTTTCATAAACTACATTTTATGAATCAAATTGGATTAAATAAATAATGTGAACTAATATATTATTGACTACAATGAACTTGAAGTGACTTCTCATCACAAAAACTGATGAAATAATCCCTTTTTCTTTCATTATAATTTGTGAATAAATAAATGGTGGGTGAGGCTTTACTTTCTCATCACCATCCCTAAGATTTAACTTGTTAAGAACATTCTAGAAGAACCTATGGACATTTAAATTGGCCATTTGGACAAATTTAATGAGAAATATTTAAAATTAAAGGAAATGTTCTTTGAATAATGAAAATTAAATTAGTGATTTGTTATATTGTTTTTAGTAAAATAATGAATGTATATCATAACAATAATATTATATCATTCCAGAGGGTTTAAATCATTACAAGCTGAAAATATTTCCATGAATCAATATCAATCAGCACAATAATCCACATTATGACCCCAACATAACTATGTAATATTGAATTTTTGAGGTGCACAGGTAGGCTGCGTTGATTCAATCTGACCTCATGTTTTATGCCCTTAATTATTTCCATGATAATTTTATTCAACACTGTGATGCTGAATAATTCTTATTTTTTTCATCAACATGTTGTTCATCCCATAATAATTATACAATTTGATCACCAATTGTATTTTTTTCCTCTCGATTGGTTACATAATCTTTTGTAGAAAATATTTTCATCATGATTAGTCAAACATTTAATTTTGAATATGGTTTAGAATGTAGAAATTAATTAATTTATAAAATTATTTCTCTCACTATTTAAGCATTTACCCAAATATCAAGTTTGTATTGATGAATATTATAGTTTATGTTACTTCATAAATAAATCATTTTTGTTTGTTCATTTAATGGTTCACAACTATGTTCTCTGTTATATTAGTAATAATTACATTAAAAATACAATTCATGAATTATCATTTGATATTCCTTTCCACAAAATAATGGTTTAAAATATATCATCACTACATTTTTTATATTCAATTCCCGTATAAAATAGTAACTCTATTTAAAATTAATAATACCTCTAATGCCTCTTTCAGATTCATACTACATGTAATTAAAATATGCATACATTATATATAGTATGTGCAGTGGTGTATGCAATACAAGTATGTAATGCATTCATTTTTTTAAATTACAAATATAGGTGGGCATAATTTTTATATACAATGTTTGAAGGTTCAGAAAACTATACACATATAGTTTACTGTATGAAATATTCTATTATATACACCCAGGCCTCTTCAAGATTCATATTGTACGTAATTACAGTATGCATACCTCATATAAAGAGTCTAGTATACCTATTATGCCACTTCCTAATTAATAAATTACATATATTATACATATATTATAATTTTTTTTGAAATTAAACTCATATATACATAAACTTCATACATTGTTTGAATAGTAAACATACATGCACATTGTTTAAAAAACATTTTGAAGCATATACCAATATGAAAACATTATGTATATAGTAACATTGTTTAGAAAACACCATTATGAATACATGTACACATATTTGTCTATATTTATATGAATATAGGATCATGGGGAGGTATTTGAGAAATCATATTGGAACCGATTACTAACTACCACCCTATAGGTGTTGCTTATTAGAGCTTATTAATTCATGCCACCATCATAGGTGATGTTTCTTAGAGGCTATTATTTTTTAAAACTATTTCGATATCATTTTTTCTATTTATTTAAGGTGTAACATCCCAATATTCCATGGTAAGTTTCCCTTTGAATAATGCAATAGCTTGCATTGTACGCAATGTCAAGTTCTAGCACACCATGACCAATCAAACTAGCCATTAGGAATAGTAATACCCAATTTTTGAAACATTATAAATGTTATTTTTTTAAATGAACTTCATTCTTGGATTCGGAATATCAAGATTAGATTTGGGTGATTTTTTGGTATTTTTTTGACAAAACTTCAATTTTGATGAATAGTGAAAAACACTACGTTATTGTTTAAAACTGAATTTTTATTTAAAAAATTATTTATTTTATTTAAATTTATTTTAAGTCAAAATACATACACAATACATATATTAGTTATGTGCAATTAATTTGAGTCATTTTATAATAAAATTAGATATATAAAATTTCGTTGAACGTTTTACCGTGTTTTACCCACCTTTTAAGTGCATTTGAAAAATTTCATAAAACCTAATTTTACCACTGATGTGTATGGAATTTAAAAAATAAGAGAGACACGGTTGATATTTGTATGTAAAATTAGGTTCAATAAAAGGAAAATAATTTTTCGTGAATAGTAACTTTTGTATTTTATTTACCACATTTAAATTTAAATAGGGTAATTAAAGGTAAAAATGATATTATTATTTCCCTAAAACAAGTCATAATTCTATTGGATAAGTAAATTTCGAACAAAAACAACCTTAGGAATAAAATATAATCTTTTTGATCCACTTGTATTAGATTAAGACATTTATTATTATTTTATTTAATGAAGAGTCAAAAGTGTCAAATTCAAAGTTTCATAACTAAAACATTTTAATATAGGGTTACACATAATATAAATTTGACTATAAATATTAATTAGAAATATAAAATTATTTTATACCTAATGGTATTTTATTTATAAATTTTAGAAATTAAATAATTAAATTTATTTATGACACAATGATGATTTAGTAATTACCTTATTAATGAAAGATTAAAATAATTGATATTATAAGTTTTCAAATAAATGTAAATTGAGACTTTAGATGAATTAAAATAATTATCTAGGTTAATAGTACATGTTATGGTTGGTTAAATAATTTTTTTTATTTGATAAATTTATTATGAATTTCACAAAAACAAAATAGCAAATAGGGTCAAAATTGACATAAATGAGTTTTTTTAAAAAATATTATATTATTAATTGATATAATATTCAAAAAAATATATTCTTTCATAAAAGTACTTATATAATGTTATATATATAATTAATGAACCACATTAGGTTCTATTGTCTTTTTATACATAGTTTATTAACCATTTACTATAATAATACAAGAATACATAGCAAAAGTTAAACTATTTAACTAAGAGTTAAATCTAAATGAAAAGGTTAATATGGTGACCTAAACATGTATAAAACCTATTGGTTGAGAGGGTTTTTACCCCTAACCACATTATCCTTGAAATAAATAATTTCGGATCCATTATAAATTGAATATGATTGTATAATAAAATAATAGTTCATGTTTTTCCTAAAGTTACCTTCACCTCTCTTATAAAAGGGAACTTCCCCTTCTCTCAAAATCACACCTCAAAATCCATTTCGATCGGCCAAAACCTTCCCCAATATTCTCCCAACTACCCTCACATAGACCTAGAGTATTTACTTTGATATGAAATCTAGCCTAAGGAGCTTTTTTGATCAACTCAAAAGGAAACACCTGAAGAAGAGGTAATAATTTCACCGCCCTTTTTCAAAGATCTTCTCTTCTTCCACTTCATTTTTATTTGTTGTTTCCATAACAAAATAATAAATCCAGTACCTTATACATAATATGATGTTATTATAAAAATTTTACAACCATATTAATTATTATATCCATCCTATTAATTACAAGTCACCATATGTGTGTACGTACGGCTTACGGTCTCCACGTCGTGGTGTGGTTTGTTACGCAAACACATAATTATTTAGATGGGTATAATAATGAGTATAAATGATGTAAATAATAAATATATCTTGTTAATGATTATTTATATTTTATATAACATCTAATTACATATTATTTCATGATCAATAGAATGATATTGTCACTCAAGCATACGTACGGATTACTGTCTCCACGAACGTGATAAGATTCATACCCCATCGTAACCATTCAAGAATAATTTTCATTTTATAATTAAAAATTAAGTTTAATAACATAAGATAATTATGGATATGAATAAAATGCATCCTATCCATAACAAACATGGCCTATATATCCAATCATATAAAGGAAACTGAATCAGTTAACACCCAAAACAATTATACTACTGAAATATTATTAACAAAGAAATATTAGAAGATCATAAATGATATCATATTTATGTATGTGGTTATTGTATAATTTAATAATATTGATTTAAGTATTATACAGGATTTTATCATACCCTCGACCAAGGAAAAGTACAAGGTAATGGTTAATTCTACAATCTATTTATTATTCGAAGTTGTTTGTACGTTAGTATCTACTGGGACCTCCTAATCATCCACATCCGTGTTTCTTAAAAATGTATTTCAAAACATTTTCAATATTTCCTAGATTACGGGTAAAGTCATTTATACCCCTGTTTGACTTTTTTATAAAATTTTTATAAATATTCTTTCATCGTTTTTCTACAAACTTCTAATTCTTGATGAATAGTGAAAAACACTACGTTGTTATTTAAAACTGATTTTTTAATAACTATTTATTTTATTTAAATTTATATTAAGTAAAAATAGATATATAATACATATATTAGTTAAATTAAATTAATTGGAGTCATTTTATAATAGAATTAGATGTATAAAATTTTATTTAAATTTATTAACGTCTTTTACCCACCTTCTAGGCAGGTTAGAGATTTTTCATAAAATGTTATTTTATGACTTTTATGAATTTAAATTAAAAAATCTGAGAGATACGGTTGACATCAGTAGGTAAAATTTGGTTCAATCTGATGAAAATAATTTTTACTGAATAATATTTTTGGACTTTTTTTTATCACAGTTAAAAGTAAATAGGGTAATGAAAGGTAAAAATGATATTATAATTACACTATCACATGTCCTAATTCTATTGGATAAGTGTATTTCCACCAAAATACACCTTAGGAATAAAATATGATCCTTTTTAATCCACATTGATTATATTAGGACATTTATTATTATTTTAATTAAATAAGAGATAAAAGTGTTAAATTCAAATTTTAATAACTGAAACATTCTTAATATAGGGTAATACATAAAATAATTCTAACTGTAAATATTTATTATAAATCTAAAATAAATATACAACATGTTAGTTTATTTTAAATTTTTAGACATTAAATAATTAAATTTATATATTACACAATGATGATGCAGTAACTACCTTATTAATGAATAATAAAAATAATTGATATTATAAATATTAAAATAAAAATAAATTGAGACTTTTTATGAATTCCAAGAATTTTATATGTATATATAACATTCTAGGGTTGATTCAGTTATTTTTGTTTTAAGAAAGTATATTTTTATGACTTAAAAAAACTGAATACTAAATAATGTCAAAATTGAAAAAAATGAGTTTTTAAAACAAATACTATATTATTAATTGATATATTATTCCTAAAAATCTAAAATTCGTCCAAAAGACTTATATAATAACAGATATGTCATTAATGAACCACTTGGGGTTCTCATGGATTTTTATAGTATGTTAATTAACTATATAATATAAAAATACAAGGAGACATTGTAAATGTTAAACTATTTTACCAAGAGTTAAATCTAAATTATTTTGTTAATATGGTGACCTAAACCTATCTAAAACATATTTGTTGAGTGTTTTTTTACCTTTCCTTACCATATCCTCGATATAAATCCTTTTGAATTCATTATAAAATGAATATGATTGTATAAAAAAAATAATATTTCTAGGTTTTCCTAAAGTAACCCTCACCTATCTTATAAAAGGGTACTTACCTTTCTCTCAAAATCACACCTCCAAAGCCATTTGGCTCAGCCAACCCCTATTAAAATATCCTTACAACTACTCTCACTTCATCTTAGATGCCTTAATTTGATTATAAATCCCACCTAAGGGGGGCTACTGATCAAATCCAAAGGAAGAACCAGATGAAGTGGTAATAATTTAATCACCGCTTTCAAAATTCTTTTCTTCTTCCACTTCTTCATTATTTGTTGCTTCCATACCAAAATATTAACTCCAGTACCTTATACATACTGCGATGTTATTATAAATTTCTTACAACCATATTCATTATTCCATCCATCCTATGAATCAAAAAGTCACCATATGTTCGTATGTAAGACTTATCGTCTCCTCGTTGTGGTGTAGCTTGTTATTCGACACTTAATTGTTTTGATGGGTATAATATTGATTTTAATTGATGTAAATAATAAATATAATATTTTAATGACTCTTTATATATTATATACCACAAAATACATATTATTCCTCCATCAATAGAATGGTGTTGTCGCTCGTGTGTACGTACAGATTATTGTCTCCCCGAACGCGGTGAGATTTATTCCCCATCATAACCATTCAAGTATAAATTTATTTTTATGATTAAAATTCAATTCTTAAGAACTTAATATAATTATGGATATGAATAAAATACATCCTATACATAAAAAACTACTTACGTTTCAAAACATGTAATGGAAAACGAATCAGTTAACACCCAAAACGATGATACTACTGAAATATCATTAATTAATCAATATTAGAAGATCATATATGATATCATATTAATGTACATGGTTATAGTATAATTTAATAAAAATGATTTCACCATTATACAGGAGGTTAACCTACCCTTGACTATGGAAAAGTACAAGGCAATGGTTAATTTTAAAATCTCTTTATTTATCCAAGGTTGTTTAAACGTAAGTATCTACTTGGACTTATTAATCATCCACATATGTGTTTCTTAAAAATGTATTTCAAATTATTATTACAATTTCCTATAATATGGGTTAACATCATTTATACCATTTTTTTACTTTTTATAAAATGTTTTGAAATGAATCTTTTTTTCGTTTTCCAAACAAGATACTTTATGACCTTTTTGACGAATTAAGGTAACAATTTTTTTTAACTTATACGACTGGTGCGGCTATTTTCCATCATTATAACACCTTCAAAGCTTCCTATAAAAGATTATAATAATATTTTCAAAATAAATTTTTTTTACAAGTATGTGACTTTTAAATGATTTCAAAATATAAAGAGGTATTTCTCTCAAATAGTTTTTATTTCATCTTTGTCAACATCCTTTGATGGATTTTACACTTTTTGGAAGTTGTTTTATTTTTATAAAATCTTCCCTATAGTATTTAAGGTTTTGTGATATGTTTGAATGTAGATGTTTTATTTTTCTACCATTCATTGTTTATAGTGAATGTATTATCATTTCATATGCTCATTTTAATATGAATGTTTATGATATGTTTTAACCTTTTCATATGAGAAATTCATTGGACTTAGTAAGTGACGGGTACAGCCTGTTATAGCTCCTCAATGCATCGGTAGGTCTCATGATGAAAACTTGTGTCTTGGAATAAGGACATTAAAAAATCTTATTTTTAGTCTTGGTTAGAGGCCTTGGCTATGTGGTTATGATGTCTGGAATTTTTCATTCCATCATTATGAAATTAGATATTGATATTACATGGGATTATTCAACCAGTAGAATATCAAAGTGAATAAGTAAATGAAATTATTTGATTTATATTTCCCATATTTTGTTGAAATTTAAGTTTAAAACTATTGTGTTTTAGTCTTATGAATTTTATTAAATGTTTATCCTTATTTATTAAACTTTCTACTGTATTGTTATCCTTACTGGGCATCTGAGCTCACCCCTTTCATATGATTTATTTTTCCCAGGATGTGAAAAAGTATATTGTGATTTACCTGCAAGGATAGGCTATGGGATATTAGTGTGTTCATAGGGGAGACAACATTTTTTTCCATTTCATGATGGAATGGAAAACTTAGGTATGTATCGAGTACATCAACGGATACTAATCTAATCAGTCTTTCGAGACATGATCTATGTGATCATGCCAATGTTATATAATAATTCACCACCTATAGGTAACTAAGGTCGGGGCATTATAGTTGGTATTAAAGTAAGTTTAGTAAAATCTGTGTAAACTAGATTTAGAAAAATATTGATTATAGAACATTACCCTAATATAGACTTTAAAGATTAGTATAGAAGAACATCCTAGAATTATGGTAATGTAGAGATTTTTTTATTTTCCAAAAAATAAATCTTTGTCTGGATACGATCAGGTAGAGGCAGTTCTGTCACAGATGTACCTAGAAGCGAAAACTCAGACAAGGAGTTTTGGGCTTGACTCAGGGTATCCTGGTACATGACAATGGGCCTTACTACACTCTTTCTTATGACACACCCAAGGGATATGCTTAGGATAATTCACATTTTCTTTAGAAACTATTATAATGGATTTTTGAGTACATTCCTCCTCAATGAAGACATTTTTATGATTATGGATTATATCCATAAACTATTCAATTTATGATAAATTTTTAACAAGTTTGGAATTATGTATTGTGATTCATAAATTAACCTATTATATGTCATTGTTTAGAAATAGAACCTAGTGGATGGAATGGAAACCGTGTCAATGCATGTCATCCATGTAGGGATTTCCCTCTAACTCAAGATAATTATAGTGCAGCTGGTGATGCTACTGGTGCTGATCAGCTTATCACTATACTAGGACAACTCACTCAAGTTATGAATAACAACCATGCCCGTATGCAGCACCCTGATCCACAAAGTGGACGATCAATGTTAGACCGATTCATGAGGAAACAACCACCAACATTCAGTGGGACAACAAATCCATTTTTATATAAAAAATGGATAAATTCTATAGAGAAAATATTTCATGCTTTGAGGATTAGAGAAAGGGAAAAATTTGTCATGGCAGTTTATCGCCTCATGAAAAATGTTGATCAATGGTTGTGATTAATTCAAAACAAAAAGGAGGATGAGAATATATCAAATATGGAATGGAGGGAGTTTAAAGAGATTTTCTTATAAAAAATACTTTCCATGTTACAATTGAGCGGATATAGAAACACAATTTCTGAGTCTGAGGAAAAAGGATGATGAGAATGTCGCAAAGTATGAGGCTAACTTTACTAGGTTAAAAAGGCATGCAGAAAATTATATACATATCCCAGAGTATGAATGATCAATTATTTGATGGGATAAAACCATTTATCCATAAATCATTAGTCTCAAAATCCTTCATGTCGTATGAAGATATAGTCTCATTTGATATCTAGATAGAAAATAAATTTTTTAGGTTATACAACTTTAATGAAAAGAAAGAGAATAAGAGATCTGCAGAACACTCTAGAAATGGAAATAACGGGATTAAGGGAAAATTTGAATTTCCATCTTGTGGTAAATATTGGAAGAAACACCTCGGTACTTGCCTGAAAGGAATGATAGTCTATTACAAGTGTGGTGAAAAAGGCCACCAAAATTTTGATTGTAAGGTAAAGAAAGAGGTTGTCAATGTTGAATGCTAAAATTGTAAAGAAATGGGGAATTATGCAAGTTAATGTCCTAAGAGCCAAGGAAACGTACCTTAGAAAAGGCCAAGGGTGCAAGGACAAGCTATGTAATCACTACTGATGAGGTTGAAGCTCTGAAAGACGTGGTGTCATGTAATTAAATGGTTTCCGCAAGTTTAGAAAATGATTTATTTGATTCTAGATCATCACATTGTTTCATATCTTCCCAATTTTCTATGAAAATTAGGTAATTAAAATTTGATTTAACAAGGGAGTTGTTAGTCAAAACTCCTAAGGATAGTATCATTGCCACAAAGTTTTATGAATCAGTTCCTATTAGGGCATATAAATGTTATTTATCTACTAATATCATCATCATACACATGATTTAATTTTATATAATCCTTGGTATGGATTAGATTTTATACCATGATTCAAAAATTTATTGTAAGAAGAATGAGGTTACAATTATCTATGATGATAAGGAGTATCTTATCTTTAGAGCAGAAACGTCACCACATGATTTTTATCTAGATCCACCCCCAATAACACTAATAAATTCTATTATTGGGGAGGAAGATAGTGAAAAAACTATGTTTGAGGAAAATAATATTTGAATAGAGTACGTACTTATTTAACAAGAATACATTGATGGGTTTTCATGAGATTTACCTAGACATCCACTAGAATGAGAAATTGAGTTTTCCATTGAGTTAATTCCTTCTTCAAGGCCTATATTGGAGACACCTTATATAATGGACACTATGGAATTAGTGGAACAAAATAAACAACTAGAGGAGTTAAAAGTTAATGGATTTATTCCCCCTATTGTTTCTCCATGGGGATCCCCTGTTCTTTTTGCTAATAAGAAAGATGGATCTATGAGGTTATGCATTGACTATATGGAGATCAATGCTATAACAATGAAGAACAAGTATCCACATCCTCTCATTGATGATTTATTCGATCAAATTCATGGAGCTCAATATTTTTTAATGATTAACCTTCGATCTGGATATCATCATTTTTGTGTGAAGAAGGATGACATTCTAAAGACAGCATTTCGTACAAGGTACGATCATTACGAGTTTATAGTAATGCATTTTGGAACGACTAATGCACCCTCTATATTCATGGATCTAATAAATAGAGTTTTCATGGAATATATTGAAGACATTGTAGTGGTATTTATTGATCATTTCATGGTATACTCCAAAAGCTATAAAGATCATGAAAATCACTTAAGCATTATTCTAAAGAAACATAGAAGAAATGAATTATATGGGAAGTTCAGTAAGTGTGAATTCTGTCTTTAGGATATTTCAATTATTGGCCATATTTCCTCTAAGGATGGAATCCTTGTTTATCCTTCTAAGATAATAGAAATACAAGAATGTCACGCACTAATGATTATAACTAAGGTATGCAGTTTTATTGGATTAGTAGGTTATTATCGACACTTTGTCCAGAATTTTTCCCAATTGTCTAACCCATTAACCAAGCTCACATTTAAAGGGGTTAAATTTATTTGGAAAAAAGTGTTTGAAGAATGTTTTGAAGAACTCAATAGAATATTATTCAATGCTTTTATCATGACTCTACCATCAGGGAATGATGAGTTTGTTATTTATAGTGAACCATCAAAGAAATGATTGGGTTGTGTCCTTATATAGAATGATAGAGTTTTTGCCTATGCATCACGATAGTTATAAATTCATGAACAAAACAATCCTACTCATGATCTTGAGTTTGCACCTGTAATATATGCTTTGATGATATGGAGACACTATCTCTATAGTGAAAAATGTTAGATTTATACTGCTCACAAGAGTTTGAAGTATATTTTATCACAAAAAGAACTCAACATGAGTAAAAGATGATGTCCTGAACTACTCAAATATTATTATTTCACTATACACTACTACCTGGGGATGGAAAATAAGGTGTTTGATGCTTTGAGAAAAAACTATCATGGGGATTTGAATAGGATGAGAGAGGAAACAGATCCTATGTGCATGGGTCTAGTGAAAATGGATATGAGAATAATCATGGAAGGTGAAATATTAATACCTTTTCAAATTGTTTCAAAACCATATTTACTACAAAGTATAAAGAGTTATCAGACTGTTGATGAGGAGTTTCAAAAGAATATTAAAGATGTAAATGATGGGAGATTGATTGACTTCGTATATGATAATAACATTTTTAAATTTGGGAAAAGACTTTGTGTTCACAATATACCTGATCTATAAAGTGAATTATTGGATGACTCTCATAGCTCTAATTTCTCTATACACCATGGTAGCATTAAGATGTATAGTGATTTGAAGGAACATTTTTGGTGGGACAACATGAAGAGGGAGATTACAGATTATGTGTCAGGATGTATGGTTTGTCAACATGTTAAGGATAGAAGACAACATCATAGAGGAGTCATGTAAACTCTTCCCATACCTAAGTGGAAATGGGATGATATTACGATGGACTTTATCATGGGGATACTAAAGACTCCTAGAAGGAATGATGAAATATGGGTCATTGTTGATCGTCATACCAAGTCATCTCATTTTCTATCTATAAGAGAAGATTTACCACTTGAACGTCTAGAAAGAATATATATTAATGATGTTTTAATACATCATGGACTAACCGTATAGATTGTTCTTGATTTTGATCCCCTTTTTACATTATTATTCTGGAAAATTATTCAGAAGGCCTTGGATAGAAGACTTTGTTTAAGCACTACCAACCACCCTCAAACTGATGTACAATCCAAATGGACTATTGAAACCTCAAAAGACATGTTGAGATATTTGTCACATTACTTTCAAGGTATGTGGGATCAATATTTACCTCTAGTAGAATTTCCTATAACAATATATTTCATTAAAGTATTTATATGGAACCATATGAAGTGTTATATGGAAAGAGATATTGCACACCCACTTGTTGGGATGATGTTGGTGAAAGAAAACTCATAGGCCCAGAACTTGTTGAGAAAATAATTGAAAAAGATGAATGTTATCCAAAACCACATCAATGATGCTCAATGTAGGAAAAAGTGATAAGAGGATAACCAAAGGAATGATTTGGAATATCAAGTAGGAGATCATATTTTCTTGATAGAATCTCCATGGAAGGGTGTTATAAGATTTGGTAATAATGGAAAATTAAGTCTTGGGTACATCAGACCTTTCGAAATTCTAGAACAAATTGGAG
This sequence comes from Viscum album, assembly GCA_963277665.1. Taxonomy (NCBI): domain Eukaryota; kingdom Viridiplantae; phylum Streptophyta; class Magnoliopsida; order Santalales; family Viscaceae; genus Viscum; species Viscum album. The sequence goes on along the minus strand of OY728140.1, from coordinate 589,573,606 downwards.
TAGTATCTTATCGTTTGGAAATACCACCATGTTTCTACAAAGTTCATAATGTGTTCCAGGTGTCACTGTTAAGAAAATACATACCTGACCCAATTCATGTACTCTCCTATAATGAAATAGAACTGGAACTCGATTTGACTTATTTTGAAGATTCTATCAAGATTCTTGGTACCAGAGATCAAGTTCTGAGAGACTGAACAGCTCGTCTGGTGAATGTTCTATGGAGAAATCATAAGATGGAAGAGGAAACTTGGGAACTTGAGGAAATTATAATAAAGTACCACCAGAATATTTTTATACAGAGTTATTCTATAAATTTCAAGGACAATATTATTTAAAGGAGGGAAGAATGTGACCCCCCAAGCTTCCACGATATGTTTCCCTTTGAATAATGTAATAGCATGTGTTGTATGCAACTTCTAGTTCTAGCACACCATGACCAATCAAAATAGATGTTATGAATAGTAATACCCACTTTTTAAAACTTTATAAATTTTTATTTTTTAAATGGATCTTATTTTTGGATTCGAAATATCAAAATTATCTTAGGTTGAATTTTTGGTATTTTTCTGGAAACATTCAATTTTTGATGAAAAGTGAAAAACACGGGGTTAATTTTAAAAACGAATTTTTATTTAAATAATTATATATTTTAAGTAAAAATAGATACATAATACCTAAATTAGTTCAATTTAATTCACCTGAGTCATTTTATAAAAAGATTAGATATATAAAAAATTTAATTGAACTTTGTATCGTCTTTTACCCACCATCAAGATGCATTTGAAAATATACATAAAGAGTAATTTTACTGCTTCTGTGAATTGAATTTAAAAAATATGAGACACATGGTTTATATTAGTAAGTAAAATGTGGTTCAATAAGATGAAAATATTTTTTGGTGAATAGTAACTTTTGACTTTTATTTACAACGGTTAAAATTAAATAGGGTAATTAAATGTAAAAATGATATTATTAGTACCCTAAAAATGACTTAATTCTATTGGAGAAGTTTATTTAGACCAAAATAGATCATAGGAATAAAATATGATCCTTTTGTTCCACTTGGATTATAATAGGACATTTATTATTATTTTATTTAAAGAAAAGTTAAAAGTGTTAAATTCAAAGTTCCATAACTAAAAAATTTTAATATAGGGTTACACATAAGATAAATTAAACTATAAATATTCATTAGAATGATAAAAAGATTTAATATTTAAATGTATTTTATATTTAATTTTCAGACATTAATTAATAAAATTTATTTATGACACAATGATGATGTAGTAATTACATTATCAATAAAAGATAAAATAATAGATATTGTAAATATTAAAATAAATGTAAATGGAGACTTTTTATGAATTTCACTAATTTTAGATGTTTATATGAAATGTTAGGGTTGGTTAAATAAATTTTTTCGAAGCGATAATGTTTTTATGAATTTCACAAAAACAAAATACCAAATAGTGTCAAAATTGACATAAATGAGTTTTGAAAATAAAATATTATATTATTAATTGATATAATATTACTAAGAATATATGGTTCATACAAAGGACAAATATGAGGTTATATATATTAAGAATGAACCACTTGGGGTTCTCTTGGATTTTTATAATATGTTTATTAACCATTTATTATAATAATACATGAATACATGGTAAAAGTTAAACTATTTTACTAAGATTTAAATCTAAAACATACGGTTATATGGTGACCTAAACCTATCTAAAACCTTTATTTGAGAGATTTTCTACCAATACCCATCTTTTCCTTAGAATGAATCATTTTTGATTCATTATAAACCGAATATGATTGTATAATTAAATAATATTTTTTTTTTCATAAAGCGACCATCACCTCTCTTATAAAAAGTGTACTTCCCCATCTCTCAAAATCACACCCCAAAAATCCATTTTCATCAGGCAACCCCAGCCCAAATATCCTATAAACTACCCACAATTCTACTAAGAGGCATTACATTGATCATAAATCTGACCTAAGGATCCCTTTTGGTCAACTCAAAAGGAAACACCTGAAGAAGAGGTAATAATTTCACCACCCTTTTTCAAACAACTTCCCTTTTTCCACTTCATATTTCATTGATGTTTCCATACCAAAATAATAATTATAGTACCTTATACATAATTTTATTTTATTATACATATGGTACAACCATATTAATTATTCTATCCATCCAATTATTTACAAGTCACCGTATGTGCGTACGTACGGCTTACCGTCTCCACGCCCTGGTGTAGTTTGTTAATAAAACAGTTCATTATTTGGATGTGTATAATAGTGAGTATATAAATGATGTAAATAAAAAATATAACTTTTTAATGATTTTTTATATATGATATACCATCCAATTACATATGATCTCAAGATTAATATAATGATATTATCACTTGTGCGTACGTACGGCTTATCGTCTCCACGAACGTGATAAGATTCATACCCCATCATAACCATTCAAGAATAATTTTCATATTATGATTAAAACAGTGTTTAGGAACTTAATATCATTCTAGATATGAATCATATACATCCTATCAATAACAAAAATTTCTTACGTAACCCAGCATATAAAGTAAAACAAATCAGTTAACACCTGAAATAATGATGCTACTAAAATATTATTAACAATGAAATATTTCAAGATCATATATGATATCATATTTATGTATGTGGTTCTTGTATAATTTAATAACAATTATTTAACTATTATAAAAGAGTTTAGCATACTCTCGACCAAGGAAAAGTATAAGGTAACGGTTAATTATACAATCTCTTCATTATCTGAAGTTGTTTATACATGGGTATCTACTAGGACCTCTTTATCATGCACATCTCTGTTTCATAAAAATGTATTTCAAAACATTTTTACTCTTTAATATACTATTATTAAAGTCATTTATACCCTTTTTTTACTTTTATTGATATGTTTATAAAGTAAACTTTCTTTAGTTTTCCAAACAATGTCCTTTACAACATTTTCGACAAAATTAAGGTAAGAATATATTTTTCAACTTATACGGAGGGTGTAGATATTTTACACCATTATAAGACATTAAAAGCATACCATAAAATCTTATAAGAGTATTTTCAAAGTAAATTATTTCTTTTATAATTACATGAATTTTTAATGATTTCAAAATAGAAAGAGATATTTCTCTCAAATAGGTTTGATTTCATCTATTTTAACATCCTTTAATGGATTTTACACGTGTTTTAAGTTAATACATTATAAAACAATATTCCATATTGTATTGAATGAGTTATGATATGTTTGACTATGGATGTGAAATTTTTATACCATTCATAGTTTATGGTTAAAGTATTGACATTTTGTATGCTAGTTTTAATATGATTGTTTATGTTTGGTTTCAAATTTTTTATATAAGGAATGCATTGGAATTTGTAAGTTATTGGTGGAGCACACTATAGCTCCTTGATGCATCGTTAGGAATCATGAGTCAAACTAGTGTCTTGGTACAAGTCCTTGAAAAAATTTTATTTGTAGGCTTAGCACGAGGCCTTGACTATGTGGTTATGTAGTCTGGCATTATGCATCCCATCATTATGAAATTGGATATTTTTATTACATGTTATTATTCAACTAGTAGAATATCCATGTGAATAACTATATGGAATTATTTTATTTATCTTTTCCATATTATGCTGAATTTTAAGTTTTAAAGGCTTACGTTTTAGTCTTATACATTACCTTAAAGGTTTATTCTTGTTTATGAAATTTTTTGCTATATTGTTATCCTTACTGAGCATCTAAGCTCACTCATTTCTATGTTTTATTTTTTCCAAGATGTGAGGAAGTATTTTAAGGTTGACCTGCATTGATATGAAAATGGATATAAGTGTGTTCAAAGGGGAAAATGTTTTTGTTGTTTTTATTTCATTATGTAGTGTAATACTTATGAATGTATCTAATACTTCCAAGGATACTAAACTGATCGGTCTTTCAGGATTTGATTCCTTGTTATCGTGACAATTTAATGTAATAATGCACTGACTCTAGGTAATTGGGTTTGGGTTGTTACATAAGGAATTTCAATGATGACACCATATGAACTCAAAAAACATTGTATGAACCCACACAATTTTTTAGAGATCTATGAAACTTTTTTATTGTACTTACAATACCCAGTTATTTTATATGAATCCACCCTTTTTCTTGGAGTGATATAGGGTTATTTTGATTATGAATAATATAAGATTTTAAGTTTTTTATTTCAAAAAAATAATGTTTTTTTGTTCTAGACTCAATGAAAAGTTTCAATTATGTATATATCAACCCCAAATCCATTAAAGCTACGGATGATATAATAATATGGAACAAGATATTTTAATCATCCCCCACCAACATCCTACTATTTAATGAGTTCGTGTGGAGGTGATCAGTGAGACACTGAAATAGATTTATGTTATAGAGGAAAAACATCCAATGCAGATCCATTGTAACTTCATTCACAATGCTTTGATGGTTTATTAATAAGATTATCTTGGAGTTGCAGACTCCCATGTTACAATAAATACAGTTTTAGTGATCAATCCATCTATCTTTATCAAGGGAGACCACCTAATGGACCAGATTCGTCAATATTTTTGTGTTTTGATATTTCAATGATTCTACTGAGACATCATATTCCTGGTCGTTGATAAATTTTTTTATAATGCACAAGACATGCAATAATGGTTTAAAAGGATGTGTTATGTAATCATGAAAATATATATATCTATCATATTTTTTTACCATAATAGTGTAATAATATTCAATTCGCCTACTATTTTTATCATCAATTCCATTTTTACATTGTTTTTAGTTTATTAGAATGTCTATTTCTATTTTAGATCAAAGTATTGGACTTTTTATGTGCATATTTTTTCCATTAAAAATATTATATCTATATTAAATACATTTATATTACCACATTTCATACAGAAAAAATTGAACAAATTATAATAACCTATATTACCTGAAAATTTATATTACAAATTCATTCATTTGTTGATATATTTACCTTTAATTATTTAAATATTTTTGTATTCCATATTTCAATCTTATGCTTGATATTATGGAATAATACTCAATGATAATAACTGAAGAATAACATATATTTCATCACTGGTTATAAATATTATAGATTTTATAGTGTAATTCATGGATAAATGGACATTTGAGTTCTCATTTATTCCCACTTAAATATGAATAAAATGAATGTGTTAAAAATAGAATGAAATTATTCCAATAATTTTTTTATTTCCCAATATCCATATTATATAAACACATTATATGCATCATTACCACATTTATTATTATTATGCGTTACATTAATTGAATTTATATTATTTTAAATTATAAATTTTTTATTAAATGTTACATATTATTTTATTAGAATTATAAAATCACCTTATATATATATCATTTCAATAGTTATGAAAGTAAAAATTATATTATTATTCACTTTCCTGGGTATAAGAGAGAGTGATTATTTTATTAATTTATTTAATATTTACTCTATCATTTGTTTATTTCTATATTAATTTTGCCTATTATTTTTTATAAATAAATTTTATTTACAAATATATTTAGTTATCTTCATATATTGAAAATATCTAAAGGTTATATTAGTTAAATATATGATTTCTTTATTTAAACTAAATATGTTCTATGATATTCCATGAGTGGGATAATAATTTAATTTAAGAAAGTAATTACTCCACTGTGGTATTTTTTATACTATTAATTCATCCAAAGGTGAATGTTATAGAAAACTATCATTCTTATCAACCTCATCTCCTAAATAGTTTTATTATAATTTTTCCATTAAGGCTCATCCTTTGTAACGCCCCAACCCTACTTACCCAGAGTTGGTGCATTATTACATAACATTGGAATGATCACAAAAATATCAAGTCTCAAAAGACCGATTTGTTTAATAGCCTTGGAAATACTACATAAATTAACAAGTTTTACATTAAATTATAATATGAAAAATTAAAACAACATAGTCTCTATAGGCCACACTCATATCCCTTATACTATCCCTAGAGGTCAATCATAATATACTTCTTCGCATCTTGGAAAAAATAAAACATAGAAAGGGGTGAGTTTAGATGCCTAGTAAGGATAAAAATATACTAGAAACTTTCATACATAATCATAAACATTTATGGAAATGTAAGACCAAAACAAAATCCATTTAAACATGAACTTCAACATAATATGGAAAAGATAAAATCAAAAAATTACATTTACTAATTCACATGGATATTCTACTAGTCGAATAATCACATGAAATATTAATATCCACTTTCATAATGATGGAACACATAATTCCAAACTTCATAACAAGATATTCAAGGCCTTTTTCCAAGAATACAATTCAGATTTTGTCAAGGCCTTGTTCCAATACACAAGTTTGTCTCAAGAGACCTACCAATGCATCGAGGATAAATAGTGAGCTCCACCCATCACTTACTAAGTCCAATGCTTTCCTCATATGAAAAGGTTTAAACATAACATTAACATTCGTATATAAACTAGCATAAGAAATGTCAATAATTTATCAAAAACTATGAATGGTATAAAAATAATACATCCATAGTAAAACATATCAGAAAACCTTTAATAAAATTTGGAATTTTTGTATCATAATAAATCATCTTCAAATAATCTCACAATCCATCAAATAATGCTGACATAGATGAAATCAAAACTATTTTTAGAGAAATATCTCTTTCTATTTTGAAATCATTTAAATGTAATATAATTATAAATGAAAACATTTATTTTGAAAATATTCTTATAATCTTGTAAGGGAAACTTCAACGATGTTTTAACGGTAGAAAATAGCCGCACCCTCCCTATAAGTTAAAAAAACATTCTTACATTAATTTTTTCAAAAAGGTCATACGGTACCTTATTTGGAAAATCACAAAAAAGATTACTTTCAATCCATTTTATAAAAATTAAAATAAGGATATAAATTATTATAACCCATATTCTAGTAAATAGATAAAATGTTTTGGAATACATTTTTAGGAAACATCGATGTTGATGATAAAGTGGTCCCAGAAGATACTTATGTAAAACCAACCTCGGATAATAATAACGTTGTGAAATTAACCCTTACCTTGTACTTTTCCTTGGTCGAGGGTAGGTTAAACTCCTTCATAATGGTGAAATAATTTTTAATAATTATACAATTACCATATACATTAATATGATATCATATATGATCTTATAATATTGATTTGTTATTGATATTTTAGTAGTATCTTCATTTCGGGTGTTAACTGATTCATTTTCCTTATATGCTTGGTCACATTAGCCATGTTTTTTAAGGATATGATGTATTTGATTCATATACAGAATGATATTATGATCATAAATCTTATTTTTAATCATAAAATTAAAATTGTTCTTAAGTGATTACGATGGGGAATGAATCTCATCGCATTTGTGAAAACGGTAATCCAGACGTATGCACGAGAGACAATATCATTCTTTTGATATTAAAATCATTTATAAATGGGTGGTATATCATATATACAGATTCATTATCATGTTATATTTATTATTTACATAATTTATATTCATTATTATACACATCCAAATGATTAAGTGTTTGAATAACAAACTACACCACGACGTAGGGACGGTAATTCGTACGTACGCACGTATGGTGACTTTGTCATTTATAAGATGGATATAATAATGAATATGGTTGTACCATTTTTATAATAACATCATATTATATATAATATATTTTAGTTATTATTTTATAACATAGATAACAAAGAAAGAGGATGTGGAAGAAGAAAATAACTTAAAAGGGGCGATGAAATATTTACCTCTTCTTCGGGTTATTCCTTTTGATTTGATCAAAAGGGATCTTTAGGATGGCTTTCTGACTAAAGTAAGTCCTCTATGATGTAGTTAGGACAGTTGAGAGGATATTTGGGTAGGGTTTGGCCTTTCCAAATGGCTTTAATGGTGTTAATTTGAGAGAAGTGGAGGTTCCCTTTTATAAGAGAGTTGAGGGTCACTTTAGGAAAAACATGAAATATTATTTTATAATAAAATCATTTTCAGTTTATAATGGAACCAAAATGAATTATTTATAGTCTAAGGTTGTGATGGGACGAAAAAATCTAAACCAATATGTTTTAGATGGGTTCAAGTTCATCAAATTAACCTTATATTTTATATTTATCTCTTAGTTAAATAGTTTGGCATTTACCTTGTCTCTTTGTATTTTTATATTATATGGTTAATATACTTACTATAAATTCAAAGAGAACCTCAAGGGGTTAATTAATTAAATATATAATAATATTTAATCCCTTTTTCTGAACCATATATTTTTAGGAATAGAATACCAATTAAAAAAATAATATTTATTTTAAAAACTATTTTATGTAAATTTTGATACTATCTGGTATTTTGTTTTTTTAAATTCATAACAGCATTATTACTTAGAAAATATTCATTTAATAAACCCTAACATGTCATATTAACCTATAAAATTAATGGAATTCATTAAAATTATCAAATTAGATTTATTTGGATATTTATGATATCAATTATTTTAATCTTTCATTAATAAGGTAATTACTACATCATCATTATGTCCTAATTAAATTTAATTATTTAATGTCTAAAAATTATAAATAAAATACCATTAAGTTGTAAATATTTTTATATTTCTAATGATTATTTGTAGTTGAATTTATCTTATGTATAACCCTATACTAATAATGGTTTAGTTATTAAACATTGATTTTAACTCTTTTAACTCTTCTTTAAATTAAATAATAACAAATGTCATAATATAATCCAAGTGTATCAAATGGGATAATATTTTATTCCTGAGGCTGTTTTGGGTCGAATTACACTTATCCAATAGAATAAGGACATGTGTTAGGATAATTATAATACCATTTTTACCCTTAATTACACTATTTACTTTTTCCGTTGTAAATAAAAGTAAAAATTTACTATTCATCAAAAAATATTTTCATCCTATTGAACCACATTTTACTTACTCGTATTAACTGTGTCTCTCAGATTTTTTAAATTTAACTCACATAAGTGGTAAAATTAAGTTTTATACAAATTTTCAAATACTTCTAGGAGCTGGGTAAAAGATGATAAATGGTTCGATAAAATTTTATATATCTAAACATATTATAAAATGACTAAAATGAATTACGTTGAACATATATATGTTTTATGTATCTATTTGACCTAAAATAAATTAAAATAAAATAACTAATTATTTAAATAAAAAGTTGGTTTTAACCAATAACGCAAAGTTTTTTTCACTATTCATCAAAAATTGAATGTTTTCAGAAAAATATAAAAAATTCACCATAAGATAATTTCGATATTGAAAATCCCAAAATGAAATCCATTTTGAAAGATAAAATTTATAAAATTTCAAAAAAGTGGGTATTACTATTTATAATGGCTATTTTGATTGGTCGTGGTGTGTTAGAATCTCCGAGTTGCGTACAATGCAAGCTATTTCATTATTCAAAGGGAAACGTACCGTGGAAGCTTAGAGTGTCACATTCATTCCTCCATAAAATAATTTCTTCCTTGAAATTTCGTTAATACTAATGCACAAAAAAATTAGGGTGGTTCTTCATCATATGTTCCTCTAATTCCCACGTTGCCTCTTCAATCATATGGTTTCTCCATAGAACTTTTACCACATCATTCATCTGGTTTCTCAGCACTTGTTCTCTTATATCATGAATTTTGATAGGCTCTTCACAATAAGACAGATCAAGTTCCAGTTCAATTTCCTCATAGGTAAGTACATACATTGGGTAAGGAATTTATTTTCTCAACAGTGATTCGTGGAACATATCATGAACTTTGGAGAGACATGGAGGTATTACCAAAGGGTAAGCTAAAACTCCAATTCGGTCTAGAATTTCGAAAGGTCCAATGTACTTGGGGATAAATTTACCCTTCATACAGAAACATATAACACCCTTCAATGGAGATACCTTCAAGAAAGCATGGTCTCCTACTTGAAATTGCAAATCCTTCCTTCGGTTATCAGCATAGCACTTTTGCATAAATTGAGATACTTTGATGTGGGTTTGGATAACCTTCACCTTTTTCATTGTTTCCTCAACACGTTAGGGTCCAATAAGTTTTCTTTCACCAACATCATCCCAACAAGTTGGTGTCTGACGTCTCTTTCCTTATAATGTTTCATATGGTGCCATCTGAATACATGAATGGAAGCTATTGTTATGGGAAATTCTACCAGAGGTAAATATTGATCCCACATACATGGAAAGTCAAGTGAGAAAGATATAAACATGTCTTCTATGGTTTTAATAGTCCGTTCCGATTGTCCCTCAGTTTGAGTGTGGTAGGCAGTGCTCGAACAAAGTTCAGTATCCGTGGATTTCTGAAAAATATTCCAGAATCTTGATATAAAACAGGGATCACGATCAGAAACAATCTATAAGTGTACTCAATAAAGTCTTAAAACTTCATTAATATATAGTCTTTCTAGACATTCACGTGCTAAATCTTATCTTATAGTAAGAAAATGTACTGAATTTGTAAGAAGATCAACAATGACTCATATTGCACCATTCCTTCTAGGAGTCTTTGGTAAACCCATGAAAAAGTCCATTGTAATATTATCTCATTTCCACTCAGGTATGGGAATAGGTTTCATGACTCTTCTAGGAAGTTTCCATCCAACTTTCAATTGTTGACAAACAATACATCTTGACACAAAATCATAAATCACCATATTCATGTTGTCCCACAAAAAATGTTTCTTCAAATCTCTTTACATATTGGTGCTACCAGGGTGTATAGAGAAATTGGAGCTGTGAGAATCATCTAACAATTCCAATTTTTAGATCCGGTATATTGGGGACACAAAGTATCTTCCCAAACATTAAAATCCCAACTTCATATATGAAGTCACTCAATATCCCATCATTCAAAGATTTGATCATCTTTTGAAACTCCTCATCATCAACATGACTGCTTTTTATCCTTTCTAGTAATGATGGTTTGGAAACCATTTGAAAAAGTATTTATGTTTCGCCTTACATGATTATTACAATATCCATTTTCCCTAGATCCATGAAAATAGGATCCCTTTCAACTCTCATCTTGTTCAAAACTCCATGATCATTTCTTCTCAAAGCATCTTCTACCTTATTTTCCTTCCCTATGTGGTATTGTATTGTGCAATCATAATCCTTGAGTAGTTCAATCCATCGCCTTTTCCTCATGTTGAGTTCTTTTTATGAGAAAATATACTTCAAAATCTTGTGATCATTATAAATCTTACATTTTTCACCATAGATATAGTGTCTCCATATTTTTAGAGAAACTATTATAGCTATTAACTCAAGATCATGAGTAGGATAGTTTTTCTCAAGAATTTTTAGTTTTCTTGATGCATAGGCAATAACTCTATCATTCTGTATAAGGACACAACCAAGTACATTATTTGAAGCATCACTATAAATGACAAACCCATCATTCCTTTATGGTAGATTCAAGATAGGATCATTGAATAATCTTCTCTTTAGTTCGTTAAAACATTCTTCACACTCTTTTGTCCAAAAAAATTTAACCCCTTTACATGTGATCTTGGTTAGTGGGTTATCCAATTGGGAACAATTATGGAAAAAACACTGATAATAACCTACTAAACCAATAAAACTACCTACCTCAATTATACTCTTCAGTGCTTGAAATTCTTGGAATGCATTGGTCTTTGAAGGATCAACAAATATTACATCATTAGAGACAATATGGCCAATAAATTAAATCTCTTGAAGCCATAATTAACTCTTGCTAAACTTATAGTTTAATTCATTTCTTATGAGGGTTTTTAGAATGGTGTGCAAGTGATTTTCATGATATTCATAGCTTTTGGAGTATACTAGGATATCATCAATAAATACCACTATAAAGTCATCAAGATATTACTTGAATACTTTTTTCATTAAATCAATGAAAATAGAGGTTTCATTAGTCATACAAAAAGGCATTACTATAAACATTTGATGATTATAATTGGTTCAAAATGTTGTTTTTTGAATGTCTTCCTTCTTTACACACTACTGATGATATCTAGATCAAAGGTAAATTTTTTAAAATTATTGAGCTCTATGAAGTTGGTCAAATAAATCATCAGTGTGAGGTAGGGGATACATGTTCTTTATTATTATAGCATTGATCTACATATAGTCAATGCACAACCTCATAGATCCATCATTGTTCTTAACAAAAAGGACAGGGGATCCCCATTGAGAAACACTAAGGCGAATAACTCCCATATTACTCAATTCGTCTAGTTGTTTCTTTAGTTCAACTAATTCCACAATGGCCATTCTATAAGGGGTCTTTGATATGAGCCTTGAACCAAGAATTAAATCAATGGAAAACTCAATTTCTCATTCTGGAGGAGGTCCAGGTAAATCCTTTGAAAACACATCAACATATTCTTGAACAATAGGTATTACTTCTATTTGAACATTCTTTTCCTCTCCCATAATTATTTCTTTCTCATCCTCCCCAATAATTGAATTTAGTAGAAATACTAGGGTGGATCTAGATAAGAACTATGTGTTGAAATTTATACTCCAAAGATAAGGTACTCCTTATCATCAACGAAAATAGAAACCTCCTGATTCCTAAAATAAATTTTCATATCATGGTCCGAAATCCAATCCATACCGAGGATTATATCAAATTAAATCATGAGTATGATGATGAGATCAGCAGATAAAAAACATTTATATGCCCTAATGGGAACTGATTCACAAACCATTGTTGCGATGATACTTCCATTAGGTGTTTTGACGGACAACTCCCTTGTTAAGTCAAATTGAAAATATATAATTTTATTAGAAAACTAAGAAGATATAAAACAATGTGATGATCCAGAATCAAATAAATCATTGGCTAAACATGAGGAAACCATTAAATTACCTACCACCACGTATTTTGGTGCTTTAACTTCTGCAGTAGTGATCGCATAAGCATGGCCTTTCTCCCTTTTCATTTTATAAGGTAAGATCCCTTGGCTCTTAGGACATTCATTTTCATAATTACCATTATCTATACAATTGTTGCATTCAACATTGAGAGACACTTTCTTACCCTTCCAATCACGAGCATGGTGGCCTTTTTCACCACACTTATAACAGACAATCATTCCCATCAGGCAAGTACATGGGTGTTTCTTCAACATTTACTGTAGAATGGATATTCAACTTTTTTTCTTCTAATTATTTTCATTTCCAGAGTGTTTAGTAGATCTCTTCTTCTCCTTCATTGATTTAAAGTCGTATTACTTAGAGAATTATTTTTCTATATTGATAGCACATTAGACAATATCATCGTATGATGAAAAGGATTGTGGGACTAATTCTCGACGAAGAAATGGTTTTAACCCCTCAAATAATCGATCAATCTTACTCCTTGGGTTATGTATATAATTTTCGGCACGCCTTGCTAACCATGTAAAGTTAGCCTAATATTTTGTGACATTGTCATCCTCTTTTTACCTTAGACTCATAAATTTTCTTTCCATATCTGGTCGATGGTCATGGGGAAAGTATTTTTCTAAGAAAATCACTTTAAACACCCTCTATTCCATATTTTATAATTCATCACCTTCTTTTGTGTTTTGAATCAATGTCCACCATTGATCTGCATCTCCCGTGAGGCGATAAACTACCATGAAAACTTTTTCACTTTTGCTACTCCCCAAAGCATGAAATATTTTTTCTAATGAGTTTATATTTTGCTCATACACTAATGGATTTTTACTCCCATTGAATGTTGGTGGTTGTTTCCTCATGAAGCGGTCTAACATTGATCCTTTTCGTTGTGGATCGGGGTGCTCTATTCAGTTAAGGTTATTACTCATAACCTATGTGAGTTGTCCCAGTATGGTGATAAGTTGTTCAGCACCAGTTTCTTCACCAGAACTATTATAATAATCTTGAGTATGAGGGAAATCCTTACATGGATTACGTGCATTGATACAGTTCCATTCCTTCCACTAGGTTCCATTTCTAAACAATGACATACAGTAGATTATTTTATGAATCGCAATACATAACTCCAAACATGTAAAACACTTAACATAAATTGAATATTTTATGGATATAATCCATAATCATATAAATTTTTTCATTGAGAAAGTCTATACTCATAAATCCTTCATAATGGTTTGTAAATAAAATGAGAATTTTACAAAGCATAACCCCTGGGAGTGTCATAAACAAGAGTGAAGCAAGGCTCATTTTCATGCACTAGTTCCCGTTCGAGTCTAGCTCAAAGCTGTGTTATTGAGTTTTACCCCTAAGTACATCTATGACTGAGCTGCCTCTCCCTACTCGTATCCAGACAAGGATTTATTTCTTGGAAAACTCACAAAATCTCTAAAGTACCAAAATTCTAGGAAGTTCTTCTATAACAATCCTCAAAGTATATCTTAGGATAATGTTCTCCAATCAGAGGTTTTCAAAATATAGCTATCAAAGTTGGTACTAAACTTTTTCTGATACCAACTGTAATGCCCCGAACCTAATTACCTATAGTCGGTGAATTATTTCATAACATTTTCATGATCACAAAAGATCGATTCTCTAAATACTGATCAGTTTAGTAGCCTTAGAAATACTAGATACATTCATAAGTTTCACATTACAATATTAAATTATAAACTAATATAACAAAGTCTCTATAGTCCACACTCATATCCCTTATACTATCCCTGTATGTCAGTAATAATATAATTTTTCTCATCCTGGAAAAAATAAAACATAGAAAGGGGTGAGATCAAAAGCTCAGTAAGGATAACAATATAGCGAAAACTTTCATAAATAAGCCTAATCATTTAAGGTAATTTAAGACTAAAACAAAATCCTTTCAAACATGAACTTCATCATAATATGGAAAAAATAAAATCAAAAAAATCCATTTAGTTTTTCACATGGATATTCTACTAGTCAAAAAATCACAGGCAATATCAATATCCACTTTCATAATGATGGAATGCATGATGCCAAACTTTATTACCAAATAGTCAAGGCCCTATGTCAAGAATAAAAATATGGTTTTTTCAAGGCCTAATTCCAAGACACTAGTTTGTCTCATGAGACCTACCAATTCATCGAGGAGCTATAGCGGGCTCCACCCATCACTTACTAAGTCCAATGCATTCCTCATATGTAAAGGTTTAAATATAACATAAACATTCATATTAAAACTAACATATGATATGTCAATACATTATCCATAAACCATGAATGGTATAAAAATAACACATCCACTGAAAAAAATATCACAAAACTATCAATACAATATGGATGTTTTTATCATAATAGATAAACTTCAAATTACCTCACAATCCATCAAAGTATGTTAACATAGATTAAATCAAAACTTTTTTAGAGAAATAACTCTTTCTATTTTGAAATCATTTAAAAGTCATATAATTATAAAAGAATAAATTTATTTAAAAAATAATCTTATATGATTGTAAGGAAATCATCGATGATGATATAATGACGGAAAATAGCATCACATGCCATATAAGTTAAACAAACATTCTTACCATAATTTTGTTGAAAATGTCATACGGTACATTGTTAGGAAAATGATGGAATGATTCCTTTCAAACCATTTTATAAAAAGTCAAACAATGGTATAAATAACATTAAACCATTGTCTACTAAATATTAAAAAAAATACATTTTTAAGAAACATGGATGTGGATGATAAAGAGGTCCTCGTAGATACTTAAGTAAAAACAACCTAGAATAAAAAAGAGATTGTGAAATTAACCCTTACCTTGTACATTTCCTTGTTCGAGGGTTGGTTAAACTTATTTATACTGGTGAAATAATTGTTATTAAATTATACAAGAATAATATACATTAATATTATATCATATATGATCTTCTAATATTTCTTTGTTAATGATATTTCAGTCATATCGTCGTTTCGGGTGTTAACTGATTTGTTTTCCTTTATATGCTTGGTTAGGTAAGTCATGTTTGTTATGGATAGGATGAATTTGATTAATATATAGAATTATATTATGTTTATAAATACTATTTTTAATCATAAAATGAATTTTATTCTGGAATTATTACGATGGAAAATGAATCTCATCGCGTTCGTGGAGACGATAATCCAGACATACGCATGAGGGACAATATCATTCTTTTGATATTAAAATAATATATAAATTGATGTTATATCATATATAAAGAAACATTATCATGTTATATTTATTATTTACATCATATATACTCATTATTATACATATTCCAAATGACGAATTGATTGAATAACAAACTACACCACGACGTGG
Source organism: Viscum album (assembly GCA_963277665.1). NCBI lineage: Eukaryota > Viridiplantae > Streptophyta > Magnoliopsida > Santalales > Viscaceae > Viscum > Viscum album. Next base: position 589,557,185 of record OY728140.1, on the reverse strand, counting down.
AGACGGTAATCCGTACATACGCACATATTGTGACTTTGTCATTTATTGGAAGGATAGAATAATGAATATGGTTGCACCATTTTTATAATAACATAAATGTGTATAGAATATACTAAATTTATTATTTTATATTGGAAACCACAAAGAAAGATGAAGAGGAAGAAGAAAAAAAATGAACAAGGTGCTAAAATATTTACCTCTTCTTCAGGTTATTCTTTTTGATTTGATCAAAAGGGGTCCTTAGGTTGGATTTTTGACTAAAGGAAGGCCCGTAGGATGATGGTAGGATATTTGAGAGGATATTTGGGCAGGTTTTGGCCGAGAGAAATGGCTTTGAAGATGAGAATTTGAGAGAAGTGTAGGTACCCTTTTATAAGAGATGTGAGGGTCACTTTAGGAAAAGCTTTAAATATTATTATATAATAAAATAATTTTTTTGTTTATAATGGCTCTAAGATGAATTATTTAAAGTAAATTTTTAGATAGATGTAGGTCATCATATTAACCATATGTTTTAGTTTAAACTCTTATTTAAATAGTTTGACATTTACCATGTCTATTTGAATTTTTATATTATATGGTTAATATAAATACTATAAACTTCCATGAGAACCTCAAGTGGTTAATTAATGAAATATGTAATATTATTTATTCCATTTGGATGAACCTTATATTTTTAGGAATAGAATACCAATTAATAATATAATATTTGTTTTAAAAACTCTTCTATGTCAATTTTGACACTATTTTGTATATTGTTTTTGTTAAATTCATAACAGCAATATTACATCGAAAAAAATTCATCTAATGAACCCTAACATGTCATATTAACAAATAAAATTAATGTAATTAATTAAAAATCTTATATTAGATTTATTTGTATATTTATAATATCAATTATATTAATCATTCATTAATATGGTAATTACTGCATCATCATTATTTTATAATAAATTTAATTATTTAATGTCTAAAAATTATAAATAAAATACCATTATATAGGAAATCTTTTTATATTTATAATGAATTTTTATAGACGAATTTATCTTATGAATAACCCTATATTTAAAATAGTTTAGTTATTAAACATTGATTTTAACTCTTTCATCTCTTCTTTAAATAAAATAATAATAAATGTCATAATCTATTCCATGTGGTCCAAAAAAGATCATATTTTATTCCTAAGGTTCTTTTTGGTAGAATAACACTTATCTGATAGAATTAAGACATGAGTTCGGGTAATTATAATATCATTTTTAACCTCAATTACCTTATTTACTTTTTAATGTGGTAAATAAACGTAAAATGTAAATATTCACCAAAAATTATTTTTATCTTATTTGACCAAATTTTAATTAATGATATTAATTTTGTCTCCTGGGGTTTTGAAATTCAACTCACAGAACCGGTAAAATTATGTTTTATGCAAATTTAAAAATGCTCCTAGGAGGTGGGTAAAAGACGGTAAATAGTTCGATAAAATTTTATATATATAAACTTATTATAAAATGACTCTTATGAATTATGTTGAAAATATATATGTATTAGGTATCTATTTTTTCCTAAAATAAATTAAAAAAAGTAACTAATTATTTAAAAAATAAAAGTTGTTTTTAACAAATAACGTAGTATATTTTCACTATTCATCAAAAATGGAATGTTTTTAAAAAAAATACCAAAAATTAACCTTAAGATAATTTCGATATTAAGAATACAAAAATAAAGTCCATTTTGAAAGATAAAAATTCAAAAAGTGGGTATTACTATTCATAACATCTAGTTTGATAGGTCACAGTGTGTTAGAGTCTCGAAGTTGCATAAATTGCAAGCTACTGCATTATTCAATGGGAAACGTATCGTGAGAGCTTGGGGTGTTACATCCTATATCTCTTATAGACATTAATCTATTTTGATTGAACTAATATGAGCAATAGTCATCTCATACTGATTATTGGTGATCATTTTAGATGACTACATATTAGATTAGTTCAAGCAACATAAAAGATATGATAGCTGGTTCTCAATAAAAAAATCAATAATAACTATTTAAGAGATACACTATTGAGGAAGAATGTTTTCTCCTATAGTTTTTGAAAATCACCACATCTAAATTTAACATTTAAAATCCCACCTCAATTTTCTAAGAGATCCCTACCAATACCATGAGAACATCAACTCATCCCCACATATTAGCACAAACATTATTCTATGTTACTAGTACATTTACCTCACATGTATATATAATATAAGATCTCTATCTCCCCTAATGATCATGTGTGTGGTTTGAGTATAAAAATCAACAAGTAAGTACTATTATGATCTATAGAATATAAAACAATGAGTATATATGAGTATATATTCTATGTAGTAACACTCAAAATACACAATCAATTCAATTCATTGTGTACTAATCAAGACACCATCATAATCAAATTTATCTAATTTATTTTATACTAGTGAACTATAATAATCATACCATAAGTTTATATCAGGGTTCTTCCATGAAATTAAAATAATTTCATTAATAAGAGGTTGAAAATTATTAGAGGACAAAAATTTATTTATCTCCCCCTATAAATACCCACATCATAGGTACCATATGATTTAACCTCAAACCACTATCATCTTAGACTATCCCTCAGGGATAACCATCTCATGCACATAGTACATCCAAATAATGAAATGGTTATAACATAGAATATTTTTTCTTAGGAAATGAATTGAAATATGGGAAAATATTAACATAATTGGTAACATTAATAAAGAACCACACAATGGGTCCCATATTAGATTAGTTTTTCATAACTTTTAATAACCCATAAAGAAGAACAAACTCCAACACAAATGATGTGTCACCCTTACCCTAGCCCTCTATGAATCAATAACATGTCTATAGAAACACAATTTTTAACATACCATACCTAGCCCTAATATAATACCCATCATATTCTAATATAAAATATTCAAAGATCAGATATCTTATGAATTGATCATTTTTCTCAGTAATCACTCGTTAGATAATCTCACAGTGTGTAGGTCGTAATTTTTCACTCACTCACCTCAAATATCAAGACTACAAAATCTATATTATCAAATAATCGTTCATACACTTTATAGGTAATCCCACTAAGTTTTAGGGGACTATACTGAATTTTTTTGCACATATCTAATCACTACTAAGGTGAACATATAATCCCTTTTATCACATCACTACTCTTGGAAAACATTAATAAGAAAATTAACACATTGTTCATACCTAAAGGGATATATCTATTATCCAGGATTATCATAAATAGGCCTCTCATAATCTAACCTATATACTACAAGAAATTAACTTCCATGGTGATAGTCTATGCCCTATGTTCATGTCTCACTTTGTTCATGAACCTTGTCCCATAAAGAATCCTTTTATAACCCTCAATCATAGAATCCACTCTCAAAGGTCCCTCTCACACAATAATACAATCATATACCTGGTTCATCTCAATAAATTAATTTTCTAATATCCCTTCAGATTTTCCCAACTAACCAACCTGAGTATAATAAGGTGAAGAAACCACCATGGGAGACAATAATTATCCCACAAATTATCGAATAACTATTTTATTCAAAATGAATTTTTACCTATTATACATCATGATTATAAACACATATGAGAACTCAAAATGGTATCCTTTCCTTGATTAGATACTCCTACATATCACAGTTTACACTAATAGACATATTACACATTACTTGATAATAAAGGCACCACCCACCTCTTTTATGAAGTTGACCATACGAGCATCACTTTCCACATTACATGAAAAACTGCTACATAGATCCTCAATCACATGAGCTCATGTATAATCAATAAAATAGTATAATATGTAATAATAAATTAATTATAATTAATTTACCTAGGAATGAATTAATAAAACCAACAATGGAGTTCCACAATATCAGAACCAGAACCAACATCATGGTAATGAACAAAGGGGTTCTCTCAATAATATTATGAGAAAACATTCCATCGATAACAACATAAATAGTTTCCAGTTTAAAGAAAAATAGAAAATATCCCAATAATAACTCACCAAGAAATTTTCCAATTCCCTAAATGAAACAATAGAATGTCGATGGAAATACCTTCTTCCTATTATTTCTGCTTTGAGTAGTAGGTCTCTCACTATGGGAGGTTTTGTCCTGAATCTTTCATATCATTGGATGAAGAATGAAATATATTATAAATCATTTCACTTATGGGACTTCACCAATATTATAAATATCATATGAGCTGATTCATAACTCTCTATGTGCTAAAGTGAAGGTGTTTATGAGAAAATTCTTACATCTAAAAATATATTTGATAATATTATATAGTATGTATATCACAAACTATATGATCTATACATCCTCATAAAGATAAAAATCCACAAGTATTCTGTGAAATCAACACATCATTTATAGGCTCAAAAATCATAGGATCACTCAAAAAAAGACCACACATAAGTTAGAAGAACTGTATGTGGATCCCAAACAAACAATCAATGTGCGAGGAGGAGAAAATAACATACCTTAGATTCAATATTTGATTCATTTGAGATAATTTATAGATATCACATCTGAAATCTTGTATATGTTTGATACTTGGACTCATTCGAGACTTGATACATTCATGTCCTGGATTCCAACATCGAATGCATTCAATACTTAATTTGAGCCTCGATTTATGCCTGGATTTGAAGAGAAAGAGTACTGCCAATATGTGGCTTCTATGAGAAGCATTATATATCATGACTGAAATATTCATGGTGAGGGTTTTTTAAATAGACCAAGATACTTTTATTTGCCCTTCCAACCAATTCAGGATAATGATATCCTTTATCAGTGCTAAAGAAGAACTGATAAAAGTGGTCTTTATCATCCCTAAAAATGTAGTGCTAATAAAGATGGATTTTATTAGTTCTTCTATAGCACTGAAAAAACTCTATATTTATCAGTGATAAATAAGAACAACTAAAAGATGAAAAAATCATACAAAAACTTAGTAAATATATTGATATAATTTTATATTTATTTATTATACATTAATAATTACTTAAATATAAAACTTTTAGATTTTCATTATATAAATAGTCTTTTAAAAAATATTTTTTAATTATAATTATATGTATATTTTTTCATAATTATAGTAAATATACATTTATAAATATATTAATAATTATTTATTTAAAATTATAAATGTAACAACCTGGACCAAAACAGCCACCCGAACAATGCTAAATGGGTCAGGTGTTACTACCTTAGGTGCACCTCCCTGAACACCAAAAGCGGCCGACTAGCAGTGAGGGACTTATAGGTATAGTGGGGAGGCTATACCCTCTCAGAGGATAATAAGGGTACTAGTTAGAGTATAATAATAAAGATGGAGCAGAATAAATGACTCAGTAGACTCGAACCAGACCCGTAGTGCGGAAGCACATTCAATATAAATAAACAGTGGAAGCAATAAATATAATAATGTTAGTGGAAAGTAAACACAAAAACATTCTGATAAATTGTAATTACTACTGAACAAAAAACCTGCATCCAAAGAAGGTCATACATATCTATATATATATAGGGCACCACTGGCTAACCAACTGTAGCTACATAACAAGCATGCTGATACATGAAGGAAAACAAAACCAACTAAACTCCAGCTAGGCAAGACTTCCAGGTTTATACAATCTCTATACAATAGCTAACATAGTCCAGCTCCTAGAATTGACCTTTTTCCTGCATGTAAATCCCTAAAGTCTGCACGCATCCCTAAAGGCTCGTATAGGGTGTGAGATGAGTCTCGGTATGATAACACCCGACGGTGCATACCTAATATAAGTGTTTGAGCAGTCATGCATTAATAAGAAAAACAGTAAACAATATGATGCACAAATAAACACAAACTCCACTGGTGCTTAGCAGCCACCATGGAGTGTCACCTGTTTCAGCCAATGCCAGAATCTCTGATGTAACCCGGAACTATGTTCCCCCTGACACCACGTGTCTCAAGTAATGACATCTCGAAGGCATGCCCAAAAATATTATCTTTGAGGAACAACAATTCATGTCCTCAAATAAGTAATTGGAGGTACAATGATGTCTTCCCTCAAATAAAGTAATCAGAGGGACAACAATGTCTTCCCTTAAAACAAAAAAAATGGAGGGACAGTGATGTCTACCCTCAAAACAATGAAACCAGGGGGGGCATCAATGTCTTCCCTCAGAACACATTGAGCCTCTTCCCCCAACTTGATAGCATCATTTTTATCCCCTAAAGGATCCTCACCTTCCACGTGGCTACCTATGGAAAGAACCCCCCAACCAAAAGTACCTAAACTGCAACTAACGGGCCCCCCTACCCACATGAGTGGTTAAACCCACATTATCACAGAGTCTCTCTGTGTGCACACTACTCATAGTTCCTGGTGAGCGGTAATAACCAAAATACAACCCAAGACACAACATCTATGACACCTCGTGTCCCTGTGACCATGCCACTCAAGTTTGATGGCTTTTTCATCCCAGTAACTCGAGCCATGCCTAACCCGACAATCATCCTTCCTCAAGTCGACACCCATGATGCCCAATCCTGGGGTCAGAACCACCCAATGTAACCCACTCCAAACCCATCTTGTGATCAGTATCAGTTAATAATATCTGGGCCATTCCTAACATAACCCAAAGGTTACAGCATATTCAATTTAAAAATTACATATATAACACATTTAATAGAACACATAAACATGCAAAACAATCTAAACAGTTGAATTGAACTAACCCAGCATTTATCGAACAAGATCATTGAGGTCTTGAATGCCTTTAACAATTAATATCAAGGTTTAATAAACTAAACTCAATAGTTTAAACAATACGTTTCAATTAATACTATTTTGGCATTCCCGTCCAAAATGCCCTAATGAGAAAAAGCCACTTGCCTCGCCCCGCTCAAGAAGCACTGGTAAGAGGGCATACCCAAAGGAATCCTATAGGTCAAATAATAATTAAACAAGCAATAACAGAAAATACAGGTTCATAATCAGAATACGCAAAAACGCACCATAGGCCGCACCACCCAAAAGTCTGGGGAAACACAAAACGAGGTCTGTATTACCTACCTGAGACTCGTACAATGACACTCCTCTAATAATAGACTCCAATTAGGTCTAAAACGTAGTATATATACAAAACAATCTAAACCGCTCAAACCTTTGTCACTCATTCTAGAATAGAAATCATGAAAAATTGCTCAAGAGGAATCAAGTCCTTACCAAGGGGGTTCCAATGTATTAAATGGTGTTTGAATCCGGCATCGGACGAAGGAATGGAAGGGATTTGATGTCCCAACTGGCTCTCCCTACTCAAACCTGTGGAGGGTATGAGGTTCTGCCTCAATATGAGGCTACTGCATGTTTTAGTGAAAAAAAAGAAAATACACAACATGTACTTTAAGTACACAACATGTATCATTTTACTGTTCATATGACGGTTGAAATTTCGTTGTAAACATGACGACTGACTACACAACCTTTACCTAGGGGTACACAATGTGTAATTATTTACATGGACAACATCCCCAACACACCATATATATCTTTATACACGTCCTATCTATATGGTGTGTACACATAGTACAAGGTGTGTACTTTCTAAAAGCATTTTACCCATTCAACAGGCCTACACGCCATGTATGGCCTCCAGATGGTCAAGGGTACACGACCTGTCTATAACTACACGTCGTGTAGTTAGAAATTCCAACACGGTCTTCACATGTCATGTACTCGGAGAGCACATGGTCAGTACTCATCCAACCCATACACAACATGTACTTTAGGGTACACAACGTGTAGTCTGGGAATTTCCAGAACATCCCAGATTTCCCTGTTTCTTCAAGAATAAGTCAAAAATTCAAACAGGGTCGGGATTTTGACCCGTTCTAAAAACCTGGGTACTTATAATAAATATATTAATATAATTATAGATATATATAAATATAAAAATATTAAATATGTTCATTATTTAATTATATTTATTTTATTTTCTGGATTATAAATATTTTTTTATCATTGTATATATTTATATAATAATGTATTTATTTTTTATAAATATAGATAAATACCAATTTAAATATGAATATATTAATTATATTAATTATTTAAATATAAATATTATTTTTTATAATTATTTAAATATATACTTATATACTTATAATTATATAATTTTTTTTAAAAAATAATTATATAATTATATAATTGTATATATATATATGTAATAATAATATATATGAAACAAATATATATATTTCTTTATTTATATTTATATAAATGATTTTTTAAAAAGTAATATTTATTTATTTATAATGAAAAATATTTAAAATTATAAACATAGTAAAGTCACAATTATAAATATATTTATTTATAAATATTTATTTGAACATATATTTTTAACCTTATTAATAAATATATATTCTTAAATGAATATGTGTGAAAATGACTGAAATTAAATAATTAAAATGAGTACACTTTTAAAATATTGAAAAAATTATTAAATTTTATTAATTACATATCAATTATTAAAAAATATAGATATATATTGAAATAATGTTGAATGAATATTTAAAATATTAACAAATAGTAAATATGAATATATATATATATATATATATCAACAAAAAATAAAGAATGATTAAATTCTAAAAAAATAATTAAAATTATTAAAAATTATTTAATATTAAACTATTATAATATTAAAAATAAATAAACAGAATCTACCAATTAAAAACATAATATATTAAATGTAGCATGTTTTAATGAAATTTTAAAATGAATACAAAAAATTTGAATTAATTACATAAATATTATGTGTATGTGTTTATATATATTTAATATTTCATTAATAGAATAAATATTTGTATGTGTGAATCTTATTTAAAAATGTGTAACACATATATGTATATGAAATAAATGTAACACACCTTGAAATATGTTTAATTGAAAAATCAAACAACATTTAATTATGTCCATTGCTCGATGTAATTAGTCAATAGTTTTTATTAATTTTAATTTTTTATTACAATCAATTATTAAAAAAAATATAACCTATCTAATATGTAAGAATATATATTTTTTGTCATATTAAATCATAATTTTGGAAATATTATACATATATATATATATATGTATATATATATTTATATGAATATATTTCAATATTAAATGTATCAGTGAATAATTATGTATAAAAACTCGTAAAAATCAATAAGACTATAATATTATTTAATTATTACTTTTTATTCATTATATATTTTCAAATTAATATATATTATTTTTTATTTTTTATAATATATATATATATATATATTAGACTTATTCATATTTATTAATAATTGTTTAAATAATAATTTTTTAAATAATTTTTTAAATTTATTCATTTTTTATGTTTAATTATTAAAATTTATTTATTTTTAATTTTTTAGTCAATTATTAAAAAAAATTTCTTTTATATGGGTATATACAATTTTTTTCAAATTTAAAATCTATCTATATGTATAATAAAATATTTCATTTTTATCAATAATTATTTAATCAATAAAATGTTTAATATTTTTTTTTAATTTACTCATATTTAATTGTTATATATTTAATTATACCACTTTATTCATTTTAAATATTTTTATATATAGTATATACTATTTACTAATATTTATAATATATATACATATATATATGTTATTGTCTCGCAGCGCACGACGGGATCGTGGGGGAGAAATGTTCGCTACCCGACGGTTGATTAGAGAAGATTCGGTTCCGCTTAATCACTCATATCGGGTGCACCGTTTTCACCTCAAAACACCCAACGGTTCCATATCCAGTAATGCGCGGACCTACTTTCCAAAGGTAGGCGTTCGCTAGGTTGTTTGACCAGCGATGCTTAAGAACTCACATTGGTCATGAGGATGGGAAGTCGGTCTCATTGCACCCTTTTGGGGGGAATTATTGCCTGTTCCAGGACTCTCTTATCGATTTAAGACATATTCATATGTTCGCAAATCTTTGGTTTATACCCAAGCATAGTATCCATGGATTACACCTGGTTGGGAATGGTCAGCTTGACGCAGGGGTTCGGAATCATTTATGCCCGAGGTTTACCATCCCTCGTTGGATTAATGTCTCCGAAGATTCTGAACTCATTGAGACGACACTGGTTTAAAGCCACGTAATCAGGAACTCTAGCGTTTATTGTCATCTAGGGGGAAGAGATAACGATTTGCGCATTTGGATCGAACCTGTTGTACGGGCTTCCTACGTATCCTCATGAGAGGAATCAGAATCCACATAGTTCGGTTTGGTATGGGACTTACTCTCCAGGATGCCCAGGGTTGGTGCGGTGAACTGACGTGAAGATAGTCGGATCGACTGGATGTTGGGCTTGAACCATGTGGAGGCTTCTTACATACCCTGTCTAAGAGACAAGGATCAAAGTCCACGTAGTTCGGGTTGGCATGGGGAAAACGCTCTGAGGATTCACGGGGTAATGGATTGGGGATTACACTATGTGGAGGCCCATAAGAGTATATCTTGGTTAATGGTTACTCTAAGCTCACGTGACTCATGATCGGTGTGAGAAACAAGAGGCAATAGTGACCAGACGATCACGTCGTTAAAGGTGCGTCTGTGGGAAGTGAGATGGGGCTTACACGTGGGGGCAGCCCAAAAAGTCAGGGCTTACTCCGAGACGGATTCCCATAGAGACAAAGTGCAATGGTAGAGGGACTTAGCCCCAAATAAGAACGGAGCATCACCCTTCCCCAATATGCCCTTCCTTGGCCATAGTCGGGGTGAAGTACGGAGTTGCGTGGGGGATTCCTTCTGATGGGTAGTCTGCCACTCCTTGGGGAGGGGAGAAGTGCCCCGGTCCTAACAAGTGGAGGGGCTAATAGGGGACTCCTGGTTTTGGACTCTGCATTACCATGGGAATTTGACCCCAAGAATGCATCAGGAATCCGCTCAAGGGCCGGCACAACCCCTTCGCCATAGCTTATCGTGGGTATGTAAACTCAAAACGGCACATTGATGCACCTGAAGGTTACATCACACGAGTTTGGTGGCTCTGGTGGAGGCCTCGGCTCGGGGCCGATTAATGGGCCAATGAGGGGGTTGCGGAGGACCATGCCAGATTGGAAGGATTTTACCTGGCTCAGGGAATGAGAACTCTGAAGGATCTGGCAGTCCACATAGGTGTATGAGGGGTGGTGCCCTTCTCTTAGGGAGGTGCTACGTTGTTGGAGAGGTTGTCCGCGTACCAGGGTGGTCTGTGGACAGATGGGAATCCCATGAATGAGGGTGGTTTGCGGACTGACAGGCGTCCCGCGAACCAAGGAGGTTTGCGACTTCAGGTTCGGCCCACGTACCAAGTTGGTATGCGGAGGGGTCCATGTGAGCAGCGGCAACCAAGGGCGGCACTGGTCAGGGGTTCATCAGTCGGGGCCTTTCCCGTGTATGAAGGTGCTATGTGGTGCGACAGATCAAAAAAGGGGCATAAACACCCTGGTCCGTGGTGAGTGCATCCGCGGAGGGGCCATGGTTCACGGTCTTCTTTTCTTTGTTATTTTGAATTCTCAGTTCAGCAGGTTGTTATGCATTTTCTATTCCTTATTAATTTGCATCCAGCTTTATATATGTTCTAGTTCGTGAACTGGAACTTCGCTATTTGCGAAATCCTAAGCTCCTTACTTCGAAATCCTTCCACCGAAATCTAATCGATCTCCTCCTATTCTCTTTCTCTTTCTCTTTCCCCTCGATCTCCTTTTATAGAATAGGGAAAGAGATGTATTTGTGTTCATGCGGCATCTTTTGTGGAGGCCCATGATCAGAAACCCGATTTACGGATGACTTGGTCAATCCGCAACTCGTGGGGGCATTGAACGCACCTCCCTCACAAACCAAAATGCTCAGGGAGTGCCTCGCGGCCGCACAAGATTCCTCCTTCATTCCACGAATAACAGTGGATGCGGCATGGGTCGGTCAATGCGGTCTGCGACTGGGGAGGTTCGTGACAATGGACCGGCATGGGGCCCATCCTGCTTTGCGCCCACAGAGGATCCATGCCTCTGTTCTGTGAAAGACAATGGTCCACGGACGGGGGTGCTTCACGGAATCGGCCACATAACATTATCATTGGACCAGTCTGCGGACAGGTTTGGCTTGTGGAATCCTTTGAGTGTTCTCCACACTTTTCCCAAATTATTTGGGGGGGGGGAATTGGGTAAAATCTTCCTTGTATTAAAGGGGATTCTCATTCTCCTTTGTAGATATTTCAGTACCCTACAAATTCCTCCCATCGGAATCGGGTCCGATCGGAACAAATAGGAGACTATTCCGATGTAGAGTGGTCATGAAAATCAATGATTGATTGGACTATGCTCTAAATTTTTGTTGATCCAAGGGACTCAGAAAGCACAGTTTGACTATTGCTAGGGTTTTGCTGAAAAACCCCACAAACATTTTTTCTTTTCTTTTAATACCCTAATTTTGCTATGGCCCATTTGGTGTGGACCCAGCAGGTATGGCCCAACTTTTTCTTAGGTCGCCCTTTTCGGGTTTTTGGCCTAACAGGCTTTGCGCCTCTTTTTGTGAGCGGTTTAAAGTCCCGCCGACAATACTATCATTACTGATGTTTTAGGTCAAATAGCTTTGACCAGATAAGGTGGGGTGAGGGCACCAATGAGGTTTAGTTTATTAAAATATGTCTCGACATCCTTCAAACATTTGTGGGGGGGAGTATGTTTATATTTGGATGACAGGATGGGCATGTCTCAAGGCATGGGAGTCGTATCGGCGTGCAGAGGTAGGAAGAGCATCACCTAAGGAAATCATGCCTTTGGTAGGTGGGCCAGGGGAAATCAATATGCAGAGCCACTGAGGACATGGTGTGCATAGTCGTGCAAAGGTTTCCTTAAGTCAATGACCCTCCATTTATGATGGCATAAGGACTTCATGGATGTCTGGCTTATGGAAACCTTCATGGGTGGCTGGTAGAGTTATGAAAACCACCGAGAGTGTCTTGGAAAGGGTGTGTGGCATCTGAAAAGGTTTGAGAACATCTGTATTTATCAGGAATGTGGACACAGGGTCCCTTTCTTACACATTTAGTTAGCATGTTGGATCTTGGTGTAGTTTAAATTCATACAGCCAGTACATTCTTTAAAGTGGAATGGATTCTCCTAGTTCTCGGTAATCTCGCCAGATACATTCCACTATATTCAAGAAGGGTTATGAAATAGGTTGGTAATCTGTTTCTCGGATGGTTTTTGAATCCAGGGATGGATATGGGGCCTCAATGGCCAAGAGGCGTATAGAGAGAACCATTTCCTAAGGAAATATTGGCTATGGTAGACGGGCTAGGGGTGATCAATATGCAGAGCCGCCGAGGGCTTGGTATGCATAGTTATGCAATGGTTTCCTTAGGTGAATGATTTCATTCTCCCAATAGCTAGGAAACTTCAAGGAAGTTTGTGATTCGGGACCACCTGGGGTGGTTTACAAGGGTTCGGATATTTCACAGTACATAGTATGGTTTATGAGGAGAGGGTGCCTAGATACGGGAGAAACATCTAGGCTAAATTTCTCAAAAATGGGAAAAGTCATTCTTTCTCATGCTTGTGTGAGACAGTGGTCTGTGCAGGTCTGACCCATGCACTGAGGGATAGAGAAAATCCTCTATTCCTTACAAAAATTGTGACAGGTTTGACTGTGCGGTTTAATGTCAGGCGGAAAGGACGACTTCCATGCAGTTTAACATCATGTGGTAAAGAATAGGAGCATTATTAAATGATGTTGTGTAGTTTAACTTCCTACAGAAAGGAAGGGGGCATGTTAAATTCCGTACAATTTAACATCATGCAGTAAGGACGTCTTCCGTGCAGTTTAACGTCATGCGGTAAGGACGAGAATCATTTTTAAAGATGTTGTGGAGTTTAATGCCATGCAGTGAGGACGGTGGAGCATTTTTAAATCTATGAAAATGGTTACAATTGGAGTCATTTCACTAGATGCTTAATACTGGGTCTTTGCAGTTTTTAGCCAAGAGGCAAAGACATGTTCTGTGCAGTTTTAATCTTCATATGGTAATGAAGTAGTTTCAAAGTCTACTCTTGATCATAATGTAATTGGGCTTGAACATCTCGGAATGCCCAAGATGTAGAGAGGGTTGATTGGTTTAAATCGTGGTTCTGTGGCTTCTTTGATTAGGAGAAATGATATGGGGGATCTAAGGTCGGTAATCATATGGAGCTAGGAAGAGTATCACCTGATAAAATATTACCTTTGGTAGATGTGCCAAGGGCTATCAATATGCAGAGCCACTATGGTCATGGTATGATTAGTCAGGAATAGGTGTCCACAGGTCGATAACATTCTACTTCCAATGGTGGTGGATGGTTATGAGGATTCATGATTTTCTGGGACACAAAGTCTTTCATTTGGTAAGAAATATCTAGACATGCGAGGCATATTCGTCCCTTATTGCTGTTAAATCTTAGAGATCTCCCTACACTGATTTATCTTGCACATGGGGGGCACCTTCACTCCATGAAGTTTAACGTCGTGCGGTAAGGATGAATTACTCCTATTTTAGTGGTCATAGAGCTCGAACCATTGGGAGACTATTGTTGTAGTCACTCGAAGGATAACTGAGTTTCCATGATCTGATATACTATGAATAGGGTGAGGGGATGAATGTTGTAAACTCTAACATTGAGGTTTCCCGGATCAGGAGATGTGGTGTGGGGGCTCTGAGGCTGGTAAGCGTACGGATCTAGGAATAGTATCACCCGAGGAAATCATGCCTTTGGCAGATGGGCCAGGGGCTATCAATATGCAGAGCCGCTGAGATCATGGTATGCATAGTCATGCCAAGGTTTCCCCAGGTCAATGACTTTCAACTTCTAATGGCCATGAATGATTATGAAAACCCGATATTGCTCACAGTATAGAGTTTGGCATGAAAGGATAATGGTGTCTGAGTATACAAGAAACATATTCACGGCAATTTTCCATTGAGTTAAAGTATCCAAGACCTGGCTTGATGTTCACAGATGCATGTCGTCATGCTAACCACGGGAGGACACATAGGCTAACTATATAGGGATACCCTGGAAACATTCGGATGTGAGAGGGGAATAAACTTGTAAACCACTGCTCCATAAATTTCCGGATCGAGAAATATGATATGGGGGCTCCAAGGCTGGTAAGAATACAGGGCTAGGAAGAGTATCGCCTGAGGAAATCTTTCCTTTAGTAGATGGGCCAGGGGCCATCAATATGCCGAGACGCTGAGTGCATGGTATGAATAGTCATGCAAAGGTGTCCCTGGGTCGATAACTTTCCACTTCCGATGGCCATGAATGGTTATGAAGATCCATAATTATCCGGGTCATGGAGTCTGATGTATGGAAGGGATGCATCCAAATGCAAAAAAGATTACTTCTTTTTCGTTTCTCCATATATCTTGGGTGGGTCGTGATGAGGTCCGTGCATTTTTACCGTTGTGCAGTGAGGACGAGGTCTGTGCAGTTTTAACATCGTGCGGTGAGGATGAAGTCCATGCAGTTTTAATGTCGTGCGGTGAGGGCGAGGTCCGTGCAGTTTTAACGTCGTGTGCTGAGGATGATTCTCGTGATGTTTTAACATCGTACATTGAGGATGAGGTCTGTGTAGTTTTAATGTCATTCAGTGAGGATGAGGAATACACCCCATGCAGATCTGGTCCGTACAATTGGGAAATGGTTTTTTTAAATCTTCATTTGGGAATAGCTGGGCCAGGATGGGAAACCCTGACATCACTACGCATCCTGCGAGAGCAGAAATAAAGCCACACGAAGTTCACTGAAGGATGTACACCTCGCGTAGGGTTAGTCCATACATGCGAGAAAGGGAATTTTTCGACTTTAATTTGGGGACGGCTGAGCCAGGGTGAGGGACCCTGGCATCACTACATATCCCACGAGGGCAGGAATCAAGCCACACGTAGTTATCTAAAGTCTGTGCAGTTTAACGTTGTGCGGTGAGGATGAAGAATACACCCTGTGTAGGTCAAATCTATACACGGGGGGAAAGAGAATTTTTTTAATGGTTGGTCCAGGATGAGGAACCATGGAATCACTACGTATCCCATGAGGGCAGGAATCAATCCTTATGTAGTTCTTTTTTTTTCATCATTTTAGGTGGCTGGGCCAGGGTGTAGAATTATTGCGTCACAATGTATCCTGTGAGTGTAGAAATCAAGCCTCACGTTGTTCTATAAACGACAATACACCCCGTATAGGGTTATTCCATACACGGGGGAGAAGAGGCATTTTTTTATCCTTATTCATGCAATTTTACGTCATGCGGTAAGGACGAGGAATACACCCCATATAGGGCTGGTTTATACAGGGGGAGAGAGGAAACTTTTTTAACTTTTATTCAAGGGTGGTCGGGCAAGGATGAGGAATCCTGGAATCTCTACATATCCTGCGAAGGTAGGAATCAAGTCGTACATAGTTCTCTAAAAGAATTACACCCCGTGCAGGTCTGGTCCGTACACGGGGGGAGTGGACATTTTTTTGATTTCATTCCATTTGGGAGTGGCTGGGCCATGATAGGGGATCCTGACGTCGCTGCGTATCCTGTGAGTGCAAAAATCATGCCATACGTAGTTCTTTGAAATAAAATACACCCCGTGTAGGTCTGGTCCATACACAGGGGAAAAGGTAACTTTTTTTCTTTTAAACCTCATTTGGGGGGGCTGGGCTAGGATACAGAATCCGAGTGTCACTACATATCCAGCAAGGGAAGGTATCATGCCATGTGTAGTTCTATGTGGAGTACACCCCGTGGAGGTCTGTTCCATACATGGGGGGAAAGGGGAATTTTTAAATCTTCTTATCCATGCAGTTTAACGTCGTGCGGTAAGGAAAAGGGATACACCTAGTGTAGGGATGGTCCATACATGGGGGGAAGAGGGCATTTTTAACTTTTATTCGGGGTGGATAGGCCATGATAGGGAACCCTGGCGTCGCTACATATCCTAATAAGGCAGGAATCAAGCCATACGTAGTTCTCTAAAATACAATACACCTCGTGCAGGTCTGGTCTATACATGGGGGAAAAGGGAATTTTTTTTTTCTTTTATACCTCATTTGGGGGTGGCTAGGCTGGGATATAGAATCCTGGCGTCACTATGTATCATGCGAGGGCAAGAATCAAGCCACACGTAGTTCTCTGTGGAGTACACCGCATGCAGGTCTGGTCCATACACAGGGGAAAAGGGATTTTTTAAATCTTCTTATCCGTGTAGTTTAATGTCGTGCAGTAAGAACAAGGGATACACCCCGTTTAGGGATGGTCCATACACAGGGGGAAGAGGGCATTTTTTTACTTTTATTCAGGGGTGGCTGGGCCAAGATGGGGAACCTTGGCGTCACTACGTATCCTGCAAGGGAAGGAATCAAGCCATACGTAGTTCTCGGAAATCCGTGTAATTTAACATCATGCGGTGGGGAAGAAATACTTTTAGTTTATGGTCATAGAGTTTGGACCATTGGATTCTTGGTAGTTTAACATCCTGCAGCTCAGACGATAACTGCTTTTGATTTTTATGTGAAATACTTCTTCAGGAATCTCTCATTTTTAGAAGCAGTAGTGAATTTCCCGTCATTGGAGATGAGGGAATACACTCCTTTGGAGTAGACCTTGTGTATAACATATGGTCCCTTCCACTTGGGGTCCAGCTTTGGAGGTTTCTTTCCGAGTATCATTGGGGTCCGGAGGACCAACACCAATTCGCATTCTGAGAAAGATCGAAGATAGACTTTTTATTGAAGTCTCGTGCAATCCAGTACTGATATTCTTCTAGATGGTTCAAAGTTTGCAATCACTCCTCATCCAGCCGTTCCAATTCACCTAATCGCTTTTCTGATTACTCATCGTTGGATAGCTAATCACAAATGGCAACACGGAGTGAGGGAAATTGGAGATCAATGGGAAGAACCGCTTATATTCCGTATACTAATGAGTATGGAGTATCTCGGGTAGCAGTGTGGATCGTGGTTCGATAAGACCACATTACATGAAAGAGTTTATCAGTCCATGACCTCTTTTATTTGTCCACCATTTTCTGGAGAATGTTGGACAAGGTCTTGTTGAAAGCCTATATCTGTCTGTTGGTCGCTGCGTGGTAGCAGGATGAGTGGTTAGCCTTGATACCGTATTCTTGGTATTGTTTCTCCAATTCAGCAGAGTAGAAGTTAGTGTCGTTATTCGTTAGTATGGTATGAGGGACACCAAATCTGGTGATGATATTGGTTTTCACAAAGCTGACAATGTTTCTTACCCCAACTTCCTTAAGGGGTACAACTTATTCCCATTTGGAAAAGAAGTCGGTTGCCGTGAGGATACACATTAGTTGTTTGGATGTGGCGGGAGGATATGGTCCCACGACGTCCATTCCCCAGACAGAAAATAGCCATGAGTACTTGGCCTGATGAAGTAACTCCAGGGGTTGATAAATGAAGTTGGCATGAATTTTTCATGAGTTGCATTTTGCAGTAAATCACTCGAAATATCGTGCCACTATAGGCTAATAGTACCTAAGTCTTCGAACCTGATGGGAAAGCTTGGACCATGGTTGAAGTTTCCCACATACTCTGGCATGTACTTCAGTCATGATGGCTGTAGGTTTTTCTCCATCAATGCATCTGAGGATGATTCTGTTGAGGCCTCATTTGTAGAGGACCTCTTCCTGACCTGCACCACCATACAGGAAAAATTTGATTTCCCTTATCTATATTTTCTCTCGTTTAGCCCTGTCTGATGGAAGTTCTCCCCATTGAAGTTAATTTTCAATGGGGGTCATCCAACCGGTGGATGGAGCATATGAATCGGGGCAGGATTAACTTCATGAATTTCTTCCGTCTTAGTCTGAAAAAATGGGCAGACCATTCAACTATGAGCAATGATGATAACTCTTTCATCCCAGTCTAGGTCAGCTAGGGCTGTGGCCGAATTATCCAATGTGTCAGCCTGAACTTTCTGAGATTGGGGAATATAGGTGTATGTTGGTTCTGTGGAGAATTCCTCCACTAACCCTTAGACATTTTCAAACAAGGGAATCAGCTCCTTCTTTTTGATATCATAGTCACTGTTGACATTCTTGATGACCAGTTCTGAGTCACCTTTTATGTTAAGGTGGTGTACTTGGGCCTGGAGTGCGAGCTCCAGGCCTACAATGAGGGCTTGATACTCCGCTTCACTATTTGTACATCCTTCTGACAGGATGAAGGAATATGGGAAGACTGCCTTTTCTGGGGACTGAGTATTATCCCCAAGCCCACCTTGTTAAATTTGGGATCCTCCATCATTTTCCCTGTAGGGCTTCGGAATGCACCATTGAAGTACATTTCCCATGTTGGGAGCTCCTCTTCAACCGCGAAGATGTCATCATCAGGTAGCTCGATGTCAGGTGTGGTAGTCCCTATTGAGCGGTGCTCTGCCAGAAAATCTGCTAATGCCTGGACTTTGATGGATTTCTGAGGCACAAACCGGATTTCAAACTGTTGTAGGATGACTACCCATTAGGATAGGTGCCTGGTCAGCATCGAGCGACTGAGGATGTACGGGAGTGGGTTACTCCGTGAGACCAAATATAATTCATGATGCTACAAATAATGTCGCAACTTTTTAACTATGAAGAAAAAGTCCAAACAACTGTTCTCTATGATTGAGTATTGATTTTCATCACCAATCATGGTTCAACTGAGGTAATAGAGACTTTTTTCACAGCTGGCGTTATTTTTTTGTGCGAGGAAGGATCCCAGTGACCGCTCTAGGGCCGTCACGTATATGATGAGAGGTCTTCCTTCAACCGGGGGAATGCACCGGTGGGGTTAAGAGATACTTATTTAGGTTATCCAATGTCTCTTGGCAGTCAGTTGTTCATTGGTACGTGACTCCCTTCTCCATTAACCTGGTAAAGGGTAAAAATTAGCCTTCCAGGTTGGCTATGAACAGCCTGATATAGGCCAGGTGTCCTTGGAATCCCCTATAATCGATGATACTCCAAGGGGTGGCAGGTGGAGGATAGTATTTGTCTTTTCAGGGTCAAATTTGATACCAAGATGGCATATGGGGAAGCCAAGTAATTTCCCTGAGGTAACCCTGAAGGCGCATTTCAAGGGGTTCATCATCAGGTTATGCTGTCGAAGTTTGTTGAAGATAGACTCAAGGTCTGACAAGTGATCTGAGCATTGTCTGGACATAACCACCATGTAATCTATGTAACATTCGATGAATCTCCTGAGGAATGGTTTAAAGATATGTTGCATGGCGCGTTGATATGTGGTGCCAGCGTTCTTGAGGCCAAAGGGTGTGACCGTGTAACATAATATTCCTTGAGGGGCCCTGAATGTAGTGGCTTCTTCATCTTCTTGGGCCATCTTGATTTGATTATACCCAGAATAACCGTCCATGAAAGATAGATCCTCATACCTGGCCATTGCGTCGATTAATAACTCGATGATTGGGACCAGGAAATCATTTTTCAGTCTATGCCAATTGAGATCTCTGAAATCAATGCAGACGCAGAATTGTTCATTATGTTTCTTGGCGGGGACAATGTTGGCCAACCAGATGGGGTATTGGAACTCCCGAATGAAGCCCTATTTAATAATTTGATTGAATTCAGCCACTATTTTGGCAGCATGTGAGGGATGTGTTCTTATGGCGGCCTTCTTATAGCCCCAGTGGTCTTCTGGCAGACCTAGGTGATGTGTCGCCACTTTGAGGTCGAGTCATGACATTTCTGTGTAATTCCGAGAAAATACATCCCAGTGTTGCCTCAGGAAGGAGGTATATACCTTGTGTTCCTCAGAGGACATGGCTTCACTAATGAGAGTGGGCCTTGAGTCTTCCTTGGTACCCAGGTTTATTTCCCTGAGCTCGTCTACAGTTGTGGAGATACCTTCCCCAAATGCGGGAGGTGAATCCCAGAGATCTTCCTCCTCTTCTTCTCCTAAGTCCTCATCTTCTTGATCCGGTGAGGGGAGAGATCTTGACTCAGGCTCCTGGGAGTCCAGAGGCGAGTCATTTTGGGTGTCGTCGCTCAATTATTCACCCCCAAATTGAGGTTTTCAGACGTTCCCGCATTGTCATTCTCGGCTGTTATGGCTGAAGTCATGAGGACAGCTGAGTGTGTGTTCGGACTTGAGCCGCTACTCTCAATATGTTTGAGGGGAAGTACACAGTCTCTACCAAGAATTCTAAGGGGGTCATCCTAAACCATTTCCAGGCTATTTGGAGTGGGGATCTAGTCAATACCATCGAGCGAAGGTTTCTTCTTCTTTTTCTCGTAGAACTCAGTGTCAAGGTAGTGTGACTCGGAGAGCACGAATGAGGCCTTGCCAGTGCGCAATGTCCCACTTTCCCCATTGATGCAGTACATGATACATTGTTGGTAGGATGATGGAATGAACATGTGATTATGGAGCCACAGCCTCCCAAGCAGGGCATGGAATGTCGTGTTCTGCCGGACCACTAGGAATTCTGAGTAGGCCACAAGGTTTCCAAAATGGGTCTTTAGCTTTATTTATCCTATTGTCTTCTGTTCACTCTTGTCGTAACCTAGCAGAGTTGTGGCCGAGGGTATTAAATCACCCTAACGGTATCCCAACTTGAGGAGTGTCCATATGGGAATGAGGTTAACTCCAAAACCATTTTCAATAAATACTCTGTGGATCTCAACATCATCTAGCATACCAGACTCATATAGTTATTTGATGTGTCCTTTCATGATGACATCTTCTTCGTGATCGGTGAAAGAGATCACTACATTGCATTCAGCCAATCCAATCTCTGTTCAATAAATCTCGGCGGCAGCTACCTTGTCTTGAAACTCCTGGGGGATGAGCAAGGCTTCTATAAGTTCCTCCCTGAGGTATTCTGACAAACTCACGGCATCCAAGATTGATAGTTTGTCTGGTACCAAAGCCAGATGCATAAGGATTTCATATTTCGGTTCCAGCGGCCGAAACTTCTCAGTTGGTTGGAGAGTTTAGCAGGAAGCTTGGGGTTGGAAAACGTGATGAGTAGGGACCAGCTACAGGGTCGGATGTCAACGGTGTTCCCTCATTTGGGGGATTCTGCCCGGCCGGTTTGTTTTTGCACACAAAGTGGCTAGACACCTCTTCCTCCTCTGATTGGTACCACAGAATAACAGGGCCAGAGTGGGAAGTTGTGGAGGTGGAAGGATATTCTTTCTCCTGCTGAGTCCATTTAAGGGATCTCCCATGGGTTTCTGCGATATTGACGGTTTGGGATGAGGTTCAACCGTACGGTTGGTTTCGGCCGTGATTGCGCCTCCCCTCGTATCCATTGCCTCTGTGATTCCTTGTCCTGGCTCCTTGTGTTGGGAAATTGGGTCCATAAACATACCCTTCGTCAGGGAACACTTCCATAAGATGGATGACTTTGATGGAACCAATGATTGGCTCCTCATCCTATGAAAAGTCAACCTGGTCAGTTCTCCTTGATGGTGTCGTTTGGTGGGTCGGTGCCCATGGTACCATGTTTTGGGGCATAAAATCCGATAGTGTCGGGGCTAGATTCATCCTCATTGTGGACTGCTCCTCTTGTGCTTCTCTCCCCCCTTCTCAATTACACATGGATGACCGACTCATGGAGGGTTGTGAGGCCGATATTGTCAGTTGTGCTGCATCAGGGGCTATTGGAGGCAACATCGGTTACTGTAGTTTAGATCTAAGTATGCCATGGGATTGATTTATAGTCTTCCGAGTCATCCAGTATAAATGTATGCCCCTTTTTTCTAGTGACCTCCTCCCACCCCTCGCCTTTGTCGGAGTTGGTGGTAGAAATATATGTCACATGTGCTGGGGGTGGTCCCAGCTCGATCTAACCCGATTCTACCATCCTTTGAAAGAGGTCTTGGAAGACTATGCATTCCGGAATATTGTGCCCCAACATTCAATGGTAGGGACAGTGATCCGACCAGTCATCACAGCCAACTTCTTCAGGGATCCTCGGCTCTGGGAGGCAGAGAAAGTTTCTATTCATGGCGGCGATGAAGTTACCACAGACATGGTCCACTTGGATTGAGTATACTTTGTGTCCTCGTTCCTAAAACTAGTTCTGCTTTGATCCTCTCAGATCGTCCCTCTTAGGCAGAGGTGGCCACAGATATATAGGGGGTCTTTGAGGATTTAGTGGAGGCCTGAGCGGTGGAGCAGGCATAGGGGCTGGCTTGAGTGTGACAGAGGACACTTCAGCTCTTACTACTCTCTTGTATGGAGCCTGTGAGGCTATTCGGGACTTCAGATTGGTCCTCTATAGGGTGTCCTCAATTCTCTGGGCAATGGTCGAGAGATGGCGGAAGCTAGTGGTGCACTTCACTGGTATGAGCGGTGCTCGCATATCTTCTCAAAGATTATCGATGCATATGGAAAGAAACACATCTTGAGGCATTGGCGTGTTGAGGGAGTAGGTTGGACCTTTCAATCTAGTAATGAAATCTACGACCCTATCATTCTCCCTCTGCTTGCAATTCACGAGCTCACTGACCATTGTTTTAGGAAATGTCAAGATGATGTGGAATAGGAACTACTGCCGAAGGTCTTCCCAACATTTTATGGACTGGGGTAGCAGGCTCGTATACCAGATGAAGGCAGATCCTTGCAAGGTCCGTACGAAGCAGCGGATTTTAACTGCTTCTTGTTGTTTCGGAGTTCCCATCATAGGGTCGCAACAAGACACGTAGTGCATCAAATGTTATTCCAGATCACTTGATCCATTGAAGATAGGGAATACACGGCTCCCAAAATTGGGTGGAGGTGGTGTGTTTCTCACCCAATACAGGTAGGGCATCCACTCTGGCTATATCGGAGAGCGTCGACCTTCCATTGCTTCCAATCGAGCTGTTGTGCCTCGATAGTGTTGGTGAGACCATGGTTTACATCATGTTGGGCCGAGTCCTAGGCGGGTGTAGCTTGAGGAATTGCTTGAGGATCCAGATCAGTTGGCACCAGAGGAACATGTGCCGTTTTTGACACCTTCAGAGGGTTCAGACGTACTCGCTCCAGATGTTTCCTAAGTGAAGGGAAGTCTTGGTATTCATCTGGATCCACATTTGGGTAGTTGGATGGGTCAAGCGCCTTTCGGGGAGGGAGCCCTGACTGTGCTTTATTTTCCGGGGCAAACCTTGGTCTTTGAGGTGCACTTACTAGGAGCGCATGATGTGGCTCCTATTGGGACGTGATTTCAATAAGATTATTCCTCTAGATTAGCTCGGTGTTATGACACCTCAATTATTTCATTTCCTCTTCCTGTCAAGCGAATATCGCTTCGAGCATGAGCGGCATATTTTTAACGAGAGAGGGGGCGGGTTAAGGGCAACTGGTCCGTTTTACTTATCCTTGTTGGAGGCTCACAGGGTAGGTGGAGGAGGTTTAGCCGAAGGGGCGGTCATATTTAGGGTTGTCCTCTGGTTCTGGGTGTGCACAGCTAGTGGTTCATTGTGAGTCAAAGCCTAACTAGAACCATCGTCTCCCGATCCATCTGAATTTGCATCATCTCCAGTGTCACCCATGGGGTTAGCCTTTATGGCGTTGATGGATGCATATCGTGGGGTGGTGGAGATGTCATCTTCCAAATAGGAAGAGGATCACCCACGTCTTTTACTAGTCTTCCCTTTCATGTCCCAGGATACCTTTTGGACTCATTGACGAAGGGTGACATGGATATTTCTTTGATGTGACCTTATAGTATGCCACCCTTTCGGACGGGATGATGACTCAAACGATGGTATTGGAAAAGAACCACCTCTTCTTACTGTCCTCCCTAGACTAGAGAAAACTGATTCTCCTAGGGGAGTTTATTGTTGAGGAGGCAAAAATTCCCCCAGCCCTGAGGGCTGGGGTTGGATCCATTCCTTGGACGTTGAGTCTCTTCCCGCTTTTATTGGTATTATGGGAGAATTTGATGTTAAAAATTCCCCCAGCACTGTAGGATGGGGTTGAACCTGGACTGCGGCAGTGGCTGCTGCTATCGCTACCTGCCTGATCTCGCATGCCCCCATTTAGGGGTGAACTGGGTTTGGTTCTGAGTTCTTCTATGAATAAATCCCTTCTGGGGAGGTAGGCAATGACTGCTTATTGGCCTCTCTTAGGTGAGATGCATGTCGTATGCTCTCGGTGGCCTGATTCCGGAGTTCGTGGATGGCTTGTTCCTGTCGAGCCTGACGCTTCTGGGACTTACTCAAGTCCTGTCTCTGTTGGGTGTGTTGCCTGTTCGGAGCAGGGACCCCACTCGATTGTCTTCTTGATGTGATTGCGATACAAGATACCATGCCGAATGGGTTCTTCTAGGTGGGAAGTGGAGTGAAATGCAAAGCTCCATATTCTCCCCATCCTCGGATATGGACTCCCGTCATGGCGTCACCAATAAGGCAATGCAACTGGAGCAGTTCCTGGAGGTAGGCTAACTTAGGGTTCCCATTACGCCTCTCTAGTCGTGGTTTCCATGCTGAAGGAAGAGCTTCCCTATCAATGTGACGTAGGATGTCTCTTATTGTCTTGACATGGTCTAAATACCCGTCGTATGGTAGGAATCTTGATATCAGCCAACGAAGTGTTGTCCATATATTGTAGCAGATGTCGTGCATGCATTCTTCTAGAGACTTTCTATGTATGTCATATTGGGAGGTGGTCGTGGGCCAAAACATAACTGGTATATCATTCTTGGCCAGTAGTTTCCTCGGGTGCAACATGTTGGCATACTCCTCTACTAGTGATTCCTCTACCTAGTCAGCCCAACTAAGATGGTCACTGATAGTGTGGTCAGAGGCAGTGAGACTGGTAGGTATCGAATAATCATGTGGGTGATTCCGAGGTGGCTCAGAAGATGAACGTGGCCCCGAAACATCTCTCGATTGAAGAAGGGCATCGTTGGTGACTAACTAGGAATATGACATGATTGATCTCGTCTTTCTGAGTGCCTCAGCATATGAGGGATTTTTTGTGATTGATTGGGCATGGGTATGACCTTTCTGTCGATATGATTTTTCATTTCAGGGAGGACCTTCACAATGGTAGCTGCAATGGTGAGGACTACCATTACTGCATGAGGCCTCACTGATAGAGGACTTTTGCAGTTCATACCCTGGGGAGGACCTCCAAGGCGTCTTGCATCAAGGGGAGGACCTTCTGGCTGCGTAGCATTGTTACGGGGAGGGCCTTCGCAACAACTGTCATCATGGTGATGATTACCATCATGGTTTGACATTCAATATGCATCCTGTAGAGGACCTTAAAGACACACTACGACAAGGGGAGGACCTTCTTGTTTCTTGGGGCCACTTTGGGGAGGACCTTCGCAGTGGCAGTCGTGATTACAAGGACTACCATCACAGCTACTACAATGGATAGGACTACCATTACAGCTACCACAGGGAGAATATCTATGGGGTACACCCTGGGGAGGGACTTCATAATGTACAAAAATGAGGGGAGGGCCTTCTCATTGCTTGACGTATCTACGGGGAGAAACTCTGTTATCAGGGTGGCGAGGACTACCACCGTGATCTGATGCCTGGCTACATGGAGTGTTGTTGCAATGTAGCCCCTAGGTAGGACCTTCAGGGCAGGCCACGATAAAGGGAGGGCCTTCTTGTCATGATGAGATTCCACTGCAGGGAGGGCCTCCATAGTTGCGACTATTATAGCGAAGAAAACTATCATATTTTGTTGTGCCACTACACGGAGAGTGCATGTAGTGTATACCCTGGGGAGGACCATCAGGGTGGACGACAGCAAGTGTATGGCCTTCTTGCTGCTCGATCTTCTGGTCACGTAAAGGGTTTTTGTGACATGCATCAAAAGAGGAGATTTTATGATCGATCATTATATTCCAGCGGGGGAGGCCCTCACAGCTGCTCTGGGGAGGACCTTCATAGATGCTGGTAGGGACATTACGGGGAGGACCTTCACAACTGGTACTATTGATCCCATAATATGGTAATGGGTGGGAAGGGTTCATACCCTTAGATATGTGCTTAGCGGCATCAGGAACCCCAGCATCCAGCAGATCAGAGTCATGAACATACTCTTTTTTCTGGCTGCCTTCGGCACGTTCGGGGAGATTTCTTACGGTCATCGGGGACCATATACTGTTGAAAGAGGCCTTCAACTTTGGGTACCTATCTAATTGGGTCCCGTGATGCTTCCGGGATACTCCGATGAACATCTTGACTTTTAGGAGGAATAAATTCCTTATCTAGATCATCCACCGTGATGGATGGGTGCCCCCCATTTGGAACGAGTGAAGCTACTCGATCTTATTTCCCTTGCATCGCATAATACAGTCAATGACCCTCCTGGGCGGAAGCATGGATGCAGATATGCTCTGAGGCAGCTATCACGTCTCTTAGATGAGTCACCTCATTTGGGGAGACGGGCTCATGGGCTCGAGTCCTTGCTGTTTCCGCTAAGGCAATCACATTTTGGAAAGTCTGCAAGATATGATCTGGGATCTATACCTGCTCCTCCATCATTTCCGAGATATGCAGAGAGACATCTTTGTCTAGAACTAGTATGAAGGCCCATTCTGGTATCAGAGTAGTAATATCCTACTCCGATCCTCCAGTGGTCAGTGGGTACTGACAATTCTCCTATGTCGAGGAAGGTGAACGAATCTTCCCCTGGGTTGGGATATGCCATTTTATCTCTTTGATTGCTGCCACATCGGGATGGTGGACTTTACTTGAATTCCCAGGGAGTTAGCCATGCATATGTTGATTTCCCACCGTATCGAGTCGATGGCCTTTATTGGCAGGGAGACGTGCCCACCTATTAATTTTCTCCACATATAGATGGCGGTCTTTGTTGATCGCCATCATGCCGGGATGGTAGGTGTTAAGAGAATCTGCTACGAGCTGGTCCTACAGGCACTGGGTCGCCACCATGCCGGGTTGGTTGGCTTTGCGACTCTGGGCAGGGATAGGTTCCTGCTGGGTAGGTGTCGTCCTGCGTGAGCGACATGCTTGATGGAGCCCGGCGGGGATGCGCGCCTACTCGTATGATGCCTCCATGTCTGGACGGCGGGCTTTGGAGGAGAAAATAGGTGTATGTGTATGTTCATGATATATCTCAAGGACTCAGCAGCATAGCTCCTCCTCAGGGACGAGGGTGGTGATTGGTCCCTCACTGTACATTTTACGCCCTCGTCAGGCGGTCCGAGGGGTCAGCGCTCAGGGAGTGTGGGCCTGGATCCTCATGGTGAGATCCTCCTTATCGTGATGATTTTGAGTCACGGCGTGGCCGCGATGACGTCTTCCGGTGGGGGCCATGGAGTGAAACCCCCGTTCAGAGGGGATGAATTCCTCGTCGTCGACCTCATCTGCCTCCCTTAGATAAGGGAGGTACGTGTTGTCTCATTCCAGGGATAGACTCCCGAAATAGTTGGAGATGGGATCAGGGGCCGTCTGGATCTGCCTTCAGGGCCGCTGCTGGGCGGGCGACCGGTGGGTCCTGGCAGATTGGAGGGCGTGCATTGCCGCCTCCACCGTCGGGAAAGTACTGTTCATGTGGTACTCTCGGATCAATGCATCCAAGACCCAGCGTTGAAGATGCTGGGTAGGTGATGGGGTCCTCCGTTGGTGAGGAAGTCCGATCATTTCATTTTTGGAAGCACGCGCCTATGAGTTCCTTCGTAATGTCATTGGATCGAAGGGAGTTCTGAGAGGTACCTGTAAAACATTTTAACAAAGACAAACATCAAACCTGCCAAAGAAGCATCTCATGATCCCATGCATAATTAATGACCTTTCGTGGCCCCTCTTGTGAGTATAAAGGAGGCACATAGTGATATTGGGTTAAATTTTTCATGCTTGGTTAAAGATTCACGTCAGGTTCACCATTTTTTGTCTCGCAGCGCATGATGGGATCATGGGGGAGAAACGTGCACTGCCCAATCGTTGATTTGAGAAGATTGGGTTCTGCTTAATCACTCATATTGGTTGCACCGTTTTTGCCTCAAAACTCCCAACGGTTTCATATACATCAATTCATGGACCTGCTTTCCAAAGGCAGGAATTTGCTGGGTGGTTTGACAAGCGTTGCTTAAAAACTCACATTGGTCAAGAGGATGTGAAGTCGGGCTAATCTCAACCTTTTGGGGGGAATTATTTCATGTTCCATTACTCTCTTATAGATTTAAGACGTATTCATATGTTCGCAAATATTTGTTTTATACCCAAGAAGAGTATCCAGGGATTACTCCTGGTTGGAAATGGTCAGCTGGACACAGGGGTTCATAATCATTTATGCTCGATGTTTACCATCCCTCGTTGGATTAATGACCCCAAAGCTTTTGGACTCATTGAGACGGAACTGGTTTAAAGCCGTGTAATCAGGCACTCTGGAGTTTATTGTCATCTAGGGGGAAAGATAATGATTTGAGCATTTGGATCGAACCCGTGGTATGGACTTCCTATGTATCCTCATGAGAGGAATCATAATCCACGTAGTTATTTTTTTTTATGGGACTTACACTCCAAGCCGCACAGGGTCTGTGCGGTGAACCGATGTGAAGATAGTCGGATCGACCGGGTGTTGGGCTTGAACCTCGGTGAGGCTGCCTACGTACTATGCCTAGGAGATAGGGATAAAATTCCACTTAGTTTGTGTTGGCATTGGGATTATGCTATAAGGCAGCCCAGGGTAGTGGATTGGGGCTTACACTCTCAGGAGGCCCATAAGAGGATTTCATGGTCGATTCTTACTCTAAGCTCATCTGAGTCATGCTCGGTGTGAGAAATAAGAGGCAAGAGGGACGAGACGATCACGTCGCGAAAGGTTCATTCGTTGGAAGTGTGATGGGGCTTATGCATGGGGGTGGCCCAAAATGTCGTGGATTACACCGAGATGGATGCCCATGGTGATAAAGCGTAGTGGGAGAGGGTCTTGGCCCCAAATTAGAACGGAGCAGCACCCTTCCCCACTACGTCCATCCTTGGCCATTTCCGTGGGGAAGTACGGAGGTTCATGGGGGCTTCCTTATGATGGGTAGTCTGCCACTCCCTGGGGAGGGGAGAAGTGCCCCAGTATTAACATGTAGAGGGGCTGAAAGGGGACTCTCGGGCTCAGACTCTACATTACTATGGGAATGTGAAACCAGGAATGCTTCGGGAATCTGCTCAAGGGTCGGAAAAACCACTTCTCCCTCGCTTACCGTGTGTATGTGAACTCAAAATGGCGTGCTGATATAGCTGAAGGTTACATCACATGGGTCCTGTGGCTCTGGTGGAGGCCTCGGTTCGGGGCCGGTGAATGGGCCAATGAGGGGGTTACGGAGGATCAGGCCTGATTAGAAGGATTTTATCTGGCTCAGGGAGTGGGAAATTTGAAGCTTCTGGTGGGCCACACAGGTGTATGATGGGTGGTTCCCTTCACGTAGGGAGGTGTTATGCGGCTAGAGAGGCCGTCTGTGAACCAGGGTGGTCCGTGGACTGATGGTCAACCTACGAACCTGGGTGGTTCGCAAACTGATGGGCATCCCTCAAACCAGAGTGGTTCGCGGCTTCAGGTTCGGCCCACATACCAGGTTGGTACGTGGAGGGGTCCATGCGAGCAGCTGTGTCCAAGGGTGGTGATGGTCAGGGCTTCATTGGTCGGGGCTTTGCCCGCGTATGAGGGTGCTACACGGTGCGACAGATCGGAAAAGGGGCATAAAATCCCTGGTCTGCGGGGAGTGCATCCGTGGAGGGGCCATCATACACGGTCTTCTCTTCTTTGTTATTTTAAGTTCATGGTTCACCAATTTGTTATGAATTTTCAGTTCCTTATTAATTCACTTCAAGCTTCACACCTATTTTGGTTCGCAAACTGGAACTTCTCTATTTGTGAAATCCAAAACTACTTCTTTCGAAATCCTTCCACTCGAATCTGATCGATCTCCTCCTATTCTCCTTCTCTTTCTATTCCCCCTCGATCTCATTTTATAGAGTGGGGAAAGAGATGTATCTCTAGTCATGTGGAAGCATTTTTGGAGGCCCATGATAGGAAACATGGTTTACAGTTGACTTGGTCCATCCACAACTCGTGGGGGCATTGAATGCACCTCCCCCGCGAACCAAACTAGCTCAGGGAGTGCTTCATGGACACGCAGGGTTTCGCCTCCATTCCGCGATTGATAGCGGATGTGGCCTGGTCCGGTCGACACGATCCATGTACGGGGAAGTTCATGACAGTGGACCGGCTTGGGGGACATCTTTCTTCGCGCCCGCGGATGATCCCCACCTCCATTCCACGAACAACAGTGGTCCGCCGAGGGTGGTGCTTCGCGGAACCGGCCACGTATTGTTATTATTGGACCTGTCTGTGGACCAATTCGGCTTGTGCCATCCTTTGAGTATTCTCCACACATTTCTCCAATTCTTTAGGAAGAAATTGGGTAGAATCTCCGTTCAATTAAAGGGAATTCTCATTCTCCTTTGCGGATTTTTCAGGACACTACAATTATATTTATTCATTTTTATAAATAATTGTTTAATTAATAAAATTTTTAATATATTATTTTAATTCACTCATTTTTTATGTATTATTATTTTCATTTTATTGGGGACCATTATCAGTTCTTAAGAAGGTTATAATAATGAGTTCCCTTTATCAACTCGAAAAATGAAGCACTGATAAAGGGAACCCTTTATCAGCACTGAAAACATTTATAAAAGGTATGTTTTATCACTAAAACAAATATTTGATTATAAAAGTTTCCCTTTAACAAAGTTAAAATAATAATTGATAAAGGGTAACCTCTATCAGTGGTTTTATTAGCATTGACAATGGAGATTTTATTAGTGCTTTTTGTTGGAACCGATAAATTCCAACATAGTGAATGGTCTACTTTGTATTCTTTTATATTTTTATTATAGATAATACCCCTTTTAAGGGATGAAGGGGAACCCTTACATGACCCGTAGGCCGAACCCCCAAATACCGAAATGAACGTAAGGCTAATATATTACCTGAATCTATAACATAAAGGCCACCACTGCTAACTTTATGTCATGGGTCATGCAGTACTTCTCATGGGTACTCATCTTCCACATCCCATTATCGATCATTGCCTATATCTGTACAAACATAAAATTGAGTCCAATTTTAGTGGAATTGAAAAACACCATGTACTTGATGACCTCCTATGATAGAATAAACACAGGAGCACTAGTAAACATATACCACATTTCCACAATTCCCCCCGGACACTGATCAATTGAGACAAATATTACCCTTTACTCATCATGTTAGTCAAAGGGGTTGTGATCCAAGATAAGTCAACCATGAACTAACAATAGTACCCTGCCAAACCAAGAAAACTCTGCACTAATAACATCATATTGGGTGGTTCCCAAGAAATCATTTCATCAATATTATCATGATCCAGAACTACTCTATGCTCTGAAATGAAATTCCCTAGAAAGTGAACCTCTCAAATCCATAATCGACAATTAGAGATATTACTGTACAATAGGTGATCTCAATGTATGTCGGGGATGATATTCAAATTCCCAACATAATCTTCCTTTGATGCAGAGTAAATGAGAATGTCATCAAAAAATATAACTAAGAATTTATCCATGTGTGAATGGAATATCATGTTCATAATCTCTATGAGCATAGTGGGGGTAATTAGTCATACTAAAATTAATCAATAGGAACCCATAATGTGTGTATCCACAACTAAATGCCATCTCTTGAATATCACCCTGGTGAAATCCCAAATGTCGGTAGACTAACCTTAGACCGATCACTGAAATCCAACTCTCACCATTCTACTAATCAAAAGGGCTTGAATCTTACGTAAGGTGTAATTATTATTTATTTTCACTTAATAAAACTAATGATAATCAACAAAAAGCCTCATGATCTCATCATTATTTTTACCGAACATCACTAGAGTTACCCAAGGGACCTCAAAGGATTTGATAAAACATTTATATTTTTTGTATTCTTACTTCATCCTCAGTTCATGAAAATCAATTTGTTATATTTGGTACTCCTCAGAAGATATCAATGTCGGCATGGGGTGCACATTGATGTAGAATTAAATCTTCTACCATGGAGTAAATCCGACACAATTGTCAAGAAATATATCCAAATAATCCTCTACTATTTATTTAAGATAGATTTGTGAAAATATTTTTACACCAATGGATAAAATTTCAAACTGATTGGTGATTGGTGGTATGTTCCTAATAACAATCCCCACTCAGTCATATAAGGCCCCTCATATCCATGATGTAGAATCTTCTATCTTCATTACTAAGGCACTTAACTCTCATACGATGAAATTATATCTGAGTATGAACTAAATATAAATAGTCTATTCATAGAATGATATCATATAATTTCAATAAAATGAATTAGAGTTCCAAGAGAAACTATCTCTATTGAGAAACAACTCCCACTTCTAGAATATATGTGATATATAAGAATCACACCCTATAGGAACCTCTATCCAAAAAATTCTGGAAAAATATTTCACTGAAAGCTCTAAATCTAACATAAAGGGTATATAGATATTTGAATGACTCAAAAATGCATCTAATGACTCAAAGATGCATCTAAAAATACTAGAGTTAAAGTTTACAAGACACATATCATACATCAAATCATCTCATCATTACCATAATAATATCACTACATAGTCTACCTATGACTTTTCCCCTCACCACCATCTTTCTATTCCTTGTATAAACCACCAATTGGTGGTGGTGAGAGTAGGTCAAAGAGTTATCGTTCACCAGAATATCATTCTTATAGACCTCCACCTACTTTATCAACCTTTCCTCTCAAGGGGCTCCTAGAATACCCATGGTAGATCTCTGATAGCATTTATTCCTCTTTCATATAGGCCCATCATTTGACTATCCACCATCCAAAGTACATCACTTCAATAAATCCTGATCCATTTGACCTTTTCCAACATTAAAATATCATCATGCCTCTCTAGGATGACTTGATATTCTAAGTGAACCCTAGGATATTTACTCATGTGTATAATTCCAATCATATGTATGCCTCCTATTCCAAGAACCTAAATACTAATGCCTACTAGCTGCGGTAGATGACTTAGCCAACAAAATTCAAATACTGGCTCATATCGCATGATGACCCTCTCTAAGAAAGTTCTTAATAACCAGGACCTTCTCCAAAGCTACAATATACATTAGAATTTATAATAATTCCACTCTATAACATATGTCTCTATGAACACTATTCTCAAACTTCCATGCCTAGAATAATCCATCTCACACTATATCAAAATTTTAACAAGTGTGGTCGGAAAACCTCAAGGCATACTAAAACACTGACATATCTACCTAATAATTCTTAAGAAGATAATAAATTTACACAAATCACACGATAAAATGGTAGTACTCATCATGGAACAATTATTTTATGTCTAACCATGAGAGCATCATCTCATCAGGGGTATATGTGATTAGACCCCACTAGGACCCTTCCGCTATGAACAAGAATGTTTTCATGTGTTTCTATATAACTGATCAGGGTTTGAAAAAGATAGGATTATTACACCACTACCTCTATCCAATACTATACAACATGAGGTTATAGAACTCCAGGAAACCTAAGTGGTTTATATCACTAAAACTCATGTAACCTGCTAATCAAGCATGCACCCTCATCCCAACCTGTGGGATCTGTCAATGGTCGAACATGGAGTCAATCATATTTCTGGAAAATTGGTGGGGGCTCCATGAAATTATCATCAAGTGGAAGCACTACTCTATTCGCAGTTGTGGCAAACTCCTCATGAATATGTCCTTGAACTGAGTCCTCATCACTCAGCTGATCATCTCTATAGGCCTATATCATTAACATGGTTTGTTGTTGTTGTGGAGGAATCCTAAAAGTCAAGAATATTTACCATGGTTATATGAGAATATATTAGGGTATGACTCAAGAAGGTAATGAATGTGAAATGGCCAAATCCACTATGATGAATATTCCATTGTTTTCCCTACAACCAAATCCTTGGTATGTTGAGTCAACAAGAAAGTTATTATAGTACTAGTGTACGGACACATCATCTGTCACACCATAACTAGCATCCCTTTCATGAGATATAAACTCAAAAATATATAAAATCATTTACCTATGTTCCCAATAAAATCCACACAATAAGTCCAGCTCTAAACACCATCATAGTGATAAATTACCTTTGATACCACACTGTCCTGACTTGACCCACTAGGACTTCACCTAGAACTACAGTAAGATGAGTATTACATCCCAAACCTACCTCAAATAGTCAAGGGATAGTTCCTAGTATTGAGGAGGAATTTAACTAAAATGGTATTCCATAGCCTAAATTATGTATAGACATGCACAAAAACCCATATTAATACAATTGTGTATAGTTATAATAATAAATTGAAACATATAGAGTGTAATCAATGGGAGAAAAAACCTCTAGAAAATTCATCAAAATAAAATAATGTAATATTAAAGAAAAAGGGAAATAAAAAACCAAACTAGAAATGATTTCAAAACCTAAATGCCATAAAAATGGAAACATGAAGATTTCTTGGCTCATATTTTCTATAACTAACCACTAAACATGGTCGATGCTTCCAAGTACCATTGTTCCCCATCGATATTTTTTTAGTTAAATCACCCTGAACATTAATATAATCTTCATAAGAAACAAAACATGAGGGTGAATCCTGTTTCAGGGTTAGTATATATATACAATACAGGAATCCCGGAGAACCAAGAGGTAATCAATATAAATAAACATTCATCTTAACCAATAAACCATGTGGGAATTGGTACCCAAACATTATAAATTATCATACTGAAAACCCCATTATAAATGGTGATAAGTCCCAATATCCACATATAATTAAGGATGCCAAGATTAGTTTTTATATAGATCCAGCGGTTTCATATTCAATTCCCAACACCACATGATACATGACCCGAATTAGGCTGGAGGGACCACTCGTCACTACTATGCTTCAGATATGAGGTAGGAGTTTCTCCATTGTAGTTCTTGATCCCCACTAGAGCTTAATGATGGAGGATTATCACTCCATATGTAGATTTCCACTTCCATATTAGTATGAGGGAGTGACTAATCAACCTTTATAATATTATGGGGGAACCACACCCCGGTGCACTAAGGGAGTATCGTCCTTGAAATCTCTAAGATAGTAAAACCTAAAAACATAAATTTGATAAATTTAATTGGAAGAAGAGGATAAATCATATTACCTCATATCACCGATCTATTGAAAACAGATAGTTTTTCATCACATCATTCATGGAATATTACTCATGATCGTGTACCCATGGGCCCAAATCTGAGTCCTAAAGAGGGAGGTAACCCTACTAGAAATATTTAGGTAATTTATATATTATCTTTATAGGGTCACATGGTGTGTTAATCTACTATATCATTAGAGAATGTCCTCCCTGGGAAATGGAATGCCTATATATGTGGCCTAACATGGTGTATCCCTCAGGAGATATGAAGTTTCTATCTACTCGTGGCCCTAAGCATGTGATCTCATTACACATATTGGGTAGGCATGATGCCCCAAACATCTTGTCAATTCATCTAGGGTTTTGGGACTATTCCCTTGACACATGACATTCCTACCCGACTTGGGTCACATTGTGGGATACAATGAATGTGGTATTTAATTCATAAGAACCCTAGCCATAGTGAGTTTCCACCGAACAAGACTTATTTTCCTTAGAACTACACATAGTGTATGCACTTTTTCAGAGGAAATGAAACCAAGTCCTCACATGGATTCATGTTCCCTAATTCTCACACCCTTATCCACCATTTTAATTTCCCAAAATGAATTATACCAATTGATATTTCTTCATATCAGTGTTTCCCAGACACTGATGTCCGTAAAACTATATTCCATTTACCTGGGTGGTAACTTTCTCACAACCCATAATCGTTTATGCTTTAATTCCTTGAATAAAACACACACAACCCCAAATCCATCTCAATCCATCCATAAAAAAATTTATCCATATTTTTTCCATACAAAGATTATTAATATAGGGGTTAAATCATCCTCAAATCTAATTTAAAAATTTTGAATTGTGGCTATGGGGAAAAATTATGATCACAAATAAAGGTATATGAAACCCACATGAATGATGTGAATAACATCATTAGATGATGCGATCTTGGCCAATGAGTACATTATGTTGAAATGAAGGAGAATTAATGTGTGCCAAATGTGTAAGAAAATAGGTTCAAATACACCCTTTAAAATTTGCATCATGTGATGAACATAAAATACAGATAAAAAAGTGGATATATGGTAAATTAACTGTTAGATAACAAATTAAAAACAATCACTATCTGAAGAATAGATCAATAGTCAGTTAAATACATGTAAGCTAGAAATGAAGGTAAAGATCTTCTTTTTTCATTTATTTTATCAGGATTTTTTGAGATCATCATCATTAATCATTATTATCATGTTATCAATGGCAATGAATCTATCACTTCCTCCGCTCTAATCAATTAGGTTTGGGAAGATAATTCTGGGTTTTTTCTTAACAACATATTTATAGAGGATGATTTTTATTTGTCCTATTTAATAAATTTAATAAATATATTATTTAATTTACATTACATAACTGCCAACCATTTTCTTCAAATTAATTCCTAATGATGACCTATATTATGCGAAACCTAGGGTAAACCCCACTTTTGGGAAACACCCTTTGCCTCAAATTTCCCATTTGATTTTAATGTGATTTCCATTTATTATAAAATGGTTTTAGTGTGTTATTTAATTTATATTTATATTTTTAATAAATTAATTTTAGGGTCCAAAGACACCTAAAACACAATATCAACTCTGAGGGAAAATAAAAATATATATATATATATTTAAAGAATCAAAAAATTAAAACAGATGTTTTTACATCCTATGTACCTGTCTTTAAATTTTTTTTCTATGATCTCCATAGATTATTACACTTGAAATTGTACCTTTTCCATCTATCACTATCTCCATCAATCACCATCACCTTATTAGTTTCAATATCTCATCATCATACAATGTCAAGTCACTGTGTGATACAAGAACCATCCTCTAACCATTACCACACCCCCAATGTTTCAACCATGACTCATTGTGATTCCATTACCACATCTTCATCTGGGACTCCCTCTTGGGATATCATCGTCAAACCAAAAACCATTGGGAAGGTCGATGGTAAAATTATATCATGATAAAAAATTAAAACACAAGGTGGTGAGAGAATAGAAAAGATAAAATGTGTGGGAAATTATTAATGGCCATTAGTTATTCAATTAATATTATCCCTAAGATAAATGTTTTTTAGAAACAAGAATTCCATAAAAATATTATTTGTAACATTATGGAACTGAAAGAGTGAAGAAAGAACGAGAATATGAACTTAACATCCTAATAAAATCTAATAATAAAAATATGGAAAATGATATATTCGATGATTTAAATACCAATGTATTAAGTTAAAGGGTATAATAAAAACAAAATATTTTGTAGAATGGTAGAAATTAAAAGTAATTATTCCCTACCTAAATAGTGGATCATTGACACATCATGGGTTTTCATTAGTTTCTTATGAATTTAATTTCTTCCTTGTGGTGTGAAACTCCTACAATATCAATTAAAAATATGGTGAAATAACTTTTCTATACATGATTTTTAATGTAATTCCATCATAAAATAGTACATTAATTATAATGAAGGATTTTTTGAGGTTTACTGTCCTAGAGACTAGGTATATAATTCATGAAGTACATAGTGAAAACATAAATGTAAACATTATTTAATCCTATTGAAGTTATATATTATTATTTTATCCTAGGTCACTTCTTTAGAAGTGAATTTTAGGATATACATCAAAAGAAAAGGTTGAGAATATAGTCCATTAAAGAATAGAAAAACTAAACACAACATAAGAGATCATCTTGGATATGAAATTTGGAATCACATGAGGTTATAGTAATATGAATATGATACATAACTTGAAAAATGTGAATATAAAATAAAAATGATACATTCATAAGAAAATTAGCAAGGTTCATCACTTGGGTATTCTAAAACAGATTACTAAGGTTATTATAAAACTTATCAAAAATATTTCATCTCTAGAGATTAATTCATTACGCAAAGAAGTAGAGTGATATCATGGGTAATTCTTCATATGATATAATTAATTTACTACACATAGATCAAATAACATAATATATAATTTCATGAATAACCAGTGTGAAATAATGAATTGGTTTCACCTAAAATCTTTGATTATATAAGTGTTTAAGGACAATAACTTTTGATAATTTTTACCCATGAGAATGAAATGTGGGTTTAATGAATATAATTCACCAATAAATGAATTATATTTAAATCTATATGAATACCCATGAATAAATCATGGTTAGCTATTCACAACATAGAATGTGATACTTTTCAAAATCAATGAATGAAATTGATTGCATAACAGGTATACAAAGTGGTTTATGGAACCAGCTTAATGAGGGAGAATGAAATTATATCATTGATAGAACAAAAATTATGAAGTAATGTAGTGTACATATGTTCATAATAACATAATAATATTTAACATATATAACTAACTAAAAAAAGAAGTATGGTATAAAAAAGGGAGAGGAAGATAATCTCTTACCTTGAGTATCTCATCATAATCAATGAGGAGTGAATCTGTGAGAGCTTGAAAACATAACTGAAGGGAATGGTGAGAGAATAAGAAAGGGTGTGATTTTATAAAGGTCTTCGGAGTGAATGAAATTGGATAGATATTTTCAAATTTGTATTAATGTGAGGATATTTATCTATTATTTTTTAAATATAGGCCTTGGAATTCTAGGTTCTGGAAAATGAATTTCTCAAGAGTCACCCATGGTTTTGGACCATGGTTTATGAAATTAATAATGATTTATTTCATATTTTATTTTTAGAAATGAACTAATTTTTTTACATTTATTTATTCATGGGAATATAATTTTTCCAAAAAATAATGTTTTTAAAACATTGTTTTCAATTTTATTCTTCAAAATATTATTTATATATTTGTAAATTCATTTTAATTAATTAAAATAAATTAAATACATAAAATAACTTATTTTTTTGTAGATTTAATTATATTATTAGTTAAATTATTAGTTCATATTTATTAAAACATAAAACATACAAAAAAATGGAATTGTATATTTTTTACTATTCAAAAAAATGATGTATTTTAGAAAATTCTCAATATTTATGCCTACAAAAATTTTGACTTGGTGATTTCAAATATAGTATTTATTTACCAAAATAATTTTCTTCACATGAAAATTTTGTCTTTTTAATAAAAACCAAAACTGAATTGAAAAGAAGAAAATTTCCGACATAATAAACTTTTCCACCTTTGTATATATTATATAGGATATAATATTTTTATTTAAAGATAAATAATTGTGTTTTTTATGAAATTATTTCATGAAAATAACATTTATTTAAATTATTTATTTAATTGATTTATTTTGAAAAAATATAATTATTTTTTCATTATATCAAAAAATCAATTTATCATATTCATTTTTTATTACTTTTATTTTTAAAAAATAATGAAAATGGGATTATATAATACTATATTTAATTAATGTAAGGAAATTTATACATTCATAACATTATCCTCTAGATACATAAACCCTTATTACATCAGCATATTCCTTAAGGGAAAGATGTGAAGTGGTGATACATTCATGGGTTGGATTAGGTAACATTGATATAGTGGGGATTTGTACTAAATATATCTTCTCTGATTTTCAATACCTCTCGATCCATATATATTATATATCTAGTTGGGATTGGTTAAGGGTGAACCCCAATGATTCTATCTCCCTCCCATGATATGAGAAATGTTCTTTAAAAGGAACGATCCTCCTAGGCAAGCCCATCATTTCTAACTTCTGTATCAATTAAATATTTTTCATATTTTATATTCAATAATTGTATTCGTAACATTATTAAAAATGGTCATAATTTCCAATGATTATATTAATCAATGATTATATTGACCATGGTTTTGTAATGGTTAGATCCTAATAATCAATATTCCCAATATTCCCTATCAAAAATAAACTACTCTAATTCCTCAATATTAACTTCTTTACTTATAATGAATCTATAATTCCCTCAAAAATTTCGATCATATGAAAAATTATTATTTTTATAATTTTTATTATAGGAACGACCATAATTGGATAATTCAAGACTATGGATTATACATTAGTGTGTGACTTTTTCTTCTTTTTATTATCTCAATTTATTATTTCTAGTTGTTATTTAAATATTTTTCAGGATTTTAACTTCCATTTTGAAATATAAAATAATTTATATGGGATTCATAAAAAAATAATAGTTATAAAACATTATTTATTTTAATAATAAGAGAAATATATTTTGAAATATTATAGATGGATCATAAAAAATCTCCTCAAACAACCAGATATACCTTTAATTTGTATGTAGGATTTTATATTTCCAGAAATATCCAAAACTAATTAGTTAATTAAAGGGGTAATATAAATAAATAAATATATATATATATAATATAAACTAATTCAACTAATAAAATCATTACTTACATAAATCCATATTTACCCAGGTCCCATATACCAAATGATTTTTACACCTATCCAAACTAAAACACCACATTTTGGATACAACCATGATGTCATAATTTATTTTCAACTTTAACATTATGATATATAGAAATTTTAATTCATGAAATAAAATATGTACTAAAAAATTAAAATATTATATATAACTCCATCGGCTCAAAAATTAATTTAAATTTCACCCAAGGGTAATCAAAATGTCCCAACATCAATGAAATTTAAAAAACATTTTTGATTATTTACAATAATGAATTCATCATTATATGATTATCAAGGGGTTGAAGTATCTGATTCTAAAAAACTAATACATATACAAGGAAAAAAACCCAAGTCATTAAACTATATTCATATATGATACCAGTTTTTTATATTATTATTCATTTTTATGTTTCCATGTTCATAATATTCTTGATATGATTTCCTCATGCTATGTTCTTATACCATCCTTCAGTTTAGATAGAAATTATTTTTTAATATCACTATTTCATGGTAAAATTAATGTTCAACTATATTTAATTGATTCATATATCATATTTTATTCCCTTTCTAGGTTTTTTAGTTAAAACATTATTTTTCAATGTATCACCATAGAAATTTATATGTTGTGTTTTTTTAGTAGGGAACCATATGTGGTATATTATATAGAATAAATATGTGTGTTTTTAAGAAGATTTATATTTATATTATATCAAAGATATTAATCCTTTGGATTCTTGGATTATGTATTTAATTTGAATTTTTTTATGTATAGTAATGAATGATTATATAAATAATTATTTGTTATGTATGGGTCATCTCAGTTAGTTTCAAGGAATTAGAAAAAAAGTGTGCATTTATAGAACTAGATCTGAATGTGAGTGCATAACCTACTCATACCTTATTAAATCTCTAAGAAAAGAATTAATAGTATGGATAAACATATCACATTTCATACTTATAATTATATGATTGCATCACATGTATCTTAAAAAATAGATAATAGCATCTCATGTCACTCATCTAGGCATGATCACACACATTTCCAATATTTCTCAAATGTGTGACATGAAGTAATTCCTTCCATAAAGGATGAAAAAACAAATATTAATTATTAAAAACTAAAACGATAATCATAAACATGAAAAACAATCCATGGTTATATCAACATCATGGATATCTCAAGTATGTAATAAATTTATTAATGCTCCCATGTGTTATTACTTATTAACCTCATGTAATACGAATTACACTAAAACTTACTCACCATGAATACTAATGAAACAATATATGATACTCTGCATGGAATACTGAAGTGGGTTATACAAAAAAAACTTATTTTATACCAAATTATTGAATAATATATCTCTATATTATACCCTACTCACATTTTCCATAACATCTCATCACATCCATTATCTTTCCCTAAGGATCATTCACCTTGGAAAACTCAAAATCATACTTTTAGGGGTCAATTATCATTACACAATCATGATATTTTCATTTCATAAGAAATGATGATAATGTTGGATTGTATTTTTATAATATGATACATTTATATAATATTAAAACACTTCCAAGAAAATATTAAAAATTCCATATCTAAAATATTTTTTCCTCCATGACTAAAATGGAAAGATATAGTAACCATATATGTACACCATTAAAAGGTTTCGTTAAAAATGTTAAAAAATACATAACACATTTCACATCTTTATGCACCATTTGACAACACTCCCCCAAAAAACCTTTAGTGATATAATGTATATGAAGAAAAACTATTTAAATAATAGTGACATTTTGGATTCATAATCGATATATTCAATGCTTACACTTTATATTAAATATTTTATATTAACTAAATCTAGTGCTTTTAAGTTATTGATAAATTTAGTTTTTGAAATCATAAAAATATTCCTAGACATAATATATCAGTATATTGAGACCTATCCATAAAATTTAATTATTTTATATTAGATGATTTGGTACTAGATATAAACATATTTTTATATTATGATATTTCATAAAAAATATCATTAAAAATTACTAACTAATGTTATTTTATATTGAATTATGAAATTAGAATTATTTATTAGTAATATTTTTTATTCTATAAGGTCACATATACCCCCAATAGAATAATAAGGAACCCGGATTTGGTTAGTAATGATGCTCTACAGAATATTTAAAAAATTTCAATGTGGAAAATTCCATTTTCCTAATACCCTACTTCATTTTCTAACAAGGTTCCATAGCCTCCTGATGATTGGAATCAATGTGATCTCATTTATTGTATGTATTCCCCCATATTTCTTGCACCCACTTCTTATAGCTATAGTTTTCCTCGTGTCTTCCACCTCAGTTTCATGTGGGCCCCTCATACCTCATTCCCCGCATCTTGAACACAAAACACCCTCGATAAGGCACACAAAAATTTCAATTACACTACCTATTACATTCACAAGTGCCCAATTTCCACCTCCCCCAGCAAAAAAACTAGGGAACCAGGTGGTTTCCATTCCTTTATAGGAACAGATCTTCCATTTTCCTATAAAAAGCTCCCCTGTTATTCCATTTAATGACATATAGACACAAAGTGACACTCAGTTGAAACTAGATGACACAAATCTAATTCTTGATCTATATAATTTCCCATTAACATGTCCAAGATATAAAAACCCTGCCCTGAGTGAATTTCTGAGTCAAATACAAGGATAATTAAAAGAAATTAGGGGTACTTGTTCCGTAAAATGGTGTTGAATCCTAAAAACATTATAAAAGACAATTTATCCTATTTTCATCATTGAGGTTAATTAAAAGGTCTAATCTATAAGCATCCCCCATGTAAAGCTGTGTAACCAGTCATCCATCCCTTCTGTGGAGTTAATAATGTGTTAATTCTACCTCTTGGGGATCACTAAGGAATCCCTTCTACCAACCTCTATATGATGATTGAAATGGGAAAAATTATCCCTCCAAGGGCTCACATGGGATCCACCTCACCTAATTAGATAATTTGA
Organism: Viscum album; assembly: GCA_963277665.1. Taxonomy (NCBI): domain Eukaryota; kingdom Viridiplantae; phylum Streptophyta; class Magnoliopsida; order Santalales; family Viscaceae; genus Viscum; species Viscum album. The sequence goes on along the minus strand of OY728140.1, from coordinate 589,512,385 downwards.
TGTTATTCCAATGGTTACCACCTATTTTTCCCAAGACTCATTAGAATAGAGTCATGCATATACTTCAAGGCCACACATGGACACTCAATTTAGGGTAGATATCTACCATGAATAAATTCAACTCTTTCACCTTGGTGGGCCAAAGTACCTTGTACCTTTTCACCTTAGTCAAACAACTAAAAAATAGTTTTTTCTTAGATCTCATTTTTATATTTTTAATATAAATTAATGATTCCTTATTTACACTCTTTTCCCCTATTTATCTTATATTAATTTATATTTTAATTTCCATTGCTATCCTCCATAACTATTATCCTACATGGAATATAATAAATCATTTATTGTGTTTATAATGATGATTTCTAATCATATGAAAACCTATGGAACCCTTCTTCAATCAAGAAACACATCGTGGTTTCTCAAAATATTTTTTTATAGAACTCAAGAATCGAGCAAGAATATCTGGGTCTAATCGATCATCCATAGATTCAAATGATTAAATGTATATTTATTTTTGAGTAATTTTGAATGTTTCTTTCACTATTTCAAACGACATAAGAATCCACTCACCCTTCCCTCCTATATAGTTTTCAGGTGACAAGAGATGGATATAAATGGGAATCCAATCTTGTGTAAGCCCACCCCAAAAAGAATCTCATACATATTTCCTATACTAAACCATTTTTCGGCACTCACACATAAAGTTACTGATTTTTTTATCTTAAAAAACAAGAAAAAAATGTTTTATTCTACATGAATTTAATGTGCTCGGAATCAGTTCTGGATCTAAAACATTAATAGGATCAAAATTGGTTATAACATTATGGTCATAAAAGGAACTTTAACAGTCTTTATCAAATGACCTTAAAAGGTATGATATTAAGGATTAAATGATTCTAAAATAATTGTGTTCTGATTCCCCTCAGAGGTATATATGTGTATAAATTCTCTTAGATCTAATCCTAACTCAACACATCCTTTAAACTTCATATATGGATATAAATTTCAAATGGGTGTACTATATCTGTTTAAATGATAGTATAAGAAATCAATGTGAGAGATGATAATGAAACTCTCATATATATATATATATAGTGATCATATCACTCATATTCTCATAAATTCATGCTTTTAGTTTAAAACAATCATGAAAAGGATTTCTTGTGTAATTACTCTAGATAAATTTATATAAAAATCATATATATATATATAAGGGAGTTTCATATAAGGAAAAAACACCCATGTGAGATGATCTGACCTCCCATGCTCTCATTTAATAAAAATGTTCATCATCACTTCCATTGGTGATTCATAAGTCTCTTTCCTTTTGATAGTAAAATATTGATAATAAAATTAAATCACTAGCTACAAAAGAAAAGATTCATAATATATATGGTGAACCTGATGTAAAGTCATTTAAATGTGAGATACATCAATTGATAATGCACTTTATTTTGTGATAATAAAATTATGGGTTCCTTTGTGTGGGTTTTCCCTTAGTTATTTACCAAAACATAAAAATGGGATTCTTAGTTAATGAACTATAAGTAAAAAAATTTACCATCTAAGATAGGGGATATCGAGAAAAAATTCAAGTAGTTATGAATAGTCACCAAATGAATCCTCATACATAAGCTATAGCTGTATTGAAAACCACAACTCCGTAACCCCAATGAATTTTATCATCATCCTAGTTTTAGAAGCATCTTGTTGGGAATGAAATGGTTAGGGATTATTTACACAAAAATATTATTCCAACAATATAGACATCCCACACAATATTATAGGAGTTAATTCCCTACTAACTATCCAACTCTTCATGGATCTGTAGAGAGAAAGATCCCCCTTTAATCACATCTAACATCTTTTGGATTTAATTTTATTAATGATATAAAACCCATACCACATATCTTAAGGAACTATAGTTGAATTTTCATTATATCGTGATGGATACCTAAGAAAAATGAATGTGTGGTCATGTAAACTATGGTCATTATTAATGACATATGTGCCCAATCCCCTAAGAAACTACTGAATAGGTAGTGTCATCCATTGTCACCATAGATAAGGAACCTAAGAGGAGATATCCATAGGGGAAATTAGGCATTGGATGTTAAGAGTATGTCTATTCCACTATTACATCCATCAATACCCCTAATACCCATTTATATATCCATATAGTGGCTTGAGTGAAATATTAAGTCACCATAATAATGTTGTATATGATTTCATAGATGTGTGTATCAATGATTAATTTCATAGACCACTCATAGGATGAGTAACAACCTCTAGGTAGGTTCTTTATATAATGGAATTGTAAATTACTCTAGAGGTCATACCCAATGTATTTTTCCTAATGTTCCTCCTTGAGCCAACATGAATATGAACTGTAGAGGACCTCCCAATTTTAAAACTCAAATGGGAAGATATCATGTTCTTTTTACAACCCTTATAATAGAGTTTATCCCTATAACACTATAAATATATTCCATTATGTTATTACCCATGGTGAATGGAATAGATGAAATCATTGTGGTCCTCCCTATGACTAAATTTTGGAGGTCCAACTAGTAACATACAAATTTATCAATGTGAATCTCCTCCCTTGATCAATAAATCCTAAATAAGAAACTCTACATGTCTTACCTAAGTTTTTATAGGATGATCCTCCCGATGATATAAAATCAAGTTAAAATATATGTCCCCATCATAATTAAACTCAATAGGTTTATAAAAATATAGGTATTCAATAATTAATATTATACAGAGGTTATACGCGTTCAAAAAATTAAGCACCCAGGAACCAAAGAGGTCCTCTACATAGTGATCAAGTACCCATCAACTACAAATGTCATACTCATGGTGATCAAGTTCTTAGTAATCATGGAGGTCCACCCTACGGTGAACAAAAAATTGATTTCACAAGTCCTATAAAGATTATTTGACATAATGTTTTTCCTCAAGTTGAAACCATCCCAAGGATGAATCCTTATTGAGAAATATCGGAAAATAAAATTTTAGATACACTCTATATTCAAACATTAATTGAAACTACCATATCCTAGAAAATAAATGAGTTAAGATGAAGATCAACATCTGTATATAAAATATATTGTTTCAAGGATTATGTTTTTGAACACGTTCAATATCACCCAATATCACTTGATAAAGAATCATTAAAGAGACTTTTATTGTTATAACATGGTGGAGAACCATTCTTTAAAGGTGAGTAATATTATATCTTTATATGGAAAAAATTGGTCAAATATAAGACACTGGTCATTTTCTCACCAATAGATACATCCTAGTATGTAATTATTGATACCATAAAATAGGAATATATACACCACCTTCATTGTAATTTGGGGGTAACATTAAACCATATCAAACCCATATATTTTCCTTTTTGAGAATATTACAACTTCCTTAAGGTAATGAAATAACATTATTACTAGGTGTATTTAGCTACCCATATAGTATACCAGTAATCTAGGTTGGTAAAAAAATATGAGTTCCCCTAAAGGGAATTATTCAATTTATTTAATTTACTTTGTCAATTATTCATGGATGATTATCCAGAATTACACATCAAATGTTGAGTTTAGTTTTGGGTGTTTCATATCTTTTTTATCAATATGAATCATCGTCATCCCAATTTTTCAGCTTCAAATTCTATTACCTCAAATAAGGCCCTAGATACAAGAGTTGGGTGCGCTAATTAAATATCCCAATGAATCCTTTGTAATGCATGTGCCTAGAGGATACACACTCGATATGAGAGAGAAATAGGTAGGAACCCAAACCAAGCTCACAAAATCAAAAAAATCAGAATTAAAACATGATACTTTATAAATCTATGAAATGTACACCACTCTTAATGGTATTAATTTAACATCCAAAAAAATTTGAGACTATATTTCAAAATTAGTAGTCCAATATAGGATCCTGAATGGCTAAGATGGATAAGGAAAAAAATTAAAATGTAAATAAGGTAAGAACTAACCTATTGGGAATGGGATATATTTACTCACATCAAAATTTTTATAATCACTAATTATATATATGGATGTGGTTATAATAACAATAGAACAAAAAAATCCCCAACCTAAAGTTATAGGGGTTTTTAACCCCACATTGGATATTAGTGTTCTCTAGGATAGGGATCACCCCATAATAGGTAACTATATGGTCTATAACACATGTAATTAACTTTTAATTCCCATTTATTTTGAATAGAAAAAGTATAATTTATAATATATTCACCCAGAAGCATTATACATGAATATAATATTATATAATCATAATTGGATCATCGAAATAAGTGATTAAAATCCTTAACGGGTCACAATTCCAAATCATAGAACAATGAAATGGTGAATGAGGGTTATTATATATCACTTGAAGGGTATTATAAGGATAATGAGGATTTATTTTACTTTTATATGGATGGGAATATATTTCTTACCATGGTATTTACATCAGTTAATGTTGTTGGTGTAAACCCCTATGATATTTCAGTGTTTGAAAATGATGCATGGGGGAATGATAAAAAATTAGGAATTTATTTAGAATTTAATATGATCTAATGTGTGAGAATATGGTGTACATACCCATTATCATGGATAGATTTGTGATCTAGGAACTACATGAAACATTCCACTACTACCATCTGAGCAATCCAATGATAACTAAAAAAAGGACGTTCATGGATGCATCCACATACCACCCATCACCCAATAAAGTTAAGGTTATTTCTATTAGGGGGAAAATTTCCCATAAATATGTGAAATATTGAAATTAAGTATTTTTATTGTAAAGATAATCAGAGTAGATATACTCTCTATGTTAAATTATCTGGCTAAAGAAGTTATAAATTCATTAGTTCATCCTCTTCAACAATAGGAGATCTCATAACCAACAAGATTATAATCAATACATCTAGTAAAATTGTGCTTGGAATAAAGTAATAGCCCAATCTTCCACAGTACGTTTCCCTTTGTATAATGCAATAGCTTGCATTGCAAACAACTTTGAGATTCTAACACACCAAGACCAGTCAAACTAGCAGTTATGAAATTTTATAAATTTTATCTTTTCGTTAAAAATAGATACATAATACCTATATATATTAAACATATTTCATTGGAGTCATTTTATAACAAGTTTTGATATATAAAATTTTATCGATATTTTTTCTGTCTATTACACACTTCTTAGAAGCATTTGAAAACTTGTATAAAACATAAATTTACCACTTCTATGAGTTGAATTTTAAAAATCCGAGATATGATATTAATATTAGTAAGTAAAATCTGGTGCAATAAGATGAAAATACTTTTTTTGAAATAGTAACTTTTGAATTTTATTTACCAGGGTTAAAAGTAAATAGGGTAATTTAGGGTAAAAATGATATCATAGTAACCCTGACACATGTCCTAATTCTTTTGGATAAGTATAATTCGACCAAAAAACCATAGGAATAAAATATGATCCTATTTGGTCCACTTGGATTAGATTAGGACATTTATTATTATTTTATTTAAAGAAGAGTTAAAAGAGTTAAATTCAAAGTTTAATAACTAAACAATTTTTAATATAGGGTTAAACAAAATATAAATTCTACTATAAATATTCATTATAATGTAAAAAATATTTCCTACATAATGGTATTTATTTTATAATTTTTAGATATTATATAATTTAATTTATTTATGACGCAATGATGATTCTGTAATTACCTTACTAATGAAATATTAAAACAATTGATATTATAAATATCCAAATATATGTAAATTGAGACTTATAATCAATTACACTAATTTTACAGATTAATAATACATGTTAGGGTTGTTTAAATAAATTTTATTCAAAGTGATAATGTTTTTGTGGCTTTCAAAAAAATAAAATACTAAATAGTGTCAAAATTGACATAATTGATTTTTTAAAACAAAAATTATATTATTAATTGATATAATATTTCCAAAAATATAAGGTTTTGCAAAAGGACTTAATAAGGATATATATATTAATAGTTAACCACATAGGGTTCTCTTTTCAGGCTATAGTAATTTTATTAACCATATAATATAAAAATACAATGAGACATAGTAAATGACAAACTATTTAACTAAGAGTTAAATCTAAAATATAAGGTTAATATGAAGACCTAAACCCATCTAAAACCTATTGGTTGAGTGTTTTTTGACCCATCCCCACATTATCCTTAAAATAATTCATTTTTGAGCAATTATATACCGAAAATTAATTTATTATAAAATAATATTTCAAGATTTTCCTAAAGTGACCATCACCTCTCTTATAAAAGCGCACTTCCATTTCTCTTAATTTCGCACCTCCAAAGCCTTTTTGTTTAAACAAAACCTACCCAAGTATCCTCAAAACGTTTATAAATTAATCCAAGAGTCATTAAATTGGTCATAAGGCCAACCTAAGGATCCATTTTGATCAAATCAAAAGGAAGAACCCGAAGAAAAGAAAAAATATTTCATCACCTCTTTCAAGTTATTTTCATCTTCCACTTCCTCTTTCTTTGTTGTTTCCATTATAAAATAATAACTCTAGTATATTATATATATTTTGATGTTATTAAAAAAATGGTACAACAATATTCATTATTCTATCTATACTATAAATGACGAAGTCACCATATGTGTGTACATAAGGATTACCATCTGCACGTCGTGGTGTAGTTTGTTATTCAAACACTTCATTATTTGTATGGGTATAATAATGTGTATAAGTAATATAAATAAAAAATATAAAATGTTAATGATTATGTATATATGATATACCATCCAATTAAATATGACTTCTCCATCAATATAATGATATCATTGCCCGTGCGTTCGTACGGATTACTATCTCCACGAACGCGATGAGATTCATTTCCCATCGTAATCATTCAAGAATAATTTTCTTTTTATGATTACAAATAATGTTTATTAACATAATATAACTATTTGTGTGAATCAAATACATCCTATCCATATCAAACATGTCTTACATTACCAACCATATAACGGAAAACGAATCATTTAACACCTGAAACAATGATACTACTAAAATATTATTAACAAAGTAATATTATAAGATCATATATGATATCATATTTATGTATATAGTTCTATTATAATTTAATAAAAATGTTTTATATATTATATAGGAGGTTAAAATACAATTTACTAAGGAAATGTACAAGGTAAGGGTTAATTTCATAATCTCTTTATTATCTGAGGTTGTTTTTACGTAAGTATCTACTAGGAAATCATTATCATACTTATCCGTGTTTTATTAAAAATGTAATTCAAGAAATTCTTACTATTTAAAAAACTATGGGTTAATTTCATTTATACCCTTATTTAAACATATATGTTTTGAAAGGAATATTTCCGTCATTTTACAAACAAGGTACTTTATGACCTTTTCAACAAAATTAAGGTAAGAAAGTCTTTTTTTAACTTATACAGTGGGTGTAGCTATAATACGCCGTTATAACATCATCGAAGCTTCCCATACAATCTAATAAGAATATTTTCCAAATAAATGTTATCTTTTATAATTAAATAAATTTTAAATGATTTCAAAATAAAAATATATATTTCTCTAAAAAAAGTTTTTATTCCATCTATGTCATCATCCTTTGATGGATTTTAATCTTGTTTAATTTTTATTTATTATGATACAAAACATAAATATTGTATTGATTTTTTTGTGATATTTTTGAATATGGATATGTCATTTTTTCACCATTCATGGTTTATGGATAAATTATTGAAATTTCTTATGTTAGTTTTAATACGAATGTTTATGTTATGTTTAAATCTTTTCATATGGGAAATGCATTGGACTTAGTATGTGACGGGTGGAGCCCACTATAGCTCATCGATTCATCAGTAGGTCTCATGAGAAAAACTAGTTTCTTGGAACAAGGCCTTGACAAAATCTTATTTTTAGTCTTGTCACAAGGCCTTGAATATGTGGTTATGAAGTCTAGCATTATGAATTCCATCATTATGAAAGTGGAAATTAGTATTTCATGTGATTGTTCTACTAGTAGAATATCCATCTGAATAAGTAAATGGAATTATTTGATTTTAACTTTTCCATATTATGATTAATTTTATGGTTAAAAGGATTTTTTTAGTCTAATACAATAACATAAATGTTTATTCTTATTTATGACAGTTTCCTCTATATTGTTATCCTTACTGAGCATCTGGGCTCACCCCTTTCTATGTTTTATTTTTCCCAGGATGTGAAAAAGTATTTTATGGTTGACCATAATGGATATGCTAAGGATATCAGTGTGTTAAAAAGGGAACAAGATGTTGTTGATTTTTTATCTCATGATGTAATGTAAAACTTATGATTGTATCTAGTACTTCAAGGCTACTAAACTTATCGGTGTTTCAGGACATGATTTCTTATATCATGCCAATGTTATGTAATAATGCACCGACTTTGGGTAACTGGGGTTAGGGCGTTACAAATAACATTTCAACTTGATTTAAATTTTATTAATCACCATGAGTTCAATATACATGGATAATAATAACCAAATGTTTAGTAAATTTATTCTAGGCTAAGTCTTACATGATTCCCATCACAGATACAAAATATCTTATAGTGACATGTTTAGAAAAAAGATCATGATCTTGAATTTACCTAGGACACTATATCACAATATTTTAAGGAATATATTTCTATAGGTATGGATGTTTTATAATCCCACCATGCACCAAAGAATTTAGAGATAACCCATACCTTGAGTGGGTAAATTTAAATATTCCTCTTCATAACATTATAAATCCAAATTTGAAAATTCTTAATAGAAGAGGCTATTTAAGATATAACCTTTTTAAATTTGTATTCTAGTGTAATAAAATGTATAGAATAAATGTGTATGGTGTACTAAAAGTGGTGTATGGAAGTCTATTTTTTATTTTTTTTCCTCAAAATGCACATGAGCCTCCTCCCAGTTGGTGAGGACTTGGTAAGTGCAACCAAGAGACCCGAGATCAAATCTGGGTGGAGGATTATTTATAGGTATTGTATAAGTACTATATAAGTACTATAGAAGGCACTGTAGTAGTACTGTAGCATGCACTGTAGTAGTTACAGGCCAGTACTATAGCAGGTACTGTAGCAGGCATTGTTCGGTAATGTAGCTACCGAAACTATTCCTCAGTCTAGGCCTTTAGGCCACCAATTTGGTCCTTGGGTCCTGTAAGGCTTTAGGGCCTCCCAAGGCCTTCAAGATAGTTTATTATTAAGGCCTTCAGGCCACCTTAAGTCTTTAGGGCCACTCCAAGGCCTTCAGGCCACATGAATGAAGTTGTACCAGTCAGACTACAAGGGACAAGGCTTTGGAGGAGGATTCAGGGAAGGCACTTCCACTAGAGCAGAGCTAACCATAATTGGAAGAATGAGATGGTATGTCTTTTCCATCTGTACGAGTCATGTGTAGCTATACATAGGATAGCTAGATGACCAACCCAGTGAAGGTGGAGTGCTGATATCATGACACATGATGGGGAGGAGCAGTTCCAAGTTGTCTTGTCTAGGTGATTCCCTGTAAGACCCAAAGGGTCATGTTATTGTATCTAAGCCTTCGGGACATGTAAGGGTTCCACCCCATCCCTTGAAAATTGTATTATCAAAAATTAAAAAAAATGAAGGCCTTCGGGCATTTTCGACCAATAGATAAATCTAGGGGAACTAGTCAACTGTAACCACTGTAAATACTAATATAGAAACCTGATATTTCACTATATATTACCCTTAAAATAAATTTTGTAATATAATTATTGAAGGTTCCGAGTGCAATGGAAGCACATGGGTGGATGTTCCCACTTGGCTTTTTGTCATTAAAAATGATCAATCTGGGATCAATACGATGATAAACACCAGTCTCCATGGATCGAATCACAGAAATGGACAAAGAAAAGGAAATTCCAATAACCACAAAGTAGGATCGTTATAGGTTGATTATAATTAATTTAATCAATTTAAAAGAAATACCTTTTGGGTGTTCTTTCTTCGTTTATGTTCTTGATCAAATTCCAATGTGATTTGGAATTGTGTCGCAGAATCCAAGTGTAGACTTCCTCTAGCGGTGCTCCACACGTGTACCTTGTATCTCGGGACGTCTCCAAAGGAGTCTCCGAGTGCTAGCATGGAGAAACCATTTCTTGCATTTTCCACCATATATCATCTTGATCCGATGGAAGAGGATCTCTCTAGGTCTTGAGAGTGTTCATGGAGGAAGGGGTTCTTTCGGCCTTAAATGAATTCTCCAGAGTTTTTGTGCATAATTATTCTCTTATGTGTTGGAAAAGAGTTGGGGTTTTGAGGATATTTATAATCAGTATTGAAGTTGTAGAGTTATGACAATAAATAAACGTGTTATGCATTTTATTTATTTCATTGACTCTTATTTAACACCCCTATGTCGAATAATTAATTCCTTGATATGCACCCACACTGATTATAATATATATCATTTTAAACGATATTATATCCACAAAATCCCGACTGGAAAAACTACACATCGTGTATTAATAAATACATGGCATGTACTTGTTTTTCATTGAAAACTACATGGCATGTACATTCTATGTACACGGAGTGTATATCTTGTTTTCATTTATTCATTTCTATTCCACTAAGAAAACTACATGGTGTGTAATTATTAATACACGTTGTGTACTTGTTTTCCATGAAAAACTACACGGCATGTAATCTTTAAAACACGGCCTGTATATCTTGTTTTTCATTTCCTTCTTCCTCCATCATTAAAATGATTTAGGATTCCTTGAATAATTATTTACCCATGTACAGGAATAATATTTATTCTACTTGAGATACTTGAATACACTAAGTGTGTGACCCTCTAGGCCTCTTTCTTGTTGGCATTACGCGAGCTTGGCTAAAGTCCAATATTACTGTCTAGCTACGGGTCAAGGCACCCAAGAGAAATAATTTGATGTCGCATTAATGTATCACCTCATACGAATGATTACTATGTAATTTAATCCCTTTGCATAGATATCTCATCCAAGAGGTTTCATGGTAGTGTCATAAACCTATATGCTTGATCAGTTGATCTTTGACAACCTGAAATAAACTCGTCGTTTACACCATGTCCATGGAATTTCATGTGACAGTTTCATTTAAATCAATGGGACGAGTTATCAACTTCCATAAATGGATGGGACAAATCCTTCCTCGACTTATCCATTAACAACATGTCACTCGTTACATACCCAACGTACCCTACTTCCCGTCAACTGTTTGCATGAAAGTTATTTGTTAGTAAATCTATGTTTGTGAGTCATGACATGAGTTAATGATAATATTTCAGTCTAAGGACCATTACAAATGCTCGTAGATAGAAATGTCCAATGACACCAAGACATGCGGAATTTCTACTGGTGGGTCTGTTCTCATAATCTCCCATCTTGGAGATTACCAAGTACGAACTCCATGAGAGAGAGTCTCGTCTTCTAACAAGTACTCACACATGACAGTCTGTATACTATGTTTCCTATCATAGTATGTCATCTAACCGTAGAACATTATTTAAGAATATTTTTATAGAATTTCAAGGTTCACATCATAATGGGGATCTGACGTGACCTTATCAATGCAACAAATATTCCAGGACATTATTATAATATTGTTATGAAAAACAATGAACACTGTATAATAAGTGAACATTCATGTAATCAGAGTATGAAAAAGTTGGTTCTCAGGACACCAACCCTTACAAACTCCCACTTGGACTAGAGCCAACTACCTACAACTTTTAGTCCAATAGACCTCACATGATGATCATGTTTCTGCTGAGTCAAGGCTTTAGTCAAGGGGTCCGCCACGTTGTCTTCTATGGGAATACTGCTCACTGCAACTTCACCACTCTGAGAAAAATCCCTCAAGAGATGATACTTCTGAAGTATGTGCTTTGTCCGCTGATGTGACCTTGGCTCTTTTGCAAGTGCCACCGCTGCAGTATTATCACAATAGAGTGTGATAGGATCTTTATTGCTCAGTACTACATACAGCTCTTGGATGAAGCTTTGCATCCATAATTCTTCTTTAGCTACCTCAGAAGCTGCGATATACTCGGACTCAGCTGTAGAATCTGCGACCACACATTGCTTTGAGCTCTTTCAGCTCACTGCACCTCCATTCAAACTGAAGATGTATCCAGTCTGTGACTTCATGTCATCTTGATCAGTCTGGAAACTAGCATCTACATATCCTCTGATGACTAGTTCCTCATCTCCTCCATAAACCAGGAACATATCCTTAGTACGCCTCAGATTCTTAAGGATCATCTTGACTGCCATCCAATGGTGGTATCCTGGATCAGCTTGATATCTTCCTACCACACTTAATGTGTAAGCAACATCTAGGCTCGTACATAGAATAACATACATGACTGAACCAATCACAGATGTGAAAGGTATCCTTGCCATTATTTTTCTTTCTTAATGTTTCTTGAGGACACATTTTCTTGAAAATTTGAATGCCATGTGACACTTGCAACAATCCCCTCTTGGACTCTTCTACACAGATTCTCTTCAGTATCTTGTCAATGTATGAACTTTGACTCAGGCCCAGAATTCTCTTAGATCTATCACGATGGATCTTGATCCCAAGAATATATGCTACCTCGCTCAAGTATTTCATGGAGAAACATTTATGTAACCATTCCTTAACTGACTATAATATAGGTACTTCGTTTCCAATTAGTAATATGTCATCAACATATACTATTAGGAAAACGATTTCCCTTCCACTAAACCTCTTATAGACACAAGGATCACATTCATTCTTAACAAGAAAAATTCTGTTACAGCTTCATCAAAATGAATGTTCCATGACCTTGATGATTTCTTTAATCCATAAATCGATTTCTGAAACTTGCATACCTAATTGGGATCCTTTTGAGTCACAAACCCTTCAGGTTGTGTAATGTAGACATCATCTTGCAGGTTCCCATTAAGGAATGATGTTTTGACATCCATTTACCAAATTTCAAATTCATGGTAAGCGGCAATGGCCAATAGGATTCTGATGGATTTCAGCAATGAAACTAGTGAAAAAATATTTATCATAGTTAATTCCTTAACGCTGCCTAAAACCTTTTGCAACCAGTCGTTCCTTATAGGTGCTGACTTGCCCCTCCATGTCAGTTTCTTCTTGAATACCCATTTATTACAAATAGGATTTACATCAACTGGAGGATCTACCAAAATGCAGACTTGGTTTTGGTACATGGAATCCATTTCATAATTCATGGATTCTTGCCAATTGGAAACGTTTGTGCCTTCAACTTCTTCCTTTTAGGTAATAGGATCATCATTGTCAACCAATAATGGCTCACCATCCTCGGTGTCATGAAAACCATATCGTTCTGGTTCTCTCACCTCTTTCATGCTCCTACGCAGTTCTTGTGTCTTTGGAACAGATTTTTCTTCCACGGGGCTTTGTGGAATCTGTTCTTGTACCAACATTTGTGTATCTTGAGCCTCGACTTCATCGAAGTCTATCTCGCTCCCACTATCTCTTTTGGAGATGTACTCCCTCTCATGGAATATGGTGTGTCTTGCCACTGTAACCTTTTTTTCTGAGGGGTTGTATAGGTAATATCCCCTTGTTTCATTGGGATATCCTATAAATATGTACTTTGTGCCTCGATGTGAATGTTTGTTACCTGAATAGGCCTTAAAAAATTCTTCGCTACCCCATACATGTAAATTCGATAACATGGCTTTGCTTCCACTCCATCACTCGTATGGAATACCATTTATCGATTTAGTTGGTACTTGGTTTAGTATGTGTGTTGTTGTTTGTAATGTATATCCCCAAAAGGATAATGGAAGACTTGCATGACTCATCATTTATCTCACCATGTCCAACAGGGTGTGGTTCCTTATTTCATTTACACCATTCCACTGAGGTGTATAAGGAGGAGTGAGTTGAGATAGAATCCCTAACTCCCGTAAGAAATCAATGAAGTCATGATTAAGATATTATCTTCCTCTTTCTGAGCATAGTTTCTTAATATTCTTACCAAGTTGGTTCTCAACTTCATTCTTTTATTCTTTGAACCAATCAAAAGAATCTGACTTATATCTCATTAAGTAAATATATCCATATCTACTAAAATCATCAGTAAAAGTTATGAAGTATGAGAACCCACCCCTTGCTTCAACTAGAAATGGTCCACACACATCTGTGTGAACTAGTTCTACAATCTCTTTATCCCTTTCACCTTTCCCACTAAATGGGGATTTGGTCATCTATCCTTGTAGACACGCATGACATACAACAAGTGGTTTTAGTTCGAAAGAATCTAAATACCCATCTTGATGTAATTTTTTCAAACGCTTCTCATTGACATGACCTATCCGATGATGCCAAAGTTGGGTGTGGTATGAGTCATGTGAATTTACTTTGTCATCGATTGCCATTACTTGGTTTGTGTAGTCTAAAAAATAAAGGTCGTTATATAAATGTTCCCTACCAAAACAAATGCTATCTTTAAAAAAGTAGCAACATTCATTTAAAACATGAATTTGAATCCATCAGTATCTAATCTGGATACTGAAATAATGTTTTTAGTAATAGAAGGCACATAATAATAACCCTTTAACACCCAGATCATCCTATTAGGCAATGTGAGGTGGTAGTCTCCGACAGCTACAACAGCGAGTCTGTCTCCATTGGCTGCTCATAGATCCACCTCACCTCGGTCAATCTTTCTGAATCTACATAGTTCCTGTATTTGGATACAGATGTGAGCACCACAAGCAGTATTTAATACCCAATTAGTAGAAATAGATTGATTGCATTCGATAACAAATGCACCTGAAGCTTCCCCTTTCTTCCTTGGTTGGGTGTAGTTTTTCTTCCAGTGGCCCTTCTTTCCACATGCGAAACAAACAGCATCATGTTCCTTTTCCTCCCCTTTGATCTTTATTTTCTTGGAGGGCCTTGAAGAAGCATTGGGTTTAAATGTTTCACCTTCCCTTTCGTTTTATTCACCATGAGGATAGAAGGCTTTTCACGCTTCATGTCATTGTACACTTGGTGAATAAGGATAAGAAGATCAGATAGAGACTTCTCAATATTATTCATGTTGAAGTTCACAACAAAGTTAGAGAAGATATGGGGAAGTGATGCAAGAATGAGATTGGTACCCAGTTCTTTGGGGAGTTTAAACCCTAGAACCTCCAAGCGCTCAATGTAGACAATGAGCTTGACTACATGAGGCCCAGCTAGGGCACCCTCTCCAAGCTTGCTCTGGAATAGATCCTTGGATATCTCAAACTTTCATATATTTCTCTCTCCTACTATAGACCGTGGAGGTGCTCGAGCATGCTATAAGCATCCCTGTCCTCATGAGACTTCATGAGATAACTTGACATTGATCATAGAATCAAACATTGAACGTCAAGTGCATCTCTCAAATGTTGATCATAGACTAGGAAATCATCAACACTTGCCCATTGGGCAGGAGGATCAGGAAGTGAGGACTCCAGCACGTAATACTTTCGTTTATGGCGTAGGACAACCCGAAGGTGCCTAAACAACTCCTGAAAGTTACTTCTGTTGAAGATATTGTATTTGTACAGAATTGATCGTAGAGAAAATGTGGTTGATGAGTTTTTCATCTTAATTATACAATTTAAAAGATCAGATTTGTTAGTAATTTCTTGATTACATTTTATGAGAAATAATAAATTAATTTATTAATTCTCCCACTATTTTATCAAGTCCCAATGGACAGCCCCAATGAACTCAGAATTTCCAGTTTCATTGACATTCACGTGTCAAGGATCCATATTCCCCTTCTCATAACCCCAACAAGGATTGGTAAAACAATTTTAAGGTATTTAGGTAGGTAGGTCTTTGCTAACTATGAGCTTACAGTTCCTTGATATGTTGAGTGGACTCCCCAATCCTAAAATCCTGACTTGGATTTCTTCAACTCTTACCTCCAATATTACATCAAGTCTAGAAAGGTCTACTTCTCTTATTGTAATATGGTAAATTCATCCTAAAACCTTTCATAAGGGATTCCTTTATAAAAGTAAGTGTCCCAACAAGGGTTGGTCAAACACATATTTTTATTGAGTCTTTCCCTTAATCAAGTAACGAAAAGCTTGGTATGACTTAATATGGTATTTGAGGGATTTTATTCTTTATGTGTATTTTTCAATTATCACATGCTAGTTAATATTAAGTGATGCTTAATTAAGTGATTAACCATGTTATGATAATGTTTACGCATAGTCCAGTTTTTATTTTATTTCATTGTTGCATTCTTGTTTATTTCATTAATTATGTGATCGTGATAACACATACATAATGAATAAACCATGAAATCAGATAGAAATAAAATAAGATGGCACGATCATGAGCTTATATTGGTTAGCTTATCTAGAATTTTGATAAGATAACCCTGACCAAGGGAAAACACCTTGAACCTGATAGTTCATGTTTTGCAGCTCCCACCTTTCCACCTTTGTATCTTCTTGGTTTGGTTTCGCCTCAGCTTTGGGTTTTGAACCGCCTCCTCCGGCTTGGTAGATCCTCCATTACATGGTGTTTACATTAAAGAACCCATGGGCACACAGGCCCTACATTTTATTGGATGAAGGCTCACATGCCAGCAAATTTAAATAAATTTAAATGAAACCAAACACACATTCAAAGGTACTTTGGTCTATCTCATGATCATCCATAGCATGAAACGATATTTACACATATTTAGAATTCAAATTCTTTTAATCGTACAATTTATTCAAGATATTTCGGGCATGAAAATAATTAATTATGATTTTATAATTAATCAATTATTTATCTTAAATTCATTTCTGAATTTCCTTGAGATTCTTCTCATCTATATCCCTTGTACAGGTCTTTTTACTTTTGGCAGAAACCTGGTGAAATCTCTGGGAAGTACATTGCGTGTTTTTTATATATACACGTCGTGTATTTATTTTCACCTTTCATCCAAAGTACACACTGGGGGATTTGGCGTGTTCTCTATACTTTGTAAATTTTGGAGTACACATCGTGTAGATAAATCATACATGGTGTTCTTTTCCTTGTTATGCGGTAACCAGCCTGGCGATCCCGTGTACGTGGTACGAAGATTTTCCTTTGTACAGGGTTTCACTTGGGCTGGATCAAACTACAAAGCATAGTGCTCCAACAAATATGTCATGTATTCCGGTTCCCACACGCCGTTTAATTCTGGTCAACATGGGGTGTTAAATACTTAGGTGTAATCAATTCACATGGCATGGTTTGGCGGACCAGTACCGGTCCATTGAACCTATGTACATGGCGTGTAGTTTTAATTACACACTGTGTATTCCTTTTTTGTACAGAAAGAAAGAACGGATCCTCTGGATGAGATCCTTGTTTTTATTTTAATCAAAATTAAAATTAAAAGGCCGTTTCTGTGACATGAATCGTGAAACGAAGGGGGAAGAACATATCTCATTTATTCAGATTTATAGAACGATTTATTTCGAATTCAATAAAATATAAATGCATAAATTATCAACGAAAATTAAATAACTATAATCAACATTGTAACCTACCTCTGATACCATTTAAAGGTTCTAGGCGCAGTGGAAGTGAGTGGGTGGATGTCCCCACTTGGATTTTTGTCATTAACAATGATCAATTTGGGATCAATAAGATGATAAACCCCAGTCCCCATGGATCGAATCATAGATATGTATAAATAAAAGGAAAGTCCTAAAACCACAGAGTAGGATAATTATATGTTGATTATAATTAATTTCAACAATTTAAAAGAAATACCTTTTGGGTGTTATTTCTTCGTTGATGTTCTTGATCACGTTCCAATGTGATTCTCCGTTGCGTCGCAGAAGCCAAGTGTAGAATTCCTCTAGCGGTGATCCACACGTGTACCTCGTATCTCGGGACATTGCCAAAGGAGTCTCTGGGTGCTATCATGGAGAATCCTTTTCTTGGGTTGTCTGCCTTAGATTGTCTTGATCCAATGGAAGAAGATCTCTCTCGGGCGTGATAGCGTTATTGGAGGAAGAGGTTCTTTCAGCCTTGAAAGAATTCTCCAGAGTTGTTGTGCACAATGATTCTCTTGTGTGTTGGAAAAGTGTTGGGATTGTGAGGATATTTATAATCAGGTTTGAGGTTGTAGAGTTATGAAAATAAATAAATGTGTTACAAGTTTTATTTATGTCATTGACTCTTATTTAAAACCCCTCTGTCGAATAATTAATTCCTTGACATGCATCCACGCTGATTATAATAAATATCATTTAAAACAATATTATATCCTCAAAATCCCGACTGGAAAAACTAAACGGCGTGTATTAATAAATACACGGCATGTACTTGTTTTTCATTGAAAACTACACGGCGTGTACATTCAATGTACACGGCATGGATATATTTTTTTCATTTGTTCATTTCCTTTCCACAAATAAAACTACACGACGTGTACTTGTTTTCCATGAAAAACTACACGGTGTGTAATCTTTAATACACGGAGTGTATATATATTTTTTTATTTCCTTCTTCCTCCATCATTAAAATTATTTAGGATTCCTTGAATAATTATTAAACCATATACGGGAATAATCTTTATTCTACTTGAGATACTTGAATAAATTTAGTGTGTTACCCTCTAGGCCTCTTTCTAGTTGGCTTTAGGAGAGCTTGACTAATGTCCAAGATTATTATCTAGCAATGGGTCAAGTCACCCAAGAGAATGAATTTGACGCCGCATTGACGTATCACCTCATACGAACGCTTACTTTTTAATTTAATCCCTCTATCTCGATATCTCATCAAACCGGTTTCATGGTAGTTTCATAAACCAATATGTTTGATCAGTCGTTCTTTAACTACATGAAATAAACTCATCGTTTACACCATGGCCAGGGAATTTAATGTGATAGTTCTATTTCAATCAAAGGGTATAGATATAAACTTCCATAAATGGAAGGAAAAAAATCCTTCCTCGACTTATCCATTAAAAACATGTCACTCGTGATTCACCCACCATACCCTACTTCCCTCCAAATGTCTGCATGATGGTTTTTGTCAGTAAATCTATATGCACGAGTCATGAAATGAGTTAATGATAATATTCCAGTCTAAGGACCATTACACATGCTCATAGATAGCAATGTTTGATGACACCAAGACATGCGGAATTGCTACTGGCAGGTCTGTTGTAACAGCCCGAGATTTTATGAAAAATATTCTTTTTTATTTCACTAATGTCTTGTGTTGTACGCTACACCAAAAGGAGCTTGCACAACACGCATCCTTGACTTGCCTTGCATTACACGCAATTGCAACCTTCCTCGATAGCGTGTGTGGTACGTAATACTGAGTTTCACGAAACAATGATATGCTATTAAAATATTATTGAAACTAGCCGTTATGAATAGTAATAACTAATTTTTAAATTTTAGAAATTTTAACTCTCAAAATGGACTTCATTTTTGGATTCGGAGTATCGAATTTAGCCTAAGATGAAATTTTGGTACTTTTCGGATAACTTTCATATTCTGATGAATAGTGAAAATTACTAAATTATAATTAAAAACAACTTTTTTAATCGAAATAATTAATTGTGATAAATCATTAATTTGAGTGGTTTTAAAGTATATTTAGAATATATTTTTACAATTTAATACAATGTTGGTCATTGGTTGTAATTTCACATTTAAACCAGACATAATCAAGTGTCAATCTTTTGGTATATATTGTTTCCTAAAAACACGCTATTTATTTTAACAGCGGGATTTAATTATAAAATTAATTAATTAATCTTCTATGTTATGAATTTGGTAAAATAGAATTCATTTTTGAATTCGGAATATGAAATATAGCTTAGGATGAAATTTTGGCATTAATCTGAAAAACATCAATTTTTGATGAATAGTGAAACTACTAAGTGGTAGGTTAAAAACTGAATTTTGCATAAAACTTAATTTTACCGCTTCTGTGAATGGAATTTCAAAAATCCGACAGACACGGTTGATATCAGTAAGTAAAATGTGGTTCAATGAGATAAAGATAATGTTTTGGTGAATAGTAACTTTTTACTATTTTTACCGCGATTAATAGTAAATAGGGTAACTAAGGGTAAATATGATATTAATATTACCCTAACACATGTCCTAATTCTATTGGACAAGTGTAATTCGACCAAAAACAAACTTAGGAATAAAATATGACCATTTAGGCCCACTTGGATTAGATTAGGACATTTATTATTAATTTATTTAAAGAAGGGTTAAAATAGTTAAAATCAAAGTTTAATAAGTAAATCATTTATAATATGGGGTTATACATAAGATAAATTCGATTGTAAATATTCATTAGAAAGATAAAACGATTTCCTACATGATGGTATTTTATTTGTAATTTTTAGACATCATATAATTTAATTTATTTATGACACAAAGATGATGCAGTAATTATCTTATTAATGAAATATTGACATAATTGATAATATAAATACCAAAATAAATGAAATTTAAGACTTTTTATGAATTCCACTAATTTTCTAGGTTACTATGATATATTAATGTTGATTTAATTAACTTGGTTCGAACATATAATTCTGTTATGACTTTCAAAAAAATCATATATCAAATAGTGTCAAAATTGACACAAAATAGTTTTTAAATCAAATATTATATTATTAATTGTTATTTTATTCCTAAAAATCAAAGGTTCGGCCAAATGACTTAGATAAGGATATATATATTAACAATAAACAATTTGGGGTTCGTTTGGCATGTTATAGTAAGTTTATTAACCATATAGTAAAAGAAAACAAAAAGACATGGTAAAAGTTAAATTATTTAACTTAGAGTTAAATCTAATTGATAAGGTTAAAATAATAACCTAAACTTGTCTAAATTTTATTGGTTGATAGGATTTCGACCCATCCCCACTATATCTTCTAAATAAGACCCTTTGGAGCCATTATAAACCGATTTTGACTTTAATATAAAATAATATTTTGAGATATTCCTAAGGTGCCCCTCTCCTCCCTTATAAAAGGGCACCTCCTCCCCCTCCACCTCACACCAATTTGAGCACTCATGCTCGGCCAACCCCTGACAAAATATCTTCTCCACTTCCCTAGAAACATCCTAGAGGTTCTGGTCTTCCTCAAAGACCAATTTTAGTGCCCTAAGAGGAGGTCTCAAAGAGGCGCTTCAAAGAAGAGGTAATTACCGTTACCAATTCTTTCATCTTTATTTCTTCTTCCACTTCTTCTTCTTAGGTTGTTTCATTATGAAGTAATAACATCAGTATCACTCATATACTTATATGTTATTATAAGTATGAAACAACCCCGTTTCACCATCTATCCATCCTACGGAAAAAGAAATCACCGCGCGTGCGTACGTACGGAATACCGTCTCCACGTCGTGGTGTAATCTATTTTCCACCACCACCTTACATGGATGGGTATAATGGTGTAAAGAATAACTATACATAGTTATTACAACATCATATTGATTCTGATATATTGTATAATCCACTCCAATTCAATTCAATAATTATGGAAATGATATCATCGCTCGTGCGTACGTACGGAATACCGTCTCCACGACGCGATGAGATTCATTCTTAATGATTAACCATTCATGAATGATTATAAAGTATATATAATAAGTACTAATGAAATATATGACATAATAATGATACTGGATTTATGTATATATATATATGTATGTCATCTACTAACTTCCATTCAAGACAATAGGGAAAGGAAAACAGCGTTCATGCGTACGTACGGACTACCGTCTCCATGAACGGTGTTTTTCATTTCATTTATCTATCTATTATATATATATATATACTGAATATATATGATATATAAATCATATTTTATATTCTGGAAGTAAGTAAATCATGATATAAGTAATAATAATGTCATGAACAACAAGTCAAAACACCTACGATAAAAGAAACGATTTTACCCAAAACGCTTCTTAAACATGGAATTTACAAAAGAACGGGTAATATAATGTCATAAGTGAAACATATATGATATCATAACAATGAATATTATTCTGTAATAAGTCAATGACATTATTTAAACCATTATACAGGAGCTTCGGACACGTACAAAGCAAATCGGACCTAAGGTAAGGGAAATATCACAATCTCATTTTTATCCGAGATTGTTTATTCGTAAGTATTTACTGGGGTGTATTTTATCATCCACATCCAGGTTTCATAAATATGTAATATTATTTCCATCCACCTACAATTTTTTAAATCCATTTTTACCCTTCGGTGAATTTCTAGTAATATGTATGAAAGGAATCTTTTGTCATTTTTCGTACGAGGTACTTTTTGACTTTTCCGACAAAAGTACGAAGAATGTTTTTTTTAACTTATACGGCATGAATGGATTTTTAAAACATTATTTCCAAGAAGCTTCCTTTACAAGTTTTCAAGTTTATGTTTAATCAACTTCTTTTATTTTAAAGTTGTATGACATGTTATGAAAGGAAAAATGTTTTTGAAGAAGAAAGGATATTTTCCTCAAGAATGGAGTTCAAGTATTTTATCAAAATTATTTTCCATCTAAGATAATAAAAGGGTTCTGTTTTTATCCCTATTATTACATTGGTTTGATTATGTTGTGATGGAAATATTTTTATGAATTCCTTTATCTTATATGAATTGTTTTATGATGTCATGTTGTTTAAGAATCCCATTTTTATTACATGGGTTATGCTATGATGTATGGTTTATGATTATGTGGCACACATAAGAAAGGATTCATTATAAGATGGGTGGGACCTATATCTCCCTCCAATTCATTGGGTAAAGATTTTATATCTCATGAGATAGACAGGGCTGGAACGGTAGGTTATACCGGTTCAGTGAAACAGGACTGAAACGAGGGTTACTCGATTCAGAAAGGGACTTTGTCCACTAAGATAGTCTTGGCAATTAGTCTTGACTAACAAGAAATGATTCTCTATGATTATGTGTGTATTCCACAAAGTTTCATGTTTTAAGTTATGATTATTGGGATTACTTTTTCACTGCCATGATTTATTCCATGATTATGAAATTATGCTCTCTTTTGCAGGTTATGATTTCCAAAATGTTATGTTCTTATGAATATAATGTGATTGATAATTATTTTGTTTACCCTTACTGAGCATTTGAGCTCACCCTTTTATGTTTTCTTTTCCCCAGGATATAAAGAAAGGTTTTAGGTATAAAAAAAAGGAAGATCTTTATGGGAGATTTTGAAGATCTTTCACCACGATTAGAAGATTATAGTCCAAGTTTCAAAAGACACTAAACTATTACGGTCCTTGTGTGTGTGTGTTTTTGTAATGTACTAAGTATTCCGCAAAAGTAATGTAATGTCAATGTACGTCAAGATACGGGTCTCTACAGTTGGTATCAGAGGAAAGGTTTAGTCAACCTTTGGAAACTAGGATGCGAAAACGTTAGTGAGATCCCTAGAGATATTTCTAAGGTATGTCTAGGGATGTCCCTAGGGATAAGTATACGTATAGGTTATAGTAATAGAATTACGCTAACGATCATAG
The DNA here is from genome assembly GCA_963277665.1 of Viscum album. Lineage (NCBI taxonomy): Eukaryota > Viridiplantae > Streptophyta > Magnoliopsida > Santalales > Viscaceae > Viscum > Viscum album. The sequence goes on along the minus strand of OY728140.1, from coordinate 589,488,737 downwards.
AATTAAACCTAAGATGTTGGATATTGAAGGTACTTCCCCTTTATTATGTTGTTTTCCCTAGCATGATTTTTGCCTCTCACACTATTCTTTTTGGGTTTTAGACGATGGCTGGAACCCGAAGGAACCGTGTTGATCAATGCAATGGACAATGCAATGATTGCCCTCCTGAACAAACAAATGTTATGGGAGATGGAGTGCAAAATCGTATTGCTATACTTACACAAGCTATGAATCATTCTGGACTTCCAAATGAGCAGAGAAGGGAACAATATTCTATTGAGTCCTTCATGAGGCAACGTCCACCTTCTTTCAGTGGGTCTACTGATCCATTAGTTGCTGAACAATGGATTAGTACTACTGAAAAGATATTTTCAGTTCTTCAATGTTCTGAACATGATAAAGTCATCTTAGCAGTATATCGTTTGGAAGGTGAAGCTGATCAATGGTGGAATCTTATCAAGAATACGAGGCCAAAAGATGAAATTGAGTCCATGGAATGGGACGAGTTCAAGAACTTGTTTTTCAGTAAGTACTTCCCTCGTATTCTTTGAACAAAGATGGAGAAAGAGTTTCTTGAACTGAAGCAAATGGACGATGAATCTGTTGGTACCTATGAAGCAAATTTTACAAGACTTGCAAGGTATGCTTCTGGAATTATCATCCAACCTGAAAGTAAAGTTGATCGATTTTTCAGTGGCTTAAAACCAAGTCTTCGAAGGGCATTAGCTATAAGAGACTTCAGTAGCTATGAAGAAATTGTGCGTTGTGCTATCAAGGTAGAAATGGAAGTTGGTGTTACATATCCATCTCATGGTTTTGACAAGAAATGAAAGATGGAGTTCAAGGAGAAATCTCAGAATAATGATGAAAAGAAGATGAATGTTTCCTTATGCACAAAGTGTGGAAAGAAGCATGGTGGAGATTGTCTTAAAGGGACTAGAAAATGTTTTAAGTGTGGAAAAGAAGGTCATCGAGCAGCTGAGTGTCGAAGTAATGGAAAAAGGGTTTCTAATGATGTGAATAAAGAAAACACTGCAGAGAACGCACCGCCAACACTTCAATGCTTCAAGTGCAAGGAAATGGGGCATTATGCTAATAATTGCCCTAATCCAAGGGTTAGTGATAATCAACATGAGCAACCACTGAAGGCAAAGGACAAAGGGAAATCACATGCAATCACTATTGGCAATGATGAATATGACAACGATGTGGTGGAATGATTAAGTGTTTATGTAATGGGATTCCAAAATAATGTTGCATCATTGAGTATTGCAATATTTATTGATGTGGTATTCAAAGTGATTGAGATATTTTTTGGAAATAAGATGATATGCGCATAATGATGACGAGAAAATGAAATGTTTAATAGTATTCATGAGCTCATGATTGATATAAGGACTAAGTGATATCATGGTTTGAGTATATAGAATTTTGAGGATTTTGGAAACTCATGTTTTCACTAAGGTATTCAAGAGAATACACGATTAAGGACTTTGAATGTTTGGAATGTGACCAACAAGAAATATCTTATGATATGTGGGGATCAACGACAGTATTAAATATCTGGTAATCGTTGTCACTATATTATGAGAGTGGACTACAGTATTATGTATAAGCCTAAAGATTAGACTGGATTATGTTGGACATAAGTTAGTTTAAGGATAGAAGATTTTCGATATTATTGATGGGATGTTATAGTAACGTAGTTTTAGAAAAAGGACAACCTGCAGGACGGGCGACAGCCCATCGCTTCGGACAAGGCTGTAGGGATCGAACCCACAACCGAAGTGCGACTGGCCTTTATCGCCTACCACTAGCCTACAGGAAGTCCCTGTTTAGTAGATACTAGTTTTATTATATTAAGCAGCATGATATATGAAGTATAAGTCCATTTTAAGAACCATATATGATTAATCTCACTATAGAATGACTTATGTATATTTAATAACTTTTTCTAACCTTTTGTTTGAGACAGATGGAATGAACAGTCATTCTATCACATGATCTGCTAACACTTCACAAATAACAAATTCAACTTCATTTATTTAAGAGATGAAGTAGAAATTGTTCAAGGCACGAACAAAAGTGAGATTGTACCAAAATAAAGTAAGTATTTATTCTAAGCAAATTTTCAACTTTAGGGAAATGATCTTGAAGACCAAAAATGTTGTCCTAGTGATCTTATACCTGATGAATCAGATGGTACCTTATATCATCACAAATCTATGGATTTGTGATTACTGGCTTTTCCATAGCCATGTTCTCTACCACTCTCCATCAGAACATGATGGTTAGATTTCTCTTCCATATCCATATTTTCACCTATGTGGAAACCTAGTGATTAGTTTATTTGGGTAATCGTTACATTTCATACTTTAGTTTTTAAAGCCAAGTTTTGGTATTCCCTTTTATGATGTGGGTTTCTATTAAAGAAACTTTCGAATAGTAAACCATTTATAACCTCGACGAATTTCGAGGGCGAAATTCATTTTAAGGGGGGTAGAATGTAACAGCCCGAGATTTTATGAAAAATATTCTTTTTTATTTCACTAATGTCTTGTGTTGTACGCTACACCAAAAGAATCTTGCACATCACGCATCCTTGACTTGCCTTTCATTACACGCAATTGCAACCTTCCTCGATAGCGTGTGTGGTACGTAATACTGAGTTTCACGAAACAATGATATGCTATTAAAATATTATTGAAACTAGCCATTATGAATAGTAATAACTACTTTTTAAATTTTAGAAATTTTAACTCTCAAAATGGACTTCATTTTTGGATTCGGAGTATCGAATTTAGCCTAAGGTGAAATTTTGGTACTTTTCGGATAACTTTCATATTCTGATGAATAGTGAAAATTACTAAATTATAATTAAAAACAACTTTTTTAATCGAAATAATTAATTGTGATAAATCATTAATTTGAGTGGTTTTAAAGTATATTTAGAATATATTTTTACAATTTAATACAATTTTGGTCATTGGTTGTAATTTCACATTTAAACCAGACATAATCAAGTGTCAATCTTTTGGTATATATTGTTTTCTAAAAACACGCTATTTATTTTAACAGCGGGATTTAATTATAAAATTAATTAATGAATCTTCTATGTTATGAATTTGGTAAAATAGACTTCATTTTTGAATTCGGAATATGAAATATAGCTTAGGATGAAATTTTGGCATTAATCTGAAAAACATCAATTTTTGATGAATAGTGAAACTACTAAGTGGTAGGTTAAAAACTGAATTTTGCATAAAACTTAATTTTACCGCTTCTGTGAATGGAATTTCAAAAATCCGACAGACACGGTTGATATCAGTAAGTAAAATGTGGTTCAATGAGATAAAGATAATTTTTTGGTGAATAGTAACTTTTTACTATTTTTACCGCGATTAATAGTAAATAGGGTAACTAAGGGTAAATATGATATTAATATTACCCTAACACATGTCCTAATTCTATTGGACAAGTGTAATTCGACCAAAAACATACTTAGGAATAAACTATGACCATTTAGGCCCACTTGGATTAGATTAGGACATTTATTATTAATTTATTTAAAGAAGGGTTAAAATAGTTAAAATCAAAGTTTAATAAGTAAATCATTTATAATATGGGGTTATACATAAGATAAATTCGATTGTAAATATTCATTAGAAAGATAAAAAGATTTACTACATGATGGTATTTTATTTGTAATTTTTAGACATCAAATAATTTAATTTATTTATGACACAAAGATGATGCAGTAATTATCTTATTAAGGAAATATTGACATAATTGATAATATAAATACCAAAATAAATAAAATTTAATACTTTTTATGAATTCCACTAATTTTATAGGTTCCTATGATATATTAATGTTGATTTAATCAACTTGTTTCGAACATATAATTCTGTTATGACTTTCAAAAAAATCATATATCAAATAGTGTCAAAATTGACACAAAATAGTTTTTAAATCAAATATTATATTATTAATTGTTATTTTATTCCTAAAAATCTAAGGTTCGGCCAAATGACTTAGATAAGGATATATATATTAATAATAAACAATTGGGGGTTCGTTTGGCATGTTATAGTAAGTTTATTAACCATATAGTAAAAGAAAACAAAAAGACATGGTAAAAGTTAAATTATTTAACTTAGAGTTAAATCTAATTGATAAGGTTAAAATAATACCCTAAACTTGTCTAAATCTTATTGGTTGATAGGATTTCGACCCATACCCACCTTATCTTCGAAATAAGACCCTTTGGAGCCATTATAAACCGATTTTGACTTTAATATAAAATAATATTTTGAGATATTCCTAAGGTGCTCCTCTCCTCCCTTATAAAAGGGCACCTCCTCCCCCTCCTCCTCACACCAATTTGAGCACTCAAGCTCGGCCAACCCCTGCCAAAATCTCTTATCCACTTCCCTAGAAACATCCTAGAGGTTCTGGTCTTCCTCAAAGACCAATTTTAGTGCCCTAAGAGGAGGTCTCAAAGAGGCGCTTCAAAGAAGAGGTAATTACCGTTACCAATTCTTTCATCTTTATTTCTTCTTCCACTTCTTCTTCTTAGGTTGTTTCATTATGAAGTAATAACATCAGTATCACTCATATACTGATATGTTATTATAAGTATGAAACAACCCTATTTCACCATCTATCCATCCTACGGAAAAAGAAATCACCGCGCGTGCGTACGTACGGAATACCGTCTCCACACCGTGGTGTAATCTATTTTCCACCACCACCTTACATGGATGGGTATAATGGTGTAAAGAATAACTATACATAGTTATTACAACATCATATTGATTCTGATATATTGTATAATCCACTCCAATTCAATACAATAATTATGGAAATGATATCATCGCTCGTGCGTACGTACGGAATACCGTCTCCACGACGCGATGAGATTCATTCTTAATGATTAACCATTCATGAATGATTATAAAGTATATATAATAAGTACTAATGAAATATATGACATAATAATGATACTGGATTTATGTATATATATATATGTATGTCATCTACTTACTTCCATTCAAGACAATAGGGAAAGGAAAACAGCGTTCATGCGTACGTACGGACTACCGTCTCCATGAACGGTGTTTTTCATTTCATTTATCTATCTATTATATATATATATACTGAATATATATGATATATAAATCATATTTTATATTCTGGAAGTAAGTAAATCATGATATAAGTAATAATAATGTCAAGAACAACAAGTCAAAACACCTACGATAAAAGAAACGATTTTACCCAAAACGCTTCTTTAACATGGAATTTACAAAAGAACGGGTAATATAATGTCATAAGTGAACCATATATGATATCATAACAATGAATATGATTCTGTAATAAGTCAATGACATTATTTAAACCATTATACAGGAGCTTCGGACACGTACAAAGCAAATCAGACCTAAGGTAAGGGAAATATCACAATCACATTTTTATCCGAGATTATTTATTCGTAAGTATTTACTGGGGTGTATTTTATCATCCACATCCAGGTTTCATAAATATTTAATATTATTTCCATCCACCTACAATTTTTTAAATCCATTTTTACCCTTCGGTGAATTTTTAGTAATATGTATGAAAGGAATCTTTTGTCATTTTTCGTACGAGGTACTTTTTGACTTTTCCGACAAAAGTACGAAGAATGTTTTTTTTAACTTATACGGCATGAATGGATTTTTAAAACATTATTTCCAAGAAGCTTCCTTTACAAGTTTTCAATTTTATGTTTAATCAACTTCTTTTATTTTAAAGTTGTTTGACATGTTATGAAAGGAAAAATGTTTTTGAAGAAGAAAGGATATTTTCCTCAAGAATGGAGTTCAAGTATTTTATCAAAATTATTTTCCATCTAAGATAATAAAAGGGTTCTGTTTTTATCCCTATTATTACATTGGTTTGATTATGTTGTGATGGAAATATTTTTATGAATTCCTTTATCTTATATGAATTGTTTTATGATGTCATGTTGTTTAAGAATCCCATTTTTATTACATGGGTTATGCTATGATGTATGGTTTATGATTATGTGGCACACATAAGAAAGGATTCATTATAAGATGGGTGGGACCTATATCTCCCTCCAATGCATTGGGTAAAGATTTTATATCTCATGAGATAGACAGGGCTGGAACGGTAGGTTATACCGGTTCAGTGAAACAGGACTGAAACGAGGGTTACTCGATTCAGAAAGGGACTTTGTCCACTAAGATAGTCTTGGCAATTAGTCTTGACTAACAAGAAATGATTCTCTATGATTATGTGTGTATGCCACAAAGTTTCATGTTTTAAGTTATGATTATTGGGATTACTTTTTCACTGCCATGATTTATTCCATGATTATGAAATTATGCTCTCTTTTGCAGGTTATGATTTCCAAAATGTTATGTTCTTATGAATATAATGTGATTGATAATTATTTTGTTTACCCTTACTGAGCATTTGAGCTCACCCTTTTATGTTTTCTTTTCCCCAGGATATAAAGAAAGGTTTTAGGTATAAAAAAGGGAAGATCTTTATGGGAGATTTTGAAGATCCTTCACCACGATTAGAAGATTATAGTCCGAGTTTCCAAAGACACTAAACTATTACGATCCTTGTGTGTGTGTGTTTTTGTAATGTACTAAGTATTCCGCAAAAGTAATGTAATGTCAATGTACGTCAAGATACGGGTCTCTACATCTGTTCTCATAATCCCCCATCTTTGAGATTACCAAGTGCGAACTCCATGAGAGAGAGTCTCATCTTCTTACGAGTACTCACCCATGAAGGTCTATATACTATGTGTCCTATGATAGAATTTCATCCAACCATAGAACATTATTTAAGAATATTGTTATAGCATTTCAAGGTTCTCATTATAGCAGGGATCTTCCATGACCTTATCAACGCAACAAGTATTCCAGGACATTATTATATTATAGTCATACAGAACAATGAACAATATATAATATGTGAACATTCATGTAATCAAAGTACAAAACAGTTGGTTCTCAGGACACCAACCCTTACAATTATTACATGAAAAACCAAACTGAACTATAATCATGATATGTTTAAAATAAAATTTTACCATTACAATAGATCCATTAAATTAGGGGATATAAAAGGAAGTGATCTTATTATAAAATCTATAAAATAATGAAATGGTATTGAGTAGTGGAAACATGTCTTATTAATATATTTTATCAGATATTGTTAAAGATGTATATTTTATATTATTTTATCAATAAAAATCCTAATCCAAAGTCAAAAAAATGTAGTTTGAGTGAAATCATATGCGAGGGAAATTCATGCTTCTGAAAATTGGCATGAGATCTATGTGAGCAGAATCACCATCCTTGACATCCAGTAGAGATTGTATGATTCTTATTTATCATGTATAGATCCTAAGGGTTTTTATAAGTATATATTAGGATTATATGAACATTTAATAAAATAATTATATGTATAGATATAATAGGAATTTTTAAACTTTTCCATAATGATATTTTATACTGAAAAATATAAATTTCTAAAATCTGTGTTTTATTTCATGAAACTAAGAAAATTTTGAATATATAATAATAAAATATATTAAAAATATTGATATTTTATTACCAAATTTTTTAATTCATTTTAAGTAGGATTATTGAATTATTAACATTTTAAAAAACAATTTTCTGATATGAACAAAATTCTACTATATTTAGGATATTAATTAAATATATAATTAGAAAATATAGAACAATAATGTTAATAGAATATTATAATTTTTGTATGGTGAATAATATTATAATATTATAATATATTTTTGTATTTTTCTAAAAATAATGATTTTTTGGTGAATAGTATAAATTTTTTTTTTAAAAAAATAACATGATTTTAGGACATTATTAGTATATAAGTGTGAATTCAAAATTAATGAAAAATTTTTCTAATAAATGTATCTATTTTATAAGGTAATTTATATTTTTTAAATACTATTTTTAATTTGTAAACCCATATTATATATTTTTGAACCCAAGTAATGTTTTCTCAAAAATTGTTTTAATACATTATAAATTTTTATTTTAAAATTAATTTGTATAAATTTAATAAATTTACACAAATTATATGGATATAAAATTTATAATAAATGTTTTCAAATTATATTATAAGAATAAATTGATTTTTGGGCTTGAAGGACAAGTTAATTTTGGTAATGACTAGTTACTAGGGTAAAAGATAAATGGTAAATGTAAAGAATGTAAGTGTAAAAGACATAAAGCATGTTTAAAACATGTTTAGTAATGTGTGTTGTATTTTTGGATTAAACTTTTCACTAATACACTCCATTATTCATAACATTTGGAGGCACATGACAATTTTAACATGTGCTCTGCTTATATTAAGTTAAAAAATTAACAAAAATGAAATTCTCAACATATATATAAGGGCCACCTCACAGCCTCTTCAAGGCACTCATAAATATTTTATTTCCTTAAATAAACCTCCCATTTTCACTTTTAATATAATAATATCTCTTTGTATTGAGATTTGTTTTCCCAATATAATGGCCAATTCCATCCATTCTCAATGGATCTCAGATGGAAATCTCAAAGTTCTTAATAGGAAAAATTTTTTTTAAGTAAAATTTTTTCCATTCTATTTTTCATCACAATTATAATTTTAAAATACATATATAGTTACCAAAAAATTATTTATATACTGAATGTTATTTTTCTATGGGAATAATTATTAACCGTCTTCCCCTTTTAAATTAAGAAAAACAATACTACCACATGTGCGCTGTGAAAACTACCACCTCTATAATACAACATGTATAGTTTTACTTCAACACTATATGATACTAGCATAAAAGGTGATTTTAATAAATAATTATTATATTTATATTTGTTTTATTATTATGAAATATAAAACTATATTACTCATTTCTCCCTTTCTATGGAAAATGAAATTGTCAATCATGTGTTTGTGTAGACTACCACCACCACAGAATGATTAATTGTTATTTTTATTTTCGTAACCACCATACATGGATACTCTTGAGAATATCATTAAAGGATAAATATGATTTACATGATATCATCAAGGTATTGGGATAAAAAATTTTATAACCTATTAATTATATGATCAACAATTATTATCATTAATTAAATTATTAAAAATTAGAGAACTATGGGGAAAACAATCTCTTCTTTCAATGTAAAAAATTTATGTAAATTATCCTCTTCTTCATAAAGTTAGTGCCCTAGAAGAAAAATTTTTAGAACATGATTACATGTTTTTATTATTAAATAATTTTTCTTATCACATCTTTACTGTTCTTCTACATGGTATTTTTCTATAATAATGTCCTTAGAATTATGTCATAATGAATGGTCAAAGTAGTTCCTCGTTATGATGAGAACCTAGTAATCCTATGAAATTATTCTTGAAATTTATTCTATAATTGAATGATGTTGACTGATGGTATATAGAAAATATAGGGTATCTAGGGTATGAGTCTCATAATACATTAATGAAGCTTCTCATGGTGTTCTCCCTTGGAAATATCCATGATACATGGTTATAAGAACATTACCGTAAATAGGAAATCCACATTTCCATGTATAATTATGTGATACTATCTACTAATGTATGTATTGATATTTAGACATAAATATTATCATTAGTGGATATCATGACTCATGTACATTTATATATTCATAAAAACCATGATTACATTTGTTTGAGGTGAATTTTGATATGTTGAGTGGTTCACGAATGATATAAAAATAATGGATAATTCAAGAAAGGATGTATTATATTTTTCATATAAATAAAAGTTTATATATCACAAAATTTGATGGGAATAAAACAACCAAAATAAATCTCTCTCTATAGTGTTCAATTGGAATTTTCCATTTCTATACTTTTAATGAACAAGGCATTGAGAGAATAGGTTTATGGAACCAGTATTAAACCTAATTGATTTGATATATTGTGATAAAAGGATTGTATTACATGGTAAATTATCATAGGAGGTTGGGAATAATTGTGATGTTAACAAATTTCCATGTTGATGTATTAGAATTTTTCTAGATGCTAACTATGTACATTAGGTAGTTATCTCTAATGCCACTGAAAAAGAGGCCCAGTGGTTCACACATTATGTCAATCAACAATATCAATTAAATTCATGTATTGAATTTAACATGATAAAATAAATATAATTTATTTGAGTTTTTTATCACTATAATTTAATAAAAATTTATCTGATTGAATAATATATGTTGAATCATAATAATAAATATTAGTTTTCATGTTTAGAGAATGTAAAATTTATTATTTTTATCATGGAATAATGTAATGTAATTTATTTAATTAAATAGTTATGATTGGGGGAGCAGTAAACTCTAATGATGGCAAGTAGGCCAAATTTAATTGTCTATTTATAAATAATTAATATTTATTTATATTCATAATGTATTATAGTATTCATGAAATTAATAATAATAATAATATAATTAATTAACATTGGTTAAATTAAGAATATTTATGATGACTAGTGTATTGTGTGTGATTTACAATCTAAAACTATATATAATAAATATCTAATTATACAACCTTATTAATTCACATGTGGTGTGAACAACAGATACAGAGAATTTGTAATAAAACCTTCAGTGTTTTATCTATTCCTCATCTCTCAAGAAATTTTTAGAACACCCACAATTATATATCCTTCAAGAAAGATACTTCTATGACAATACAAGAACAACACAAATGATCATGATTCATTGTGCTTACACCTGGTGATTCTGGGGCATTGATCAATGATTACGATGCAAGTGTGGGTCACCACTAAAGATATTATTCACTTTAATACCACAATTCTACAATAGTGTGATTATTTATATTCCATCTAATCATCAATGAAATTGAAATTACAAGTTGTGGTAATTAATTATTTGATCCTAATTTAATTATATATTATATATGAAAATCCACTCCCTATGGTTTTGTCATATTATTGTAGATTATTATTCTACGATTTTTCAATGGACATGATCTCATGATCCATTAAATAAATGATTACATGTGATTGAAGTCTAATATTCATTTTTTACATTCAAATGATGCTTCCATTGCACAAAGAACCTATAAACGGTATCTGGGCGGTCACATGTCTATTTTATAATTATCCATTATTTATTAATTAATTTTATTCGTCTATATTTTCATTTAAATTAAACAACTCATTTTTAAAAATGAACCTCGTCGTCTCTTAAATTATTCATTCCAAATAATATAAACAGAAAAATGGTTGATGACAGAAAATGAATAATAATCTAGGAATTTCTATCTGGAGGTGCCAAGGGCTCTTCCTAGAGAAAAAACAAAGTACACATCCTTTAATCCTATAATACACTCCAGGTATTTTTTCATTCTATACATTTATCTTCCTCTACAAGGTCAGATACAACAAATTTTATTTAATATTTGAATATATTTAATTAGCATAAATATATGTATAGACTATCACATGACATGAGGAACTATATTCCGTGTAACCACTATACATGAAGTGTAGTTCCAACTGTCTTGCTTCAAGAAAATGGGTGTCCCAATCATTTCATATCTCAGATACATAATATAAAGGAAATTTTTCAATGAAAACAAGGATTACATGACATGTATCCTAGTACACACCGTGTTCCTTGAATACATCAATGGAAAGAAAAATGTCCAAACCCATTTCCTGTGATGCAGATATGTGTAAAATACAATTACAGTCTATATAAAATAGTATATATAGTGTAGTATATCGTCATATTTGTTTCTAAAATTTCCACCTCAAAAATAAAATAAATATATAATTAAACCTATGGATTTTTTTTGGTGTTTCGTTCATTCAACAATACATCACGTGTCATAAGATAAAATTTGTACATTATGTTATTTTTTGTGTTAAAATTTTGAATAAAACATGAGCTTTAATCCATTTAAACCAGTGTACTATAATAATTTTAAATAAATATAATTATATTAAATTTATAGATGATGATAAATGAAGTATGTATTGATAAAATTAACATAAACTGATATAATAGGATTAATTCATAGTGTATTACCTCAATTAAAGAATGAAGCTATGTAATTATTAACATGATTTCATATTTATACTTATTTCATAATGTGTGGATGATAATGAGATTAAACCATCCCATGTGTGTGATTGATATATTTTCCTTAAATTTTTGTAATTATCATTGATGGAATACGATTCATACCATCGCCCTAATTATTTGAGTGCATGTGTGTCCATAGATTATTTTTTGTAAACCCCCTTTATCTAATCCATTGGATCACCTCACCTGTGTTTAATTAAAAGATTTTTTATGGATGAAGATCCCAAGTTAGTGGAGGTAGTCCAAGTCAAGGATATGAGGTGAAACAAAACATGGGGATGCAGATGTGCTATGGTTGAATACTACATCATGATCTGAGCTGATGTTCAAGGGGTTCTCCATTACAGTCAATGGTTAGTTTATCATCCTATATATAAACTAACCATTAGATAATCTCATGATCATGCCAATTATATTTTATTTCATTTATCTAAATAGTTAATTATTTATGTTTTTGAATGTTTTACAACCATATAATTAAATGAAATAATACAAATATATGATGGAAAAGAATATAATTGTATTATGTGTGAATATATTATCAGACATGGTTAATCACTTAAGTACAGTCCAATTAATATTAACAACGAATGTAACTGGATAAAATTTTATATAAATATAAAGGTAAAAATCCATCAATTAAAATATTACATTTTCTTATCCTTCCATTACATAAGTTTGAATCAACCTCGTAGTTCAAATTACATGACTAAATCATATTGGGGTGCTTTCAATTTTTATGGCAATTTTAGCTTGATGTTTTGGGTTAACATAACATAGTTTTCATCAAGCCCTTAATACCCTAGAATTAAATGGTGTAACTAAGAGATAAAGGTTAGGGAAATAATAAAATTATATTTTAGGATAGGAGAGCTTAATAAATTGATCAAGGAACAATGAGTTAATTTAGTAGGCACGTTATGACTAAATAAAAACCAAAAAATTGCTTCCCAGACACAAGTCTTGGTTATTGGAAGGTAATATAGATCATTTCCACTATAATATCACAGAAATAAGATATTTTGGAACTCATGGTGAGGGATATTAGGTATCGAAAAATAGTGAGATATTAATAAAGAATTTAATAAAATTTAAATTTTTTAGTAAATTTTTGTAATTAAAACAAGTACTAATTATCTATTCAAAATTTTTATAAAATGGAAAATAAATTGAAATAAATAATATTAATGTGATCCATAATATAGAATGATAACCTTATTAGAAGCATGAATTTCAAAGAATTTTATAGTTTCTTGTGTGTTATACTACTCCATAGACATAAATTGTACGTGATAGAAACCCCACTTCTAGAGCCGTTGGCCAAAAAGGCCACTAAGGAAGAGTTATCACACTATCTTATGCGTGTGGAAGATGTAATTTATTTATTAAGTATATGTTATTTGTCTTTTCTAATGATCTTTTAATGAAATAGGAGTAATTGGATTTATATAACATAGTTTCTCAATTCGGTGTCTCTATAAAGAGAAGGAAATATCCTAGGGTTATGAGATCTCTAATACACTACTTATGCAAAATCTCGGAGATTCGAATCCAATTGGGGCATAGAAGTCAATATAATTTGATACATTAATCCCCTGGAAATTTTAGATTTTAATAACTTTGAATATCTATGAATATATCTCATTCCATACTCACTACTAAAAAACGTCTCTAGTTTTATAGTGAATTGTAATAGGTGGAATAACATGAAGAAAAAATTATAAAATCTTAATCTAATATTTATTGTTCATAATTACATGGAGGATGATAATCCTTCTTTTCATATGGTGGACATGAATAATAGGAACAATGAAAAGGGGTTGAAGAAAAAATCGATGTATAAGGCTCTGGAGCATCATCCCTTAAAGAAGAAGAACATCTATAAGAAGGGAAAGGAACGTGATGTGGAATTTTAGAAACCCAATCCATTTACACATGTCATTACATGATTTTTATCATTAAAATAAATTAATTACAACCTGAATATCATAAGGCATTATGTATTTAGATGACTATATTCACAATACATCAAATTTTGTCTAAAATAATACTTATTTACTTAATTATCCATAATGATATAAAAATCCATTTGAGGTCCAAAAATAATATGGGATATAACAAGGAAATAATGATGGTGTGGTGAGCTAAAAAACATAGTATGAAAATAAACATGATGATTAAGAATCACATGTGAGCCATGGGTGTAAAATTGTATCGGAAGATAGAAGGAAAATGAGTAATAACATGGGATCATAACATAAAGAACATGGTATCGTAAGATCATTGAATCATCAGAAATGCTGCAATAATATAAAATAGGGCATAAAAATAAGTGTAGGATAACTTTTGATACAACATTGCATGGGAGAAATAGTCTCGTAATGGATTAGGTTCACTCTCTAATCCCATACATGATGACTCATGTGACAAAAAAATTACCCAATACATTATAAGGATATGTAATTTATCTCCCACTAGTCACATTAATTTCATGTCCCTTATTATGTGTTCCACATAAGTATTAAAATTACAAATCATAAACATTAAAATTTTTTAAGGAAAGAAATGGACTGTAGAATATTGTTTCATAACATAATCAATAGATATTTATTAAATAATTAATTTGAGACAGGGTCATAAAGAATGTGTTTTCCAATCCAAGGAAGTAACAAGAATCTAGGTATTCATGTGGGTGAAATATATACATAATTTATAATCATTCCATACCATTATAGGTTTTTTAATTTTTTTAATAGAAATACTTTTAAAAATTTAAAAACATTATTGAGGAAAATAACATTTCCACAATAAGAATAACTCATAAAAAAGTAAAATTAACAAAATATTATAGAAATAATATTCATTGAAAATATAATTTGAAGTGAATAAATGAATCCTCATGTAAAATAATTTTCATATGACATAAAATACAACTTATTCTATAAAGGGTCAAAAAATATTCCTTCATAATTTTTTATAAAAGTGAAAAAGTATTGTGTTCGAAAAGTGATAAAAAGAATCATTTTAAACAATTTTGTAAAATGTAAATCATTTTTAAAAATTTATTTAAAAAAAATATGATAATATTAAAAACATTTTTAAAATTGTTTTTAGACAAACATGGATATGAAAGAAAAATAATTTTCGACCAGAGAGAAAAATGAATTCATTTTTTCTTAAAAAAAATTACTCAATAATATTAAGTAAAAAATAGAGATGAAATGGTGGTATAACATGAAAATTTAATGATCAATTTAAGGGAATAATATTTAATGGTTTTATTAGAAATGTTTCCAAAATCAAAATTCATCCATAAACAATGATGAATTAAATGTGATTGAAACATAAGCCCATACGGCTTTGGTAACTATTGAATCATACTAAAATGGACCAGTATATTAATTGTAATGAAAAATACCATGAATTATTAAGGATTCAACATATAATATTTAAAGGGGGTATATACAACATTAAAATTTTACGAGCATAAAATAACATGAGTATCAAAAAATGAAGTGTTGTGATGAATCACTTACCTAGAGCTGGATTAATCACATGTCTCACTTATCTCCTTGAATAATATACATATGTTCATTATTTACTTAATTTTGAATATTTTAAATTTTTATTATTCCTTTTTTTTAATTTTTTTCCATTTCATATTCAATCACATAACCACATAATTTCACATCAAACATGTTAATTAAAAATAACTCATATATCCATAAATCACTCTAGTATGTTAACTATGGTAAAAGAGATTATTATTTAATAATATCAATAACTATAATAATTAGATAATTATATTATTTATACATAAATGATAATATTAATACCAATTATTAAGGATGATCATGGTAGAAACTATGAGGTTTGAGATGTGTAAAATGGGTAGAGGTTGTGGCCTTTTATAGGTAATATAGGGGACATACTAGGCATTTTGGAAAACAAGGTAAGGGTAACCACATTTTTACCAGAACAAAGTCATAGAAAACTAACCAAAATAAATAATGGGAGTGGAACAAATTTAAAATTTGTAAATTTTTCTTGGTCATTTGGGCCCTTAAGTTTATGTTTTATTCCTTTGTTAGGAAAAATTTTATGTTAATCGTTGTGATTAATTTTAATTACATTCACCTATGTTTTTCGTAAAGACTTAGTTGACCTAATTGGAGATTATCAATTATTTTATCTCCAAATATTAAATCCTTTTTTCCAAATTTTAAATCATATATGTTTCAAATATTAATTTGAATTTTATCTCATTGATGGGGCAACACTGCGGGGTTTTAAAGTAAAAATGATCAAACGTTTGCTAGGTTTTTGTATCCAATTTCAATATTAAATTGGATCCAATCACATATATTATATTAATTGGTTATAATTTAATATATTTAATATTTAAACAATTAGAAAATATAATTTTAACTTATATCTTATTTATAAGAAAAATATTTGTTTAATTAAAGTTTCTTATTTTTAACTAATCATATTACAATAAATTTTCTCAAAAAATTTCCAAAAATATAACCCTAATATAATTTCAGAATTATAAATTAAAAATTTAAGTATATATTATCAAAATTAAATTTATAAATTTGAGTAAAATTTATTTTTTTGTTCTTAATAGAAGGACATGAAAGGCAGTTCATTTTAGAAAATAATATTTTTAAACATATAATGACATTACAGAAAATTATATCCTTCATTTTCAATATTTTTTATTTTTTATAAAAACAAAATAAAAATTATTTTAAAATTATTTATTAATATTCATATGACTAACTATAATGACTACATTGTAATTATCTCATTTAAATAATTATTACAAACAAATATGTTTCATATAAACTCAGTTTTGCGTGTAATGTACACCAAGTTGGTGTTGTTTGTAATGTATGTTGAGTCATTGCCACGTGAAATAAATGTTTGTCTTAGAAAAATGCATGATATAAATGAAAATATAATTTATTAAAGAATAAAAGGTCTATAAAATCTTATATTGTCACATTCTACCCCAATTAAAATGAATTTCTCCCTCAAAAATTGTTATTATAGTACAAAAAATGAAGATATTTATGATTAATTATATTCTCATGTTCCCACATAACATCCTCTAACTAATTATTTTTCCAAAAAAACATTTACATGGAAAGTAGTTTGTTTCATAGAATATTCTCTATATGATCTATAATTTTAACTAGTTTCTCTTCATAAGAAAGATCTTTCTCCAGCGGTATCACCTCAATGATTAATACATATTAATGGTAATGTATGTACTTCCTCAAGAGAGATACGTTGAACACATAATGGTATTAGGATATATTTGGAAAAAGTTCTAACCGATAGGATACTATCCCGATATGATCAATAATATCAAAGGGACCAATATATCTCTGGCTTATTTTCCCTTTCTTCCTAAATCTCATAACATTCTTCCAAATAGAGATTCATAAAAATGCCTTCTTACCTAATTCAAAATATAGATCTCACTTTCATTTGTTAGCAAAACGTTTCTTCTGAATTTGAGGTACCTTGATATGCTTCTTAATGGCTCTAACTGTCTCTATCATTTCTTTAGTGATATCATGTCTCAATTGATTTCTTCCTGTAACATCCTCCTAGCATGTTGGATCTCCACATTTGTTCCCATATAGGGTTTCATAAGGTTTCATATGAATTGTTGGGTGAAAGATATTTTTTTACAAAAAGTAAACTAGAGGAAGGTGTTTATCCCAACCACCTTTTCAATACAGAGAAATATATCTCAATATATCCTCTAGGGTTTGAATTTTTCTTTCAGACTAGACATATTTATGAGGATGATAAGAAGTTATGAAACTCAATTATATATCAAGTGATTTCTAAAGACTTTCCCAAAAGTTAGAAGTAATCCTCTGATCCTAATCTGATATAATAGAATTTGGTACTCCATTAAAAAATACAAGTTCCATAATGTATATCCTAGAAAGATGATCCATAGAGAATTATCCTATGATAGCGACGAAGTGTGAGGAATTTATAAGGTTTTTGACTACCCCCCACACAGAATTAAACCCTTTAGAGGTTTTTGGTAGTACAATGACAAAATCTATAGTGATGTTATCCCATTTTCATTTGGTATGGGTAATGGATGCAATATACCCTTTCGCTTTTGTCATTTAGCCTTAACATGTCGGCATATGAAGCACTGAGATACAAAATCTAGGACATCTATCTTCATTCCATCCCAATAAAAGTATTATTCCAAGTCCCTATACATCTTTTTACTCCATGATGAATAGAGATTTAAGAAATATGAGCTTCCTCTAATAACTCCTTCTTCAAATTTAGTAGGGATGGAACACATACATTGTTCTTGAACCATATCATTCCGTCCTGATCAAGGTTCATCTTGGGAACATTTCCAGCTTTCTTTTTCATCTCTACATCTTCCTTATGCACCTCCTTAATCTCCACATGGCTAGAGGGTTGAACAATAATCTATGAAAGATAATATTTTTCACCTTACTCTAGGATTTCCATCTCCATATTTTCAGATCTATAAATATAGAATCTTTTGTGATTCTCATAATGGATAAAATATAATGATCATTTTGACTCTACACATTGGCGACCTTATTTGATTTCTTAGGGTGGTAATTTATTAAACAGTCATAATAATTTATCAACTCTAACTAACTTCATTGGTGCTCTTTAAACTCCTTCTATGTCAATATGTATTTCAGACATTTATGATTAGTATATATGTCACACCTTTATTCTTAAATATAGTTCCTCTATATCATTAATGAATAAATTTCCACTTCTAACTCTAAATCATGAGTTGGGTCATTTTGATCATGAATCCTAAACTACTACGAGGCATAAAAACAAAAATGTTATTTTCATAAGAACACATCCTAATCCCTTCTTCGATTCAACAATAAATATTACAAACACTTCTTTACTACGGGGTAATGTAAGAACATGTGCGCTAACCAACATTCCCTTAAGTTCCCTAAAATTTTCCTCACATTAAATTTTCTAGAGGAAAATGACACCCTTAAGAGTTAACTTGGTTAGAGGATTAGAAAGTAATAAAAAATTCTCTAAAATATTTCAGTAATATCTAAATAAACAAATAAATCAACATTTATGAGTCCTCGGGGTTGTTCTAGGACATTATTCAACAACATACTTCTTTGATGGATCTAATATTATACCGTATCTTGAGATTATGTGACCCAAAAATGAAACATTTTGAATCCAAAATTTACACTTTTTAAATTTTTCATATAGTTTCTTATTTATTAGGGTCTTTAGTACATTTCTCAAATGGTCTCCATGATCTTCCTTACTCATTGAATAGTTAATAATATCATCTATATTGACTACCGAAAACTAATTGAGATAAAACATAAAGACTCTTTTCATTAACTCAATGAAGATTGAATGAGAATTAGTAAGACTAAAAGGTATTAACATATATTCATATTGTTCATACCTTGTATAGAATGTCATCTTTGGTATGTCCTATTTCTTTTCAGTGAATTGATGACATCCAGAGTGAAGGTCAATCTTCAAAAAGTATTGATATTTGCATATTTAATCAAACAATTCGTATATATGGGGAATGAGATACTTATTATTGATTGTGATGTTGTTTAACTCATGATAATAAATGAAAAGTTGCATTTATCCATCCTTCTTTTTCAAAAAAAATAAATGGTTCACCCCAAGTTGGCACGCTTGGTCAAATGAATCCCTTATTGTCAATTTCAAGGAAATTGTTTTTCAATTACCTAAACTCAATTTGGGATATTCTATAGGCAGCCTTTGAAATTATTGTGGAACTAGGTACATGTTCTATTGAGAAATCAACTTCAAATTTTGGATTAATTCTAATAAACTATTCCATAAATACATCCAAAAACCTAAAAATCAGGTATATCATTGAAGTCGATTTTCTCCCTAACCATTTGAGATAAAATACCCTTATAAAATATAATTAAGACCCATACACTGGATACATTCTATGTAGGAAGTTTATATTTGTCATCACATTGATGAATGATCATAGAAGGGGTTGAAATGTAAAAAGTAACTTCCCTTCCATGATAATTGACATGGGATTTAGGCAGATAAATCTAATCCATGACTATGATGGCATGAAATTCAAAAAAAGTAAGATTGATAAAATTTTCAGGAACATATTCCCATAAATGTCAACTGGGGAAGATTCATAGACTTGAGAAGTAATTTGCATACCATTAGAGGTTTTCACTACTAATTCCAAACCTAATAATTCTGATGGAATTTTAACATCCTTATAAAATTATTTAGATATTAAAGAGTAGGTAGATCCAGAATGAAATAAGACATTAGTAGTTCTACAGTAGATGGTAAGTGTACCTTTAACATCATAGTTATCGCACCCCTCATCAAAAATAGGGATCCTGTGATATTTTCCATTTTCCATTGTTTTGAGAGATTGTTGATGACGATCATCATAATTAGCCCTTGGGTTTGGTCACGTGTTAGAATAATGGAAAATATTATTACACTTGATGCACTGTAGTATGGGAGGTTCTTTCTGTGTAGATTTTCCTCTATTTTCATCATTTTAACACTTCTTCCCATCAGTGTGGAAATCAAGTTCCCTATTTCATTTCCTTCCATACATAAAAAAATTATTAGAGCCCATAAGAAAATTTCATCTATGTTTCTTCCCACACAATGAGAATAAAGTAAGGACCACCTTCTTCTCTTCATGGTTTTTTTATTTTCCTTTGAACTCTATCTCCATTTTCTTATTAAAACCAAGGGATTTGTGTGTAACTACAACCTTTATTTCAACACTGATTGTACAATGTATAATATCTACATAGATAATAGTGTATCTTATATAAAATTCCATTATGAGAATTAGATATAATCTAATGAAGAACTTATCTACATTACTATCAGGATGGACTAGAATTCTAGAATAATACAAAACAAGTGTTCTGAAATTATACACATATGTACCAATAGATTCATCATCATTTTCTGTCAACTCAAGGAACTCCTTTTCCATATTTGTATAAACACCATTGGGAAAATACCTATTGAAGAATAGGTTATTGAACTCATCCCAATCCATCGATTCAATTTATTCTGGATTATTAGTATTATTGATTAGATTTCACAACTCGTCTGCTTCACCATCTAATTGGTAAATAAATAGAATGAACTTCTCGTGATCAGTACACTAGATAAAGGAGAATTTGTTTTTTGTGGTACAGATCCAATGTTTAGAAACAAGTGGATCAAAATCCTCACTGAAAGAAGGTGGACATTGCCTCATGAAGGAGTGAATCTATGTTTTTCCCTCCCTTGATCATTTGGAAGTCATTCATGATTCATATCTTGAGAAATTATGGTGAGCATAACAATGATATGTTTTATTCCAAATCCCATGGAATTCAGTTTCTCATGTGGTAAATTGTTTCTTTTTCTATTTAAATCAACATTAACATGGTTCCTTTAGGTTCAGTCCATTGACTAAAACTGAAAGCATAGAGTAAAAAACTATTATCATAATGGTGAATTACGTAATCATGAAAAGTCCCTTTTAGGTTCACTAAATTATGAAATATTCCTTAATCTACGAAAATTTAGGTTAATACCATGTTATTCAAAGAAAATTTATATTTAAATACTTCTTGATAGTTGGAAAAACGTTCATGAATTCTCAAAGAATATCCCCAGAGAGTGTAAAACTAGGTTTCTATTAAGGAAAATTGTTGTGTGGCTAGATACACCAAGTTAGGCCTCACACGCCTTATAAGAGATGATACTCCTAGATACATATGATCTTGAGACACATCTACATGTAGTATCCAAATAGGGATGTATTTATAGGAAACCACTTACTCTATCCGTTAACAAAATTTTAGAAAATCATTCTTTACTTTTCCTTATCCTCAGACTTATCCTTAGACATTTACATAGGGTTTTCAGTAAGATATTCTCATACTAGCTTCCAACGGTTAACTAAAACGTTTATATAATACCAAATATAGAAACACCCCCTTTTCATAAATTAAAATTACATAACATTTTTATAATACATAAACCATTATACAAACATACACCTAAAGACCATACTAGTCTTGTGCCCTTCAAACATAGAATAAAAACCATTTGAAAATAAGTTAGCTACATTGTCTCCCACTAGGTTATTCATTATTATAACCCTTCTTAGAAACATTAAACACAATGAATATATTAAATAAATAGGGGATGTAAACATAACAATGGGTCATCTCATATTCCTAGCAAGGATAAACCAAGGAGACATATAAGAATACCCATGAGCATAGGGATATGTGAACATGATTATAACATTATAAGATTATACCCTTCATATTATCAGAAAAGAAACATGAATTATGGTATTCATTTTTTTATTTCACAAGACAGGAATCACAAGGAAATAAAGAACATAATCCATGAATTCTTATCATAGGAATAATACATGGAATTTTGGCATATAAAAAAATGTGATATCTTTCTCTATAAGTCAAGAGGCATTGATAGAACGTATCAAGGAAATTCATAGGAATCAAAACAAATGAGAGGGATACACCACCATCCCAATTCACAATACTTTCCTTATAATTGATTAGTTTTAACTATCTTCCCATATTGGATCAGGTTTCCCTATCTTCCAACATCGTGGTGACTACACCTACTATGTGAGACACACCCCCATCCCCAGTTGTAGTCCTTTCCCTATAAGTGACCAAGTTTAAAAATATTCCCATAGTGTATCAATCCCACAAACTTGATTCAAATCATTATCTAATGAGATATAAATCATTACCCAATTCATTAGAGTCCTATATAGTTCACACCCATCTCATAATAAAATCATTCATACATATACCACAAGATTATAAAATTTTAATAATATAATGAACCACAAAAAGTGATGGGTTTTATAAACATCAAATAATAATCCCATGAAATGAAATTGGTAAAAATACCATTTCATCACTTCATAAACTGTGGAAAATATATAGGATTCGTAATAATTTTATCAAAGAATAACCTGTGAAAATAAGCGACTTTCAAAGTAATATAACCCATAAAAGAGAAATGAGTACCATAAGAATCATTCCATAAAAATTTAAACCATTCCAGAAAGGATGTTAATGGATCCTTGGGATCAATTTTTAAATGGACATGAGTAACATCAACATATGTCATCTTATAACAAAAATAACATGGGATCAAATTTTAAAAGAATTTCTTGAGGAAAATATTATTTCTTCTTTGAAAATGGATATTTAAAACATAAAACCTTTTCAAATCCATTTTTATGAAAATAAACAAGAAAAATTATTAATTAATGTTTCATAAAATATTGGAAAACGTTTTCTTGGAAAACATATAAAGAGATCTTGAGATGTTTTTTAAAATCAGTTTCCATTAAAAAATATAAAAGAAGCACGAAAACGTTTTAAAACCCATTTATTTTAAAATAATTCTAAAATTTTTAAAGGAATGTTGAAACAAATATGAATGAAACGTTATTGAATTACATTGGATGTGTCTCAAATAAGGAAAATTGAGACAAAATTACTTTTTTGATTTGGTAACTCATGGTACATGAACCCCCTGAAAGGGAGACCGTAAAATGGATATGTAAATTCCCATAAATTTAATTATAAAAATCATGGAATATATTCATGATAATTATAGTAACAAAAAAATAGATGAGTGGTGGATAAGGTGTAAATCTCACATAAATAAATTTGAGACTATAAATACTCTTACCTTAGACTTGAATCTCCTCATACTCATTCAAACCTCATGTATAATAAATATATTTTTATTATATAGCAACATATTCTTATATATAATACCATATATTTTCTTATTATGATTTTATACTACCTCCTTGTTAATAATTATTTGTTTATCTTTCTGTTCGTGTGATATCAGCTTTGTTCTTCACATTTGTCTAAATTTGTTATATATTTGGTCCTTATACTTATATCATACTTTATAGAATATAAAACATGATATAAATTTCATTTATATTAATTATATTTGTATTATAATAATCCATAGAATATAGATGTATGAAATATAATACATCATTCGTGGAGACTTTAGGTCGTACGTATGTATTGATCGTATTTCCGTTAAATTATTATATTTGATGGATGAAAGTAAGTGAAATATATGTATATATATTTGTATATATCATTGTTATAGTAGTGTAATTATATAATATATATCATATAAGTTCACAAAACCCATCCTTAATACATTTCATGTAGTGTGTGAATGAATCACATCGCTTTGAGGGGAAGGTATTCCACACTTCCTAAACGATATTATCGTATTCACCAAAAATGTAATGTACAACGATATGAGTTGAAAAATAATTACAAAAGCATAATGATAGAAATATCTATCATATATATCATTAATAAATTTTTTTTCCCTTATAATTACCTCTATGATAGGTGGTAAGGAAAATGAACAATCATCATTTCATGAGGCAGTAGTTCGCCGTACACGTAAATAGTTTTTTGTTACCCATTAGATGGAAGTGTGTGTGAGTGTAGGTAGAACCCCAAGTATAATAAAATATCAGTATATTGAGGATACTTTCTTTTTTAAATACTTATGGAATAAAAAGACTTTGTGAAATGTAGAAAGAAAATGAAGGAACGAATCTTGAGGGAGGGTGTTACCTCTAAATCGGGTAACTTCTTTGGTTTTCACCAAAGGGATTTATTATAATATTTCTTCCAAATGGGAGGCTTCAAGGAGGAATTTATGGATTTTTTGAAATGTATTGGGAAGATATTTTATGAACCTATGATGTTTTTGATGTGTAAACAGTGGGTAGAGTTGGTGGCCTTTTATAAGAAAGGGAGGGGACAAACATGGATCTGTTGAAATGAAGTTAGGTGTAACCACGGTTTTTCATTACAAGAGTCATACCAAACCAAAAAATATAAATAATTAAGGTTTTTGGACCAATACTGTCCATAAAATGGGTTTTTTAAATGTAGATAGGTAATTTGGGTCCTTAAGTTTAAGGTTTCTTGCCATGTTAATCTTAATTTTACCTTAATCGTTGTCATTAAATTTAATTACATTCACAAATATTTTTGGTCTAAAAATATGTTGAACTTAGTAGACATTGTAAGAATTTTTTTTCCAAATATGGAATCTATATTTCCAAATTCTAATCATATAATTTGTATAAAAGAATTTAAATTTAATCATGATTATGGGAGAACACTTGGGTTTTTCAAAGTAAAAATGATCATATGGTTTCCATGTTTCTATATCCAATTTCAATGTGAAATTGGTTCCAATGAAATATATATGTTTAATTGATAATAATTTAGTCTAATTAATCTTTTAAATAATTTAAAAATATAAAATGACCTTATAAATAAATTATATGAAAACATAATTTTGAATTAAAATTTATTATTTTTTACAATTCATCCAAAAATGATGTTTCTCAAAAAAGTCACAACAAATAACCCTAAGATAATATAGAAATTAAAATTCAAAAATAATTTTGGAACTTTCAAATTCAATTTCTATATGTATCTGAAATTAATTTCATTTTTCACAGAAGGATGAGAAAAGAATTCATTTGAGAAAATAATATTCTTAAACATATAACAACTTTACAAAAAACTATACCCTTCCTTATAAATATGTTTTATTTATATAACACAATTATAAAAAATATTTTAAAATTATGTATTACTATTCATATTACAAATTTGTAAGACTAGGTAATAATTATCCAATATAAATAATTATAACAAAAAATGTGTTTTTTAGAAATGTATTACTGTGTGTAAAATCCAAGTTGGAGTTCCATGTAACTTATGTAGAGTCAATGCCATGTGAAGGGAATGTTTTACTTAGTTCAATGCAAGATATAAATAAAGATTTATTTTTTTTCTAGGAAAAAAAGGTTCAAAAAACTAGAGGTGTTACATGGAATACCCTCATCTCATCAGGTGGCAACAAAATAGAACCCAAAATCATATAAATAATAACATCACAATTCAAGTGAATCACCCAACAGTTGTATTAATACAATCATAATAGCCAAAATCTAGAAAATGAAAATTTCATTTGAGGCAATTTTACTTTATCATATATTGAGGTTACCTACACCAAGTCAGAGCTCTTTACTGAATTTCTATTTATTTATATCCCTTTATGTTGTCTCAAAATAGTAATTCAAATCAGAATATAATCCTATGATACTATATTCTAACCTTTCAGACCCAAATTTCACTAAACGGTGCCACGAGCCCTGTTGGACACATTTCCTCAAGCACATCTCCCAAAATCCCAAAGGCATCCAACTAGAAGTTAGGGCCTAAAGTGTGGCAATGAGAATACTATTCCATCATTTCAGAGTGTAACATAGTGAGAGAAACATAAAATGAATAAAATAAGTGGTAAATCAATCATAAAATTTATAATATTAAATGATAGATATATATAACAATTCTAGAAATAATCTCATATAAAATGATTATCTTGTCATGTGTCTATAAATAAACCAAAATATGTACACAAGAAATTGTATAAAACATGTAACATAAAACTAAAAATATCAAGAACTATCTCAGCTATCATAAAGAGCCTCAATTTGGCATGGTGCTTCTCTGTCCTTAAGAAGTAGTAAGTGACCTATAAGAGAGCACTTTCCCGTATCCATATTCGCAGTCATATAATCTTCTTAGGAGACAAAGTAAGTGTTAGTATGTTGTGAAGTAAAATCCTTGTAGGCCACCACTAATAGTGTATAGTTCCATCCAATCTATGAATATATAATAATTATAGTGTTCCGTAAGAAAAATAATATTTTAGGGAACTACTGAAATTAACTAACCCATAATGGTCTGGGTTCCCATGATCCCACATCCTCTACTAACTACACCATCCTCAACCAAAATGTATCTATATAGATACTTAGTACTATATAAATTTATAAAATAATTGAATTAATTAATAAATCTCATTTAATAAATAAATATTCATAACTATCCTATAGACGAGAATCCTCCATAATGATGTGATGAAGATATCCCTAACAAGGCCATCAATATATTATATGACTCTAACCGAATCCAATATTTCTATTTGTCTTAGAGGATACTTCATATAAATCATTCCATTAATTGATCAATTAAGAACATGAGCCTATCCTTTTAATTCCTTATTTGGAATACAAGTATCACTCTAGGGGTAACATGAACCAAGTACCCTACAAGCCCATCTATGGTGACCCTCATAAAAACCCAAATATCGCACTAGGTGTGGTATAGAAATAACATCTTTGAGTCCTTTTTTGGAAGCCCACTATGGGATCCCTAGTCTCACCCATGGAATATATAATCAACTTCCTTCTAATTTTGTCCTTGGAAATCCATAAGGTGTCAAAGTATCATTTGGGCATATGACAGTCATCCCCCATGGGACCATACTTGGGAGTCCACTATAGAGTCCACATATCACTCAGGCATATATATAGTAGTATACAAAAGAGTTTATCCATGACATACATATGAGAACCCATGTGTCACCCAAGGTGTAATGATAAATATTCAATCAAATTCAACTATTTAATTCAAACTTCATCACAATGATTATTTTGTTTCAACCATACCTCAGAATGTGGATCAAGGAAGAAGATTATATTAAAAGGAATAACCCCTTAATTATATCACGTGTTAATTCCATTATAAGAATAAAATCAAGATTTAGAAATAAATTACATCACTAAATCCTAGGTACATTTTAATTCATTCCCTTTATTTAATCAATTCAATTTACAATTTAAATTACAAATAAAATCATCATTTAACATCCTATAGAATGGAAAAAAGGCACCCTTAAATGTAACCAATTCATATGCCACCCATGGTGGTTCAGTTAATTTAAAAAAACACCCAATGGGTGGTCCCAATTCAAATTTCATGACCCCTAATCAATTATCAATGAGTTACATTAATTACATAGGTCTTACCTATCCATTTTAATAACTTATAAAAATACTTTTCGTGGGAGACCCTTGAAAAATTGGTCGTGCGGCTCGGTGAAATATATATATATATATATAAACCCTGAATTTAAGAGAAAATCAAGAGAACACATCACATAGAACTATAGTAGAATTCTCGTCCAGTGTCGACTCTTGATTCAACTCAAATTATGAGAAAAATGAAGAAGAGATGATGAACATTGAAATATGGAATATAATATTTCACCTAAATAGTGTATTTGATACTAAGAAAAAAGAATAATGACCCAAAAGGAATTTATTACTCATATATGGAGAACCAGTGAGACTAACGATGCTCGATTCTAATATATGATGGAGATTTGGTGGAGAATCCTAGATTTTTCTTCAAAGAGTGCTCTCAATGTGAGTCGCTACTATATAAGGGAAGAATCGAAATTTGGATTGAAATATAAGATTAATTAAGGGAAATTTTTAAATTTCACTCAAAATATAAGGTCATATGGTTTGGCCAAATGGTTGGACAAACCTTGAACCAATCATGCACCCACTACTGTGCTATGGGGGAACCCATGTGGTCACTGTGCATAGTTCGACTAACTATTCACATACCATGAAAAAAACATCTTTCAAAAACTTTATGTGTTCTCACATGAGTGTTTTCCTCCATCTGTATGGTTCTTCAAACCCTATGGCCTGAAGCTCGCCTCTACCCTACCTCTTACTATATGTTTTAACCTTGAGGATTACCATGTAGGGTTTTTAACTACCACGTGGGTTATCCATTTCCTCCAAAAAATGGATTTGAGCTCCGAACAAGCCCCAGACACCCCAAAAACAACTGTTACCTCTATGGTTAATCAAAATAAGCCAAAATTAATCATTAAACCCAAAAATGATGTAAAGATAAAATTTCATAACTCAATAAGGAATTGTGTTCTTACATGTATGCTAACTACAAGTCAAGCAATCCCTATAAAATTATTTGGTACAACTTTGTTCAATATATGGAATATAATCACACCTCTTACCAATACACAGGGTGTGTCATGATTGGTATAACCTATAACATGGGTGGTTGTCCCAGTGTAGATGAAGTTCAATTTTTTTACATGTTTTATATCTATGTCAAGAATGGAATGGTATTGAAACTTCCATTTGGGATCATTGAGAGTTATTCATGTGTTCAAAAATTATTAATGGGAACAGAAACTATAATGACCATATTATATCAAATTTTGGATAAAGAATGAAATTCTATAAATTAACAATTAATAACGAAATGAAAATTGAACCAAAAACTATAAATAAATATAAATTACAACCTGACCACTCTAATATAACTTGAAGGTTCCATGGAATATAAGAACAGGTGGATGGGAGAACAATTTTGGTTTTCTTTAATCAAATTAATTGGATAAATCTCATGTAACGTGATGAATGCATCCCCAAAAATGGATAGATTTAATATTTAATATTTTATAAATAAATAATTTAATACAAGAATTTATTTAATCTCAATAATTATTCTTCATCAAAATTTCAATGCTAATTATGTGTCATTTTCATTAGCATTGAGTAAATAAATAATTATTACTCCATTTCTATACACATGTTCTCCATAAATATCAAAAAAAATCATAGCATTCGGAGTGATATTGTAGAGGAACCTAGAGCTTCACATCATTTGGTGTTGATCAAAATAAACAATTATCTTATTATATCCATGTTTATAAGAGGGTGGGAGGAAGATTTTCTCTATATAGATAGAGATAACTCTCTTGATTCTTTTCATTGTGCATAATAAAATGGATCCTCTAAAATGATATAAGGTGGAATACATAATTACTGTAAACATTCAATAATTACACAATTTCTCTTTATGAAATATATATTCTAAATAAATCCCCATGTAAAATAATAATAACAAATTGTTAAATTCAATGAAATGCATAAATTTAAATATAATGTTTTCAAGAAATTAATTATTATATATTTAAATGATAATAATAAAAATTATACAACTTTTATCAGAGATTTATCTCAGCCTGTTAACCATCCATAAAATTTATCAAACCATAAATAATAAAATATTTATTTAAATAAATACATATTATATTTTTAATTAAAAAATAAATATTATAT
This sequence comes from Viscum album, assembly GCA_963277665.1. Taxonomy (NCBI): domain Eukaryota; kingdom Viridiplantae; phylum Streptophyta; class Magnoliopsida; order Santalales; family Viscaceae; genus Viscum; species Viscum album. The sequence continues at coordinate 589,458,344 of OY728140.1, read as the reverse complement.
TCACTAAACATGTAAATAAATATGTATTTTAAAATTCAAATAACCAAATAAATATTTATATATCAATTCACTAAACTTTTGAAAGAATAAATATTTTTTTATTAAATTTTTATTATTAAAATAGAGTTAAATTTCAAATCATAGATTTTAAACTCGAAAATTTCATGATTTCATTAATTTGATCAATAATAATTGAATAATTTTTATTCAACAAGCACACAATAATATTAGTTATCAAAATTTATTTTAATAAAATTTAATGTGGGTGAACTTACCTAAAATCCAAGATCAACATCCAGTGACACGCCAAGGCACTCATAGATAATGAAATCAGTTTCTCAATGAAAATAAACTTATTATGAATAATATTATGTAATATTGTCCATTTCTATTGACATAGAATCAATAAGGATGCATACTTTTGTCATCATCCTACATTTTTGTTTTACCTTTCTTTGTCTTTTTGAAATGAATATGTCTTTGAACTACCATGGTTATGAATTTAATCATACAATTATATTTCAATAAAAGGGATATAGGTACCTTTTCTATCAACATGGAAGGTAAAATACCTTCATGAATTATTTATGTAAGGTTATATAACTTATTTTATAGCCAATTCATGCTACATATATATGATCATATGACGTCATAATTTTAGTACATTTATCAATGTATGTGATTAATGATATAAATTAATTATAATCTCAATTATAAGGACCAATGAACATGTTATTATATTAAAATGTCCAATGAAACAAACAATTGGTGAATTCATATTGAAGGACTCATCATTGTATCCTCTTTCCTTAGATGTTAACAAGCGGAAACATCATGAGAAGAAGTCTTGATGTCATATGATCCATGTAAAACTCATAATGAAACGTCATCTATGTTTCATCAAAAAAGTGTTTTCTAGACCATAATACATGTGTGTCAAGATATTGTCATAGCTTCTCTAGGATCTGATTAATGTGTGGAACTACTATAACTTATTTATTTGAAAAATAATTTAAGGATATTATCACATTAATTTTATGAAAAGGAACATTTTTTATGAGGTAAGCTATTTAGTAATATTCTATAAATTAAAATTAAAAATTAATTGGTTATATTTAACCAAATATAATAAGGATTTAAAGATAAGAATGAAGAAAAAAATAAAAGATGATTCATGAAAACAATAGATGGACCATTATTTTTTAGTATACCAATATATTAGTAAAATCTATTTCCAATTAATAAGATCTCTAGAGATGTTTACTTTATTAATTAAACTAAACATTGTGGAACACATGAATTTATGTCCTCAAAAATAGTATTTAGTGTGAGAATGAGAGTCACGGCCATCATTGCCAAATGGTGGGATTTAACCTATTCTATAGACATGCAACTCCCACAATAGAAGTTTTTTAAAAATATATATAGAGAACTTCAATGATGAGATTTCAATAGTCAACATTCCTCAAAAGTATAAATGTTGGTTCAGTGAGTGTATTTTATATGTAAAATGGGTAGAATATTCCCTTTGATTCACCAAATCTAAAACATATCAAACATCATCAATTGAGAAAATGTAGTATGGAAGTGTGGAAACCACTATTTTTACTCTCAAATCATAACTAATGCTGAATTTAGTCACTAAACCTACCAAATATAGTACAGAATCACTTTTTTGAAAATATTCACAACATGGACATCAGGATAAAAATAAGGATTAGAGTTTCTGAACTATTTAAAATAATAATAATTGAGTACATTCCTGTTGAAATAAATAATTCTTATGGCACTTAATCATTTTATTTATAGATAATTTGATTAGACATTCTAATTTCAAAAAACATGATGAGGAAGGGTTAAGTGGTCACCATATGATTTACTATACCATTATATAATGGTTCATAATATCCAAGATTAATTTTTTTTTAAATACTTACTTGAAAGGGTGGTGGATGAAAAGAGAGTAACCCTGTATTGTCCCATATCACATGTATCATATTTTTGAGGTGCTTCATGAGATAAAGAATGTGAATTGAAAGAATTCGTTGATAGAAATATGGAAAATCATCAAAACTATATGGAATTAAAATAATTGAACTATTCAAATGTAGTGATTAGGGAACAACTGAATCACCCGATCAAGACTCTAATTCCCTCTATAAAGACTGATGAAATATCGTATTCCATATAATAATCTAGGAACAAGAATATCTGACACTAATTTTGAAAATTGATGGATGAGGAACCATCCTGGTAATTAAGACCAGTCTAAACTTTTATAGACTTCATTCACCCCTAATTAGAATTATGGTAACTACCCACCAAATGGAACATCCCTCTAATGACGAATCTCAATGTAGTTTTATCAATTTAATCCATTTAACTGGATTATATTTTGAAAAAAATATTCCCTTCAAATGGATTTCCACACTAATTATCAAATAGGAGGATTTAGAGTTCAAGATAGACATAACTGAAGATGATCTGGCATTCTATATTTCATCACGTTGAAAATCATACAAAGGGGAGATCCCAATTAGAGAAATAATATAATCCTGAATGTTTGAATGTTTTATCTGATTTGATAATATTAGATGGTAAAGTAATTGATATATATTCTAAGAGTTAATAAAATTATAGGAAATACTTTTTTACTTAATTAATAAACAATAATTCCAACAAATTATAATTTAGGAATGGGGCCATCATTTCCACAACCAACCCATGCTTCCATGCATAAAACATGATAAATTTTCCTCTGTCGGAGACCTCAACCATTAACTCAAATACATGACATATGGAAACATATATATGTTATCTGATATTTAATATCAATTATTGATTCACTTCACCCCTCCAAATAATTCATATATCCCCTTATGGATGCCTTGTCAAGCCCTAAATTGCTCAAGACTGAGGTAGATTCCAATAAAACATATCTTGCCAAAAATAAGCTAACTAAATAATAAAAAGTGATCTATTTATATAGATAGATAAATAATCTAGCTATATGATCACATAAAACCCTTTTAGGTTTCTATAAAACATGATGAAATCAATATTTTTGATTCATGGTTGACAATGGTAAAAATATCAACCTCCTTTCAGCCAAGTGTATTCACTATTTGATATATAGAGAGGCTAATGTAGCCCATTAAAATTTTAAAATCAAGGGTTATGTCAAAATTAAACAAAAAATACCTTAGGAATATCATAATGAATACCTGGTATGGATAAATTTCTTTCATTTTTAAATTCATTTCGGTTCTCCAAGTCATACCCTTGAGCACCCTATAGAAAACACCATAGCTTTGTTTTTTGGGAGGTTCCTTATTCATATAATAAATGCCTAAAATAATCCATTTATGGGAATTTTTGGACCCCATAAATTGAAAAATACTCTTAATTATTTTTATTCTAGATATATCAATATAGGGTACTACAAAAAATAGTGGATGCAACCATTGGTGAATAAAACAAAAATTTAATTTCCCCAAATGGGATGGAAACTTCTTTAATATACCCATGGAATTGGATGGATGCAATATTTTCACTAAATAGTTTGCAAATATATGAAAATTTTATTAAGTTACAAAATCATATAATCAAGCCACCTAGATGAAGAGATCCCCATAACACCTTCTTCTATTATAGTAGACATGAAAATGCCTATATTAAACAACCTCCATCAATAGAAGAAGAGATTACCGTGAAATAAATTTATATTAATATTAAATAAAGTATTATTTTTAATAACCTAGGTAATTATATATAATATATTTACATATTTTTTAATATGGATCATATAGCTATACTATTTATAAAAATATTATGAAAATTTTAAATAAAAAGGAAATAGTTTGCACTGAACTCTTTTCCATTATGTTTTATTTAAAAGAATAATTTATAAACATTAGAATTATAATTTTAAAATATGAAAATTATTTTTAATATCATAATATTTAAAAAATAATAATTGTGATATTTTTGGATTTCTCCAAAAATATTGATTTTTCAGTGAATAATGAAAAATAGCAATTTTTGTAAAAAAGATTATCTTCTACATAATTAAATTATTTTAAAATCCATAATATGTTTTTTATATTATTTAAACTAAAATAAATATTTTTTATCTATTTTTAATCAAATTATTTAAATTTTAATCTTTTTATATTTTTTATAAGAATGTTTTTGGGTTTAAAAGTGGGTTTTTTTCAAAAGAGTTTTAAAATGAAAGATGTTTCTCCATTTTAATTAGTTAAAGTAATACATAATGAGGATTTTTCAAAATTAATAATATAGATTATATATCATCAATTATTAATTTATTTTCATATAATTATTTTTGTTATTCATATATTTTATATAAAATTATACTTTTCTCAAATAATACTCGGCTTAAAAACCGGTTATTTCGTCATGTCTACTTGTTTTATTTTAAACAAAATATTTCTAATTATTTGAATTTAATTTTTAAAAGGGGATTCCTTATTTCTAATAATAATAATTTTAATTTTTATGAAGATAAAAAAATGTTTTATCCAAAATTAATAGGGAAAATAATAAATATTAAGTATTGTGTTTAAGGTACAAATTATTTTACTGAGGGGTTAACTGGAAATATAAGAGTTAAAATGGCATAAAAACATTTCTAAAATATATTTTTTGTCTGTATATAGACCATATACCTTCTATTATAGATAATTATTTATTAATTTATCCATGATATATGAAAAAATGTTGGTGGAATTCATTCTTTTCATAAAAATACAAGGGCGGTGCTCACCTAACTTATAAAAGGCCACCCCATCTCCTCCTCTCCTCACACCTTAAAATCCATTTGGTTCAGACTATAAATACCTAAATAGCTTATATAATCACCATATATCATCATATAATCCTTATTTTTGGTATAAATCCAAACAAGGAAAGCCTTATGTGGGAACCAAAAGAAGTTACCTAAAGAAGATGAAATATTCTCCAACAAGTATTTTTTATATTTCTTCCACCACCACCTTAAATTCTTATTAAATGTGGATTATATAATAAAATCACAATATTGAATATAATGAGTTTTTTTTAGTTTCATAACCCAAATAAATATCCTATTCCCTGAAATGGGTTATGATATCATCATTTCTGTGTATGGTGGACTACCGCCCCATGAACTGATGTCATTCATCGTTCTATTACCACCTCTCTTAGTTTGGTATGATGATGGATATAAAGTATATATTTTATATTTATATAATAATTATACCTATGGAGTAATTATATCATATATTCATTTTTATATTCCATTCTGTAGGATATACGATAACGTCACTATTGTGTATGCCAGACAACTACCTCACGAAGTTATGTGATTCGTTTTTTGTTAACATGTTACATGGAAATTAATAAAGGTAAGTATAATTATTATACATGATATAAATAGAATAATTATTATATTCATAAAAAATTTATGATTCTAAAATTATTATATATCATTTTATTTCTTACTTTTCACTTATTGAAAAAATGATAATGTAGTTCGCTTACATATGCATTGTTGCCTCCACCAAGTGATATGAATATATTATCATCACGACACCACATAAATGATATATGTAATGATATTTAAAGAAATAAAAACTAATATATGATACTGTTATAATTTAATAAATATAATATATTACTTTCCCTATATCATTAATGATTGTTGAAAAATGGAAACGTTGCCCAAGCGTATATATAACCCACCATCTCCATGATCTCAACATACATAGTTTCTCAAAACCAACATTCATGATTTGTATTGAAAGGGTCAATGATGTATAAATATGATAAATATGTAATTACAATTTTTCATGATATGTTTAAATAAAGACCCATTTGACCATAGTCAACCAAACAAAGTTATTTTTTACACATAAACCAATTATCATTGAAACAAATGATATAAAAAACAATTGACTAAGTAATGATATATAACATTATAATAAGTGAAATAAATGAATAATAAAGGGTGTAATATCTCTCAATAAATTAAATAATAAACATAAGTTTTTTATTCATGAAGATAAAGACCATATGTCATGAGTCTGACTCAAGTTAAGGGGCTTCGTCAGAATTTCATTTCATTGATGCATGATTTGAATTTATAAAGCTATAATATTTTATGATGTGTATATAAATACCTATTTACGTGTTATGTAATTTATTTATTTATTTTCATGGTATTTGTAGTATTTTTAATGTTATTCTATCATGGGTCTTATGACTAAAATACTTTCAAAGTGAAAAGGGAATTTTACTTTAAAAAATTCTATTTTAAAATATTCCTTCCAATTCTTTCTATTCCATATCCATTTTTTTAAAATGAGTTTATAATAAAATATTTATAAACTAAATTTTTGTCTCTTTTTTACATAATTTTCAAACATTCTCGAAATGAATATTTTTACGTTTTATGTATGTAACATTTTGAAAAACCAAAAAAAAATGTTATATTCATAAAATCCACTTGGAAAATTAAATTTTTACCATCATGGGAAATATTTGATTTGTGTATTTCATTGGGATCTTTCTTGTTTTCTTCAATAAAAACATTATTTCTTTTTTTTTTTGTATTTTGGAATTGAAAATTGGAATTTAAATGATTTTTTATATATATATATATTTTAATGAGATTTGTATATATGTTTAAACGTTCTATTCAAATATTTTATGATGAAAAGGTGAAATAAAAAAACTCTATTTATGGTTTTTTTTTCATGGGCATTATATATGATGGGTGCACCCAGATAGAACATAGTAAGCCCGTTATAGCTTATACAATGGGTGCACCAAAATAACACTTAAATTCAATGGGTAATGATTATGGTCTTTATATATTAGTATTGGATGTTGGTCATATGGTTATACCAATTTTTAAGGGGTTCTAAGGGCTCTGTAACAGTTCTATGAGATTATATCCCATGGTACTTATGACATTCTATGCTTAATAATTTGTTGTCATAGAAATTATTTTTTTATAAAAAGGTAATATGAATTATATTTTTAAAATAGTTATAATTCAATATATTAGTAACATGTTATATTTTTATGAAATGTTTTTTTCATGGGATTTCATGTGTTCCCTAGACTAAATATTTTCTTCTTTTTTATATACCATACAAATATTTTTATACTCATGCCATATTATTAAAATGTTTTTCAAAATATTTATGTGTGGTTAAGGGAAAGGAAGAATTCATTTTAAATGTTTTAAACTTTTTCCAATAAAATAAATGATTATTTATTTTAAACTTTTTCCATTTTGTATGATTGGTTTTGTAATGTTTTATTTGTGACTTAATTAACTAAAAATATAATTCTAAAAATATTCTAATAGTGAAAGAAGTAAAATATTGATTAAACTCAAGAATATTTATTATTTATGGTTGGGTCATTATAGTTGATATCAAACGAAGGATTAGTTAAATTTAGAGTTTTGGATATTGTTAATACATTTCCCTTCAAATATTTTACCATATGGATGAGTTAAAATGATATAGTTTTTTAATATTACCATGTTTATTAATATAATATATATCTATTCAAAATGGTTTTTTTAGGAAACATATAAGTCATATTGGGAAGGATTTAAGAGGAAATTATCCATCCAAACAAGCATAACAAGTTAGTTGGAATAGAAAGATAATGGTTTTTTACAGTGATGGATTAGTTAAACCATGATATAAATGGTGGTGGTATCCATGCTATATGGTAATGTAATATAACCCTTAACTAATGTCTATTGTGAAGTATTTAATGAGGTAATATCCCAAAACACTATGTGGTTCAACTAAACTAGTGGTAGTTGAAGGATAGATCATTTCTCTAGAGAATATATTTTTGGTCATGTGATTTTTGAAATGTCAAATGTTTACTATTGATATTTAATGTTTGGAAGGTGAATATAAAAGATGACAGTATTTTATTAAGAGTACCATAGAGAAATATGATATTGATTTAATGGAATGAGAAACATCTAAGGATATTTTCCTTGAGAAATATTTACCTAAGATTTTTTCACTATGGATAGAAAAAAAAATTATTTAAATTGAGGTAGAAATATAAAGATTATATAGCCAGATATGAATCTAATTTTTTAAGATTGGATAAATACATGTAATATTTTTTTGGTACATTGATAATAAAATTAATATATTTTACTCAGGATTTAAACAAAGTATATGAAGACATTTGGGAACATGAGAATTTAAAGTCTATATGAAAGTTGGTCATTATTATGAAAAGTTGATATTGGGTTACTTTGAACATATGTTCCTTGTGATGAAGAATGTAATAAGTCATCATGATGACAGTGGATGGAGAAATATAAAATGATGAAATATATAAGTATTAAATTATATTCCAATCTTGGGGTATGTGTGGTAAAAATAAACCTTACTAATATCATATTAAATAAAGGAATTTTTACCCATGTGGAAATCATATCCATATAGCACATGATTATAAGGAAAAGAATCTTGGAGAATCATTGAATAGTATAAATGATATCCATCAAAAAGTGGGGTGTTCATGTTTCAATTATTTGGGTCATTATACTAATTTATGCTTGAAACATGTAACTCGGGATAGGAATACAAACATTTTTATTGATTTTGGAAACAAAAAAAACACAAACAACAAGAAAAAAAAGAACAACATGGCATCATCTGTTTGGTATAAAGTGATAAATATATATTAATCATGAAATTTTGAAGTATATATTCACTTAAAAGGATTTAAATATGAGATGTAGAATATGAATGAAACTGATAAAGGATTATGATTATATGATTCATTACCAATATGTAAAAGTAATCAATGTTTTTCATTCATTGAGTCAAAATAATAATATTGAAATAACCATATTACATTTGGATCTTGACCCTTTGTTCAATGATTTAATAATTTTTTTCATCAATATTGTAGATGTATGTACGTTAGATATTTTCTTATAGGTTCCAGTATATTAATATTTTTAATAAATAATAAAGAAATATCTAATAGAGGATTAATATTTTTAGGAAAAGGTATAATCCATTAAGATGGGTAAGTTTCTAGATTTTACTGTTGAGGAATAACATTTTTCTTGATTTTAAAAATGATTATATGTGCCTTATGATTCCCAGTTGAAGAAAGAGTTATTATGCAAATCTCATACTTCTCTTTTTCTATTCATACTGGAATCACTAAGATATATAAATACCATTATGAGTATTATTGGCAGTATGGAATGAATTTAGATAGTGATGACTTCTCCATGTTTTTGTTAACTTATCATCAATTTAAAGAAAAATGAATGTTACCAAAGGTAATTATTCATCCTTTTCTAGTAATAGAGTGGGAATTGGAATATATATCACTAGATTTAATTATAGGATTGATAAAGAGTTCTCGAGGTAATAATGTGATTTGGGTTATTTTTTATCGATTAAATAAATCTTGATGTTTCTTTATCATTCAAGATACAATATCTTTAAATCATATATCTTAGATTTTCTGAAGGTGATAGTCTGGTTACATGGAGTACCCATATCCATTGTATCAGACCTTGGCCCTAGGTTTACATATAATTTTTAGAATGGGATATAGTATTCATTGGGTACTAAATAAATATCAGTAAATCTTTTCATCCTTAATATGATTGGAAGTTTGAGAAAAAAATTTATAAAATTTAATATATTATTAGTTTTTATTCATTGTATTACCATGGAATTTTGGATCAAAAATATTTTATTCATTAAGGTTTCTTATAACAATTTTTTTTACTCCAATATATATATGGTACCATTTGAAGCATTATTTGGAAGGTGTTGTCGAATGCCATAATTTTAGAATTTTTTAGTAGGAAAGATGTTGAAAAGACAACTATTGGTTGTGGGAAAAACAAATATGGTGTAATTTATTTAGTAATATATGAGGATATAGCCAGGCAGGAAGTAAAGTTATGTGAATAACTTGAGGAAAGATCATAATTTCAAGGATAGTGATCATGTATTTCTCAAAGTTCTCCATGGAAAAGTGTCATATATTTTGGTAATAAGGGGAAGAAAAGTCCATGGTGTATTAGGATATTTAAATCCTACAAAAAATTTCATCAGTTCACAACTGATTGGGTTCTCATTTAAACTTATTCTAGGTACACAACTTATTTCATGCATCAATGTTTAGAAAATATGTGCCAAATTAAACTGATGGTTTTAGCCTTAATATTGTTTAGTTGGGAGAGAATATTTCATATTAGTAATATTAATGTCTGATTTATCACCATAGGTATATTTTTTCCAATAATAAGGTGATTTACCAGGTTGTGTTTGTATGTCAAAACCATATGGTTGAAGGGGAAACACGAAAATCTAAATATTTTATAAGGGAAAGATATCTCCAGTTTTTTAATAAGTTAATCATATTTAAAGGAAACAATTTTTAAAATGGGTGAGAATTTTAAAACATATAAAATGATACAATAAATCATTTCTATATTTTTAATAATATGAAACATATTTTTATATTAGTGATATAAATATTATGTAATTGTTTTCAAAAAAAGAAATAGTTTTAACTAAACACTTTTCATATAATTTATAATATAAATTTTTAATTTCTTAATTTCAAATATTGAATTTTAAAATATGAATATAAATTGATAAATCATAATATTGAAATTTAAAGATGGTTTAATTATGGTATATTTTTTGATATATTTATTTTTTAGTGAAGAGTGAAAAATATGTAATTTTGTAAACAATTCTTTTCATTTAAATAATTTATGTATTTTAGAAGTCCCCATATATTTTGAATAATATTAAAATTGATATATGTATTATTAAGTTATATTTAATCATATTACATAATTTTATATCATCTTTATATTTTATTTTAGCATAGGATTATCTTTGGGTTTAAAATGGGTTTATCTAAAAACTAATTTAAAAAGCATAATGTTTCTCCATTTTAATTATCTCAAATAATAGTTAATAGGGAATATTTTAAATTAAATTTATATATTATATACATTTAAATATTAACTATTTTTCATTATATGATAATTACTATTCATAGGGTTAATATAAAATCATTTTTTTCTAAAAAATATTCTACATAAAAACTAACTTATTCATCCCATCTAGGAGTTTTGTTGTAAATTTAATTTTTAAAATTATATGAGTTAAAATTGGTTAAACATATTTCATATTTTTAATAAAAATTATTTATTTTTAAAAAATATTTACCTTAATCATTTAACAATATTAATAGTGAAAATATTAAAAATTTCTTTCCATGGATAAGGTATAATTGATTTCATCGAGTGTTAAAATAAAATGATAATGGGTAAATGACCAATAAAACCTATCTAAAATATATTGGATAGACATATTATATCCTTATTCATTGTTTCTAGATGATTTTTCATTATTTTATCCTTGTGACATGAAAATAAATGTGGCTAGAAATCATTCTTTTCAAAGAAATACATTTGTGCCACTCACCTCACTTTTAAATGGACACCAGCTCTCATCAACACTTCACAGCATAAAAACCCATTATTTCATCAAATACTGAAAAAAATAAATTCTATAATTACCTAATTTCACCCTATATGCCTTATTGTGTGTATAAATCCAACCATATAGGGCCTTTTGTGAAAACCAAACTAAGTTACCCGAAGAGGAGGTTACATTCTCTAATGAATGTCATCATTTGATTTTATCAAACACAGTATTAAATTATCCTTGAAATATGAATACATTATAGCCTCAATAATTACCATGCATGTATTTATTATAATTTCAATTCAATATCCTTAATCCTTCTTCACTTCTATCAAATGGGATACAAATCATCATTCGTTTGTACGGTAGACTACTGCCTTGTGAACCGATGTCATTCATTTTCCCATTACCAACTCTAACGTTTGTTTATGATGATCCATATAAGTATATATATGATATTTATAACATAAATATACATCTAGTATTATTATATCATATATAACTTTTTTAATTTCCATTTTGTTGGGAATGTGATAACATCATTCATGTGTATGGAAGACTACCACCTCATGAAGCGATGCGATTGGTTTTTCACTAACATGTTACATGGAAGGTAATGATTTTAATTATAATGAATATATTGTATAAAATTGAGTTATTTATTATATTAATGAATTATTTATCATTATTAATATATAATATATCATTTTCCTTCTTACCTTTTTACTCACCGAAAAAGTAATAATGTCGTTCATGTACTTGTGCACTACCACTTTCATATAGTAGTGTGACTCTATTATCATAACCAAACCAAATATATAATATATATTTATTTTTAAATAAATAATATGGTATATATGATATTATCATAATTCCATAAAGTTATTGTATTTCATATCTCCTTTCCATAATGTCTATAGAAAAAAAAGGAAACATTATTCATTTGTACGTACAACCTACCATATTCATGAGTCCCATATACTTAATTTCATGAAACAAACATTAATTATATATATTAATGGAATAATTAAATTATAATATATTAATGGAACAATTAAATTATAAATATAATAAATATTTCATTATTAGTTTTTATATGCATAGATAATGAATTATTTTCCCATATTCAACCTAACAAGTTCATTTTTGACAAATAAACCAAATAGCATCGAAACATATTATGTAAACATAATTTATTATATAATATTATATAATATGATAAAAATATAAATAAAATAATAATAAACATGAAAAATATTCTCAATTCTGTAGATAATTAATATATGATTATTATTTTGAAATATAATGAATATAAGTCGGACTCATGGTAATGGATTTCATCTAAATTTCCTTTCATTGAGGCATATTTTGATGGTATACACCTATAATATTTTATGCATTGTATATATAGGCCCATTGATGTTTTATATAATGAATTTATCATTGAAAATTGTATTAATAAGTCGTTTATATGAGTTTATCCTCAACAGAAATGATGGAACATTTCCAACTCATGTGAAGAAATAATAAGTGAGAACATGTTTATCTTTTAATGATAATAAAGAATAAGAAGAGATGAATAATTCCTTGAAATACTAAGAAGAGTGTGTTTCAACCACCACTGATGAGTTAAAATATGTGAAATTTGGTACTTAATAAAACCAATGACCTTCACTGATTTTGGTGTCTATAACTCCCATTGAATAGGAATAATACAAAAAAAAATTCAAACATCATGATACATTTTCAAAGAGCTATATAAAGACTCCATTTTCAGGTGGTTTTTTATCACCTATTCCAACATGTTGACTACTACGATTATAAATAGTCTGTGAGAAGGATACATCAGACTCACAGTTCCATGTTGGATGAAACAGTTTTCAATATGATCAAGAAAAGATTAATTTGAAACATCTAGTATTCAAAACATCTTTCCATCATTTACCCCATTAAGGAAAATAATATAATGATTAGGTATTGTACCGATTTTAGTGATTGGAACCATAATTATATAAAATAAGATTTTCATTTTCAAATCATAGAATGTTTTATTAACATTAATGAATTATTTAAATCACTTTTATTTAGGGATAGTTATTCTGGACATAACTGGATCTAGATGTATAAAGATAAGGAAGACCTAAATTTTCATACACCCTAAGTGGTTCATTAATAGAAAGAGATTACCTATAGTTTATATAATTTCAAATCAAATTACCAATAAACTATGTACTACATCATTTGAACCTTAGAAAAATGTTATAGTGTAATGTGTATGACTTTGTAGTCAAATCCCTCAAAATTCAAGGTCACTTGTCTAATATTGAGGTAATATTTAATAAACCATTATATTGTAACTAAAAGATGAATCCTTTGAAATGATAATTTTGAGTAACTTCTAAGAAACTCAATATTTTTTAGTTCATAAATATGGAATAGATAATTATAATTGGAAAACCAAATAAAGAAAAGTTATTATTTATCCTCAAAACCATCAAGATATAATAATACTTCAATCTAATCGAACATACATTATTGATTTCATTAATACCCTAATTATTTATTGTTATACTTTCAAAATTCTTATGATGATTTTTCTAACCTTTTAGTATTATGATGATTTATTTACGTCCTTTGATAGCCTCAAATAATAACTTCTTAAACATCCAATTTTGATCCCACCAATAGAGGGAAAACACTGCATCATCTATGTAGTTATTGGGTTTTGATCACTTGGATCCCTACTATCCCATAAGAATGATGTATGAATGAATAATTCCCACTGATTGTATATCATAACCATGTATAAAGATGATTGTTGATATTCTGATTTTGAAAAAACAAATCATGCACCTATCTTCTTAGTAAAAATGATTAGTCATTATATGAATAATAAAATGGCCCATTTAAACTTTCATTTTGATCCTCTAAGTATATATTAGGTAAAACAATAAATAAATGATAACTAGAAAGGTGTTTTTTCATTCTTTATAAATTGAAAATCGTATTTGTGTACAAAAATGTGATAAAAGTGTAAGTATTGAAATATTTCCCAATAGTATATGCATCGACAACGGAGTCACCAATAAATGAATAAATCCTCAATAAAGACGTTTTATCCATATATTAAAATGATAAAGATTGTAAAAAAAAATTGATGGTATATCCCGATGTCAAACTGGGATGGAAGGGAGGACTGAAAACTAAATCAGGTTAGGTCGTGGATCTTGATCATATCCCCAACAAAGTCACTTCATTCCTATTTCTTTCATACTTTATTAATGGTGTACCAAAAATAATTAGAGTACCAAACCATAATCGTAGGAATATATATCCTTAAATTTACATTAATCCATCAATAAATCAATAGAAATTTGATTCAAGAGATAAAATATAAAAACTAGTAATATTACTTCAAAATGTAAGAGATAGTTAGACTACATGTACATGTATGGAAGTTGTATCATACATTAACTCTATCTCATGGATAAATCACATATCATGTACTCATAATACTCGATCCAATTACTATTTTAATTTGGCCAAAACTCTCAGGAATCGAATCCAAGATGAGATAATCATCCATGTTTCAAAATGAATAGCTGTTTCATAATTTTCCAACTTAAATATGAATGATATTAATAAATTTAATAAATAATTCCCATAGGAGAGATCCACATTACCATCAGATGATGTGGTGACTAGCTAGCTATATTCAATAATTGAATGCCTCCAAAATGGTACGTTTTCACAAGAGAGAGATGGAAAAGAGAATATTCATTTGGTAGAGATAAAAAAATCCATATAATGTTCCATTTTATCAGAAAGATGTATATAAAGGGTTATTTATGGGTTCATTATTAAATGTATTTATACAGAATGTGACCACACTATCATATATAAAATCCACTCTATAACGTGTTATTCTAATCAGACATGGACAAAAATCTTTCAAAAAATTATCATATTTAGGTATTTCTTGTCATCAAGGATTTATGATTGTATAAAATTCACTAATGTGTCTTAGTCATTTCAAATACATGGTAATTTCACAAACCAAAAATTGGAGTTTATTCAAACTAGTAATTTATATAGGACATTTTTGGTTTGTGGGATAGATGTTATGGGTTTATACCCTCCCACCATAGTTTGACTATGGAATTTCATTCTTACTATTATCAAATTAATATCTAAATAAGATAATTTCATATCCCTAAAATTGGATATAAAAATGTATTGGATCAACCATGTAATATCTAATATCATACCAAATTTGGAGTCACAAAATTAATTTTGAAAGACAAGGGAACTAATTCATGTGTGTCTGACTTGAAGAATCTGAATTTGGAATAAAATATCTTGTCTAATCTCAAATTCAAGGATCATGTAATACAAAATAAAAATATATAGGAATTAAATAATAGTTTCTTTAAAATCCTTAAAAAATTGATGGAAAATGATAAAAATATTTGGATTTAAAAACTACTTCATGTATTATGGGCTTATTATACTACAACTCATTCTTAAGTATAAGAAACTCATTATTCACTAAATCAATGTATAGAAGTATTCTTTCCAATTTAAGTTCAAATTCATTAACTTTTCATAATTATTTATGATCAAATGAAAAATGATGAAAAATACTATATCCTTCTTGATACATTATAATGAATAAATTAGAAATGTTCGCCCTTATCGCATAAACATTATTTCCATAAAAACTATGTTTCGTAATAGTTGATCATGAAGTCCTACCTTTACTCGTTTATCAATAGGGAACTAGTATTATCCTTGAGAATGATTTTGATACCTTGGAACAATCTCTTGGATATAGAATAAAAATGTAAATGACCATAATTCAAACACAGAGTCTGGTCCAAAGGAGAATACTTCTTAATTATTACTGATAGATAGTGTATCATGTCTCCCACCAATGTTGGGTTCCTTAATAAATACACTATTCCCCTACAAGTAGGTTTTATCAAGTCTTTAATGCATGACTATAAATTTTACAACATAAATTCCTTACTAAATGAATATAAATTTCACTTCATAAATACATTGGTATATGAATATGAACTGCACAACATAACATCCTTAATATATTGATCAAACAATATTAAATAAATTCCTTCCTGCATGAAAATACACATCACAACAAAAAACCCTTATTTTAAGACTATAAAATACATGAAAAAATTTATATTCAATAATAATATAATCAACATGGTGTATGTTCTATGTTTTAAAAAATTAAATGCATGACACAAAATTCTTTAACACATGGCCAAAAGAATAAGGTATATTATCCATCCCATATGACCCTTTGTAATGACACAACCTTAAACATTACATAATATTGATATTTGATCAATAATTTACTTTATTTCACATTGAGTATATTTTTAGATTTCGTTTTTTAGATAACTAGGCCATAACTATTACATTACGGATCAAATATTACAATGTAGACACTTCAATTCTATCTAATTTTTTTCACGACAATAAAACTCCTTAAAAACAAGAATTATCTTCTTGATAAAAATATTCTCTAATTATTCCTTTCTTTTACCCTTCCTTATACCCTATGAAAAACGTTTCAAAAACATGGTATGATCATAAAAATATTAGTAAGGGATATAAAATACGGAATGAAACATTAGTCTATTAATACATAAAAATCAATGGAATCATGATTTTTACTCATAAAACATAAGCACTTTAACATACCTCATGAAATCATAAGATTTATGAATAATTTATATAAATCATAAATCATAATGGTATCTTTTGGCATCCATAATATACTTACATTTTAGCTTTCACAACCACATAAGGATTAACCTTCATGGTTACGTTTGGAATACCCAACAAAGTATATTCCCTAAATCTCTTAGTAGAAACATTATCATTTACCTCTGTCATGTTACCCAATTGATTAGGGATCTATCATGAGCTCACCCACCCACATTTTATCCTAGAACCACCCATATTCATAAATAATTCCCAAGAACCATAACATAATCATAACCCATGGAAAATCATAAAGGGAGAATAACATTTCCACATTGCAGTCAAGATACTGATATAATCAATACATTATCAAAAAAAATCAATAAAAAATACCTAAAAAGGAATATAGAATTTTCTATCATTTTTAAAAGCATTATGGCTTGACGAGGAATCAAAATATCAAATAATTCTCATGGTGGTGAGAATATCATTTTTGATGTGTGCGTTAAAAAGAAACATTCCTTTTGTTGTTTAGTAAAATACTTCATAAAAAAGATTCCCCTTCCAAAACCATTGAATGAAACTAAAATTCCAATGATTTTATTATAAACCATATAAAATAAGGTCTTATATAAATCAAAATATGACTCGATGAAATGAGATTGAGATAAAGTCCCATAAAAAGATCATGTTGTTAGATTAAGGACAAATAAATGACTTTAATATGTGGGAAAAATATTAATACTCCTAATATATGTTGATATTCATGGTAAAACAATCTGAGTTCATTCAGATAAATTCTTGTAAAAATAAAACCAATGCCATTTATATTTAAATCAATTAAGGTAGATTGATTTAATATTTCCCTTACCTCGAATCTGACGTGTCTCGTTTATTCTTCATATTCCTCTTTTTCGAGTATCTCTTTTTGATTTTTAGAAAACGTCTCCTTAGGATGGATTTCAGCCCAAAGTGTGGACTCTTGGATAAAGGGATTGATTTTGGGAGCTTATTTTATCTTAATTTTGATGATCCAATGGGATTGAGAGGTGTGAGTAAGTGCTTAGAGGTGGTGGACTTTTATAAGAGGGTGGAGGGGTACTTTAGGAAAGTCTTGAAATATTATTTTATTATAAAATGGTTTTAAAATTTTAATACTTAAAAAGTGATATATTTTGATGTTAATATGAGTATGGGTCTAAAGTGTCTCAACCAATAAGTTTTAAACAAGTTTAGGTCAAAAAATTAACTATATATTTTATCTTTAACCCTTAGTTGAAAACATTAACTCTTACCATGTCTTCTAGTATCTTCATAATATAATGTTGCTACATTTACTATAAAATTTTAATCTGACCAAAATTGGATCATTAATGATATTTTTAACATTATATAAGTCATTTGTCCGATTCTTAGATTCTTAGGACAATTATATCATTTAATAAAATAGTATTTTTTTTAAAAACTCCTTATTGTCAATTTTGACACTATTTAGTAATTGATTTTTGTTAAAGTAATAAGACGTTTATTCCTTAAAAAATGAATAAATCATACCTAAAATGTCACTATCATCCAAAAAATTCTCAGATGTCATTATAATGTTCAAATTACATTTAATTATTTATTTATGAAATTATTTATTGGATTCCTTCATTAATAATGTAATCACTGCATCATCATTGGGTCACAAATAAATTTATTTTTTTAGTGTTTTAAAATTATAAATAAAATACCATGATGTAGGAAATATTTTCAAATTTTAAATTACTATTTATAGTCAAATTTATTAGTTATATACCCCTATATTATAATTGTTTTAAAAAGAGATACATGTATAAGTTATATTTAACTTTTCTTTAAATTAAATATTAAAAAATGTCATTTCCACTCTTAATTGGATAAAAAATGAAAATTATTAGTCCTAAAGATGATAATGGTTAGACATATCGCAACCTATAGTATTAGGACACGTTTTAGGGTAGTTTTATATTATTATATTATTATTTTTTACCCTTATTTACTTGATTTACCCTTTAACCATGGTAAATAAAAATAATTATTTATGTTACCATTCATAATACCCAAAATAAAGTGTAAATATTTATATAATTTTTACCTTATGATTCAATATATGGAATCTATTTTTAAAAATTCAATACACAAAAATGTAAAAAATTAATTTAAAATTGATTCCCATTGTCAAAACCGAAAAATGGGTTTTTAAGAAGTAAAAGACATTCAAAAGATTCACATGTGTTTATGTCCTATTAAAATGGGAAAATACATAATTTTACCATAATTTTATTAAATGATAAAAAAATAATCCAATTACACATTAAAACAAACTAAAAGGAAAAATTAACTATATAATTAAATTAGATGAAAAGGCAGATTTGAATTAAAATCCATTATTTTTCACTATTCATTAAAAATGAATTTTATTAGAAAAATAGAAAAAATAAATTTCATTATCATGATTCTAAATAATAATTTTATATTATCATAGAGAAAATATAAAAGTTAAAAAGCTATTTTTAAAAAATGTTTCTCCCTCAACAAGTATTAAAATTACCTTTTAAAATTATTAGAGTATTTTTTGATTAGAATTGGATTCATTCTCATTTTAATCCTCCAAAATTCAATGGATAAATGTATAGACACTTAAAAAATATTTAATATCATAATATAATTAATTATATTAATTCCCACTAATACAATAGCTAGGTTTTAACTACCTTTTAATATAATAATATTTTTGTTGTATTATTTTTCAGCATAACTCACTATTGTGTGAAATGTAAGACTTCAGAGAGACCTATAGTTATGTTTCAGGTACCCTATCATACAAAGTTTCCCCATTAATTGAAAATTAAAATTAATTTTAAAAAAATTAATAGATATGTAAATGGTTTCTTCTATAAATATCTGGGTTGTTACAGCATTCCTCCCTTTTGAAATTGTGTCCTCGCAATTTTAAAATTAGGGTCTTAAACTTCATTGAAAATCCCACACTAGAAAAAGATTCAATACAAATATAACATTAAATGAATGAAATAGAAGTTAAAATATCACCTAAGATAACATATACTAGTATTCCATCTTAGAAAAAAGTGATATGGAAGTGAAAATAACCATCTTCTTCTGATGTAAAGTTATAGAAAACATGATTAGGAGAAAGTTAACAACTTGAAGACCATAAACTTGTGAAAGGTTAAATGGTCTTCGATTTCCTAGTAGGAAAATTAAATGGAAAACGTATTTGTTTTACGGTACATTTCATAAAGTTGAGGAATTTATTTTCTATCTTGACTAAGATCATAAGGATACATACTTACTTGTCAATTTTATTTTCATCCTTTAATAAATATCTACCATAAACTCATCTTTTCTCTAAATGATGAGTATTCAAGATGACTTGGTCACACCTGAAGCACTATAATCGGCTTCTACAGAATCGAATAATCCAAAAAAGATGAACTATATAATTCCCCTATCATTATACATTAAACAAAACCAAAATGGTTAATCTAAGATCAAATAATCCCCAAAAAGGATAACCCATTATTAAATTAAATACTACACTTAATCTCCAAAATTCAACAAAAAATACCCAATGTTCAATAAAGACCATTCAATAAAAAAATTTCCTTAAAATTATTTAATATAGTCCAAACAAAGATTGAAACCCAAAATTTAGAAGGATTTGCTCACCTAGTCTTCTATGATAAATCTTTATATTTATCTTTGAATAAAATTGACTCCTCTTGTAGTCTCACACATAAAATTAATTAACCTAATCACATATTTTCCAAGATATATTAATCATTTCCATAAATATCCCAAATCTCTATATTTCCACAAAAAACATATATTCTTCCAAAATATAGTTTTACCATTACTCCGTAATTAAAATACCATAGTATTCTATTTACCTTAATTATATAAATTTCCCAAAATATTGAACATCTTCCAAAATCACTTAATCCCCAAATCATTTCACAATACCTATAATATCAATTGGATATAACATAAGTTCCATAAATTAACTTCTTCATGATCCATAGAAATATTTAACTAAAAAAATAAGTCATACTAACTAGGGAATTCCCGTAGGCCAGTGGTAGGTGATAAAGCCTTTTCGCACTTCGGTTGTGGGTTTGATTTCCACATACTTGTCTAGTGTGATGGGTTATCACCATTCCTATGGGTTTTCCTTTTTCTTAAACTATATAATTCTTAAAACATTCACAAAATTGGATAAAAATTATAAAATTAACCATAATATAATTTAACATAAAGTTTAACTCATGCCTTTCGTTTTCCATATCAAAATTTAATTAACCTAATTAAATTAAAATCAATAATCATATAAAACCTAAAGATTCTCTCTAATTATATCCACACAATAAAAGGAAATTATTCCTCAAATAGTATTTTAACATAACAAACATCATGTTTTCAAATACTAGAGAAAATTCTTCTAATGTAACCCCATCAATAGAAGAGAATTAATACAAATAAACATTTCATCTCCCATATATCGAAAATCTAAAATGTAGACATCTTAATCATCTAGAATTATATAGGATCCATTAACCATGTTTTTCTAGCTTATTCTGTAATACTTCTTTCTTAAAAAATAATGAATCATGTCCTAAGATTAAATAATTTAAAAACAAGAGACTTGAAATAACCTATAAATTTCACATGTCATTTTCCATTTCCTCGTATTAAATAAGAATAACATTAGGTTTTTATAAAAATATATTTTTAGGGTCATGCTGATCTCATTACAGAACCTTCATTGTCATATATCTATTTTCATAATGACCATACTCCCCACATTTTAAACATTCAATTTATAACACTGACAAAATTTATTTCCCTTTCTTAGAGTCAACTAAATGCATTCCTTTTCCATGGAAGGTTATTACTCTATGACCATCATTACTACATCTATAACATCTTACCATCCCTTTGAAACATTTTCCTTGGTGTTTTGTTCTACATCCTTGACACATAGGTTGTTTAATATACTTAGTTTTTTTATTACCAGAACTTCCATAGTGATATGTTTCTCACATATGTGATGCCTTCGAAAAATCACCAAGGTTCAAGTGGTCAATCATGACTCTAGATAGTTGGTTATGAATAACCACATGAGATCTCATTGAATCCCCCATTTCATTCAGTTTATTATTATAAAAACCACCAATGTTTCCTTTGCATCCATTGTTTTTTGGTGCCTTCTAGATCAATCCATTTACTAAAACCAAATATGTTAGTGTGAGTATATATGTCAAGTTATCCTATATTATCTTATTAGGCGGGTAAACACTAAGATATAATTATTAATTTAATATTAAACTTATTCAATTTATCTAAGATAACTATGAATATTTCAAATATGATAACCATTGTGGTTATATAAAACTTGTCACCAAATCTTAAATAACACCCTAACCTCAAAAGTTATCTAAACTGGCATCTGATACCAACTGTAAGGAACAAGACTTAAACATTACATAATCATGATTTTTGATTAATAATTTTCTTTCCTTCATATTAAGGATCTTTTCAGGTTTATATTTTTAGAGAATTAGGTCATAACTATTATTTTACATCTCAAATATTACAAAGTATACACTTCTACTCTATAGATATTTTTCACAACAATAAAACTCCTTTAAAAACAAGAATTATTTTCTTGATAAGAATTTTCATGAATTGTTAATTTTTGTTACCCTACCTTTTACCCAGTGAAAAACATTTCAAAAACATGGGATGAGCATAAAAAGATCAGTAAGGGATATAAAATAACAAAAACTACATTAGTCTAAGAAGACATACAAATCAATTAAATCATAATTTTTACTCATAAAACATAATATATTTAAACTAACCAATGAAACCATAATATTTATTAATAATTCATAGAAATCATAAATTATAATGGTAAAGTTTTCCATCCATAACATACTTACATTTAAGCTTTCACAGCCACATAGGTAATAACCTTCATGGTTATGTTTGGAATACCCATCACATTATATTCATTAAATATCATAAGAGAAACATTATAGTTTACCTCCTTCACATTACCCAATGAATTTGAGACTTATCACAGGAACACCTACCCTCAATTTATCATAGAACCACCCTTATACATAATCAATTCCCATGAACCATAACATAATCTTAACACATGAACAAGAAAAAAAGGAAAAATAACATTTCCACATTACAATCATGATATTGATATAATAAATCCATTCTCCAAACCATTATCAATACCAAAATACATAAAAACTAATATGTTATTTACTATCATTTTTAAAAACATTATGGCTTGTCGAGGAATCCAAATATCAAATAATGCTCGTAGTGGTTGAAAGGTCATTGTCACTGTGTATGTTAAAATGAACCATTCCTTTTATCATTTAGTAAAATGATTTGTAAAAAAAGATTCCAATTTGAAAACCATTGAATGAAATTAAAAGTCAAAGGGTTTTATTATACAGCATAAAAAATATGGTCGTATATAAATCAAAATTTGTCTCAATGAAAAGAGACTGAGATGAAGTCCCTTACAAAGATCATGTCATTGGATTAAGGATAAATAAATGACATATATATGTGTGAAAAATATAAATTCAAATAATATATGTGGATATTCAAGGTAAAACCATCAGAGTTAATTTAGAAAAATTCTTAGAAAAACAAAACCAATGACATGGATATTTAACTCAATGAATGAAGATTGAGTTAACATTTCTCTTACCTTGAATCTGACTTTTCTCATTCATTCTTTATATTCCTAGTTTTTAAGTATGTCATTTTAATTTTCACAAAAGGACTTCATATCATAGATTTATTCCCATAGTATGGCCTCTAGGATGAAGGTAGGTATTTTTGGAGCTTATTTTAGTAGATTTTTGATGAGTTAATGGGCTTGATAGGTGTGGGTAAGTGGGTTCAGGTGGTAGCCTTTTATAAGAGGGGGGAGAGGAACGTTATGGAAGTCTAAAAATTTTATTTTATTATAAAGTGATTTTTGAATTATAATTGATCAAAAGTGATAAATTTAGAGGATAAGATGATTATGGGTTTGAATCCTCTCAACCAATAAGGTTTAGACATTTTTAGTTCACAAAAGTAACATTATCTTTTAGCATTAAACATTGTTAAAAACATTAACTCTTACCATGTCTTCGTGTATCTTCATAATATATGGTTACTTTAGTTACTATAAAATGAAAATAGAACCAAAAAGTGGATCATTAATGATATTTTTAACATTATATAAGTCATTTGGTCGGATCTAAGATTCTTAGTACTACTATATCATTTAATAAAATAGTATTTTTTTAACTCATTTATGACAATTCTTAAACTATGTGTAATTGATTTTTGTTAAAATCAAAAAAAACAAGATTCTTTTGAACCAAAAGGATTAAATAATCCATTACATGTCAATGTCATCCAAAAAATTGTGTATGGAATTAAAATGTTCAAATTATAGTTAATTTAATATTTATAATATCATTTATTTGAATCTTTCATTAATAAGTTAATCAATGCATCATCATTGTGTCAAAAATAAATTTATCTATTTAATGTATAAAAATTATAAATAAAATACCATGATGTAGAAATTTTTTTTTATATTTCCAATTACTAATTATAGTTAAAAATATCAGTTATATAACCCTATAATATAATTCTTTTATTAAAAGATGCATGTTTATAGTATATTTCCCTTTTCATTAAATTAAATATTATGAAATGTGATTTTCAGACCCCAGTGGCTCCCAAATTAAAAAATTTAGTCCTAAGGAAGATAATGGTTATACATATTTCATCCAATATGATTAGTACCCATTTTAGAGTAGTTTTATATTATTATAATATTTTTTTACCCTTATTTCCCTAATTTACCCTTTAACCATGGTAAATAAAAATAATTACTAAAGTTACTACTCATAATATCCCAAAATAAAGTCTACCTATTTAAATAACTTGTACCTTCTTATTTAAAATATTGATTCAACATTATCAAATTCAAAACATAGAATTGGGATAAAGTAATTTAAAATTAATTCTCATTGTCAAAACCTAAAAATCAGTTTTTAAGTTGTAAAAACTATCAAAAGAATGACATGTGTTTATATCCAATTAAAATGATACATTACATCCAATGACCACAATGGGATTAAATTATAAAAAAATTATTCAATTTCACTTTAAATTAATTAAAAGTACAATGTATCTTGAATAATAAATTAGACAAAAATGTAGTTTTGAATTAAAATCCATAATTTTTCACTACTCATTAAAAAATGAAATTTATCAGAAAAATTCCAAATGTAAATTTTGATGTTAGGCTTCTATATAATAATTTTATTTTAATATATATTACATATAAATGTGAAAAACTATTTTTTAAAAAATTTCTTTATTAAAAGGTGGTAAAACTACCCTTTAAAAATAATAGAGTATTTTATGCTTAAAATTGGATTAATTCTGATATAGGATAGTGTAGTTGGTTTCTAATAAATAAAACCATTACCTAGTACTAAAGGTGGATATTTCTCTAACTCACATTTATATAGGGGAAACATCCATAAAAACACTATATTGAGTTAAAGTTGATCAGCAACTGGTCAATGACAATAGTCCTAGCTACACACCTATTTCGATACTACTGGGGATATTATTTGGAAAGTCAAAACTATTTTATGAATCATCGTGATGGATTTTAATTGAAGATGAATATGACTAAATTCGAATAAATATATATTTTCATAAATTAGAAAAAGGAAGTTTTCATGACTTATACATCCTATAAGTGTCTATTTTCTTGAATACATGGTTCCCTACTATGATGATTATTTCTTATGTTATTATTTTTTGTTTTAATAATGGTATAGAATCAAAAAGAAACATGTTAATGAGAAATGTAATGTAAAATGCAATGATTTTTCTCCTGAGCAACCAAATGTTGTGGTAGATGGAATAAAACACCTTATTACTATTCTCACACAAATTTTGGAAGCTATGAATCATGTTGGACATACAAACGAACAATGTATAGAAAAATGATGTATTGGTTACTATATGAGGAAACACCCAACATCTTTTAGTGGTTTTATTGACCCATTTATTTTTGAGCAATGGATTAGTACCACCAAAAAGTTATAATCTATTCTCTAGAGTTCAGATCATGAAAAAAACACTTTTTCATTCTACATTCTTGAAGGTGAGGTAGATCAATGGTGGAATATTATTAAAAATATGAGGAAATGAGATAAAACTAACTCCACATATTGGTATGAGTTCAATAACATATTTTTCAAAAAGTTATTTCCTCATATTCTTCAAAAAAAGATGAATAATGAATTCCTGGAGCTTAAGTAGAAGGATGATGAATTTTTTAGTGCCTATGAAAAAAATTATTCAATCCGTGTGAGGTACTCTTCGGGTATTATCATCCAACCTGAATGAAAAGTTGATATATTGTTTGGTGTCCTAAAACCTAGGATTTTAAAATAATTTTCTATGGGAGACTTTAGTAGGTGTGAAGAATATGTTCATTGTGATATCACAGTGGAAATAGAGGCTGGAGTTGTATATCAATATCATGGTTTTGACAAGAAAAGGAAGATTAATTTCTACAGAAAATATGACATCCATAGAGAAAAGAAAATGAATCTTTTTTAATGCACAAAGTGTGGGAAGAAACATGGAGGAAATTTTCTTAAGGGGACTACTAAAAATTTTATGTGTGGAAGGGAAGGTCAGTGAGTGGTTGATAATTTGTGTAATGGGAATAAGGTAGATAATTATGGGAATAATGATCATTCCCCATATAATGAACCTTTTAAACATTAGGGATTCAATTTCATGGAGTCTATATATTATGATAACAAATTCCACAATCCAAGGACTAATGTGAATGATAAGCCACAATAACATTTGAGAGAAAATTATAAAGGGAATGCTTAAGCTGTCATAATGGATAAAGTGAATCATGATATGTAGGAAAAAACATATCCTCCCCTTAGTTGGGATTTTCATGTTTTCTCTTCTATAAATAAGCCCTATAAAAATATTATTATCCATCCTTTATTGAATATTCATCTGATTATATCCCTCAATATGTAATTTGGAATAATAAGAAAACATTTAACATCATATCAGTGAATGGATGAACCCAAGTATCCAATAAAAAATGTTTATTGGTATAAGATAAGATATTTATTGTGGAAGAAATGGTGAATTATATTTTAGAAGGGTTGTAAGGTTAACCATTTCTGGAATAGTCTAAGTTAAAAATCGGATTTGGTTTTAGATATTTAAGATATTATCTCTCTATATGAGGAATTATGTATATTGAATCAAATCTATTAACATTTTTGTTTTTATAATGAAATATGGAATGAATTTTCATTCTATTTATAGATGTCATGATCTTTTTGTGCTCACGGAAAGAAAAAATCACCTTCATTTCTTTGAATAAGAGATAAAATGGTAATTGATCAAGTCACAATGAAATAATGAAATTGTTATTATAATATGGAATGAAATTAAATAATTATTTCTTCTCATGAAAATTCTTTAACTCCAGGGAAAGGGTCTTGAAATAAAATATGTTTTCCTAGTACCCTAATTTCTAATGAATCAAATGGTCCCATAGATCATTACCAATTTTGAGATTTTTTATTGTTATCTATATCCTAACCATGTTCTGTATCACTCTCCATCGGAACGAAGTATTTATATCTCTCTTTCATGATAATGTTTTCACTTTCCTCTTATGTTCTCCGATGGTGAAACCTAGTTCTGATGCCATTTTTCCAACATTACCTTTTTAGAGTATGATTATTTAATAAGTTTTATGATGCGGGTTTCTATGAATTTAAGATTAAAGTAGTGATCCTTTAATAAACCAGATGAATTTAGAGGGTGAAATTCATTTTAAGGGGGGTAAAATATAACACCCCTAGGATTTTTCAAATATTTTTTTTGAATTAGTTAAACCTTTTTGATATCTTTCATTTCATGGAACACATAATATAGTTTTTTATATAAAATCACTAAGTTTGGATTGAATAATACACAACACCAATTTAATCATTCACTACACATAGAATATATATTTTATTTGGGTACATGAAACACTGTTTTTGGTTTATATTACACATAATACTAAGTCCCTTCAACTGACTGTGTTACAAATAAGGCTATGTTTTCACTGAACTACAATATAATATTAAATAGATTTTTAAAATATAATTATAGAAACCAAATAGACATTGGAATAGAAATTATGAATAAGGGCAAATGAATTCTTAAAATTTGATTTACACATGAATAGAAAATGAATCCTTCAATAATCAACTAATATAATTGAATGAAAAATATATTAGAAAAATAAGGAAATTAGATTTCTAAGAAAACTATTTTACATTGCACAAATGAAATTTTATCTCAATAAATTAAACAAACCAGTTTGATTAATGTTTTAAATAAAATTTACACATTATATATTCAATAAATATATTTTTTTCTCATCCAATATATTTGATAGTTATAAGATAAGAATAAATCCAATTTTATGAATAAATAATATGTATTTTTATGAAAGGTAATTTTACTTCCTTTTAATGGAGAGCCCATTTTAAATATTATTTTTGAAATTTTCAAATTTTATATTTGAAAAATAAAAGGTCATTTTTGAAATCATAATATAAAAATTTACTTTGGGGGAAGTTTTTGTATTTTTCAAAGAAGTTTTATTTTTTGCTGAATTGTAAGAAACACTGAATTTTAATTTTAAAAGTATTTTTCTTATAATTTATTTATATAGATAAATTATTTTTAAATATGGATTTAAAGTATAATTAAATAAATTATATATTAATTAATCCAAATTAGGACATTGTAACTAATTTCACAATGAAATTGGATTTAAAATCATTTCAATCTTTTGGACATTTTTTCTTTAATAACCCTCATTGTTACCCCATATGTGAGATTAATATTTAATTAATTTACACCAATTACATGATTGGAATTTGTATAAACGTATTATATATTTTTAATAATCATAATTTATAATTCTATTAAGATAAACATATTTTTTGACCAAAAATATTAGTGAATGTGAGTAAAATTAAGTATAGTAATTAAGAGAAAATTTAGCATAACAAAGGACTACGCATTAAACAGAAGGCCCAAAATAACATAGAAACTTATAAAAAATACATTTAACTTTTTTATTTTTACCCTACAGTCCATTTTATATAATTTTTATAACTATTTTAGAAACATTAGTTGGTAAAAATGTTGGTTGAACTCCCTTTTAAAAAATTTACAAGAATGTCACTCTTCATCCGCATAAAAAGGCACTCACCACTCCCACTTTTTCACATATATCAAGCCCCTTTTATCACGCAAAATATGGTAAAATAATTTCCCAAATTCTTATTTTGATCATATAATCCACCATTTTTAAATAAATCCAACCAAATAATCTCATTGGTGCAAACCAATAAGAGTTACCTAAAGAAGACGTAGCATCATTCCTCAAGATATTTTATTTTATTTTCATTATCCACCCCTAAAATCCTCTTTTTAATTCATTATATAAAAAAATAATTATTCTAAATATATTTAGATGTTTTTATTCGATGTTTTTTTACAACACTTACTCACACTTCCTTCTAATGGGTAATGAACTTATTGTTCATGTGTAAGAAAAACTACCGCCTAATGAAACAATGTTGTTCTTTATTCATTTACAACCACTCATGGTTGGGAATTATGATGGAAATATGTTTCCATATGACATATATGATATTTCGAAAGTATTTATTATTAACAAATTATTATATGACACATAACATTATGATATCTATTTTTATAAATATGATAACATCATTTGTGGACATCTGGACTTCTACCTCCTCATAGTGATGTGATTTGTTCACAATATACATGGAATGTATTAATGATGTGTTTAGTGGAAATATATAGTATATATTACATACTAATTTTATTTTATTGTTATTATATATATATAAATATATGTTATTTACTTTCTTTTTTTCAATACAACAATAAATTAGAAATAGCGTTCATGCGTATTTATGACATACCATATCCATAAATGGTGTATTCTATTTCATATTTTTATATTTTATAGATTATTTGAAATATAAATAATGAATATATATGATATTTATATCATTTTTTACATTATCTAAAAAAGTAATTAATTATTTATCTAATAGTTTCGAGAATGACAGGCCAAAACATATTTGAAAAATAAATAAAATATTATCTGAAAGGTAACATTAACATGGAGTTGTTAATAAACATGTAATATAATGTCCTAAAAAAATAATATATTGTGTTATATAAAATTATATGGTTCTCTGGTATATTTATAAAAAATATTATATTTATTATACAAGTGGTTTTAATGTGTACAAAGAAAGTCAAACATACGGTAAGGGTTTTCGCATATCACTTTTTACATTAGTGAGATCAATTTCATTTCACCACTCGTTTATTTTATGTGGTGTATATACATACCATGATTTTATATAAAAATATTATAATTAAATTTATTGGCAATTACATGTTCATTTTTTTATCTTCATTTTATGGGGTCTATGTTTCAAAATTTACCAAATCAGTAATGTAATTTTGTCTCAATTTTCCCTCTTTGAGACACAGTCCATGTTATGCATCTATACTTTTCTATAAGGTGAATATAATACCCTTTTAAATTTTATCTTAGGAACATATTTATATTATTAATATTTGTTGTCTAATTAAATGTAATTATTTACATTTTATTATAATTCAAGGTTACTAATGTGGTAGTAGTTTATTAATATAATCTCATCGTTTATCAATATTATTTTTTATTATTCTTAAATAGATGAAATATTATGAAAAATATCACAAAAACACTCATTAATTTTATTCTTCTCAATTTATTCATGATATCTTCTTATATCGGTACTATATTCCAACTCCATGGTACATAAGAAAATGTTTTCTTAAGAAAGTGTTACTTTATCTCAATATTTGATCTGAAATCTTTGTTTTTTAAAAACCATATTTTCTAAAAAAAGGATTCAAAAAATGTTTTATGTTTAAAATGTGTATTAAATAATTTCAATAATATTTTATAATTTTCATGTAAAAAGGTTTCCAAAATGTTTTCAAGATTTCTTTATAAGTTTTCTAGAAAAAGGTTTTTAAAATGATATCAAGTCTACATTCTATATTTTCAATGTAAGTTAATTGAAAATATATTTTAAAATATTTCCAAGACTCATTTATAGGTTTTAAAAGCTATTTTAAATGAAAAAGGATTTAAAAATTCATTTTGTTTTAAAAATAACTTTTCAAAATGGAAAATATATTTTCCTCAACAAATGTTTTAAATGAAATTGTAAAGCTCTATTTATAAGAAAATGATTTTTAAAATGGTTTTATGAAAAGTTTTTTCAAAAAAGGAAATTTTCCATAATAGATTATCCTTGAAAACTTTCAAATCCTTCTCTATCTAAGATTATATAATTTTTTATTTTTTATTCTCTACTGGTGATACGATCAAATAATACCGTTCATATTATTTCTTCAATGGTTTATGTTTCGATGGAATTATGTTTATTACACCCATCTCTCTTACATGGGTTATATTCTTTGGAAACACACTCCTTTTCTGGGGTTATGATTTGATAAAATTATAATGAGACCAGTCTCTTTTTATGGGTAATTATATGATAGAATTTTTATGATACATATTTCATTTCATGGGTAATGATATGATGTTTAGGAAACCCATGTCATCTTATGGTTCAAGATATGTGGAATGTTTTTTTATCATATGCACATGAATTCATGATTTCATTATATTAATTGCGGGAACTATATCTACCTCCAATGCAATGGATAGTGATAAATGTTTTATGAGCTAAAAGGGTGCATGGGAGGGAATCCCAAGCCCGATGTCAGGGGGAATCTTAAGCCCGAAACAAGAGGGTACATGGGAGGGAATCCCAAGCCCCAAACAAGAGGTAATATTATGCCTAGAACTAGAGGTTATATGGATGTGAATCCAAATATTTAAACAAGAGGGAACATTATGCCCAAAATAATAGGTTTCGCAGGAAGGCATCTCAAACCAAAAAATAGGGTACATGGGAGGGAATCCCATTCTCGAAACAATAGTGTACATGTAATGGAATCACAATCTAAAAGAAATTATATATGTGATTATCCCAAGACTAACATGTTATGAACGTATATTTTGGTAGCCTTGACATATGATTTTCTATGATTATGTGTATTCCACAGTTTATTGTTTTCCCCTTTCTTATGCTTTTAATACTTATACTCCTTGTTACCTATGATTCTTGTCTTTTTAACTAACTATACTTATTCTTTGATTCATTTTTATGATATTTTATATGGATGGTATGATCTTATAATGTTACGATCATATTCTCATACCCTTATGTTAATGTTATGCTTACATATCTCCATTCTTTACCCTTATTTAGCATTTAAGCTCACCCCTTACTTATGTTTCCTTCCCCAGGTTATGAAGAAAGGTTTTAAATAGGAGTATAAAAAGAGGAATATCTTTAAGGGAGATGTTGAAGATATTTCATCAATTTATAATATTATGTTTCCATGTTTCCAGATATAATAAACTATTACAGTTCTCAGTCCTGATTTTTTATAATAGGCTGAATATTCATCTAAAATGAACTAATATCAATTTATTTTAATCGTAGGTCTCAATTGGAACATTGTGTAAGGATAAAAAATTTAATCTCTATAAAATAAATAAACACACACTCCATATTAAATTGATATTATGTATGATTAATCATTTGTCATACTAGGGGTGTTTTCATCATGATTCTAGTATCATATTCATATAGATTGAATAAAAACATAGAGTTATGTTACACTTAATTTTCTACATCTTGGTATTCTATGGTTATTGATCGCATGAATATGACATCCAATAATATGGTTCAAAATGAAAACTTTGGAATGAATATGGTTCTACTAGAAACATAGCTATTGAGAAACCCCATTATCCATCCATGTAGTAACTAGATTGGGCTATAGAAACTACAGGGGGTCCCACCTCAGTAAATGTGACCTAGCATCTAGTAAAGTATCCTCAAGGATAATAAAAGGATATTTTCATGTTTATAATATGTTATGTAAGATATGAAAATATAGTTGATGTCTCTCAACCCTTTATAATAATGCATAAGGGGTAAAAACCACATGGAGGGGAATATTTCCAAAAGGACTTATAACTAAAGACCAATATTAAACTCATATATGACCTAATAACCCCAAATGGTATATTATCCCTTATAAAAAATGAGCTGGTAATTATTTTATGTCTCACTAGAATGTTGGGTTTGATTGGACCTTAGCCTCTTCAACTTTTTTTTTATCTATGAGAGTATATGAATATTTTTATCAATGTTTCCAAAGGGATACTGGGAAGTAGATAAACCTTTGTCTTCAGCTTATTGTCAACTAGTTCTAATATATATCCCACTAAAGTAAAAGTTTGATCAATATTATATTAGTATCAATTGGTGGGTAGTAACCCATCATAAACTTTACCAATAATAGGTATTCACTAATCTTATTCATATACCGAAGGATATTCATAACTTCACTAGGAAGTAGAATAAAAGTTTTGGTTCATGAAAACATAAAATTGATAAACTATAGGATGAGATCAGTGTAATTATAAACCAAAAATTACATGACCTAGATAGAATTATACAATATAAAAGATCTATTCTAGGATAAAAACCTAATGAAACTATGATTCATTTAATATATCCATGAAAAATCCTTAGAGAAATTTATACTAGGGTGAGGATCTCATTTGATACTTTATCCCTTACTTTGAAATTTTATGGAGGTTAGTTTTGTGGATTTTTATTCCAAAATAGAATCTACATAAATTTTAGGATGGGTTCTCATTTAAAGTAGAAAATTTGGTAATATTTACACTTCCTCATCCAAAAATTCATAAATTACATGCCCTTAAATAGTTATTTTCATCAATGTATCAATTATTATTGAAAAAAACAATATGAAAAAAAGATTTTCATAAAACCATGGAATCGATTCCTCACTAAAGAAGCCAAATTTATATATATTAATATTATCTAGAAATTTATAACTAGGTGGGATAATTCCCAGAATTCTTGGGGGAACCTTTCAATTTTATGATATTAGGTCTCATGAGTTAATCTTGATGTAATCAACCACCCACTGGGTTTAGGAATCAACAACATATTCAAGAATGGTGTTTAGACATTCATTCATTTTATACAATAAAAAAATTAAAAAATTTGTCAATATTATTATAATAAAATATTAGAAAAATAATGGTAATTTGTAAATCAAGTCAATAGTTATAAAATGTAATGAGTGAGTAAAATTTTTTAAATGTATGAAAATTTACCCAAGTCATTTCAATAAGTTGTTTCACCAAACTTTTACGGAAACCAAATCTATATTCTATAGTCTATGAATAAAACATTGAATACATATGGGATAATTTCCCATGATGGAAACAATATTAGCACCAAGGCCATAGAGAATCACGGGATCCCATGATTTTTGAGATTAGGGTTCTCACTAAGGAAACTAA
The DNA here is from genome assembly GCA_963277665.1 of Viscum album. NCBI lineage: Eukaryota > Viridiplantae > Streptophyta > Magnoliopsida > Santalales > Viscaceae > Viscum > Viscum album. The sequence continues at coordinate 589,423,358 of OY728140.1, read as the reverse complement.
GGTGAGAAGATAGAGAACATATCATCTTGACTTTCACAAGGGAATTTGTTTTCCTTGATAATAATAGTACTCCCATACCTAGAGTAGAGGAACAACCCACATAAAATCCCATATTAGTGAAATAATCACCTATATAACAAATCTCTCATGCTCGACACTTCTATTAGAACCCACACCCACAATGTTCACTAGTGCAGTCCCACCACCTCCATTGTGAACGTGCTCTCTAATTAAAGACATTTTTCACACATAGTCTCATCGTAATTATAATTTTAACTTATTTATCCAAATTATATTAAATCATATGTGTGATTTTTCAGAGATAAAATTTCATCATGAATGAAGCTCTGGTAAAATATTAGATGTTTTCAATTTGGGAAATACCATGTTCCCAACACCATATCTCATATAGATTCCATATGAACAAGATTCCCAATGATTATCTTTATAATTCACTCATATAGTTCCCTTATAACCCTAATTAACTGTGTATACCTCCTATGGTGTCCACAAGATCTTCATGCCCATGCCTTTCCTGTGTTATAAACACACACACTGTACCCACCTCATTTTGAGCTTACTGCCTCATACACCCCATGTTATCCTCCTCTAACATTACCACCAATGTTATTGTGAAGTTACCATAATATACTAGGTCCCTAGTTTCTATTTTCCTTTATAAAATTCTGTGTCCTACCATTTTAAGACATAGATTCACCAAGTGATAGCCTTTTCATACAAAATAACCACAAGTATGATTAGAGAGTCATATAAGCACCCAATTTCTCACATAATCCTCAAAAAAACTCCATTGAGTAAAATTTTATGTTAAAACCAAGAATACATAATAAAAAATAGTAGTAATTGTTTCATGAAAACATTTTTTAAACCTAGAACCTATTTGAAAGACAAATTCTCCCCTTTTACATACTAAGGTCTAGGTGAAGGGACATTCCAATAAAAAACCACCATGTAATGGAGGTTTCTCTGTCATACAACCCTTTAGGGGACTTACATGCATACTAATTTACCCACTTATAATATTAATAGGGAATATCTTAAAATATCCTCTTCTGGGGCATTACAAGGATTCAAATTCACCCTCTAAGGGCTTACTAGGGTGACACTTTTCTGAAACCATCATTTTTATTCCATCCCTAAGGATACCACCCATGTAACCTAAGACTCTACAAAATTGTGAAGAATTTAGCCTTCAAGTCCAAGTTCGGGTTCCCTATTCTCCCCAAATATCTATTTGGGATAAGTTTAATTCTTTCACCCTTGTAGCTCAAAATACCTTGCAATAATCATTTATCCGAAGTCAAACCCCAAAAAACCTCTTTTACCCATGTCTCCTATATGGATTTTTGATATACATGATAGGTTTGTTATTCCCAGTAAAAGTTATATTATTTATCATGTATTAAATTGATAATATGAATAACTATGTTTGTCCTCTAAAATTGTTAAGGTATTCATAATAAAATCAGTCATGTATTCCTTTTCATATGAGGATAATTACTCCTAAGTAACCAATAGATATATTCCAGACTCAAGAAACACTTCTTGGATGATATAAAGAAGTTTATATAACTCAAAATATTGTACCCTTCCACATTGGGTCTAATAAATAAGATAAAGATACAATGGGATACTAATCTAGAATATTTTCTCACCACCCACACATCTGATCATCCATTAACCTTATCATGTTACCAATAGATACGATAAGGATACATATGGTACTTCAATATATTTTAATCCTAAAAATTAAGGGGCATCTCATTTTTTATGTTCCATAAAAACACTATGGGGAACCCATGATTTAGGTTCTCAGTACTATGATCCTAAATTGAAATACACAATAGTTTATTAAATATAAATTTAAAATACTTAAAATCATCCCACAATGATCAACCTTAAGTAGTACATCATAAGTCCTAAATGAAAGACCTGTAAACATAGAAAATAGGACACTGATACATAAATATAAAAGGAACCAGGATAGTCCATTTCACATTGTCTTAAATGGAAAGACGTAACTCATGAAATGGTTTTGAATATTATGGGTTTTAATTCCCTTCATAGTGTTCTATAGGAAAACTATTTCATGTGAGATTTCATGACTCTACAACACCTTCTTCGACACATAATGTTGAAAATTTATAGAGTTTCCAACTTTGTTAATCTAAAACACAAAAAAAATCCGTGGGAGATATAATGGACAACCTATAAAAAAATATTCTAAAAATGCATGGTTTTAATGAAACACATTCAAAAAAATTATAACTACTATTTTTATTGGTTAGTTTTTCAAAAACATACCTCATATCTATAAAATGTTATTAAATATGTAAAAAAACACCCTAGTGATATTATGCATCTTTCCATCCTCGCATCCAAAAGAATGTTTCATCACCACCATCGTAGCTGATATATAAGTCTCCCACAGTTGAAAATAATGAATTGGACTAAAATAACATAGATCATAGAAAATAGAATGAAATGAAATAAATAGACTGTGATAATTAAGACATATTTAAATTCATTTTTATTACATTAGTAATCTCATGGAAAACAACATTGGTAAACATTTTTCCTTCAAAAAGTTGATTAAAAAACGATCAACATACTGGTAGTATAAATATTTCTAAAAGACCTTTGATAGCCTCAAAAAATTTATTTTTCACCCTATAAATTTTATGCCACTAATATAGAAAAATTTTATTATATTCTATATAGATTTTTGGGTTTTATTAGATAGTTCCCTCATTTTATAGTAATAAAAACATGGGAAAGGATAATAACATCAACTACCTCATTGAAACAATACTACAAGTTAAAATTAGATACACTGATATTAAAAGTAATTCCCTCATTGTAATCCTTGATATGAAGATGATTTATAACTATATACTACATCATAAGGTCCAATTAATATCTTTTAAATATATTTTAAAATATATATTGGGTAATCATATGTTAGATAGACTGTTAAAATTTTGGGATAACATTATCCAAAAACATTACTTCCGATATGTGTCCCAATGGAAATAAAATTGACAAAATTTGATAATTTCCTTAGAGTGTATCCTTCCATGGAGAATTCATCTATAAAAATATAACTCTCTAGTGAGGAGGTAATATTTATCCATGAAATATCATAGACATGGGAAATTTTTTCCAATATTTATTCTTTAATTCATTCTTGGAATTGAATGGGCGGCCAAAAATTCAATCAGATTGGATTGGGGAAAGTGTTTAACTCCCCAACAATGTTACTTCTCTCCTGCTAATTACACCTTTCCAAATGGATCACAAATAATGATAAAAACTATTAAACAATAATCAAAGTATTTATGAATGATTTTCATATCCTAATTATCATCCTATATATTAATGGTAACTATGAACTGGTGATCAAAAATGTTAATGGGAAATACGGTATTAAAAAAGAAGTGGGTTCCACTACATGACCATGTATGAGAATTGATCCCATGGTTTCCCTGAGAGAAAATCTTATATATTATCACCTATTCTTATAACACATGAGTATATGACTTGGGTAATCTATCAAAAAAATATTCAGTATACAATAATATAATAAAATCATCCATATTGTACATCGAGTGTTTGTTTCTTTATTTTTCAAAATGTATATGGAGTCAATCAATGAGGTTAATGGCACATTGGCCTAGGAAGGATACTAGTCCTCATAAACTGATATAGTCACTATCTAGATATCATCAATAATAGAATATCTCCATAATTATGCTCTTCTATAAGAGAAACCTATGAAAGAGAAAATATTTTTATGATCTAAAAATCCATCCTGTATAATAGCCTAAATTCACAAAAATATCATGTAAAAACATTTTTAAATGGATTATCATCGATCTCAAATATGTTACCATAAATGGAACATCATCATTCTTGGAATCATAAATGTAAAAGTTACAACATTGTGTATGGATACATGATAATAAAAGTAACGCCCATCATCCTTATAACACAACCATAAAACATTATATGTGTTTATTTTAAAGGAATGGAACTATGTGGGTTCTGATTCCCCACATAGTAAAACATAGGATTCACCTCTCATGGTCTCAATCCCAACTCCACAACACTTTTGGCATCCATGTATGGGGAAAAATTATCAATTTCCCAATTTTGTGGATTTGAAACATAGAATAGGCTACAAATATGAGAGATAATAGAGAATATCTCATATATATTGACATAGAACCACTAATACAAGTTCTCATAATTTTATGGTGCTTATTGAAACTTTTATGATAAGGGTAACTAATATTATAACTAGTAAGTATTTCATGTACACAAACTAAATCTATAATAATATACTAAATAAGGATGCAATACGCCTAGTGAGATTGATGAACTAACATCCCCACATCCAATAAAAAGTACATTTGTCTCCAGCATAGATCATTGATAGGTATCCCTCATATGGAAAGTGGGAGTGAGATTAGAATGAATAAAACCTCTAGTAATGGATGAAATCATTGAACGAAACCTTTTATAAATTTTATTTTCCTAAAATACATTTATATGGAAGAACTATTTTATACACAAATAAAATTCATAATCATTGGTTGGAATATTTATCCAATAATTACTAATTTCCATATCTAATGTGGGATCATTTATGTCTCGATAAATATCTTAAAATAAAATCGTTATTGATTGAAATATATCATTGATGGGTTATTGGGAAATTTTTCCCACTTATTTTAAAAAATAACATGGATAAAATACTTTTATACTGGGTAAAATTCCATCATTTCTAGATAAAAATACTTATATCAATTCTTTTCAATCCATTTAAGAGTATATATAAAATCATAAACCATGTTTATAAAAACAATATCACATTTTATTTAAAAAATAATTATTATAAATGTAAATTCTATCATGATATAAGATAAAAATGAGATGATATATGTGAGAATTGTTTATAATTTTAAAAACTATAATTCTTATGATAATACTTGAAATTTAATTTCATTATATAAATAAATCTTTCCACACGAATTATGAAAACATCAAGATTAGTTAATAATTTTATTATTTTTAACTCTGATACAAATTTACAAAAATTAAATAATGTTTAATAGATATCATATATCCTATAAAATAAAATAATTGACTCTAATAACTTTAATATCTGACATTAAATGTTTATGATGATTTTTATGCCAATTTTGATATATTTGGTAAATTATTCCTCTAATTTTTATGATTACAATAATGGAACGATTTTTTTCATTGCTGATTCCTTATTTAGTTTTCAATTACAGGTGATGACTGTTGGACAATCCAATAGTTTTCTTATATATATACACACACTTTTTATTATTATCATAGAAACAAATCTTAGGAATCCCATGTCTTGATCAACTATCCTCTTTATATTAAGGAGATCAGGTAAATTTTAATTAACCTCATTATTATTAATTTTTAACTAAAAATTATTAAAAAATTCTGATAATGTTTATAGAATGATGTACGTTTTCAGGTTGGTCATCAAAGTAGAACCCAAACACTCCATATCATTATAATAACTCAGAGTATTACATATATATGAGGATTTAAAGTTCCCTTGGTCATTTTCATTTGAATAATTCCTTTGAAATATTTTATCTCTTAAATCCTTATAGTTTCCCATAGATCCACTTATGATTAAATATCATCTTGGACACATCCTTGTTCTTAGTATGTTCTATTCAACATTGGTTCTGTGGAAACACATATTATTGTAGATATATCAAGTAAATTATTTTTTTACTTTATGTAATAATTCATATGTTCTTATTGAAACCCTTTTCAATCAACTGTAAAAGAAGTTGTTTATCTAATCTAATAAACATTTCTTCTGTCTTAAGATGAATTTAATAGTATTTATATTAATTGAAGATTTTTATTTAATTACTATGATACTTTTCAAATATTTTTCCCAAATAAATGATTTATCATGATTCCATTTTTTCAATAATAGAATATTTCATCATATGTGCTTCATGTTTTGAATATATTTAATATGAAATTTTATTAAATATGTTCTCTATAAATGATGAAATTGTACAACAATTATTAAAATTTATTATTATTCCTAGATACGTATTTCACTTTTTTCTAGGATAATTTTAAATTTCTCTATTTACATGTAAATTTGGGTAATTAATTATGGAAATAATTTTATATGTGTCTCTTCGATAGTTGAGTTAATAAATACAATCCCAAATCCATCTTTTGGATTATTTAATCTCCATTATACTATGTAATTAATCCTATAATGGTTTTATTACTATGTGTGACCAATTTTTCATAGTCTAATAAGTGAACCTAATCCTATTACGGTTATTCATACCTGCTATACCTTACACAATACAATCCAATAAAACCCATTTTGGTATGTCCTGCCCATTTAGAAGATCAAGTTCTTGAAATATGCTATCCTTACAAAGAAACGTAAATAATGTTTTTATAAGCTGTTTTTTAATATATTGAAATTATTATATCATGTTTTACCCACATGAATTCAGGATTTTAATTAATTGGTTTTATATATAATACCTTTAACCAAATTAATAGGTTTCTATAAAAATTAATGTATAGTGCTTTATGAAACTAATAACATTTTTGCATAAAAATATATATTTTCAAACACACACACACACACACACACACATATATATATCTCTGTGTGTGTGTGTGTATGTGTGTGTTTCTTGCATAGGCTTCAGTAAAACCTTTTATTTAAAGTTCATGAATATCACAAAACCTCAATCTGGTCATGAATAAGTGTGGTGAAATTAGTAGTAAACCTGTAACCTTTCTACAACATAGTCTAAGATCCCATTCCAATCATTAATTCTAACCCATATTCCTATTATTCATAGATAAATACTCATAAGAGGATTTAATTACAATATAATCTTAACACGCAATATGTATGATTCATAATTATCCAAAATTATATATTTTTTAAACCCAAAATAAATCATTGTCATAGTTGAATGAAACTAAATATTATATCATAGAAAGAATGCCACTCATTATATACATGTTATGGCATTTAATAAGAGGTAATTTAAACAATTTAAACTAAAATATACAACAATCATAATAAAAACATTATATATCTGAATAATAAATAAATAGGGAATTGATAAATGATTAAACATAACATATTTCTACATGATATATATCTCTATCAATATTTTATATGTAATTAAATTATAAAGACTTGTAATTTGGATATTATTTTATAGAAATTTCATGTTGTTTTAATATAAGTACTTATATATTTATATTAAAAATATCAACCCTTCATATTTCATTACTAAAATGGAATATATATAATCCCATTCTTATCAAAATATGTGATTTTATTATAAATAAAAACCCTTCATATTTCTTAATATATGAAAAATTCATATAAATTATTTAAAAAAATTACATTATTTTAATATCATGTATTATTTTATTTAAAACATTGATCTAATCTACCAAAACTTTTTTGTTATGGTTTAAATAAATTTATAAATTAAAGGATTTAATATAAATAAATCATATTAATATTTTATGAACATTTTATAAAATAATTAATACACTCTTGTATATTTATCCTTATTTTTAATTTATTAAAACATTTTAAATTAATTAAAAAATTAGCACATTAACATTATATTGAACTCATAGTCATCATTAAAAATTTTCATTAAACCTATATCTCATCCATGTAAATAAATATTTGAATTATCTAAAGAACCCTTCGAATTTAACATGGGATAGTGTTAGGGATATTTTTTATGACTTTTAATATAAACAATTAATATTTAAAAAATTAATAAAAATAAACATTGTGACCATGTAGGTTTTATATCGGTTATAATGTTTCCCCATGTTATATAACCATTCAATAGATGATATACAGGTCCATAAAAATACCAACATAGATACAATGATATCCAACACATAACCACATAGTAAATAAACTTGGAATGTCATAGTTATGTTTTGATTATAACCACCCACAAATCATAGCCATATATTTTTCATTATTAAAATGATTTTATAAAAAACTATATATTCAAAAAAATCACTCAAAATCCTAATTTCTTTTATATTTGGACATAGATAAATATTCCACTTGTTATAAAATACAACATATATTTCTTCTATAAAATTCTCCATATATGATTTACTCATAGATATATCAATTCATAGTAAAAAATAGGGATACAAATAAATACAGTTTTATAAATATCATTTTAAGGGAGAAATAACATATATAAAATGGTGATAATAAATAATATTATAATAGAGTGATCAAATAATGGAAATCCAAGAATTAACATAAAATCAAGGTACATAAAATATTAATAGGTAAATCATATTGAGTTGACTATAAACATTAATGTAAAAACCTCATATTTTTTGGTGCATTACAAGTCCATTTCATCATTAATTCATTTTTTTAACAATGAATTGTTTTGGCTACATACTGGGAGTTTCTAGTGTGTTTTAGAGAGTTATACATTCCTTTTTAAAGGTTTATAAATTGAAAATGGTTTTCCCAATTTTATTTGATCCTTTAAGAAATAGTGAAGCTAGAAGGAGAAGCACCTAGGTTGGTACATGGTTAAGGTGTACAGTTTACCAAAAAATTATTCCTTATATAAAAACCATAAACAGTACTCTAGTGGAATAAAATTATGTTTGGTTAATGGTTTGGAAAAATTTACAGGTTCCCATGAGAGGTAGTAATCCTAACATATATGGAACACCTTTTTGAAAATCATACAACTAAATTATATATATTTAAATTAATTATCCTAAAATCCCTTTTAATAGAAATTAATTTCCCATTTTGACATGTTCTTCCTTATTTTCCTAGACCTCTCAGACCAAGGGACTCTACAACACTTCCTTGGTGATTTCTATCATTTAAAATATTGATTCTGGTGGATCAAAAAATATTAATGATTGGGAGTTAAGGTATGAAACATAAAAAACATTTTTCATTTTTCTTATCAATTTATAGATATTCCCTTGATACAAGTCATAGTTTTGAAAATAAATTTCCAAATATATGGATTTTTATTACATATATTGATGAACTCTTATATTCTTTCAATAGTGGTGGCATGTCATTAGAGATATCAGTCTTCCCATTGATCAAACCTAGATCTGGGGTCATTAGAGGATACTAAGAAATATTTTGTTGTTGATCTTTTACCTTTGACTTATAATATTCTGGAATATATAACTAGTTGATTCATGTGCTTATATGGGGATATTTTTATATATTCATGGAGCATAGGCTCAATTCTGTTAAATATCAGATTTTAATCGGGTATCATTCCTCGATAGGTTTAGAGGTTGTGGTTAATATGACTAATGTAGGTGGTCCTTATCATTATTTCATGTTTATATATATTCCTGGAATGATTTGTTTTGTGAATAAGTATCCCTTGTGACCTATATATGATGTTTGATAAACTGAGTTGTGTATGTGAAACCTTGTGGGACCTACTCTTGGTGTTTTCTTGCATGTGGATTTGTGATGGATATGAATCCGGCTTAATATGATGTCATGTTTAATCTATAATATGGTTTGTTTGTTTATTTATTTATTTATATTTATATTTTTTATTTTTTATTCTTCTGAGCATGTAGGTCGATCCATATGGACTGTTTCCCTAATAGGTATGTGTCATACGTTAGGTTGGAAAGTACATGGACTATCCCTTTTAAAAAATGTGTCAAAATGTTATTGGACTATCCCACCAAGCAAAAATGTGTCAATCATATCTAGTTTGAATTATTTCTAGTTTGGAGATGAATCAGGTAAATTCAGTTACTAATGACCCAGCTTATATGGGATTCTATTGTGATATACATGTTTCCTAATTTATTCTCAGTTTAAATTCATTGAATGAACCAGTATATCTTATGAACTTATGCTAAGGACCATTGGTTATATCCTACTAGGATTCATTATCATACCAAACTTGGGAATCTTAATGCCAATATAGATTTCTAGACCATGTATTTGGTAAAGGACATTGGCCTTATGGTGGGAAGTCGACTCACGTTAGTAATAGGATAAAGGTGTTGTAAGATTCACATTGGGTTAGATTTCTACCACAACGTTTTCATGGTTAATTTTATCTCATACATCAGTGCATCAACTTTGGGGATTATTTTCTACATTTTGGTTCATTTTTCTAATATTCCTTTCTTTTATTACATTTATTAGTACTTATTGTTTTTGATACTACTCTAATGATTTATTTATTATTATTTATTTTTTGATTATGTAATTATTGATTCCTTGTATATAATGATTTTTATCTGATACTGAAGACAATTTCTCCCCACGATATCCATCTTGTCTCCCACCACTATTCAGAAACCACTTGCAAATGGGGGGATACACATGGGGTCTTGTGAAAATCTAGCCTGAATAAAGTGAATTGGGATGAGGTTCTAGTTTCTTATTTTATAAATAAAAAATTGAATTCATTGGATGGATGTCATGGTAGTGTTCGATAGTTAGAGTAGAAAAAATTATCCTCATCTTCCTCAGTGTGAGGTAACTTTTGTAATTGTGGGTGGAAGGGATATTATATCTATGAATGTCATATTTCTCTTAAGACATGTCACTAGTGTGGCAGAATCAATAATCTAAAGTGGTTCTGTGATAATTCATTGGGGATTCATGTAGTAATGTTAGGAAATGGTGTGTGTATAGGACTATATTAGCATGTGGATACCCCATAAGGATATAGATATTAGGTGTCTCATGATCAATTTTGGAATTATGGAGTGGCTACTGGTAGGGTATATTTGGATGATCAGGTTCATGTTGATGGTGTTGATGGGCCTTCAAGTGTTTATGTATGGTCTAAATCACTTCTATACTCTCTATTTCATTGTTTAATAAAATAACACGTTATTCAATCATATATACTCAAGTGGTTGAAGGGTTTGACTTATATGTTAAGTAATTTTCTATGTTTTTAATTATTAGCACACTCCTTGGAAAGAAAGTAGATCATCTTCATATTTTTGGAAATGTCTGATAGTGATTTCTAGTTTTGTGCATATGTGAAGCTTCACAATCCAAGATACATCATGTTTTGATATGATGCTTAGCATGGAATGGTTGACCAGATAGCATGAGCACAGTGATTTTAATCAGATAGAAGTTATTTTTTTATTTCCGGAAGGGGATAACTTCAAGTTGATCAGTGAGTGGGACATTGAACATGGTATGGTGGGACTGAATCATAATCAAAGAATAACATTTTCATTATAAATATCTGGAATAATCTAATTAGTATATTATATTGTGGCCCCCACATTTTTCATCCAGTGGAACAACTATACTATAATGTATTTCTAGAGGATCTATTAGGGATACCTATAGACAGGGGAGTTAATTTTGATATCTAACTCATGTATGGTATGTGATATATTTAATTTCTTCCATATTTCATAGCACCATCTATGATAATATAAATCTTGGTTCAAATTAATGATCTTAAATATAAATTCTTCACCAGACCAAGAACATCCACTTTGGGTGATTTAATGTTGTTCACTATGAAAGAAGATAGCATTATTTTTATTTTTTGGACTAAAGGGTGTTGAACTTAATTACTGTAACGCCCCGACCCCAATTACCCATATTCGGTGAATTATTACATAACATTGGCATGATCACAAGAAATATAAAATCTCGAAAGACCGATTCGTTTAGTAGCCTTGGTAACACTAGATATATTAATAAAGTTTACATTACATCATAAAATGAAAACTACAACAATATAGTCTCCATATTCCACACTCTTAACCCCTCATATTATCCCTGCAGGTCATTCATAAATTACTTCCTCAAATTCTGGGAAACATAAAACATAGAAAAGGGGTAAGCTCAAATTCCCATTAAGGATAACAATATAGTGGAAACTTTCATAAATAATAATAAACATTTAAGGCAATGTATAACTAAAACAAAAGCCTTTTAAACTTGAACTTCAACATATTATGGAAAAAATAAAATGAAATAATTCCATTTACTTCTTCACGTGGATATTCTACTAATCGAATAATCACATGCAATAACAATAACCACTTTCATAATGATGGATTGCATAATGCTAGAATATCATAACCACATAACCAAGGCCTCGTGCCAAGACTATAAATAAGATTTTGCAAATTCCTTGTTCCAAGACACTAATTTGTCTCATGAGACCTACCGATGCATCGAGGAGTTATAGAGGGCTCTACCCGTCACATATTATGTCCAATGCATTCCTCATATGAACAGGTTTAAACATAATATAAACATTTGTCTTAAAACTAGCGTACGAAATGTAAATAATTCATCCATAAACCATGGATGGTATAAAAATAAAACATCCACATTCAAACAAATCACAAAACCTTCTATTCAATATAGAAGTTTTGTATAATAATAAATCAACTTCAAATAAGCATAAAATCCATCAAAGAATGTTGACATAGATGAAATCAAAACTCTTTTTAGAGTAATATCTCTTTTTATTTTGAAATCATTTAAGAGTCATATATTTATAAAATATAACAGTTTCTTTGAAAATATTCTTATAAGCATGTAAAGGAAGCTTCTAAGATTTTATAATGGTGGAAAATAGCCTCACCCGCCGTATAAGTAAAAAAACATTCTTACCTTAATTCTGTCGAAAAGGTTAAAAAGAACCTTGTTTGGAAAACGACGGAAATATTCCTTTATAAACCTCTTATAAAAGTGAAACAAGGGTATAAATGACTTTAACCCATATTATTGTAAATATTAAAAATGTTTTGAAATACATTTTTAAGAAACATGGATGTGGATGATAAAGAAATCCCAGTATATTATTACATATAAACAACCTCAGATAATGAAGAGATTGCGAAATAAACCCTTACCTTGTAATTTTCCTTGGTTGGGGGTAGGTTAACCTCCTGTATAATGTTAAAATAATTGTTATTAAATTATACAAGAATCATATACATTAATATGATATCATATATGATCATTTAACATTGATTTGTTAATAATATCTTAGTATTATCGTTGTTTCGGGTGTTAACTTACTCATTTTATTTTCTATGTTTTGTTACGTAAGACATGTTTGTCATGGATAGGTTGTATCCTATTTATAAAATAATGATATCAAGTCCTTAAAAATTATTTTTAAATAATCAAATGATAATTATACTTGAATGGATACGATGTAGAATGAATCTCATCGCGTTAATGGATACGGTAGTCTGTAGGTACGCACGAGCGACAATATCATTCTTTTGATATTAAAATAATATATAATTGGATGGTATATCATATATAAATAATAATTATCATGTTATATTTTTTATTTACAGGAATTATAAATCATTATTATACCCATCCAAATAATAATATATTAAATAACAATTACACCACGATGTGGAGACGGTAAGTCGTACGTACGCACGTATGGTGACATGTCATTCAAAGGATGGATAGAATATTGAATATGGTTGTACCATGTTTATAATAATATTACATTATATAGGAGATACTGGATTCATTATTTTAAAATGGTAATAACAAATAAAGAAGAAGTTGAAGAAGAAACGAATTTGAAAAAGGGTGGAGAAAATATTACATCTTCTTCGGGTTCTTCCTTTTGATTTGATAAAAAGGACTCCTTAGGTTTGCTTTCTGATCAAAATAAGTCCTCTAGGTTGTAGTGAGGAAATTTTATAGAGTATTTTGGCAGGGTTTGGCCGAACCAAAAGGCTTTGAAGGTGTGAATTAATGAGAAGGAGGAGTGCCCTTTTATAAGAGGGGTGAGGGGCACCTTTGGAAAAGCTAGAAATATTATTTTATAATAAATTCATATTCGGTTTCTAATGGATCCAAAGTGGATTATTTGAAGGTTAAGGTGGGAATGGGTCTAATACCACTCAACAAATATAATTTAGACAGGTTTGGGTCTTTATATTAACATTATCTTTTAATTTTAACTCTTAGTTAATTAGTTTGACACTTACCCTCTCACTTTGTATTTTGCTATTATATAGTTAATAAACTCACTATATACCTCCAAGAGAACCCCAAGTGATCCATTAATGATAAACATGTTATGATATAAGTCTTTTGGCCAAACACTAGATTTTTATGAATTTAATATCAATTAATAATATAATATTTTGTTTAAAAATTCATTTATGTCAATTTTGACACTATTCAATAATTGATTTCTGTAAAAATCATAACAGAATGATTACTTCGAAAAAAGTTAATTAAATATATCCTCAAATTTCATATTATCCAAGAAAATTAGTTTAATTCATAAAAAGTCTGAAATTATATTTATTTTGGTGTTTATATTATCAATTATTTTAATTTTTTATTAATTTAGTAATTACTGCATCACCATTGTGTCATAAATAAATTAAATTATATAACATCTAAAAATTATAAATAAAATATCATTATGTAAGAAATATTTTTATATTTCTAATTAATATTTACAGTCGAAAATCCAACATATATAACCCTATGTATAAATTGTTTTTCTAAAAGATCTATGCTGAGGTCATTTTTGTATTTATTTTAACTTAATTAAAATAAAGTGTCTCTATCACATACAAGTGGCTTCACGGGGTTCCAAAATCGACCCAAAGATGCCCGTGGTCGGAAATGTATCACCCAATAAGGTTAGTACACGTTTTAGGGTAATTTAGTATTATTATAATATTATTTTTTAACCCTTATTTACCGGATTTACCCTTAACCATGGTAAATAAAATATTTACCGAAGTAATTATTCAAAATGTCTAAAAATAAAAGGTACCTATTTACACAATATGAAAATCCTGATTCCCAATATGTAATCCATTTTTTCAAATTCAAAATAGAGAAGTGTAAGAAATTAATTTAAAATTAATTCCCGTTGTTTAAACAAAAAGCGTGTTTTTAAGATATAATAACTATCAAAAGATTGACACTTGTTTATGTGCGGTATAATTGTAAAATTATGTACAATGACCAACATTGTATTAAATGGTAAAAATATATTCTAAATATACTTTAAAACCATTCAAATTCATGTTTTATCAATATAAATTATTTTGATTAAAAAAGTTGTTTTTAATTAAAATTTAGTAATTTTGACTATTCATCAAAATATAAACGTTATCCGAAAAGTTCCAAAATTTCACCCTAGGATAAATTTGATATGCTGAATCCAAAAATGAAGGCAATTTTGAGGGATAGAATTTATAAAATTTCAAAAATTAGGTATTACTATTCATAATGGCTAGTTTGATTGGTTGTGGTGTGTTAGAACTCGATGTTGCGTACAACACATGCTATCGCATTATTCAAAGAGAAGCGTACTGTAGAAGTTTGGGATGTTACATTCTCCCCTCCTTCAAATAATTTTGTCCTCGAAATTTCTAGAATACTACCGCATGAAAATAATCGGGTGGTTCTTCATCATAAGTTCCTCAGGTTCCCACGTTGCCTCTTCCATATTATGGTTTCTCCACAAAACTTTTACCAGATGCATCGCCCGGTTTCTCAGTACATGTTCTCTCGTATCAAGAATCCTGACGGGCTCTTCACAATAAGACAGATCAGGTTCTAGTTCTAATTCCTCATAGGTGAGTACATGCGTTGGGCCAGGCATGTATTTCCTCAACAGAGATACATGGAACACATCATGAACTTTGGAGAGACTTGGCGACATTGCTAATCGGTAAGCTACAGCCCCAATTCGTTCTAGAATTTCAAAAGGTCCGATGTACCTGGGACTCAATTTACCTTTCTTACCAAAACTTATGACTCCCTTCCATGGATATACCTTCAGGAAAACATGATCACCGACTTGAAATTACAAATCCTTCTTTAGATTATCAACATAGCTCTTCTACCTACTTTGAGCTGCTTTGATGTGATTTTGGATTACCTTCACCTTTTCCATTGTTTCCTCCACCAGTTCTGGACCTACAAGTTTTCTTTTGCCAACGTCATCCCAACAGGTTGGTGTGCGACATCTCTTTCCATATAACTCTTCATATGGTGCCATCTGAATACTCGAATAGAAGCTATTGTTATTGGAAAATTCTACCAAAGGTAAATATTGATCCCACATACCCTGAAAGTCAAGTGAGAAAGATCTCAACATGTCTTATAAGGTTTGATTAGTCGGTTCTGATTGTTCGTCTGTCTGAGGGTGGTAGGAAATGCTCAAATGAAGTTCAGTATCCAGGGATTTCTGAAGACTCTTCCATAATCCTGAAGTAAAACTGGGATCATGATCAGAAACAATCGATAGGGGTACTCCATTAAGTCTCACAACTTCATTAATATATAGTCTTGATAGACGTTCCAGTGGTAGATATTTTCTTATAACAATAAAATGTGCTGACTTGGTAGGACGATCAACAATAACCCATATTGCATCATTACTTCTAGGAGTATTTGGTAGCCCCATGACAAAGTCCATCGTAATATTGTCCCATTTCCACTCCAGTATGGGAAGAGGATGCATGACTCCTCCAGGCTGTTTCCTTCTAGCTCTCACTTGTTGACAAACAAAACATCTTGACATAAAATCGGAAATCTCCCTCATCATGTTGTCCCACCAAATATGTTCCTTCAAATCTCTATACATTTTGGTTCTCCCAGGGTGTATAGAGAAATTGGAACTATGAGCATCATCCAGTAATTCCCTTTTTAGATCAGGTATATCGGGAAAACAAAGTCTCTTCCCGAATTTCAAAATTCCTTCTTCATACAAAAAGTCTCTCAATCTCCCATCATTCACAGCTTTAATCTTCTTTTTAAAATTCTTCATCATCGTTATGAGAACTCTTAATCATTTCTAGTAAAGATGGTTTGGCAACCATTTAAAAAATAATTGATGTTTCACCTTCCCTAGTTATTCCCATGTCCATCTTCACTAGATCCATGAAAATTATATCCCTTTCAATTCTCATATTGTTCAAAACTCCATTATCTTTTCTTCTCAAAGCATCTACCACCTTTTTTTCTTTCCCCGGGTGGTAGTGTATCGTACAATCATAATCCTTTAGTAATTAAAGCCATCTCCTTTTCCACATGTTGAGTTCTTTTTGTGAGAAAATATACTTCAAACTCTTGTGATCAGTATAAATCTCAAATTTTTCACCATAGAGGTAGTGCCTCCATATCTTCAATGCAAAGATCACATCTTCTAACTCAAGATCATGAGTATGATAGTTTTGTTCATGAATTTTCAACTGTCGTGATTTATAGGCAATAACCCTATCATTCTGCATAAGGACACAACCAAGTCCTTTCTTCGATGCATCACTATAAATAACGAACCCATCATTCCCTGATGGTAGAGACAATATAGGATCATTGACTAATATTCTCTTTATTTCTTCGAAACATTCTTCACACTCTTTTTTCCAAACAAATTTAACCCCTTTACGTGTGAGCTTTGTTTATGGGTTAGCCAACCGGACAAAATTCTGGACGAAACGTCGATAATAACCTGCTAAACCAATAAAACTACGTACCTCAGTTATACTCGTTGGTACTTTCCATTCTTGGATTTCCTTGGTCTTAGAAGGATCAACAGAGATTTCATCTTTAGAGACAATGTGGCCAAGAAAAGAAATATCTTGAAGCCAGAATTCACACTTGCTAAACTTCCCGTATAATTCATGTCTTCTCAGAGTCTTCAGGATAATGTGCAAGTGATTTTCATGATCTTCGTAGCTTTTGGAGTATACCAAGATATCATCAATAAATACCACCACAAATTCATCGATATATTCCTTGAAAATTTTATTCATCAGATCCAGGAATATAGAAGGTCCATTAGTCAATCCAAAAGGCATTACTGTAAACTCGTAATGCCCGTACCTAGTTTGAAATGTTGTCTTCGGAATGTCTTCCTTCTTTACACACAATTGATGGTATCCAGATCGAAGGTCAATCTTTGAAAAGAATTGATCTCCATGCAGTTGGTCAAATAAATCATCAATGAGAGGTAGGGGTTCCTTGTTATTTATTTTTATAGAATTTATCTCCCTATAGTCGATACATAACCTCATAGATCCATATTTCTTTCTAACAAAAAGACCAGGGGCTCCCCATGGAGAAACACTAGGGAAAATAAATATCTTATTACTCAATTCCTCTAGTTGTTTCTTTAGCTCGACTAATTCCATAGTGGTCATTATATATGGGGTCTTCGACATAGGCCTTGATCCAGGAATTAAATCAATGGAAAACTCAACTTCTCGTTCTGGAGGATGTCCAGGTAAATCATCTGGAAACACATCTACATATTCTTTCACAATATGTGAATCCTCTATTTGAACATTACTTTCCTCACCCACAGTCATTTCTTTCTCTTCCCCCCAAATAATTGAATTTAGTTGAGATACTGGGGGTGGATCAAGATAAGAATTAGGTGGTGATTATTCTGCTCTAAAGATAAGTTGTTCCTTATCATCATCATCAAAAATTGTAACCTCCTTCTTCTTACAATAAATCTTCGCATCATGGTCTGAAAGCCAGTCCATACCGAGGATTATATCAAACTCAATCATAGGTATGACAATGAGATCAGCAGATAATGAACATTTATGTTCTCTAATGGGGACTGATTCATAAAACATTATTGCAATGATACTACCCTTAAGAGTTTTAACTGACAACTCCCTTATTAAATCAAATTGGAAATATCTAATTTTCTTAGAAAACAGGGAAGATATGAAACAATGCAATGATCCAGAATCAAATAATGAATTTTCTAAACTTGAGGAAACCCTTAAATTACCTGCCACCACGTCTTTTGGAGCTTCTACCTCAGTAGTGGTGATAGCATAAGCTTGGCCTTTATCCCTTGGTCTTTTCTGATGTAAGTTCCCCTAACGCTTAGGACATTCATTTTCATAATTTCCCACCTCTATGCAATTGTAGCACTGAACATTGGTAGCTTCCTTCTTCCCTTTGCAATCATGAGCTTGGTGGGATTTTTCACCACAATTGTAACAGACACCCATTCCCTTCAAGCAAGTAACTGGGTGTTTCTTCCCACATTTACCACATGATGGATATTCAACCTTTCCCTTATTCCCCTTATTTCCCTTCCCATATTGATCAGAAGATCTCTTCTTCTCTTGCTTTGCTTTAATGTCATAAGAATTAGTGAAATCCTTTTCAGTCTTGATAGCACATGAGACAATTTCTTCATACGACGAGAAGGATTGTGAGACTAGTGCTCGACGGAGAAATGGTTTTAACCCATCAAATAAACGATCAATATTACTTCTTGGGTTACGTATATAATCTCCAGCATACCTTGATATCCTTGTAAAGTTAGCCTCATACTTTGTGACATTCTCTTTCTCCTTTTGTCTCAGACTCAGAAATTACCTTTCCATATCTTCTTGATGGTCGTGAGGAAAGTATTTTTCTCAAAACAGATCTTTGAACTCCCTCCATTCCATATTTGATACTTCATCATCTTCCTTCATGTTTTGAGTCAATGACCACAATTGATCAGCATCTCCAGTGAGGCGGTAAACTGACATGATAACATTTTCCCTTTCACTACTCCCCAAAGCCTGAAATATTTTCTCTAGGGAATTTATCTATTGTTCAGATACTAAGGGATTTGTACTCCCATTCAACGTTGGTGGTTTTTTCCTCATGAAGATATCTAACATTGATCCTCCACGCTGCAGATCAGGATGCTTCATATGGGTAAGGTTATTATTCATAACCTAAGTGAGTTTTCCCAGTATGGTGATTATCTGATCGGCACCAGTTGCATCACCAGCTCCACTATAATTATCTTGAGCAGGAGGGAAATCCCTACATGGAATGTGTGCATTGATACGGTTTCCATTTATTCCACTAGGCGCCATTTCTAAAAAATGGCATAAATTAGATCAGTTTATGAATCAAAATACATAATTCCATACTTATAAAACACTTAACATAAATTGAACTATTTATGGATATAATCCATAATCATAAAAATGTTTTCTTTGAGGAATTATATTCTCATAAACCCTTCATAATGATTTGTAAAAAAATGAGAGTTATCCTAAGAATATCCCCCAGGAGTGTCATAACCCAGAGTGCAGTAAGGCCCATTGTCGTGCACCATTTCTCGTTCGAGTCTAGCTCAAAGCGGTGTTTTCGGGTTTTACCCCTAGGTACATCTATGCCAGAGCCACCTCTACCTGCTCGTATCCAGACAGGTATGTATTTCTCGGAAAACTCACAAAATCTCTACAATACCAAAATTCTAGGACGTTCTTCTATACTAATCCTCAATGTCCATCTTAGGTCTAGGTGCTCTAATCAGAGTTTATCTAAATCTAGCTTCCAATGTTTGTAATAAACTTCCTCTGATACCAACTGTAACGCCCCGACCCCAGTTACCAAGAGTCGGTGCATTATTACATAACATTGGCATGATCACAAGAAAGATCAAATATCGAAAGACTGATTCATTTAGTAGCCTTGGTAACACTAGATATATTAATAAAGTTTACATTACATCATAAAATGAAACTACAACAATATAGTCTCCATATTCCACACTCTTATCCCCTCATATTATCCCTACAGGTCATTCATAAATTACTTCTTCACATCTTGGGAAAAATAAAACATAGAAAATGGGTGAGCTCAAATGCCCAGTAAGGATAACAATATAGTGGAAACTTACATAAATAAGAATAAACATTTAAGGCAATGTATAGCTAAAACAAAAGCCTTTTAAATTTGAACTTCAACATAGTATGGAAAAAAATAAAATGAAATAATTCTATTTACTAACTCACATGGATATTCTACTAATCGAATAATCACATGCAATATCAATAACCACTTTCATAAAGATGGAATTCATAATTCCAGACTATCATAACCACATAGCCGAGTCCTCGTTCCAAGACTACAAATAAGATTTTGCGAGGGCCTTGTGCCAAGACACTAGATTGTCTCACGAGACCTACCGATGCATCGAGGAGCTATAGCGGGCTCCACCCATCACATATTAAGTCCAATGCATTCCTCATATGAACAGGTTTAAACATAACATAAACATTCATATTAAAACTAGCATACGAAATGTAAATACATCATCCATAAACCATGGATGGTATAAAAATAACACATCCACAGTCAAACATATCACAAAACCTTCAATACAATATAGAAGTTTTGTATCATAATAAATCAACATCAAATAAGCGTAAAATCCATCAAAGGATGTTGACATAGATGAAATCAAAACTCTTTTTAGAGTAATATCTCTTTTTATTTTGAAATCATTTAAGAGTAATATATTTATAAAATATAATAGTTTCATTGAAAATATTATTATAAGATTGTAAGGGAAGCTTCGAAGATTTTATAAAGGTTTAAAATAGCCACACCCGCCGTATAAGTTAAAAAAAACATTCTTACCTTAATTCTGTCGAAAAGGTCAAAAAGAACCTTGTTTGGAAAACGACGGAAAAATTCCTTTATAAACCACTTATAAAAGTAAAAAAAGGGTATAAATGACATTAACCCATATTACTGTAAATATAAATATGTTTTTAAATACATTTTTAAGAACCATGGATGTGGATGATAAAGAAATCCCAGTAGATTATTACTTGTAAACAACCTCGGATAATGAAGAGATTGCGAAATAAACCCTTACCTTGTACTTTTCCTTGGTTGGGGGTAGGTTAACCTCATGTATAATGGTGAAATAATTGTTATTAAATTATACAAGAATCATATACATTAATATTATATCATATATTATCTTTTAAAATTTATTTATTAATAATATCTTAGTATTATTGTTGTTTCGGGAGTTAACTTATTCATTTTCTTTTATATGTTTTGTTACGTAAGCCTTTTTTTCATGTATAGGTTGTATATTATTAATATCCAGAATGATATCAATTCCTTAAAAATTATTTTTAAATCATCAAATGATAATTATACTTGAATGGATATGATGGAGAATGAATCTCATCGCGTTCGTGGAGACGGTAGTCCGTACGTACGCACGAGCGACAATATCATTCTTTTGATATTAAAATAATGTATAATTGGATGGTATGTCATATATAAAGAATCATTATCATTTTATCTTTGTAATTTAAATGAATTATAAATCATTATTATACCCATCCAAATAATAATATATTGAATAACAATTACACCACGACGTGGAGACGGTAAGCCGTACGTACGCACGTATGGTGACATGTCATTCAAAGGACGGATAGAATACTGAAAATGGTTGTACCATATTTATAATAATATTAAATTATATAGTAGATACTGGATTAATTATTTTATAATGGGAATAACAAAGGAAGAAGAAGTTGAAGAAGAAAGGAATTTGAAAAAGGGTGGTGAAAACATTACCTCTTCTTCGGGTTCTTCCTTTTGATTTGATCAAACGTGCTCCTTAGGTTGGCTTTATGATCAAACTAAGGCCTCTAGGTTGTAGTGAGGGATGTTTAGAGAGTATTTGGAAGGTTTGTGCCGAACCAAAAGGCTTTTAAGGTGTGAATTAATGAGAATTAGGAGTTCCCTTTTATAAGAGGGGTCAGGGGAACCTTTGGAAAAGCTAAAATATTATTTTATTATAAATTAATATTTGGTTTCTAATGGATCCAAAGTATATTATTTAAATTTTAAGGTGTGAATGGGTCTAAAACCACTCAACCAATAGAATTTAGACAGGTTTGGGTCATTATATTAACCTTATCTTTTAGTTTTAACTCTTAGTTAATTAGTTTGACACTTACCATGTCACTTTGTATTTTTATATTATATAGTTAATAAACTTACTATATACCTCCAAGAGACCCCCAAGTTGTCCATTAATGATACACCTATCATAATATAAGTCTTTTGGCCGAACTATAGATTTTTAGGAATTTAATATCAATTAATAATATAATATTTGTTTTAAAAACTCTTTTATGTCAATTTTAACACTATTCAATAATTGATTTTTTTAAAACTTATTACAGAATTATTACTTAGAAAATAGTTAATTAAATCAATCCTAACATGTCATAGTATCCTATAAAATTAGCTTAATTCATAAATGGTCTGAAATTATATTTATTTGGGTGTTTATAAAATCATTTATTTTAATTGTTTATTAATTTAGTAATTACTGCATCACCATTGTGTCATAAATAAATTAAATTATATAACATCTAAAAATTATAAATAAAATATCATTATGTAAGAAATATTTTTATATTTCTAATTAATATTTACAGTCGAAAATCCAACATATATAACCCTATGTATAAATTGTTTTTCTAAAAGATCTATGCTGAGGTCATTTTTGTATTTATTTTAACTTAATTAAAATAATGTGTCCCTATCACCTACAAGTGGCTTCATGGGGTCCCAAAAATCGACCCAAAGATGCCCATGGTCAGAAATGTATCCACCAATAAGGTTAGGACATGTTTTAGGTTAATTTAGTATTATTATAATATTATTTTTTATCCCTTATTTACCGGATTTACCCTTAACCATAGTAAATAAAATATTTACCGAAGTAATTATTCAAAATGTCTAAAAATAAAAGATACCTATTTACATAATATGAAAATCCTGATTCCAAATATGTAATCCATTTTTACAAATTCAAAACACATAAGTGGAATAAATTAATTTAGAATTAATTCCCGTTGTTAAAACAAAAAGCGTGTTTTTAAGAGATAATAACTATCAAAAGATTGAAACTTGTTTATGTCTGGTTTAATTGTAAACTTATTTACAGTGACCAACATGGTATTAAATGGTAAAAATATATTCTAATTATACTTTAAAACCACTCAAATTAATAATTTTTCAATATAAATTATTTCGATTAAAAATGTTGTTTTTAATTAAAATTTAGTAATTTTCACTATTCATAAAAATATAAATGTTATCCGAAAAGTTCCAAAATTTCACCCTATGAGAAATTTGATATTCAGAATCCAAAAATGAAGTCCATTTTGAGAGATAAAATTTATAAAATTTTAAAAAGTAGGTATTACTATTCATAACGGCTAGTTTGATTGGTTGTTGTGTGTTAGAACTCGATGTTGCGTACAACACACACTATCGCATTATTCCAAGAGAAGTGTACTGTAGAAGCGTGGGGTGTTACAATTACGATGAAAAATAGGTACCTATTTCCAAATATTGATGACTTGATCAATCAATTAATGGGGACCTAGTGGTTTTAAACATTTAATCTATGTTTTTTCTATAATCAGCTTTGAGTTTAAAAAGAATACATACTGAAAATAACATTTGGATGAATATATGGGTTGTATGAGTATCTTGTTATAACTTTAGTACTTAAGAATTATTCAGCAGTGTTCATGGCCTTCCTGAACCAGATATTTTATTCATACTTGGTCTCCTATTTTTTACTTCTTTGATGACATACTGATATATTCCAAGACATTTTAATTACATTCTAAACACCCTTAAGTTTTATGGAGTACACTTCAAGTATTATAGAATTATGAAATGTTGTCAAACTATCGATTTTGTACATAGGAGGTTCATTTTAATTAGAACATTATTCCTCAAGAAGAAATATTTATTGATCCAAAAGAGTTATAAGAAGTTATCTCTTTGGAA
Organism: Viscum album; assembly: GCA_963277665.1. NCBI lineage: Eukaryota > Viridiplantae > Streptophyta > Magnoliopsida > Santalales > Viscaceae > Viscum > Viscum album. The sequence goes on along the minus strand of OY728140.1, from coordinate 589,398,613 downwards.
TGACCACAGAACTCATTCATGATTTAAAGTTTCCTTGGTTTGGATGGATAATATTGGCAGCTAATTCCTGAATTTTATCACATATAAAATACTATCAAATCACTTACAAATAAGAGATTCATTTTTTAATGGAATTACCAGTGAGAATATTCCTTTTTTATAGCTGAAGAAGAGGTTTATTTTAGTAATGATTCTACTTATTCTTAATCCTAGAGTTGGGTATGCAGTGTACTATGATGCATATGGAATTGTATTGGGATATATAATTATTTAGTATGAAAAGGTAGTTACTTATAGTTATAATCATCTATAGACCCATATGAAAAAACTACACTAGTCATTACTTTGATTGAGAATCCATGGTCTGTGTGTTGAAATTGTTGTCAAACTATCTCTTCCATGAGAGATTTTTAGTATACATAAACCACAAGATTCTATAGTATATTTAATCCCAACAAGAATTGAGTCTCAATTAAATTCATTGGGGATAATTATTTATTATTTTAGGCTTTGATATGAAGTATAACTATTGGAATGGAACTATTGTTGTAGACTCCCTTAGTAAGAAGATGCTGGAATTTGGAAAGTGAATATCAATGGCAGGTTGGAAACTCATGGATTTGTCGGGTGGTAGGTAGGTGGGAGTATCTAAGGAATGTGGGAATGTATAGTTTAAACTCATCATGGTAATTTCTGATTTTGTGGAACAATTAAAGGATAATCATAAGATTTATTGGGATATAACATGATGCATGATAGGTTAGTGGAAAAAGATTGTGTTTTAGGTTGGACCTTAGTCAGGCATGGTATGATTCAGATTCATGGAAGATTAATGGTTCTTTATTATATAATATAACTGATATTTATATCCCCACATTATTCAGACTTAATTTTTTTACTGGGATGAACCAAAATGTAACATGATTTTTGATGGAAACTCTTGTGGGCCAGTACGAAAAGTGACATTGTAAGATTTCTCTCTCATTGTCTAATTTATCAAAGGATTATGGTAAATCGTCATAAAAATTGATGGTTTCCCTACTTACTTTCATTCACTTTGTGATACTGTGATGAGGTGAATATAGGAATCATGAAAATATATCATAGGACCCCAAGAAGTTAAGATACAATTTGGGTTGTACTATATCATTTTTCCAAAGTGGATCACTTCTTGTTGATCTAGGAGACAAACTCAATAGATAAGCTATGCGAGCTCAAGGTTTGAGAGATTATGTGGCTAAAATGAGTTCCTTCATGTATGGTATTTGATAGAGATTATAATTTCATAAATATATTTTAGAATGGTTTACAGAAGGTGATAATGAATCAGTTGAAGCTGTCTGAATGTTTTCATCCTCAGACTTATGGGAAGTTAGTGAGAATGATCTAGAATATAGATGATATGCTTTGAGCATGGGTACTATATCATTTATGAACATGGTATTATCACTTATCTACATTAGTTTTCACCTTTAATTTTAATTTTTGGTGTTTGATTTGAAATTATCTATTTGATTTTCTCTATGAATATCCATGTTGTTCAACGTTATACTAGTATGATGCAGGTGGATCTTCAGTTGTTGGGCCTAGTATGGTAAATAATAATTCAGATTTATTGTAAATGATTTGAAATTAGATGGATGTGGATTAAACAAATTCACTAGAAAAATTCTGTCTAAAGGATATATCCCTTGGAGTGTTTTGTGGGCATCATAGTTTAAAGGTGGGTGTCCCCTTAGTTAGGGAATAGGTGTTTGAGGATGGAAGTAGAGTATGAAACATGGTACATTGGGCTTATTGATATAGTAAAATGCATCATTACAGTGTTCTATCAGTTGTATCCTTCTCCATAGTATCAATGTATGAATAATGTGTTACACATGTCTCAGGTTTAGAGGTATAAACCCAATTCTACATATGTGATTGACTGTGATGAGGTTGAACTAGAAACATACACATCTATTTTGGAGCAACCTGTTCATATTATCAACCAAAGTGATAAGGTGTTGTGATGGAATAAATTTCATCTTGTTCAAATCATATGGGGGAATGGAAAAAATTAAGATAAATATTGGGAGTATGAATCAATTATTTTTTATAAGATGCCTAAGATATTTGAGTAAGATTCATAACGACAATTCGCAAGGATAGGAAGTAATTAAAGGTGTGAATTGTAACAACCATACATTTTAATGTCTGTTATGAGAAATTTTATCCTTATTTTCTATGTTATAATAAATATGAATTATTTTAGATGATTTTTGACAGTTTAAAATGGGTTTTGGAGAGTTCTATACGCTTTCAGATGGTACATAGTCTGAGAACGGTTTTCCCAAACCAAGTTGATCTACCAAGAAGGTGTTTAGATGATGAAAGATGCACCTACAATAGTGTACAATTTTTCAAACCATAAAACATACTCAAGTTTCAAAAAGTATAATTGGGGTATGGTTTAATAAATTGTGTGGGTTCCTAAGAGGGGTAGCAAGCCATGCACAGTTGGGACACAATTTGGGAATTTTTGTTTGCATGAAACAATTATCCTAAAATACAGTTTAACGATACTACATTATCTTTTGTGAACAATTATTTTTTTCTATCAATATCAAACCTAGAGACTCCACAATCCTTCCTTGGTTAATTCATTCCCTTATAAGATTGATTTGGGTGGATCCAAGTGTGTTAATAATTAGGAATTAAGTTATTCCATCTAAAAACCTCCATTGTTTTTATTTCTTCTAAATATACCCCTATACCCTTGATAATAGTCATAGATATGGCATTAAATTTCTAGATAAATAGATTAAAATTCTATATAAAATTAATTCATCGATCTTTTATAGAAAAATGTTGGATCTTGAGGGGTGGTATCTTTCTTTCTTATCAATACTAGATCAAGCATCATTAGCTGATCTTGAGAGTTCTACTGGTGTTAATCATTTCACATGGACTTATAATCTTCTTTAATATATTTATATAACATTAATGTGTTGCATTAAGAATGGTTATATGGATTCTTTGACTGTGTTATTGATCTGGTTATAGCTTGGGTGTGAATCAAGTATCATTCCTAGATGGTTTGCAGTTTTTCTAAAAAAATATTTTTTGTAGGTTGTCATATCCTTTAGAACATGTTTATATATGTTTTTTCCATGATTATTTGGTTTTATATAGCATCTCATGGTAACTATGTATGATCTTTGATCACATGAGGTGTGTGTTTGTGGCCCCATGGTACATATTGTGGGTGTTTTATCACATATGGATTTGTGATGGCTCTAACTACTCCTTGATATTTTGTGTCATTTGATGTTTCATATTGTATATATATATTAAATTTGTTGTTCATATCAGCATAATGGTTGATCCATATTGACTATTTCTTTAAGAGGGATGTTCCAGACATTTTATTGGAATGTACATGGACTATCCCTTTTTTAGGGATATGTTAAACATGTTTTGGACTATCCCAATGAAGGGGAATGTTTCTAATATGGCCAGTTGACATTATTTATGGAATTGAGTCAAATAAGTTATATATAGTCTCTAAAAAAACATCATATATATAATTATTGTGTAATATAATAGTTTCTTATTTAAGATCTATTAAATTTCATGAAATGTACCAATATATCACATGTACTATATTAAGGACATTCGGTTGTATCCTACTAGGTTTCATAATCACAACCTACTATGTAATCATGGTGTGTGTGTGTGTTTCATGTATAGGGATTGAGTGAAGGGAAATGGACTTGTGGTTAGTGACTAAATAGGTTTAGTAGGTAGATGAATGGTTTTAGAGTGGACATCTGGCTAGATGTTTACTACTATTTTTCTTAGTTTCTTTTATCTTATACGTTGTTCCATCACTTTTGGGGATCCTTTTGTCATATTTTCTTGTCTTTTTTACATTCTATACTTATATATCATGGATTTAGTAATTATATTGTATGATATTACAGTAATCATTAATTATTTATTCTTTATTTTTTTAATTTTCTTATCACATCATTGTGTAGTTAATGTTTTCCTAATACCGATGGAATATTCTCATTATGATGACCTTCTTACCCCTTTCCCATAGTCAATATCCTCTTGCATATGGGGAGGTAGAGATGAGGTCATGTAACATTTTGGACCAAACCCAGTGATTTCATTCGACGTGTTATAGATAAATACAAAAATATAAATCATAATATAGAAATTTGTTACAAACTAATAATATGATATTGTAAACATGTGTCAGGGTTATATTCCATAACATCATAACATAATGGAATAGGATCATTATCTATGTATTGTAAATAATAATCACAAGAGATATAAAACATTACCCAATGTGTTGTGGGGATTTAAAAATATGGGTGCACCTATCAGATAATAATATATTTAAACCCATTTATTCAATATAAATAACAAAAAATCATAGATTTAAAAAAATATATAGCATAATTGCCGAGTAAAAAATACAACTTGTTACATAATAATTTTAAATATTTATTAAACCCATATAAAAATACAACGGTGATGATACCAATATTATAAACCCATATAAAAATAGAAAAAATATAACATAATGAAAATTAATAGGATATAATATAGAATAGTATTTACATGGATGGAAAATAAATTATTGGAAGATAATAAATTTCAAGTAAGTCTAAAAAATTTCCATATCATTATATGTTATTAAGGAAAATATAAATGTGTTGAGTAAAAAGGAAGCAGAAAAGAAATTAAAAAATATGGAAATAACATGGAAAATAAATCATTGAATGTAATTAACATAAATAAAATAGAATCAATATGTGAGAGTAAAACCATGTGAGATATGTAAAGAGAGGGAGAGGAAGATTAACATTCTGACTTACTATGTAAATCATAATCAATGGGAAGTGACTTGCAAAATCTATAGAACATAAAGGAGGGGTATAATATATATTTATTAAGTGACACTCAGACATACATACATATATACATAAATAAACTCATTCATGAATGCATGTAAACATGAATACATAAAAACATATATACATATATTTCTAAAGCATAAATATTATTTATGTATAACATAAAAATGAAAGTAAAATAGATTTAATGAATGATTCCCCTTACCAACACCATAAGGGGTCAATTATTAATTAATATAATGGGAAATATGTTAAAATAACCAAATTTTAATAGAATATAATGATTATATATATTTACATAGAAAGTCTACAAAAATAATCCAAATAAATACAAGATATTAATAATGTTAAATATGGATATAGATTTTTGGGAAAAACTTATACCTTGATTCCTTAATTGATTGAATATGCTCTAACCCTAGTCTAATCACCATTAGTATAATAATTGAAAATTTAATAAACTAATTTATATTTATTTCACTTTATATAAATCAATAGTATTCATTTATTAGTTGTTAATAATTTATATCATTCGTCAGATGTTAGTAGCCCTAATTTTTTCATGATTGTTTCAATATGGATGTGACAGTCTTTTTTTCTTTTTCATGAGTTCATTGTATTAAGAATATAAAATAATTGAAGGTAATAGATTCATAATTCTATAATAAATTGTAATTTTTTATGTTAATTTTAATTATAGTACAAGTATAATATCAAATTAAACAACTCATTATTCATTCATTTCAAGAAACATTATCAATCTTGATTTATTACTTAATAATGAGTTTTTATTTTAATATTTTCTTTAAAAAAATAAAAATAACTTAAATTCATATTATAGATCCTAGATATTACGTTTTTATTTTTTTACCCTTCAAAAAAATAAATAGTAAAATATATTAGCATCACTCTGGTAGGATGTTGAATCGACCCAAACACAAATGTGATGTAATGAAAAAATGATTATGAATCCACTAATATTTAAATATTACAAATATATTAAAAAAAAAATTATGTTAATGATATGTTATTAATTATGTTAAACATATTTGAAAATATTTTTATGTATAAAATAAAATAAACTATTAATTTAATTTGTTGACAACTTTTAAGAAGTCAGATTATCCCTTAAATAACTTCTTATTGAAGGTTTTGGGACACCTTCTTATAACCTGAATATCTAACAATTGAAGAAGGATTTTATGTATAACATATTTTATATTTTTTGATAAAAAATGGAACATGAGGTGTTTTTTTCAATGTATGTCTAGTGGAATATAATATTCTAATATTTTTCTAAAAATAATTTATCCATATCTGTCCTGAAGGGTAGATGATTTGGAATAAATACACTATAAACATTTATTGGTTATTTGTACACTTATAAACTCCGTTCATAATTTATAGTTAGTATAGGATTACATTTCAGTCCAAACTATAATTGTAATGAAGATGTGAGAGGAGAGATAAAATACACATTCCATTGGGTTTATAAGGTTCAAAACAGTCTTTTTATTTAGGGTTTACATCGGTAGTTTATAGTTTCTACCATCCATATATCCCAGTAAATATATTATTATCAATGATTAATGTAGTGATATGTATAATTGGAAGATAGTCCTGAGCTCTTATAATATTTTCACATAAAATTACCTAGAATATAGATAAACTTCATGAATTTCTCTAGAATGTTTTATCCTTTCCACATCTTCCTCAAGTTCCTCTAATATGCGGAATTAGTGCGAACCTATATTCTTATCTCAATAATAGAACAGATAGGTGTATATATCATTCTCAAAGATGAGCATCACATCAACTTTTTTTCCTAGGATAGGGACACTAGATGGGTGTAAAAGATAACACAAAAAATGTGTATAGTTGGGAGAGTACGCCGTTCTAAGAATTAGGTATAGTTCATTTATAGATATAATTCATGTCTATATATCATGATAAACGATCTTATTAGTTTTTGAGTCCCATGTAGCGTTTCCTTACTCTATTTTTCAAATTTACTAGTTCTAATTTAATTTAATCTAGTATAATGTTTAGGTGTCCCATTTTTAGTCATTATTTAATCCCTACTAGATCGGGCCTCTGATATACGGATATTTACAAAACTAAATAGATCATGGTTTCAGGGTTATTATCATTTAGAAATATTAGGTTAAAAATAGATCCATAAATCTCAACTTATATATCTCATTATATTTATTAAATATTCTCCTCAATTAATAATGATAATTATGGAATTGTAATTATATCTCTTTATATCTGCAATATCTATGTTTTTGGATGACCATTGAACTTATGGAATGAATAATTTAGCTACTCATTCTAGGGAAACTATGAAATTCAATAGAAAATCTAACTGTATCATGGAACATTATCTTTTGGTGTATCATACTATCATAATACATTATGTACTTTATCTCCATAGATATTTATGAATGAACTTTTCACGGGCTTCTCACATAGTGAATTCAATACCTATAATTCCATGGGAACAAATTCAGGGTGAAACCTATATTAGTTAAAATAAGTCATTTGTGTTTGAGTAATCTATACTTATTGTACAACTCTTATGGTATGAGAAAAACCTCATTAGGGCATGATGTATCAATGAAATTATTCAACTAATTCCTTTATAATCGAATCATGGCATAACACAAATCAATTAGTCTTTTATTTCTTCCAAGGTGTATCTCCTCTAAATTTTTTTATACCCAAGAATTTTATTATTCTAAAATCATCTTGAGAATCAGTAAAATATTACTGACTTGTACATGATTAAATTTAGACTTTTTAATCCCATCCTTAAATTTTGAGCCTCTTTTTAAAGTATCTTTCTTCATTATACAAGTTAAGAGAATATGATAGAAAAAACATGGTACCAATGATAAAAATATATCATGAAGAGTACCTTCATGAAATGACTATAACTTTTATATATATATATATATATGAAGTGTGTAAGTGTGTTATTAACTCTTCATAATAGAAAATAATCCATATCCAACTCCATTTATATGTTCAAGACACCACACTATCAGTTTGGATTGTGTTTGTGAGAGATATCCATCCATTGGTGAACATGATATCATACTACCAATGGAAGCATCATTGATCATTACAAGGAGTTATAATAGGAATATATCGATTTATTATATATGGAAAACTATATTCCTGAATATTTCATCATAATATAGTGAAGGCATGTTTTCATGAATTTCAAGCTTCAAAAACATTTGTGTGTTCTAATCTATGAATGTCTTTATTGAGAAAACCAAAAAAATCAAAGAACTCTAATATCATTCAGGATATAGATAAAAAAAATTATAATCTCCTACCATTATCATCTCAAAGTTGATATTATAATTTTAAATAAATAAATTACAAGTAATCTCACCTTAAGTCATACTCACAATTATTATTCTATTTGTCAATTATTTTAAAATGAGTCTGATACTTCATGTTAGGAAAATATAAAACTTCTTGAACACTTTTTCTACCTTGTTTGTTATTAAATCCATTATGCTTGTCATTGTTTGGACTTATGATACAAATATAACATGATCAATCTCATATGATTAAATTAATCATCAAAATGAATTCATAATATCTCATTCTTGAATATCATATCAACAACTATTTAAAATAGATCCAACATGTCATAAAATGTAATTTATAGGATTTAACATCAAAAATACTTAGGGACACTAATATCATATTCTGTATTTATAAAATTTTGATATTTATAAATATTCTTCATTAAATATTGTATTGAATTTTGATACATTAACAATGTATATGATACAACATTACTAACACAAACCAATAAATCTCATTTAATCTTAGAAACTACCTTCCTTATTTTAAAAAAGTATATTTGGAATAATTTGTTTCCTATTCCCTTTTGAAAACATAATCTAATGAAACATTAGAGTGTATGTGATTAGAATTATAAATTATTCACTCCCTTTGATGGATTTTGATAATACTCACCCACTTTGAATGTAGTTTTACTGATTCAACATTCATGGGGATCCAAAAAAATAATCCCTTCTATTTTACTACCAATTTAAAAATAAATCATCATCTCATTTATCATCTTTTGATAAAATTATTTGAAAAATAAACAAAGAAAAAAGATAAATGTTCTTATAATTTTGAGGGATAATTCATATCATGAAAATCATTCAATAGTCTATCCTCTTGAATGATGTTAAATTTGAATTATAGAATCTAAATCATTAAAAATATAACAACAAAAACATGAATTAATCCCTATAAGCATATATATGATAACTTTTAATAGGATGAAATATTAATCAATTGGTGAAACAATATATTCCATAAGTAATCCTAAAAAAAATATTTTATAATGTCGTTATTAATTTTTGAATTAAAAATACACATTTATACCAAAATGTTGTCATGTAACTCAAAAATAAATAAGGAAGGTGGTTCTATCACTGAAACATTGTTTCTTTATAGGAGTATCATGTTCTATGAGGAACAACCTAGGCATCCAATGATCTGAATATTTATCTCTAATAATTTTCACCACTTGTTTTAAATATTTTTGAACAAGATCAATCTTTGATTCCTTGGTCACATCAATAGCATGTGATATTCCTTGATTGATAATTTCAACCACCACATATATCATCTACATCCATTTAAATTTTTGAGTGGTTATCATGGTACTCTTCCAATATTTTGTTTTTTTATCTCATCATACGGATTTTAAAGATAGGGATCCACTTTGAACAACTCTCTATTATTTCATAAAACTATATTGAGAACACTAAACCTTAAGAAAAGTTTCACTTTCTATTTTGGTGATTTTATTATCCAAAATATGATCTTCAATGTGTTATCAAGATGCCCTTGATTTTACCCAACCAAATTTTAGAGAATATAATGTTATCATTAATCTGTTTGACACCTAGTTTCACTAGATATCTCTAATTTCTTGAACAGTAATGTGAGTAAATTTTGGTTGGGTGTCCTATTATTTTTACCATCCATAAGTCCCATAAATTTAAAAAACTATTATTAATCACTTCTTTATTCTCACTTTACTAGTCCTCCTGATAATTCTTTTTCAATTTAACTAGTGGAGTTTTTTACTAGTAGTTCCATAATTTTGTATCCAATGAAACCAAACCATAAGTAACACCCTTGTATCTTTAAATAAAATATTAAAAAAATTGTTTTAAAAAAATTCCATGAGTTTCATTTCTCAATTATTATTCTCTATATAAGAAGAATCCTCATTCTCTAATCAGTATTGCAATACAATTTCCTCAACATGGGTATTCCTCTCATATTCTCTTCCCCCATTCTATTTTTCATGGATATGTCTCCCACAATGATTCTTTATCTTCCACTACTCATTATAGATATCATTACATCTTCTCCAAGATATTATTTCCTTATTTTAAACTCATTCACCCTTTTATTTTATCTTCACTTGGGTATCCATATTGGAATCACTCTTTCTCATCTCAATAATTTTTCAATAATTTTTAATAATTAAATTTTTCTTGAGATTTTATCCATTATAATTTCATTTCATCATTAATTTAGAGATTTTTTTGGTTTTAGAAATTAATATAAATGTATCTTTATTTACTTATTATTTTTTAATACCTTATTACTACAATGTAAACATGAAAATTTAAAGGTACTATGAATTAAAAAATTTATAATTTATACAATTATTCTCTATGGAATTATAGTTATCAAATTATATATCATCTTGTAGTATTTTTTATAAAATCTTCATAGACACCTCGTGGTTATACCATAATACTTCAATGTAGTCTTAGTGATTTAGAAATTTATATTTATAGAAATCTAAATCGTATATGATTTTTGAGTTATGTATCTACTCATGAAATAAGCATTTATTTGATATAAATCAATCCTTAACTTAAGACTGAAAATATTAGTAAAAATCCTCTTGGTTTATTTATCATGATCCATAGAATATTTTGAAGCTACCATATGAGAAGTTTTTTTAGTTACAATTAATTTTGTTAAGTTCTTTTCCTCCATTTTCGTTTTATTACTAAATTTCTTATTGTTCTTGGACTACACGTCTATATTATAATCATTATTTAGTTAACTATAGAAAAGAACATTAAAATTTCAATTCTTGATATAATAGAGTAAATAAAAAATCCTTCATAGGAAAATGATTATTCCTTATAAATAGGATATATTTGGAATCAAATATAATATACATAAAAACATTTATAGAAAATCTTAATGCATTCACAACTACTGCTTACCACTTTATTATTTAAAATAATATTGAAATGAGATTATTAAATGACATATTGATAAATCCAATGAAAAATTACTAAATTATTATTTCTTTAAAGACACATTGTATAAAATTTGTATGATGGTTTAGTATATTTTACATGAATCTTGGATCTTATCCTAGTTGAGGGACATAAGAAAATTGAAAATGATAGATTTTGTGAACTATTTGAAAAAACATATCTATAATTCAAATTTATTTTAATCAAAGAAGTAGGGGTTGTTATCCATGATGGATAACTAGATCTTATATAAATTTTCAGTTATGTAGGGGAGGTGTCTAAAAACTAACAAGGGGGATAAATTAATTTTCAAAGTATAATATCAAATTTTCATTTTTTTTATACCTTTAATTTATCCTTTAATGATAAATCACATGAAAATCCATGGAACACAGATTATTATTATGAGTGATGAGATATGGAAGAGACATAACATTGGGGTTGTAAGGCTCAAGACACTTTTTCTATCAAGGGGTAGCATCATCTATCTAGATTAATTATCAAAATACTATCCACTTCACCATATTATTATCAATTATGAATGATGTTATGAAGGCATAATGTAGATACTATTTAACAACTAACATAATTTCAAAATAAATTACTAATGAAATATGTCAAAAATAAGAAGTTTTCTAGAAATTATGATACAAAATATTTCTTACTCAAGTGACTATATAATATATACTAGGTTTGAGACCTTGGTTTTCTATCAATAGATCCCTATGGGTGACTTTCTCGTTCTCACTAATGACCATCTCATCACCTTAGCCTCAATGGGAAAGAACAAAAGATGAGTACAAAATATGGTCGGATGAAAGTAGTGTAGTCGAGTGAGTTCTCATTTCACAATATAATGGATGATCATTACATGGATATATTTCATATCTCTATCCATTCATCCACAATATTTATAGATCAATGAGTTATGGAGAGCCTCACTATTGTCCAAATCTCATCCTCATAATTCCTAAGTGAAATTTATTTTGTATAATACATAGGTGTCCTATTTTAAGTCTATATTTCATACCTAAAAGATACGTAATCTGATATCATTATATTTTTGAACTAACCATATCATGGAATTATGTATATTATAATGTTAATTTCAGTAGTCAATCTCATATGCATAACTCTAAACTTATATCTATCCTCTTATCCAAAAACTTTTCTCTTTAATTAGGGCATACAAATGAACATTCTACTATGTTCATTATAAATCTTTATATATATATAATTCAATTAAATACCTCTTGTTACCTATAGGTGTTTTAAATTTATAGGAATATTGAAATTATGTTTGGTGGATGACGAGAATTTTTAATCTGATTTTGAAATAGAATTATGAAAGTTTAGAATCCATAATGTTATAATATACAACTTGTTTGTTGAGGTATGGTTCCTTAACTTGTTTGTTGAGGTAATGGGTCCAATGAGGTTTTAGGAGAATTCATTCTTATATTGGGGCCTTGAGATATAGTTTTTTTATAAATAGGCTAAGGCACTATGTTTGTGTATGATTTTCACTAAACATGCCACTCAACCATACATCCCAAAAAATAAAGGATCATGGTTTTTTAACCATAATATAGTGGATATGAAACTATAAAAAACTGTGCAATTTTTTTTACATAACCCACATATTTTTAATATATTTTTTCTATCCATGTTCAAATACCATTGTTGGCATTCCTTCCTCGATAGTGAGTGTCACATAGCAGGTGCATGGTCTGGAAAATCATGTGGAACAACCATCTTTCCCTTTAAAAATATTTACATTAACTTTTCCCACATCTACCATTAATTATAATTCTATCCTTACCTATATTTTCACACAATATATGGGGAATATATCGCTTTTCCCTATTCATGGTGTTGTGGTATTTTCATTATCTGAACTCTGTTTTGATTATCATTGATCAAATTAGATACCCCTTGAACATTTTCTTATTTTACACTATCTCTAATTATAGCCCAAATATGAGGTTGATAATAGATGATGATCCCTTTATGAGTATAGGGTTGGTTGTATATAATTTTCCCTAGAAATTATTTTTATTATAAGAAAATTTATATTTATACATGTTGGAACTTCCATGTTTCACTCATTAAATGTGTACCCCATTTAAATTAATTGTCCAAACCATGAACTATATATTATATGAGACACTTTGACACAATTTTGGGTTAAAGAAAACATATTGGACCACCCATTAGGTTGTGTTAGTTTATATTCTCTTGAAAACAATTATTTCCTTTAACCAAAACAACCCTCAAGTGTGTTTGGTTTGTCACTTATAAAAGGAATGAACAAAATGATTAAATTAAATTTTTATACAAAATAGATTATTTACATAGATCTATTAATTACATATAAATGAAATAAATAATTTAATGATTTAAATTTTGAAATAGATTGGTTAATTTAATTAACCTATGGTTAATTTAATTAACCTATGGTTAATTATTAAATAAATTGTTGGTTATTTCTATGGACCTGGATCACTTAAATGGTGTGTCCTACCTTGAGTAAGACATAGATTCCTGACTTGGAATTCCATGGGTAAACTCATATTATTTTATCCAATTAATTTATGTAACCTCCAAATAAAAAAATACAATTAGGATTGGTCAATGACTTACTTATACATGTGATTGCCTTGTATTGATACCAATGATTCACCAATATTTCTATAATTTTGAATGCATTGGATTATCTCCTTGGATTCATGTTGACATCATCAAACACAAACTTCCTTGGATGAGATCCTTATACTCTAATAATGTATATCCAATACTAAACTAGGAATTGTCCTCAGACTCAGTTAGAATATTTTAGGGTGGAATGGAAAGGGTTCATCCCTTAGATTATACTCATACCCCCATAGCCTAAGATCTAGGTTGATCACATCAAGTCGGATTGTTGTTTTATTGTCATTGATTGCATGGGTCTCCCATAGATACCTTGTGATTATTTATTTCTCTACATTACATTTTTCATTCCTTTATACTGTTACATTTTATATTCAAAAACTATATTTTCATTGGACACAAGTTGTGGGAGATTAATGGGTTTTACTCACACCTTGTTTAGGAAAACATTTGGTACATAGGTAGATTAAATGGATTTAAGTACGAATAAATTGAATTTCCTTGATAAGGATGCTTCATTTCCATTTTTATTGTTGTGTGGGAGAATAAGACTAAGCTAGTTATCAATATGATCATAGTGGTGGTTTTTTTTGTCTTTTTCTCTCTTTTGTATGTACAAGTACTATATTTTATCTTGTTAATAAATCACTAATTTTATCTTTTTTAATGTCATTAAATCGTCTTTATATGATTATATTTCTATTTTAATTTTTTTGTTAATATTTGGATTGTTTATTTATACTTCCTGGTTAATATAATCCACTTTCTTACTATTTTCACTAATGGTTTATTTTTATTTTCTATTTCTATAAACTGTTATAAAGAGGGTATCATATCCCCCAGCATAACACCACATACCATAGCTACTATTTAGTAGCCTCTAGCATATAGAATTGGCAATCGTGAGGCATTGTGGCCGTCAGGTTTGAACACATATGTGTAAACTGGGCTATTGATGACAAAAAGTGGTATCTAAGGTTTTTTCATGGTTTTACTATTTTGGGTTGGTAGATACGAGACAATGACATCTAAAAACATGGTAATAATTCATGATTGGGATTAGTTAACACACATTCAGGGGAAATTTAATGTTACCTGGAAAGGTTTATGTCATTCTATATTTCATGAGTTATAGTCTCACTGCCTTTACTACTTTGTAACACATATGGTTTATGATGTTTTTTATGATTATTAATCATTACCTTGGGCCATTATGTAAAGTTATAATGGCCTCATTTATCATTATAGGAACACAAGCCTGTATATTTCCTTCACATTCCATGTCATGTATCTCTTATCATCAATATTTCATGTTTCTTATCGTATGCACCTTTATTTTTATACGTGTACTTTTTAAAAATTTTAGATAAGAAAAATGGGGCAATAATTGGTATTCTGAAGTTTCTTCATCAAACTAAAAAGTGTTTTCACTAATAGCTTAATAAAGGAACATTACGTTAAATATTATTATATGATTATGGAATCAAACTTTGGTTACATGAATTGAAAGGTTTAGTTGGTTATGGTTAAATGGATTCCAATTTTAATTTATATTAACTTTTATTCTATAAATTGGGTATAGCGATCCATATAATTGAACAATCATATATGGACCAGTTACATTCTAAGACCAAGTGTAAAGGATGGTTCTCGTTATATGTAATTCCAATTGTAAAATATAAATATTAGGTATTTATAACATGGGAATAGAAATACATTTATCTAAACCATTATATATAAACATATAGAAATTTAACTCTTAAATGAAATGGGTTTCATTAATTAGGGATTAATATTACTATAAGTGTCTACCTCTATAAATTTGATTTAATAGCCCATATAACTAAACTTTTATGATTGAAACATGATATTTCACCTTATAACATGACCGTAGAATTGGGTAGTTGGTTATAGTATCTCTTGTAGTTAATACTTAAGACTATAATTTATCTCCTATAAGAAATCATTTATAAATTATATCTATTTATGGGAATGTGCTCAGGGTTATAGATATATGCATATAATATAGCCTCAGTTTGAGTGTCAGGAGGGTGGTGATGCCCATGCACCTAATGTGGTGGGACCTGACCCACCAATACCACCACTAACAACACCTCTAGTAGTACCACCTATTATAGTAGGACTGGGAACTAATGCACATACCATAGAGAGATTTCATGACTTGACACATTGGGGTCCAACCCATGCTTTCCCTAATACCACTTTGAAAAGTCCAAGGCCTAGTGATCCACACCGAGTAGGAATATCCCACAGATAACAGGCATTAACCTAATGTTCATTTACACATACACACATCTCCAAGACCACATGATGCTAAAATATAATACAACAGAAACCAATGCATGTATAAATCTATAATCCAAAAAAATAGAGTATGATAGTGAAGCACTGAAAGAGAAAAAGGGTCAAAATAAAAGACCAACCAAAAACTATAGATAGTCCAACCTACTCTAAGGGTGAGGACTATGATAAAATGAAAACACAAGAAAAACATATCAATCTTTCAAATTAAATCTATGCTCCACCTGCTCTCTAACCTCCTAGGACACCATCAAAAGGGTCATCACCTACATAAGACATGACATGTGCGGGAATAGCCCATGTAGGGGTAAGAATAACAATAACCAGTAAGTCATCCATAATATACTAAACACAATGAATAAATATTAGTAATCTCTTAAAAGAATACAATACATAATAGGAACATGAAAATTTCATATATACTCAGGAAGGACATCGCGCCAATAGTTGGTCAAAACTAACTACGAGCCACAACATTTTTCTCAATACAACATTAATTTTGAGATAATTCCCTCCATGAGCCATGCTATCGCCCGAGACATTTGTCTAAGAGGTTAGGATAATTTTTTCCCTCCCAAATAATGCTAACTAGTGTCATAAGACCTTGGTACTTGGATAGGGGGTCACACCCATGACTGGTGGGGGACCCCATGAACTCAATCTGGATCACCCCACTATGTATGGGATCATATGCTACTGATAATGTGAACCCTACCAATATAGACTGCTAGATGGAGGATCAAGTACATTTGAAAGTTGGTCACACTGATCCCAAAAACACCACTTAAGGATTAAAAATAAAAAAGGATTTCACTCATGTCCCATGAAAAGACACCAAGAATTCTATCTAAGACTCATCCTCTAGAGGGGATAATAGTTCTATGATGAGTAAATAATAAAACATTGTTCCATTGATGGAATGGACTAAGGGAACACACTAAACCAAGACTATTCTATAATTAAGAAATAGTGGGATTTAAACACACTCAAAGGGGGTAAACGACATGTCTAGGAAACCACCATCTTGTCTGTGTGGTACTAAATAGAACGGAATGTAATTATTTATATAAATGTTGTATAAGAGCATTAAATGGAATGTATAGATCACCCAACACCTTTCATGTGAAATATTCCCATGCCCATGTATCACTGGTCAAGTCCATGTACCATCCATTGTACACCTAGTTGTGCCCCTGTAAACCTGGTCGTGTTGGGGTACTCAACCGACCCAGGTCCATGTATCCCTTGAGATTCACATAGTTATGAAAAAATTATATAACAAGGAATATTAAAAGGTCACATGGAAATTGATAATTACCTCACCGTGGAAACCTTAGCGCCACGTGGGGGGTCCCACATGGTGTTTAATGTTGGATTATATTCCATTTAACCTATGATTTTAATGATCCATATGGATATGTTCATTATATTTATCTAGCCCATAATTTCTATATATATCATTGTAAAATGCAGATCTAGGGATGGTCAACCTTCCCTTTGATGGATATTTGGATTCGGGCCTTTAAATCCACTTGGGAATTTCCCATACATGTTGTTTGTAGCCACACTATCAAAAATTGGATAAATTAAAACAAAAAATAAATTAATATCATTCTCTAATCATGACTCATATTCATGACACTATGATCATACCCTTGATCAAGAACTACACCCACATTATCGATTTGTTTCACCGAATAATATTTGTGTAATGATTGAATATCAATTATTCATAAAACCATAGGATAAAGAATTTTCCTATGATAACTTTTTGAATAAAATGAGGATAAATATATAGTCCATAAAATTTTACTAATGAACCTCATAATTTTTTCATTCGATATTGATCCATTTTAATAGAATTTGATGAGCAAAGAGGGATAGATAAAAATGAACAATAAAATAAATCATTCATTTTAAATATACTGTTATTGTGGGATTCAATTATTGTTCACGTAACTGATCCATATTTGAACAGGATTAATTAAAGTGATGGAAATAAAAAATAAACAACCTATGTAAAGTTTTTATTGATTTCTGATGAAGAATATTCAAGTGTTGTCATCCTTAGCGAGATCCACGAACTCCGATGGTGCAATATCTTTGATCCTGATATGATGTGGTGTCTTCTACCAAGAATGCTCTCCAATGGTCACCTATGTGTCCATGTATTATTTAAAACCCCTAATAGAACATCATAAATATATATTTAATGAAGATGTCAGTAATTGCCTTAAAATAAATAAAATAAATTAATTTCTTTTTTTATTCATTTGAGATCATGAAAACGTTTTCAAAAACACCTCACATCAAAAAAGTTTGTGTCATTACTATGGTAGAACCCACGTTATAATCTCAATGGTTCCTTCATATTTCACATCTAGGCTCATTTTTTGTATTTATTAATCTTTTTTATGAAAATAGAGTACTTGTGATGTTAATATATGTAATATATTTCAAACGTTATTCAAGGATCACTAGGCCTCATGATTACATGCCATATAATTTCCTAATATCTAAAATATTCTATAATATATCCATATAATACATGGAAAATCAGACTCATTAAATTCTTCCTACATTATTTATTTTCATCCTAAAATGAGAAAAAACCTACTGAAAGAGATGATGTTAATGGGCCAACATCTGGGTCTCTCACTCATAGGTTCTCTCCTAATGATTTTTTTGCATTGACCAAACATACCATAGGGGAATCATTCACCCATGAAGGATCTTATCATACTAATCCTTGAACTCCACTAGGTACCCAGAAAAGTTAGCTCAATCATTTTTGTCCATCTTTCCCCAGTTCATAACTAGTGATGAGTTGTGCACACAACTCCTTAGCTCTGACACATAAAAATAGTCATGTACCCAGTCCAACCGTAATCACACAATTCTTCCTTTAAGGTAGAGATATTTCTATTTTAGTTTATAGTTTTGAAAATGGGGGAAAATATTTCAAGGTATGGCGGCAGGAATGTTTTATGACGTGACGATAATTTACACACCTTGTATTTCCAGGTAAACACCTTGTAATTAGAATTACACGCTGTATAATCCCAGTTCATGACCATGTAATGACCTGGCTTGGATTTTTATAGACATGGAATTTAGTTTCAAGTACAAGCAGTGTAATTTTTATTATTATTAAGTTAGTCAGTACTTCGTTTTTCTAGACTGACAAAAATGATTCTATTTCGACATACAACGGGCCTAGAATATCCAAACAGGGATTTGCCTCATGTTTTGTTGTCTGATTCCCAATTTGAACACCATCAGATCCATTGAAATCCCCTTGGTGAGTGATCAATTCCTTTTGTGAATTTATTCTTGATTTTTCTCTCAATTGAGTTATCAATGGTTGAACATTTTTTACATTTGGTAGATCTACTCACTTCTAGGTCGAATCAAAGACCGACGCGGGACGAGGAGAGTTATACAAGTACAAGGTAGATGGTATTGTGACTTTCATTGATTGTTTAGTTTATTTTATATGATGGAGTACCACATGTCCATTTTTGGGTGTCGCCTAATTGAATATTGACCTATGTTGTTACCTAATTTTGATTAGGTAATTGATTAAATGATTATTAGGAATGTTTAAGATTGTTAGCCTTGATTGAGGGCCACCCCTTCGGTGAGTTCTCCATTAGATGACCAACATTTAGCAATTTGGCCTAGGATGTCTATGGGAATTCCAATTTTTTCCTTTTATGGGTTATTTAAAATTTAATTTGTTAATTGAGTGATTTCCCACGTGAGAAAATATATTATTATGCCTTATGATAGTTTAATTCACATGTTAGTCTTGTGATATGAGTTACACATGTGAGTAATTATGTTGTAAAAAAATTAATAGTGTATGTTACATGTGTTTATTTTATGTTTAAATGCTTATACACCATGATTGGCTCTGATACATGATGAGATACATATATATTAGGTTTTGACACTAACACATGTTGAAATGATTATATACTGTGTTTTGACCCTGATTGACCGCTAAAATGCTTATATATCTGGTTTTGATCCAGTTTTGTGTTATTTTATACCATGGTTATATGGTGTGGGTTAAAAACACCAGGAGTGATACTTGATTTCTAATTTAGGAATTTAATACTAGACTGAGTTATAAATTGAAAAATGGAATGAAATTAGTAATGACGCATCTGGAAATCCAAAGATCAAAGTTGGATTCGTTCTTCACCTATACTTGATTACATTGTCTTTTAAGACATCTGTTTTGTTTACTTTTGAGTAACTAATGTTTTCTTCTTTCACTATTTCACACTGCCTATTATATAAATATATATATATATATATTCACTGACAGATTGGTATATATCTTAGGTGCTTTCCTACTAGGATTTAGTCTCACATCCTATTTGGTTCAAGTTTTTGGGCCCAAACATATTATATGATTGTAACTGTTGATCAGGGAAAAAACCCTTCTACAGGTAATTGATTTTATGTATAGGAGCAGAAGATCATGGGACCCAGCCGAGGCTTGCGATGCTTCTTAGATTCCTATGTTATTTTTTCTTTTAGAACATATATTAATGATTTATACAGTGTATCTTTTTTGGTTATTTTCTTATAACATATCATGTTGCATCATCTTTTGTATTGAATAATTCTTGGTTATTTATCTTATCAATCATCCACTATTTATTTTAGTGGTATGTTGTCTACTTTTTCCTCTATTGTATATTATTATCTCGTTGTGTTAAAATCTGCTAAAGAGGGAATAATTTTCACACTATCACACCCTAGGACCTCACTGCTAGTAATCAGCCTCTGGCATTTGAGAAAATGTGCTTGAGGCCATGTGACCAACTAGGAACGGAGCACCAGTTCAGTGGAACCCAAATCTGGGAAGTTACAAAGTGGTATCATAGGGGTTTCATTTCTTGGTTTTATTTAGTGTTTGTAGATGATAAACAAAGATTGAAAATTCAAGGGATTTGGGACTAAGTTGTTCATGGGATTAGCTACCCCGCGTATAGGGTAAATCCAAATTGTGTTGAATGAAATTGTCATTTTTGGATTTTTAACTATTACAGTTGTTTCAATTTCACTGTTTGGTGATAAACATGTATTGTTCGGTTATTTTTTATGTTATTATGGTTCTAAATTTTTTTAATCCCTATTATATGAGGGTATTCTATCTCATGCATCATATAAGGTCATGTTAGAAATCATATGCCATGCATTCTTACCATGTAATTTAGAGAGCAGTACTAATTGCATGCTATTGTGATAGACCTATTTCAAGATATGCATTCTATGTTAATAGGTTATGTGATAGATATGAATGTTGATTTAATAGGTGTATTGATACATGTTATGGTTGGATTGGATGGGTGCCAAACTTTGTCCCCTGAGGTGTATGGGCCCTCTTGGATCAGATTTTTGTAAATCGTCTTTCAGAAATGGGATATAGATTGTGTTTTTCTATGCTATATGTCGATTCCATGTTTTGATTCTTATGGAGTATGGGCCCCCACGGATCTAAATATGGAACACTATTGCTTTATTTTTTTTTAAATAGTGGTTCGGGGAGGTTTCTGAGCCTTACATTCTGGAAACACAAACAACACGGCATGTTGTACTATAAACACATGCCATGTGTTCTTCTGTTCGGGAAGAGAAAATTTTTCTAAATTACATGCCATGTACTTTGACTACATGCAGTGTGGTATGTGACTATGTGTATGACTGTGTGACAAAAAACACAAGATGTTGGGTCTTGAGCAGTACACGCTATTTGCGTTGGGTACACTTCATTTTGATTTATGTAGGCAGAACCTGTGTGAGTCTTTCGATGATGAAGTACATGGCCAGAAGGGTAAACATAAATACATGTTGTGTGTCAGTATGAAATTTCATGTACCTAGGTTGTTTACACAACAAAGGCAGGTGGGCGTATATGACCATGTGAGAGTTTAAGGGTACATGCATAATATAGATTCTATACACTGTGTACCCAACTTTTGTAAACAATTGACGTTTTTTTTCTCATATTTAGTTCTTTCTCTCTTTAACTAAGAGCCTTGATGAATAATATTATACTGAGGTGTATGTGAGGGACTTTACAGATAAATTACACCATAATGACATCTAGTAGTATGCTCGAAGGGTGGTGAAAATCATACCCCAGAGGTGATAGGCCATGGAATAAAACTGGATAAATTATTCATTCCAGCTGAGGAACCAGTGGTTTCTTCGGTCATAGGTTATGAGTTATAGTTCAATGAAACTTTTGTGCACATTATGCAGACCTTCCAGGGAAAATATCATCTGGTCACTTTTATTGCTGAGCTGACTAGAGTGTTCCAACAACAACATCCTCCCACATTTTCCTGGGATAGTGGACCACAGGCTGCAGAGTCATGGATAGAAACCATGTTATCTGTCTTTTAGCATCTAAATAAAAATATTGAGTGAAAGTTCAAGATCATGACTTATATGCTGCGTGATTCTGCTAAGATATGGTGGGATGTGGTTACTCAGATGGGGAATCATTGAGATATTCCTTGGGAAGTCTTCCATATATTCTTCTATGAGTATTACTATCCTGAGAAGTTGAGGTCTATAAAAGCCTGAGATTCATGCATCTAGAGTAGGGTGCTCTATTAGTTATGGTTTACTCAGCTCATTTCACTAATCTCTAGTTCTTCGCACCTATTCTGATGGGTGATGAACTTTCATGGGCTAGGCGATTAAAGGATGGTCTTAGGTATGATATCTGATTGTAGGTAAATATCTTTTGTCTGACTATTGGGTTTTAAATAGTTAACCAAGAACTGATAAAAGAGAGGAATTAGATGGAAAATGGAGGTGCGAGCCAGGGTGGTTCAGTGCCATGATCTTGTACTATCTCAATAGTAGAATAAATCATCATCTAGATCTTACTCGCAACAAATCTAATAGTCATAATGTTTCTTTAGGTAGCCAGGTGAGGTGCTACCAGTGCATAAAAGTTTTTCAAATGAAACCTTATTACTCGATGGACCCAGTTTAATGCCAAGACTACAGAAAGATGGGCCATCTAAAATTATATTGTAGGACGTTTCCACCAGTGGCTAGTGAGAGAATGTCATTAGAGACTCTACATTCATGAGCAGGGACAACAGATTCTCACTAGCCAGGGAACTGGAATACGTCATGACGCTCAGGTCGATCTGGTGGTCATGGTCGAGGTATCCATACTCTATGTTTTTATAGATAGAATAGTTTATTACCTTAGGGTATCCAGGTAATGTCACAAGTTTGTGGTAGAGTCTAGACTTTTGCAATGTAGCTGACCTAGTAGGGGCTGGATCCAGAACCCTCTACTTTCCGAGGTACTATTCTAGTCACCTCTATTTTAGCATTTTCACTTTTTCATATAGTGGATTCACATAGTTTCATATCCATTAATGTTGGTATGATCCTAGGGCTCTATTTTTTCACTTCCGATGATGTTATGAAACTAGACACTCTGTTAGGGATTATAATGGCTAGTGTGCGATAGTATAAGGAGTTCCCCCTTGATATTGGTGGGTGTCACTTCGTTTGGGATCTCTATGTTGTAGAGATGACAGGATTTGATGTCATCCTAGGAATGGATTTTCTAGTGTCCTTTCAAGAATTTGTTGATTTCAATCACCACAGGGTGTGTTTTATGTCACCAGAGGGAAAATAGTTTCTACACAAGGGTGAATGGGATGTCCAGGTGAGCCAAGATGAACCCGAGCATCTTGGGTTGAGTGGGATGACAACACAGATTTCCAATTTATATTTGGATGACAGGGAAACACATCAGAGGAATTTTCCTCTAGTTGTTGATCATTTTAGAGTCTTCTTCCCCAACAACTGTTCTAGTTTACCTTCTATAAGATAGTATGAGTTCTCTATCGATCTAGTACCATGATCCACACTTGTATCCATTCCTCTTTATAGGATGGATATGACAGAGTTGCAAGAGTACAAGAAGTAGCTATAGGAATTAGAGGTGAATGGGTTTATCAGACCCAATACTTCTTCTTGGGGTTCGCTAGTCCTTTTTGTGAAAAAGGTATACAATACCCTCAGGTAAGTAATGGAATATCATAAATTGAACCAGTTACGGATTAAAAACCAATATCCTTTACCACAGATAGATTACCTATTTGATCAGCTTCGAGGTGCTCGAGTGTTCTCAAATATCAACTTGAGATCAGGATATCACTAGGTGAATATTTGACCTATAGACATAACTTGTATAGCCTTTCAAAGTAGGTATGGGCTATATGATTATCAGGTTATGTCATTCAGCCTTACAAACACACCATCAGTTATCATGTAATTGAGGAATCGAGTTTTCTATCGTTAAATGGATTCTTTTATGGTTGTTTTCAAGGATGACATCTTGGTGTATTCTCATAATTGACACGTACATACCACCCATCGTGGGATCATTTAGAGTACATTGAGGGAGCATCATTTATATGCTAAGATAACAAAGTACCACTTCTAGATGGATCAAATTCACTTCATGGGTCCCGTCATCTTGGAGATAAAAGTATCAGTGGACCCAGAGAAGGTGAGAGTAGTAGTTACCTGGGAGTATCCCAAAAATTTCTTTGAGGTGTATATTTTTCTAGGACTAGCTGGTTATTATAGGCATTTCATAGAGTACTTCTCAAACATAGAAGTGTTGATGATAGACTTAACAAAGAAGGGTGTGAAGTGTGTATGGTTAGATTCTTGTGAGACATCCTTTCATGAGATGAAAGGGATATTAAAGTGAGCACTAATACTGATTATTCTATAGCCAGGAAGAAGTTACACTGTGTAATGTGATGCATTGGGTTTTTTTTGGGATGAGTTCTTATGTAGGGGGATCAAGTCATTGAATACATGTATCAGTAGTTGAGTCCACATGAGAGGAGTTAACCAATGCATGATCTCATGTTAGTCGTGGTTTTTCATGACTTAATCTATTTGAAAAATTACTTATTAAGGGATCATTTTGTGGTGTAACCAAACCAAAAAAGTCTTAATTACATCTTTACTCAGTGTGATCTAAATCTGAGGCAGTGATGGTGGTGGGTGGAATAACATCAGTCCTTCAACTTCAAGCTTGTCTACATGCCTAGAAAAGGAATTGCAGTGGATGATGCACTAAGTAGAAGGACAAAGATGCGGGCAGCGTAGCAAGCTAGTGTAAAGTGGAAGATAATGGATTTTTTTACTTAGATGCACTTAAAGGTGAATGAAAGTCAGGGACATACATTCCATTCATCTGTATTCGTTACCACTAAATTACTAGACATAGTGAATAAGAGGAAGTTATCAGATTATGAAGGACAAGTACTACATGAGAGTATATTAGGTGAGGACAATCCTCCTGGTTGGACCATAGGTGAGGATGAGTTTCTATGGTTACAGGTTCACATATGGGTTTCGGCAAACATGTGTGAAGAGCTGATGGAGGATTTTTCATGCTTCTTTTTGGAAAGTGAATACTGGTGTCGCCAAGATATATTGGGATATAAATCGTCAATACAAGTAGAAATTTATGAAGGGAGACGTAACTGGTTTTCTCATGAGGTGTTCCACCTATCAGCAGGTGAAGGAAAATCACTAAAGACCAGCATGACTTTTGTAGTAGCTACCCATTCATGAGTGGAAATGGAATGACCTCATGATGGATTTTGTGAATTGTTTACCGAGGTTTCCCAAAGGTAATGATACAGTATGGGGTCTAGTTGACAGGCTTACTAAGGTTTCACATTTCTTACTGATTAAGGAAACCTTCAATGTTGATGATCTTTGGAGGTTGTACATCTGGGAGACTATTTGACTACACGGGGTTCCGCATTCTATCATTTTAGATATGGATTCCCATTTTACTTCTTGTTTCTGGTAAGGTCTACAATGGGATTTGGGTACACAGGTGCTTCTAAGCATAGATAACCACCCCCAGAAAGATGATCAATCAATGTACATGATTCAGGTGCTGGAGGACATGCTTCGGGCATACATCCTAGATTTTGGGGGTTTGCAGGAGACCCACATATTCCTTATTGAGTTCACTTACAAAAATTTCTTCCAAGTTACTATTCATATGTCTTCATATGAGTATTTGTATGGTTTTACATGATGATCACCCCTGTTTTGGATAGATCCAGGAGAGGAATCAATGTTGTTACCTCATCTTGTATAGGATACCACTGATCAGGTTTAGTTGATTTGGAAGTAGATGGCTATTGTGCAGTCTCATCAGAAATCATACACCGATCATGATAGATGACCTTTGGAGTTTGAGGTTGGGGATCAAGTTTACATATGTGTCACACCATGGTTGGGACACAAGATGATTAAGATATAGTGTAATATTTTTCTGAGATATGTCAGTCTGTTTGAGATTCTAGAGAGGTTCAAGTCAGTTGCCTATCGATTGCAGTTACATCTGAGGTCCATGGATATGCATGATTGCTTCCACATTTCATAGTTGCAATGTTACATTATAGACCCATATCACACCTTTCATCTTAAGGAATTGGAGTAATAGGATGATTCATCCATCTAGGAGCATCCAATTCGTATTATGGATCATCGCACAATGGTTCTCCAAGGCTAGTCTGTTCCTTTGGTAAAAGTGATATGGTATCACAGCCGAGTGAAGGATGAGACATGGGAGAAGGAGGTACATGTACAATCATAGTGGCTAGAGTTGTTCACATATATTTAATCGTAACCCTTAGAAGGTTAATTCTGGGATGAATTTCTTTGAGGGGGAAGTTTGTAAGAATCCGGATCTTCCTTTCAGGTGTGGATATTTCCCTTTCAGGTTATACTTATTAAAATGGGGGAAAAGAGGACAAGATCTATATATAGGCCTATAACACGACGTTATTAGAAGTAACATGTCATGTATTTCTAGGTACACATTGTGTAATTATAATTACACACCATATAATCCCAATACACGTCCATGTAATGACCAAGCCTAAATTTGTACAGACACGACATGTAGAATCAAGTACACGTCATATAATTTTTTTATTATTATGCCGTAATGTATCTTTGCTTTCCAATATGGATAGAAACGAATCATTTTTGACTTATGGAACGCCCAGAAAATTTGAACGGAAATTTTCCTCTCATTTCTTCATCTGATGCCTGATTTGAACACCATCATATCCGTTGAAATCCCATAGGTGAGTGCTCTATTCTTTTATGTCTTTTCTTACTGATTTCATCTCTTGTTTGAGTTGTGAAAGGATAAGAATTTTTTTTTATTTTTTTTATCTAATCCATTCTTAGTCAAATCAAATCCCGATGTTGGATGAGGAGAGTCGTATGAATATGAGGTAGATGTTCTTATATCTTCCATTGATTGTCAAGTTGATTATATATTTTGGAGTGTCACATGACCGTTTTCAAGTGTCGCCTAATTGAATATTGACTTATGTTGTTACAAAATGTTGATTAGGTAATTTATTAAATGGTTATAATATGTGTTTAATATTGTTATCCTTGATTAAGGGCCACCCTGTGGGTGAGTTCTCCCTTGGATGACCAATGTTTAGCTGTTTTTCTTAGAATTCCTACGTGAATGCCTTGGTTTTCCTTTTATGGGTTATTTAAATTGGAATTGGTTAATTGATTTATTTTATCATGTGAGATAATATATGGTTATTCCTTGTGATAGTTTAATTCAAATGTTAGGATTATTATATGGTTTACTAATGTGAGTTATTATGTTGTTAACCATGTAATAGTCTATGTTACATGTGTTGTTTTGATACAAAAATTATTATACACCAGTCTTGGCCCTAATACATTCTGAATTTATTATATACAAGGTTTTGACCTTGGCACATGCTTAAATGCTTATATGTCAAGTTTCGACCCTGATTGACCACTAAAATAATTATATTCCGGGTTTTGATCGAGTTTGGTGTTATTTTATACCATGGTTTTATGGTTTGGGTTAAACACACTAGGAGTGATGCTTGAATTCCACATTAGGATTTCAAGACCTAACTCAGTTATAAATTGAATAGTGAAATGAAATGACTAATGACATGTTTTCAAAGACAAATCACAAGCTTGGATTTTGTCTTCACCTATACTTTATTACATTGTCTTTTGAGACCTCTAGTATGTTTACTTTTTAGTCCATATGTTTTAATACTTTCACTATTGTACACTACCTATTATATATATATATTTATATATTCACGGACATATAAAAATAGATCATGGGTGGTTTTCTATTGGTATTTAGGCTCACACCATGTTTGGGTCATGCTTTTGGGCCCAAACAAATTATATGATTGCATGTGTTGATCTGGGAAAGTGACCTTCAATGGGTACTTGATTTTTGCTTAGGATAAAGAGAGAAGGGGACCGAGTTGGGGCTTTAGTTTCTTCTTAACTTCCTTTGTTCTAGTGTTCTATTGGAACATATATTTTGGATTTATAAAGTGTACTATTTTTGTCTATATTCATAGAACATAATATGTTGCATCATCTTTTGTATGGAATGGTGCTTGGTTATTTATCTTACTAGTCTTACACCGTTCGTTTCAGTTGTATGTTGTCTATTGTTCCCTCTGTTGTAAATTATTATTCTATTGTATTACAATTTCCCAATGAGGGAATAGTTTCCCCACTATCACGCCCAAGGTCCTTGCTGCTAGTCGACAACCTCTGGAATTTGGGAAAATGCACTTGAGGCCATGTGACCAATTGGGTACGGAGAACCAGTTTAGTGGCATCCGAATCCAGGACATTACACCAACTTTGGCAGCAGTGTGAGGCAATACTCCACCTCCATAACAATATGATGTATCTAGAATGGTATAATGAATCATGGAGAAATATTACATCCAAGGACAAATTTATGCAATTCAAATTGAGGTAAGAACCCCATGAACACAAGGTCTCCCTACTCAAACTCTATAGGTTTCCATCATCATTCCTCATAATACGTCTGATGGATCTATGAATTCCTCATCCAATTATATATAATATGCAGATTATCCATAGTATCTCTCACCAACTCTAGGCCCATGAGTTCAGACTCGCCTAGATTAGTCAAACAAAGGGGTGACCTATACGGTCACTGATAAAAGGCCTCAAATATCACCATACCAATGGTATAATGGTATATTTTTTTTTATCAAAATACTATCAATGGGATATGATCCTTCCTACTAAGTCCAATTTCCATCAAGAATTACATAAGCATATCCTCCATGACATGAAGGGTTTTCTCAGTCCTGTCATCGAATTGGGGGTAAAATAATCTGCTCAAGTGCCACTGATTCCCAAATGCCTCCTATAGTCCTCTCCATAATCATGATCTGAAGTTTCGGTCATGGTCTAAAACTTTAATCTAGGTAGCATCATTGAGTCATACTATCTTCTATATGTAGATGCATCTTAATCACTCTACTGAAGACTACTATTAAATGGAAAGGAAGTTCACTGACTTGGTGTGTTGGTATAATATCATCTAAATGGAATCATGTTCCTAGGGAATACATGGTAAACCAATAAATAATTCCATGGATATCCCATACCACCTCAACCTTAACACCTCAATGGGTAGAACTAAACCCCTTGGAACCTGGTGCTTATCTTTCACTCTCTTCCAAGTGAGGTAGTGAGAGACAAACTCTACAATAGAATACTTCAATCCTGGCGACAAAAACTGCCATTGAAGGTCCTAGTACATGTTTTCACCCCTGGATGTACCACCAAATGGGATGTTTGAAACTCCTACATCAACGCCTCTCACAAGATTAAGGGAACCATAATCTGTCCCTTAAAAAGGATATTATGCTACCCACCTTTAGAATATATATCAAGGGTTTGTCGTGTGGATTTATGAGTATGGGAATATATTGAACCTTTAACCTCCTCCCACTTCTCTTTCAAACCCTCTTCCACATCTTCCACCCTAAAGACCACCCTAATCTTCCTTATGCATTTGCCTCTATAGTCACTTAACCATATCTTGGTTATGTATATGATGTTTTTGAAAATCCTAATCTATATGTCCTTGACCATCATAAGATAAACACTGCATCTCCCTTTTCATATTCAATCCATCCTAAGAGACCTGCACCGCTGAACCTATGTCATGGGATCACCTTCTGAAGTATCTGATGTGCTTGGATATCTATGATTGTAGTCATCTACATGTTGTCAAGGTATCAGCTCTTATATTCCCATATATGTCACCAACTATCAGTACCTACTCTGTCAAGAATATCTCCACCACCATGGCCCTCTCAATCATACAATTATATATCTGAATAAATAAGGATACCACTAAATCCCTTTTATCCCTAAATAATCCCTGATCAATGGTCTATGCTATGGAAAAATGATCTTGAGTATTATCCATGGAATATCATGAGAGATCAGTAAACCTCACTAAATACTCTAAAACAGGTAAAAATCTATTTTGTTGGTATAGAATCTTCTTTATGATAACTAATCGCAATGTGTTCAGATAAAACGACTCCATAAAGGGACACTCGATGTCCATCCTGGAGAGAGTTCCGTCATGTAACTGAGTCACCAAACTACATCATCACACCATAGATTCCTGATGAAAACACATCAGGATAACCACCATATCATCTGTAGGTGTCCTCACAATGAATAATATGTGATTAACTGCATTTAGATAGTCCTCATCCACCTACGTTTCCGGATCTCTTCTAAACCTAGGAGGTCGCTACCTCTAAAACTCATGTATTACACTCAGCCTTTGTGAATCCTCATATGGAACTACTAGTGATAGCATTTGATCAATATGTGGTATTATAGACGGTAAAAAAACATAAGGTTATATCTCTAGTTTCTGACCCTATAGTGAGGTCTCATCACTCTACGGATCATCCTCGTGATTTTGACCGGGAATCCTGGGTTGCAGTCTTCATAGAGGTATCCTGAAATTAAAAATATATACCATTGTAATAGATTTTATGTGGGGAGCTGAATCAAATAGAAAATGAAAATCACAAACCATTTTTATATGATGCATTTACCAATTTTTTCTATATAACCAATGTCTACATGTACCGATCTGAAAGGAAGGTGATCAGAGAACTGGTATATGGATACATTAGCCTCTGCACCAACACCAGAGTCCCTGGATTGAAAGAATAACTCTAAAAACTAAATATTTTCAACTAAAACACTATCAAAGACTCTAGTACTATATAAAAATTGACTCCTTTTATACCACTATGTCATGACATGACCCACTGAAGTTCCACTGGTGACAACCCCAAGCCCACCTCTAAAAGGCTAGGGGCTGAAGAAAAGTATCGAGTAGGCATATCAAACACATGGGAGGCATTATCCTAATTTAACTATACACACAAAGACATATACAATCCTACACAATGCCAAAATGTAAAAAAATTGAAACTAATTCATGAATACATATATAATCTCACCAAAAGAGTGTGAAATTAATGTAATAAAAGTGATAAAATGGACCAATAAATGCTCAACCAAAAACTATAGAGATTCTAACATTCTACATGGGAGAGGACTATGATCAAATTCATACACATGGAAAACACCTCACTATATCAAGATGAATATATGCATCATCTAACTTCATGTACTCCCAAGAAACTATCAAATAGTTTTTCATCTACACAAGACATTACACGTTTGGTCAGAGCCCATGTAGTGGTGAGTATGACAATACTCTGTAGGACACCCTGAAAACAAAACACATGAGACATCAAGAATATTTGTCCCATAATAGTAATACAATACTAAATTTAAATTATAAAAAACACCAATATACTCTTGATGGAAACCATATATAGCAACCTATAATTACCATAAATGAATATTACATCATTTTAGATAAATATTCATCACATATAAAAACTATATTCCTATGGACAATAATTTTTTAGTGTCTTTGGAAACATAGAACACATTCTTCGAGTTTAGTGATAGTTATTGAACATTTCCCTTAATGAACTTCCCCTTTATTGCTCCTACTTAAAACCTTTCTTCATAACCTAGGGAAAGTAGACATAGAAAAGGGGTGATCCCAAATCCTTAGTAAGGGTAAATAAAGAAAATACATAGTCATAACATGAACATATGGGTACGAGAACATGAGAGTAACATTTGAATATCATACACTTCATATCAAGATCATAATTAAGAGATATTAGATTAATATTGGTGGTTCATAAGATAGGAGTCATAATATAATCAAGAACATGAACCATTTGATCTTATCATAGGTAAAATACATAGAATTTTTGGAAAACACAAAAACATAGAAAATTATATATCAATTCAACTGACCAAGACTTTCATAACATGTTATTATTTGGATAATCACTCATATACATACTTTGGGTTTCGTCTAACAACAAGTACACCCTATTATTTTTGGTCTTGGGCTATAACCCATGTACCCTCTTTCTTTTAGGCTTGGGCTACAACCCGTGTACCATCTATATTTTAGGCTTGATCTATAACATCTGTAGCCTCTTACTTTTACGTATAGGATAAAATGTGTGTAGCTTAGTGTCTTCACCCATGGTCTAAAAACCACATACTGTTAAATATCATATACTATTTATCATTACCTAATTAATTGAAGGGAGATATAGGTCCCACCCACAAATTAATAAAATCATACAAACATGTGCCACAAGATAATAAAACTCGCATCATATCATGACCCATAAAAAGAGATCATTTAATAAACATCATATTATAATCCATGCAATGAAATGGGTATCATAAACATTTAATCATATCATAACCTATTGAAAATATACAGGATTTATAATAACTTCATCCCAGAATAAACCATTAAAGGAAGCAGGTTTCATAAGTATTTATCAGGGTATAACCCATTGAAGATAAATAGATTTAATAAACACCAAGGCATCAAAATGGTGACCATATATAGAAATAATATGAATGGTATCCTCGGATCATATCCCTAGTAATTCATATTCTATACACTATTGGAATTTTACCCTTTAAAAACGGTTCAGAACCATTGGTATATTATATACCAACGGTTTCCCAAAACATGGCCAAGTAATCCATTTTTATAGGATTATACCAATGGTTCTTTCTAAACCGTTGGTATATGTGTCAAAGTAAGAGATATACCAACAATTTCAAAAACCCTTGGAATAGGTTACCCTTATACCAATAGTTTAGAACCGTTGGTTTATAGTGTACAATATATATCCAAAGTATATAGCAACGGTTTTGAAAACTGTTGGTAGAAGTTTATACCAATGGTTATAACAAAACCGTTGGTATAATATACATCAAAAGTATATGCAAATGGTTTTGAAAACCATTGGTATACAAATGTTGCATCTCCACAGTAGCAGCAGCTACCAGCCACCTCCAACCTGCAACTCTCCCTGACCTGCAAGAACACATACTCCCAGAATTCAAAAGGATACATGGGATGTTTAAAATTCATCCAGAATTCAAAAATTTAGAAATTTAAAATTCATTCGTCACTCAAACCACAACACAAGAGAAAAATCCAGAATCCAATACATCCAGAATTGAAATTCAATAACACCCATAACGCCAATACAAAATTAAAATCTAATACATCCAGAATCCAATACACAAAACAATATTAAAAATTTAGAATTCATTACCAATACAGCTAGAATCTAATGCATCCAAAATTCAGAAATTTAGAATTCAAAAGAAATAACACCCATAACAGTATTCAAAATATAGATTTCACTCCTCACTCAAACCAAAACACCAATACACACAAGAAAAAAACCTACATGTTATAGGAAGCACATAGGATGTTTACTCATGGTCTTGGGTTGACTATCTTAAAACTAACAAAAAAATATGGGTAGAGTGGACAAGGATCATGATACCCATAATATATACAATGGTAGTGGTCATGTTCTTAGACCTATGATGAGTTATAAGAAGAGCATGAGATTTTTATATTCCACTAATAGCTATGTATCCATCTATAAACGGTTCCTGATGTGTCAGCACTACAAGAAAAATTGTGTTTCATGGCGGTTTTTTCGTGGCGGTTTTTAAAACCGCCGTAAAATGTGTAAAAAAATATTTTATTATTATTATTTTTCGAGGATTAGCGGTGGTTTTTTAAAAAACCGCCACGAAATAGCGGCGGTTTGGGTAAAACTGTCGCGAAATGAAAGTAAAAAAACAAAAAAAAACATGATAAACCAATAAATCACTTAAACTACCATAAATTTTGATATGTGCATCCATTAGAGCGCCATGACCAATCAAATAGAAGCTCATAAAGATATCTCGAAACACGTATAATCAAAACCGTGAGATGGACTAATGTGTAGAAGATATGAGGGTTATAAGAAAGTTGAAAAAAGTTCTCCAACTTCAAACGACAATAACTTTCACTCCGAGTGTCCATTTGGGCTATACCACATGTCAAATCAAAGACAACGAAGATAGATCCGCACCTATTTGACACAAGCAATCTTCTTTCATGTTTTCTGACTCCCAAAACCCCTCTGAAGGCCTCCAAAACCCCATTTCTGTCATCAGTGTCTCACTGAACCTGTCTTCAAATGGATCTAACTTTTGATCCACATGTCAGTTCGGACTCCTCCACCTTCCAGATCATAGTTTGTTCCATGAGCTTCAGTTTGACTGGTCGATGTGCCCACATGGACTCTCGGATCATAAGTTATGGAATTTTTAGTGGGTATCGGGTTTGTTCTGTTTTTTGATGCCTCATTTCTAGCACGAGTTCCCCGTCAGTTTTTTTAAATGGTTGTAACTTCTGATCTGTCGGTCCATTCGACGTCTTTCACCTATCAGCTAGAAGATCATTTTAGGATCATTGATTTGAATGGTTGCGAATCAGGAACAGAATCTTGGATGATAAGTTATCTCCGTTATTGTGAGTCCGATGTTTTTGTCACTTTTTGACCATTTTGACGGGTTTTAATGGTTGCTCCATTTATTACTATTTATTTCGGTTTCTATGACTTGTTATCTTTATCAACAATTTTTTGTGGGTTATTATGATGATTATGTTGAATTCTAAAGGGGTTTTCTAGAGTTTTCATGAGTTTTCACGCTTTCTCATGCTTTATAATGCTTCCTTCTTCATGCTTCTCCATCTTTTTCATGTGTTTTCATAATTTTTCATCCCTTATCACGCCTTTTTGTACTTTTTCAAGTGTTTCATTTATTATTTTGTATTTTGTATTTATTATTTATTATTTATTATTTATTATTTATTATTTATAAAATACATTAATTTATTTATTATCTATTATTTGTTATTGGTTATTTATTATTTATTATTTTTATTTATTTATTATTTATATTTATTTCTTATTTATTATTTCTTATTTCTTATTTCTTATTTGTTATTTATTCTTATTATTTATTATTTATTATTTATTATTTATTATTTATTATTTATTATTTATTATTTATTATTTATTATTTATTATGTATTATTATTAATAATAATATTTGTTACTCATTTTATATTATTTATTATTTATTATTTATTATTTATTATTTATTATTTATTATTTATTATTTATTATTATTATTATTATTTTATTTATTACTTATTATTATATTTTATATATTATATATTATATATTATATATTATATATTATATATTATATATTATATATTATATATTATATATTATATATTATTGTTTATTGTTTATTATTTATTATTTATTGTTTATTATTTATTATTTATTATTATTTATAAATTTATTTATAATTATTAATTATGTGTTATTTATTATTATTATTATTATTATTATTATTATTATTTATTATTTATTATTATTATTTATTATTATTATTTATTATTTATTAGTTATGATTTCTTCTGTCTTCTTTATTATTTTTTATTTATTATTTATTATATATGTATTATTATCTTTAATTAATTGTTTCTTATTATTTATTATTTCTTATTTCTTATTTCTTATTTCTTATTTCTTATTTAATATTTATTATTATTTATTATTATTTATTATTATGTATTATTTTTATTTTTTATTTTTTATTTTTTATTTGTTATTTGTTATTTTTTATTTATTATCTATTATTTATTATTTATTAATTATTATATAATATTTATCATTTATTTTTTATTTTTTATTTTTTATTTTTTATTTTTTATTTTTTATTGTTTATTGTTTATTATGTGTTTATTATTATTTATTTTTTCTTATTATTTGTTATTTGTTATTTGTTATTTATTATTTGTTATTAGTTATTAGTTATTTCTTATTTATTATTTATTATTTATTATTATTTATTATTATTTATTAGTATTTATTATTATTTATTATTATTTATTATTAATTATTTATTATTTAGTATTTATTATTTGCTTTTTATTATTTATTATTTATTATTATTTGTTTTTTGTTTTTTATTATTTGTTATTTATTATTTGTTATTAGTTATTTCTTATTTATTATTTATTATTTTTTATTATTTTTTATTATTTTTTATTTTTTATTATTATTTATTATTATTTATTATTATTTATTATTTATTATTTATTATTTATTATTATTTATTTATTATTATTTATTACTTCTTATTTATTATTTGTTATTTATTATTTGTTATTTGTTATTTATTATTTATTAATTATTATTTATTATTTATTATTTATTATTTATTATTTATTATTTATTATTATTTATTATTTATTACTTTTTATTTCTTATTTCTTATTTCTTATTTCTTATTTCTTATTTCGTATTTCTTATTTCTTATTTCTTATTTATTATTTATTATTTATTATTTATTATTATTTTTATTTAGTTTTTATTATTTATTATTATTTATTATTATTAATTATTATTTATTGTTATTTATTGTTTCTTATTTCTTATTTATTATTAATTATTAATTATTATTTTTTTTTTAATTTTTAATTTTTAATTTTTTTTTTATTCTTTCAATTTCGTAATTTTATTATTTTATTATTTTATATCTATTAGTTATGTATTATTTGTTTTTCTAATTATTATATATAAGAATATTAAATTCTGTTTATTAACCACATGACGAGCTTGCTGGAGTGGTGATGTCTTTTGAAAATATGCAAGAGGTTAGGGGTTCAAATCTCACCAAACGCAGTATTTCTTTATATTGCATGGGCATGTGCATGAGGATGAGCATGCATGCATGGATAAAGTAAATAAAGTAATTCAAAATAAATGAAATAAATAAATAAGATATGAGATAAATAAATAAAATATGAAATAAATAAATAAAATAAGAAATAAATAAAAAAATACAAAATAAATAAATAAAATATGAAATAAATAAATAAAATACGAAATAAATAAACAAAATAAGAAATAAATAAAGAAAATAACAAATAAATAAATAAAATAAAATACTAAAAAACCGTCGCGAAACACTCTACTACGGTTTTCAAAACCGCCGCAAATAGTTTCTGGACGCATGATTTAGCGGTGGTTTAAACCTCCACGAAACGAAAAGAAACTGCCGCTAAATCATGATTTTGTCGTAGTGTAGTGGGAAACATTTTCCAATCTCGACATATGAGATGGGTTACCAAATATCCTATAGCTTTTTCCTATACTTTTCAATTGGAATAAAGGGGTATATGGATAATTTTAATTTGGTCTCATGGGTGTGATGTGATATGAATCCCCATTTTGGGTAGTGGGTATGAATATTCAATTATGTCTTTGGTATTTGGTTCTTAAATGGACTTTGGTTTGGTCCTAGATCCCACGGTTTGGGGATAGGATTGGCGTATTAAATGTCAAGTGCCATAGAATAGGGGTAGCAGTTCCCCACATGAGAAGTGGATTGTGTGAGGCTGGACCATAGATCCTTGTGCTAAAGTATCAACACAATCTGAATATGTTTGGTCGGTTTTCCGTATGCACGTTGTTGTTTTCACATAAAATCATGTCCATTTCAAATTAAAGTGAGGTGGTTTGAGTGGTACCAGACACACCGTGCCTCGGATTGAGGCGTTGTTCACTTGTAGATGTCAGAAATGACCCATGGATCATTGTCATAAAGTATCAACAAAATCCGAATGCGTTTGGTTAGTTTTCTATATGCTAGTTGTTGTTTTCACTTAAAATGTTGTCCATTTCAAATAAAATTGAGACACTTTGAGTGGTATCGGCACACAATTCCTTTGATTGAGACATTGTGGACTTGTACACGTCACAAATGACCCATGGATCTTTGTGATAATGTATCAATAGAATCAGAATATGTTTGGTCAGTTTTCTGAATGCTTGTTGTTTTTACTTAAAACGGTGTCCATTTTAAAAAAAAAAAAGAAAGACACTTTGAGTGATACCTACCACACCGTGCCACAGATTGAGGTGGGGTTGACTCCTACACGTAAAAAAGGACCCATCGATCATTCTCAAAAAGTATTAATACAATCAGAAAGTGTTTCTTGTTTTTCCGTATGCATGTTGTTGTTTTCACTTAAAATCATGTCCATTTCAAATAAAAGTGAGACAATTTGAGTGGTACCAGCCACACCATTCCTCTGATTAAGGCATCGTTGACTCTTACATTTCAAAAATGACTCATGGATCGTTTTACTAATGTATTAATATAATATGAATGTGTTTCATTGGTTTTCTATATGCAAGTTGTTGTATTCACTTAAAATCCAGTCCATTTCAAATAAAAGTGTGACAGTTTGAGTGGTACCATCCATACTGTGCCTCAGATTGAGGCAGGGTTGACTCTTACACATCAAAAATGACCCATGGATATTTTTGTTAATGTATCAATAGAATCTAAATGCGTTTGGTCAGTTTTCTATATGCAAGTTGTTGTTTTAACTTAAAATCATGTCCATTTCAATTAAAAATGAGACAGGTTGAGTGGTATCAACCACTCCATGCCTCATATTGCTATAGGGTTGATTCTTACATGTCACAAATGACCCATGGATCATTTTCCTAAAGTATCAATAGAATATGAATGTGTTTTTTCGGTTTTCCATATGACAATTGTTGTTTTCACTTAAAATGTTGTCCAATTACAATAAAAGTCAGACACTTTGAGTGGAATCGGCCTCACCATGCCTAGGATTGAGGCAGAGTTGACTCGTACACATCAAAAATAAACCATTGATCCTTTGTCAAATGTATCAACACAATTTGAATACGATTGGTCAGTTTTCCATATGCCAGTTGTTTTTACTTAGAAGGGTGTCCATTTTAAACAGAAGAAATACACTTCAAGTGATACCGGCCACACCATGCCTCGGATTGAGGAAGGGTTGACTCGTACACATCACATATGACCCATGGATCTTTTTCCTAAAGTATCAACACAATCTTAATGCGTTTGGTCAGTTTTATGTATGTTAGTTGTTGTTTTCACTTAAAATTTTGTCCATTTCAAATAAAGGTGAGCACTTTGAGTGGTACCAGTTGCACCGTGCCTCATATTGAGTCGGGGTGGACTCATACACGTCACAAATGACCCATGGATCCTTGTGCTAATGTATCAATACAATCAAAATATGTTTGTTCAGTTTCCATATGTATGTTGTTTTTACATAAAACGGTGTGCATTTAAAAAAAAGAGACACTTTGAGTGATACCAGCCACACCATACCTCGTATTGAGGCAGGGTTGACTCGTACATGTCATAAATCACCCATGGATCGTTTTCATGAAGTATCAATACAATCAGAAAGCGTTTGGTTAGTTTTCTATATGCAAGTTGTTCTTTGCACTTAAAATATCATCCATTTCAATTAAAAGTGAGACAGTTTGAGTGGTACCGGCCACACCATGCCTCGAATTGAGGTAGGGTTGACTTGTACACATCACATATTACCCATGGATCATTTTCCTAAAGTATCAATATAATCTAAATTCATTTGGTCAGTTTTTCATTTGAAAGTTGTTGTTTTCACTTAAAATCTTGTTCATTTCAAATAAAAGTGAGACAGTTTGAGTGGTATCGGCCACACCATGCCTTTGATTTAAGCGGGGTTGACTCGTTCACGTCACAAATGACCCATGGATATTTGTCCTAGAGTATCAATAGAATATGAATGTGTTTGGTCAGTTTTCCATATGCCAGTTGTTGTGTTCACTTAAAATTTTGTCCAATTAAAATAAAGGTGAGACACTTTTAGTGGTACTGGCCATACCATGCCTCGGATTGAATAGGGGTTGAATCGTACATGTCACAATTTACCCATGGATCATTGTGATAAAGTATCAACACAATTCAAATACGTTTGTTCAGTTTTCCATATGCCAGTTATTTTTACTTAAAAGGATGCCCATTTTAAAGAGAGCTTAGATTGGGATCCAAGACGCCGAATAAATCACAGTTGAAGCATTGAAATTTTCTCCATGTTAAAAATTTTGGTTTTGTAGGTCTAAATACGGTCCATTTCCAAATTACAAAATGCAATTAAAATAAAAATTCCAACCAATAAACATTAAAAATTCACATAACGGTCAAATTGGATAGTACATATTTGTAATCAATTTTAAATCAATTTGAATAGTACTAACCTTAACAACCCAACTCGAGGTAAACCAAATTAATTGAGAACATGGATGGATGATTCTATATATTTTCCACCAAAACATTAGGTTCATAATCAACTCTGAAAATTGAGCTATTAGAGTCATAAAAAGAAATAAATGGATTGGTTCCAATGGCAGTAGGGACAGTTTCAATTCCATTATCACCATCATCAAAAATATGTCGTAGAATTACATCAACTATGACACCAAATTCATGTCAAAGTTGGTCTTTGACATAAAAACATGTTTATCCATTGATGCCAATACACATGGTTCTTCGGTATCAAGAGTGCAAGTCATATTAATTACTCAAAATCCATAATCATTAATAAATGTTCCCTCTCTCGTCATCGAATTAAATAAATGACATTTCATCATCGTGACTCATCCATGAGAGTAATAATCAAATATTACTATTTTTTTAAATGACTCCATAATAACCCACATTTTCAAATCAAGGTCTACTATCTGATGCACGGGCATAACATTCTATTGTGGCAGTAACCATAACACCATCATTTTGTGTTCTCATGTTCTTTTCTTGTTCAGTGATAATAAATTTGTACCCATTGATAACAATTGATTTACAGTAACGAACCACAGTATTAAGACCAAAATCCAAAGCTATTATTTCCTCAGAGACAGAGTCAGAAAGAAAACTCAATACCTGCAATATAAAGGAATATTAAACTTAATTAAATATTGATTTAATTATTTTAAACAGTAATATATTTTCCTTCAATTTTAACCAAGCAGAAAACTCTTTTCTATGGAAAGACTCCCTCCTTCTCAAAGATAATGAAAAATGATTTCTATTTATCAATGTTTTATGTTCCTTATAGATAAAAAATATGATTTGATTCATATATACATATATATATATATATATGTAATATATACATATTAAATTTAGTTACCTGATATAGTCATCAAAAAAATCACAGTTGAACAAAACTGTGTGATTTTCCATCTCCCGCTCTTCAAGGCTTAATTTCTTCAATGTATATGATCTAGGAATTCCTCCTATTTTAGGAAGTGATGGAAAACTGGGTTCAATTTTCCCATACTATTCTTCTTCATTTCTCATTGGTCAGTTCATTAATGTAGTAAGATCAAACAAATACATTGAGTAGAAATTCATACATTCTTATGCCATGTAACCATTCATGATAGAACCTTCAGGATAATTCCTATTTCTGAAATAAGACTTTAATGTGGGCATATTTATTTCAGTTAGATACATCCAATGAAATGAAATGGGTCCTCCAAGAAGTATTTCACTGGGAATATGGACAGTCAGATGCAGCATGCATGTGAAAAATGATGGAGGAAATATTTTCTCCAAATCACACAAAATTAATGGGACATCTGTCAACATTTTTTGCAAGAAATACTTGTACAACTTCATAGCACAATGATCTCTAAAAAATGGCACAACTGAATAACAATCACCCTTAAATTATTGGACAAAAGATGACAGATTGCTATTGGAATCAACTCATGTAGAAGAATGTGATAATCATGAGTGTTCAAAGATTTTTGCTTCAACTCTCTTATATTGACCTAATTAGATATGTTTATTGAATAGACATAAGGAACTCTAATAGTATCTAATACTTCCAGAAAATTTTTTTTCTGTAGGTGTCATCACATAAGAATCACATGGAACTTTCCATTTAATTTCACTGATACACATAGGATGCAATTCTGGCCTGATTCCCCAATCCACCAAGTCACGCCAAGACCATAAATCATCTTTTGTATTTTCCTTAACATTTTGAAGTATCAAAAGAATAATTTCACATATATTCTTTTCAATGTGAATTATGTCTAAGAAATGACCTAACAAATTGGATGACCAATTAGGAAAATCAAAAAATATACTCCTCTTCCTCCAATTGTAATAGGTTTCAGTGGAAACATTCTTTCTCTTTCCAGAATTCCTTTGAACCTTCCTAATGAAAAACTGAAATCTTTCTATTCATTAAGCACATCATTTAGAGACATACACTGAGGTGGATCATCGGTCTCTATGGTATTGTCAAATCATCGACGATTATTTCTATATGGATGGTACATTGGTAAGAATCATCGATGTCCCATAAAACTAAAACTACAATGATATTTCAGTCTTTTGGATTGTGTATTCTTCATACAAATAGGACATGACAGTTTTCCCTTCATGCTCTATCCAGAAACCATTGCATAAGCCAGAAAATCATTGATTGTCCACCTAAGTGCAGAACGCTTATGAAATATGTCTTTTGAATATGCATCATATGTGTGCACACCCACATTCCAAAAAAATTTCAATGCTTTTATTAAAGGTTTCATGTATAAATGAATATCAATGCCAGGATCAGAAGGGCCAGATATGAGTATACTCATGAATGTGAATGGTTTTTTTATACACAATCATGGAGGAAGATTATAAATGTGTATAAAAACTGTCCATGTGTTGTTGCGAAGTAAGCATCTTCCCAAATGGATTACAATCATTGCATAAAATACCCAGACTCACATTATGCACATCAGATACAAAATCAGGATATCGAGCATCAAATCTATGACATGAAAATCCTTCTATAGGGTGAACCAACTCATCATTAGTCTTCTTTCTCTCGGTATCATTCCATCTCATTTTTATTGATATTTCATCAGACGTAAAAATATTCTGGAGTATGGGGATCAATGGAAAATGCCCCATTACATTATGTGGAACATGGGATGGTTTTCTATTAGATTTCGACTTCCATTGGGACGTGCCACATTTTATACAATCATTTCGTTCAGTGGTTTCCTCACAGAATAAACTGCAATCTTTCAGGAAAGCATGAA
Source organism: Viscum album (assembly GCA_963277665.1). Classification (NCBI taxonomy): domain Eukaryota; kingdom Viridiplantae; phylum Streptophyta; class Magnoliopsida; order Santalales; family Viscaceae; genus Viscum; species Viscum album. The sequence continues at coordinate 589,354,954 of OY728140.1, read as the reverse complement.
TTTAGTTTCTTGAAAATCCAAATTTCTCAACTAATGTCCATTCCATATAGTGGTTTGAGGGAATATTTTCATAATCTGGAAGTAAATCCTTCAATAAGTTAAGAATGTAATCAATTGTTTTATTAGAAATCCCATACATAGTTTTCCCATGACACAATCAGATTAAAAATTCTAACTTTTTCATTTTATCGCATTGTCGATATATTGGAGTCGTGGCAGCATCATTCAATTTTTTCACCCTGACACCATCATCATTTTCAATAGACTCATCATGTGTGCTCATATTGAATAATTCTTGGGTCGGTATCATTTAATTTTCATGATGATGAATAAACGGAAACCGGTCATATAAAAAATTCTCCACTTTAGTCCTCTCATTTGGATCGTCAGCAATTTGAGATTTCATTTTCTCCCCATTATGATACCACACATAGTAGTTTTCTTGAAAACCATATTTGGTTATGTGGTAGATGACTTATTCATGACTCAACCAAGGTCTCCCAACACAAATAAAACATGGGCAGTGTATGTGACCACTATCTGAAGCATTTTGAAATGAAAAATCTAAGAAGCTCTCAAAATTGTTTTGAAAATATCTTGAGATCCAATCAGTTTTATACATCCATCTTCTAAACATTCTGTAAAAAAATTATTTTTATATGTCATTTCATTAAAATAAATTCAATAAGATTGATGTTTCATCAAAATATATTTAAGTAAACGAGCGTTGTTCACTTTATATGAAACCATAACTGAAACACTACTCTATTTGATAATCATAATATAAAAGACAAAAAATACTATATTTATAACAAAATATCTCTGAAAAACTATACATGAGTTTACAAGATCATGTACACATGTGGAGGATAATTATTCAACAGTTCACTAAATTTTAGATTGAAGAAATTTAATATTTTAGTTGATAATTTGAGTGATCATATACATTTTCCAAGGGGGAGGGAGTGTCCAGGG